>JARFJA010000005.1:4800000-6146289 GCA_036326145.1 Rhagophthalmus giganteus
CAGTTTTGTTTGTAATAATAATACACATTTTTTCACATCATTGAATTTGCCCTACTTCTTCCAGTGCCGCCACAACAGGGGGCCAGCTTGATAAAAATAGAAAAAAATATGGTACACCTCTGCTTTTTTGTAAGTTTGAAATTTTTTTCAGATTCAGCAATCAAAAATAAAACTTTTTCTATTACGCAACTTTTTTCCTATCTCTCTTCGTTTAGAGAGAAATAAAACTTATTTTTTTACAGAATTTATTGTTTGATAATAATTTGTATGTCAAAAATCAACCACACGGTATGAATTTTTTGTTGGGACCCTACATCCTGCCCAATAGATTAAACGGTCAATTATTTTTGGAATTTTTAAATGCAGAGTATCATAACATGATGGAGGATGTTCCAATCCAACAAAGAATAGACTCGTTTTTTCAGTTAGATGGATGCCCTGCCCATTATGCTTTGGTGGTGCGGAACTGGCTGAATGCAGCATATCCGCAAAGATGGGTGGGTCGTGGAGGACCAGTAGGGTGGTCTCCTCGATCGCCTGATCTAACACCCTTGGATTTTTTTGTTTGGGGATTTATTAAGGAAGCAGTTTACTCTACGCCTGTCAATTCACAAGAGGAACTTGAACGACGAATCCGAAATGCTGCTCTTAGAATAACTCCAGATCATTTGGAAAACGTTCGGCAGTCTTTAATACATCGTTGTAATGTATGTGTTGAACAAAATGGCAGGCATTTTGAACAGCTCCTTTGATTTTATGACTCTGTTTATTGAATAAGTTTCCTTTCATACCGTGTGGTTGCTTTTTGAAATACAAATTATTATCAAACAATAAATTCTGTAAAAAAATAAGTTTTATTTCTCTCTAAACGAAGAGAGATAGGAAAAAAGTTGCGTAATAGAAAAAGTTTTATTTTTGATTGCTGAATCTGAAAAAAATTTCAAACTTAGAAAAAAACAGGGGCGTACCATATTTTTTTCTATTTTTATCAAGCTGGTCCCCTGTTGTGGCGGCACTGGAAGAAGTAGGGCAAATTCAATGATGTGAAAAAATGTGTATTATTATTACAAACAAAACTGCCAAGTTTCAACAAAATCAAAAAAGGGAATTTTGTTTTACAAATAAAACATCCAATTTTTTTTTAAATTTCGACACCCTGTAAATCGAAAACGAGGCCTCCATACATATATGTTTATATGAACTTTTGTTTTCAAAATGAATTTTACTACAAGTTGTGAAAGTCCTGCTACAAAAAACGGGGACACCCTGTATATATATATATATATATATATATATATATATATATATATATATACATTGTGACGCCAAAGTGCCTATCGAACGAGTTCATTTAAAATTCAATGAATAATTTTAGATAGTAAACCTTATGCGCGCAAATTTTATTTTTCAAAAATACTTATATACTTAAATATACTATATTATATATTTAAATACTTAAATATTTTTCAAAATTTTTTTTACTGTCATTATTATCATCGATGCTTTACTTCGTTTTTTATATTCTAAACATTTCTGTGTAAGGTACTTACCTAAAAATTGCCAATACCTTGCCTCTGAATATTTTCGAAAAAGAAAAATTATTAACATTTCGCACCATTTAAAATCTCTAAATCTTTATTACTGAAATTTAAAAAACAATTACCAAAAATTTTCAAAAAAATTAACATTTAAAAGAATAAATTAATTTACGAATCGGACAATTCATCGCCGCCAGTTCATCGCTGATTATCTTATTACCTATGTTTGGACTTTGTTAGTTTTAAATAAATATAATATTAGTTTTCTACCCATAATCATAAGTCGCACCCTTTTTGACAGGGCAATACATATTAGAATTTATGCGTCTGGGAACTCGAATTAGTTTAAGGGTTGCAGCTGGACCTTAAAAACAATAGTATCACTTTGACCGCGACGTTTGAGCTTATTCAGACTGCGTCAAATGTAAAATAATAGTAAATAGCAAAATAAAAAATTAGCAGATGGAACTTCTTTGTTTCCATTAAAACAAAACCCATCCGTGATGGTAAACGGTCCTTCGATAATCTCACATTTATTGGTCCTTAGAAGCTATTGGGGCTAACAACCTATATTATTATAAGTGCAATGAAAAAGTTGGTGTGTGTAGATGAGGTCAATTTAAGTTAGTTACCAAGTATAGGCAAAAAATGTTTTGTTGCAATAGAATTTTGGATTAAACTGAATAAATGGAATGCCTATTAGTATATTTATACATATAATAAATAATAATTTCTATTGTAAGTCTAAAATAGTCGAGGATAAAATTTTCAGCGATGAACTGGCGGCACTGAATCGTGTTACAATTAGACCCATTAATTTATTCTGTTTTGTTTTTATACTATATTTAGTACATAATATAGATTTTTATTTATTTTAAACTTTAATTAAATTTAATATATATTTAAATTATTATATTTACGTGGCCATGAACAATAAGTTAGTATAAAAGTTAAATAACAAAACACGAACTTACCAAAAAAACATAAGCAGAAAACTACGGAATACATGGAAACGAAGATTACCCTGATATAAGTTCTGTCAAATATGAACTCTTCGTCTTCGTTATCGAACTCGTTAATATAATTTGTAAATGATTCGTTGATTGACACAGTTGTATTGATTAAATCAGTATAATTTGTACTATTATTAGCAACCTCCATAGTTGTTTAAATTGAAGTATATATTTCATAAAACAATGAGGTGTGACTGTTTACCGCCTTCGTTAGTTGATATCCTATTCGCATCCTGTCTGTACAAATTCTTCTCTCGTTGACCTGGAACAGATAAGAGCAAAACTCTAATTGATCTCTAATCTATTCATATCTACATAAAAACCGTACAATCATAAAATTTTACGATTAAAAATCCATTAAAAATTATAAGTAGGTACACGACTATACGTTTTTTCATAATTATTGCGAAATACGGGAGCAAACATAGTGCTATTCAAATATAACGAATTATGCGTAATTTTGTTAAAAATAAACATTACAACTGTTTGATTTTATTACTTTCTCAAATATAATATTGTTTTAAATTAATTAATTAAATACTAAATTCTTTAAGCTTTTATAAATATTTGATCGGCTATCGAGATAAATTTAGTGAAATTCACGAAGCTACTCGCGCGCCGTAACGTCGCTCATTTTAAAATTGTGACATGATGAATTTAAGTAATTAAACTAATGTGCCGGGTATAAACGAAGAAATAGACGTCGCACAAGAAATTTTGACGTTTCTTGTCTTTCTCCGTCGAATCGTTTCTTCATAATTCAGTCATTTGCTCGTATCTAAATTCCTTTCGTAGATTAATTTTCAAAACTTTAACGTTTATCTTACAAAGTGTATCTATTCCTAAGTGTATAATATACAACTTTTAATGTCAGCATTTAAGCTAGCAGCTGATATAAATAAAGAACTTAAAAATATCCCCTTAAAAACTGCATCTTACATTCAAAGGAAAAGCGAAAAGTTTGAAAACAGTCTTAAAATTAACGACGAAAATTATAGAACAATCTACTTATTATTACTACAAACTAAGCTTATGTTTAAATTTTGCATATTGTTTTATGGTGAACTAGAACATACATAAGGTCGTATAAAGATGTGTAAAAGCTGTTCTTAATGTATGCACATGATCATCCGTTTCTTTTTATTTTATAAAATGCTTGTGTGTATATTTATACAGGGAGTATATGAATTGTTAGAACAAATACAATGACGAATGACGTGTGTTCTAAAATGTTTCGTTTCAAATTTATTTAAAAATGATATGCTTACGGTAAGTATATATATTTAATCATACAGGGTGCGTCCAAGAAATTTCCGGAATTATTTTTTACCGCCCAAGCGAAGCGCGAGCGGGCGGCCGCTCCTGTCGGGATTTGTGGTGGGGGTTCTCAGGCAACAGGGAAAAAATATTCAGTTGCCTCCGAACCGCCGGAGAGTGTGGATTGCTTGTACAGTGAGACCCTGTTTGGGTGACGCGTCACGACTCACGATGCAGCGAAATGTTGAACAGCGTGTGAACATCAAGTTTTGTGTTAAACTTGGAAAGACTGCTGGTGAAACTTTACAAATGCTTCGGACAGCTTACGGGGACGAAGCAATGAAGCAATCAAGTGTGTACGAGTGGTCCCGAGCAGGACGACCGAGTTCAGCGACAGCCGATGAAAATGTGGACCGAGTGCGAACCTTGTTGAACTCTGACCGTCGGTTAGGCGTGCGATTGATTGCTCAAGAGTTAAATCTTTCCAAATCCAGTGTGCACACTATTTGAACATGCGAAAACTCTGTGCAAAGTTGGTACCCAAGGTGTTAAGCCACACATGCCTTCTCGTGACTGAGCTGTTGATCAAGTACGGTGTGACAATGCTTCTCCAACCCCCTTATAGTCCGGATGTGGCTCCAAGCGACTTCTACCTGTTCCCCAAGCTGAAAAGAACACTCAAGGGAACTCATTTTGGGACCACCGATGCGGTTCAAAAGGCTGTGACGAATCAACTCGACAACATGTCAGAAAACGACTTCAAGGGCGCGTATGAAGATTGGAAAATTCGGTGGCAGAGATGCTACGATGCCGATGGGGACTACTTTGAAGAATTTTGAACAGTTGTACGCTTTATTTGCAATAAATCGTGTTTTATAGCCTCATTCCGGAAATTTCTTGGACGCACCCTGTATATCTATAAAATCGACACACGTACACAACTGGTTAATGCACTAAAAAATAAATATTACATTTTGAGATCGTCTTGCCAGTTGTGTAAATACAGGTTCTGCATCGGGATTAGTAATTGAAAAATTATTGGGGCCCCGTTCGGATTGGGATGTGGCAGTTCGGATTAGCGAAAGTTTAAATTATCGAGATTGCACCGTATATGAAATACCTACCTAAGTATATACAAAACTTTCCGATTCAACGCGAGACTTTTCGACGCGAACCCATTTCAACCCGAGGCAGTCGTTTCGACGCTAAAGATATTAGAAAAGTGGAAAATGTGCTAACTGATTACGGTTATTTTATTACAGTAGATATTAATAAGTATCTACATGTTTAATTTTGATCTAGTTTAAGCCTTGATTTACCTGAGTTACCTACAATTTTTGTTACTTTAGAATCAAATAGTTTAACTTTAATCAGAATTTAAACTAGGATTGAGAAACTCGTCCTTACTCATATGTAGGTTCAAATAAATGTTTTCGACTGTTTCCAAAGCTACTGCGTAGACGTGGTCATTTTAGGTTACTGTAGATGAAGCAGGTTTAGACAAGTGCTCGGACATTGCTCAATATAGGTCAGACGTTGTTATCATTAATACAATTGAAAAACCAATAATTAGTAGGTACCAAGAAAGATGAACACCATCACGTGAATAGGTTAATGTTACTCTCTCGGTAAATCAACATATTTGTTACACAATGTCTATTTTAAAAAATGATTGACGTCGAAATGACCTCGCGTCGAAAAGATCTTGCGTTGAAATGGTCGCGTCGAAACGTCCTACACCCCTAGAAATAATATTGGTATTAACTAAACTAACATCAATTACCTAACAGTGAAATATAATTTTTTCTTACAAGAAACGTTACGTTAGAAAGACACCCTAAAAAAACCAAGGGAATCCCCCCCCCCCCCCCCCCCCCCCCCCCCCCCCCCCCCCCCCCCCCCCCCCCCCCCCCCCCCCCCCCCCCCCCCCCCCCCCCCCCCCCCCCCCCCCCCCCCCCCCCCCCCCCCCCCCCCCCCCTAGAAATAATAGATAGAAATAAATAGAAATAATAATTCTACATGCTTAAACAACCTACTTATCTGGTTTAACACCTAAGATAGGTTACAAAACAGTTTAAAATCAAACAGTTTTATGTAATAATTAAAATGTGACTTAAGCCGATCTTTCTATTTTCAGCTAAAATCTAACAGATATTTACCATGAAAACAATTGTCTGAACAAACGTTTCTATGGTAAATATCTGTCAGATAAATTTATCAGGAGATGGAAAGATCGGCCCTTAGTACACTTTTATTCTGAGGTACAGATACAGGTTTTTTCCAATACACCACCAAACCAGTTTGCGAACTGTCTGGTACATGCCTTCAACTAATCAGAATTTTAGAATTTACTCAACTGTCAAATTCTAAAATTCTAATTGTTGAAAGCATATGTCGGACGGTTCGCAAATTGGCGATGTGTGGAACAAACTTCAAGTTCTATTGATAATAAATAAACAAAATTATATTACAACGTCGAAATAAATTTAATTTTTTTAAATTTTATTAGTTTGTAAGTAAATATTAAGTTAATCTACTTGTGCATATAATAAATGCATGGTTTTACGTTAAATATATTTTTTATTTGTTAGATATTTGATTATGTTGTAGGTAGTTATTTCATTGTTTTTGTATTTTATTATTAAAAGTAGATTTGAACATAGTAAATATAATAATCAGTATGATGTCGAGATTATAGGTATGTGTACTACCTTTGATTATAGGTACTACCTAATTAGAAATCTTCTCAGACTAGGATGAAGTAGAACAGTAGAACATCTTATCGTTAGTAACTTATATTTAGATTTAATCTTACCATTAATATTAATAAGTTTTTGTACCTAAGTTATATGGTAAATATAAGTGTTTATATAATGAGTGTTTTTTAATTATTAGAAATTATTAATCGTTGTACGTTATTTTTAACTTAATCCAGATAGTCCTGAACTATCTTACTTTATATTGTTTTTAAAATTTTCAGTTTTTCTCCTGATTATTTAAAATTTAAAGATAATGTTACTATTCAAAATAGGATCTCCTTTCAAAAAGACAGTAAATATACCTACATACAAGTTTTAAGAAAATAGATATGATATGATCTGCATTCTTGTACTTGTACGAAAATCAACTACTTTCAGTAGAAGAGTACGTTTACATAACTTGAACGACCTTGTATAAATAGTTAATATTTTTTGACGTGCTGATTTAAAATTCCCGATAGTTACAAATATTCCAAGAAGTATTTCCTACTAAAAGTATACCTACTAATGAATGCTGTAATATTGTTTTTGATTGTATGTATCTTCAACGACAACGTGTTAAGCATCAGGTTTTAATTTTGAAAACTTGAATAAAATTTTACAATGTTCAGAAACGTTCATAAACAAACCACTAACGATTTCATAATTGTTTTCGTTTGTGTTTTCAAATGATTTTTCATTTTGATTTTTGAATAACTCGAAAACGGTGTGTCGTGCAAAAATTTTATATCGTGCACAAACGAAGCACTAACGACTCCTACAATTGCTTTAGTTTGTGCTTCCAAATGATTTTTTATTTTAATTTTTAAATAACTCGAAAACGGCGTGTCGTGCAAAATTTTTATATTATGCATAAACGATCACAAACGAAGCACTAACGATTGCTACAATTGTTTTTGTTTGTGCTTTCAAATGACTTTTTATTTTGATTTTTGAATAACTCGAAAACGGCGTGTCGTGCAAAATTTTTATATCGTGCACAAACGTCCATAAACAAAGCACAAACGATTGGCACAATTTTTTTCGTTAGTGCTTCCAAATGACGTGCTGGGCGTGAAGTTAGCACGTCATTTTGATTTTTGAATAACTCGAAAACGGCGTGTCGGGCAAAATTTTTATATCGTGCACAAACGTGCACAAACAAAGCACAAACGATTGGCACAATTTTTTCGTTAGTGCTTCCAAATGCTGGACGTGAAGTTGGCACGTCATTTTGATTTTGAATAACTCGAAAACGGCGTGTCGGGCAAAATTTTTATATCGTGCACAACGTGCACAAACAAAGCACAAACGATTGGCACAATTTTTTCGTTAGTGCTTCCAAATGACGTGCTGAGCGTGAAGTTGGCACGTCATTTTGATTTTGGAATAACTCGTAAAACGGCGTGTCGGGCAAAATTTATATCGTGCACAAACGTGCACAAACATTAAGGGCCAAACGATTGGCACAATTATTCGTTAGTGCTTCCAAAGATGCTACGATGCGATGAGTTGGCACTCATTTTGATTTTGAATATCTTGAAAACAGTTGTACGGCAAAATTTTATATCGTGCATAAATCGTGAAAAATAGCCATCGATTCGGAAATTTTCGTTAGTGTTTTAATGACGCAATTCACACCTATTTAATCTATATCTATAAAAATCGACACACGTACACAACTGGTTAATGCACTCAAAAATAAATATTCATTTTGAGATCGTCTTGCCAGTTGTGTAAATATAGTTCTACATCGGGATTAGTAATTGAAAAATTATTGGGACCCCGTTCGGATTGGGATGTGGAGTTCGGATTAGCGAAAGTTTAAATTATCGAGATTGCAACCGTATATAAAATACCTACCTATGTATATACAAAACTTTCCGATTCAACGCGAGACTTTTCGACGCGAACCCATTTCAACCCGAGGCAATCATTTCGACGCTAAAGATATTAGAAAAGTGGAAAATGTGCTAACTGATTACGGTTATTTTATTACAGTAGATATTAATAAGTAGGAGACTAGTTGGCATACATTGTTTATAAAAGTGCCTGTACTTCTTACCCAATCAATGCAATATGAATTTATCTTATATGCATTAAAAGCCCTCCTAATACAGATTTTTGTTAATATATGAATAGATAGTTTGAACTATTAATCAGAATTTAAACTAGGATGTGAGTACACTTTCCATTACGTTCATATGATCTGGTTCAAATAAATGTCTTCGGACACGGGGTAAGTTGTCCAAAGCTACGTCGGCGGTAGACGTTGGCAATCAATAATTTACGTAGAATTACTGCTCATAGATCGAAAGGTTTAGACAAGTGCTCGGACATTGCTCAATATAGGTCAGACGTTGTTATCATTAATACAATTGAAAAACCAATAATTAGTAGGTACCAAGAAAGATGAACACCATCACGTGAATAGGTTAATGTTACTCTCTCGGTAAATCAACATATTTGTTACACAATGTCTATTTTAAAAAATGATTGACGTCGAAATGACCTCGCGTCGAAAAGATCTTGCGTTGAAATGGTCGCGTCGAAACGTCCTACACCCCTAGAAATAATATTGGTATTAACTAAACTAACATCAATTACCTAACAGTGAAATATAATTTTTTTCTTACAAGAAACGTTACGTTAGAAAGACACCCCTATTTTTAGTGCACGTTACTAAAACTCTGCGTAACTCATTCCGGATATAATTAAGTTCTGGCAGTCGATAAGAATAAACGATACGGGTGACATTTATTTTATTCCTTTTATACTGTTGCCGTCGGTCGTCAAAACTCCCCCACCTCACATCTAGGTGTATACTCTTCCTAGTCTTACTCGTATTACTTACTTCGTTAAGTCATAAAACATAAATCAGGGAATATAAAAGTTTGTTGCGGGTTTGGTACCCTGTTTTTATTATTAAGCGAGATGAACGTCGCTCTTTTCTCGACGAAGGTTCGTTCGTCATTCCGTAACCACTTCCACGCAAAGAGATGGGGGAGGGCGCGTCCCACTACCCATTTTGCGGACGCATGTCCTAACAAAGTTATACGCGGCATCAGGTAGTTGCGACATTAAATAACAAATTCTTGGAATTCCAAGTTTTCATTCGGAAAACCCTCTTTCGTATTTCCAAGATTTCAAGGAGCTTATCGTTTGATATTAAATTCCGAAAGTATTCGTTATCTATTTACTGATTGTTTTGATGAGATTGATGAACATTCAAAGTTTAGTGTTATTCAAGCGACAAGCGTTCGAGTTATTGCGGCAACAGGGAAAACTGCGAACATGTTTTGATGTCAAATTACAGTTACTGTTACCTTGATACTTCATAAAAATTTCACTATTTTCCGCCCTTATACATTTTGAACTTGAAAACTATTCACGAGCTGAGAAATTCTTAAAATGGATCGATCAAGGCAACGACAGGTTCTTAGTTCTTAGAAAAAAAGTTCTTCTTTTTGGAATATAGTCCAGATTTAATAGAACGTTTACGTTTAAAAAGTAAACTTTACAAACGGACATAATGTAAATTGTTTGTAATTCGTCGTTATAGTTTTTTTTAAACCAATTACTTTAGCGGAACGTTGCAAGGGAATAAATTAACACGTTTTATTTTTAATTTAAATAAAATACAGTATTCTCTAATACTACGCAATATAACGTCTCTGAAGTCGAAATTAACGTTTCCATTTTAAAACACGCTTCTTTTTTTATTAACGTTTCGTTGTACTACTGAAGATTGCAATGGTTACAACTTGGGTCTTTTAAAAACGAAGTTGAGAAACGATATTTATTATTAATTTATGAACTTTTATGTACCCGTGCAATTATCAGTTGCGCAACAGTTTGATCGCATGAGTGACTACCAAGAGTTTATTTTATACAGTTGCGTATTAGTAACATGTGTGCGCGCCGTCATATAATCCCTTGGCAGTCACTCATGCGATCAAACTGTTGCGCAACTGACGAAACTTGCAAAATAATGACCGATTCATATTATACAGTACAATACAGAATTGCACAATGAAAATTAATCTACTGTATTTTCAACGATTAACCTCCGCTCGTTTTATTACTTTCCGATTCCGTAAACGGTTCACGTAAACATGGACATTTCAAAAATATTGTTTCGAAAATTTTTGAAAAAGTATTACATGAAAGAACATATGTATATGTAAAATCGCAAATTGTTCTCATCTACTAACTTAATGGGTTTTACACGGGCTTTGTCGAAGACGTTAGACAATAATCAGCAGATTGATGTTTTATTTATATGGATTTTGCTAAGGCCTTCGACAGGATCTTTTACGCCATTCATTTACGAAAATTGCGAGGTATTGGCTTTGGATGAATGAAAACTTAAGACTCTTGGGATTTATAATACGAAATTCAAGGGGAAAGTTTCACTTGTGCGCCCACCCAGATTCATAATTTAATTTTATATTGTTATAGCACAAGGCCAGTGTAGTACTTACAAACCTAGAAGATTTTCGGCCTAAAGATAAAGATAAAGGCCTAAACTATCGAAAAAAATCGATATTTTTAAGTTTTAAAGTGTTGTGCTGGGCAAAATTTTTATATCGTGCACAAACGTGCACAAACAAAGCACAAACGATTGGCACAATTTTTTCGTTAGTGCTTCCAAATGACGTGCTGAGCGTGAAGTTGGCACGTCATTTTGATTTTGAATAACTCGAAAACGGCGTGTCGGGCAAAATTTTATATCGTGCACAAACGTGCACAAACAAAGCACAAACGATTGGCACAATTTTTTTCGTTAGTGCTTCCAAATGACGTGCTGAGCGTGAAGTTGGCACGTCATTTTGATTTTTGAATAACTCGAAAACGGCGTGTCGGGCAAAATTTTTATATCGTGCACAAACGTGCACAAACAAAGCACAAACGATTGGCACAATTTTTTTCGTTAGTGCTTTTAATGACGTGCCAACTTCACGCACCTATTTAATCATATATCTATAAAAATCGACACACGTACACAACTGGTTAATGCACTCAAAAATAAATATTGCATTTTGAGATCGTCTTGCCAGTTGTGTAAATATAGATTCTACATCGGGATTAGTAATTGAAAAATTATTGGGACCCCGTTCGGATTGGGATGTGGGAGTTCGGATTAGCGAAAGTTCAAATTATCGAGATTGAACCGTATATAAAATACCTACCTATGTATATACAAAACTTTCCGATTCAACGCGAGACTTTTCGACGCGAACCCATTTCAACCCGAGGCAATCATTTCGACGCTAAAGATATTAGAAAAGTGGAAAATGTGCTAACTGATTACGGTTATTTTATTACAGTAGATATTAATAAGTAGGGGAGACCGGGGCTAGTTGGCATACTTTTTATAAAAGTGCCTGTACTTCTTACCCAATCAATGCAATATGAATTTATCTTATATGCATTAAAAGCCCTCCTAATACAGATTTTTTTAATATATGTTTTGATTTTGAACTATTAATATTTAAAAAGATGTAGTACATTTTCCATCGTTCGTTGATCTGGTCAACTTGCCCCGGACACGGGGTAAGTTGTCAAACACGTCGGGGTAAGTTGGCAATCAATAATTTACGTAGAATTTCTGCTCATAGATCGAAAATAACTTTAATTTCTCACAAAAAATGGTAAATAACATTATAAAAAATAATGTTATTTACCATTTTTTGTGATTTACCATTTGACTTCTCTTATCGCTTGTAACATAACATTTTTTGGTATGTTGCCTCTATTGGTTTTCCTTTTATATGTCCGAACCATTGTGCTATGATACATACATTAAAAAATGAGTTTTAGTGATAAATAAGTTAAAAATTAGAAAATTAAAAGATTTTTAGATTGACACCAAAAAATGAGAATGCCAAAATGCCCCGGAAAAAATGTGCCAACTTTCCCCGGAGGCTCATAAAAATTTAACAAAATTTTTTTACTATTAAATGTATGTATTAAAAAATTTTTGAAGTGATGATTTTCAATCGATGCTCCTCTACAGTATACCACCTTAATTAATATGAATATTTATTTATAGAACTCACAAACTAAATTTTGAAAAGGCTGAAAATTTTTTTTCTCGAATGTGAATTATTGAATACTTACTTGCTGTCCAGGCAAATTCAACTGTGAGACTGAAACTTATAGCATTTGTACACAATGAATAGTAGATGATAATCACATAAGCAGATTAGCTATATATAGCTTAGAACGTGAAATATCGAAATTTTGCCAACTTGCCCCGCATGCCAACTAGCCCCAGTCTCCCCTATCTACAGGTTTAATTTTGATCTAGTTTAAGCCTTGATTTACCTGAGTTACCTACAATTTTTGTTACTTTAGAATCAAATAGTTTAACTTTAATCAGAATTTAAACTAGGATTGAGAAACTCGTCCTTACTCATATATAGGTTCAAATAAATTTTTTCGACTGTTTCCAAAGCTACTGCGTAGACGTGGTCATTTTAGGTTACTGTAGATGAAGCAGGTTTAGACAAGTGCTCGGACATTGCTCAATATAGGTCAGACGTTGTTATCATTAATACAATTGAAAAATCAATAATTAGTAGGTACCAAGAAAGATGAACACCATCACGTGAATAGGTTAATGTTACTCTCTCGGTAAATCAACATATTTGTTACACAATGTCTATTTTAAAAAATGATTGACGTCGAAATGACCTTGCGTCGAAAAGATCTTGCGTTGAAATGGTCGCGTCGAAACGTCCTACACCCCTAGAAATAATATTGGTATTAACTAAACTAACATCAATTACCTAACAGTGAAATATAATTTTTTTCTTACAAGAAACGTTACGTTAGAAAGACACCCCTATTTTTAGTGCACGTTACTAAAACTCTGCGTAACTCATTCCGGATATAATTAAGTTCTGGCAGTCGATAAGAATAAACGATACGGGTGACATTTATTTTATTCCTTTTATACTGTTGCCGTCGGTCGTCAAAACTCCCCCACCTCACATCTAGGTGTATACTCTTCCTAGTCTTACTCGTATTACTTACTTCGTTAAGTCATAAAACATAAATCAGGGAATATAAAAGTTTGTTGCGGGTTTGGTACCCTGTTTTTATTATTAAGCGAGATGAACGTCGCTCTTTTCTAGACGAAGGTTCGTTCGTCATTCCGTAACCACTTCCACGCAAAGAGATGGGGGAGGGCGCGTCCCACTACCCATTTTGCGGACGCATGTCCTAACAAAGTTATACGCGGCATCAGGTAGTTGCGACATTAAATAACAAATTCTTGGAATTCCAAGTTTTCATTCGGAAAACCCTCTTTCGTATTTCCAAGATTTCAAGGAGCTTATCGTTTGATATTAAATTCCGAAAGTATTCGTTATCTATTTACTGATTGTTTTGATGAGATTGATGAACATTCAAAGTTTAGTGTTATTCAAGCGGCAAGCGTTCGAGTTATTGCGGCAACAGGAAAAACTGCGAACATGTTTTGATATCAAATTACAGTTACTGTTACCTTGATGCTTAATAAAAATTTCACTATTTTCCGCCCTTATACATTTTGAACTTGAAAACTATTCACGAGCTGAAAGATTCTTAAAATGGATCGATCAAGGCAACGGCAGGTTCCTTAGTTCTTAGAAAAAAAGTTCTTCTTTTTGGAATACAGTCCAGATTTAATAGAACGTTTACGTTTAAAAAGTAAACTTTACAAACGGACATAATGTAAATTGTTTGTAATTCGTCGTTATAGTTTTTTTTAAACCAATTACTTTAGCGAAACGTTGCAAGGAAATAAATTAACACGTTTTATTTTTAATTTAAATAAAATACAGTATTCTCTAATACTACGCAATATAACGTCTCTGAAGTCGAAATTAACGTTTCCATTTTAAAACACGCTTCTTTTTTTTATTAACGTTTCGTTGTACTACTGAAGATTGCAATGGTTACAACTTGGGTCTTTTAAAAACGAAGTTGAGAAACAATATTTATTATTAATTTATGAACTTTTATGTACCTGTGCAATTATCGGTTGCGCAACAGTTTGATCGCATGAGTGACTACCAAGGGTTTATTTTATACAGTTGCGTATTAGTTACATGTGTGCGCGCCGTCATATAATCCCTTGGCAGTCACTCATGCGATCAAACTGTTGCGCAACTGACGAAACTTGCAAAATAATGACCGATTCATATTATACAGTACAATACAGAATTGCACAATGAAAATGAATCTACTGTATTTTCAACGATTAACCTCCGCTCGTTTTATTACTTTCCGATTCCGTAAACGGTTCACGTAAACATGGACATTTCAAAAATATTGTTTCGAAAATTTTTGAAAAAGTATTACACGAAAGAACATATGTATATGTAAAATCGCAAATTGTCCTCATCTACTAACTTAATGGGTTTTACACGGGCTTTGTCGAAGACGTTAGACAATAATCAGCAGATTGATGTTTTATTTATATGGATTTTGCTAAGGCCTTCGACAGGATCTTTTACGCCATTCATTTACGAAAATTGCGAGGTATTGGCTTTGGATGAATGAAAACTTAAGACTCTTGGGATTTATAATACGAAATTCAAGGGGAGAGTTTCACTTGTGCGCCCACCCAGATTCATAATTTAATTTTATATTGTTATAGCACAAGGCCAGTGTAGTACTTACAAACCTAGAAGATTTTCGGCCTAAAGATAAAGATAAAGACCTAAACTATCGAAAAAAAATCGATATTTTTTAAGTTTTAAAGTGCTGTGCTGGCTTTTAAGTACTAGGGGTGGTTGTTTTCGTACTAGGGGTGGAGCACAAAAATCGGGATATGCTAGAACTAGCAACTAAATCATAAAGGCCTAAACTATCGAAAAATTTGATATTTTTAAAGTTTTAATGTGTTGTGCTGGTTTTTAAGTACTAGGGGTGGCTGTTTTCGTATTAGGGGTTGAGCACAAAAATCGGGATATAATATAAGTAGATCAACTAAATCATAATAGTAAATTATCAAAAAATCGATATTTTTAAATTGTTTTAAGGTGTTGTGCTGGTTTTAAGTACTAGGTAGTTATTTTCGTATTAGGGTGGAGCAACAAAATTGGATATAATATAATGTAAAGCAACTAATTCATTACAGTAAATTTATCAAGAAAATCGAAATTTTTAAGTAGTTGTTTTATTACAGTTAGTGCTGGTTTTTCGTGTTAACGGGTGTAGCAATAATATCGGCAATAGAGCAACAAATTAGCAACATAAATAGTATTAAAATACCTCTCGTTTTTACTATTTGATTTTCTCGAGTGGCTGTGTCTAGCTTATAGACGTTAAGTTAGCATAGCCATGTTTTCAAACGGACATGAGAAGCTAACAAAATGGAATAGCCTATACCTAATTAGCAATCGCAAATTAGCACTAAATTTCTAAATAGGTTTCATTGGATTATTTAAAATGGACAACATTTGAACATTCTTAATTAGTTAGTTATAATGTATATCAATATAAATTGTAACATAAGTTGTATTCAAAATAATATGATCTATTACCTTTAATAATTCGCAATTAATGACTTAATATTTAATTTATATACTTTATATCAATATATTATATAAATTAATATATTAATAATGTATACCTTGAAAAAATAATATTATATCAAATCAATATATCAGTAATATATAGTATGTATTTCAAAAATATATATACTCGATAATTATAAAAATAATTGAGATAAATATAATTCAATATTTCAAATTATAATAATTTATAACAAATTATGATATTGAACATAATATATTAATATATATATTAACGACTAATAATATCGCCTATCCATACTATTATAATATACCTTATATATATATATATATATATATATATATATATATATATATATAATGCAAAAAATTCGCTCTAATCAATCATCTGTCGACATTTTGTCTTACTGAAACTACAATTCAAAAGGAAAGCATCAAAATATATTTTAGACACAATAAAAAAACTACTGCATTTGTTAAACAACTATTTCATATTTCGACATTTACAACTTCTTTTCCTCCAAGATGAGATAGTATATAACTTTTAGCTCCTTAAAAAATTCAAAATAAGATTAAATTAAAAAAGTGTTATAAACAGCAATGCGGTTCCGATGACACGTGGACAGATTATAAGTTGTTGTGTCGTATAGAGCCGAGGAGTCGGTAACTATAATAAATTTTATACACAGTAATACTAATTCAAAGTAATTCAAAGTAATTCAATGTAATTCAGACCTAATTCAAACTAATACCATAGTAATACATGTAATACAAACTAATTCAGTCCAATTCAAACTAATACCTATTATGAATGTTTCATATAAAATAAGTAATATATAGAAATAGACATGTACATATACATGTATATGTAAATGCAAACGTAGGTATATACATATAAATACTTATGTGTTCTTTGCATTGAGGTACAGTTGATTTTAAAAAGTTATTTTAAAATATAAAAAATAAAAGATTGAACGCTTAATTTTTAAGATACACTCGATTGTTTTGAAATTAACAGTATTATAATATAATACCCGGAATCGCCACCATAATTTATATTATAAATTAGGGTGACGATTCCGTCGAATAAAATAAAGGGCACATTTTTTTGTTCATAGATCAAAAATATAAATTTATAGAAACATGTAACGAGATCGTATTTGTAAACGGTTATCGAGACGCTGACTAAACATAAGCAAATGAAACATATTTTTAGCGTTACCTATACATGTTTTGATTTCGTAGGAGCTCGCCTACGTTTGTTACATTTTTCAGCAGGTCCTTATTAAAGATTTAAAAAAAAATATGTACAAAGAGCTATAGGCCATTCAAATTTTATTCCGATGTACGACGTCAATAAAAATTAAACAAAAATAACATTTTATCGATGATTTACCTGCACACATGGCAAAGATAGACTACAAAGATATTCATACTGTAAAACTACAAGGCGATCGTTAGTGGTCGCCATTTTCGGATTTCAGTAACGAATCGTAAGAGATTTCTTTAGCGGAACATTTACTCGTTTCTGATTTCGCTTATTTTTTAATAGATACATAGATACTACAATTTTTCTCGATCAGTCTCCGAATTTTCATCATATTTTACAATTTCTAATCTGACCTCACATTGCTTAAAGGTTTTGACTACTTTATATTGACCCTTGTGTTCCGGCACATTTTTCGATAATTAATTAAGTGCCGATACTTATAATATAATATTTAAATTTATATTTACTTCATATTTATATTTTTTTTATTAAAAAATTGTTTAAACTTTAATTTATATTGTAATTCAAAGTAATTCAAAAGTAATTCAAAAGTAAGTTCAAAAGTAATTCAAGATAATTCAAAGTAATACATGTAATACAAAGTAATTCAACGTAATTCTGTATTACATTCTAGAAACAAATACACACTAATACATAAGTTACCGACTCCTCGTATAGAGCTGCCTTTTCGAGCACGGGACTTCCCCATTCCCAATGATAACGGAAATTTATTACTTTTTCTACCTATTACTATTACAACCTGATTACTATTTTGTTACTAGAATGATAACGCATTTGTTAGTTTGAGCACTTTAACCACCGCATCGACTCTAACTTGATATCAAATTTCAAGGAGCTGTGACAAACTATTTTCGAGATGTTCTACTGGTTCCATATATATATATATCGACTAAAAAATATGTAAAAACGCCAACCGTGCCAAAAAACTTACTTCTTGTGTTGTTAGAAGTATAAAAGAGTGATGGCAATTCTCACAACATTATTATTTAAAACAACAATACACATTTCTTCATATTGACAAGTTATTTTTCATACAGTAACGCAAATAGAAGTATTTTTAACATCTGTTTAAAAACAATTCTACTAAAATAGTTTGTACCTTTTACAAAATATTTTGTAAGTAACTACAACTTTAATATTTGACGCCACATTTATTACTTTCACAACGTATTTTATAAAATTAACTACTCATCTAAATAGCATTATCTCATTAGTGAAACTAACTAAAAAATGCAGTTGTTTTTAACTCTAACTAAGTAACATTTAAAATGTTGTTAAATAGTAGTGAAATTAACGAAAATATTTTTTACTGCGTAATATTACTTCACGTGCCTGTAAATGCATGAAACGCTTTAAACGTTTAAATTATGGTTAAACTCTTTATATGTACCTACAGGTATGTTCTACAGAGAATTTTTATAGAAATCGATTAGCAATTATTCTTTTTCGTTTTGCCTTTATTCGCTCGTATTATAACGCGCGTAGGTATTCAATTAGGAAGGAGGTGCCTATGTAGGTAGAATAATTTACGAGGTAAGCAAACAATTCCGTGTCCTCGCTCAAGCAGAGATGCCGTAAATGTTGTATATTTTCTAAGATTTTATGTGTGGTATAGGGTGCTTTATTTTTTCTTGGTCTAATTTGAAAACATTATAAAAGCAGATCGAAAAAAATTAAATCATTATTTGTTTCTTTTTTTTCAATTAATTTTGTTTTGTTTTTGGTGTTTAGCTGTTGCCATGGTATTAACGACGAACGTGCCACTATACGGCAATCTTCGTATTTTTCAACGTAATGCCGCGTTTTAGGAATAATTTTCGAATAGTCCTATTTAACAGTCCGAACAGGTCCCGATCCCAATTAGTTCGAATTAACGGTACTCCACCGCGCCCAGGATTTGCTCATTATGTATAAAACAGTGTTTAATTCTTTTTTTATTAGGCACTTCACGGAGAGAAAAGTTCGCAACGATTATGCACGCATAATACGCTTACTCTATACGAAAATTACACTCAAAATTAAACTTGCTATTGGACTTTAGTCATAATAATATATTACTTATATGAATAATAATTAAGGTTTTTTTTCCATAATTGTAAGACGTTGCGCAGTAAGCGATGAATAATGCGTTTAAATTATGACTATTCTGCATACTTTTTAGCAATAATTGTACGAATCTTTAATTATGAAGACCTTACTCATAATTCATACGAACGGATTTCTCTCCGTGTTACTTAAGAAAACAATAATTAAACCACCCTTGACACACGTCTACAAAGCTAATCTTACAATGTAAAATAGTTATTCGACGGGTTGTTTAATTATGATTAAACATGCAGAGGAACTTCGGGTATTATGGAATAGTCGGGTAATATGGAATACCGAAGTTTCTCCTTCGTGGAATATCATAAACTACTTATTATATAAATGCTTCCACGATGCTCTGCAGTCAATGACATTAATTTACCTATGTTCGCTGTGGAAGAATAGTTTTTTCGATTTTCGCGAAATTTTTGTAGGGAAGTTTTCAAGAAATCTCCTAAAATGCAACTTATCCTCTAAATGTAACTTTATTTTTGAGTAAAGGTGAAATTTTGAAAATTAATTTTTGTCAAAAAAAATAACTAGAATCACAAGTTTTCGTTTTGGTTTTGGGTTTTTAAATCATTTCAATGCTGAGCAATACCCACAAATGTAAGTGGTATTCCATAATAGCCGAAGTTTCTCTCTACTTATCAAAAATCTAGTTGATCGAAATTTATAGTAATTTTTGGGCTAGCGTCAACTAAACTTGTTAGTAACTTTCGCAGTTGGATAAGCAATGTGCAACGACCGAAGAAAATGTATGATTGCAGAAATACGAATAGATTTTATACCCAATCCGTGTTCGTGCATCTACTGAATAACTTACATATATTTCCTCTAAATAAAATATTGAATAAACGTCGGAGTTTATCGGTTTTATGAAAAGATGTGGTCCTTGTGTACGAAAAGTGATTATTTGAAATAACAATGGCGATTGTGCGGAAGGAATAGTTACGATAAAAGTTACGATTTTATGAAAAATGGTTAAAAAATTAAACATTAAAATAACCATAAAATAAATGTAACTGCCACATAAATAATAAGTGTGCGCAGCATTAGTTGGGTCTAGTTTAACTCGCCGCGATCGTCTTGCCGCCGTTAAGCTAGCCGTCATTCAACCGGCCCACTATGGGGCGAACAGGTACATATCATCTCAAAATTTAATAACTTTAACAGTAAAACGTAGTGAAATCGAAGTGAAATTTAGAATGTGTGCTACTGAATAAATGTAGTTTTATAATTTATACAGAGTTTATTAAATATTACATTAGAAATATAACAATAAGCGTAGGAAAATGCTCTCTTAATAATCACTATTTAAATTTTCTTTCATTTTGAAATTATATTGCACAGACAATTATTTGACAGTAGTTCTTAACGGTAGGTATATCTACTAGTGGTATTATTATGTACCTACCTAAATCGAATTTCTTGAATTTCTTTATACAGGGTTGTGAAAAATAAGCGAAATACTCAATTTCTGACTTTATTATGAGCTGGACGGAAAACTGACCTTAAAAAAAGTTTCTGTATATTTTATTTAATATTTAATGACGTTTAGAGATTTTCGTTATGTCATATTTTTCAAGTTATGATATCATCGGCTATTATTTTAAATGGAACAACACCCTAATTTTTATTATTGATTTGTTTTCCGAGATAATCGTACAACTTTTTGTTCCAATAAATATTGCCTCTGAAATTAGCTCGTTTGGAATTATTTCATGTTTTGTTAAAAAAAATTGATAGCTGCAGGGTGTTACAAATGACCACATTTTTAAGACATGTACAAATTTAACATTTTAGGTAAGTATTTTTTATTATAAATCATTAACTTAACAAAATAATACCGGATGAAATAAAATTTCGAGGGAGTTAATACATTTTCCAAAATAACTCTAAAACTATGACATTTAGATATAGGGAAGTAAATACAACCTGACCCTAACTTTGAACGTACAATGCAGTAGAATTGAGAAAAATGTAGGTTGGTGTTTAAAATTACTAAGATATTAATATTTTTCGGATAAAAAGTTTGGCATTTTTTTGAACATCCAATGATATCATAGCTTGAAAAATATGACAGATAACGAAAATCTCTAAACGTCATTAAATATTAAATAAAATATACAAACACTTTTCTTAAGGTCAGTTTTCAGTCCGGCTCCTAATAAAGCCAGAAATTGGGTGTTCCGCTCATTTTGAACAACCCTGTATATGTTAAATATACGATAAATATAAAAAGAAACCGGTGCAAAATATTGACAAATATACAAATTATAATCTCATCACGACCACAGATAAAATAATATTTTTCGAAGTTAATTGTTCTTTTTGTAATTTTATTACGCAGCGCTCTGTTAGAAACCTATATATATTTTCGCGTTATAGCGTTTTACGCCTTGCGATTCCCAATTTCCATTGTCCTCTCTCATTCCATTCTCCGTCATTCAGGTGTCTTTCACTCATGGATTTTTGGATCCCTTGACTCCAGTTTTTCCTTGGCCTTCCTTTTTTCTTCTTCTTTGTGGTGTCCACTCGAGTATTTGTTTCGGCAGCCTACTTTCGTCCATCCTCTGGATATGTCCGTACCATCTTAATTGTTTTTCTTCTATCTCCTCTATAATGGTCTTTTCTACTTCCATTATTTGTCTGAAATATTCATTTGTTTTATGTTCTAGTCTTGAAATCCTCGCCGATCTTGTTATCTCTGTTAGAAACCTAATATTTTAAAAAGGTGCAAGTTGGTGCAAGATTTATTTTATTGTTGATTCTTAAAGTAGACACTTCGACGAATATAAAAATCGCAATTTCTAGACATCGGCAAAAAGCGCTAGTTACTAAATGTCTAATGCAAGTTTTTAATTGTAGACAATTAAAGCGTTGTGCTTCTCAGTTTCATTTGAAACAGTTATTAAATATAAAGAACCCAAATTAGGCCTTTACGTAGCAAATAGATATTCTTTTAAGCTAATAAAACAAAAATAATATCTAGATTCAACCTATAACACATTATGATAGGAGTTGAAAGTTTCGCGTAAAATGTAGCAATAGATCTGTTGTTTGTAAATGTTCAACTTTGAGGCCTTATAACAAATTAACGGAAAGACCTACAACAAATATAATCACAGATCAAAAAAATATAGATTTCAATGATTTATAATTAATTTTTTTTACTTCTACAACATACTTGACAATATTGAATTTTGAGATGATATTTGCTAGTTCGCCCCATAGTGCGGCCGCTGGATCGAATCGTCGTCGTACCAAGTAGTCGCTATTTCATCTCGCCACGCGTTCAACTCGTCGCAAATTAAAAATTGTCAATTTAATTTCACTAGTATTTGTATATATATATATATATATATATATATATATATATATATATATCTAATGTGTATAACTATACATAATAATGTATTGATCGTCAGAGTAGATTATAGTTGTTAATTAAACTACGTTAGCCGAGTCGAGCCAGCAGTTACAAAACTAATAAATTTCGCGATTCTTTGTACAACTGATACCTAAACGTATAATAAGTACCATGAGTGAACGAACAACATTTCAGAAATGATGTACTCGCGAACAATGATTGTGAACATTGATGATTCGGTTGAATGCAATATAACATGATTATTCTAATAACTGGGAAATTGGTTGGCGTTTTAGAATTTACTAATGTGAAGCACATTGTAATGTAATGAACCAGTTCGTGTCTTTAAATTATGTTAATACACATAATCTAAATCTATCAATCTATCAATCTCAGGACGATGGATTAGCCACGGTAGTCACGTTTATTGGCCACGAAAGTTGCCAAACTTTAATCTGTCGAATTTTTTCCGTGGGGTTGAATGAACAACGAACGCTGCAAAGAAAACATAAAAACTCGAGTGGTGAACTGCCCGCTCGCATGATAAATAGCGCTGCCTTCATAAAAAATTCCAAAACGTCCTCTGAAGTACTTCAGAGTATCTTCTGAAGTAACGTCAGTCGGAGGTTGCAAGATTTCGAGTGCAATAGTTTAGTCGGTGTTGCATAATTCAAACATTTATTCACTTTTATTAAATTTTTTTATGTAACCCTATAAAAATTCTAATTTTTATAAAGACGAAAAAATAAGCTTTCCGATGACGTATTGCAGGAGCTATAGTAGTAATAATTAAAAAAATATATGCAAGATGGCGAACCGTACTCAAAAACTGATTGAAAAAAAATTTTTACTCCTAAAATATGCGAAATAATTTCCCATTACCTTGTACAAAATTTCAAATTTACATCTCACAATTAAACCGTTTGAACGGGGCAACTCTCGTTTCTTTACTTTCATTCCATCCTGTATGTGTATAGATAAAAATTCGGGAGCGCAAACAATTTCCGGGTTAGACAAGATTCCGGCCTAGGTCGTGGTTACAGTGCAAACGACTTCGCGCAAAGTCGCGCGATCAAACAAACCCGCGAAAGTAAATGCAACTGGTTACAGTTATAAGAAGCGAATAGTCGCACGAATCGCTCGTTATCGCTTTTTCACTTACAATAATTAGTTTCGACCGTTTGTAAATTATTGTGGATATTATTTAAATAATCAATAAGTTATTTGTTTCTTCATTCATTTCTTTTGTAAAGCTTTTTATGCGTAACATTCAGCAACTGCATCTCTACATACTTATACTGGAAATTGGACAAATGTTTATGTGAACTTTTTTACTCGAAATAGTCCATAAATCGGCTTTTAAAATATTTACTATTCTTCTTGAAACACCCTGCGTATAAATTTACAGTTTCTGAATGTACATTTCAAAATCAAATCGCACAAAGTTGTAAATCTATGTCAATACCCTTGTTCTAATTGGTTTTAATATAAAGTAGTTATCTAACAATTCAAAACTTTCCGAGTGAACATTCAATACATTTTCGCGTAGGACTTGTAGATAAATCCCTTATTCTCTAATTTAGTTGTAATGCCTAATGATGTTTAACGACGATAGAACCATTTTCGCACTAGGTACGTACCCACTGAATTAATTATTATCTTAAAATACATAATTGGCATCTTGAGCAAAGTCGTGTAACACGTTTCAGTTTATTTTAGTGCAGTATTTATAAAAAAAAAGTTTTATTCGAAAAGCTCGTTTCTTATTTTAAGTATTTTGAAATTTCTTACTGTTAAAATTTTCTGTATAAACATCATAGGGTAGCTTTGTTTATTAAAGTAAATAATTTTAAATGTCGCACCTAAAAAGGTTGATTTCAACTAATTCCAAATGGTAAATAAATGAACGGATGGAAACCGTAAATCTTCGTAATCTTTGTAAATCCAAAATATACGAAACAAGGGTGCTACCGCCGATTTCTGTACATTTTCATTAGCGAGGCATTTAAATAAACTTGCCGGTCTTCCTAAGGTTTAGCGTGTTAAACGGATTATATGTTGATTTAGAAATTTACTTATCTGTTTCCTTCGATAAACCTATACTTATTTAACAATATTACTTTTTTATTTACGATATTCATGTGCGCAACAGTGTCATTCATTAATTTATTTTATAATTAATAACACGAAACTCAACGTTCTTCTTCTTTTTCATTCGAACAGTTGGCCTCGTGCGGTTTCATTTTAAAATTTCATTTAAATTTGAATTTTGAGTTTTTTGCGCAACCCTATATAGCTTTCGACGGAACATAGTTTTGGAACTGTTGCTCTAGAATATGATTCATGAGGCGGATGTTATATAAACGGTGAAAATCCTAGAAATTTAAATGTATTTTCTTTGTGATTAGTGATAAAAACAGTATTAGGCACGTTATTATTAAACTTTCCCATAGGTCAAACTGATGAAACTAGCTTTACTAAAATGTTATTCGAAATATAATAAAGGTGCTTAATATGCATATTCGTGCGAGCGACTTAGGTTTTCACGCATATAAAATATCTTAGAATCGTGCAAGGGTTGAAACCGTGGCAAAAAGTCCTACGTTACGTGTACCTACCCACATTTGAACGAAAATGACGACTTTTGTGAATAAAAAATTCGATATTGTTCTACTAATAAAAGTGATCGAACAATTAACTATTTTCGACACTATTGTTTGCTTAACATAAATAATTGCCCTTTTTCCATAAGAAGTGTTGTTTACAACAAGTCGCTATTGTACGTCATTTATACAATTAATTTTTCTTTCGCTATTCATTTGTAACAGAGATTCATTATAAAACTTGGAAAATCTTCCGACATATTATGTCATCACGTATAAAGTTACTTTTATGGGGCGCCCTAAAAAAAACACATTGATGCACTAAAAGCGGTCGCCAAGACACGAGCAATAAAGTTAAAAAAATGCGCCTCCTTTAATCCGTAACTTTATTACATTAATTTCGAGTTCCCCAGCGAATCCCGAATGATAAAACTTTACTAACGAGACGCACTCATAATTTAAAGTTAAATAGTGGCATAAAAACTTTATTAGAGCATAATTGATACCGCACTGCTTACACTAATTAGTGTATTAAATATTAAAAATCGATATTTAGCGTTTTAGAAATTTTTATTTGAATATTGGGGAATTGTTGTCGTTTAAAATATTCAATCTTTCTTATTATTAAAGATAGAGATTTGGTTAAATGGGAAATGTTGTGCAGTTTTGAGTACTGAATCAGATTCCGCTTAGAAACATATAAAACTGCGAACAGTTTAGAATTGCAAATTTTTAAAAAGACATCTTCGTCACGAAAAAAATGTTTAATAGTTCAATAAACGGTTAAGTTTACTTGACGTGACGAGGGAAATTTATCAAGCGCACTTTTTTACTCAAAAAGCAATCAAATTTAATAGAATAATAGATAACTAAATCGACTAGATTAAATGTTCAGAATGACCACTCGCGGCCTGAATTTTAGCATTACACCATTACAAAAGCCATAAATTAAATTAATATCTGCACATTATTCATTGGCAAACTTCCGACGACGTGCTTAAAATAACGGAAATCATAAGTTATGTTGACTTACAAGTGACAGTAGATAACAAAGACTTAACATTAATTGGCAATTGTTTTCAAAGCCTACTCGATAACGTTTCCGATGCACATAACTACTTTTGCTTAAAATTACTTAAGAAACACGCCCCTAAAGTTTGACAGGTTTCTCCCGGGACACCTTGTATATGTAGTGCACCCATCATAGAGTGCATTATTAATTTGGGGATATCTATTAATGGTTAAAATAAATGAATTTGCACGCACACTTTTATCAATTATATATAAATAATATTAAAAAAACTTTTATAAACCGATTTGCATTCAGAAACATACATTTTTGTGTATTCTCATTTTCGTTAAACACTTGGATATTTGTTTTAATATGCACGAGTTGTTTGAGACTCTTTTAGCTATAACGCCATCAAAAACGCTATCAGTTTGTTTAAGAGTTTCGATTAATTATGCGAGCTTCAGTTATCCGATGTTTTATTTTATCCGACGTCTTACTGTTAGATTTTATTTGATCTCCTACAGTTGTAAAATGTACAGTTTAATTATAGTACAGAAATAATTACGGGGCGGAATAATTATAGGCATACGGAAAAAGTAACAGGTTGTTGTCGTTACCCTCGCTGCCAATTACATCTCCTCTCTGGTTAAATAGAAAAAGGAGATCGGTAATCGAAAATTCCCGAAAGAGCGTACTTGTCACGGACTTCAATTTACAGAAGAAACGAATTTAATTTATAATTAACTGAATTTGACGATATTTTCTATTTTTGTTGTATAGATACGTCTTTTCTCATTTTCTAACAAAAAAAGGCCGAACGGTCGATTCTACAGCTTTTATTAATATGTAATCAGTAAGTCGATTTTTTTAATGTAGTCTAGGATGTTATGAAACAACCGCACGCCAATACGCAATACGAAAACAAAGAATATACGTACTTAACTAATAAACGTTTTCTGTTTGAAATATTCCAAGTTATTTAATTGGGCGAATTCGGTGGTAAACCAACAACGCACAGACAAATAAGGCAAAGTATGAAACGCGGGCTGTATTAGCTGGAACGGTTCTTCAACATCAGTCATCAAGTGGTTCGATCAATTTATTATAATTTCCTCAAAAACGTTCAAGTACGTCTAAAAATTAATTGGATTTTTGGAAGCTCAATTATTAAATTAAAAGCTTAAATCTCCAAATCGATTGATTTTGTTCGAATTATTTTATATATAATATATTAGTATACCGGGCAGTCCATTTAATTTGATAATTCGAAATATCCTACATCGGGCGTAGCTTTTTAGAAACGATTATTTCAAATAAAAATTAAAGTGACGTTAGAGGGGGCTGAAAAAATCAACTTCTACCATGTTTCCGCTAGTAACGCCACAGTAGTATTATTCTAATTATTTTAATTAATATCAAACGATTTAATCGTAAGATGGCGCGATTTTGGCATCAGCTATTTAAATGTTAATTCCTGTTTTCTTGTACTAAATAGTTTCTAGAGAGTGCTCTTTTTCATTGATGCATCGACATCAAATTTAATTATGTTTGCGTTGTAAACTTTGCTAGCGTTTATAATTATTTATTCTAGGATATAAAGTTACAGAATATAAAGAACGGGCGTTTTGATGAGAGACCCAAAAATAATGAAATGCAAGTTAACAAGCTTAAAAAAATTATTTAACTTGCAACCGGAAAAGTTACCAAGTTATGGGAGCGAAAAATTCAAAATATTTCTCTTCGAGAAAGTCACAATGATAACGATTATTGATTTTTAAAATTTATTTTTTGTGTAATATGTGAGAGAAGTGCCATTATTAATACAAAATAAAAATTGTAACAATAGGAAATCCAATATTACTGATATATGCACATATGTAATTACTTATGTATATATTTCAGAATAATAATTATTATAGCATGTCATTAATTGCGTTAAAAGTTAAATAGTTACAGATTCGTTCTCAAATACATGTAGCTATACGTTATTCGCGATAGGTTCCAATGCACGCAGCCATGCACAAAAGTTACTAAATTGTATATTTGTAATATTCAGATTAAAGTTTTGAACATGGCACTCCGATGTCTACCGATGATTTACCTGCTCACATATGACATGGCAAAATAGACTAAAATCTATTAGAACTGTAAAAATACGAGGTTTTATTGATGACGTGTTGGGACCTATCGCGAATAACGTATGTATACATATCTACTTATTTATGGGAAACGTCCGCCGCATTCTCGGCATTTCTCAGTAATTCACAGAAATCATAAAAAACAACACGTCGAAATGCAAAATAATTATGCTTACTATCGAAAAAGAAACCGAATGAGATTCTGTCTTTTATAGAATGAAAACTTGTAAATAAATAAAACTGTAGGTATATAGGTATGGCAAATGTACCTATATACATACTTAATTTTAACTGTAATTTTGAAATTAGACCTTTTTATACAATATTATAAATCACGTACACATTTGTAGAAATGGTTGGAATTTCACTATTTAGAGTGTAAGAAAATACAGGAGTTCAATTTTGGTTTTAGTTTATATGTATAAGAATTACGAATTCATTTTCGGTATGGGTACGTTGACTATAGCTTATCCAAACATATATGATGTTCACGTCATCAACAAAAAGTTACTAGATTGTTTATTTGTAATTTGGTTTAAAGTTTGGAAAGTGAAATATTCTATAGATGATTTATTTGCGCACATATTAGATGGTATAAAGAAAGACTAAAATTTATTAGAAGTGTCAAAGTGCGAGGTACGAGTTGACAACACTGTGTGAAACGTCATCATCTAGTAACCTTGTATTGATGACGTGACCATCAAATAGGTTTGGATAAGCTATATAAATATTTCACAACGAAATATGCCACCTATTGCAGTTTGATGTTTGCTTATCAAACGGGAGATTAATGTCCACGAATCAGCCGGCATATAAAAAAATACCACTCTAGTATTTTTACAGCACCATCTATTCAATAATAGTTGAACGATTTTGTTAGACAAATTCTTCGAAATCAAGTAGCAATCTGTAAGATAGCTTTATACTAGAAAATGACAATTTTTCGGAAAACGGTTTACGAATTCTAGCAACAATTAGACCCTGTACTTTCGTATTCGTATTCACTGAACCTTCTTCTAGTTGCTCCTAATAATATTTTAGTCATATAGTAGCTAAATATCCTATAATTTGAAGTATTCGGAAGCTTGTGTACAACTTAGCAAAACTGTTCCTTTTACTTTTTTAGGATAAAAATATAGGGAGCAACTAGGTAATTGAATTAGTATTTATTATCAATTAAATTTCTTTAATAAAATTTAATAGTTTTTTAGTATCGTTTCCTGAAGTGAATCTACCATAGCGACATCTGTTGATTCTCGCTTATCGAACCCCCCTCTTAAGGGAAAAGCGAATCGCATCATGTAGGTATCCGTTTTGTTTGGAATGCGCTTTTGAGGTCATTTGAAGATCAAACTAATTTTTTTATTGGAAATCTATATTGTTATTCTTATTCCTCGTAGCAAAGTGAACAACTTTTGTATAAAACATTTTTTCATTTAACGCTTAGTTTCATAGATATTTGAAACATAAAAAGTGTTAAAAAAAAATTTCACGCTATTACGTAAGTTTAATATCGAAATATGTTACATATCATAATAATAACAAAGTTGCAAAATTCAGTTAAATTATTGTTAATAATTGTTCAGTGACCCTCTTTATTCAGGTGCACCTTTCGATTTGTTGAAGAGACGTTTGATGTCTACATAAAAGTACATAGTAGTGTTCTTCAAATATTTGCGCAAACGTTTCGTGTGCGCTCCCGCATGTTTTTTGGAGTCGTTTGTATTATATGGACATTGAGATATGTAGCAATTTCAACGCTATGCATTTTCTCGTTCCAATTTTCGCTTGTTCGAAAGTTATTTAATTTTTACAACTCCATCGTCGACAGTTCTTTTTTACCATTCTGTTCATCGATATAAACCCGCTCTAACAGTAAGAAATAATTCCACATCTGGGATTCTGGATCTGGGGATTCCCAGATGATGTTTTTTTAATGGGAGACGTAATGATGCGTGAGATGGTTTTGTAATGTAATCCCACATCTCCGGATGCTTATTTTTTCTAAAGGGAAAACGAAGTCGAGCACATGCGTAAGAAATCTATAGTCGAATAAATAGAAATCTTACTTATACTTATTATCGTATACAGTATTATTATTGGCAAAACAAACAGATGAAAGCAAATTTTCAGCGATAAGTCAGTATAGGAAATTGAAAGTAGAGAAACAAATGAGAACGTACGTTGCCGTTGCAGCACGCTGTGGAACGAGAGGCACGAATACACAGAAAATGTGATTGTATTATAAGGGTTTAATCGGCAATACGTTTATCTATTAAAAATCGGAATATTTGAATAAAAAAATCGTTTTAGAACGCGAATAGGGAATCGACAATGTTGCAAAGTAAATATTTTAACGGCCTTAAACTTATGTTTGATATGAACTAAGAACTTTTGTCGTGTTTCGGTGTAGGGAGTTCGCTCCTCATTTTCGTTACACACTGTATATGTACATATAAAATACGGCTATAAAGCACATTGCTGACGACATTAATTATATCTTTGCCTGTACAGACGTGTGCGAAATTAATGTCACCGATTGCGCGGGCACACACGACGCCACGAACAAATTATGATTAAAATATTTACAGTTCAACTTTGTATTTGTAATTTGTCTCGCTCGTCGTAAGTATTTTTCCTAGATTTGTTCATTGTGCTGTCTATTGACTACCCGATGCTCGTGATTCGCGACATTAATTTTGCATTTGACTGTACGTACCTATTACTTAAATCCTACGCAATTCTTATGTAGCAAACGTAAATTGAGAACTGAACTGACTCATAAAAACCGAAACGTTCAGTTCAATTGCACCGAAACCGAGGACTGAACTGACAACGGAACTGGTCGTGTAAAATTATAAATACTTCTAATTTATTCTAACAAAAGTAATAAATAGACATGCCTACTTAGTTAATAAGTTTTTTTTTAATTTTAAAAATGTGACTTGCAAGTAGATGCCTATCGTCGTTACAAATTTCTTTGATTTCCCTCTTGCAATATAAATATTATCAACACTTCTCGTCTAAATTAAATTTACGGAAATATGTCTTCGTCGTTACAATGTTTTTTGATTTCCCTCTTGCATTGTAAAAATTATCAGCACTTCTCGTCCACGTCTTTTTAAAATCTATATTTCACGTAAAGCTTTGTATAGGTAGGTAGGTGCCCGCGTAAGATTATTTTATCGTGCTATAAAATTAAATCAAATGGAAATTTCTTCATTTTCATAAATTTATTTAACAACTTTCAAGGTATTAAGGTTAGTATTTTTTCCTTTCCGAGACAGGATTTTATAGTCCAAGAGCTGGTGAACATTTTCACATCCGAATTTGTACCTCTTAAAATTTTGTAGGAAGGTAATTTTTTTAAGTCTGGCTAAGGAATTGACAGTCTGGCTAAGCAACCCCGGTTTCGAATTACCCCACAATCGTTTAAAATAACAAAAAAGGAATGTGAAATTGTAAGGAGAATTGTAGTGGGATTTCTATCTCATGAAATTTTATAGAAAAGTAGTCTTTTTTTAAGTCTTTTTGAGGAATGAACCATCTGATTAGGTAAATACGTCCGCGAATTACCCCTAATCGTTTAAAATTAAAATATATTCGAAATTTTCATTTGTACCTCTTGAAATTTTGTGGGAAGGTAGCTTTTGCAAGTCTGGCTAAGGAATGCACAGTCTGGTTAAGCAACTCCGGTCGCGAACTACGCCTGATCGTTTAAAATTAAAATATATTCGAAATTTTCATTTGTACCTCTTGAAATTTTGTAAGAAGGTAGCTCTTGTACGTCTGGCTAAGGAATGCACAGACTGGTTAAGCAACTCTGGTCGCGAACTACCCCTTAGTTGTTTAAATTTGTAAAAAATGGGTGTGAAATTCTAATTTTTATGTTTTGAAATTTTGTAGAAAGGTAAGTTTTGTTTTAAGTCTCGAAGAGAAATAAACCACCTGATTAGGTAACTACTTCCGCGAACTACCTCTAATCATTTAAAATTAAAATATATTTGAAATAGTCATTTATACCTCTTGAAATTTAAATCATCTCTATTTCCCACCTATTATGAAAATTTTTACAGGAAGCATGGCGATGTCTATAACGGGCCGATATGCCTTCCGATATAAGGCCTCTCTCGCACTCGCGCGTCTACGTAATGCTCTCTCCGCCGCACTAATGTAAAAATACTATTTTACGATTTTTTTTTGACGCTAAACCGCCAGATTTTTCTGGCTTACGACACTTTTTTCTTTTAAATATTATTAACAAGCTGCTGTAAAAATGACAAAAGGTAGAATGTAATTAATGCATTATTTCAAAATGCAACTTTAACACTGTCTGTAACTAGGTTAAAACCGGCCTAGCCGTTTGGCAATTATTTTTTCATACTTCAATAGGTATGAGATGATATAAATTTCAAGAAGTACGAATGACAATTTCGAATATATTTTAATTTTAAAGGATTAGGGGTAGTTCGCGAACGTAGTTACCTAATCAGGTGGTTTATTTCTCTTCCAGACTTAAAAAAAAACTACCTTTCTACGAAATTTCAAGAGATAGAAATTAGAATTTCTCACCCACTTTTTCCAACTTTAAACGACTAAGGGGTAGTTCGCGACCGGAGTTGCTTTACCAGACTGTGCATTCCTTAGCCAGACTTGCAAAAGCTACCTTCCCACAAAATTTCAAGAGGTACAAATGAAAATTTCGAATATATTTTAATTTTAAACGATAAGGGGTAGTTCGCGGACGCATTTACCTAATCAGGTGGTTTATTTCTCTTCGAGACTTAAACAAAAACTTACCTTTCTACAAAATTTCAAGAGATAGAAATTAGAATTTCACACCCCTTTTTACAACTTTAAACGACTAAGGGGTAGTTCGCGACCGGAGTTGCTTAACCAGACTGTGCATTCCTTAGCCAGACTTAAAAAAATTACCTTCCTTCAAAATTTCAAGAGGTACAAACGACAATGTTTCACCCCTTTTTTTTGCATTTTTAAACGATTGTGGGGTAGTTCGAGACCGGAGTTGCTTAAAATGGTGGTCCATTCCCTAGCCAGACTTAAAAAAACCACCTTCCTACAAAATTTCAAGAGGTACAAACTCGGATGTGAAAATGTTCACCAGCTTTGGACTATTATACCTACGGTTTTATTAATTAAATTCAAGCATCATCGGCGTAAAGTAATTCGAATCGTAAATTTAACGTTGTCTAAGACTTGGCGTTTCGTTTAACAAGTCTTCGATTGTTTAATTGTCGTAAATGCGGGATACCGAAGCAACTTTATAATTAACTTTTGCTGAAAATTCGAAGATAGAGAAATATAATTGAAAAAGCGGGAAATCTAATTTTAAACGGGCTTAAACGAAGATGTTATTGTTAAGTCGTTATGATGGAAATATCGTCGAAGTTTCGTTTCGTTTGTTTTTTTTTTTTTTAATATAGAAATAAGTTTTCTTGTTTTTGTAGGTGCGTCGTTATTCTGCAAATGTAATACTCACGAGACCCGGACCAATAAAAATATAAGAATAGAAGATAAGAATATAAGATTGAATATAAGATATACAAATAAGATATAATTTCCAATGAATTGACGTATAAAGGTCAACATGACCGACTTTCGTTTTCGACGGACGTGACACCAAATTTGAAATGGAACACACACGTACTTCTGCATATTTTTCGAGTACTCAAAAGCTGACAACTTTTTTACTTTAAAAGCTAACAGTAAAATTTATTTATGAATTCGGTAAATGTTTCTAGATAAGTAATACACGCACCTACTACACTCAAAAAAATCCGATGTAACGGATATTAGATAACATTAGCTAAAAGTACATTACAAACGTACATTAGATAACTCTTAAAAAGTAACGAAAAATTCGTTATTTCGATAACAATTTTCATTGTAGGTATGAAGAAAGTTATTAGGTAAAAAATTATAAATGATTCGTAAATACAACGATCGTTTTAACTGCATAATTAGGCACTTATTTTCTTCGGTGTGTTAGTAGTATTAATGAACTTTTCATTGTATCAATGATCAAAAAGTCAATAACTGGTGTTCATTAATATTATGTACAATATTTTTTTGAGTGTAAGAACAAAAATAACACCATTGTTTTAAAGCGAAAACACCTTAAATTGCATTTGATGTACGGGTCCATTCCACGTCAAATCAACTTCGCCGTCTCGGATTTTAATCAAATTTGGCACAAAGGTTAATTTGTTTCATCGTCCACCACGTTGACAGTATTGTATTATATTCGACGAAAGTAACTGTGCTATCCGTACACTTTTTCAAATAAGTACCTATATAATTCGCATTAATCATACTTAAAATTTAGCAAATTTTGTTCAGGTTCGTTTCAATTATTTTTAGCTTGTTAATTTTCTAAATTCGCATTAATTTTCTTACTTCTACACGTTTTAAAAGTGACATCTCCGGATACTTGCAAAGAAAGGGACGAAATAAAGCTTGAAAAACACAGCTGCGGCTGTTCACAGTACTTATAAAAAATAATGGGTGTAGTGTAATGCCTCGTATGTGAGAATATGGGTGCGTAGCGAATGTGCCGGTTATAACTGTAAATAATAGGTAGTTGAATTTATTTGATTTCCCGAATATTTAATATATTATATAAGATACAATTGTGTAAAACGAGAAAAATTTAATTAAATTACCCTATCGTGGCCGTTTTTATAGTTTCAAATACTTTTTATTCTCAAAAACTATTGATTATTTTTAGATTAGTTATGTACTTAATAATGAAATAGTTTTCATTCGTTTACAAAGTAATTTTTATAATGCATGATTTTTCGAATTGGTATTCGCAATTTGCTTCCTTTCCTCTACGTATGGTTCAAATTGGAACGAGCACATCGAGCAGCTAAGATGAAAATAATAGGACTAATGCGCGAAAAATACTACTTACAAAACTGATGATATTAGGGTGGACAGAAAAAAAAGAACGAATAATGGAATGGCACATCTTATCTGTATACAAACAAGAATCGTTAAAGAAAATTCTACGACAAAAACCCGCCCGGAAGACACACGACAAGACAAAGGGCATAAAAATCGGAAACACACTTGCAAAAAAATAACCGAGGCTCGCGTCCACAATAAGAAGATGCAGATGTAAAAAGAACATTCTATTCGTTACTTTTTCCACTACATTTCTTTTCTAATATTATTTTTCAACGAAAGCATCAAATTTTCAAAAGACTCGAGCACACGCCGATTCAATCGCGACGTATCAACCGACCCGGAAGTTTGTAAATCGAAATTTCCGACGAGCTTCGCAAATCTATTATTCTATGTTTAAAACGAAGTATTTACTCGTAGTTTCTGGACCTATGTAAACAGTACATCTTCTCCTATTCTAATTTATAAATAGGTAATTGGAAATCGAACGAAGGAACGGTTTTTCAATTTATTCTAAATTACAAATTGACGTGTAACTATTTATACCCCCTGTAATTTTTGACGTTAAAAGTGTTATAAAAAGTAATTTTTAAACGTCTTTGTTTGTCATTTCTAATCGAATCTGTCTTTTATTGGCAAAAATGCAGATACTACCGCAATATATACCACAAAAGAATAAAGTAAATGAAATTGGAATTGGTGTCGTTGTATTTCTTCGAATAACTGAGCTAGCCTAGGGCACCCAAAAGAAATTAACCGAAACATTTTAGAAAACAATCTCGACCAGTAATTTTTCTGATAATGTTTTAATAAAACTCTTCGTGTTTTTAATTCGTTTGTTATATTCGAATTACGGTTACTTGTTTATTAATAACAATTTATTTATATTGTATAACGCCGAAGAAGATATCGGCAAAAGTAAAAAAACTAAGATCGTTTTCTATTGGCCACAGATATTAAAAATAATTTCTAACCAAGTAAATAAAAACTTAATTACTTACCCGGTGAATAATGATTTTAAATCAAAAAAACTTCCACAAGTTTATTTAACACGTATAGTAAACATGCCCGCAAAGTGCCCATTTCGGTCGACAAAATAAAACAGGCGCAACAAAAAAATATTTACAAATCAAATTCAAACGGGTCGAATACAAACTTTCAAATTAATCCCGCGCTTGGTGCAAAACGAAGTCCGCTTCCCTACTGAATACTTGCACGTCGCGGCGCCTGATAGTAATAGGAGGTTTGACCTTCCCCACCACCGAAACATTAAAAGCTCTTCTTATCGTCGACAATCTGTGCTTCAGATTTTTGACGTCGCACGAAAAAATGGTTTTAAAATAAACAATTATAAAAACGAATAGGTATCTAACGAAAATTATTTCATTCCCTTAACGTCCTTCGATATATCCTTATCGCGTTGTACTTACGATATCTATGGAAAGAGCTTTAAGTTAGCTTTTTAGTCAGATTCGAAATTTTTAAATCGTCTGCTCATGATGCAGACATCATTATTAATGAAGATCCACTCAAATAATCGTTATAATGACGTCTGCCCTTATGACTTATCTGCTTTTCAAATTTATGGCGCTATATATTTGTTTAAAAAAAAATGGCTTCCTCATATTATCTGCTCACGTCTGTTAATGTGTTCAAATTGTTTAAATAAACAAAAATGTCAGAAGACATTTCAGAGAGCGGTCGGAAGACTGGCCTCTCGCGTGATGGGTCCTAGGTTCGAGTCCCGGTACGGATGGCGAAATTACCCCTGGTGGGCACGGCTGTTGGTGATTGTGGAGCTAATAACCAAAGCAATTGATGCTCCAAAGCCCCCTAGCTAGGGAGGAACAAAAATTTAAAAAAATCAATACGACGTATCAAGGCATACGAGCGAGTTCTGCATTGATTTTTAATAATTTTATAATATATAAAAAATAAATATTTTTTTAGTTGTTGGGCCAAAAAAAGGTATAAAAACATCTGGCCTGCTATTGCCGATGTGATGCGAAATACCGGCAGTTTAAACTTGTTAAAAAAAATGGCGTGTTAAATGATGTGCTCGCGGCTGCCTTTGGGTCGAATGGTTTAATTACCTTTTTTTAAATCTTTATTTAAACCGGAACTATTATTGTTTGTTTTTTTTGTTTCTATTAGTCTTCATATCTCGTCGTCCGTGTTTTGCAACAGGTCTTGCGGTAACTGTTTAATTACGTATAACACCTCAGGAAGTAACTGTCGAAGGCAGACCAATTAAAATTAACTTTATAGCCTACTTGTACAGCCAATTCGATTGCCAACGGCTTAGTGCATATTTCCGGTGCACATTCACGTAGGCAACTTAGGTCCGTAATTGCACCCTTTCCAAAACATAGGGTGTTAAATTAAAAAAAAATAAAATAGTTTATTTTCAATAAATTTTAACTGGTTCGATGGATTGAAATGAAACTTTACGAGCATTATCGGCCCGTTAAACTGCCTGTTTTAACACGAATACTTTGTCTCTAGTTTCTTCCAATGGCGTACGGTACGAGCCAAGGGCACAAGGACCACATTTCCTCCCCTAATTTTGTCGACACCGGATTAAATGGAGAAATTTTGAAATTGTCGACTTTCTCAAATATTACTTCGTGAAAAAGTCATAACGTTCTCTGTTACACTAAAATTAACGGTCTTCGAAAAAAATTTCGTGTCAATTATTGCCGTTCATATGACCATTTGGAAATTACGTAGTAATTATGTTTGGTGTTTGTTCAAAATTATTTTCGACAAATTATAATTCGTCGTTCAAGTCATTGTAAAATAGGTAGGTTTTCCGAATATTCACAAAGTCTTTTATACGTTTTAAAAGCAACTAAAACATCTTTAGCAACTGCGCTATCTTTTTAACAGGATAAAATAAATGGTAAATGTAATGGCTTACAAGGAAACGTTCAGATCGCGAAAACGAGTTTTGAATTTGCATACCACGCATTTGAAAGGCCCATATATACTTGTTAACTCGCATATATAGACTTATCGGCAGGCGTCGAGACACTTGGCCGTTATAAGGCGTTAAATGGGCGACTGTTTAATACAATATGCAACTTGATATAAAAACATTAGAGATGATTCGATTGGAATGAAACTTTCCAGATTTACTTATCAGTAAATGGGCTACAACCTCAAGAAATTGAAGGCAATCGGTGTACACGGTACGAGTGACAAGCGTCCATATGGTCAATAAGCTCCGTTCTGGCCCAAAATTTGAGTTTGTCGCTCATTTACTCATAAGTATTATTCATATCTGGAAAGTTTCATCTCGATCGAATCACTGTTTTTATATCAAGTTGATTGAATATGCATATAACGTCCAAATTCTATGTGCGAGTTAACCAGTACATATGGGCGTGTTTCAAATGCGGGTTATGCGATTTCGAAACTCGTTTTCGTGATCGGAACGTTTTCTCGTTGGAAAAGTTTTTTTTTGCAATTTCGAAATTCTATTTCTTTTTTTCGAAAAAAACAGCGCCACCTAAGCGTCTCCTACACATTTTCCGATTCGCGTGCTCTCGAACTGCATTACATTTATATCATCGCGAGTAATCAGCAAGTCATTCAGTGTTTTGAACATCTGCTCCCTAACTATTTTGTGAGCGAGTGTAATAAATAAAAACTTGGGTCTCTTAAGAATTTGCAACGTAAATTTTACGAAGTAAATTAATCGAAAAATAATCGAGAATATCGACTTACAAATATCCTAAAACTTTAGAGCTGGGATTTTAAAAATTTATAATCGTTATTATAAAGGGAAGGCGATGCCTATGTAGTAAATTGCCGAAACCTATTTATTCGCATTTGATTAAATTACGAGCTATTTTAACATTGACAGTGACAAATTTAATGTTTTCACTAAACTTACGAATAAGAAACTCACGTGCATTGTTCTCGGCAATTTATATACTCTATTCACCGAACCCATGCAGTAGACAAACAAATGCAAGCGAAGAATGGGTGATTAAGGACGTTACACAAAATCGAATCTCCTCATGAGTATAAAATTACCTTGTAAAAATATAAAACGTACATGTATTACACGTTACATGCTCTTGTTTGTGTCTACTGTTTTCCATTATCTCGAACGGTTAACGGTCAACATTATCTTAACGGTTATCTACTGATAAGTGAGTAACTTAACGTAGGTACAGTCAAGTTCATGTTTGTTCAGCAAGATGTGATCGCAGGCACGAGAGATGATCAAGCAGTTGTTTTTGAATTGTAAAAGGAGACACGTCCGATAATAAATAAAAACGGACAGTAATCTTTTTTTTTGAGCTTTTTACGATAAAAACTAACGCAGGCGACGGGATAAAACAAATGAACTTAACTGTACACGGTTAATTGAATGCACGATTGATTTCATCGCTACTTTTCACAAACTTATAATGGAATCAGTTAAGGATTAATAAACAGTTAAACTACTTAATTAAGTCAAAACGATCGCAACCATGTAACATCGAAGTTGAAATGACGAGTTTAAAAGATGATTATTATTATCGATTACGATTCGATTTTACATTCAATTTAAAACAAGAATGAATATCGCCTAATAGGCAAGGAGCCGGGGACAACTGTACCTCGTGACATGCTGTACTGAAATTTTTTATAATTAAACCGATCGATACAGTAATACAACGTAATTGATGCTGACGAATTTACAAGGCATTTAATAAAAATATAATAATGAATTCAGAAGGCCAGCATTTCTAAGAGTTTTGAAATATAAGTTAGTAAGTAAATAAGATAAGTTGACCGTCTTAGGGCCGATCTTTTCATCTTCCATATAATTTAATTGACACGTATTTACCATAGAAACGTTTGTTCAGACAATTGTTTCCGTGGTAAAAATTTGTCAAGAAAATTTACTGGGAGGTGAAAAAACCAACCCTAAAACTTATTTTTATATTTATTTTTAACTTTTTTATTCTTTTTATCGAATAAATGTTCTGAAAGACTTTTCTCAATTTCTGAAAGAACTTTTATCAAATAATTGGATAGTTTGTAAGCGTTAAAAGAAAAGTGACCCGCGACGACCCCGTCCGAATGAGAAACAACCCTCAGCCGATCGCAAGAATAATAACAACCTCAGATTTCTCGACAGTTAATGAGTCAATGTAGGCATTAACAACTAAATTATGGTGTCTGGGGCGAGGAACGGTGACCTACGTTGCGTTGGAGGGTTTGGTTTTGAGAAAAATCACGTATCCGGGCTGACCCTGGACAAAAGGGATAAAGGCGGGGATTCGATTCTGGATGTTGGGACGAAGCGGACGTCGCGCGGTCGACTTGATTGAAAAACGTAGATTGTATTGCTTCCGAATAAAGTCTTGGAGGCCTGAGCGATCCAATTAATTCACGCGAGAATATTTTTGAGCGTACAAGTTATTCTGTAAAGCGGAGAAATAACACAAATTTAGAGCTTTATGTTACGGTACAATAATTGAAGATTTATGTGAAGATAGGTAATTAATATTTAGTAATATTTTATCTTAGAGCATTCGAGTTTGTTGTTTCTAAAATAAATTCATAAACGAACTCGCGTAAATATACGTTTATTATAACAACAGTGCAGTGGATCGTTTATTTAAGTTTACGTAGAATCGTATTTTGAAATGCGAATGGTATTATAAAGTCTGATACGTATACGGGAAATAAAATGCCCCTGTAAAATAACGTATCTATATAATAGTTATTTATGTAAAATGAAAATGCTTCGATCTTCTTATTTCCCGTTGTCTCTTTGTTTATAATCTTATTGTATTATATTTTTTTACTATAACGATTCGATAGCTTCCTTCGCAATCTTATGATGTTATGAGAGTTTATTTTGTAATTGAGGTTTTGCACTGTTCTTGTTTAAAATAATTTCACTTTCGTTTTCGATATTTTATCTTCTTTAAAAGGAGAAGAGCCGACTGCACCGAACCTTTCTTAACGTAACAAAGGGATAATTTTTTTCGAATCGACAACTTTTTAGCGTTTAGGATGGCACGGGGATTTATATGTATAAGTATTAAAAAAAGGCTACTTTCGGTATTGTTTTTTTTTTAAATGCTAGTTCCTTATATAACAAAAGGTTGAAATTTATTCCGATCTGCGAAGGGTTTCGTGCACATTAAAAAAATATATGCGCTGCCAACTCGCACCTCGACAGCAGCAGCCCGAAAGTACGAATTACTTTCGCAACTCGAGTCCGTTACAAAACAAAAAGTTTCTTTTTGAAAAATGAAGCTCCTATCTATTTTTCTCTTCATGAAAACATAATGCTGCCGTTGATAGTAAATTGTGACTTTCCATTATTTTTAACCGATTTATACACGTTTCTGCGAAAACGTATGTTGGCAGAAGTGTGGATCGAAACAAGGTAAATTAATAAAATAGCAACTATTTTTTTTTAATGCATTGCACCGACATTAACATTGACATACTCGGCCAAAATGTCCCTCCAAAATTTCGATAAAATAATGAAGTTTGAAAAAACTTTGTAATCCATCTCATTTTTGACACGTACCTATATGTAACTCCGTCAAAGATAACGAACAATGTGGTTCTTGTAGTTCCTGACAAAGCGGAGCGGGGGGGGGGGGGGGGGTGAAGCACTTATTGTTTTAAATATGCGTGACACTTTCATAGATTGGCATACATTTTAACCTTCTGTTATTTTAAAAAACAATACCGAAAGTAGACTTTTTTTTTATAATATTTCGGTCAAGTTTCAACACATAAAACCTTGTGTCATTTTAAACATTAAAAAGCTATCGATTCGGAAGAAAATCGACCCTTTGGGAGGGAGGGCTAGGCGCAGTTGCCGCTTAGACAAATGGTGTCATTAAAGAGCACGTGAAATTATTAAAGAGCGTTTTAAATTCAAATAAAAATACATGCTGAGAATAAAAACTCGATTTTATACATAATTAAGTACAGTCGGCCAAAAAAGTAATGCCCCCCCTCCAGGCGATGGACGAGCGGCACAGCATGATATCCCTTTCATTGTTAAGAGACCCTCGTTAGAATAGTTGAAGTAGCCGGTTTCCTCGTCAAGTTCGGATTTCTTTTAACGATAATGTTACGATGTGACGGTTTTACGATTTAAATATTGGGAGCGCAAGTGCTCCACAGAATAATGTATGTGGAATTAATCGGCACTTGAGTAGTACCTTGAAAGGCGAGCGGTTCTGGTGTGATTATATATGCGAATTGTCCATGTTACATGTTACGTGTTATGTGTTAGATGTAACATTATCAGTTAAATATTGTCCCGCAGTGGAAGGATCCTGGGCTAGGGAATAGCTTGAATTAAATAAACTCGTACAGTCCGGGATCGTTTTATTTCACCGCCTCCCCAATCGCTGAAACGGATCCGGCAGGGAGGCTCGCTGGGGATTCAGGAATCACCACATTGCAAGTAACTCACGCCATATATGCGAATTGTCCGTTACGATATTATTTGTCAACGGGTGTACTTCAAGTTCACGGATGCCTCCCCTAAAGGAGGGATTGTCACCAGCACAATAAATATAGACGATGCAAGACTTTGAAGTGCTTCGACATTTTAAAATGCCTAACATTTATAACTTGAATATATTCAAACGTGGTAATTTTAGATTTGTTTTGTTGATTTTGGCTTGTCAACAACGAAAGGGTCACGAGGAATCCCGTGCTGTGCCGCTCGTCCATCGCCTCGAATGCACGCAATACTTTTTTGGCCGATTGTACATCAATTATCCTTGAATAATATTAGAGAAATCGTCCTTAAAACGCAAAATACATATTCGGCATCGTCCGATGATTTTCCTTTAAAATCGGATTGCAAATTAAGTTAGGTAGGTTAGGTATCTATTGGAGTAAACATTAAAATCAATTTAAAAATAACTGCATATAGCATACATTATACACACATTATTGTTCATTAAGCATAATATAGAATACAACAGAAAATAAATCTACTTAAAAATAAACTAGGTAAAAATGATTTTATGGGTATTTAATTACGTATCCGAGATAATTGCTTAAAACTGAATATTACCTTCATCCAACCCCTATTTATTTCAAAACATAAAAATAAAGGTCCACACAAAAATCCAGCTTGTTAATAATTTTCTTATAGCAATGTAATTTAAAAAAATATTTAGTAGATTTATCAAATATTAGAAAGTTTACAATTAATTTAATATTTATTAGCTTTTACGTCAATTACTTAAGTACTTTTGTTGATTCTCAGAAATAACAAAATTTTATTACTGTCATTAATATGTCAGTTTATTGTATAAACGCTGACGAAGAACTAGACAAAAGGTCAAGCTATATTATGTTAATGTATGAAACAATAACATTTCTTATGGCGCGAGCCATTAAAAATAATTAAATAATTGTATCTATTGCCTATATAGAAACCGCCTAAAAGAATTCTCAACATTTATTCATATTATTATTATGATACGATGACTCGAAACTGACAGCTTGATAATGAAATTCAATTTTAGATAAGTATCTACATAGGCATATCCAAAAACCGAATGGGGAAGTAATATTAAGAAGATAACGCCATTGTGGCGCATATACCTATTAACTACTCGAAACCTGATCAAAATATAAATTATAAGATATTGTAACGTAAATCTTAAAGTAATCAGGTACCTACTAAACTTAAATTACAAAATAATTATAAACTAATCCAGTTTTGCAAAAACACGACGCCGTTAATCACTTAATCACGGAGTCGCCACTTTCCTCTCCACCACCTCCATCATATGTTTCTGCGTTTGGTCTATTTCAAAACTATCTCTGCCATAAACGAGCCGAAATGCGATCATTAATATTCAAATTGTTATAGAATAGATTGTCGAAACTTTGTGAAACGCCATAATAAACAATAAAGTTGAACACATTAACGAAGCAACAATTTCATTATAATATCTAATTGAATCTAATATCTAATCTAATATCTAATCAAATTACAAATAAACAATTCAGTAACTTTTTACTGGTTACGTGAATCGCCAGGCCAATTGCGCAAAGTACAGATATTGTCTCTTCTATTTTACACAAGTCGCGTAAAAGACTTCCGAAAAAGAGGTGGCAAGACAAAATACACTAATACAACAAAACAACACTATTATTAATTTCTTCACGATGTTATTAATCTTTCTGGTTACTACTGGAATTAGCCAAAATACGAAAATTAAGTAAGATAAATGTGCGAGGTTACCTCAAGTTCGTTCGTCTGTAATTTTCACAAAAATAATTAATTAATGGAACATATCGACGACAAATTGATAAGGAACTATTAATATAACAAATCTTGTTTAATTATTATAAAATAGAAATTAAGAAATATTGTAAAATACAATGCTTATTTTTGCCATTATAGGCGCTGCTTGGATGGATTATAAGGATTTTTTAACATTTGTTTTTGAAAAAAGCACGTCGTTGTTCCTGTATTTGGGCTATAAGTTTATACAGTCCAAGCCCCGAGCATTGCCGCCCCGAGGATTGCCGCTTCCCCGCTTTCTCGCTCGAGCACTACCCCCACTCCTTAACATCGCTCGCGACCGATAAATTTCGTATCCGACTCTCCGAGGATTGCCGCGAACGAAGTCGGAGTATAGACAAGTTTTATAAATACATATAACGTACATGATTCATATTTTTATAATTAATTACAAAGTTAATTAATTAATTAATTATTATTTATTATAATTAATATGTACTTGAAAATTAAGATACAAGATTATCCAAAATTTCAAAGGAAGTTGATAAAAAGTTAAAACTTTCATCAACTTGTACAAAGAGTGTACATAAAAGTAACTAAGTAACGCATAAACAAACGACAAAATTGTCAAACTGACGATCGGCAATCCTCAGAGCGGGCGAAAGGAATTTTCTTCCAGCGCGCTCGAGCAGAGAGTGGGGGTATATGAGTTCTCCGAATCATACTCCCCTACGGCCCCGTAAACGGCAATGCTCGGGGCTTGGACTGTAAATAAAATAAGTAATTTTTATTTTAATTAATAAACATGGGTTTTACTCGAAAGTTGTACGATAACTTTTTAACGACCAACGATGTGTGCTGTTGTTTGCGTCGCTTTAAAGTACCCACGCTAAGTATTTACATTTCAAAACCACACCAAACTAATATAAATGTCTAAAACATTACCACCAAGTAGTTTTAGTAGAATAATATATATATATATATATATATATATATATATATATATATATATATATATATATATATATATATATATATATATATATATATATATAATATATATATATATATATATATATATATATATATATATATATATATATATATATATATATATATATATATATATATATATATATATATATATATATATATATATATATATATATATATATATATATATATATATATATATATATATATATATATATATATATATATATATATATATATATACACACAAGAAGGTATTTAAATTTTATTTTCTGTTTTAAACGCAAACGTTATGTAACTTAACACCCTTCTGTAAAATAACATTCAGTAAAAACAATATTATGTGGAATAAGTAGGTACCTGCCTAAATGAGTTCTCATTTTTTTGGGTAGTATGTACGAACATAGTGGAAATTGTATAATTGTGTGACTAGTGGCGAAAGGCGGATTTTTCACGGGAGTGTGATAGTTCGAGCCTATTTATTCGTCAACTTTCGGTAACGTTTATTGGTGTGAAATTAGGCACTTTTCATATTGGTCGTCGGAAAATAATCTTGCCGATGATTAATTTTTTTTATTCGTCTTAATTTTTTGCCTATCCATAAATGTAAGTACAATTTTTTTTTTAAAGTCAATAACTGGTTCAGCAAATTAATGCTATTCACAGTTGAGTTAGCACGTTAATGTTTTCACTGTTTATCACTTGAGAGGATAGCTGCTAAGAGCTCCTCATGCACTAATCGTTTTTATTGTTATTCACTATTATCACTATCATCACTTGTTATCAGTAGATCTTGAGGAAGAAGTCGCTTTAGCCTCACATGTAGGTTTCGCTCTCCAATTGAATAGTGGATAGCTCCTGTACAGCTTGGTATAGTATTGAAGAATTTTCTGTTACATTTTTGTATGAACTGTCTAATAGTTGGAACTCCAAGTTCATCATGGAGATGTTTATTCCTGATAAACCAAGGGGAATTTGCAGCAATTCGAAGTATTTTATTTTGCAAAACTTGAATTTTGTTTATGTGTGTTTTTGAGGCTGCTCCCCAAACTGGGCATCCATACGCGATTACTGGTCTTAATAAGGCTTTATAAATAAGAAGCGCACATTCAATTTTTATGGAAGATTTTCGGTTAATAATTGGATACAACTGCATTAGTCTTGTATAGCATTGATTTAATTTTTTGTTAATATGTATGCCCCATGTAAGTCTTTTGTCAAGATAGAGGCCAAGGTACTTTACAGCTCCGTCTTTGGGATTCCATTCTATTTCCGCATTATTAATCTTTATTCTTGGTGGGTTATTGGGGTGTCGTAGTGTGAAGATCTTAGTCTCACATTTATGAGGGTTTAGTTGTAAATACCAATTGTTGCACCAGTTAGTGATTTGATTGATGGCTTCTTGAAGTTGCCTGGCTCCCTCAATGATGACGCTGTGTTGGGCAATTACTGCAGTGTCATCCGCATACATTGCCAGAAGCGTATTTGGTGATTCAATTATGTCGTACACATAAATATTAAAGAGGGTTGGTCCTAATATAGAACCTTGCGGTACTCCTGCATTGATAGTTCTTCTACTTGAGAGTTCAGTATTAATACTTACTGCGAAGGTTCGGTCAACGAGGAAGGAATCAATTATTTTTATTAAGTAGGCAGGTGTTTGTAGTTGCAGTAATTTATATATAAGTCCTTTGGTCCAGACTTTGTCAAATGCCTGCGAAAAATCTAGAAAGAAGACTAATGTATGTTGCTTGCTTTCGAAACCCTTTTCTATAATTTCAATTAGGCGTAGAAATTGGTGCGAAGTAGAGTGTTTAGCTCTAAAGCCGAACTGGAAGTTGGGAATGATGTTATTGCAAGTACAAGTATTGTAAGTACAATGCGTTAAGTAATTTAATTCCTTTTCCTAAAAAAGAAAACTACAATTTCTCGAATGGACGATTTTTGTTGCAGATTTTCGAAAATTTTAAAAGCAGTTAAAATCCATCACGCTCATAAAAGAGTTATGTTTCAGACCTAGATTTACACTATACATATAAGTTACTATCTAATATAAATAAGATTTATCTTCGCAGATACGTCGAATAAATAAACATTTCTGGTGGCCGAGTTTGAAAGCTTATATCCCAAAAGTTCAAAACTTCAGTAATTACCATAATTTTCCAAAAAGGCGTCAAGTTACTACAGCAACATATGTTTTAAAAAACGTGATTTGTACTCGTATTTTAAAAACGCCTGGATTCATAACTCGGTTATTTAAAATCTATTAAACAGAAAACAACGATATTTATATAAACAAATGTTTTTTTTACGTGTAATTGGATTCGGATTTATACGAGAATTTCGCTTTCGTTTTACATAATGTTTGTAAATAAGCTCCGAAGATCCCATAAGACCTCAGGATTAAATGCGTAATTTGTTTAAAGAATTTTCGGAACTTTTGTGCTTTAATCTCAAAATCAATAATGTACGGAAAACAACACGGCGCAGCGTTTTGAATAAGTTTAAACGAGTTAAGAATTTGACATTTTAGATTAAAAAACAGAAATTTTTGTTTTCTAATCATTGAAAATTTTAGTACCTACGCAATGATTTTACGAACAAATAAATTCGTTATTGAATTTTTTTTGAAAAAAATAAACAAACACTGATCGTGAGTTTATTAATTACAATACAAAGTATACAAATAATTGATTGGCATATCTAACATGATCTACTGCATTAGGCAGATATTTGTGTCGAGATTATGTTAATTTAAAAAAACACACTGAATTGGTATTTTAATCGATCAAAGAAAACTTAATTCAAATATCCGTTCACTTAAATAATTATTTTTCATTTCATTAATATTCCGGTAATTCAGGCAGTAAATACCTATATGTTTGCAGAGCTTTTAATTTATAAAATACATACTTTATATGCATAATTCACGTTAGGTTTCAGTGTACGTCATGCCTAAAAAGTTACTAAATTGTTTATTTTTAATATTCAGTTTAATGTTTTTAACACGGCATATTCTACTGATGATTTACCTGCACATACATGACATGGCAAAGAAAGGCTACAAATAATTAGTACGAGCTGTAGAAATACGAGATTTTATCGATGACGTTGTTGTACCTTTTAAATTCATGACTATTTCAGATCCAAGGGATAGAATATCAAAAATTTTGATTTTAAACGAACACCTTCGATTAGAATCATCGATGGTATTGAATTACTTAAGGCATTAACACAGTCTACAATAGTTATGTATTCTCTCCATGTTCGTGGAACTATTTGAAATTGAAATGAATTAGTACGGATTGATCACACAGTAGAGTTACATTACCATTGTGTAGTAGGCACGTTTTTATTTATAAACTGTGCCCCAACAAAAATTTACAAGCGTTTTCCTCCGACACAGTAATTTGTGTTCGAACATAAACATAACTTTATTTGTTGAAAGATATGAAAAACAAAAACCGACAAGTTTTCTAACTGATGCTAAAAAAATTTCTAACAACATACCCCGATTTGTATACCTATTTGTTTCATCAAAAGAATGCAGGACAATAATTTATTTACTGACAAATTATGGTTCATTTTTTACATCATTTAAAAAACATTAGCTATTATACCTAAAAATGAGCGGTGCTACGTAATAAATCAACAGTAAAAGCGTCAAAACGCGATCACGAAATGGCTTCATAATCTATTATGTATTTCGTTTATTATTACGTACATATGTCTGTATAAAATTGTACCATCAGTTACATAATTATACGAGTTATTTGAGGTCCCAATGCACAAGGATTTCATTATCATACATAAATCATTCCAATAACGTGCATCCAGTATTTATAATTTCGAATTGTATGATCGAACGATCGAGGCCCTACTACAATAGAAAGCTATATGTCGTTCAAATTTTATTCCGATTCATGTCATCAATAAAAGTTATTAGATTGTATATTAGTAATATACAGTTTAAAACTTCGAAAGTGGCATATGGCACATATGACACGGCAAAGAAAGACTACAACTTATTTACAAGGAAGGTTGGACAGGTGGAAATCTGAGAAAAATTTGAGACTAGTCAACTAGTCAACTAGTGACTAGTCAACCCTAATCCAGAGCCGTATTCCGTTCGTGCTCTTACACGGTTTAAGAGGGCGAAATCCACTCTTGAAAATTGAAACTTTTTTCGATTTTGCTTATTATCTGTGAAACAACAAGAGCTATCGCCAACAAACCATATATATTTTTGTAAATGGCGGTTCAAGACCTACATTATGATACAAAAATTAGGGATGAAAATCTTAAGGGGTGTCATCCCTTAGAATTTTCACCCCTAATTTTGCCATACTTGGGTGCATTTTTACATCGACAGACGTATATATTCACGTAAAAGACAATTAAAACTATAATTTGAAAAAAAAACAACGCGATGTAGGTTTATACAGCAGGTGACATACTGAAAATGTATTCATTTGGAGGGTTTGCCAGGTTTGCGAGGCAGACCACAACAATTCTAAATAATTGATATTTCTCTAAAGACTATAATAAATTTTATCAAGTATCAAGTTTATCAAAAATGATTAAAACAAAAATTCAAATGTCTGCCGCCGGTTGGATATTTTCCACCATATTATCTCTTAATCACACTAAGAAAATTTTAGTGGTGTTGTAATGTAGGTTTTTGTGCGATGGGAGCTTGAACTATTACAGGGGTCGTAGTGGAGTTTAATAAAAAAAAATATTCAGATAATGACCGAAAATTTTTAAATACGCACTTTTTAGGAAATTTATTCTAAAATTATGCAGTAAAATTATTTGAATAATCACTATATATTGCCTTTATACCGCAGAATTATAAATTTACTCTATTTTTAATTTAAAAACCATTCGTGTGCCGCCCCTTAAGCATTGAAAATTTCCTATTACAAACCATAAACCAGATAAAAGTTTAATCGCATTTTTATGTGGCCGCTAAAATATAAAGCAACTAATAAAACATGTGCACCGCCGGCTATCGTAGCTTATCGGAATGCGAACAAACAACTGAATGGTTTTTAAAATAAAAACGGGATTTCCTAGTATCCTCGTAATAACTCGAACGCATTTATATATAGAATTCTGGCAAAACCGCTTCAGATCTTCCGCGTTAGTAGTATAGAGCGGTAGTGCTTGTTTCAGTAGTTCGAATTTTAAATTACGGCGTCGTACTGTTCGTGTGTGCGAGGAATGCTCGTTCGGTTAATAAGTCCTTTTTGCGTGTGAGTGCGCGAGTGTTGTGTACTCTAAAATAATTACAAACAAATAGGATCTTTCTTTGTCGACTCACTCTCCATGTATTTATAAAGTGTAAATACATGGATCTTTAAGCTCTAACACAAATTATCTGAAAATCGAGCTTGGTTAGGCTCTTGGATAGGGACTCGGTTAGGGCTTCCCTCAAACATTCGACGGTCCAATTTCGCTAACGAAATTTTATCTTACGTAGGTATAGGTATGTAATAATACAAGTTCGCAGTCTACGGAAGAATCCACGCTGGAAATTGACCGTAGAGGGAAAAGGATAACTAGAAAAAGGTAGAAAATACAAAGAAAAATTTAGAAGTTTCTAATTTTTTTCTTGTGGTCTGTTACAGACAAGTGGCGGTCGCGGCGGCAGCATTGTTAAGCTAAGCGTCCACTAGTCCGTATCGGACGCACAGTAGTACCATTCGTTAAAATTTTCACCCCTAATTTTTGTATCATAATGTAGGTCTTGAACAGCAATTTACAAAAATATATAGCTTGTGGGCAATAGCTCTTGTTTCACAGATAAGCAAAATCGATAAAAGTTCCAATTTTCAAGGTGAATTTCACCCTCTTAAACCGCGTAAAAGCATGAACAAAATACGGCTCTGGATTAGGGTTGACTGGCAATCCTACAAAGTTTCAAGTTTTTCTGAGATTTTCACCTCAATTTTTCAAGGTTGGGACTGTCGGATCATAATAGTTACTAAAGTTACTTCCAGTAAATTGTACCTGCTACAACTTAGAATCTTACTTGCAGCAATTGTAAAATTTCTCTTATAGTTAAAACTATACAAAATGTGAACCGCTTTAAAAAAATTTCAAACTCCTGCGCCCATTATGGACAAGCTGTACTAAAACGATATATTTTTTTTAAAGTCGAGTATAGAAAAAATAATATTTTATACATACCTATAAATAAATTCGGAAACTTCTATTGATAAAATTTTACAGTAATTCGTATCTAAAGAATTTGCGGGCGCGTTGTGATTAAATATTTTATTTCAGGATCTGCACGAACGCGAAGAACGTTCACGTCCCGTAAAATTGAAGAAGTGGATCGAATTGGATGAATGCGAATCATCACACGGTACTGATTTACATACATAACATGCGATAAATAAAACTGATCCAGCTGCGTTATCCATCAGGCTGCGGCTGTCGACTCGAAAATAATATTAACGTCCATCCCTAATGTTATTTGAAAATTTAATCGAACGCCGACACATTGTCGAATTCTTGAGATCGATGACAAACAAACAAGTAAGTAATTTAATTTTTGCTTAAAATCATTTATTGATTCGGCTATCGTTGAATGTCGTCTTTCAAACTACGCGACGTCGCGTCGCGTCGTGGCGTGAACTGTTTAATTTCGCAAAAAGCATAAACGAACCGAACATTTTTATCCTTAACAAAAAATGTACTCGGAAATATTTGAATGAACCGCAACCGCTACCCTCGACTTTGATTTATTTATTGCTTACAAATTCAACGTGCGTTGCGCGTAAATTATTATCGAGCTCGCTTGTTATATCGTTAATTTAATTCCAATAACTGTTTGATCAAACTAAACTTTAGGTACTCATACCTAAATTTAGTTTCCTCGAATGGTTTTCTTTTTGCCGTTTTTGAACGATGATTGCAGATAAATCTTTCGTATAGGTCGTCGACAAGGGAGCGTTCGAACTCGCGGTATTTAATCAACTTTTTACACGAATTAGAAAAAACCACTAGCATCTTATTTGATTCCTTAGGGAACGTTGAAAAACTTACAGCTTTAGCTTACTACTGACATTTTCAAATCTTCTTGCATTTTACGTATGGTATAGTCGCGAACTAAAAAATCGTAACGATAGCAATTTTCCTGTGTAAATCATGCTTTCCTTCCAACCGCAGTTTATATTTGCGACGGTTATCTTATTACCTTTAAAAGTTATCCCTTGCACGGGTATTTACATAAATAACAAAGAGTAATACACCCGTGAATTTCTTTTGAAACTTCTACTAACGGTTTTAAAATCGACGACAAATTAAAAAAATTTCGACGAGGTCTCATGAATGTTAGCTACGCCGTCGACTATTGACAAGAATAAATAAGCTATTTAATTCAATTAATTTTAATCGAAATATTAATTTAATTCAATCGGAGTTAGTGTGAGTTTCCGAGTTGAGTTTACGAGTAATCGGAGTTTCGGTATGATGAAAAAATTATTATGATTTCTTTATTATTTTTAAATAATAATAAAATTTAAATTGCGGCAACTTCAAACAAGGCCCATTTAAAATTATCGATACTCTTCGAAGCATTATATGATCCGTAAAACGTAAAATGCAATTGTTAAAAGAAGTCCAAACTCGACTAGAAAACCGGCCACTTCAACTATTCTTACAAACGCCCAGTGGGGCGAGATACCGTAAAACGTGGCAGAAATTATTTTAATTTATGTAACTGCTTTAACTATTTGGTATATCATTGAAATTGAATAAATATAGATTATTTATAATATTTTACAAGTTTTATTTTAAAAATAAATGTAGATAAAGGGTTTAAAAAAGTTAAAATAAAAATGCCCCGCAATAATTGTATCTTATAAAAAATATGATCTCGTGACATTGATTGGTTGTCACATATGTTGTAATTTAGGACCTGCTGAACAAAAAATGTGATACGTAAAAAGTTATATAATGGTCAGTTTTTTAACTACAGTCAAACATGAGCTGTGATGGGCGAGTAGATATTGTTTGAGAACAATGTTATTCGAACATTTTATAGTAAACCATTATTTTTATTGGTCACAAGAGAAATTCCATAAATATTTTTTATACGTATAAATTCATATATAGGGTGTCTCTGAAATTGGGTTTACAATAGGGGTAGGTACCTACCTAGACTGAACTAAAAATTTCATCGCAGTAGGAAAAAATGTATTGCTTGTAGAATATTCGACTTATTTTGAAAACAAAGTTTATCAAGCAAAAAAATTACTTTTATTATATAACGTACGTACTCAAAAAAAACTATCTTACTAAAAAAAAATATATATATTACTCCTATTAAACTGTTCAAAAACTTTCACAAAACAAACTCTTACAAAATCTTCGTAAATAAATTAATAATAAAAGGAAACAGAGAAAACAAAAAATGTTTCTTCTTCTTCATCAGGTAGACTATTCAGGTATCTTTTCTTTATCGTAAATTTAAAATAAAATTACAGTTACAATAGAAAATAGTGTATTTTAGTCGTCTGATGAAAAAGAAACGCTTTCTGTTTCCTCTTCTTCGGGGGACGATTCATCTGTATATCGAAAAATATTTGTTTCTCCGAGCATATATAAAACATTTGTATAAAATTACTTCAACTTTTTTTGTGGGAAACTAAACAGTTTACTAATTCAGTGATTTTAGAACACTGACAAAAAACATGTAAAATTTTTGAAGTTTTTCGGCTTTCTGCTTCTTCTACAATTGAAGATGAATAGGTAAGAATGAAAAGTTACTTTAAAATATTCGAAATATAGGTCGAAGTTTACTTAAATTATTTTGCAATATACCCAGAGTCGACTGTAAGCTTTGTCTTATAGGCCATTATCTTCTAATATCGCAAAAAGTTGCAGTATTTTTTGTTATTATACAGTATCTGTATGTATTAGCTATACTTCTGTGCAAAAAAAAAGTAACCTGAAACAGCTTGATAGTAAACTAAAAGTCAACGACTAGTTGATTTAGTGACGTGAAGGAAATGAAATTTAGTCACAAAAATAGATTAATTTTAATAAACAAAATTAGGCACGTTAATGAACAATAACTTATTAAATAAGTTTATGTACCTGTAAACTTTGCATCCATCTCGATTTCGACTCACTTTTGTATTAATTATCTATATAAAACTAAACGAAGGACAGAACAATTATTTTGACGTGTAATAAACAATTCATACGAGTTTATCGGAATTGCCAGTTCTACCTGTATTACACGGAAATATGTCATGATAACAGTAATTGCTTAATCGTATAACATCCATAGATGATTAAGCTATTATAAAATATGAGTTTCAGTGATATTTCAATTTTTGACTTTCTGCCACGTTTTACGATATTCTGCCCCACTGCGAAACGTCTTGTTAACAATTGAAAGATTACAAGGATATCGCCTCGGGCGCACGCATTACTGTTTCGACCGCCTGTACATTTTCAGCTAAAGAACACAATAAACTTCTACCACAAGAACCACTACTTGTTCGATTTTCGTTTTCTTTTTTAAACGAGAAGCCTTTAGAGTATTTTTCAGACCGCAATAAAAAATTCCCGATATGTTACAGTTACTGCCGCGAACCGATCAACCGCGGCTATGTCTCCACGATCGGGAAGGCTTTTTATGCAGGCATATTAACCCGCCAGGGGCTGTGAAGCCGCCAAGGTATTATATACCTAATTATTATTACATTTTCAGTTTTACAAATAATTTACAGAAGCTAAATTACTTTTTAATAAAATACATAATGTACGTTAAATAGGTAAATACATATACATTGTTGTGTTTATTTGAATGTATTTGTTATCTCCTTGTTGAGAGGATTACTTATTGTTGGAAATAATACAGGTATAAGGTAAATGTAGTGAAATGTAAATGTGCCATGTAGCAAATGCAGCCAATTTTGCAACATTAACTCTCAAGAGTCGTTACGATTTCTATAAGTTCGTAAGTATACCTACATAAGTACCTCAATACTTCACAATCAACGTTATCCTGTTTTTAATATTTACTTTTATCTAGATTAAACTTCAAGCGACAGGCATAGTAATGCCTAATTATTGTTCAGATAGCGGTTACGAATGACTTTACATTCTACATTATTAACTTTATTGTTTAGATGTTTATCTATTCGGTTTTATTAAGGTCGATTTACATCGTTAACAAAACTTATCAGCGCATAAACGTATTTACTTCAGTAATGCCTATACCTAATTATTAATGCTGTTTATACTCTGTTCGCGGAAGATTAAAATTATGTATATACACATAATTCAAATAAATTGGAAATACGATATTGTGAAAACTGTAAGTGCCTACACGTGTACTATTTAAGATAATTTGTATGGCAACGTTACACCTGTAATATAGGATCGACTTTCATTTGTGCTTTTTTGGCACACGAAAAGGGCATTGTTATACTATAGTGAACTTGAATTTCCACTCGAAAAAAAATGTTGAAACTTTTACTGCTCCTTAAATTATTTAATGGAAAACTGAACGAACATAAATTGTAAAAATATTTTCGTATTAATAAAAATCGTAGGTATAGAAACGTTTTTATATTGTATATAGTTAACTGTTATTTAGGTTATTTCTTTTTCTTTTTATTCATTTTTGACTAATCACGCACGAAACCCTGCTTTTAATGCAACGGCCTCGGTATGTGGAGATGTGGTTGTTCTCCATAGGTATCTATCTTATTTTGGTTGTTATTTTCAATTTGCATTTCGTAAAATCACCGAAACGTAAGCCGACTACGTAGCTACGTCAGTCACCCGAGCTAAAAATTATTGCTGATTTCCTAATCTTCGTTTAAATTGGTTATAAGTCCTAACAGCGACGTTTCGCGCAAGGCATTTTCTGTGACTAAAAAAAAATAGGTAAACTGTTCGTAAATCATTATGTGGAGAGACTTTGTAAATCGTGGCCAACTATGACGATAGTGTAGCTATCAAGTGATATCAACACGAACGATGCAGTTTGCTATTATAGGGACCTTATCGACGTGTAACTGCGATATTGAGTACGAAATTATGACAAATCGTAACTAACAATCGATAGCTACCATTGACGGCGTTATATGGCCGATTTCACAAACGCCAGATAATTCTATTCTCCGGTTATTTCTATGGTAACGATTGTTCCGACTACCTGTTTAAGGACCGATTTTACAATTACGTTAGATAAGCTATTCCTGGAATAACTTTCATGGAAACCATTGTCTCAAGAAACGTTTCCATAGCAGTTACTCCAGGAATAGCTTATCTAACGTATATCTCATAATTGTAAAACCGGCCCTAAGCCATTTAGTACCGACTAAATATTTAGACCCGCTTTCGGGCAATAAAGTCCGCAAACTGAAGTGCTTCAAATATAGTCTACGTGATTCCCCAACAACAATCTTCTTTATAATTAATGTATTTGAATACTTCTAAATGTCCTTTTTCTTTATGTAAATAATTCAATATCTCTTTCTACGCGATTTTTTTTCTTTACCGTGTTATAAAAAGCATCGCACATCAGATATCCGTGCTGTTAGTACTTCACCACGTCACGATAAAGCACTATGTCTATATTACAAACAATTAAACAAACACGAGTCCAACCAATAAATTTCCTAAGGTACCTATGTATTTTCTCAGTTTCATTAATGTATACAGAAAATAAAACAAAATTATGCAACTTATTGTTAGTTTGTCCAATTTTATCTGGATTCGCGTTATCGTTCCCCTTAACATTTTGGCAATAAAACTTGAAATAAAACTTGGCAATAAACTAGTCGAGCTATCCGGGATTTTATAAAAAACTTGTGATTTAGGCCACGATACCTGCCAAAGGTGTTGCATTTTTATGGCGACAGAGTCACGTGTCACGTAACCCAATTTCGGAAGCTCGAAGAACAAGGCTCCCGTAACTGTAAAAATTGTAAAACAAAAATGTTTACAATCAACGCAACTAAATTGTTCCTATAGATATACAAATATTATTATAATTATTATATGTATACGTAATAATAGTATAATATTAATATGTACTAATTTAAAAATAATTGGCGCTGATATTACTTTTCTTGTTTAAAACCCCCTACCCTTGTCCACGTGAATACCAGCCAAATTTTGCTTAAAAAGGGTCTATTCCGATTTTGACCTGCGTGCGGTTCGCAATAAAGCATTTTTGTGTCGTTCGGTGGTGATTTTTTGTATTCTTTGTGCTGTTGTGACAGTATATTTTGAGCTTACAATCGGGTAAGATTATGTTATAGATAAAATTTGCACGTTTCTAGTTTTGAAGACGTTTTACTGGAAATTTTTAGTTGGTTTTAAACGCCCACGCAGTAAATATTCGCTTAAATAACTTCGTTTGTGTAAAAAATTGATCATATTATATATACAAGGTGATTCAGAACATATAAATATTTGCTTATGAAATCATGTCTGGAAATGCACTATAGTTATCGAAAATTGCCGTTAAGGCACTTAAATTTACCTTTTAAAAGTTGTTCAAAATTATACATTATTTGCCGATAGCCTTTCTTACTTTTTTAAATCCGTTTTGGATAATTAACAACCCATTAACGACATTCCTAATGAATTAGTCAAACTAAAAGAGATTTCACCTACTAATTTACTAATTATAATAAGGAAACTTTTACAAACAACTCTTCGCAATTATCTTATTTAATTTAGAGGAGAATAAATCATTTTTAACGTTGAAACGGAAAATTTTTCGTGAATTTGGTGCTAAAAAGGCACATTTTCTCGCGCATTATAAATCGATTAACTAATTCGCGCATTTCTTGGAAAATCATATCTCTATTTGCTAATCACTTTCTAAAATACCTGTAAATTATGACTTCTGCTAATATAAATGTCCCTTTGCAAATCGAAGGAGTCGTGGCAAAAATTTAAAATGCCAGCGCGTAACTTTATCGACTCACCCGACAGTTTTTGCTATTATTGTGGAAAATTTTCTTCGAAACACAACAAAATAACATAACGGACTTTGTTAAAAACGTCACCAATAAGAGTTTGGGAAAACGTCCAAAACTAGGCTGCATAAAGTTATAGTCGGGTGTTTATGTGTTAAATCAAGGTCAAAAGGAAAGGATGTTTTAATCTAGAAATTACCCGGACATGGAGTAACTAAGTCCACAAGGCATTTACTATAATTTACATATTTTAAAAATATTAAAATTTATAATATGAACGCTCCAAGTTCTAATAATTAAATGCTTTTTAATCCCACTATTTGATTCAAAATTTTGGATACATGTATATATAAGCATTTAATTATAATTTAGCTTTAAATAAGTTACGAGCTTACGTATGCATTTTAGCAGAATATTCATTTTAACTCGGCAGACGTTAATTTATTAAATTCTACATTTTTTCAAGATAGATATGTAGACTCTTTATGAATATATATATAGGTACAGTGAAATCTATATTTAAGCCGAAACGCTCAGGTCGAATAGCATCTTACTACAAAGAATTTTAAAAATTAATTCAATAGTGCTTAGATAAACGTTAAAAGTATATAAAATTCGTTCCTTTAAGGTATTTAAATTCACTTACATTGTTTAAAAATCTTCATTTTTTGTAATTTGAATCAAATTATTTAAAAAAACAATGTATTATAATAGAATAAAATAACAAGGACTTCTTTTAAAGTTCGCTTAATTCACACTCTCAAAATAGTCTATGTGTTATACACTGTTAGAAACGATCACTATTAAAATTGGTAACATTATCACCATTTATACTTAGTTGATTTTGAATCATTCGTAAACTTACCTTAGATTTCGACAGAAAATACAAAATTTGAAATAATTTTATTGGTAACCGGATCTTATTTTTGGTTGCAATGCCGTTCTTATCCGCCACTGAATTTTCGCCCATTATTGGGAAATATAATTATATAGAAATATATATATTAAAACGCCTTAAAGCAAGATCCGAGACAATTAATTATTCTATGCACATCAAAGTTTTTTTCTATGATTCCCTTAAATAGCGTAAATGATCTAAACGATTATAAAAACGTTACATTAGTAATGTACGAATTACACTGTGCGTATACTTAAATTAAAATTTAGAGCCAAGTTAAGGGTTAGTAGGAATTTTCGTAATAATAGGTCCTTATTGAACTGACGATACAACTGTCGGAATAAAACAGTTAAATAAAAATAAAATACCTTCCTTATTAAATGATTTTATAAACTGTGGAATAGTACAACGTCTTTGTTGTAGTTCTAAACACATAAATTATTTTAAGAAATTTTAATTTTTGAACGTATGTTTATAAGATACGGCTTTACGTTAAAGCGTAATGCACACTTTTGCAAAAGCATTTTGAAATCTTACACCTAGGGCAAAAGTTCTATTATATCTGGTAACAATATTCCGATTTTTTTCTACTAGAAAAATCGACTTGTATTTCCGTGAAACGTATCCGTTTAGACTGCAACACAAAATGTGCGCTCCTGTAAAATTTACTTTTTGTGGGTTAAGACGTTCCGTAAAAAAAACGCCGTCGACCGATTCTAATTTTGGCAGTAGAATTTTTGTACTTCAACTGTGAGATTATAATTATACGTGTAAACAATAAAATCTTGAACGAGACACTTAATGCATTATCGCGAGACAAAATTTCCTCAATGTCAACAATAATCTACTTTTTATTGCTATTGTTTTCTTTTAAAATCATCGTAAATACACGTCACCGATTGATTAAAAATGACAGTGTCGTGAGCGCAAGCATGTGAAATTAAATTAGTCCACAATACAAGTTTAAGAATTGAAGGCGAACCATTTTTGTGGTAATTTATCGGTGATATTTAGGTGCTTGTTGTAACAAAGAACGGATTTTCCGGAAATCACCAGCGAGTATATATTTATACAAAGGTACTTTCTCTTTACAAAGGGGATTTTCTAGATAAACTCGGTCGGACTTAGCAGGTGGGTAATTGTTTACTTTTAAACACTTAAAATGTCTTTGTTAGGAAATATTTCAGTTACGGAACTACGGATTATCTAAGTTGTTTGCAGAACTTTAAAGTTAGTTGTGCGACAATATCGTTAACCGCCATTATTAAGAAAGGCGCGTTTTTCGTGTGGCATAATTTGCATTAGCTACACTACACTGTTCGTGCAGTCATTTGAATATCTATTATACAGGTGAATAATTCGTGTGGTGAACGCATTAGGATTTGTTATGTCCAAAATTGTAGAATCGGTCACTTCAGGAGCTAACGTAGAATTTTGTGTAGGTACTATAGGTATTACACATTGTCGTATCAGATAGGTTTAAGCACAAAAACGCCACTGCATTGATTTTTTATTAATGATTGTTTTGGATCGTTGTCCATTCACGACGATACTTAATCACAGCGAGAATATCACCTCCTACGTATATAATATACTGTTCACATCCCTCGGATTTATAATCGGAACTACTTCAATTTAAAATTGGAGGGTAGTGATTGACAACGCGTCGAATAAAATTGTTTTTCGAGGTTAAATTACCTATAATTAAAGTTTAATTATTCTGCCTAGACACAATGTGTTGTCAATTTATCTTCCAGATCATGTTTACAGACATCGGTCTCGTAAAAGTCGCAGCAAAATCAATACAAGCGTCTTCAATTTTGAAAATCGCTCTCAATAAAATAATGTCTATATACACTGCGCGACAAAAGTCTTTAAGCACGTAATTATTCTTACAGTTTGTTAAACAATCACAATATTTCGTGCTATAGGTATATCAAAAATGCTTTGGAAAACACAAAAATAAAGTAAAGAATCCTTTAACCTTGAACTAACAAATAATTTCCAAGTTTAAAACTGTAATTTATTAGGGAAACGGCTAAAAATGGTTGCAGGCGTTTTATTGTTAGTAACGGTATCGTTATGTCCTGCCAGCATTACTACTTGCAAACATCCCTTTTAACCAATTTGGTTCAACTTTTTGCGAAGAACGGCCACGAGAATATTGAAAAGTGTAATCGAATCGTATCGAACACATTTAAATTTGTGACAATGCCATTATCATCAAAACAGGCGGTTCGAATTTTAACGTTGAAGGATGAAGGCATAACAAACAGGGAAATAGCCCGACGTATGCATATAACCGAAGGGTCCGTTAGGTATGTTATTAAACGACATTTAGAAACTGGGCAGACCACTTCACGACCCCGTTCAGGCCGTCCTCGCGTTACCACGGCACGAGAAGACCACGTACTGTTGCAGATAGTAAGAAAAAATCGACGTGCAACTTCAGGGGATGTTGCACATGACCTAAATTTATCGAGGGGTGTTCCGATAAGTTCACGAACAGTGCAGCGGCGGCTGCGAGAAAAGGGCTTTCGGGCATTCCGGCCAGCAACAGCCCCTGTGCTAAGTGCAAGACATCGCAGAGCGCGATTAAATTTTGCAAAACTGTACGAGCAGTGAACTGAAGACGATTGGCGCAAAGTGCTCTTTACAGATGAGTCGCGTTTTAATTTAAATGGTCCAGATGGACGGCAAAAAATTTGGAGACGTAAAGGAGACAAATATTCGCAAGGTATGTTCCGTGGAAGAAGTAATTACTTTGGTGGATCGGTGATGATGTGGGGTGGCATAGCTTTTGACGCTCGTACCGATCTCCACATTTGAACGCGTCCATCTGTGAATGCCTCGAACTACATTACGGACATATTAGATGAATATGTAGTTCCATTTGCCCCATTTATAGGAGATGAGTTCCTCTTAATGCAGGACAATGCACGTCCTCGCGTTGCTGCGCAAACAATATCTTATTTGCGAGAAGTGGGTATTCGTTGTATGGACTGGCCAGCTTGTAGTCCGGAACTAAATCCTATCGAGCATGTCTGGGACGTACTTGAAATACGTGTCCGAGTTCGATTGGATAAACCAAATAATTTAAAAGAATTACGCCGTGCTCTTACGGAAGAATGGGATCGAATGCCGCAAGAAGATGTCCAAAATTTAATATCAAGCATGCCTAGGCGTTGTCAAGCCGTTATTAAAGCCCGTGGTGGTAACACCAAATATTAATTATTTTTTACATATTTTTTATAATGCCTTTTTATTTATCTGTTCTAATACAAATATACCATAATTGTTGCCGTTTTTCATCTTTCAATTATTTATAAATGGGAAACATAGGTACGAAGAATTTCACAAATACTAATCGAAAGAGGACGACTTTGAAAAGGTTTGTTTCAATTTTAGTATAGTTTAACCAAAAATTGAGAAACTTATGGGACTACATGTAATTGTCTGTGAGGTGCGTAAAGACTTTTGTCGCGCAGTATATATATACAGTGTGTTAGATTGTATGTGTCAAGGCAAATATTTCAGCTATTGTATGAATTAGTAAAAAATGCTGTGTGTGAAAGTTATTAGATTATTTATTCTTAATAATGTGTCAAAATCAGAAAAACAATTGAACATCAAATAATTCAGATAAAGCAAATAAATTTAACATTTTAAATGGAACGTACCCAGTATTATTACATATTCTGAAACTACAAGAATTTATCTTTACAACGGTATATCACATGTTATACTTATTTCATTAATTAAAGGCGTAATAGAATAAATAACCGAACGCGTTGAACACGTACAGCGTAAACAATGAACCAACGACGTACACTTTTACCTCTGCATGTTCTATTAAGTAGAGCCGAGGAGGCCGTGATATGCGCTCACTTGTTATCGCTATCGTATCAAAGTGGCTAAGTAAATTGTTAATTGTTAATTTTCATCTCGTGACACATAATGAGGGATAGTTATTATTCTAATAATGAAAAAATGTATATGTTGAGAGTGTACATTAGACGCAATGATAATCCTAAAGAAGCTTCTGTATTGTATCGAACCTTGTATCCAGAAAGGGTACAGCCACATCCTCGCACGTTTACAAGAATTGAACATAATTTACGAAGAAATGGATGTTTTAATGCTACAGTGCGAAGACCGAATGGGCGTGCAGCACATGATGAAGATATTATGGTGTTGGCATATTTTAGAGCACATCCAAGAAATTCAATCCGTGAAGCAGTAGCCGACATAGGTATAAGTCATCACAAAGTATTTTTTATTCTAAAAAAACATAACATGACCCCCCTATAAAATTAAATTGGTTCACGGATTAACAGTTGGCGATTCTGATAGAAGGCTAATATTTTATAACTGGCTTAACAATAATCAACATTTAGTGGATGTCATTCTTTGGAGCGATGAATCTAATTTTAACAATAACGAATTTTCTAACAGAAAAAAATATCATTTCTGGGATACAGAGAATCCATGTCGAATTCAGGAATGCAGGTTCCAACACAGATTTTCTATTAATGTCTGGCTTGGTGTATTAGGTGATACTATACTAGGTCCTTATTTTTATCGCGGAACACTTAATGTTGAGCAGTATGCTAATTTCCTTACGACAGAATTCGAAGAATATTTGGATGATATACCCCTACATGTGCGTCGTGATATGTGGTTACAACAGGACGGCGCACCTCCTCACAATGCAAGGAACGTCAAGGATATTTTAAACGAAAAGTTTGGTGCGAAATGGATAGGAAATGGTGACCCTATAAACTGGTCGGCACGATTGCTAGACCTCTCTGTGTTGGACTTTTTTGTTTGGGGATGTTAAATCAAAAGTTTATGTTGCATGTCTACAAAATTTAGAGGATCTTACAAATCGCATTCATAGGGCATGTGCTCAAATAACACCAAACATGTTGCAAAAAGTGCGACGAAATTTAATAAGCAGATGTCGGGAATGTATTACAAATAACGGGGAGCACTTTGAACAAAGAATTTAGATGTTAGGTAGGCGTTACATACAATTTTATAATTAACTTACTTATTCACATATTGGTTTGTTCATAATGTTGTATTTATGTTGAATAATCTGTTATTGAGTTTGTTTTAATCAACACATTGTTTATACTGTCTACGTTTTCAACACGATCAGTTATTTAGTGTATTACGCCCAGTTAATGAAAAAGTATAACATGTGATATACCGCTGTAAAGATAAATTCTTGTAGTTTCAGAATATGTAATAATACTGGGTACGTTCCATTTAAAATATTAAATTTATTTGCTTTATCTGAATTATTTGATGATCAATTGTTTTTCTGATTTTGACACATTATTAAGAATAAATAATCTAATAACTTTCATATATAACATTTTTTACTAATTCATACAAAGCCGAGATATTTGCTGTGACATAAAATCTAACACACTGTATATATATATATATATATATATATATATATATATATATATACATAAGTATGTAATTATTATTTTTCGACGATGTGTTGCGAAATATCTTGTAAGTAATCAAAAAGTTTCTTTTTTTATAAAAGCATTTTTATGTGGGAAATGTTAAAGCAAGGAAGTGGACTTGATTGGTTAATTTATTGTTTAATGAATTAAATTTACAATTGTAATGACTTTCGCCTTTTGCATCTTCAGCGAGGGTATGTATATACGGGGACACGTCCGGCACGAGGACACATTAGAATTTTTTTTGAATCTATGCAAATTTCATTTAGAAAATGTATATGAGAAGTGATATATATACCTGCTTTATCACTATAGTCACGCAGTAGACGTTTTAAATTAATAGCATTTTAATTTTTTTATTTATTTAGTCCTGTTACTTATAATTGGTTGTTAATATTTATGTTTAATTTATTACTAACACAAAAAGTAAATAAGTAAATAGATTAAAGGAACATGGGGCAAAGTGAACAAATTAACAGACAAAGCAGCAATATTTGTAACCAAAGGGCCATAATAACTGAGGTTTATTTAACGCCATACTGAACATAAGAAATGTCATTTCGCCCCCTTGCACAGGGTAAACTGAAATACAATGGTTTGCACGTGGGACAAAGTGAAATCGGGGTCAGTTTCACAACAGCCGATCATCGCCGAACCGCTGTCAATTGTAACGTAAACAATTGTTTATTACAATAATTTCTACGATGAAATATTAAAATGACCCCCTTTTAATGCTCTCGGGGCGCATATTCAATACGGGACGTATAGAACACGTCAAAATGAAACTTTAACTTTTTTCCTACGACGCTCGCCAGCTGAAATATTTTCACTCGCAAAATTGAAACGGGAAAGCAAATTAAAAAATTGATTGTTGATACCCCTTCAGGGGGAGCAAGGATATACTACCCCCTAGCCTTTTTAATCACGCTTCCGGCCAGGGGATTAATTTAAAAAAAATAGTTTTTTTATCGGATTTCCCAACTATTTTAAAATAAAAAAGTTACCCTTGCCCGCTTCCCTAAAATGAGCCATATTCGCAAAAAATCGTGCTTAAATAGTAACAGGTGTATTACTGGTACGCACGCCGCGTACTAAAAATGGACTTATTTTGAATTGGGGGGGTGATTTTCAAAGTTCTCTGACACACGTTCGAATCACAAAGTGCAAGGTTTATGCACTTAGAATATTAAAACCTAGAATTCCAAATTAATGCTGCACTTTTTGCCCTTTAAGTGCGATTTTCTCGAATATGGTTCATTTTATGGAAAGTGAACAAGAGTATCTTTTTCATTCGAAAATGTTCGGGGAATCCGACAATGAAGTTAAAAATTATTTAAATTAATCCCCTGAAAGAAAATTGTTTTTTTAAAACGGTTAAGGTTGGCATATCATTGCTCTCCCTGAAATGGTATTAAACAAATCTATGAAATTGTTTTTAATACATACATACATTAGGGATGTAAATTTTGTTTAAACAAATTGATTTTTTCCTTGCAACTTTGAGGGTGAATATCTCAGTTGAAAATGTTTATAGAAACTTAAAGTTTTATTTTGACGTGTAGGTCAGCGGTAAGGAATATCTTTATACATAAAATTATTTTGAGAAAATATAGTGAGTCTCTCGAGTATACACGAACCAAATGCAAATTTATTGAAAACGTTCTATTACCAATAAAGCCTTTGGTAATTTATTTTTGAAGCGTGCATAGTTTGTTAATAACGTCCGTTTCCTTACACGATTTTATTTTATGACTTTGTTACCTATACGCGAAAATTATTAATAATTTCTTGAATACGTCGTAGTTTACCTACTTATATACATAATATATATATTTGTTAGTGATAAGGTCGTAATAATAATATTCATTTTAGGTTTGTACGTTAGACGGGTCTATTGTGATGCAAGAACTAATTACAATCCGTCGCAATTTGAAGAAGAAGATCAGTGATTATTTAGATTACCATGCCAGTTTGGAAAACGCCCCTCGGAATGAATGGAAGCCCTTCGAAAACAAGAAAATCTATAATACGAAGGGAACCAACAAGTTGAGCCAACTCTACGATACAGACAGTTTTGAGTCTTTGATTTGTTATTTCACACTTCGCGAACGGGTGAGTTACCGAGTCGTAAATAATTTTTAATTTTAAATTTACGAAGTTACGTAATTATATTAAACATGTACCGTGCACGTGATGTTTTTCAAAAATTTTTTTTTGGTCGTCTGGTTGTAGAAACAAAATTTAAATTGCGAAATTTATTATTGTTGCTTAATTTCTGGAGATTATTTCATTTAATTATCAAAATTTTGTTTTTTAAAATATTTCAAAGTATAGTCCACGTCCTGGCAAAACCCAACATTCAACTGAAAAACGGGCAAATCGTTGTGTTTTTGAGGTGGATTTAAAGAGTCGGTCTCTGAAATTTCCAGACAGCGAAAATTGCGCCAACGCTTATTTTGAAATTTCTTTAACACCTATCGTTCGATAATTACCAAAACGTCCCATAAAACTTGCATAAATTGATTATTGCTAATTAAAGGTAAAAGGAAACATTTAGGGAGGTTTTATTCGAATCAATCAACGAATCGGAATCGATTTACATTGTAATAATCGACGTTTGTCTAATTCGGAATTATTTCCACTTTTGAAAATTCCGTGGTGTATCAAATAATAATATAGAACAAAAGTATACGCGAAAAGCGAAAAGAGGGGGGTGTCATTTTATATAAAGATGAGAGTAGATTGTTCGATGAGAAATTTTATACCGAAATTTATCTAAAAAGCAAAACATAAAATCGACAATCGTGAAGATAAGTTAGACTGATACGTAAGCGAATAAATTGGTAATTTTTGGTTGTTGAAAACAAATCGATCCTCATTGCTCTTGAAGTTCATAAATTGATAAATAATTATTACTAACCATAAAATGGAACCAGTATCTTTTATCATTGGTGACCTCTCTTGAATCTATCAAAAATAAATACCTAATATGAATATTGACAACGATAATATTCAAATACGACATGATAAATATTTTGACGAAGTGGAATCACTTGTGGACTACATTAACTCTACGAAATTAAAATTATACGATATAAATTGTTTATCGTTTAACCAATTTTTAAAATTTATTTAAGAGTACTTCCTTAGTGTATAAAATTGATGTTTACGAAATAATGTATTACTTCTGATTGTGATAGAATTTTTTTCCACATTTATATATCAATTAATACATTTAGATTACGCGTTTCCTTCATTGAAAACTCAATTTCTTCGAATTGTAATTAAAAAATATATATATATAACCTGCATGCAATATTTTAAAGTTAAATATGAGATCATTTTTGGTTTATATTTTAATAATGAATTTAATTTATAATTAGGCATTTTTTTTTAAATAATTTAATTCAAGTCGATAGCTATAGGAAACTGTAATTTAAATTGTAACTGTAAATCGGGGTTTGTATCGTGGATGATGTTTAATCGTCAGTTTAAGAGAGGGCACACGTGTGGAGGAGAATAATAATAATACTTGTCCTTGATTCTAATGAATCGTTTATCACGGTGGGGTTTGTGTATTTTCCGAGTAGTCAGCTGATGACAAAATTACGTTTTGATAAAATGACTAGTTTTAGAAGTGCACGTTAAGAAGCTAGGATTACAAGCAATAATTCGTTTTAACATGTCCTGATTTATTCCAACACAAATTACGTAGTGTTTATTGCGATCAGCTGTGAAAATGTCAGCTAGCTATCCAAATGGCTTTGGACAAGGAAAACCCACAAAATTCATCGTAAACCGTATGTCACTTTATATTTTATATAATATATAAATTTCGAAATTGATTTCGATTCGTTTGCAACGTTTTGGCGTTGTTTGCTTTTAAATTGGAAAGGTCATTAACGCGATTTCTTTGTTTACTCGTTTCCTGTAAACACGCAATTTTGATAAAGAACTATTTACTTTGTAAAATTCGGAGTGAACAAATCAAATTTTAATTTTTTCGAGGAATAAGTGGGAAATTTTAGCATTTTATCGAATTTGCACACCTAGTAAGGCACGTATTATTTATATATTGATGTGACCTCACACTGTTTCCTTAACATTTAAACTTTGCCAATTATCAAATAGATAACGTTATCGAGCAGTCTAAATATTCTAGTCTAGTGCAACGCGTGTTCGTGTTGTAGTTTAATCGAATTCGTTTTTCAGGTACGAAACAGAGCACCTTCTGTTCGTGAAGTTCGTGAAATTCGCTCGTACGCAATCTGTAAGATGTTGTACGTTTTCAATGTGACCACGGGGACTATGATTAATTTCGATATGGGTCTTGCTATAGAAAGGTGTGTATCAAACGTGTAATCAATTTTAATGTAACTTCCTCGTTTCGATACCTACTTAAAATTTAATGAATCGACGTTAACGATGCTGCAATATTACGAAATGTTTTTATAAGCATCTGTTAATTACTAAGTTTGGTTATATATACAATTTAAGAGGAATAAACGTGTGGTCAAATTGGTTTCTGCTCGTATAAGTACCGACGTGGTTTCATACGTAAATTTAACCACATAGTATGGCCTAAGATACATTTAGAAATTAATAATTTGAGAACCAATTAATATTACTAGTCATTAATAAATTACGTTTAGATTTCTGTGGAAAAAAATTGTGACAATCGAATCTAACAATAACAAGATGGACATATAGTTTAGGAACGATTAAAAGCCAGTTGCACAATAACGGATCATCACTGTATGTTGATTAATCACTGGAAACAGTTGTTTAGAGCCTATTATACAACCAGTTCTCATTTAATCGCTATCTGAATGCAATCCATGTTGCTTTACATAATATATCCATAGAGAGAAATGGATAAATTGTTTCTATAACAATTGCCCAAATAATGAACGATAACCGATTAACAATAATGTTGTTAATTTGCAAATTATCTTATACGAACGATTCAAATCGTTCAAGTTAATTTAGCTATCGAACATGAAAAGAAAAGAAATTGTTAAATTTGCCAATACAAATAATGTTTAGACGTTCATTTTTTGAACCGTAGGCACTCAAAATTGTTTAAGAGCTGATCCGACTTGTTAATTGACATTTTTTATTGTCGTTGTTATTGAAATAACATTCTATAAGCTTTTGACCTCCATAATATGTGAAAAACTGGTTCTCCTGTGTTTGTCTGTGGTTTTAAAATATATCGTTTATATTTCATTGTAAAAGACCACTTCAATTATGTTTTTTTTTTTACTCTTTAACTCCAGTTTTTTTGTTTGCCATGTGACTGACATATTTATGAGTTTGTTGGCGTTCTTGAAAAATATAGGTAAAGATTTTGGGTTCGATGATCTTCGATCCAATTAAAAAGTTTAATTTTTGCACGCTCATTGTGGCAAGTGAATCGTTTTTATACTATCAACGATTTTGTTGTCGCTCATTTTTTGTAATATTGAAAATATTCAGTCATAATTGCAATCTTAAAAACGTGGGGAAATGTAGGTAAAAAACTTTCGTCGTTCAGTAATTTATGTTGATGTTTGCGGTATTAGACACGAAAAGACAATTTAATCAAAAATATGAATACAATCATCTAATTTAAATGTACTTTCACTTCAATTAATGTATTCCATACACACGGTTGCGAAACGTTCTGCATTATATTTGTGGGAAATATATTGTTTAATTATCTACAATATTATGTCGTTTCAATCGTTGCTGTCAAAATATTATATTGTCCACTTTTCATGTATACAGGTTGCAAATATTTGACAGTAAGTCTAGATTGTTGCTGTGTTGGTTTAGAATTCAAAATTGAAATAATTCCATGGTATTTAAATGAAGCAGAAATGAATATTGAACCGTTGCAAAGTTCCAACAGCAACAATACTAAAACTGATTTAGTTTAAAAGTGCTTCTTCTTTGACAAATGAAACCAAAAACAAATTAGTTTTAATTTGTACAACAAAAAAAGAAAAATTTCCTCTGCCTTTTCACAATAATGTAATATTTAAATGAAACATATAAATAGAAATGTAAATTGTGTTAATCACCTTCTTTTTCTCGTCAACTATTTAAACATAAACAAACAATTGTTTCTATTAATGTTTGCGCGTATCAGCTTGAAAGCTTTTTTAATATAAAAAAAATTAAGATAATGAACCTGTAAACCCGTTACACTGATTTGCCTTTTTATTCAATAAACAAGTTAACGTTATTATTCTTATCAATTTATTATCCATCTATAATTATGCTCGGTTGTCTATTTTTAATACGAAATAATTGCAGTTTAAAATGTGTTTACAACAAATTAACATTATCGCCTATTTAACAATTAAACATTTTGCATCGAAAACAATATTAGAATAAACCTGTTTGTTGTTTAATTTTGTTTTAAATTTTTGTCCGCACATCTTATTTTTTTATTTCTTTATTTAATGCCCGAACCGATAAATAATCCATTTATAATTTAAAAAATTTAGATTATCGAAAAGTATCAATTTCGCTTTTGTTACAGTGTGGCTCATCTACAGGATCAAATAATGATTTCCTACAATATAACTCGCGAAAATCAAATTTTATTGGTCAGTGGAGGGGAGCCTTTAGATCGCAACGCGCGCGTCTGCTCTTACTCGGCAGGAACCGACACCAACCCCATCTACCTCTTTAGCAGGACCGACATCGAATCTCAAGTAGTACCGCCGCCCACCATAGAAAGTCTGCCTAATCATGGTACGTACGTCCGTGCGAATATTTACAAAAAGCACCTCACGTTCGGTATTATCGCCCTTCAGATTTCACCACAAAAGTTAAAGAATTGCACGGCTTGCCGGCCACTTACAACACAGTTTGTCAAAGGGTGCAGCTTGCACAGCATTTCCACGAATCGGCCAAGGAAGAACACAGGGTTTGTCAGAATCTGGTTCACGAGCAACATTTACAACAGCAAGGTTGGGCGGCCGTCATAGCCAACTTAGAAGATAATATAGTTTCCTTTACTAAACGTTCGCAAATTTTCGTAAAGGCGTTCGAAGATTTCATGAACGAGCGGGAGTCGTATTTAAAATTTTTAGAACAGTAAGTCCTTTGGACTCTTTTTCTCTAAACTCCTAAATTTCTAAAGTGCTTTTAATCACTTACAGTTTCCAAACGGATTTAGAAACCTTATCTAAAATACCCATGCTTTCTGTGTTACAACAGTCGGAAAAGAAGTTCGAGAAAAACTTGCAGCAGTCCAAATCTGCAACGGTTTCTAGCAAAACGGAATCGGAAGCTCCGGAAAAATCTTCCGCCACATTGCTCGAGTGGATCTCGTCGACCGACAGTAAAAGTACAACGGATCAATTGTACGAGCACTGTTCGAAAGTATTAGAACAGGTACTCGATTGCTCGCGTCGAGATCGACCGGTTCGTAATCATAATATATTTTATAGTACGACACAAAGATATTCGAGGCCCTGCACGAAGTCCTGGCGAATATTTTTAAGGAGGCAGAAAAAGAAGAGATGAAAGAAATTAAGGGCCTGGGCGATCGTCTTTGTGGTCTCGAGCAGTTGATGTTCGAGGCGAAACGTTACCTCCAGGAGCAGGGCGATTTGGCCAAGTCGTTTTTGCAGGTTTGTTGCCGACGACGAGTTTTTGTCGGTTTACGAATAATTTATCTGTAGAATCAAAATAGAGCCATAAAGTAGGTACCCATCATGCGGAAACATTTTTATTATGGATTTTTCGAAAGAAAGTTATTCTTTATAAAAGTTGGTGCCTCTCCTAAAACTAAAAATGTGCCAATAAGTATTTAAAAATATCTCATACTATATGAGGGAGATAGAAAAATATAATTTTGGCTCTAGAGTAAAGTACCTTTATTTTTAGCAAATTGAAAAAAGTTGTTTAGAATTAAAAGTTATAAAGAAATGTGAAGTCACAGCTAGTTAAGTCTAATTTTATTTTGTTTGCTCGTTTTTTTTTTTTAATAGCACCTTTAAAAATTAATGTTGATCACGGCAATTTACGAATGTCATTCTTTTACCTTAGGTACGCTCCACAATGCTTTTATAATTTTTGGGGCCGATCTTTTCATCTTCCATTTAATTTAATTTGACACATTTATTATAGAAACGATTGTTTCTATAGTAAAATTTGTCAAGTAAATTTATCGAGAGATGAAAAGATCGGCCCTAAATAACTTTTTTTTTAAATTACAACAATAACACTGCACAACAATATGGCCACTTTTGTCTGATGATTGACTTTTATCACGTGACGTTTACTAATTTGACGTCGCTGATTTCAAATATACCCTCAGTTTTTTTGTAACAGCTCTTGTTTATGAGATATAGTTTTCACGAAAAAATCGCTGTGTTAGTGTGTTAATTTGCTTGTAATTAAGAAAATATTAAGTTTTCTTAATATAATTTGATATGGCATCGTCAAGAAGAGTCTGTGTCAATGATCCAAATCATTTTTGTTTCATTTGCGGAGAGTATATATTTAAAGAATACCGCGTGAATGTGACAGCGTTCGTGATTGAGGCTTACAAAAATTACTTTGGTCACACACTGGAAATGAAAGACAAGCCTTGGATTCCGCAAAAGGTATACAAAACGTGCATTGAGTTTCTACGTTTGTGGACAAATAAGAAAAGAATAGCTTTAGATACGTAACCGCTATGATCTGGACTGAACCCTTGAACCACCACGATGACTGTTATTTTTGTTTGGTGAACACAACTGGCATTAACCGAAAAAATCGAGCTAAATGGGAATATCCTTCCATACGGTCGGCACATAGACGTATTTTGAGTCCTAAAATATCACTTGAACCTCAAGCTGATGCTTCACAGGATGAACCTATGCATTTCGAGGCAAAAACTGACAGTAGTGATAGTGACTTTGAATGTGACCTGAAAGCGCCAAAACTATTCAACCAAGATGATTTAAACGACCTTGTCAGAGATCTGGGACTGTCAAAGGCTGCTTCAGAAATTTTGGCTTCTGGGCTAAAACAAAGAAACTTGGTAACAAAGGAAACGAAAATTTCTTATTACCACACAAGAGAACAAATTCTCCTCAAATATTTTGCTGAAGAAAATGATTTCGTATTTTGTAAAGATGTACCTGGTTTAATGGCTGCAATGGGACTTCAAAATTACATTTCTAGTGACTGGCGTCTATTCATAGACTCATCAAAACGTAGTCTAAAATGTGTTCTCTTACACAATGGGAATAAATTAGGGTCGTTGCCTATTGCTCATTTTACAAAAGTAAAAGAAGAATATACAACTATTGCTCTGGTTTTAGACAAAATTAAATATGTGGAACACAATTGACTCATATGTGTTGATTTAAAAATGGTCAACTTACTTTTAGGCCAACAACATGGTTATACAAAATATCCCTGTTTTCTTTGCTTGTGGGACAGTAGAGCTAAATAAATAATAATAAGCATTGGATTAAAAAAGATTGGCCTCCTCGGGAAGCGCTAGTTGCAGGACAACAGAACGTGATAAACCCCCCTTTAGTATCGAGGGATCGTATAATTTTGCCTCCGTTACATATAAAACTAGGACTTATAAAACAATTTGTAAAAGGTCTTGACAAAAATGGAAATTGTTTCCTTTTCCTATCAAAAAAGTTTCCAAAACTGAGTGCAGAAAAGATAAAAGCGGGAATTTTTGACGGGCCACAAATAAGATCATTAATTAAAGACTCAAATTTTACGGACACTATGACAGAGATTGAGAAAACGGCAGGGAATGAGTTTGTTTGGCTTATTAAAAATTTTTTGGGAAATAAGAAAAGTTCTGAATTTTCTCGACACGTCGAACAACTGTTGAGTCACTTTCAAAGGCTTGGATGTAACATGAGCATTAAGTTACACTTTCTTCACAACCACCTGGACTATTTTCCCGCCAATCTTGGGGACCTAAGTGAAGAACAGGGCGAGCGATTCCACCAGGGCCTCGGTACCATGGAGGAACACTATCGGGACTACTGGAACGCACACATGATGGCTGACTATTGTTGGAGCATTCAGAATAGCTCTCTGCCTTCAGCTTTAGCAAGAAAATCATATAAGAGAAAGTTTTTTTCATTATAAGAATTAAATAAATTAGAATTATCTCTAAATTTATAGTGTTTTATCATAAAAAAACACCCGTGTCATATTTTTTTTAACTATAGCTGATACAGAAATTTCAATCACAGAATTGAAATCGTCATCAAAAATTGGACTAATATGTAACATAACCCAATCATCAGAAATGCTGATGTGCAGTGTAATAAAACAAAATTATATTTTTTGTTCTCCCTCGTATATTATGAGATATTTTTAATTATTTATTGGTGCATTTTTTTTTTTTTAGTTTTGGGAGAAGCTCCAACTTTTATAAAGAATTAACTTTTTTTCGAAAAATCCATAGGTAATAAAAAAATTTCCCATATGTTGCATATTTTATGGGTCGCTGTGTATGTTAAACAAAAGAAAATGCATCGAAGTTGTGTGCGAAAGTTGGTGTCATCACACAGTTTCCTACAAAGTTTATTTCGCTTTTAGTTTACTAATTGATTTCGTTTTTAGTTTGTTTTGTACAGTATTTCCTGAGTTGGTGGCCTTGTTGGTATGCTTTATTTCTATATTTTCTTTCATTTCGTTTACTCTAATTCGGCGATGTTTGTCGATAAATAAATTATGCGGTCTTCATTTCAGGACAATCTTCAAACTTCTCAGACCGAACGTGACCGCTTAAAGTTTTTAATCGTAAAAATGGCCACGATCGCTCGTCAAGCTATCGAATTGTTGAGGGTGGAATTAGGTCAGTTTAAAACGTCGGTGTTGACCATGAAAAACGACATGGAGTTACAATACGAAAGTCTAACTAGTTCGTGGGAGAATTTGACAGTAGAAATGGACAACAAAGAAAAGGAAATTGTGCATAGAATTACAGTTGATCATGAATTAGAAATTAACGACTTTAAAAAGTCGAACGAAGCCAAGGATCAACAGATGAATATGTTGAGAACCGAGCTTATGCACTTTCAAAAATCTTTTCGTAATTCCGAAGAGGAGGCGACAAATTTAAAAATGTCGTTGGATAAATTTCGCGAAGAATATGCGAACGAAAAGTGTAGGTACGAAAAGGAATATAACGAATTGAAATTAGAAAACGAACAGAAACTAAAACAACTCGGCGACGTATTGATGCACGAGCATAAAGCCGAAATTGAAAATAGTTAGGATGCATTTGGAAATTCTTCAGCAAATCCATTTGGCGCCCGCGACTTATTTGTCGGCCGTTGCCGAGGTGGTCAGGCGACGAGCATTTTCTCAAGCCTTTCTCTCGGTAGGTACTGCTATTGGGAATAGTTCGGAATTTGATGAGATTAATTTTAGTGGGCGTCCGAATTGGCCTGTTACCTGTTAACGATACATAACGAAGAAATCACTAGGCGAAGAGATTTTCAAGGTCAATTCGAAAATCATTTTTTGAGCGTATTGTTTCCCGGAATGGAAGACATGCCTCCGGCTTTTGCGATCGAGGCGCCTTCTATTTTCGATTCCACCCTGCCGAAACTGACGATGGAAGATATCGAGTTGTTGAAACAGATATTGCCAAGTTTGGCCGAAAATGTCAATGTTCCCGATGTTGCGGTTATTAACAATTTATTTTTGACAAAATCCATCGTCAAGACCGACATAGAAAAGACAGACGATCGAGGAGTAGAAGAGAAAATAGTGCAAGTTGTGAACGAAGTTGGATTGGCTAGTAATTTGGATCAGAATTTGCTTAAGCCTGCCGAAAGTGAAACTTGCTTGGCAGCACACGGGATGCCTCATCTTAAGGATTTAGACAGGCAAGTTTGTCATTTAAATGTCTTGTTTGCATTAATCTGACGTTAATGTTTACAGAGGCTGCGAGTCTGAAACTGACACGGAAGAATTTGAAAAAGTAGGCCAAAGTCCCATGGAATTGCATTTCGACAAAGATATCTCGACCCGTCCTCGAACTCACGATGTATCAACACTGACAGAGGTTGGTGACAGAACTCCTTTACCTCCTAGAAAACCACCTCGCACATTCCAAAAACAAATTCCCCCCCATCAAATCGTCGAAACCATAATATCTCATACCATAAATGGTACAAGTACTAACCCGGGCGTCCAATCTCAGCGAACTATGAGTTTCAGCGGAAGTCAGAGTTGCACTGAAAGTTTTACAAATGTAAAAAATCCATCCCTCGAGTCGATCGACGAACTTTCCAGCATTAAAAATTTCAATTCGAACACGGAGAGTTGTTTTAATTCTCATCATCAACAAATGCAAAGTTTTGTTTCGGCACATTTTTCTCGTTCCAAATCGCTTTCTCCGCATACACCGCAAAGTCCCAAGGATCTACAAGTCGAACAGTTATCTCCCAGTTCTCCAATTCAAGGCCACCAACCTAACGAGTTTGTTAACGATGAATTTTACATTGATGAGAGTTTACCATCAAGTCTAAGTATTGAAAATGGTCAAAGTCAAGGGAGTTTGTCAGGCAGCTCGATACTGCTAATAATGTGGTGGCGCTGCTGCAGGTACTTAAATTTTTTATACAATTTGTAGAGTTGTCTCGAGGACAACGACGTTTCGTGCAACATTGATGTATTTTATTTTGCAACAAACTAGTTTAAATTCCTAAATCGATCTTGCAGTATCTAAAAAGTTAATTTTAATATTTTCTATTCTCATCAAAATTGCTTCATTACATTAAATACATCTGCATATACAGTGAGATCCATAAAGTAGGTACGCATCATGCGGAAAACATTTTTATTAAGGATTTTTTAAAAGAAAGTTATTCTTTATAAAAGTTGGTGCCTCTCCTAAAACTAAAAATGTGCCAATAAGTATTTAAAAATATCTCATACTATACGAGGGAGATAGAAAAATATAATTTTGGCTCTAAAGTAAAGTACCTTTATTTTTAGCAAATTGAAAAAAGTTGTTTAGAATTAAAAGTTATAAAGAAATGTGAAGTCACAGCTAGTTAAGTCTAATTTTATTTTGTTTGCTCGTTTTTTTTTTTTAATAGCACCTTTAAAAATTAATGTTGATCACGGCAATTCACGAATGTCATTCTTTTACCTTAGGTACGCTCCACAATGCTTTTATAATTTTTGGGGCCGATCTTTTCATCTTCCATTTAATTTAATTTGACACATTTATTATAGAAACGTTTGTTTAAACGATTGTTTCTGTAGTAAAATTTATCGAGAGATGAAAAGATCGGCCCTAAATAACTTTTTTTTTTAAATTACAACAATAATTATTGTTATATATTTATATATTATTAATATTTTATTATAATAAAACAAAATTATATTTTTTGTTCTCCCTCGTATATTATGAGATATTTTTAATTATTTATTGGTGCATTTTTTTTTTTTAGTTTTGGGAGAAGCTCCAACTTTTATAAAGAATTAACTTTTTTTCGAAAAATCCATAGGTAATAAAAAAATTTCCCATATGTTGCATATTTTATGGGTCGCTGTGTATGTTAAACAAAAGAAAATGCATCGAAGTTGTGTGCGAAAGTTGGTGTCTTCACACAGTTTCCTACAAAGTTTATTTCGCTTTTAGTTTACTAATTGATTTCGTTTTTAGTTTGTTTTGTACAGTATTTCCTGAGTTGGTGGCCTTGTTGGTATGCTTTATTTCTATATTTTCTTTCATTTCGTTTACTCTAATTCGGCGATGTTTGTCGATAAATAAATTATGCGGTCTTCATTTCAGGACAATCTTCAAACTTCTCAGACCGAACGTGACCGCTTAAAGTTTTTAATCGTAAAAATGGCCACGATCGCTCGTCAAGCTATCGAATTGTTGAGGGTGGAATTAGGTCAGTTTAAAACGTCGGTGTTGACCATGAAAAACGACATGGAGTTACAATACGAAAGTCTAACTAGTTCGTGGGAGAATTTGACAGTAGAAATGGACAACAAAGAAAAGGAAATTGTGCATAGAATTACAGTTGATCATGAATTAGAAATTAACGACTTTAAAAAGTCGAACGAAGCCAAGGATCAACAGATGAATATGTTGAGAACCGAGCTTATGCACTTTCAGAAATCTTTTCGTAATTCCGAAGAGGAGGCGACAAATTTAAAAATGTCGTTGGATAAATTTCGCGAAGAATATGCGAAGGAAAAGTGTAGGTACGAAAAGGAATATAACGAATTGAAATTAGAAAACGAACAGAAACTAAAACAACTCGGCGACGTATTGATGCACGAGCATAAAGCCGAAATTGAAAATATTAGGGCGCGTTTTCGTTTGATGGCTTTCGGCAAATCGGAACGCGGCCCGTCCGATCCGTGTCCCGACGGTGCCGACGTCAGAGAGCTAAACAATCAAGAGGCGATCATTTTGCAAGTTAAAGAAAATTGCGAGGCCGAAAAAGAGAAAGCCGTTAACGCCGCCGTTCTTCGGGAGTCGCGAAAATGGGAGAGCATGCTGAACGAAAAATTGAACGACACAAAGGCGAAACACGAACTGGACAAGGAGATCGCTTTAGACGAGCTTGCAAGGAAAATAAGCGAGGAGAAAGATAAACAAATTGATCTCATGCGCGACCGCGAGGCGTTTCTCAATCTCGAATGCATTAAATATAAAAATACGATACAGCAACTCGCGGAAAGCGACGCTCCAAGTCAAAATGCCGAGTTGCTCGAGAAGGTCGAACACCTGGAAAAAGAGCGGAACGTTTTGGAGTTTCAGTTATGGTTAGAAAAGTCGAGGCAAATCGGCGAAAGTTCGCAGGACATGGGCAGTTCCGTGGCCGTTTGCGAAGGTACCGTATAAGATATATTTTGGTTTGTTTGCGAATAATTTGCTATGTAACGTTTTGTTGTGTAGGCAAAATAAATGTTGCAACGAGTCCGATCAAGGATATTGAGAAAATAACTAGAAGGCAAACGACCACGTCTAAAACAGGAAAATTGAGCATAGACACTTGCCATTACGGCGATTTGGTATTAATATTGTGGGATGGTACGTACAAGAATTACAGAATTATTCAAGGCAGCAGTCATTTGTATTTCCTTCATTCGGACTGTTTGGAAACTTTAGGTTTAAGTGTCAAACCGAAAGAAGACAGGAAACTTTATTATACTGGCGAGGTCATAGAAAAGGATTATTGTCATGCAAAAAAGGTAATTTATTTATTTAAAAATATATACGCAATTATAACTACTTAATAATAATTTTTATTAAAAATCTGCCGGCCTGAAATGTCCTTTAATAAAAGTAACGATTTAAAATTTTTATTATAGGTTGGAAATCGCTACAATGTTCCTGTAGGTACGAAATTCTTTAGGGTAAAAGTAAGACCGTTGTCTACCAACAAAGATGTCGAGGAAGATTTGAAGGAGGTCAAAGAAAAGCCGAGCATGTCGCAAAGCGAAATTGCCGGCCCTAGTATTTTAGAAAATGCGCCGGTCGATACGGCAGTGAGCTGTTCGTTGCCCGTAACGCCGTTAAAACAGTCTCCGGTCGAAACGGTCGACGTTCAAAACAGCGAAAAGGAAAATTTAGGGGAAGGTAGTAGGTAAGTTTACCAATGTTTCGAGAAGGATATTCTATTGAATTATTACACGTGGTAGCCTTTATAATGTAGAAAAAATAACTCGACATTTTTACGAAATGCCCTAAACTGTTGTAATTTCTAATTTAGAAACGGAGCCACCGTAAAATTCATTAAGATCATGTTGCGCCGAATCGATTGAAATGCAAATTGTTTTATGGTGGCTCGACATGTAAATAAAATAAAATATACGATTTATTTGGAAAATGAGAAAAAAAATCGCAAATTCGCATCTTTCAAGTTTCTATCTTATTCGACAAAGTAATTTAGTGTTTATAGTTTAGCCGAGACAAAAAAGTACCTACATTTAGAATTTTATGCTTACAAAAAAAAAGAAAAGAAATATGGTGCATTATAAATAAATAATTGTTGGCCATGTACTCGAATTTGTGAAAAATCAATCATTTTAAGACACCAAAGTTAATCTTTGCCTTTAAATGTAAGATTGTACGTTTATATACTTGCCTTTATATAGTAGAAATAATTAAAAATTGAATTTTTAGGAACAATTATAATCCCTAATTGAGAAAAGGACGACTTGAAATGTTTTAGTTTGTGTCCGATACTTAAAAAATTGATTTTTTACAGATACTCGCAAGATTATTGAGCTTAATAGATGTTGCTGTCTTTTAAAAAAATATAAAACAATGATTTTTCGTATAGTATTCTCTTCACGAATTTTTGACCTAAATTCGATTTCTAATTTATCGCTTCGATAATAACAATTATTTCGATTTACAAATTAGCACCGACATTTTATTTAGATCGCTTGGGCTACAAATTAATTAAGGACACTTAACAACGTTTTTAAATGATATGCGTTACACGAGTGTGATACTCTTAATTTGATTAGTTACGAACTAATTATTACAAAGTGAAGTTTTTATTGTGATAACAACTGAGGTTCTTTATACAACCTGTTTTTTATTTCAATTATTTAACAAATTAGTTATAGGAAATTATTTTTTTTTTTTACTTATATTTTATAAGAGCAAAAACTAGTTGCGATTTGTATTTAGTTTTGTTGTGATGTTATCGACATACAAGTATTAGTTTTTAATTTATAATCTGTTTAATTATAAGGAAGTACCAATTGCCTTTCAGTATAAAATAATAATAATAAAAGTTTTGTTTATACGACTTACGTGTAAAGTTGATCTTTGTTATTATTAATATGTGCATATTGTATCTCAAGATGTTGCTGTTGTTTGTATTGTGTTTTGAAGTATAAGTGACTTTGTTCTAATTATTACGTATGTGTGTGAAAATTTACAACTTTTTTTATACAAAAGCCATTGTGCAATAAAGACATTAAATTAGTTATTCTATATATTTTTTTGTAGATATAGTGATGAATTGTTTACCGAAGAATTTCTAATTGGCGATGTTATGTTTATTGGATTTGTAGCGCAGAATTCATTGTCATTTATGGAAATGTGACTTTTTTGTTTGAATTTCGAAAATCAAATGTGTAAGGATGAAATTATTGTTTAAGATTTACATTTAGATTTACATTATTTTTTAGCATTCTTAATCGGATTTAACGGCAGCGTTTTATATAGAAGTTTGAAAAATCTTATTTCTGATATTTATGGGACACCGCATAGTGTTTTTTTTTTTGATCTTTATAATTAACGAAGATTATCTTTTCTGAAGCGAAACGCCCGTCGAATATATTAAAATTTACGTTAATTTCAACATCTAATTTTAAAAGTGCCTACCAAAAAAGTTCATACAACTAAAGTGCAAATATTCAATTCAAATTTTTTTAATTTAATAATTCATAGTAGTAAATTATTAATTTGACACATTTTAATTGTTTTAACACTTAGGGCCTATCTTTTTCATCTTCCATTTAATTTAATTGACATATTTACTATAGAAATGTTTGTTTAAACAATTGTTTCTATGGTAAAAATTTGTCAAGTAAATTTATTGGTAGATGAAAAGATCGCCCTTAGTTTGACAATATTTATTGAAACTTCTTGGTTTGTTTTTTTTTTTAATTTTCATTTTTGTTATACATATTTAAGAATACCTACCTAATTTAATTTGTGCAAGACAAAAGAATTTTTATATTGATAATTTGATATAAAGTGTAGTTTTAAAATTAGATCAATTTATAAATTATTAAAAATCAGAATGTTAAGTAACGCAATATGTATGTTTATATATGAAAGTTGAAAACATTGTAGAAAAAGGTAAAAGATAATTTCATAGAAAATGAAGTCTCTAAGGGCGTTTATTATAAAAACTGGCGTTTTATTTCTTTCTGCAATATGTTCAATAATCGTCAATTTTTTGTGTTAGACGTTTGATTTTAATTATTTACAACTATATATTTGTGCCAATCTGTGGTGTGTGCAGAAACTAATGAAGCTTACATATCGAAAAACCAAAAAGCTCGCATATTGAAGAAATAGAAATGTGTTTGTGGTAAATAAAAAGCGACTTCAAAAAAGAAGAATAAATCCAGAAATACAAGAACGAATAATGCAATAAATCTGTACTAAAACCAATCTCGCTTCTCGATGATAATAAAAAAAAAGACTGCCATAAAACAAAAGTAAATATCACAATTTATTAATGATATCTTAACTATTTACAACTTTATACAAATAACTAACAGTAATTTTAAAATGACTAATATATTTTAACAAAGATCATAGGAAAGGCACAGCTGCATATAAATTTGATTAAACTCTTAGATATTTCCAGAATTTGACATGCTATTAATACTCGAAAAATCTGAAGTATAATGCATACCGCCGACAGGCAAATAACTACCCATCCGGCAGTCGAGATCGTTCATTGTAACATTTTCACTTCCTAAACTTTTATTATCGTACAATAAAGTACTATAATCGACGAACTGTGAAAATTCCATACACTTTTCTTGATATCTGGAATCTGAATTGCATGTCCTGTACATTTGTTTGCCGTCCGAAAAATTTTCTAAATTATTCGATATATTGTCGTCTGAAAAATATACTTTTGTATCTTCCATCGTCTCTAAGAAATTTGGATTGTTTTCGTAATTGTTGTGGTTAAAATAATTATGTTGACTTTTATCGTACTTGTGCAATGTGTAATTTAAGTCGCTCTGACTAGCTATAGGCATAGAACTGTTATGTAAAGAACTTTGTGCTGCGTCTGGCGATGCGGCCATATTAAATCGACTACAACTACTGTTATTGCTGTCGTCGTTCATTAAAGTTGTCAAACTCTGATTCCAGTAATCTTCGGTTTTAAATTCTCGATGGATTGTTCCGCTTCCCAAGTCTAATAGAGTAGGCGGCGAGCGTCCGAGGTCGTTTGCATTTTGCTGCATAAATTCGTTTCTGATCGGCTGATCTAATTGGAAAATTTCCTCCGGTTGAAATAAGTCGCTGGATATGCTGGCGAAATCGTATTGGTTGCTCACGTTTCCCGTCGCTGCTGCGTCTAATGGGTACGAGTGAGCGTGGGCCGGTTCCTGAGTCCAATACGAATCGAGCATCTGAGGATTTGTCGGCTGGTAAGTTGACGGGGAGTGCGGTGTGTATTGTTGATGTGCCACAGGTATCACCGGTTGAAATGTGCACATGCATTCGAACGGCGGACAGGAGCACGAGTAGCCTATACAAAATTGTTTTCTTACATAGGTGAAACGGCGATAAGAAAGAATCTAACGGTTTACTACGTACCCTTATCCAAATCCGTAATAAGAGGCGGCGGATTTAGTGTGCGCGATGTTTGATTGGTGGTTTCCTTAATTTGTCGTTTGGGCTCTCTCAACGACATTAACTGCAAGTTAAAGGACAACTTTAGGAAGGCCGTAAAATGTCGGCTACGCCGATTTAAAAGGCAGGTAAGAACATTAAATTGTTTAAAATTTATTTTTTTACCGCAACAGTAAATCGTTGCCTCTTCCGACTGGTGTTAATAAATGCGAGGTTTATTTCGACAATATTAAGTATAACAATGCGATTTGTTTGAGATTCGATAAAATTACGACAAAGTTTGTTTTTGCAATTTTTCGTTTGTTTCGCGAATAATATACAGGGTGAGTCGCACAATGAGGAGCCCCCAAAATTCTGAGATTACAGCCAATAAATGAATTTCTATACTGCTTTAGTTTTATTATAAAATTGGGCTTTATTTCCTGTATTAATAAATTAATTGACATTATGTCGGATTGTGTTTTAACATTTTGCGAACAATTTTTATTTATTTTATTGAATTAATGTTGTATATGTTGTTTTGATGTTTGTATATTGGGTTGCTGTCGTAAAGTTGTAAGGGGCTGTAACGTTTTTCATGTTGCATCTACTATCCCATATTTACTGTCTGCTTGCTTACGTTTGATGCCGCATTTATCTCAAAAAAACAATACCACAGAAGACATATACTATATATAACTAAAGCAGAAGCGAAACTCGACATAATTTCGAGCGCATTTTTTTTGTTATCATTTAACAAAGCTATAGGTGGGGTTTTATTATCGAATTAATTTTTAATGTGAAAGGGTATAGCCGGATAAGCATGGCAAAATGGCCCCCAAAGAAATCTACGAAACAACCTATATTATTACATTGGCAAGTCATAAGAAAACGATATATACACGTTTTACTCCCTGACCTTCAGGTCCTTGAGAAAATCAAAAAAGTATGTACCGGGGGAACTATTTTTTAAATTCGTTTATCTACGAAACTATTATAGCTACGAACATAAATCAAAAACAGATTGTTAGAGAATACTTCATAGCATAACATATGTTTTTTCTATTAGTTTCGACTAATAATAACTATTAAAAAATTAATGGAGAAATTTTGAAAATTGAAAATTTTACAGTTCGGCCAGAGTGACAATCATAAAAAAAATGTCAAATATTGCTACTAATGTCTACTACTACTCCTAAAAGTTTTGTGAAAAAAAAATTGGTACAACACTTTGAAAAAAAATAATTTACACTCTATAGTCACTACTACTATATAATGTACCACACCTACATAAACAAAAATATAAACTATTACAAAATAAAACAACAATTATGACAATATAAAATATAAACAAAACAAAAAATGCAAATAAGTGTCTAATATACAGGGATTTCAATTAATAGAAAAGTTACAAATGTCTTATGTATATAAATATAATCGATTGCGATAGAAAACGTTTCTATTGTTATTAATTAATTCTGGTTATATAGTTGCCTGAGTGAGTACAGATGTTTACCTACAGTCAATATTATTAATCATCATCACTATCTTCATTAATGATAACAGAAACAGAATTTGTTGCAAATATTTTCGACAATATCTCTGCTAGACATATATCACGTGGCATTTATCGAGTGAGTGATAAATAATATATTATAGTTGCTGCATGTGAATAACAACCAACTGTTCTATTACCGTTGGGACAGTCACAACAATAGGAATATAATCGATAGAAATACAATATACTTTATTATTTTTATGTCTCGATCGTACGTTCAGTTTTGTAATATGTGGTGTTTGCTTGACATACTGCACGAGAAGATTATTCTTATTGTCCAGTATTTCTGATAATTACGACACAGCTTGGGAAAGTTGATAACTGCCTGTAAATAAAACTTTCAAGTCTTGCTCTCAGTTAAACGTGGAAAATCTAGGAGGTCAGATACCATTAGATGATGAAAAGACGATTTCCGACGATTCCAATGATGATTATCAACATCTTTCTGCAAAGTATTTGTCGAATTCATTCTGCTTTTCATATATTCAATAATTTCGTCTTGTAATGCACCATCTGAACTCAACCTTTGTCCGTATCACAACAATCGTACCTTTGGAAGCAGTTTATTATCTAAGTTGTGATGTAAGAGACAATATTTTTGGCTTATAGCACCATGTACAGCTTCGAGTACGCAAACGTATTTTTGTTACTTTTCACGATATGTTTGCTTTTTCCGTAGTTAATTGAGATTTTTTGCCTTTACAGGCAATCATAAATACCGTAAAGCCTTCATTAGTTATGTAGTTTATTACATCACGAAAACCACGATCAACAATGAACACATCATGTGGTTGTAACGTAGTTCTTATGCCTACGGAGTCTTGTAATACGAGTTTCATAATCATGGCATCATTTTGAGTACCATAAAAAGGCCCAACAATATCAAGAATGTAGCCATTGGTTGTACAGATTGTAAACGGCTGTACGATTGTAAAAGGCACTTTTTTTGGATCTGAGTACGATTTTCGAATTTCTAGAACTACGTATTTTAATCGTCGAACATAAATATTAACAACACTGTAAGAATGTTAGAACTTGAACTGCATGTCCGACTAAAGCGCAGCGCCGGCGTTGTTCCTGTATGGTGATGGGTACTGACAATGAGATCGCTTTACACAACCACAGTAAGTAGTGAAACATTCTTATATTTTTTACTTGATCACTACTTCTATTCGTGGTTTAAACAACCTAAAAACTTAACTTGTCGTTTTTGTTTTGACGCTACCAATATTTGCTTTTAGTTTTTTTCAGAGTGTTGTACCAATTTTTTTCACGAAACTTAGGAGTAGTAGTAGACATTAGTAGCAATATTTGACATTTTTTTGATGATCAAGATGATGATCGTCATGATCATCATGATGATCGTCACTCTGGCCGAACTGTAAAATTTTCAATTTTCAAAATTTCTCCATTAATTTTTTAATAGTTATTATTAGTCGAAACTAATAGAAAAAACATATGTTATGCTATGAAGTATTCTCTAACAATCTGTTTTTGATTTATGTTCGTAGCTATAATAGTTTCGTAGATAAACGAATTTAAAAAATAGTTCCCCCGGTACATACTTTTTTGATTTTCTCAAGGACTACTGAAGGTCAGGGAGTAAAACGTGTATATATCGTTTCCTTATGACTTGCCAATGTAATAATATAGGTTGTTTCGTAGATTTCTTTGGGGGCCATTTTGCCATGCTTATCCGGCTATACGCTTTATTCGATTTACGTTAACTGTTAAAACAACGAATAAATAAAACTCACTTGGCTACCGATTAGAATTAGGGCCGCGCGTGTTCTAACCGAGCGATCTGTCTACTATAAATTTTCATTTACCTAAAGCATACCTATATAATCAAAATTCAAAGGTCCGTATCCTTTCACGACAACCGGTTATATTTTTAAATGATTAAGAGCCACATTCGTCGATACGTTTGCAACAAATCGAATACAGTTAAACAAATCGACCACACATCGCTAATAATAGGCTACACTTAATAATTAACAGAGTCGAAACGATAATTAATAATGTCGATTTATAAAGTGATCGGTCTATGATTATCATACTTTCTTATTATTGTGGTGACGTGCTCTATCGATAAAATATTTCCGGATGAAAGGAGTTCGTTTGCATACGAAATTATACACATTCCGATATTGATTATCGCTTCCGGCTTCTTTTAGCTGGTTGTATTTTTTTCGGCTTATCCCGAAACGACTTACTTTGTTTCCCAAAGCCGCCTCTCTGGCCAAAAGTACCGCCAAGCCCCGAACTCGCCTCCCGCTTCCCAAACTTCTCCTGGCTTCCGATGTGCTTTTGGCTTCTGGTCTGGGATGATCGTGGACCCCTTTCGCTTGAAAGAACACGGCGTATTCCGTGTGCCTCCAGAAGTGCGTCACGGGATAGCCGCAGTGGACCTCTGCACGCGAGTATCTCCAGTCTGCCCGAACATTGCCTGTTGGGACAAGGTTTTCCTGAAAAACAATCGCTTGTTAGGCGTTTGCCTTTGCAGTTCGATACATTAAAAATAGGATCGTATTCCTCCGGTTCAGACGATAAACCAGTATTTCGGGAAATTCGCTCTCACAAACAAACATCTAACGGGACGAAGTCTGAAAATTTCGATGGCCAATGTACTGCGTCGAAAAGCTGTTTACTTTAGATATCGTCTTTTTTAACAGTTAGGTTTTAATGCGCCGGAGTTGTCTTACCGATGCTTTTAGTTGCGGCAAATATGGTAGAAAATTTGTTGAATTTGTTTTACACCCTGTATACGCCGCGCCGAACGTATAATGCAAAGACTTAAGGAAAAAGGACGTAAATGTTTAGTAAAAAGTATACTTTTGAAGTGTTCAATAAAATAGTAAGTCGCCGCGTTTGCTACAATTGCCATAAATAAATTTAAATAGGTAATTAATTGTTTTAAAAATGAAATTTGTATTTAAAGTGAACGAAATCTATCTCGAAATTATACTTCGAGATACACAGGGATAAATCTATTTCGTTTTTAATTTAAACATATAGGCGCCCACGTTATTTTTTTTTATCTAGATAATATGTAACGTTAATGTAAAACCCAAAGAAATACTTAGAAAGAAATATTTCAATAACAATAAATCGGAATTTTCGTCCTAATATTAATCGCATTTAATGGACTTTAGCTGATAAGATAGGAAACGACTAAAGAACATATAAGCGCACGTTCTTTCGTAACTTAGAAATTCGAACAAAGGAATCGAAACTTTCTAAATCAAAAACGAACTTTTATCGTTTTTACCTTCGACGTATTTATTATCATCATACTATATACAGTGGCGGACATATAAATAGCCGCACCCCATAGACAAAGTTTCCATTACCGATTTGCCCTGGGTTTGGGACAAAAACTACGACAACTAGCAAATGTAAAATTTATCGGGGAACAAGATGATAATGTTCACTTTCCTTTCACATGAACTCTCCTGTTTTATGAACGAAAATTTTTACTCAATGAACGGAAAACAATAGTTTACATGCAGCAATAACCTAATGCTTAGTAGGAAACCCTTTGCTGGCAATAACAGATTGACAACGACGTTGCATTTAGTCGACCAGCTTCATGCAGCGGGTAACGGGGATGTTGCGCCAGGCTTCTTCGATCGTGGCCGCTAGTTTGTTCGGGTTCTTCGGTTTCTTGGCCTGCACCACTTTTCTACATCATTCCACAGGTTCTCGATCGGGTTTAAATCCGGGCTCTGGCGCCACTTGTTCATCTGGAACCAGGCCTTCGCGATCTTGCAAGTGTGCTACGGGTCATTATCCTGTTGAAGGATCCAGTTCCGTCCAAGATTTTGACGCGCATACGGCTTCGGCACATTCTTCACGACGCCCACACACTTCTGACCGTCGAGGATGCCTTCAATTCGATGAATCGGACCGACTCCGGACCTCCGAAAGCCACCCCATACCATGACAGAGCCGTCGCCATGCTTCACTGTGACTTTGGTGCAGCGTAGATCGAATTCTTCACCCACGCGCCGCCGTACATACGTTTTTCCGTCTGATCGTAGTCGGTTGAACTTGGATTCATCCGTAAACAGCACTTTGGCCCAGTCTTCGGCTTGCCAGTCGACGTGCTTCTTGGCGAAAGCCATGCGGGCTTCTCGGTTTTTCTTGGATACAAGTGACTTCTTGCGGGCAATGCATCCCATCAGTCCAGCTTGGTTTAGACGTTGTCTAACAGTCCGCACGCTGTGTTGTTGAAGTTAGGAGAACCGCTTAACTCCTTGTGGATGTCCACAGCGGTCATCTTTCTGTCGGCTTCGGAGATCCTAACGTTCTTCTTGTCGACGCGGACGGTGGTTTTACGTGGCCTGGGCTTCCGCACAGGATTGATAGGATTTCCACCATTCTTCTGCAACGTTTTCACAGCGTTTCGCACGGCCTTTTCAGAAATTCCCAGATTATTTCCAATTTTTCTCATGGAAATACTTTCATTATTCAGGGCATCGATACGAGCACGCAGTTGCGGCGTGATATGCTCGCCTCTTCCCATGTTCTAGATGAATCGAATACCAGATTAATAACAGAACTACCAGAACATACAAAATAACACGGTATCACGCAAACAATTCAATCAAAAACGCGCAGAAAACAGGAGAGTTCCTGGTGCGGCTATTTATATGTCCGCGCCGAATCCGTCCTGGATGGAAAGTGAACATTATCATCTTGTTCCCTGATAAATTCTATATTTGCTAGTTGTCGTAGTTTTTGCCCAAGTTTGAAAACCCAGGGCAAATCGACAATGGAAACTGTGACTATGGGGTGCGGCTTGATACGTTTTTTTTTTTAAATTCAAATTCAATTTCGGCATAAGAGGAGTTGGGTGACGTAGATTTTCAATTATTGAGGGCGGTCGTTTAGAAACGGGTTAGTAGAAAAATATCAACATAAATAAAAAAGTCACATTTGTAATTTTTCCAATATATATATACTCCGTTAATCTTCGTTCATTTTTCCTAGTTTGTGTTTTATTTATCGCTTTAGAGCGGAAACGAATAAGAATAACGGCCAGGGTGTTGAGGACCCACCGACGTAGTCGGATTAAATAAAATATATATATTGTAACATCTTTGAAATAATAGGACCTCTGTACCCTCCGAAGGAGGTAAGTAGGGCTATGCCTAAATACTTCTAGGTATTAGTAATAGTCTTTTTAGGTCCTAGATTTGGTTTATATTTTTCTATTCTGGATTACCTTTTCTCTTTTTGGATTTCGTTTTTCTAGTTTTGTTCAAAATTATATCTGCTGTTTTTGGATTGGACTTGGATTTTGTTACCGGAGGTTGACTTGGCAGATCGATTTTGGTTACTACGTGTAGAAAGCTAAGTCAATTGTTCGGAATAATTTATATTTTTGTTATTGTTTATATTAATTATTGTTAACGAAGTGTTTCTCGAGAAGCATTAGCGTATTTACGTATTTATTTAACGTATTTAAATTGTTCATATTAAATTTAGGACTTCGTTTAGGCCAGATACCAAAATTAACTCTTGTATTGTTCGTTTCTTGATAATTTACCGGAATTTACCTATTGTAACTATTTAACATCGTATACTTTTAGTAATTTTCCATTTTTTTAATAATAGTTATTGTTCTAAGGAAAATTACTTGGCGCCTTTATTTAATTTTGTTTGTTAGTATTAGAACCCGACCGAACTCCACTGTTCAAAAGCTAGCCGACAGGCCTATAAATTTTGTTAAGTGCTTGTTTACCATTATTAAATAATTATTTTTCGATCAAATTTTATTTTATTTTTATCATTTATTTTTTTTGCACGTAACAGGCTATTTATATGTCCGCCATTGTAGGTAATTCTGGCAACACGATTCAGTTGTGTCGGATTATTTGTACAAAGCGGTCGTGCGTTTCGATGCTTATTTTAAATTTCGGTGCCGTTTTCACATGTGCGCATTTTACAGAGGTGTTCCGACGAACGCGAAGTTTTCTCGGAACAAATACAAGGATCGCCCACGAGTTATCCGGGGATTACGAAAGGTAGGATTTCCAAAATTGTATGAAACTCGACGGTTAGGCTTTAGAATTTTGGAATTTTTACGCACGTCAGTTTTCTCGGAGATAGTCAATTCGTAATTTGCGTTTATTTAGGTTTAAACTTAGTTTTGCCAGAATTTTCAAAATAAAACTTGAAGCACCAGTAAGCGTATATTGCGGCGGGGCGCAGCGAGTCGCATTTCAGCGCAAAATATTCATTTTTCAGCATTTTAAATAAGTCAATGCCGGGATCTCTGTTGCGCGACAACAATCGGTTTTAAAGTAATGCGCCGTGATGCGGCCCGCTGCGTTTATTACGTAGCGTACGTTTGCCGTTTGCCTTTAGGAGCCGACCCTCTTAATATTAGCGAAAAATTGTATATTTTGTGACGAAGATCTGGCTTATTGGTCATACTGTTGAACAATATATAATTCAATATTTTGTCACACTTTGTAATGTTTAAAAGTACCTATATTTTCATCACAAAATATGGATTAATTTGTCCGGTTTATTGCGTAACGCCATTCGATTCGTATTTTATGAACGCTCGTCAAAACTAAATTGCTCAATAATATCAAGGTAATCGAAACTAAGCCTGTGTGAATTTGAAAATTTCTTAAATGAAACTTTACGTAGATAGGCATAATTTTATTCGTGTGTCATTGGGGATGTAAATGTGTTACATGTAAATTGGAGGTGGAAAAACTTCAAAAAAAAAGACATTCGTCATTCCGCGTGCGACTTTTGAAAGCGCAATCCATTTCCGGATTTTCATTTTCGTCGGTTCGTTCAACGGGAAAAGGCGTTCTTCTCGCATAAAACTCCACGCTATCATGACATATTCTTCGTAAATTAAACGCACCTTGCTGTTTTTTCCTGGCCTTATCACAGATGGCCGGTCTCAAATGCACCCGATCGCCGTTCGGTAAAATGCACCTCTGCGAACAGACCAGCACGCCTAAGCAGCTTTTCTTGAGTATGTGCACGTTGTGATTGTTGGTGTTTCTCATGGCCCATCCAGAAGAATGTCGTTTAGCTTCTTCCGAGTTGGGTGGGTACACGAGTCGACAGTGTCCGTCCGCCCATTCCGAAAACGGATCGAACTCGTTAATTCTAGGTATCGTACTGTCATTGATATCCCAATCCGAAGAAGAACTTGCATAGGAAACCCGGCACGTCATGCCCGGGGATGTCGACGGATGCCTGAAAGAATGTTGAAACATTTTTATTCCCGGAAAAATACGGAACAGACATTTTTCTATTAAATAATTCAATTGGGGGCCAATTTGGCGCAGGTTTCTATTTAATTTAAAATTAGTTTAGGACGCATCTCTACTTCCGGTACACTTCGGTTGACGTTGATATTGATACTGATTAGATTTTGGCATCTAACGTAATTTTCGATAAAAACGGTTCGTATCGTTTATGTACATAGGTATGTGTGTTACCGTTCGATGTTTTTATCATCGATTGTGGTAGATTACAGAGTAATTGAAACATCGAGACGGTAATTGAATTATCTTTCGGTTAATTTTTTCGAATATGTTGCTAAACTTTTTTCAGTGAATTTTCCTACATATTAAATTACCCTACATCGCTTAAATTGCTTAAATATATGGATTAGGAAGGTTATCCAAATTGGTCTTTTTAGTTACTTTGAATAACTGTACGTATAGATAAAACGAAAATGCTTTTAGAAAAATGACGTTGCGTTTGCATGACAATTTTTACAATGAAAACATATCTTTTATCCATTGTCGAGATACAAATAAAAAATCTGCTATATAGTATTAATAATCGAACACGATAATTACCGGTTGTATGACAACTGTAAATAACGTTTGTTTAATAACCATTGGCCTCGGGCTGCTTTACGACTTCTAAACTTGTAGAGTGGATATTACTATCTCTATAGTATATATATATATAGATAGTCTCTATTCGTAATATACAGGGTGAATTAATATCGCGGTAAAAGCTATGGGTAGGTAAGATTAAAACGAACAAAAAACCTAAATAAAAATTTTTCCTAAAATCAATAATTTTCGAGTTATTGCCATTATTAATTTGATAATCGTCTTACTCGAGTATATTTCCTTTAAAGATTTTTAAGAACTCGGAAAATGAAACTGGCTAAAAGCAGCTAAAGGTCAGGCAGCTAAAATATCTGTACTTTTTAATTTATGGCCCCCGTTGTAGGAGAGTACAGATTGTTGTGAATATTTTCATTTATGAATGCAATTCCTATTTTTGGTTTACACGTAAAAATTAGATTACTTTATTTAACGTAATTAATAACGTGCCCGTTTTTGGAACAGTTACGTTTAATATTGAGAGGCTTGAACTAAAAGGGGTGCCGGTGCTAGTTTTATGATTTTGAGAAATTGAGAAATTTCGACGGGCTTTTAAAGTATAATTAAATGCAAATAGGTAAGTAGGTACTTTATTTTTTGGTTTTTTTACCAAACATAAGGGCCAAAAGCAAAATTTAAAAACTAAACATTCCATAATGACGCAATGAGTGTTAGTAACTTTCAGTATTATTTCGAGTTTTTTCCCGTACATTTATCGAAGTTGATTTTTATTTCACAAAAATTATTTCGAAATTTTATTAGAACAACACATGCAGATGTAAAAGATTAAAATAAAATGAATAACAAATAGCTACTTAGATATCTACTTAAATGAGGAAACATTTTGAGTATTTGTTACATTACAACTTGTCAATGACCGCAAAAGATATTTACGACTTCAACCCCCACAATCGTTTCTGTTTACTATCGTAGTAACCTAATGGAATGCCAGCTGCGATAACGGTACTTTTCAGAACCCACCAATGTCACTTGTTGAAGTTTAAAGAGGAACTACCGGTTTAATTTCTCGAACAAAACACCCTCCCCACCTCAAAAGTAAATTTGCTCAAATAAAAAAATGTTACTAAGATTTTTTGTTTGTATTAGTCTCAGGTACGTGTACCATTCACATTAATTCACTAACACCCTGTAGATAATAAATTTTTTATTTACGTTTTTATAAACTAAATAGAACGGTTACTTTGATAATCAGGGACGTGTAACAAATATTTTATTAACTGCATTTATCGCGTATTTAAATACATGAAATACCTACACATGTTTTCGTATACCTACATACATTCGACGTGTTTTATTGAATTTTATTTGTTAATAGATAATTTTTAACAAATTAAAAGAATAGTTTTTCTAAGTATTTTGTTGAAAAACGACTAAAATAGTGCTTAAATTTTAAATAACGGCAATGAAATTAAATTTGAATGAAAACAACTTTTCGTAAAAATTGCAGTATCTTTGTAAAAATAAAGTAAATAACTAAGGGACATTTTTTAAATCAATCGTTAGTATTATGGTTAACCGTCGAAAAATTGATGCAGAAATGATTTTTCTGTAATTTTGAAAATTAGCTTTTAATGATTTGAAAAATTACAAGAGATTAATAAAATTATAGGCTGTATAAATATATAGATAACGATAAATCTAACTATCTTTTGCCTTTTTTTTTTAATATCTTTGTCTCCCTTTTTGTTATATTTCGCCACACAAGTAGAGGTTTAATTCAACCAGGATCGTCTTGTAGTCTCAACTAAAATGTTTGGCAGTCGATATTCCAGTAGGAATTCAGTGTAAGAAATAATTAGAAAATTAGATTGGTTGGACAAAAGCGAAAAAGAATAGCACATATAGTTTTTGATCATTTAATCAACATAGCCGGCTAACGGCTGATTAGCCGGCTGATTTAGAACTCTAGGGTATGCGGAGGAAATGCATTTGTTTATGAAATCCCGTCCGGAAAAATCGGACCGTTTTATACGTTACATTCGCGGAAAGTTGGCGTAAGGGTTTACCGATTTTGTTAGTGTTTAGTTGTGGGTGGTGTTGTGACAGATTACCTGCCGGTAACTTAGGTAAAATTACCTATGAATTGTTGAAATGCTTAAAAAACATAAATCTAAATAAATTCGTCTATAGTACAATTGGCCTACAACAATTTTCCGAATTTTATTATTATTTTTTTTTTCGTCTTACAAATAATAAAATTAAATGGCAGTCGTGAATTCTAAGGGTTTTGTTCAGGTGTTATTTGTGCAATATAAATATAAATATGCGATATAAATTCAGGGTGATCGAAAATAAGGCGAAAAGCTTTAAGAAACGATTTATTGTCGATAATTAAGGGGGTGGGGGCTTTCATATAAAGGTTTTTTCCTAAAACGCCTCCTTTCGGAATTACGCCCCTCGAAAGTGGAAGTATAAAATTATAGTTATCATTTTATTTCTCAAACATGGAGAAATGTAGAAGAATAACATTTAATAGATGATTTTTACTTATCCAAAGGTTTTCTGTGGTAATATTTTCAATCATCTCTTATCTTCACAAGGAGGTGAAAATTGCAACCCCTGTTTGTTTTTTGGAGGGTCAATTTTGCAATTTAGTAAATTCCTTTTGAAAACATCATGCCACAGTTTTTGAGTAAAAAAATAAAATAAGTGATTGTACAGTGAAACTTGAAACATATCAATATTTGATGATATTTTATTGGTTAAATAGCGTTGTCCGTTGTCAAAACTTGTCGATAACTGTTATGACTTTATTGAACAAAATATTAAATATTTGCCATGCATTAATTCGAGAGCTTTTCTTTTTGCGCACCTACTAAAAACTAACTAACTACGAAACGAGACGTTTTAGAAAAAAAAAGCTTTATACATAATTAATTTTCGATTAGAAATCGTCACTTTGAATCACCCTGTATATCATTATGTCGGTCGTAAAATGCAAGGGAAATTTAGTATCCACTTTAGTCCATATTTTTTGAAACTAAACAAACTTGAAAGAAATTAACTAATACATTAGACCCGCACGCGCGCCATAAAAGCACAAGCTAAAACGTGATTTTCATTTGTAATCAATATAAGAGAAAATAATCCGAAATTTCTAATAGGTACCTACGTTAATTCGCAACACCACAAACATTCCTCAAACCTAATATTGCCATTTAATTTTTCTAACAATAAGACGAAAGCTAACAATAATGCAAAATAACAATTGGCGGACGATTTATTGTAGATCAATTGCTCGAGATAAATTTACCTGCTACGAAAATGAGTACGTACAATTTCGGTGTAATTACCGATTTAAGAATAGTTTCTTTATCTCTGGCCAATTATTTCTATTTAGGACAATTTATAGGTGATGGCGAATTTTTGTCGTGATTTAAAACGCAATCTCCATTGCAAATAGTCATTAACATGAAAACTAGAACGCGTTAATACAGGAATGTGGCACTCGATACGACAAAAATTGCGTTTTATTGATGACCGACCGGGAGACTTGAACGAGCGGTCACCACAGTAACCCGTATTGGATATTTTTGTAAATGCCAATTCTTATACTTAATTAAATAAACGAATACTTACAGAATAACCATATCTTATAAAAAGCTCCTGTTAATCGAAATTTTGACCGTCGTCTTCGAAGTCTATTAACACAAAACAGTTCACACCACTTTAAATTTGCGCACCGCCACCGTTCGAAGTATACTATATGTGCATAAATGATATCGTAATTTAAATTCCGACGCCGGTCGTGCGCCCTCCCGTAACACCACAACGGAGACAACTGAAGCAAGGATAATCCGGATAAAGTTACCCCGGATTTTCGGCCACTCCCTTAAATCCCCACCAAAGAGAACTAGGATAATATCGTCTGCCAATGGTAGTTCGGCGAGTACGCGACCACTCCTTTCTAATTTTGTTTTCTAACAGATTACACCTGTTCTGAAATCTATTGGTAGTCGACTTTTAAATTAGATTTTCCAGGTGCTCACTCCTACCATTCGGCGTAGCTTGCCAACGAACGGGGCTTGTCGAGCGTTTTCCGGCGTTTCCGTCGAAGAAATTAAAACTTTCGGGTTGCGGAGCGAGCGCTTTTAAAATTAATAATTTGTTTAGGTAGAGATACTTAAAGCCTTTACGTTTTAACCTGTTAATGAGAAAGAAACTCGAAAGCTCAGATTTATAATATAACTTTTTCTCTTTGCGTTTATGCATTTCTACGTTGTTACGTTTTTTTTTACGAGGAAAATTCGACTATACCCGCACAAGAGAACAAAAAGTACTTTATTTTTGTACGTACAAATAGTTTGCATTGTTTAGACGTTTAAATCGATCATGTAACAATAAAAGTACCTATAGTACCTACTATATTTTTAAACGTAAACCACGAAAGCGAAATAACCATCGACGTATAAAAATTATAGACTTGCAACTATTTATTTTCTGTATCAAATCTCCTCACGAAGCCCTACTTTATTATCGGCTACCCTCTATTTTTATTTATCTAAGATTTTGTAGTGAATATAGTAGGTGCTTACACGGAAAGAATTGTGGCTTTTTTGTATTTATGTCGTAGTAGTCTTCAATTTATTTGTTGAATTAATATTTTATATAAATTCGGTTTCTAAATACTATTTGTAATTAATTACAATTTTAAAATATTGATTGATTAAATCATATACGATTGGGAACTGAAGATAACTAACGAATGTATTTCAAGCAATAACTAATGAAATACCGAAAACTGCAAATGACTGAAAAAACCAAAAACTACTTTGCAGGTTAATCGTGTAGCATTATAAAAATTATACAATTTTCCTTTTGTACATTTAAATGAAATTTAACTGACGCATCGTTTGAAATAATTTAAATTAAGTAATACTTTGCTTATTTATTGTACTTTAAGTGATTCGTTTTTATCAGACGCACACAAACAATATCTAACTAACCCGTAGGTTAGTTTCGCTTAAAAATGTAGGTATAGGTACTCAAAACATTTTCAATTTCTTTTTGGTCATTTATACATTTTGATGGGCTCAATATGACTTTAAAAAGATTGAATTTTCAATTGTCGTTTAACGCTAACCATCAGTCAATTACCAAAGAAACAATTGCGATAACTGACGATTTAAAAACTGGCCCTAACTGGTAATAGGTGAAAGTATTTCGGTGTTGTTGTGTTTCTATTTCAAAAAAAAAATAGACGGGCGTGTGTTTCCCGAGGAAAGTGTATTTTAGGAGTGAATTCAATTAAAAAAGTTCGTATATAGCTGTATTATGAGTTGTTCTTCTCTTTGTGCCGTGGAATGCTATGTATAAGTTAATTTCTATCGATACATTGAAAACGGAGAAGAATTAGTCGCCGTCCGAGAGCGGAATGTCTTGTGGTAATCTTGGTTTTAAACGGGCGGTCGTTGATTTTTCCCCAAACCATACCGTACCGTTGCGGGGCAGTTGTGTAGATCGCCGAAGAATTTTTTGACTTTTATCTCGATGCGTTCATCTATTAGTTGGCGTTGTTAATTCCCTGTAGCGTCTATTGCATTTTGTTGATTGTGAGCTGCCGTTGTAACTGGTGGTGCGTGGTCGAATACGTCAGTCTATTTAGACTGATTTAGACGAACTGGAAATGTGGTAAAATTTCTTTCTCTTCAATATATTTGTTTATTCTTATTAGTATTAGCAACCAAATTGAAACGCGCTTGATTTTTTGTTTTTTGTTTACCTTTTTTTTTTTAATTTATGCAGGTTTCGTAGATGGGAGTCCGCTCAAAAAATATTAACGTAGGTGCTTAAAAATGTCACGCCCGAACAAATATACCTTTTTTTTTAAAAAAAACAAGTAACAATTGCAGCAGGAAATTCAAATAGGCGATACCTGAAATGTCAGTATTCTGCATAAGTAAAATGTCACGCGTCCGGTGTAACGTATAGCGGATATCCAGACCAGGTGTCTTGATAACCTGTCGGCCGGGGTATCTTCATAGCGCCGGCGAGGCACGAGCTAACTATTCTCGCGGTTCTGTTGCTTCTGGTCGGACGCCCGCATGGTCTGCGTTTAATCCACGTGCTTTTTAAACAACTAGATTTACGCTGGATTATTAATATTGTTGGCTTCAAAATTTGATTTTTCAATCGAGGGTTTTTTTTTCATCGAAGGAAGTCATTTAAATAGAGGTAGATATGTGTAGTTACAACAACATTTAAAGTAACTAGTTCGAATTGATATTGGTAGTTAATAATAATTAAGTTTCTTAATTGTAGGTTTATCGATAGTTCCAGACGTTCCAAAATTACCACGCAACGAGTAATTGTTTCTTCCCTAGGGCTGCTAGGGTTGAAATATGTTTCGAGTGGTAACGCTCGATACCTAAGTGCCATAAACAATCGCAAAATATCCCCATTTGGTAGTGATAAGAAGCAAAATCGGACCTGTTTTTTCTTTTGTGGTCGTTTTAAAAATTCGCGGGTCGTTAGAAAATAAATTTATACGTCGCAATAATTGTGGACAATCTTAAAATTTAATTGCTATAAGTAGTTGGAAGCATTAAACTTAAAAATTAACTCTAAATCGGAACTGCAATTCAAATTCCGAATACATCAAGAGCTAGAGAGGCGTCCTCGAACGTTTTTCAATGCCTGGCTGCTTCTTAAAGCCTTGCACTATTTACTTCGCTCCTAACTCAACAAATTCCAGATCCTTTGTTCTTTAATTAACTCAAAATATTTGCCGAGCTGAGACCGTGATACTAAATTTTTATCTGCTGCAATTCTCAAACGTTTCTTTATTATTTTAAAAGCGACGTCGCTCGTTCCTCGCTTTCGTGGATTTCTTCGTTAATCGGAACGAAACAGAACGTCCACGTTCAGATTACGATCTAAAACGTCGCCGAAAACCCATTAAAAGACCATTGTCGCCCACACTGCGAACAAGTTAAAATGTTGAGAAATCCTGGAAGACGGCCGTAAAGGAGAGGAATCAAAGGTCCTTAAAGCTTCGTTAGAAGCGCAGTTGTTCGCGTTCTCACGCGTTATTTTCCAATTCGTCCTAATTTTCTTGGTCTTTTATCCGTTTACTGGAAACGGCACGGCAACAAATCGAAACTAAATTGTAGGTATAGTTACCTACGTACCTTTTACGAAAAAAATATATATAAACAGATTATCGCTTTAGATACTAATTTGTCGGATTATCCGGGCGGTTAATCGCGAAAGCTCGATTTAATTGACTCGCAGAGATCTGGCTTGAGAGACAGCACCTGACGATATCGTGCCCTCTCCGCAATATCTCCTAATTACAAGAGTAGCATCGCTTTGGTAGTCGCTATCAGATCGCACGGATGGGACTGATAACTTGAAATTTATCGTGTTGGCAATTAACAGGATTCCTTCGGAAATTATCGAGTACGCTTAATCTTTCCTTTTAGATTCTATGCGCGATTCTATTTTATTTCTTTTGGGTTACGTTAGTGCGAACAGTTAATACGGTCGAGAGATTACGTACATAAATAAATAAAGTTGCACCGATAATTTACCGAGAATTTGCGGTATTCAATTTTATTAAATTACCGCGACCGCGCGATCGTAATAATTTATTAATTGGGACCAAAATACGAAGTCCGGAAAGTTCTCCGATATTAATAAATAAAAATAGGTACCTATTGAAAATTAAACTGACGATTGTTCACTTTGAGCTTTTAACGTATATATTTACATTAAACTTAACGAACTTAAATTTGTTGGTTTTCACTCCCATTTAATGTAGGTATTAGCAGTAAGTGTTAGCTAGACGAAGAGTAAACGATGATCTAAAGAGGGGAACATAAAAGCAAATTAGTAGAACGGAGGGTGACTTGGCACTCAAACAGACTCATTAAAACCAACTTGTGGAGGTCAAATTGATTAGGATTACCAATACGTTTGTTTATTAGTAGTTTTAATAACGCCATGTTGGGTTCGTTAAATGTGTGTTTAAAACGCAACCGTTTCGAATCCTCAGGTTTTGGGCACAAATTCGAGTATCGTTTACAAATAGCGATTAAATCGTGACGTAGTAATTCGAAATTAAATTAAACAGAAGAGAGAATTAAATAGTTATCCGATAAGTTTGTTTTTACATTTCCTCTCGATTAATTAACCAACAACTATACTTAATTGGAATAAACGGTTGTGTACAAGTAATTAAGTGTATTATTTACGAAGGAATATTCCATGTAATTACGTTTAATTGTTATATTGCATCAAGAACTTATTCTAATGAAATAAAACAAACAATATTCTAAATTATTGATGTGCGATCGTTTTGTGTATCGCGTTCAACTTGTTTTATTGTTTATTAACGAAGCCCTTAATTGTTTGTTAAACGCGAGCAAAATAAAATCACCACTATATTAATTATCTATACATGCGCACGTTCTAATTATTTAAAAGTTTAAAAAGTTACGGCTTATTTTGAAATTAATTTATTCTTTTTTGCGAGGCGCGTGTTTTCTCCGAACTTTTTTATAAAAACGCCGATTCCGTGGGGAGGGGGGGGGTGGAGGGAGGGATAAATAAAATTGTGCTACTACCACAATTTAAACTTTCGAATTGTCCTGCAAAATTATCGATTTTGATTTAAAGTAATTTATTACAATTTTAGACTGCAATTTATCGACCACCGAGTAAATAAAACTTAAGACATTTTGGGAAACTAGTCCGGCTGTAGTTTCGTCGCCCTCGTTGTGGAACAAGAAAAATAAACAATTGCTCGCAGCTTACCGTTATCGTGAAGTCCGTCTACTGCTACCACCGCATCGGGTTTCCGGTTATCCTTCTCCTTGACCATAGCCGAAACCTCGTCGTCTTGCGGTAGGTTATGTAAGAAAATAAAACGAAACCAGTTTACACAAAATACCGGACCTACCAGCATTGTCCTTGTTTGGTTTTCATTTATTACCTATAACGCTAATTCGTTTCAATTAATTTCAATTACCGTCGTAGTCGGATGTGTTTTGAGGAGGTCCCCCAAGTTCCCCAACGCAATTTGTTTTCCGTCGACATTTCATCGTATAAATAGATCGATCTTGTTCGCGTTAACGAATATGTTGTTTAACGGCGAAGACGTGCTTTCATTAAGCCATTTTGATACATTTCGATTTTTATTTGTGGCAGTTTTGATTGACTATTTCGAAGCGATCTTTCGAGAAAATACGCGTATTTTTACCCGAAAAATGTTTTCTAGTTGAAGGTTTAAGGCCACGTCGTCAATTTTGTTGTAGATCGTTGTATCGTTATTGTTCGGTTACATTTCAATTAAATAACATTACCATATATATATATATATATATATATATATATATATATATATATATATATATATATTTATTTAAAGGACGTTCGTTTACAAATAAACCCGTTCTGTAAAATCGTCTTTGAAGTTTTTTGCGAGGCCCTTGAGAAGTTCAGTAATTAAAATTTTAATACTAGAACTTCTTTTTGCATCTTGTGATTCAAGAAACTGTGGCGGATGTTGTTGAAACCTCGCTTTAATAGATATTAATTACCTTTATTTGTTAATGATATGTTATATTTCTTCTTAACGAACTGACAGCAACTTTGTATTGAAGCGATAATTAATGGGAGCTTTTTCAAAGGTTGAAGGTCTGCCTTCCTTGGCCATCAGTAAATTATTATAGAAATGATTGTTAGAAACAATCGTTTCTATGGCGATTGATTGATGGTCGGAATTAACTGGCGATTGAAAAATCGGCCCTGTATATTTAAATATTTGCGCATTTTGTTTGAACGTCGGGCCGCCGAGTTTTGTCGATTAAATAATTTTGTACATTCGAACTCTACTTATTACAAAAAAATCCTTAAACGTTTATTCCAAAAGCTTCCTTTCATTTTTCATTATATTTCTGGGGGAAAACGAACTATTCGTGTATACAGGGTATTCCCCAAGAAAGTGTTACCTTTTTAGAATCAATGTTAAATGTGGACATATTTTATGGCAGTACTGTTTTTGAAAGTTGCACAAAGTTGTTGTAATTTACAAGTACCTTAATACAAATTTCGATATTTTTTGACGTAATAAGCGCAAATTATTTATGGGACTTACTAAATACGAGCCTATAGAGATTAAGTAAATGTGAAAAAAATTAAAAATCACACGTAAACTTCCGCGTGAGAACGTACGATACGAAAAACTAACGAAACACTAGAATTTTTCAAAATCGAATCGGACATTGACCTATAAGGCATTTTTAATGGAAATTGATCCAGAAATTTCTGGGACGCCCTTTATATTTTACGTAAGTTTTTTTCGCAGATTACCTACATATAGAAGCGACAACTGACAGCTCGCCTTTTAATTTCTATTGTTCTTTACGTTGCTTTGAGCGCCTACATTTAAAAATAAGTATAACGAAGTCAAACGTACAATCTAATAATGAAATCGGCCATAACCACTGTCAAAACCGTAGTCATTAATAAAACATTTATGCGCCACGGCTTTCCGAGAATCTATATAAGACTCGAATTTCCATAAAAGTACCGTTTCTCATGGAAACTTAGACAGAAGCAAATCGAATAAAATTGCATCCCCTAAATTAAAACGTAACCGAAGTGGTGTCCCACAGAGTCGATTGCAGATAAGCACGTCAGAGACCACCCGTTCACACGCAAAGAATGTAACCCCAGTACTGTTTCACCTGGACCATATTGTGTAAGCAAGCATTGCCGATATTTTCGAAGATAAATACGCAATAATTGCGGTCGAGGTTTCACGAGGTCGAAAATTAAATTTGACGAACGCCGATTTAAATATAGCGGGGCTTATTTAATTTAAGGGAAAATGATTTGTAAAGTACCTATATGATCTAATTGTAATTAATGCAATTAGTGCCGATGTACTCGAAAATAACGCGATCGCTATCTGTAACCGTTTCGTCGGAATAAGGGTCGTTCGACCCCCTAATCGAGAAGAAATACGTACAAGCTGCAACCCTTTAACAAATACACTATACACTTACAAGATTCTATCGTTGTTCTCGACAGTGTTACAACTTATTCTTTTGATTGTTTGTTACTGATCGTGTTAGATAGGGCATGTTTCGTGTCTAACGAACCATTGTCGCTGCTTAATAAGGGAAGTTTCATACGTCATAAAGTTTCTGCGCGATTATTCGATTGCTAGAAAATCGAACGAAACGTTCACGATTTTACATTTTACAATAATTATGTTAATGCGAACCCGGCGACTTGTGTAAGATTTAAAATGACCACCATTAGGGTCTGTTGAATTTTAACGTAATAATAAGATAAAGTCGTTATTAAATTGTAAAATACTCCAGAACTTGATATTCAACTTCGTTAGTCGTTTATTTCTGAAGCTGCTCGCATCTGGAGATTCGAGGGAAACTTAATTAAATGTTAATAGGAAATGAGTTCTTATTTCTTGTTAAAAGTGTGCGTTTGTAATGATATGTATCTACATGTTATGCACTACGTGATTTATGTCGATCATTTTTTTGGGTAGATAGTAGGTATTACGTTACGAAAACGATTAGTATATTAGTTTTATGTTCACATCTCGTTTGATTAACGTTAAATTTTATCTCGATAATTTTAAATGTTTCCGATTAATCCATCAACGGGTCGTCTTAAGGGTGGTGCTTGAAAATTGACGTTGGTTTAATCGTTTAATATCAATTAATTACTTAATACTTTATGATACTAAACAGGTATTTCATGACCAATATTTTTTTTCTATTTTAGAAATTATACGAATACGAGGTCTGTCACAAAAGTGACGAAACTGATTTTCTTGGTACGTAAGCGACACCCTTATCTCAATTTTTTCCCGAATAAATTGATCTTGTTTGCGTTTATGTTGTAAAATGTCTATAAGCATTTATGCGTTTTTGAAGTGCCCACGTTATGAGCGTCGAGCAAAAAATTGGCGTCACGAAGGATAAAAGGTGGAAAAAACGAAAGAGCGAAACGACACTCAAACAACAACATCTGCTTTATTAATAGTCGAGGGCCGGTTTTCGATCGCCAATTAATTCTGGTCATCGATGAATCATCGTGGCGACATTTTTTGACATGATCATTTTTATAGGTGAAAATTAACTAGCGATTGAAAAACCGAACCCGAAGAGTTTTCTATCGAGAACAAACTATGAATTATAGTAGGCTATAATTATGTGACCGCGATCTTGTTTTGTTTAACAATTATATTTTATAGTGCGTGGCACGTAAAAGCTTTATTGATTAAAAGATTTTGCGCTTTATTTGTAATTCTCTTCAATAGTTATATTATTATTTCAGTTGAACTAACCGAATGCAAAGATGTCGCATTGTTAATGTAAAATTAAATTAAAAAAAAATAATAATAAAGCAGCACTAAAAATTAAACTTTACAGTATCGTAAACGCAGAAACGTTACTTTGATATAACGCGAAAAAAAAATCTTCCACCGCGCCCGGATGGGTTTATCTTTGTGGCGTATTTATTTTATGTTTTACCAACCTATGTTTTAATACGTGGCTCGCAAGCTGAGGCCATAAAATTGTGGAATAATTTAATAATTGTAGCATTATTTTATAATTGTCTATTTCAAGTCGGTAAGTGTATAATACGCATTTTTTTGTGTTAGTAGCACACCCCGGAAGACACCAGGAACCGCCCGCGTTAAGCGTTCTAGTGCCCCCCGGGACAGGGGGATATTTCACCGCCCGTACTGGGATTCGAAACTCGTCAGGCGAGAGATCAGTCTCCGACCACTCGGCCATCGAGTAGGCAATAACTGTATGTACCTACCTAATAACATTTATTTCGCTTACATTATAATTTTAAATTGATTTAATTTGTGATAAATAAAAGCGGCAACCTCACTTTAAAATATTTACAATAGTACCTACGTAATTTCTTTAAATTTTCCAATGATAACTTTTAATTTAAATAAATGCAATAAATAAAAGACATTATACATTATCGCCACATGTGACCGAAACGAGTATAACGCTCGCTTTGCCGTCCCGCGTTAAGACCCCACATGTGTTAATTATCGTAAGCATTAGTAACCGAGGTTCGGTATTTAACGCGACTAAAACATAACAGGTATGAGTAAACGTTTATTGTGAAAATTATTCTGTCAGTCGTGCTCTATTTTTCGAAGTATTTAGACGCGCACGAGTGTCGTTTAAACTATAGGTGAAACATTTGTGTGTATATTGCCGGTTAACGAAAGACTTTTTGGATCGTCTACCACGGAATTTGATGCAACAAAAAGGTCAGAATTTTATTAATTTATAAACGTACGTGCGTCGCGCCATGTAGGTAATTATCATTATATAAAAGTCATAAAAACACGAAATGCGTAAAATTTATTAGGCGCTGCAAAATCGTTTATATGAAGCTTGTTTGTTTTTTTTTAAATTATATTATTATGATATAAGCAGGTAGGTACATGGGGTGTAATTTTGTCTTAATTCGGACATTCTAACTTTATTTAAAATGGTATTTATTAGTATCCCGCTTAAACGTTATATTTTGAAATTGTTTCACGCTAGAATAATAGGAGTAATACATTACATTTTTGAATTACAAAATAATACGCAATTGTTTTTGCATTTTCTAAAGACAATTTTTAATTTAAATTAACGTAATAAATATGTGTAACATTATGAACAAATGTGGGGCCCGATAAGAGTACAAAGCACACTTCGCCGTCTCGCGTGAAGACCCGAAATCATAAGAGCATAGAATGTTGAATGTTTAGGTTTGATCTGTTGAAAAAATAAAAGTGATTTTTTTGAATGGACAGCTTCATTTCGTCGTTTGAAACAATGTGCGAAAGTTCCCCAGAGATATCGTGTCGGCGTTACAAGATATAGGAAGTAAAAGTTCAAAAAGCGGATTTTTGCGAACATCTCGCTTCCTATGGGTTTGAGGTCAATGCAGGTTATTATGTAAGTTGTAAATATCTCAAAATTATCTACGAAAAGGGTGCTAGGTATACATTTGTCGCGTACAGCGAACCGGTTTCGAGATATAAAGCAAACAAAGTATGAAATGTAGGCTGCATTCGCATCCGCACCACTTTGGAGATTGAATGCAAACGCGTTTTTTACGTGATTTTTCTTGGATCTTTTTTCGTCTATTTCTTGGATTTGCAGTTCGTCGAAATGTTCTTGAAATTCTTGATCGTCATCCTTTGCATTATCCCCATTTAATAGATCAATGGGATTGATTTAATCATATTCGTATACGATGAAACATTTTCAAGACCAATGGTTGATTTTTCAATTTTAAAAATCCTTTTATATTTTCGGCAGATTGTCCCACTTTAAATATAATAGTTACTGAAATATATAAATATTTTTGCATTTACATTATTGCGGTCGCTATCAAATCAATTTATTTAACAACAACACGTACCCAGTAAAATTTAATTGATAATTAAAGTTCAATAGTCGAATTGTGAGTAAATTTTTTAATGTGGTGTATGGTGTAGGTTAATTTTATCATTTTATTTTTGGAGCCAAAATCAATTTTGTCAAGACTTAGAAGAGTCACGACTATTTATCCTCTTCTCTTCCCTTTTCATTTGTTTTACTTCGTCCTGGTAGAGTGCAATGAGGCGCGGGACAAAAAAATAAAAATAAAAGACGTCCACAAAAGTAAATATTTACGTTAGGCCTGTTGCTGTTGTTTTTGAATTTCTACAAGACAATAAGCTTACGTTTGGTTCTGAATCGCAAGTCTTGTTCAGAGTCCGACTCGGCAATTTAATAATTGACCGTTAATTGTCGCGTAACGTTGTTATTTATGGGAATTCTTTTATTTTTCTTAAACAAGTCGTAATTCGAAACGCTTCGCGATCGGGAAAAAATGCGAACAGTTATTCATATCAAAAAGTTCAATTTATTCAAAGCACCAAACGAAGGGAATCCACGGCCCAGGTGTACGAACGTCCCCAGGTAAAGGCCTGGTGTGAACTCACCGTGAAGGCACGAGCTAATGTTTAGTTTTATAGTAAGCAATACCCGCATCCTAACCACGCGCCAAATTGCTGTCCATTTTTGATGTCAAAGGTAACTCCTCTTCACAGTTTCGCAGCTTCCCGATGGCACTTAAACTGTTTTAGGGATTTTATTGAAAATCGATGAATATTTTAGTTGGCATGTCGGTACGTTGCCTTTTTTGTATACGTAATTGTTACGTGGTGGGTTCGCCAACCCCGTCGGGAAAGCAAACCCTCTATTATATCCTATAAACACACATATTGTTGAGAGCGTAGCTAGTGACTGATACGTCAGAATACATATGTTAAGCCCCCGGTTAATTCAATCAGTCTATTATTCTCTCGTTTCAAATACGTTATGTTATTTTGACTGTTTGCGAGGGTGGCCGGATTATTATGAAGTGGGAAAATTCGCCACATTTTGTTTGTGTCAAGTTGGAAGGTATTACCTAGTGGGTAATTATGATTTGCGCAATTCCGGTTTGTTTGGTTTCATTAAAAAATTCGATATTTGTTGTTCGAATTTTTTCCAAAACAATTCGCGTCGAGGTAAAGATTGTTAAATGATGAAATGCTTTCGGAAGTGATCGGAAACACGGATATATATGCAAAGCTTGTTAGGCCTCATTGTTACGGTCGCCGTTCGTGCTATTTTGTCGAAAATTTTACAATATATGCAAGGGCGTCGGACAAAAGACATCTGCCCATTTGTGACTATCAATATGTGATCAGTCTTATTATGTGACAACTATTGAAAAGACGCGTGCTGTTTTTCTTTTGGTTTCCGCGACGGTCGCACGTCCAGTTTTATGCTTTTTATTTTGAAAAACACAGTTTGCCGCTTATCGAGTTAAATTTGGCAGGAGGTGGGGGTTATTTACATGTCGTTTAATTTCAGGGAGCGTAATCTGTTATCTCAGGTGGCATCGGAAACATATGGACGATTTAGATCGGTTTTAGATTGTGAATGTTGGTGGTAGGTATAATACGTACGTATGTTATTACGCGAATCCCTGAACGGACTATTAAAATGACGGAATTGAATAATTCACGTCGCATTTTGTTGCAACTTTTAAATATTTTAAATTGTGGTTTTCCACATTGCCGTTTTCGTTTAATTACGGGAACTAACTGTTTTTTTTTAAATTGACGAAAGAAAAACGTAAACAAATGAGACGAAATAAAATGGGGTTTCGTGTTAAAATATGGAACGCTAGGCCGTACTGGGCGTTTCGTTTTTTACTTTTGGTTTGGAATTTTTGGATTGTGAGCTTGATTTTATGATTCCGTTTTTAAACCGTTTTTTTTATAGTTTTAAACGGACACGGAACGCGCGAAGTGCGCTGATTTTTTTTTAAATTACCATTTCAACGCAATTTAGATTAAAAGTACTTTTATTCGTAAATGTGGTCATTATCAGTATTGGCAGAAGAATAACTAAATATTTTAAAAGAAAAGTGCACCATCTGCAAGCCTATGAAATGTAATTTAAGCGATATCTCATAATATGTGACTACACGGCAACGTATTTTTTATTAGATAACAAGAACCAACCAGGCCAGACATTCGTCGTTGGAAATTTGTAGGCAAACGATTATGTCAGTCGTCGTCGTCGATGTAAATTATAAACGGACCCGGTGTTTTCCTTGATAACGAAAGGACGTGTCCTGTGTAGTTGATAAACTTCAAATAAAAAACACCTTTTCATTTAAATGCGTATATGCTACGTGGAAAAGTCACGCGCGAAATAAACCGCCGTCATCCGCCGCGTCGACGCACCTAAAACCTTCCGGACTTAATTGGACAAGGATAACGAGAGTCGCAAAAAGTTTTCCACGGGAAAACTCCCGAAAAATTGCCGATAAGAGGCAATTATAGTTAGGATTCCGGTCTCTTAGACTAATTGTGGATTAATTTTAGCTTTATCACTTACAGATAAGAGGGTCACTAGTATTTCCTTTTGATAGGGGCCAATTATAGAAAAAAAGATACTTAGAAGGGAAGATTAACTTTCACACAGAATATTATTCGACGTTGATGTTCCAGCGGTAACAACACGGAACTTACTTAAAGCGTTTTCCCACGAACGAAGTCTAGCTTTATATTATTTATTGCACATTATATTAAACAGTGGTATAGTGTTACTCATTGTTTAGGGCACTCCAAAAAACAATGAGCAACTTTTACACTGTGCATTTATTATTTGATACTAGGGTGGATCGCTCTTCAAAACTCTTGGTCCTTTGTCAGGAATATTACGGACGAGTTTTACTAACGTTTAGTAACTTATTGGTAGTATTACCCCCGTCGATTATCACAATATGTTGACGTCCTGCGGCGATTTTTTTTTAAATTGACCACTCGCGCGCAGGTTGAACGGTATTAAATATAACGGTTCGTATAAGACGTTTATCGCCCCACAAGATCTCTTTGTTATAGTATTTCGGTTTTTCTACAAATCTGACTTTAACGCGATTTCAGATCCACCAAGATAGCATTGTTGAATTATGGTTCCCCCTAAATAAAATAAATTTGTCACAATGTTAATAAAGATATAATAACAGCTACTTATGGTTCGAGGGTTGTTGAATTTTAAGAGGTTATTCTTGTATTTTAAAAGGCCGTTACGGAGCAATGCGGTTAGACACTGGAACAATGCTAAGTGGTTTCGCCGATTGTGGTACATGAATTTTATACTGTTGCAGCTGTACATTTTATTTTTCCTTTTACCGAGTAATCGTCGGTTTTAATTTTTTTTGTTATATTTAACCGTCCCGTTAATTGAATCGAATTTTCCCGTAGTACGTGAATCTTAATTAAGGTGGCGACACTTAGGTCTAATTATTCTATGCGTCATCTCTTTTATCGTGCGCTTTATCTAAAACAGATGCGTTTGAGATCACGTTCGGATAAACTTATTTTAATTGTTAACATAGTTATGGGGGCATTTTAATTTCATACTCCGCATTAAAACAAAATTCACTTTTTCTCCCCCCCTCCAGATACGTCAGTTGGGTCGACGTATTAAATCGTTTAAACACGATTTCTAAGCGTTTCCGAGTCCGCGCCAATAATGAATTCATCGGAACATGTGTTGCGTTTCGGCGAGCGCATCTCCCTGTATATAATGTTTAGGAACGCGCCATCAAGATCCTGCAGCTGACGCACAATTGAATCAATTCCCTCGGAAAATGGCAGCACGTCCTTTTGAAGTGCTTCGTGTACAGAACAGAACAGACAACACCAACACGTCGTACGTGTACGAATTGATAATAAACGCGTCTGATACCGCGTTCGTTGCTCAATTAAGTTAGTCATTTGTACTTTGGTTCAGCGGGATTAATTAGCTTGCTTTGATCTGATTCTGTTTTTGATCTCTTCTGTTGAACTTTGACTTCCGCTACGCTAATTTATTTGCTTTTATTTGTTAATTATAGACGAGCAAACGTTTCGCGTGTGTAATTTTACAAAAAGTTCGCGTTTATCGGCATCCGTTTTTTTTTTTTGGCTATTTATTTAACTGTTTTTTTCCTCTCGATTCAATTCGATTCGCCTTCGAGGGTAGTTTGTTCGTTGTTAGATTTTTCTGGCAACATCATTTTATAAATGAAATATATGCCGCAAAACTGGACGATTCTCTTTCTTTTACAGCGAACTTCCTGTCGGACTTGACATTTTTTTACATCCCGGAATAGCTGCCAAGGACCTTTTTATTTTTTATTTATTTATTTATTTATTTATTTATTAGCTGGCTCTGCAAAAAGATGAAATACACGGCTGTTTTACAATAAGATACTTGTAACTGAGATAATGTCACTTAGGAAGAGGGTTAAGTGAAAATATTCACACCTCTAGCTTATACATTTAGGTTCAATTATTACACAGGTTAAGTGAATATTTTAGAGTAAGTCTTGTGGTAGCCTGCGTGTGAGTCTTATATGAATGTTTCTTTGGCCGAGATTAAGTTTCGTAGCACTTGCGCACTTCACTAAATTTTCAAAGAAGTTATTGGTTAGCTTGCTTATGTAGTCTGTGATTAGTGGAACCTTTAATTCACGATGTATTTGGTTGTTTCCAATGAGCCAACGGCAGTTTAGCGCGATACGAAGAACTTTGTTCTGCATAGTTTGAAGTTTCTTCAGCGTAGTTTTAGGTGCATTACTCCAAACTGGGCACGCATAGGTCAGTATGGGTCTAAGAATCATCTTATAAATTAGGAGCGAACATTCGGATCTGAGATGTGATTTTCGGTTGATCAAAGGATAGAGTATATACGTATATACGTAGAAGAACGACGAAGATCCCTGTTAGGTCCTTGGCAATGTAACATGTCGTTGGTACAAAAAATGGAAAATCAAAATCAATCATACTAAGTCCCAAGTAAAAATGTTCACTCTCAAGCGCTACAACCATCTCCCACCACTGCGATTACATAATAAAGAACTATCGTGGAATCCTAAGGACTCAGCGGTAAAATACCTAGGAGTCCACCTAGATGCAAAACTTAATTGGGGATACCACCTTCATAAAAAGCTAAATGAGTGCTTCACGCCAACATTCTCCATTCCATTCGAAAACCTTTTTCACTGCTTTTTTTAAATTCTTCACCGGTTCTCACGAATTTTCGCTGATAATCTGACTCCATCGTCACGGACTCTTACAAAACTTCTTTTTGTTTGTGGATATCTTTTCCTTCTTCTTTGACTTTTTATTATTAATACACTATTTATACTTTATGCTTTATTTATACACTATTTTCTCCCTTATTGCCCTTTTTACTGGCCAACCAACCAACACCTGTGTCGGCGGATCATGTCGCATATTTCCTAATTAATTGCAAGCAAGTAAGTAAAACGATTTGTCTAATTCGAATTTACACGGCGAGTGGGAAGAAACTCAAAACAATAATTATTTTGGCAACGTTAAAATATTAATTTTTGAAATGGATCATTGCGTCAAAATAATAATAATAGCAATCAAGTCGAAAGTACAGCCAAGTGCAGATTTAATGTCGTCGATCGCGAACATTGCGCAGTCAACGCGCAACGCAACGAACAAAATTTGTATTTGTAACTCGTTTTGGGGCCGCGCTGGCCTGGAAAGCTAGTCGCTCAACTAGTTTTTAGTCACGGCTAGGTATGCTACCATATCAGCACCGGTGTTTAACACTAGCAAACGCGATTAGTATTCAATAGGTATCCTCCTGAGATCACACCGCACCGTACGAGGCCTTCCGACGCCGTTACCAAAGCCGAAAACCAAAGTTTGGAACAAATACGCGAATAGTCAGGGAGCTGCAGTCATACACAAAAAAATATATATATTCGTCTTGTGCCGATGTCACGCGACGTGTTAAGCGACGAACGTCGTGTGTCCAACATTGGGCGCTTGACCCACGCCGAAGGCCGCTTCAAACGTTTGGGAGCAACATTCAATGCACATGGCAGCACGAGTGGTTAAGCGATCCGCATCGGGTACCGATGTACCGTGTGCCGATTTTGAATCCGACATTGTACCCAACGTTAGACACACCGTGTAGCGGCAGTTTCACTTGTCGTAGATTTGTTCGTTGTGCTGTGTATCGTTCGTGCAATACTCGTGATCCACGTCATTACATTTACACTTTGGTGTACCTGCCTATTGACGAATAACTAATACGGTAGAAATAACGCACTATTAAATACAGCGGTAAATAAAGAAATTTCTACTATAAAGTAGCCTGAAGGATAAAGTGGCATTATTCTTTTATAAATAAAAATAAAAAATACATTAACTTTTGTAGGTAATTATTTTCATACTTAATAACGTTGATAATATACAATCATTATACAATGCACTTCTGTTTAATGTTAAAATACAAACAACTCAACTAATAGATACATAATACATTCAATAATCAGTTGTCATCTTGGCGAATTGTGGCCAATTTACCGTCACCCAACATCCTTCTAAAATACTTCAAGGCAATAATAGGTCACAATTACTAGGATTAGTCATAAGTTCGTTGTATTTCGGGGTATTACAATGTTTAGTGGTTACCACATGTTGATCGTATAATGATTATTCGAGAAAATACAATAGGTATTTCACTCGCGAATATTTAACCAAACACGCAATACCGTCGCACGTTACTAGCTGTAAAAAACTTTGCGACGCCATCTTTCATAGCCTCCCAAGAAAGGAAACTGTCCCGATGCCGGGACAGGAAACAAGAGACACTGAAGTGTCTGGCTGAGAAACTTCGATCGGTGACCTCTATGACATGAGGCGTTGTCAAATTGCAGGAAGATCTTCTTTCGGTTGATCGTGACGCGGTAACGCTGACGCAGAACGTGCGGCAAGTACAATCTGTAAATGAATAAGATGCTAGAAATTTCAACGTATTTGTATCGCGAAATGTTCAAATGTAAACTCCATCGCAATTTTTCAAAAATTACAATATAAAAGCTAATTTAAACACATTATAAAATCGTCAAATTAAAGCTCTCGGATGTTGGTCCATCCGGTCCACGAGTCATACCTAAATTAAATTACGCTTAAAACTATCATTATTTTTTATAACTACTCGCGCACTTTTTTTTTTAATTTATCAATTTTTCTAAATTCACGCGAGGGTGTGCTAGTTACACCACCCTATTATAACATCATGCACGTGCATGTATGGTAATTCGAGTAAACAGCTGTTGCGTGCCGCACATCTAAAAATATGTGGGTGTCAATGTATTAATACATTCAAATTGCTTAATTATTTTTCGTGAAACCGTAGTTTTCGCGAGACGACTTCGACCGCAAACTGTAACGATTATTATTTTTTTTTTATTATTATTTATCGATGCCCATCAGAAGCCTCCGCAACGATAAATGTTTTGTCAAAAGTGCTTAATGGTAAATTGGACGTCGCCGCGTGTCGGGCCTGGGGGTCACGTGACCCGCGTTTTCGACTGATTTTGCTATCGCTTTGTTGAGCATTTGGTTTTAAAAGAGAGCAGGTGCTATTACACGGTAAAGGGATAAAAGTTACTCCCACAAGACCGTAACAAGTTAACGAGAGGGGGGGGGGGGTTAATTTTGCACTCAGTTAATCTTCGACTTATTCTAACATAAAGTACTACAATGTCTTCTTTTTACTGGTATTTTGTAGAGGAATATGCAAATGTCTTGATTAGGGCATTGTCCCGCAATATTTATGTCGGTATTTTTTTGGAATGCAAATGCCGTTAATAATAAAGAATAAGTATACAATATGAGGTAATTTGAATTATGTTGTATGGACAAACGGACGTGAGCTTCCCTATTTATAAATACTCGTGCGGTTTTTCCCTTTGTCAAATTACGTGGACCCTTTTGTTCTGCTCCATCCCTCGAACAATCACGATGAACCCAACTTCCCTTATCAAGTGTCTCATCAAGCGGAAGTCAGTATCTTTTATACACTTCCCACGTTCATTATTGGCAATTGGAACTTTTAAAATTACTTTAGTTTATTTATATTTATTTTCTTCGTATTTCCTAATTTAAAATAAAAAATACCATAAAATCGTGTGCCTATCTACGTATTTCGTCATTTTCATATTTGCATAATAAAAACAAACTAGAAAGTTTACAGGATTTTCCCGTTTTCTAATAATCATATCTTCGAGGTGAAAACTAGCAGTTCAGGTTAACGTACGCGCGCCGTTTTGCAACTTTCCAAAAGTTATTAGTTTATTATCGGTCACGCGAGTCCCAACTGCCCGTATAAAATCGGTATTGTTAATCGGCTCTTTACGTTATCAAAAGAAATGGTGAACTACCTACTTCATTGTTGGTCTAAATAAGGAATAATTTCCTTAATATTATACATAGTGTCTTTTGTTTAATAGTTATTGTTAGCATTTTAAGTAGATTTTCGTTGTGCCTTTGAAAGCTCTTGTAAGTATAAGTGCAGTATAAGTTTTAAGTAGGTGGAGATTAAGCTATCATTACAATTTATTATTCTTATCGTATTCGCTTATTTAGGATACATTATTTTTACAATTTAAAAGCTACAGAGAATGCACGCACCGAAACAAATAATGTTGAAATCGACAAGGCGAACGTGTAATAGACAACATTAATTACGAAGATTTTTCAGGTAAAAACCAATACTTTACGATAAAATAATATCGAAATCAACGGAAAAGGACGCGTATTTCATCATTTTTAGCACCGCGCAGCAAAAGGTTTAAACTTTTGGCGAAAAACTACTACCTGTAAGGCATTTTTCTTTCGAGAATTTCATCAAAAGTCGAGTTTAGCGAAACGGCGTGTAAATATATCGTTTTCGACGCGTTTTTTAGATGAAAATTTTCCTGGTAGTACAGGGCCTAGACTAAACAATTCGTGGAAAATTAGAAGGTTATATCAGACCTGTTCTAAACAATTTAAGAAGGGTCAAAATTTTGCAAAAACCGTGAACTATAATAAGGTTTATTTTTGATATTATTTAGTTTGTCATTTCTTGCATTGTTACTCTCGAAAAACTACTTTTCAACTAATTCTGAACCTGTTCTATGCGTAGTAGGCAGTGTCATTTTATCGAGATTATAAAAAATCTATTTAAACGTCGGCAGTTCGTTATTTATTGCTTCGTAATAACTGAAATACAAGTTTTCTAATCGTTTTCGACTTGTTCTGAACGTTATGGCTCAAAAGCTTGCGATCAAAATTTTGCCTGAAAAAAATCGCTAGACTATAATAAGGGATTTTTTCGAGATTTGGCAAAAATTTTTAATCGCCGGAAACGCGCTTAGATTGTCATTTCTTGCATTGTTAATCTCGAAAAACTACTTTTTAACTAATTCCGGACCAGTTCTGTGCGTATTAGGTGGCGTCATTTTATCGAGATTATAAAAAATTATTTATTTAAATTATTAACTATTTTAACGCCGGCAGTTCGTTATTTATTTCTTCGTAATACCTGAAATACGAGTTTTTTAATCGTTTTCGACTTGTTCTGAACGTTACGGCTCAAAAGCTTGCGGTCAAAATTTTGCCTGAAAAAATCGCTGGACTATAATAAGGGATTTTTCGAGATTTGGCAAAATTTTTAATCGCCGGAAACGCGCTTAGATTGTCATTTCTTGCATTGTTAATCTCGAAAACTACTTTTCAACTAATTCCGGACCTGTTCTGTGCGTATTAGGTGGCGTCATTTTATCGAGATTATAAAAATTATAAACTATTTTAACGCCGGCAGTTCGTTATTTATTTCTTCGTAATACCTGAAATACGAGTTTTTAATCGTTTTCGACTTGTTCTGAACGTTACGGCTCAAAAGCTTGCGGTCAAAATTTTGCCTGAAAAAATCGCTGGACTATAATAAGGGATTTTTTCGAGATTTGGCAAAATTTTTAATCGCCGGAAACGCGCTTAGATTGTCATTTCTTGTATTGTTAATCTCGAAAACTACTTTTCAACTAATTCCGGACCTGTTCTGTGCGTATTAGGTGGCGTCATTTTATCGAGATTATAAAAATTATAAACTATTTTAACGCCGGCAGTTCGTTATTTATTTCTTCGTAATACCTGAAATACGAGTTTTTTAATCGTTTTCGACTTGTTCTGAACGTTACGGCTCAAAAGCTTGCGGTCAAAATTTTGCCTGAAAAAAATCGCTGGACTATAGTAAGGGATTTTTTCGAGATTTGGCAAAAATTTTTAATCGCCGGAAACGCGCTTAGATTGTCATTTCTTGTATTGTAAATCTAGAAAAACTACTTTTTAACTAATTCCGGACCTGTTCTGTGCGTATTAGGTGGCGTCATTTTATCGAGATTATAAAAAATTATAAACTATTTTAACGCCGGCAGTTCGTTATTTATTTCTTCGTAATACCTGAAATACGAGTTTTTTAATCGTTTTCGACTTGTTCTGAACGTTACGGCTCAAAAGCTTGCGGTCAAAATTTTGCCTGAAAAAAATCGCGGGACTATAGTAAGGGATTTTTTCGAGATTAGGCAAAAATTTTTAATCGCCGGAAACGCGCTTAGATTGTCATTTCTTGTATTGTTAATCTCGAAAAACTACTTTTCAACTAATTCCGGACCTGTTCTGTGCGTATTAGGTGGCGTCATTTTATCGAGATTATAAAAAATTATAAACTATTTTAACGCCGGCAGTTCGTTATTTATTTCTTCGTAATACCTGAAATACGAGTTTTTTAATCGTTTTCGACTTGTTCTGAACGTTACGGCTCAAAAGCTTGCGGTCAAAATTTTGCCTGAAAAAAATCGCTGGACTATAATAAGGGATTTTTTCGAGATTTGGCAAAAATTTTTAATCGCCGGAAACGCGCTTAGATTGTCATTTCTTGCATTGTTAATCTCGAAAACTACTTTTCAACTAATTCCGGACCTGTTCTGTGCGTATTAGGTGGCGTCATTTTATCGAGATTATAAAAATTATAAACTATTTTAACGCCGGCAGTTCGTTATTTATTTCTTCGTAATACCTGAAATACGAGTTTTTAATCGTTTTCGACTTGTTCTGAACGTTACGGCTCAAAAGCTTGCGGTCAAAATTTTGCCTGAAAAAATCGCTGGACTATAATAAGGGATTTTTCGAGATTTGGCAAAATTTTTAATCGCCGGAAACGCGCTTAGATTGTCATTTCTTGCTATTGTTAATCTCGAAAACTACTTTTCAACTAATTCCGGACCTGTTCTGTGCGTATTAGGTGGCGTCATTTTATCGAGATTATAAAAATTATAAACTATTTTAACGCCGGCAGTTCGTTATTTATTTCTTCGTAATACCTGAAATACGAGTTTTTTAATCGTTTTCGACTTGTTCTGAACGTTACGGCTCAAAAGCTTGCGGTCAAAATTTTGCCTGAAAAAAATCGCTGGACTATAAGTAAGGGATTTTTCGAGATTTGGCAAAATTTTTAATCGCCGGAAAGGCGCTTAGATTGTCATTTCTTGCATTGTTAATCTCGAAAAACTACTTTTCAACTAATTCCGGACCTGTTCTGTGCGTATTAGGTGGCGTCATTTTATCGAGATTATAAAAAATTATAAACTATTTTAACGCCGGCAGTTCGTTATTTATTTCTTCGTAATACCTGAAATACGAGTTTTTAATCGTTTTCGACTTGTTCTGAACGTTACGGCTCAAAAGCTTGCGGTCAAAATTTTGCCTGAAAAAAATCGCTGGACTATAATAAGGGATTTTTTCGAGATTTGGCAAAATTTTAATCGCCGGAAACGCGCTTAGATTGTCATTTCTTGCATTGTTAATCTCGAAAAACTACTTTTCAACTAATTCCGGACCTGTTCTGTGCGTATTAGGTGGCGTCATTTTATCGAGATTATAAAAAATTATAAACTATTTTAACGCCGGCAGTTCGTTATTTATTTCTTCGTAATACCTGAAATACGAGTTTTTTAATCGTTTTCGACTTGTTCTGAACGTTACGGCTCAAAAGCTTGCGGTCAAAATTTTGCCTGAAAAAAATCGCTGGACTATAATAAGGGATTTTTTCGAGATTTGGCAAAAATTTTTAATCGCCGGAAACGCGCTTAGATTGTCATTTCTTGCATTGTTAATCTCGAAAAACTACTTTTCAACTAATTCCGGACCTGTTCTGTGCGTATTAGGTGGCGTCATTTTATCGAGATTATAAAAAATTATAAACTATTTTAACGCCGGCAGTTCGTTATTTATTTCTTCGTAATACCTGAAATGCGAGTTTTTTTAATCGTTTTCGACTTGTTCTGAACGTTACGGCTCAAAAGCTTGCGGTCAAAATTTTGCCTGAAAAAAATCGCTGGACTATAATAAGGGATTTTTTCGAGATTTGGCAAAAATTTTTAATCGCCGGAAACGCGCTTAGATTGTCATTTCTTGTATTGTAAATCTAGAAAAACTACTTTTCAACTAATTCCGGACCTGTTCTGTGCGTATTAGGTGGCGTCATTTTATCGAGATTATAAAAAATTATAAACTATTTTAACGCCGGCAGTTCGTTATTTATTTCTTCGTAATACCTGAAATACGAGTTTTTTAATCGTTTTCGACTTGTTCTGAACGTTACGGCTCAAAAGCTTGCCGTCAAAATTTTGCCTGAAAAAAATCGCTGGACTATAGTAAGGGATTTTTTCGAGATTTGGCAAAAATTTTTAATCGCCGGAAACGCGCTTAGATTGTCATTTCTTGTATTGTAAATCTAGAAAAACTACTTTTTAACTAATTCCGGACCTGTTCTGTGCGTATTAGGTGGCGTCATTTTATCGAGATTATAAAAATTATAAACTATTTTAACGCCGGCAGTTCGTTATTTATTTCTTCGTAATACCTGAAATACGAGTTTTTAATCGTTTTCGACTTGTTCTGAACGTTACGGCTCAAAAGCTTGCGGTCAAAATTTTGCCTGAAAAAATCGCTGGACTATAATAAGGGATTTTTCGAGATTTGGCAAAATTTTAATCGCCGGAAACGCGCTTAGATTGTCATTTCTTGCATTGTTAATCTCGAAAACTACTTTTCAACTAATTCCGGACCTGTTCTGTGCGTATTAGGTGGCGTCATTTTATCGAGATTATAAAAATTATAAACTATTTTAACGCCGGCAGTTCGTTATTTATTTCTTCGTAATACCTGAAATACGAGTTTTTAATCGTTTTCGACTTGTTCTGAACGTTACGGCTCAAAAGCTTGCGGTCAAAATTTTGCCTGAAAAAATCGCTGGACTATAATAAGGGATTTTTCGAGATTTGGCAAAATTTTTAATCGCCGGAAACGCGCTTAGATTGTCATTTCTTGCTTTGTTAATCTCGAAAACTACTTTTCAACTAATTCCGGACCTGTTCTGTGCGTATTAGGTGGCGTCATTTTATCGAGATTATAAAAATTATAAACTATTTTAACGCCGGCAGTTCGTTATTTATTTCTTCGTAATACCTAAAATACGAGTTTTCTAATCGTTTTCGACTTGTTCTGAACGTTACGGCCCAAAAGCTTGCGGTCAAAATTTTGCCTGAAAAAATCGCTGGACTATAATAAGGGATTTTTTCGAGATTTGGCAAAAATTTTTAATCGCCGGAAACGCGCTTAGATTGTCATTTCTTGCATTGTTAATCTCGAAAACTACTTTTCAACTAATTCCGGACCTGTTCTGTGCGTATTAGGTGGCGTCATTTTATCGAGATTATAAAAATTATAAACTATTTTAACGCCGGCAGTTCGTTATTTATTTCTTCGTAATACCTGAAATACGAGTTTTTAATCGTTTTCGACTTGTTCTGAACGTTACGGCTCAAAAGCTTGCGGTCAAAATTTTGCCTGAAAAAATCGCTGGACTATAATAAGGGATTTTTCGAGATTTGGCAAAATTTTAATCGCCGGAAACGCGCTTAGATTGTCATTTCTTGATTGTTAATCTCGAAAACTACTTTTCAACTAATTCCGGACCTGTTCTGTGCGTATTAGGTGGCGTCATTTTATCGAGATTATAAAAATTATAAACTATTTTAACGCCGGCAGTTCGTTATTTATTTCTTCGTAATACCTGAAATACGAGTTTTTAATCGTTTTCGACTTGTTCTGAACGTTACGGCTCAAAAGCTTGCGGTCAAAATTTTGCCTGAAAAAATCGCTGGACTTAATAAGGGATTTTTTCGAGATTTGGCAAAATTTTTAATCGCCGGAAACGCGCTTAGATTGTCATTTCTTGTATTGTTAATCTCGAAAACTACTTTTCAACTAATTCCGGACCTGTTCTGTGCGTATTAGGTGGCGTCATTTTATCGAGATTATAAAAATTATAAACTATTTTAACGCCGGCAGTTCGTTATTTATTTCTTCGTAATACCTGAAATACGAGTTTTTAATCGTTTTCGACTTGTTCTGAACGTTACGGCTCAAAAGCTTGCGGTCAAAATTTTGCCTGAAAAAATCGCTGGACTATAATAAGGGATTTTTCGAGATTTGGCAAAATTTTTAATCGCCGGAAACGCGCTTAGATTGTCATTTCTTGCATTGTTAATCTCGAAAACCTACTTTTCAACTAATTCCGGACCAGTTCTGTGCGTATTAGGTGGCCTCATTTTATCGAGATTATAAAAAATTATAAACTATTTTAACGCCGGCAGTTCGTTATTTATTTCTTCGTAATACCTGAAATACGAGTTTTTTAATCGTTTTCGACTTGTTCTGAACGTTACGGCTCAAAAGCTTGCGGTCAAAATTTTGCCTGAAAAAAATCGCCGGACTGTAATAAGGGATTTTTTCGAGATTTGGCAAAAATTTTTAATCGCCGGAAACGCGCTTAGATTGTCATTTCTTGCATTGTTAATCTCGAAAACCTACTTTTCAACTAATTCCGGACCTGTTCTGTGCGTATTAGGTGGCCTCATTTTATCGAGATTAAAAAAAATTTTAAACTATTTTAACGCCGGCAGTTCGTTATTTATTTCTTCGTAATACCTGAAATGCGAGTTTTTTTAATCGTTTTCGACTTGTTCTGAACGTTACGGCTCAAAAGCTTGCGGTCAAAATTTTGCCTGAAAAAATCGCTGGACTGTAATAAGGGATTTTTCGAGATTTGGCAAAATTTTTAATCGCCGGAAACGCGCTTAGATTGTCATTTCTTGCATTGTTAATCTCGAAAACTACTTTTCAACTAATTCCGGACCTGTTCTGTGCGTATTAGGTGGCCTCATTTTATCGAGATTAAAAAAAATTTTAAACTATTTTAACGCCGGCAGTTCGTTATTTATTTCTTCGTAATACCTGAAATGCGAGTTTTTTTAATCGTTTTCGACTTGTTCTGAACGTTACGGCTCAAAAGCTTGCGGTCAAAATTTTGCCTGAAAAAAATCGCTGGACTGTAATAAGGGATTTTTTCGAGATTTGGCAAAAATTTTTAATCGCCGGAAACGCGCTTAGATTGTCATTTCTTGCATTGTTAATCTCGAAAACCTACTTTTCAACTAATTCCGGACCAGTTCTGTGCGTATTAGGTGGCGTCATTTTATCGAGATTATAAAAAATTATAAACTATTTTAACGCCGGCAGTTCGTTATTTATTTCTTCGTAATACCTGAAATACGAGTTTTTTAATCGTTTTCGACTTGTTCTGAACGTTACGGCTCAAAAGCTTGCGGTCAAAATTTTGCCTGAAAAAAATCGCTGGACTATAGTAAGGGATTTTTTCGAGATTTGGCAAAAATTTTTAATCGCCGGAAACGCGCTTAGATTGTCATTTCTTGCTTTGTTAATCTCGAAAACCTACTTTTCAACTAATTCCGGACCAGTTCTGTGCGTATTAGGTGGCGTCATTTTATCGAGATTATAAAAAATTTTAAACTATTTTAACGCCGGCAGTTCGTTATTTATTTCTTCGTAATACCTGAAATACGAGTTTTTTAATCGTTTTCGACTTGTTCTGAACGTTACGGCTCAAAAGCTTGCGGTCAAAATTTTGCCTGAAAAAAATCGCTGGACTATAATAAGGGATTTTTTCGAGATTTGGCAAAAATTTTTAATCGCCGGAAACGCGCTTAGATTGTCATTTCTTGCATTGTTAATCTCGAAAACCTACTTTTCAACTAATTCCGGACCAGTTCTGTGCGTATTAGGTGGCGTCATTTTATCGAGATTATAAAAAATTATAAACTATTTTAACGCCGGCAGTTCGTTATTTATTTCTTCGAAATGCCTGAAATACGAGTTTTTTAATCGTTTTCGACTTGTTCTGAACGTTACGGCTCAAAAGCTTGCGGTCAAAATTTTGCCTGAAAAAAATCGCTGGACTATAATAAGGGATTTTTTCGAGATTAGGCAAAAATTTTTAATCGCCGGAAACGCGCTTAGATTGTCATTTCTTGTATTGTTAATCTCGAAAAACTACTTTTCAACTAATTCCGGACCTGTTCTGTGCGTATTAGGTGGCGTCATTTTATCGAGATTATAAAAAATTATAAACTATTTTAACGCCGGCAGTTCGTTATTTATTTCTTCGTAATACCTAAAATACGAGTTTTCTAATCGTTTTCGACTTGTTCTGAACGTTACGGCTCAAAAGCTTGCGGTCAAAATTTTGCCTGAAAAAAATCGCTGGACTATAATAAGGGATTTTTTCGAGATTTGGCAAAAATTTTTAATCGCCGGAAACGCGCTTAGATTGTCATTTCTTGTATTGTTAATCTCGAAAAACTACTTTTCAACTAATTCCGGACCTGTTCTGTGCGTATTAGGTGGCGTCATTTTATCGAGATTATAAAAAATTATAAACTATTTTAACGCCGGCAGTTCGTTATTTATTTCTTCGTAATACCTGAAATACGAGTTTTTTAATCGTTTTCGACTTGTTCTGAACGTTACGGCTCAAAAGCTTGCGGTCAAAATTTTGCCTGAAAAAATCGCTGGACTATAATAAGGGATTTTTTCGAGATTTGGCAAAATTTTTAATCGCCGGAAACGCGCTTAGATTGTCATTTCTTGCATTGTTAATCTCGAAAACTACTTTTCAACTAATTCCGGACCTGTTCTGTGCGTATTAGGTGGCGTCATTTTATCGAGATTATAAAAATTATAAACTATTTTAACGCCGGCAGTTCGTTATTTATTTCTTCGTAATACCTGAAATACGAGTTTTTAATCGTTTTCGACTTGTTCTGAACGTTACGGCTCAAAAGCTTGCGGTCAAAATTTTGCCTGAAAAAATCGCTGGACTGTAATAAGGGATTTTTCGAGATTTGGCAAAATTTTTAATCGCCGGAAACGCGCTTAGATTGTCATTTCTTGCATTGTTAATCTCGAAAACTACTTTTCAACTAATTCCGGACCTGTTCTGTGCGTATTAGGTGGCGTCATTTTATCGAGATTATAAAAATTATAAACTATTTTAACGCCGGCAGTTCGTTATTTATTTCTTCGTAATACCTGAAATACGAGTTTTTAATCGTTTTCGACTTGTTCTGAACGTTACGGCTCAAAAGCTTGCGGTCAAAATTTTGCCTGAAAAATCGCTGGACTATATAAGGGATTTTTTCGAGATTTGGCAAAAATTTTTAATCGCCGGAAACGCGCTTAGATTGTCATTTCTTGCTTTGTTAATCTCGAAAACCTACTTTTCAGCTAATTCCGGACCAGTTCTGTGCGTATTAGGTGGCGTCATTTTATCGAGATTATAAAAAATTTTAAACTATTTTAACGCCGGCAGTTCGTTATTTATTTCTTCGTAATACCTGAAATACGAGTTTTTTAATCGTTTTCGACTTGTTCCGAACGTTACGGCTCAAAAGCTTGCGGTCAAAATTTTGCCTGAAAAAAATCGCTGGACTGTAATAAGGGATTTTTTCGAGATTTGGCAAAAATTTTTAATCGCCGGAAACGCGCTTAGATTGTCATTTCTTGCATTGTTAATCTCGAAAACCTACTTTTCAACTAATTCCGGACCAGTTCTGTGCGTATTAGGTGGCCTCATTTTATCGAGATTATAAAAAATTATAAACTATTTTAACGCCGGCAGTTCGTTATTTATTTCTTCGTAATACCTGAAATACGAGTTTTTTAATCGTTTTCGACTTGTTCTGAACGTTACGGCTCAAAAGCTTGCGGTCAAAATTTTGCCTGAAAAAATCGCTGGACTATAATAAGGGATTTTTTCGAGATTTGGCAAAATTTTAATCGCCGGAAACGCGCTTAGATTGTCATTTCTTGCATTGTTAATCTCGAAAACTACTTTTCAACTAATTCCGGACCTGTTCTTGCGTATTAGGTGGCGTCATTTTATCGAGATTATAAAAATTATAAACTATTTTAACGCCGGCAGTTCGTTATTTATTTCTTCGTAATACCTGAAATACGAGTTTTTAATCGTTTTCGACTTGTTCTGAACGTTACGGCTCAAAAGCTTGCGGTCAAAATTTTGCCTGAAAAATCGCGGACTGTAATAAGGGATTTTTCGAGATTTGGCAAAATTTTAATCGCCGGAAACGCTTAGATTGTCATTTCTTGTTGTTAATCTCGAAAACTACTTTTTCCCGGACCTGTTCTGTGCGTATTAGGTGGCGTCATTTTATCGAGATTATAAAAATTATAAACTATTTTAACGCCGGCAGTTCGTTATTTATTTCTTCGTAATACCTGAAATACGAGTTTTTAATCGTTTTCGACTTGTTCTGAACGTTACGGCTCAAAAGCTTGCGGTCAAAATTTTGCCTGAAAAAATCGCTGGACTATAATAAGGGATTTTTTCGAGATTTGGCAAAATTTTTAATCGCCGGAAACGCGCTTAGATTGTCATTTCTTGCATTGTTAATCTCGAAAAACTACTTTTCAACTAATTCCGGACCTGTTCTGTGCGTATTAGGTGGCGTCATTTTATCGAGATTATAAAAATTATAAACTATTTTAACGCCGGCAGTTCGTTATTTATTTCTTCGTAATACCTGAAATACGAGTTTTTAATCGTTTTCGACTTGTTCTGAACGTTACGGCTCAAAAGCTTGCGGTCAAAATTTTGCCTGAAAAAAATCGCTGGACTATAATAAGGGATTTTTTCGAGATTTGGCAAAAATTTTTAATCGCCGGAAACGCGCTTAGATTGTCATTTCTTGATTGTTAATCTCGAAAACTACTTTTCAACTAATTCCGGACCTGTTCTGTGCGTATTAGGTGGCGTCATTTTATCGAGATTATAAAAAATTATAAACTATTTTAACGCCGGCAGTTCGTTATTTATTTCTTCGTAATACCTGAAATACGAGTTTTTTAATCGTTTTCGACTTGTTCTGAACGTTACGGCTCAAAAGCTTGCGGTCAAAATTTTGCCTGAAAAAATCGCTGGACTATAATAAGGGATTTTTCGAGATTTGGCAAAATTTTTAATCGCCGGAAACGCGCTTAGATTGTCATTTCTTGATTGTTAATCTCGAAAACTACTTTTCAACTAATTCCGGACCTGTTCTGTGCGTATTAGGTGGCGTCATTTTATCGAGATTATAAAAATTATAAACTATTTTAACGCCGGCAGTTCGTTATTTATTTCTTCGTAATACCTGAAATACGAGTTTTTAATCGTTTTCGACTTGTTCTGAACGTTACGGCTCAAAAGCTTGCGGTCAAAATTTTGCCTGAAAAAATCGCTGGACTATAATAAGGGATTTTTCGAGATTTGGCAAAATTTTTAATCGCCGGAAACGCGCTTAGATTGTCATTTCTTGCATTGTTAATCTCGAAAACTACTTTTCAACTAATTCCGGACCTGTTCTGTGCGTATTAGGTGGCGTCATTTTATCGAGATTATAAAAAATTATAAACTATTTTAACGCCGGCAGTTCGTTATTTATTTCTTCGTAATACCTGAAATACGAGTTTTTTAATCGTTTTCGACTTGTTCTGAACGTTACGGCTCAAAAGCTTGCGGTCAAAATTTTGCCTGAAAAAAATCTCTGGACTATAATAAGGGATTTTTTCGAGATTTGGCAAAAATTTTTAATCGCCGGAAACGCGCTTAGATTGTCATTTCTTGCATTGTTAATCTCGAAAAACTACTTTTCAACTAATTCCGGACCTGTTCTGTGCGTATTAGGTGGCGTCATTTTATCGAGATTATAAAAAATTATAAACTATTTTAACGCCGGCAGTTCGTTATTTATTTCTTCGAAATGCCTGAAATACGAGTTTTTAATCGTTTTCGACTTGTTCTGAACGTTACGGCTCAAAAGCTTGCGGTCAAAATTTTGCCTGAAAAAATCGCTGGACTGTAATAAGGGATTTTTCGAGATTTGGCAAAATTTTTAATCGCCGGAAACGCGCTTAGATTGTCATTTCTTGCATTGTTAATCTCGAAAACTACTTTTCAACTAATTCCGGACCTGTTCTGTGCGTATTAGGTGGCGTCATTTTATCGAGATTATAAAAATTATAAACTATTTTAACGCCGGCAGTTCGTTATTTATTTCTTCGTAATACCTGAAATACGAGTTTTTAATCGTTTTCGACTTGTTCTGAACGTTACGGCTCAAAAGCTTGCGGTCAAAATTTTGCCTGAAAAAATCGCTGGACTTAATAAGGGATTTTTTCGAGATTTGGCAAAAATTTTTAATCGCCGGAAACGCGCTTAGATTGTCATTTCTTTTGTTAATCTCGAAAACTACTTTTCAACTAATTCCGGACCTGTTCTGTGCGTATTAGGTGGCGTCATTTTATCGGATTATAAAAATTATAAACTATTTTAACGCCGGCAGTTCGTTATTTATTTCTTCGTAATACCTGAAATACGAGTTTTTAATCGTTTTCGACTTGTTCTGAACGTTACGGCTCAAAAGCTTGCGGTCAAAATTTTGCCTGAAAAATCGCTGGACTGTAATAAGGGATTTTTTCGAGATTTGGCAAAAATTTTAATCGCCGGAAACGCGCTTAGATTGTCATTTCTTGCATTGTTAATCTCGAAAACTACTTTTCAACTAATTCCGGACCTGTTCTGTGCGTATTAGGTGGCGTCATTTTATCGAGATTATAAAAATTATAAACTATTTTAACGCCGGCAGTTCGTTATTTATTTCTTCGTAATACCTGAAATACGAGTTTTTAATCGTTTTCGACTTGTTCTGAACGTTACGGCTCAAAAGCTTGCGGTCAAAATTTTGCCTGAAAAAATCGCTGGACTATTAAGGGATTTTTCGAGATTTGGCAAAATTTTTAATCGCCGGAAACGCGCTTAGATTGTCATTTCTTGCATTGTTAATCTCGAAAACTACTTTTCAACTAATTCCGGACCTGTTCTGTGCGTATTAGGTGGCGTCATTTTATCGAGATTATAAAAATTATAAACTATTTTAACGCCGGCAGTTCGTTATTTATTTCTTCGTAATACCTGAAATACGAGTTTTTAATCGTTTTCGACTTGTTCTGAACGTTACGGCTCAAAAGCTTGCGGTCAAAATTTTGCCTGAAAAAATCGCCGGACTTAATAAGGGATTTTTTCGAGATTTGGCAAAATTTTTAATCGCCGGAAACGCGCTTAGATTGTCATTTCTTGCATTGTTAATCTCGAAAACTACTTTTCAACTAATTCCGGACCTGTTCTGTGCGTATTAGGTGGCGTCATTTTATCGAGATTATAAAAATTATAAACTATTTTAACGCCGGCAGTTCGTTATTTATTTCTTCGTAATACCTGAAATCGAGTTTTTTAATCGTTTTCGACTTGTTCTGAACGTTACGGCTCAAAAGCTTGCGGTCAAAATTTTGCCTGAAAAAATCGCTGGACTTAATAAGGGATTTTTTCGAGATTTGGCAAAATTTTAATCGCCGGAAACGCGCTTAGATTGTCATTTCTTGCATTGTTAATCTCGAAAACCTACTTTTCAACTAATTCCGGACCTGTTCTGTGCGTATTAGGTGGCCTCATTTTATCGAGATTATAAAAAATTATAAACTATTTTAACGCCGGCAGTTCGTTATTTATTTCTTCGAAATGCCTGAAATACGAGTTTTTTTAATCGTTTTCGACTTGTTCTGAACGTTACGGCTCAAAAGCTTGCGGTCAAAATTTTGCCTGAAAAAAATCGCTGGACTGTAATAAGGGATTTTTTCGAGATTTGGCAAAATTTTAATCGCCGGAAACGCGCTTAGATTGTCATTTCTTGCATTGTTAATCTCGAAAACTACTTTTCAACTAATTCCGGACCTGTTCTGTGCGTATTAGGTGGCGTCATTTTATCGAGATTATAAAAATTATAAACTATTTTAACGCCGGCAGTTCGTTATTTATTTCTTCGTAATACCTGAAATGCGAGTTTTTAATCGTTTTCGACTTGTTCGGAACGTTACGGCTCAAAAGCTTGCGGTCAAAATTTTGCCTGAAAAAAATCGCTGGACTGTAATAAGGGATTTTTTCGAGATTTGGCAAAATTTTTAATCGCCGGAAACGCGCTTAGATTGTCATTTCTTGCATTGTTAATCTCGAAAACTACTTTTCAACTAATTCCGGACCTGTTCTGTGCGTATTAGGTGGCGTCATTTTATCGAGATTATAAAAATTATAAACTATTTTAACGCCGGCAGTTCGTTATTTATTTCTTCGTAATACCTGAAATACGAGTTTTTAATCGTTTTCGACTTGTTCTGAACGTTACGGCTCAAAAGCTTGCGGTCAAAATTTTGCCTGAAAAAATCGCTGGACTATAATAAGGGATTTTTTCGAGATTTGGCAAAAATTTTAATCGCCGGAAACGCGCTTAGATTGTCATTTCTTGCATTGTTAATCTCGAAAACTACTTTTCAACTAATTCCGGACCTGTTCTGTGCGTATTAGGTGGCGTCATTTTATCGAGATTATAAAAATTATAAACTATTTTAACGCCGGCAGTTCGTTATTTATTTCTTCGTAATACCTGAAATACGAGTTTTTAATCGTTTTCGACTTGTTCTGAACGTTACGGCTCAAAAGCTTGCGGTCAAAATTTTGCCTGAAAAAATCGCTGGACTATAAAAGGGATTTTTTCGAGATTTGGCAAAATTTTTAATCGCCGGAAACGCGCTTAGATTGTCATTTCATTGTTAATCTCGAAAACTACTTTTCAACTAATTCCGGACCTGTTCTGTGCGTATTAGGTGGCGTCATTTTATCGAGATTATAAAAATTATAAACTATTTTAACGCCGGCAGTTCGTTATTTATTTTTCGTAATACCTGAAATACGAGTTTTTAATCGTTTTCGACTTGTTCTGAACGTTACGGCTCAAAAGCTTGCGGTCAAAATTTTGCCTGAAAAAATCGCTGGACTATAATAAGGGATTTTTTCGAGATTTGGCAAAATTTTAATCGCCGGAAACCGCTTAGATTGTCATTTCTTATTGTTAATCTCGAAAACTACTTTTCAACTAATTCCGGACCTGTTCTGTGCGTATTAGGTGGCGTCATTTTATCGAGATTATAAAAATTATAAACTATTTTAACGCCGGCAGTTCGTTATTTATTTCTTCGTAATACCTGAAATACGAGTTTTTAATCGTTTTCGACTTGTTCTGAACGTTACGGCTCAAAAGCTTGCGGTCAAAATTTTGCCTGAAAAAATCGCTGGACTTAATAAGGGATTTTTTCGAGATTTGGCAAAATTTTAATCGCCGGAAACGCGCTTAGATTGTCATTTCTTGATTGTTAAAAAAAAAAAAAAAAAAAAAAAAAAAAAAAAAAAAAAAAAAATCGCTGGACTATAATAAGGGATTTTTCGAGATTTGGCAAAATTTTTAATCGCCGGAAACGCGCTTAGATTGTCATTTCTTGATTGTTAATCTCGAAAACTACTTTTCAACTAATTCCGGACCTGTTCTGTGCGTATTAGGTGGCGTCATTTTATCGAGATTAAAAAATTATAAACTATTTTAACGCCGGCAGGTTATTTATTTCTTCGTAATACCTGAAATACGAGTTTTTAATCGTTTTCGACTTGTTCTGAACGTTACGGCTCAAAAGCTTGCGGTCAAAATTTTGCCTGAAAAAATCGCTGGACTATATAAGGGATTTTTTCGAGATTTGGCAAAAATTTTTAATCGCCGGAAACGCGCTTAGATTGTCATTTCTTGATTGTTAATCTCGAAAACTACTTTTCAACTAATTCCGGACCTGTTCTGTGCGTATTAGGTGGCGTCATTTTATCGAGATTAAAAAATTATAAACTATTTTAACGCCGGCAGTTCGTTATTTATTTCTTCGTAATACCTGAAATACGAGTTTTTAATCGTTTTCGACTTGTTCTGAACGTTACGGCTCAAAAGCTTGCGGTCAAAATTTTGCCTGAAAAAATCGCTGGACTTAATAAGGGATTTTTTCGAGATTTGGCAAAATTTTAATCGCCGGAAACGCGCTTAGATTGTCATTTCTTGATTGTTAATCTCGAAAACTACTTTTCAACTAATTCCGGACCTGTTCTGTGCGTATTAGGTGGCGTCATTTTATCGAGATTATAAAAATTATAAACTATTTTAACGCCGGCAGTTCGTTATTTATTTCTTCGTAATACCTGAAATACGAGTTTTTAATCGTTTTCGACTTGTTCTGAACGTTACGGCTCAAAAGCTTGCGGTCAAAATTTTGCCTGAAAAATCGCTGGACTAATAAGGGATTTTTCGAGATTTGGCAAAATTTTAATCGCCGGAAACGCGCTTAGATTGTCATTTCTTGCATTGTTAATCTCGAAAACTACTTTTCAACTAATTCCGGACCTGTTCTGTGCGTATTAGGTGGCGTCATTTTATCGAGATTATAAAAATTATAAACTATTTTAACGCCGGCAGTTCGTTATTTATTTCTTCGTAATACCTGAAATACGAGTTTTTAATCGTTTTCGACTTGTTCTGAACGTTACGGCTCAAAAGCTTGCGGTCAAAATTTTGCCTGAAAAAATCGCTGGACTTATAAGGGATTTTTCGAGATTTGGCAAAAATTTTTAATCGCCGGAAACGCTTAGATTGTCATTTCTTGCATTGTTAATCTCGAAAACTACTTTTCAACTAATTCCGGACCTGTTCTGTGCGTATTAGGTGGCGTCATTTTATCGAGATTATAAAAATTATAAACTATTTTAACGCCGGCAGTTCGTTATTTATTTCTTCGTAATACCTGAAATACGAGTTTTTAATCGTTTTCGACTTGTTCTGAACGTTACGGCTCAAAAGCTTGCGGTCAAAATTTTGCCTGAAAAATCGCTGGACTTAATAAGGGATTTTTCGAGATTTGGCAAAATTTTAATCGCCGGAAACGCGCTTAGATTGTCATTTCTTGCATTGTTAATCTCGAAAACTACTTTTCAACTAATTCCGGACCTGTTCTGTGCGTATTAGGTGGCGTCATTTTATCGAGATTATAAAAATTATAAACTATTTTAACGCCGGCAGTTCGTTATTTATTTCTTCGTAATACCTGAAATACGAGTTTTTAATCGTTTTCGACTTGTTCTGAACGGGGGGGGGGGGGGGGGGGGGGGGGGGGGGGGGTCAAAATTTTGCCTGAAAAAAATCGCTGGACTTAATAAGGGATTTTTTCGAGATTTCAAAAAATTTTTAATCGCCGGAAACGCGCTTAGATTGTCATTTCTTGTATTGTTAATCTCGAAAACTACTTTTCAACTAATTCCGGACCTGTTCTGTGCGTATTAGGTGGCGTCATTTTATCGAGATTATAAAAAATTATAAACTATTTTAACGCCGGCAGTTCGTTATTTATTTCTTCGTAATACCTGAAATACGAGTTTTTTAATCGTTTTCGACTTGTTCTGAACGTTACGGCTCAAAAGCTTGCGGTCAAAATTTTGCCTGAAAAAATCGCTGGACTTAATAAGGGATTTTTTCGAGATTTGGCAAAATTTTTAATCGCCGGAAACGCGCTTAGATTGTCATTTCTTGATTGTTAATCTCGAAAACCTACTTTTCAACTAATTCCGGACCAGTTCTGTGCGTATTAGGTGGCGTCATTTTATCGAGATTATAAAAAATTATAAACTATTTTAACGCCGGCAGTTCGTTATTTATTTCTTCGTAATACCTGAAATACGAGTTTTTTAATCGTTTTCGACTTGTTCCGAACGTTACGGCTCAAAAGCTTGCGGTCAAAATTTTGCCTGAAAAAAATCGCTGGACTGTAATAAGGGATTTTTTCGAGATTTGGCAAAAATTTTTAATCGCCGGAAACGCGCTTAGATTGTCATTTCTTGCATTGTTAATCTCGAAAACCTACTTTTCAACTAATTCCGGACCAGTTCTGTGCGTATTAGGTGGCCTCATTTTATCGAGATTATAAAAATTTTAAACTATTTTAACGCCGGCAGTTCGTTATTTATTTCTTCGTAATACCTGAAATACGAGTTTTTTAATCGTTTTCGACTTGTTCCGAACGTTACGGCTCAAAAGCTTGCGGTCAAAATTTTGCCTGAAAAAAATCGCTGGACTGTAATAAGGGATTTTTTCGAGATTTGGCAAAAATTTTTAATCGCCGGAAACGCGCTTAGATTGTCATTTCTTGCTATTGTTAATCTCGAAAACTACTTTTCAACTAATTCCGGACCTGTTCTGTGCGTATTAGGTGGCGTCATTTTATCGAGATTATAAAAATTATAAACTATTTTAACGCCGGCAGTTCGTTATTTATTTCTTCGTAATACCTGAAATACGAGTTTTTAATCGTTTTCGACTTGTTCTGAACGTTACGGCTCAAAAGCTTGCGGTCAAAATTTTGCCTGAAAAATCGCTGGACTTATAAGGGATTTTTCGAGATTTGGCAAAATTTTAATCGCCGGAAACGCTTAGATTGTCATTTCTTGCTTGTAATCTGAAAACTACTTTTCAACTAATTCCGGACCTGTTCTGTGCGTATTAGGTGGCGTCATTTTATCGAGATTATAAAAAATTTTAAACTATTTTAACGCCGGCAGTTCGTTATTTATTTCTTCGTAATACCTGAAATACGAGTTTTTAATCGTTTTCGACTTGTTCTGAACGTTACGGCTCAAAAGCTTGCGGTCAAAATTTTGCCTGAAAAAATCGCTGGACTTAATAAGGGATTTTTCGAGATTTGCAAAATTTTTAATCGCCGGAAACGCGCTTAGATTGTCATTTCTTGTTGTAATCTCGAAAACTACTTTTCAACTAATTCCGGACCGTTCTGTGCGTATTAGGTGGCGTCATTTTATCGAGATTATAAAAATTTAAACTATTTTAACGCCGGCAGTTCGTTATTTATTTCTTCGTAATACCTGAAATACGAGTTTTTAATCGTTTTCGACTTGTTCTGAACGTTACGGCTCAAAAGCTTGCGGTCAAAATTTTGCCTGAAAAAATCGCTGGACTATAATAAGGGATTTTTTCGAGATTTGGCAAAATTTTTAATCGCCGGAAACGCGCTTAGATTGTCATTTCTTGCATTGTTAATCTCGAAAACTACTTTTCAACTAATTCCGGACCTGTTCTGTGCGTATTAGGTGGCGTCATTTTATCGAGATTATAAAAATTATAAACTATTTTAACGCCGGCAGTTCGTTATTTATTTCTTCGTAATACCTGAAATACGAGTTTTTAATCGTTTTCGACTTGTTCTGAACGTTACGGCTCAAAAGCTTGCGGTCAAAATTTTGCCTGAAAAAATCGCTGGACTTAATAAGGGATTTTTCGAGATTTGGCAAAAATTTTTAATCGCCGGAAACGCGCTTAGATTGTCATTTCTTGCATTGTTAATCTCGAAAACTACTTTTCAACTAATTCCGGACCTGTTCTGTGCGTATTAGGTGGCGTCATTTTATCGAGATTATAAAAATTTTAAACTATTTTAACGCCGGCAGTTCGTTATTTATTTCTTCGTAATACCTGAAATACGAGTTTTTTAATCGTTTTCGACTTGTTCTGAACGTTACGGCTCAAAAGCTTGCGGTCAAAATTTTGCCTGAAAAAAATCGCTGGACTATAATAAGGGATTTTTCGAGATTTGGCAAAATTTTTAATCGCCGGAAACGCGCTTAGATTGTCATTTCTTGTATTGTTAATCTCGAAAACTACTTTTCAACTAATTCCGGACCTGTTCTGTGCGTATTAGGTGGCGTCATTTTATCGAGATTATAAAAAATTATAAACTATTTTAACGCCGGCAGTTCGTTATTTATTTCTTCGTAATACCTGAAATACGAGTTTTTTAATCGTTTTCGACTTGTTCTGAACGTTACGGCTCAAAAGCTTGCGGTCAAAATTTTGCCTGAAAAAAATCGCTGGACTATAATAAGGGATTTTTCGAGATTTGGCAAAATTTTTAATCGCCGGAAACGCGCTTAGATTGTCATTTCTTGCTATTGTTAATCTCGAAAACTACTTTTCAACTAATTCCGGACCTGTTCTGTGCGTATTAGGTGGCGTCATTTTATCGAGATTATAAAAATTATAAACTATTTTAACGCCGGCAGTTCGTTATTTATTTCTTCGTAATACCTGAAATACGAGTTTTTAATCGTTTTCGACTTGTTCTGAACGTTACGGCTCAAAAGCTTGCGGTCAAAATTTTGCCTGAAAAAATCGCTGGACTATAGTAAGGGATTTTTCGAGATTTGGCAAAATTTTTAATCGCCGGAAACGCGCTTAGATTGTCATTTCTTGCATTGTTAATCTCGAAAACTACTTTTCAACTAATTCCGGACCTGTTCTGTGCGTATTAGGTGGCGTCATTTTATCGAGATTATAAAAATTATAAACTATTTTAACGCCGGCAGTTCGTTATTTATTTCTTCGTAATACCTGAAATACGAGTTTTTAATCGTTTTCGACTTGTTCTGAACGTTACGGCTCAAAAGCTTGCGGTCAAAATTTTGCCTGAAAAAATCGCTGGACTATAATAAGGGATTTTTCGAGATTTGGCAAAATTTTTAATCGCCGGAAACGCGCTTAGATTGTCATTTCTTGCATTGTTAATCTCGAAAACTACTTTTCAACTAATTCCGGACCTGTTCTGTGCGTATTAGGTGGCGTCATTTTATCGAGATTATAAAAATTATAAACTATTTTAACGCCGGCAGTTCGTTATTTATTTCTTCGTAATACCTGAAATACGAGTTTTTAATCGTTTTCGACTTGTTCTGAACGTTACGGCTCAAAAGCTTGCGGTCAAAATTTTGCCTGAAAAAATCGCTGGACTATAATAAGGGATTTTTCGAGATTTGGCAAAAATTTTTAATCGCCGGAAACGCGCTTAGATTGTCATTTCTTGATTGTTAATCTCGAAAACTACTTTTCAACTAATTCCGGACCTGTTCTGTGCGTATTAGGTGGCGTCATTTTATCGAGATTATAAAAATTATAAACTATTTTAACGCCGGCAGTTCGTTATTTATTTCTTCGTAATACCTGAAATACGAGTTTTTAATCGTTTTCGACTTGTTCTGAACGTTACGGCTCAAAAGCTTGCGGTCAAAATTTTGCCTGAAAAATCGCTGGACTATATAAGGGATTTTTTCGAGATTTGGCAAAATTTTAATCGCCGGAAACGCGCTTAGATTGTCATTTCTTGATTGTTAATCTCGAAAACTACTTTTCAACTAATTCCGGACCTGTTCTGTGCGTATTAGGTGGCGTCATTTTATCGAGATTATAAAAATTATAAACTATTTTAACGCCGGCAGTTCGTTATTTATTTCTTCGTAATACCTGAAATACGAGTTTTTAATCGTTTTCGACTTGTTCTGAACGTTACGGCTCAAAAGCTTGCGGTCAAAATTTTGCCTGAAAAAATCGCTGGACTATAATAAGGGATTTTTCGAGATTTGGCAAAATTTTTAATCGCCGGAAACGCGCTTAGATTGTCATTTCTTGCATTGTTAATCTCGAAAACTACTTTTCAACTAATTCCGGACCTGTTCTTGCGTATTAGGTGGCGTCATTTTATCGAGATTATAAAAATTTAAACTATTTTAACGCCGGCAGTTCGTTATTTATTTCTTCGTAATACCTGAAATACGAGTTTTTAATCGTTTTCGACTTGTTCTGAACGTTACGGCTCAAAAGCTTGCGGTCAAAATTTTGCCTGAAAAAAATCGCTGGACTATAATAAGGGATTTTTTCGAGATTTGGCAAAAATTTTTAATCGCCGGAAACGCGCTTAGATTGTCATTTCTTGATTGTTAATCTCGAAAACTACTTTTCAACTAATTCCGGACCTGTTCTGTGCGTATTAGGTGGCGTCATTTTATCGAGATTAAAAAATTTTAAACTATTTTAACGCCGGCAGTTCGTTATTTATTTCTTCGTAATACCTGAAATGCGAGTTTTTTAATCGTTTTCGACTTGTTCTGAACGTTACGGCTCAAAAGCTTGCCGTCAAAATTTTGCCTGAAAAAATCGCTGGACTATAATAAGGGATTTTTTCGAGATTTGGCAAAATTTTAATCCGGAAACGGTTAATATTTTCATTTTAACCGAAAACTATTTTCACTAATTCGACCTGTTAGGTTTGTGGTCATTTTTGAATTATAAAAATTTAAAATTTTAGCCGGATTCGTTTTTATCTTGTAATACGAAATCGAGTTTTTAATTTTATTGTCGAATACGGCTAAAATTGCGTCAAAATTTTCCTGAAAAACTGACTTAATAAGGGATTTTTCGATTTGGCAAAATTTTAATCCGGAAAGTTAATTATTTTTATTTTAACCGAAAACTATTTTCACTAATTCGACCTGTTGGTTTAGTGGTCATTTTTCGATTAAAAATTAAAACTTTTTACGCCGATTGTTATTATTCTCTAACCTGAAATAGGTTTTTATCGTTTTGACTTGTTCTGAACGTTACGGCTCAAAAGCTTGCGGTCAAAATTTTGCCTGAAAAAATCGCTGGACTATATAAGATTTTTTCGAGATTGGCAAAATTTTAATCGCCGGAAACGCGCTTAGATTGTCATTTCTTGTTAATCTCGAAAACTACTTTTCAACTAATTCCGGACCTGTTCTGTGCGTATTAGGTGGCGTCATTTTATCGAGATTATAAAAAATTATAAACTATTTTAACGCCGGCAGTTCGTTATTTATTTCTTCGTAATACCTGAAATACGAGTTTTTTAATCGTTTTCGACTTGTTCTGAACGTTACGGCTCAAAAGCTTGCGGTCAAAATTTTGCCTGAAAAAAATCGCTGGACTATAATAAGGGATTTTTTCGAGATTTGGCAAAAATTTTTAATCGCCGGAAACGCGCTTAGATTGTCATTTCTTGTATTGTAAATCTAGAAAAACTACTTTTCAACTAATTCCGGACCTGTTCTGTGCGTATTAGGTGGCGTCATTTTATCGAGATTATAAAAAATTATAAACTATTTTAACGCCGGCAGTTCGTTATTTATTTCTTCGTAATACCTGAAATACGAGTTTTTAATCGTTTTCGACTTGTTCTGAACGTTACGGCTCAAAAGCTTGCGGTCAAAATTTTGCCTGAAAAAATCGCTGGACTATAATAAGGGATTTTTCGAGATTTGGCAAAATTTTAATCGCCGGAAACGCGCTTAGATTGTCATTTCTTGCATTGTTAATCTCGAAAACTACTTTTCAACTAATTCCGGACCTGTTCTGTGCGTATTAGGTGGCGTCATTTTATCGAGATTATAAAAATTATAAACTATTTTAACGCCGGCAGTTCGTTATTTATTCTTCGTAATACCTGAAATACGAGTTTTTAATCGTTTTCGACTTGTTCTGAACGTTACGGCTCAAAAGCTTGCGGTCAAAATTTTGCCTGAAAAAATCGCTGGACTGTAATAAGGGATTTTTCGAGATTTGGCAAAATTTTAATCGCCGGAAACGCGCTTAGATTGTCATTTCTTGCATTGTTAATCTCGAAAACTACTTTTCAACTAATTCCGGACCTGTTCTGTGCGTATTAGGTGGCGTCATTTTATCGAGATTATAAAAATTATAAACTATTTTAACGCCGGCAGTTCGTTATTTATTTCTTCGTAATACCTGAAATACGAGTTTTTAATCGTTTTCGACTTGTTCTGAACGTTACGGCTCAAAAGCTTGCGGTCAAAATTTTGCCTGAAAAAAATCGCTGGACTATAGTAAGGGATTTTTTCGAGATTTGGCAAAATTTTTAATCGCCGGAAACGCGCTTAGATTGTCATTTCTTGATTGTTAATCTCGAAAACTACTTTTCAACTAATTCCGGACCTGTTCTGTGCGTATTAGGTGGCGTCATTTTATCGAGATTATAAAAATTATAAACTATTTTAACGCCGGCAGTTCGTTATTTATTTCTTCGTAATACCTGAAATACGAGTTTTTAATCGTTTTCGACTTGTTCTGAACGTTACGGCTCAAAAGCTTGCGGTCAAAATTTTGCCTGAAAAAAATCGCTGGACTATAGTAAGGGATTTTTCGAGATTTGGCAAAATTTTAATCGCCGGAAACGCGCTTAGATTGTCATTTCTTGCATTGTTAATCTCGAAAACTACTTTTCAACTAATTCCGGACCTGTTCTGTGCGTATTAGGTGGCGTCATTTTATCGAGATTATAAAAATTATAAACTATTTTAACGCCGGCAGTTCGTTATTTATTTCTTCGTAATACCTGAAATACGAGTTTTTAATCGTTTTCGACTTGTTCTGAACGTTACGGCTCAAAAGCTTGCGGTCAAAATTTTGCCTGAAAAATCGCTGGACTATAATAAGGGATTTTTTCGAGATTTGGCAAAATTTTTAATCGCCGGAAACGCGCTTAGATTGTCATTTCTTGCATTGTTAATCTCGAAAACTACTTTTCAACTAATTCCGGACCTGTTCTGTGCGTATTAGGTGGCGTCATTTTATCGAGATTATAAAAATTATAAACTATTTTAACGCCGGCAGTTCGTTATTTATTTCTTCGTAATACCTGAAATACGAGTTTTTAATCGTTTTCGACTTGTTCTGAACGTTACGGCTCAAAAGCTTGCGGTCAAAATTTTGCCTGAAAAAATCGCTGGACTATAATAAGGGATTTTTCGAGATTTGGCAAAATTTTTAATCGCCGGAAACGCGCTTAGATTGTCATTTCTTGCATTGTTAATCTCGAAAACTACTTTTCAACTAATTCCGGACCTGTTCTGTGCGTATTAGGTGGCGTCATTTTATCGAGATTATAAAAATTATAAACTATTTTAACGCCCGCTGTTCCTTATTTATTACTCCGTAATACCTAAAATACGAGTTTTCTAATCGTTTTCGACTTGTTCTGAACGTTACGGCCCAAAAGCTTGCGGTCAAAATTTTGCCTGAAAAAATCGCTGGACTATAATAAGGGATTTTTTCGAGATTTGGCAAAAATTTTTAATCGCCGGAAACGCGCTTAGATCGTCATTTCATGTATTGTTAATCACGAAAAACTACTTTTCAACCAATTCCGGACCTGTTCTGTGCGTATCAGTTAGCGTCATTTTATCTAGTTTATAAAAAACTTTAATCTATTTTAACGCCCGCTGTTCCTTATTTATTACTCCGTAATACCTGAAATACGAGTTTTTAATCGTTTTCGACTTGTTCTGAACGTTACGGCTCAAAAGCTTGCGGTCAAAATTTTGCCTGAAAAAATCGCTGGACTATATAAGGGATTTTTTCGAGATTTGGCAAAATTTTAATCGCCGGAAACGCGCTTAGATTGTCATTTCTTGCATTGTTAATCTCGAAAACTACTTTTCAACTAATTCCGGACCTGTTCTGTGCGTATTAGGTGGCGTCATTTTATCGAGATTATAAAAATTATAAACTATTTTAACGCCGGCAGTTCGTTATTTATTTCTTCGTAATACCTGAAATACGAGTTTTTAATCGTTTTCGACTTGTTCTGAACGTTACGGCTCAAAAGCTTGCGGTCAAAATTTTGCCTGAAAAATCGCTGGACTATAATAAGGGATTTTTTCGAGATTTGGCAAAATTTTTAATCGCCGGAAACGCGCTTAGATTGTCATTTCTTGCATTGTTAATCTCGAAAACTACTTTTCAACTAATTCCGGACCTGTTCTGTGCGTATTAGGTGGCGTCATTTTATCGAGATTATAAAAATTATAAACTATTTTAACGCCGGCAGTTCGTTATTTATTCTTCGTAATACCTGAAATACGAGTTTTTAATCGTTTTCGACTTGTTCTGAACGTTACGGCTCAAAAGCTTGCGGTCAAAATTTTGCCTGAAAAAATCGCTGGACTATAGTAAGGGATTTTTCGAGATTTGGCAAAATTTTTAATCGCCGGAAACGCGCTTAGATTGTCATTTCTTGCATTGTTAATCTCGAAAACTACTTTTCAACTAATTCCGGACCTGTTCTGTGCGTATTAGGTGGCGTCATTTTATCGAGATTATAAAAATTATAAACTATTTTAACGCCGGCAGTTCGTTATTTATTGCTTCGTAATACCTGAAATACGAGTTTTTAATCGTTTTCGACTTGTTCTGAACGTTACGGCTCAAAAGCTTGCGGTCAAAATTTTGCCTGAAAAAATCGCTGGACTATATAAGGGATTTTTTCGAGATTTGGCAAAAATTATAAATCGCCGAAAAGGCCCTTAGATTGTCGTTTTTTGTATTATTAATCTCGAAAAACTACTTTTCAACTAATTCCGAACCTGTTCTATGCGTGTCCGTTGGCATCATTTTATCGAGATTATAAAAAAATATAAACTATTTAAACGCCGGCAGTTCGTTATTTATTATTAACACCTGAAATACGAGTTTTTAAATCGTTTTCGACCTGTTCTGAACGTTATGGCTCAAAAGCTTGCGGTCAAAATTTTGCCAGAAAAAAATCGCTGGACTATAATAAGGGATTTTTTCGAGATTTGGCAAAAATTTTTAATCGCCGGAAACGCGCTTAGATTGTCATTTCTTGCATTGTTAATCTCGAAAAACTACTTTTCAACTAATTCCGGACCTGTTCTGTGCGTATTAGGTGGCGTCATTTTATCGAGATTATAAAAAATTATAAACTATTTTAACGCCGGCAGTTCGTTATTTATTTCTTCGAAATGCCTGAAATACGAGTTTTTTAATCGTTTTCGACTTGTTCTGAACGTTACGGCTCAAAAGCTTGCGGTCAAAATTTTGCCTGAAAAAAATCGCTGGACTATAGTAAGGGATTTTTCGAGATTTGGCAAAATTTTAATCGCCGGAAACGCGCTTAGATTGTCATTTCTTGCATTGTTAATCTCGAAAACTACTTTTCAACTAATTCCGGACCTGTTCTGTGCGTATTAGGTGGCGTCATTTTATCGAGATTATAAAAATTATAAACTATTTTAACGCCGGCAGTTCGTTATTTATTTCTTCGTAATACCTGAAATACGAGTTTTTAATCGTTTTCGACTTGTTCTGAACGTTACGGCTCAAAAGCTTGCGGTCAAAATTTTGCCTGAAAAAATCGCTGGACTATAATAAGGGATTTTTCGAGATTTGGCAAAATTTTTAATCGCCGGAAACGCGCTTAGATTGTCATTTCTTGATTGTTAATCTGAAAACTACTTTTCAACTAATTCCGGACCTGTTCTGTGCGTATTAGGTGGCGTCATTTTATCGAGATTATAAAAATTATAAACTATTTTAACGCCGGCAGTTCGTTATTTATTTCTTCGTAATACCTGAAATACGAGTTTTTAATCGTTTTCGACTTGTTCTGAACGTTACGGCTCAAAAGCTTGCGGTCAAAATTTTGCCTGAAAAAATCGCTGGACTATAATAAGGGATTTTTCGAGATTTGGCAAAATTTTTAATCGCCGGAAACGCGCTTAGATTGTCATTTCTTGCATTGTTAATCTCGAAAACTACTTTTCAACTAATTCCGGACCTGTTCTGTGCGTATTAGGTGGCGTCATTTTATCGAGATTATAAAAATTATAAACTATTTTAACGCCGGCAGTTCGTTATTTATTTCTTCGTAATACCTGAAATACGAGTTTTTAATCGTTTTCGACTTGTTCTGAACGTTACGGCTCAAAAGCTTGCGGTCAAAATTTTGCCTGAAAAAATCGCTGGACTTATAAGGGATTTTTCGAGATTTGGCAAAATTTTAATCGCCGGAAACGCGCTTAGATTGTCATTTCTTGCATTGTTAATCTCGAAAAACTATTTTCAACTAATTCCGGACCTGTTCTGTGCGTATTAGGTGGCGTCATTTTATCGAATTATAAAAATTATAAACTATTTTAACGCCGGCAGTTCGTTATTTATTTCTTCGTAATACCTGAAATACGAGTTTTTAATCGTTTTCGACTTGTTCTGAACGTTACGGCTCAAAAGCTTGCGGTCAAAATTTTGCCTGAAAAAATCGCTGGACTATAGTAAGGGATTTTTTCGAGATTTGGCAAAATTTTAATCGCCGGAAACGCGCTTAGATTGTCATTTCTTGCATTGTTAATCTCGAAAACTACTTTTCAACTAATTCCGGACCTGTTCTGTGCGTATTAGGTGGCGTCATTTTATCGAGATTATAAAAATTATAAACTATTTTAACGCCGGCAGTTCGTTATTTATTTCTTCGTAATACCTGAAATACGAGTTTTTAATCGTTTTCGACTTGTTCTGAACGTTACGGCTCAAAAGCTTGCGGTCAAAATTTTGCCTGAAAAAATCGCTGGACTATAATAAGGGATTTTTTCGAGATTTGGCAAAATTTTTAATCGCCGGAAACGCGCTTAGATTGTCATTTCTTGCATTGTTAATCTCGAAAACCTACTTTTCAACTAATTCCGGACCAGTTCTGTGCGTATTAGGTGGCCTCATTTTATCGAGATTATAAAAAATTATAAACTATTTTAACGCCGGCAGTTCGTTATTTATTTCTTCGTAATACCTGAAATACGAGTTTTTTAATCGTTTTCGACTTGTTCCGAACGTTACGGCTCAAAAGCTTGCGGTCAAAATTTTGCCTGAAAAAAATCGCCGGACTGTAATAAGGGATTTTTTCGAGATTTGGCAAAAATTTTTAATCGCCGGAAACGCGCTTAGATTGTCATTTCTTGCATTGTTAATCTCGAAATATTAGTTTTCAACTAATTCCGGACCTGTTCGATGCGTATCAGGTGGCGTCATTTTATCGAAATTATAAAAAGTTATAATCCGTTTAAACGCCTACAGTTCGTTACTTATTTCTTGGTAATACCTAAATTATGAGTTTTCTAATCGTTTTCGGCTTGTTCTGAATGTTACGGCTCAAAAGCTTGCCGTCAAAATTTTGGTAGAAAAAAATTGCTGAATTGTTATGGATTTTTGAAAATTTTGAATCTACGGAAAAGCGCATAGTTTATAATTTTTTGCTTTGTTTTGCATAAAAAACGAATTTTCAAGTAGATACGGACCTGCACTAAAGACTTCAGGTTGCGTCAAAATTTTCCCAGAACCTTGTACTATAGTACTTTTTTTTTCGAGATTCCGTGTAATGTTGAACTGGTGAGAAACACTAGTATCTACCTATTTCCTGAATTTTTACGTACAATTAGCTTTAAATAGTAAGTTTTTTCGATTTTTCATCTTGACTAGGTTCCTTTTTTTAAAGCATGTGTTTCCGTGGTGTTTAAAACATTTTTGAGACACTTCCTAGGGTTAATTTACATATTTTGTAATTAGTAGATGTTTTCTATGAAATATAACAAATGATTATTTTTGAGATGTTTAAACTGTTGTAGAAGTTTTAATTTCATGATTTAAAACATGAAATTTTAATGTGTACACTTGTAATTAAATATTAATTTACACTTTTGATGTATTGCAGCTATTTGAAGAGGCCTTTCGTCTAAACTGTAAGGAATTGCGCTCACTACTTCACTCGACGAGAAGATGTATTAGACAATGGTTCTAGAGATTTAAGGGCACCTTGTTTAACCGTCACCCTGTTTCAATTTATATCTGTAATTTATCAATTATGTAAAATATTTATACAATTATTATAAGTAAACCCTATATTTTTTTAAATAAATATTTTAAAATTTTCTCTTGTTCTGTGCTTTTATAGGTTTAAACTAGCAATAAAATATCTTTCGAACTACCTCAGTAGAATGTACGAAAATTTTAACGTTAAAAAGTAAAAACTGTCTTAACAATTTATTATTATATTGGAGAATTCGAAAAATTTGTTGACGATCAATATTTGACGTTGGAATACACGCAGGTAGCTCAAAAACAAATTCGACATTTTTAAGTACAACTTTTCGAACGACCAGTGTATACTTTAAAAACTGAGCGTCAGAAACTTTTCGATTTCCCCCGTATAATCGTTATCAGATTTTTAAAATAAATTAAATTAACTTAAATTCAATTAAATTAGAAATTAAATCGGAATCTCTAATTTAAGTCAATTTAATTGGACGCATTTATTAATATGTACGGGGGCCGTTCTAAAAGTTTCTTGGCGATTTTCTGTCATAAAACTTTTCGAACGTCTCTCGTATATTTAAAAAAATTGAGCGTCCAGAAACTTTTCGATTTCCCCCGTATAATCGTTATCAGATTTTTAAAATAAATTAAATTAACTTAAATTCAATTAAATTAGAAATTAAATCGGAATCTCTAATTTAAGTCAATTTAATTGGACGCATTTATTAATATGTACGGGGGCCGTTCTAAAAGTTTCTTGGCGATTTTCTGTCATAAAACTTTTCGAACGTCTCTCGTATATTTAAAAAATTGACCGTCCAGAAACTTTTCGATTTCCCCCGTATAATCGTTATCAGATTTTTAAAATAAATTAAATTAACTTAAATTCAATTGAATTAGAAATTAAATCGGAATCTCTAATTTAAGTCAATTTAATTGGACGCATTTATTAAGATGTACGGGGGCCGTTCTAAAAGTTTCTTGGCGATTTTCTGTCATAAAACTTTTCGAACGTCTCTCGTATATTTAAAAAATTGAGCGTCCAGAAACCTTTCGATTTCCCCCGTATAATCGTTATCAGATTTTTAAAATAAATTAAATTAACTTAAATTCAATTGAATTAGAAATTAAATCGGAATCTCTAATTTAAGTCAATTTAATTGGACGCATTTATTAATATGTACGGGGGCCGTTCTAAAAGTTTCTTGGAGATTTTCTGTCATAAAACTTTTCGAACGTCTCTCGTATATTTAAAAAATTGAGCGTCCAGAAACTTTTCGATTTCCCCCGTATAATCGTTATCAGATTTTTAAAATAAATTAAATTAACTTAAATTCAATTGAATTAGAAATTAAATCGGAATCTCTAATTTAAGTCAATTTAATTGGACGCATTTATTAAGATGTACGGGGGCCGTTCTAAAAGTTTCTTGGCGATTTTCTGTCATAAAACTTTTCGAACGTCTCTCGTATATTTAAAAAATTGACCGTCCAGAAACTTTTCGATTTCCCCCGTATAATCGTTATCAGATTTTTAAAATAAATTAAATTAACTTAAATTCAATTAAATGTTTTCAAATTTAAAAAATAATTACAATTAAATTCAAAGTTCCAGATCGGTTCAAAATTTTGCTGAAACCATGGTCATAACCGCACTAAGATTATATAATCTGTTTTTAGAGATTTCGGGAAGATTTTTAATTTGATAAAAGCTCGTGTATTACACAATTTCTTACGCAATACACACCAAGTACTGTAATTTACGATAAATTACAGGATTAAATTAGCGTGCGCTCGTTCTTATTCACAGTTTAGTACCTCCTATGGCCCTTTCAACTTTATAATACGCTACAACAAAAAGGCCTCGTTAGAGCGAGTGTAAAATAGGAACGCTATCTCGGATAGCTTTGTATTAAAATCAAGTATTAAATCATTATCAAGCCCGCACTTTTTAAATATTCCAATTAAAATCATTTACTATAAAGGCGAAGAAGGTTTTCCAGTAAGGTTTCCAATCGTTATCGCAAAATAATCTTGAAAATTGTAACTGAACGGTTTACTACGGTGCGGGCTTCGAATCTAGTTACCTACCAGTGTATTATCACAAGTCAATTTAGACTAAATTTAAATGCGACACTAGTTGCTGGCATTGTCGGAAAGAAAACATAAACCCGAGAACGATATGCGTCGACGACACGACTAAAGAGATTTCAACGTTACGAACGGGCGAGACACGTTGATGTTTATATAAAGGGTGACCACACATTCACGCTAGCTACCTCAACCCTTTATTAGGGATGAACTTTAAATAACGAGAGATTAAATTACGACGTCCTATTCATAATTTAGATTGAGGAAGGGATGACGTATAATAGTATCAAAGTTTACGACACGAGGTGAACGTTTTATGAATGCCCGAACGAACATATTTTGTTTCGTATTTTGTCTCCGGGATCATCGAAACTATTCTCGCTAAAATAAAGCATCGAATTTCAAGTTCACGACGTTTACTATCGCTATAAAGAAACTGTTGTGGTGGAAAAGTCGCTATTAAGAGTTGTTCAATCAAATACGTGGTTTGAACATTTTGGCACGTACAGGTAGTACCAAATTCGTGTTAAAATGAATGTCTTGAAAACACTAAAACGTTCATTTATACCTATGTTTCTTTTTTCAAAATTACGAAATACTTAATACAGTAGAGCTTTTCGGTTTTAATCGCGAAGGTAAATTTTAGCACCGTACAGACAATGTGGATTAAGGAACAAAACAGAATCGAAATGTCGGTACTGAGAAACGAAACCCATCGCAAACAGTAATGGGACCCCAAATTCACATTCGATAGTTACCGTTTGTGCACATAAATTGTATCGTTAACGTTAACAAATTATAGCATGCTAGTAATAAAACGCGTATGCGTCATTTTTTTTAAATCATGACGTATTAGCATAACTTTAAGCGTCGACTTGGTGATAGACAAAGGTAATTTTAAAACGGGAAATATTTATTAGATCATAAACTTAGCATACAAAGGGATGATGTGCAACCAGAACCAGTCGACTTTACGTGTATGGTAATTTTGACCACCCTTGGAGATGTTTATGGTTTATTTTATTGAAGTAGCTTTATATCCGATATTAAGGTTAGCTGTAGGAAATTAATTTAAATTTGTACGCCCTAATATCTACCTAATATGTTTCTATCGATTTAAAATTTTCGCGAAATCTCGATAAAAGGACGTACCTACTTATAGTCAGTCCATCGTTTTGACAACATTCTGACGCTACCTAGCACGTTTAGTACAGGCACGGAACTATTAAAAAACTCGTTTTTCAAGTACAACAAACCGGGAAATGACGAATGAACAGGCGTTTCTGTCCATTTAAAATTTTTACAAAATCTCGAAAAAAAGTCCATGGTTTTGGCAAAATTTTTACCCAACCTAAGTCTTTGTTTCGTCTCCGTACGTCGAGAAATATCACTTTTCAGGTAAAATAAGAATAAAATAATGAATTAAACGTGTTTTCGCCGTAATCGAGTTTTCGAACATTTTCGAAAAAAGTCTTGATTGCAAGGCCGTGATATTGGTCGATCTAAAAGTCATTGTTTCGTCTCCGTACATCGAAAAATATCACTTTGCACGTAAAATAAGAATAAAATAATGAATTAAACGCGTTTTCGCTGTAATCGAGTTTACGCAGATTTTAGAAAAAAGCCTTGATTGAAATGCCATGATTTTGCCCGACCTAAAAGTCTTTGTTTCGTATCTGTACGTTGAGAAATATCACTTTTCAGGTAAAATAAGAATAAAATAAAGAACTAAACGCGTTTTCGCTGTAATCGAGTTTTCGAGCATTTTCGAAAAAAGTCTTGATTGCAAGGCCGTGATATTGGTCGATCTAAAAGTCATTGTTTCGTCTCCGTACATCGAAATATCACTTTGCACGTAAAATAAGAATAAAATAAAGAATTAAACGCGTTTTCGCCGTAATCGAGTTTACGAACATTTTCGAAAAAAGCCTTGATTGAAAGGCCATGATTTTTCCCGGCCTAAAAGTCTTTGTTTCGTCTCTGTACGTCGCGAAATATCACTTTCCACGTAAAATAAGAATAAAATAATGAACTTAAACGCGTTTTCGCTGTAATCGAGTTTTCGAACATTTTCGAAAAAAAGCCTTGATTTTGGCAAAATTTTGACCCGACCTAAAAGTCTTTGTTTCGTCTCCGTACGTCCAGAAATATCACTTTCCAAGTAAAATGAGAATAAAATAATGAATTAAATGAAACAAAACATTTTCGAAAAAAAGCCTGATTATAGTCCACGATTTTGGTAAAATTTTGACCTAATCTGAAATGTTTAGTACAGGTCAAAAACTACTAGAAAAGTCGTTTTTCAAGTACAGCAAAGCGGAAATGACGAATTACAGGCGTTTCTGTCGATATAAAAATTTTCGCAAAATCTAAAAAAAGACGTACAGGTCTTCATAACCTGAAGTGTTTAGTACAGATCCGGAACTGCTAGAAAAGTCGTTTTCAAGTGGGCATTCGCGAGTATTTAATTATATTGGAAACGTGCAACCCTTTTCTTCTAAAGGATTTTCGTTTCGTTCGCCCTTTGTACATTTTATTAGTAAATTCTTTAAGTCCCTTTGTCCGGTAATTCTAGATTTAACTTAATCGAATGATTTATGACGAAAGGGTTGCCGTAACAGCAATTCACCCTTCTCGTGTTTTCTTAATTAACGTACGATTGCTTTATCAGCGTAATAAATTGTCGGATGCAGTTAATAATAATTGGTAGAAAAATCAAAAGATTATATTAATAACTAACCATGTTAAAGTAGGGTTAAATCTATTGTCTAGCGACGTTTGAACAAAGCCGTCCGATGCTCGTGAAACATTATCCGATGTGCAGTACATCCGTATCCTTTATTATTTTTAACGAAGCCGAAAAATGCAATTTAAACAAGTACAAGTAACTAGCTTTTCATTTTAGTTGGTTATTCTTCTAATTACCTAAACAGATCCATTTACCGTCGCCGTCGGTAATCCGTAAAGTATTTTTACCGTGAGAATCTGTTTAACGTGCATTAAAACTATTAGGAAACACGTGCCGGATTGATGGGCTTATGTTTCAAGCTAATGATCTGTTAATAGTGTGAACTTCGGGGTGGACTTGTGGTGTCCACGTCAGGTAAGGTCCGGGAAATTTATTTCGTCGTTAACGAACATATTTTTACACGGGTACCGTCTTCCGTTTCGGCGTTTTACACTCGGTTATAAATATTAGGTTGGGGAAAAAGTTTCTTCGTATTTTAGTACGAAAATGAAACAAGTTTTTTTTTACATTATAAATGAAATTTATTAAACTAAATATGTGCCATTTTGTTCGACCACCTTTTGCCACTTTTGAGGTAAAATCATAATCCCATCACTATAAAATTTCTGCGATTTTTTAGCGAAAAATTGCGACAAGTGATTTTCACAGACCTCTTTTGAAATCTTACACCATTAAGAGAGTTCTGTAGAGATCGAAATAAATGAAAATCTGATGGTGCAAGATCAGGACAATATGGCGGATGCATCAAAATTTCCCAGCCAAACTCTCTCAATTTTTGACGGGTCGCAAAAAATGTGTGGTGTCTGGCGGTGTCGTGATGGAAGACAACGCCTTTCGTATTGATCAATTCTGGTCGCTTTCTCTCAATTGCTTGACGTAATCTTTCCAGTTGTTGACAATAGAGATTAGAATCAATTGTTTGACCGGGTGGGAGCAGTTCGTAATAAAGTATTCCTTTGTAATCCCACCACACACACACACAACATCACTTTTCTTAGCGTCAATCCTGGTTTTGCCACCGTTTGCGGAGCTTCATTTTACTTCGACCACGATCTTTTTCGTACATTATTATCGTACGTGATCCATTTTTCATCGCCCGTAATGAACCGTCTCAGAAATGGTTCGATTTCGTTCCGTTTGAGCAATGAATCGCAGATGGAAACTCGATCCATTAAATTTTTCACTGTCAAATCATGTGGCACCCAAACATCGAGTTTTTTTTATATCCGGCCTTTTGCAAATGGTTTAAAACTGTTTTGTGGTCGATTTTTAGTTCCTTGCTAACATCATAACTACTAATATGCCGGTCTTGCTCAACTTTTCTCATGATTTCATCGACTTTTTCAGTGATTGGCCGACCACTGCGAGGTGCATCTTTGATATCAAAATTTCCAGCTTGAAAACGCTTGAACCAACTTTGTGCAACGCGTACTGATACTGCATCATGTCCATAAATATCACAAATTTTTTTAGCAGCCTGAGTCGCATTCTTCCCTTTTTTATAATAAAATTTCAAAATGTATCTAATTTCCTCTTTATTTTCACTCATTTTCAAAACGCAATAACTTTTGACTGAGTGAATAAATATCACAATTTTTTAGGTTAATTTGTTCTGTGAAATGTCAGTTTTCATTTGCATGTAAATATTACTAAATTCGATTAATAGTACCAGAGTTATGCGATCTTAAAGCCATCTACCGCGAAAATACGAAGAAACTTTTTCCCCAACCTGATATATAAAACTCCTCGGCGTTAATATTTTTGAGGTCCGTTTTTTCGAATTTCTTATTTTTTAGGTATGAATACGATTTTTTCTAAATCTTCAAGCGAAACAACAAAGGTTTTTGTACTATATAAAGCTATAACAGGTACTTACATTTCGTGTGGCAAAATAAATGTTGTTTTATGTCACGGATCTTGCGGATGGAGGAGTATAATACGATGTCCGACACGTGTTCGCATAGCGTCCCTCCAAGTTTAAATTTTCCGGACCGGCTCCAAACTATCTGGTGAAACGGTTAAGGTCCGCGCATCGGAAGATTCCTTTTGACGACAAGTCTTCTGCCTCGAGCTTTCACGATTTTTCAAAAAAAAAAACCTATAAACACACAAATATTGATTTCATGATTGATTTCAAGACTCATTGTCGGATCAATTATTTGGGAGTTTTTCACATTTCAAAGCGAAGTAGGTGCAGCTTATAAAGTGGTTTTCGACACGTTTTACGAGCACGAAAATGCGGGCTAATTGAAATGCCTTATTTACTTATCTAACCTTACGATCCCTTGTTTGCGATAAAGAAGGAAATTATAAAAGTGGGTGCTAAACAAATTAGTGGGTACCTAAGTCGAATCAAAGGTGAGCCTTACGAATGTGGGCGTGATTTATGTTTAAAAACTACATCTATTAGGTAAATGATTTTCTACCTTTTACTCGATCGTATTTATAATCACGATAACATCCGTTTCTACTAAATTTATAAATTGATGATACAAATATCTTCTTCGGCGATTCGACCAATAAACGTGGATAGAATAAGAGATATTACTTTGGAATTAAATTTAGAGACTAATGCAAGACGCTGTGCGATATTCTAATGTTAATAAAATAAAATACGACCGCGCGCAAGCTTCGATACCGAATTTTCATGTCGCATGTCAAAAAATTTCTTTTTTAAATTTTTCTCGAAAGAAATACATTTTTTTTGAAAAATAATATTTACAAGAGAAGAGAATTAAAAAAATATGTATATCAGTTTTTTTTCGATTATCTCGAAAACGGTGGATTCTATCGAAAATTATAAAGAGACATGATCGGTAGAGAATTTTATGTCAATTCCAAAACATATTTCGCATAACCGATCCGATGAGTAATAACGGAGATTAGAATTAAAAAAAAATAATTTTGAACGGCCACCATTTTGGTCGATTTGGCTGGTTAACGAACTCGTCCTGCGTTTTCGTAAAGACAATACACTGTCCAAATTTCAGCCTCCTCTGATCAAAATTGCGACCGGAATCGTGTCCAATTGATTATGTATATATATATGACCGAACCAAAATGAAGAGTCGAGTTCAGAAAAAATTCAAAAGGACACGTCTGAGTGCCGTGACGAGACAGACTGCAATAGCTTTATCTTTGTGAAAATTCCCTAATAATGATTTTCTAAATATTTAAAGTATGTACAAACCACAATTTCACGCAATCGTCGCGCTTTAAGGTTAAAAAAAATTCAAAAACGTTAATGTTCCCTGAAAGACCACGAGTTCGCACAGATTTTTCGCGAAAATTGCAACTACGAAGGAAAGAAGTTTTCTACTGGACCCCGATGACCTAAACTGTTTCGAAAAATATTCAAAGGACGAGATTGTTTTAAAAGATAATACTGTTAATACTGCACTTTTAATTCATAATGCTTCGGATATTTAATAATAATAATAGGTAATGCGAACGGGAAGAACAAAAAGCAGTTGCAGCATTTTATGCGAAAGTTTTGTGTTTATTGTGTACCGGTGCGCGGTGTACAAACGTATGTACGCGCGACGCACCTTTCTAACAATTGCATTTCAGATATGAACTAATTGTGGTCTTGCGAAAACCATGAGGGTACAGGTGATGGCGAACATTTTTTATATCGTTAACGATTATCGGCGTTAGAACAACGGTGCAACGGTTACATACTAGAAGAACACGATAAGACAAAATACAAACAAATATGATTAATTTTATTTATGTTGATTTTCGACTTGCAATAAAACCTATCGATAAAAAGCATATCGCCACGTTTGCAAAAACCTACAGTAGGTCTATAGGTTACTTAGATTTCCTCATGTCGTTTATTTACAGATATTACCGTCTAGACTTCTCGAGCATAACCAGTTCTGCTAATAGCTTTCCACATAATTGCATTAAAGCAGCGCAACATTTTAATTTATTTCTATATTATGATCTTAATAAACTTAATATAACATGATTTAATTTTCCTGTATCGATAAAAGTAATAAAATTGATTGAATTACAGCGAAACTTCTTTACTTCTTTCTTGCGATTACCTTTACTATTAGAAAATATTGGGCTTTTGTCGAAGTGGTCGTCTTAACGGAATTAAAACATCGTTGTGTTGTCAGTGTTACTGGTTGAATCAAGAGACGGTCGTTTTTACAGATTTTACTGTATATGACTCGAATAATTTTTAAATCGCATACCTGAAAGTTAATTTTGTTTGTCAATCTGCAATAACTGAAACAATCGTTACCTAACTACATTTTGATATTTTGACACGTATCAAATCAATTTGACGATTAGTTAACTAGTTACGCGACTCTAAATAAGACAGAAAATGATACGTGACAACTAAGGGATTTCGACATTATTTAAATTAAATGTCAAACTGCAACGTCAACTAGTTTTATCATACATCGTATACTGCTACAATTTAAGACCACGTGTTTATTAATGGGTGCATTCAATCGGGCTCATCGCTGAAACAGCGGATAGTAACCGCTCCGTTATAGTAACCGATTATGGCTGAAGGACCTTAACCTTCCTGTTATCTTAAAGTAGTTGTCACACATGTGGTCAATGGGTCAGTTTGACCCAAACTCTTTTTGATGCCATTATTATCTGCATATATAATTGTTATTATTATAAATTGGTTTATTGGCCTTATACAACATCAAATTTTATTAGATATGCTAACAAAAAATAAACAAACAATAACATTGTATTATTTATTGCAAAAAACGAAAAAGGAAAACTCTATTATAATAAAATGTAAATAGTGAATAATGTATATTATTCAATACAATTACCACAAAATATATTGGCATGTTCTTGACATACAAACATACAGCAAGATTTACACTTTTTGCTGGATTTACGATCCTGTTTAGGGCCGCATTGATGACATCTTCCTCTCTTTAATTCGCTCGTGGAGGTACTTGGTGCAGCAACTGCGTCAAGCTTCTTTCTAACGCTTAATTTTACTTTCTTCGTAATTCTTTCTTGGCGTAATGCTTCAATTAATTCATAACCCAATTCTTTAAAAAATAAGCGCCTTTTGTATAAATTGTTAGAGTGGTAATTTGGATGAACACATGAATACAAAACGTAAGCGTTTATATCAGCTAAATCTAGCATATTATAAAATAGGCATACTGGTCACCTTTTAGTCTTCCTTTTGCAAGTATACGTGCTAGCTAGCTTATCTGTTGTATCTACACCTCCTTTTGTTTGATTGTAGTATGATATTATCTCAGGTTTCTTATGGTCTTCGTCTGAAACTTTGTTATCATGGTGCATGAATGATAGCAATATAACACATCTGTTCTTCTTTGGGACGTATGATGTAATAGTTATATCGCGTTGGAAACCAAACATGGAAGAAAACTGAACTTTGTCACGCTGTGGGAGGAATTCTCTTGGAATCTCTGCCTTATTCTTTCTAAAAGTGCCAACTAAAGTTAATTGTTTTTTCAAAAGTTCAGTAGCTAATGTGTAGTCGGTAAAAAAGTTGTCCGTCGTAATGTTTCTACCACTATCTTTCATGTTTTCTACCAATCTTAAAACTACATTTTTGCCTTGATTAATTTCTCGTGGTCCATTTTCAGGCTTTCCCGTATATACCTCTGCATTATAAACGTAAGCCGTTTTCACATCAGAAAGTAACCATAATTTGATTCCATATTTTCCTCTCGGTTTGCGAACTGCATATAATGTAATACGTAGCATTCGGGGAACCCCCTACATATGATAAACGCAATACACAAAATAAGGGGAGTCCCCAACGACAATTGTGGCTCCGTTCACAATTATTATCTCATGATTTATGTGAGCACCGGCTCTGGGTCAAATTGACCCATGGATCACGTATGTGACTCATTGATTTTATTTACAAACCAATGTAATGAATGACGTGCAATTTAAAGGAAATAAAGTGTTAAATACATTCGAGGATTAAATGTAATATTAAGCCATAATTTTCAATGGTTTCAAATAACAGCCTAATAATAATATGAAAATGGGTCAGTTTGACCCAAACGTAACAGGAAGGTTAAGCTAATTGAACGGCCGTTTCAGCGCTAAAGCAGAGCGCTTTCTCGGTTGAACGCGCCCAACGTTACAGAATTACAAACATACCTCTTTTTTGGTATCTCGTCGCTCAGGTTTTTTTTGATAATGTGGAGATCCGCGTTTAAAATCGACAAGCAGACGGAGACGTGCCGTATCTTGTGTTCGTCTAATGTTCGTCCAACAATCAAGATACATATCCGGATACATGTCCAAATTTTTTCGGGCCTCGCGAGTCTCGTACCGTTTCGTCCACAGCGACATCTGTAATTTTACATCGTGATAAAATAGTTGATACTTCGTACATTTGAAAAATGAAAATGCCGCGATAAGTTATTACGTTACGATACCTACAAGTGATATTAAATTTATTGAAAATTCCGCTTACTTATATTTTTTAATCGCCAATTTACGAAGTAATAGACAGATTACGTTATACTTTAGTACGCGTCGTTAACTTCCCTAGGTGTACAAACAACGTCGATGAATGACACTATCGCGTGCATGTTAATCTCTATCTTGTTTCGTCTATAAATCATTATTTAAACTGAACGATTTCGCTCGTGACTTGCATAAATACATACACAGATACTAAGCGTGAGAAGCGATTATTACCATCATTAGATAATATTTTTTTTCGATTTCTATTTAAAATTATATTAAAATATAATTCGAGGACGTTCTTCAAAATATAAAATTTTCTAAATTTAATAACTTTTGTATTTATCCTTACATTATACGAAAATAGCCTTACCTGCTTCGAAATTGTAATGATTGTGCACCTACAAATTTCGCAAATAATAATGAGACCAATAACGGTTGTACCAAAAATGATTATAAATTTATTAACCAACGGGCAACTTTATTATATATCTCTTTGGTTCAATTTTAGTTTTGTGTCCGTCTGTAGCTTCCACTTAACTTTAATTGAGTGACTCACAAATGGAGGGTTCCGTGGTATCAACCCTCGCATAATATCACACACACGTGGTCACATGATAATCTTACTAATAAAAGCTATTAACTAGTAAAATAGGTTGTGTGCAACTGAAGCCGTAAATTAGTAAGTAAAACATGTTCGGAAATCTTTTTCGCGTTACTTATAATGTCGATTAATTGATAAAAGGGGACGATCTGTATTCAACTTGTGGAAGTACTAAAACAAGATTTTGAAACCGGCCATATATAGGCGTATGTATCATTTAATTATTATTTAAGTTTAATATTGTTCTCAAGGGTAACGTGCGGTTCGCGCCCTATTAATTTTCAATTAATATTTAAACGCTTTTAGTCGCCGAACGTCCTACGTCAACGACTGGATGTATTTCGAAACGTAGACAATTAAAGATAAACAGCGCGATATGTGAAGCTGCACAAATAAATTCATCTTCATCCCTGCGTAGAATAATTATACGCTGTCATCTTGATACTGCGGCTGACATAACTTACTGAATTCATACGTAAACGATCACACATGAAGGGCGGATTAAAATTAATTAAAATAACGTGGAGAAGTTTTGCGGAATAAAGTGCAGTACAATGTAAAGGAATTATTTGATAACGAGATAATGGAGATCAAAGTCAAAATCGAGAACGAATAAGTAGATAATTCGAAAGTTGAACTGGTGCTAATATATCCCTAAAATACTTTGCGCTTGATTTTTTTCACAACACGCCCACCAAATTTGGTTTGGTAATTGAGATTTTTTTTTGTCGAATGTCTGGACGTGCGTTTATAGGCACCTTTTTTAATTTTTTTTTCGAGGTCTTCGATCGCCCCTTAAAGTTTGTCCCACATATTATGAAACGCCCTGTTTATATAGGCAGTATTTGGTTGCATATAGTGCCATCCCAAATACTTTTGAACACATTTTATAACTGAAAAAGTTACCCTACAATTTCTTGTCGGTGTATTCGCCTCACAAAAAAAAAACAACTGAAGTCATCTTTTGACATGTTGAGTGTTACGTCCTTTACGTTTAGCAATAAATTAGTAGTAGGTAAGCAGTGTGCTGTCAAACGAGTTTAATAAATTAAAATTAAAATAATTAAATAATTAAAATAAAATTAAAATTAACCTTTAAAATTAAGATCTTTAATCATCTAATAAAATTAAATTAACCTAATTAAAATAATTAGGTAGGTAGATAAATGTTAACGGAGACAGTACAGCTAGTTTAAAATTATTAAAAAATTAATTACTCTAAGGAGATAGGTGTCGTTTATAATTTACTGGTAAAGAATTTCATACCATTTACGAATATGTAAGGATAAATTGGACAATTCTCAAAAATAGTCGAAATATAGGCCTGAGGAATTAAGTTTGAAACACCCTGTACACCTACCTATCAAGTTACTTATGATCTGAATTGCGTCAAAATCTTCAAGACCATGTAAAACAAAATTGTATATTATAAACTTAATATAACACAGGTTTAACAATAAATACCTCTATGTCAATTATATTTAGTTATTCAAGAGTTCAGAAAAGATTAACCAAGACACCACACTTAAGTGTTAAGTTAAGTTAAAGAGTTTGGCCGCTTCGGTTTGCACAGTCGTCGGTGTGATCAGAGTAGTCGTGAAAGTTTCATTCAAAACACCCAATCAATTTCAATTTGGTTGATTTTATTTTGTTGTTTCGTTTAGTTTGTGCTTATCTGCTTGAATTTAACATTAACAATCGTCTCTACTTATTAATGTAATTATTTACAATGACGGTAGAGGCAAAAGTTATAATCAATACAAGAACAATTATGTACAGAGAAGGGGTGAGCGAAAATCCTGAAGGGTGGCGTGGTGCCAGCTCAATTTATCAACTACGTGCGATTAGTTACAATATAGCATATGTCGAATTGTGTTCCATCGAATTTTATTCGGGCGCTTTTAAAAGTTTATTGCTTTGCGACGGGCGCGAAAGAGACGAAAATAGAATAAGGTCGACGGGACAAACTGAATAAATTAAAAATTATTTAAATGTGTTGATCGTTCGACACGCTCAGTGAATTCCATGCTACTACCAGTTAAAGTGGCTAGACTTTTATAAGCGCATCTATTTATTTAAATTAGTGAATTATTGGGGTGAATAAAATTTACTGCCCTAAATTATACCTTCATCTAAAGCAGCGTCTTCACGGTAAAACATGTTTGTTAAATTTGTTTGTTGTGTTTTCTGCGTTCCAGAACATATACACATTTATTACTGATTTTATTGTAAATGTAATTTGATTAATCAGAATAAAATGATTATCCTACAATAAAATTATTATTCACGAGCACACATTGACATCTATCTGCTAATGCAGGTAGTGAACGATCTATGAAAAAAGTCAGCAATATCACGTGATTATATCTGTTTTTTTTTGACAGATTTTAGCGAATTTTCATAGAAAATAAAGCTATTGCAGCCTGTATGATGACGGGACCCACACGTAGCCTTATTTTTACTTTTTTAGTAAAATAACTACAACAATTGTATTAAAGTATTATAATATTTAGTAAAAAAATGAGAAAATTTAGAACAAGGAGAATTAAAAGAATGCCACAAAAAAAACTGTAATTATTAGAATATTTTTTTTTTAAATAAAGGTATGGCAAAATAAAAATTTAATCGATTAAATTTTGTCTTGTTATCAGCCTAAATTGTTTAAAAATTGTTGAGACAATCAAAACTTTGAATTTCGTTTTTTATCCGTAAACGAATGCATTAAAAAGGTAAAATCTCTCAAAATAAGAGAAATTAAAGAAAAATTAAAATCCTGAAATAATTTTTTTTAACACTTATGTAAAATGCAAACTACTGCCACTTGTCTGTAACATACTATAAGAAAAAATTATAAACTTCTAATTTTTTTTTGTATTTATTTTGTTCTTTTTTGACTGCGTACTTGCATTATTGCGTACCTATACCTACGCTTCATAATTTACTGTATTTCTTCAACAACTGTAATTGCGAAAACGCGCATAAAATAAAATTTCGTTCGCGAAATTGAACCGTCGAATGTTTGAGGGGAGCTCTAACCAAGAACCTAACTGAGTCCCTATCCAAGGGCCTAACCAAGCTCGATTTTCAGAGAATTTGTGTTAAAGCTTAAAGGTCCATGTATTTACATTTTATAAATACATGAAGAGTTAGTTGATAAAAAAGATTCTACTATTTTATTTGTAATCCTTTTAGAGAATACAACACTCGCGCACTTACACTCAAAAAGGCCTTAAAAACCGAACGAGCACTCTTCGCACACACGTATAATATGACGCCGTAATTTAAAATTCGAACTACTGAAACAATCACTACCGCTCTGTACCACTAACGCGGAAGATCTGAAGCGGTTTTGCCAGAATTCTATATATAAATGCGTTCGAGTTATTACAAGCATAGCAGGAAATCCCGCTTTTATTTTAAAAACCTTCAATTCATTGTCCGCGCTCCGATAAGCTACGAAAGGGCACATGTTTTATTAGTTGCTTTGTTGCTTTTATCGGCCACATAAAAATGTGATTAAACATTTATCTGGTTTATGGTTTGTAATAGGGAAATTTTCAATGCTGAGGGACACACGAATAGTTTTTAAATTATTAAAGATAGAGTACATTTATAATTTTGTGATATAAACGCAGTAGATAGTGATTATTCAAGTAATTTTAAATTGGTAAGTATTAGCGAATTTTTATAGAAAATAAAGCTATTGCAGGCTGTCTGATAACGGGACACAGACGTGTCCTTTAGGCTTTTCACCGATCTCGACTCCTAGATCATGAAAATATAGGTCCTTCTTTTTGAGTCGGTCATATATAATCAATTTTGTGTAGACACGATTCCGGTCGCAATTGTGATCGTAGGAGGCCGAAATTTGGACGGCGTATTGTCTTTACGAAAACGAAAGACGAGTTCGTTAACCAGCCAAATCGACCGATCAGTTTCAAAATGGTGGCCATTCAAAAAAAAATTTAAAAACATTCCGTTATTGCTCATCGCATCGATAATGTGAAACATGTTTTGGAATTGCCATAAAATTCTTTACCGATCATGTATCTTTATAATTTTCGATAGGATGCACGGTTTTCGAAATAATCGAAAAGAAGTGAAATTTTTTTTTAAATTCTTATAAATTTCTCTTTTTTTCAAAAAAGTATTTCTTTCGAGAAAAATTAAAAAAAAAGAGTTTTTGACATGCGAGATGAAAATTCCATACCGAGGCTTGCAGTCGGATTTTTTGATACCTTGCACGCTGTCAAGTATAACGTAAAGGTAGTCTGTGAGACGTGGTCTAACTTAATGACGTTACGCGGGCCATTCTCATTGGTTGATTGATGAAAGTTTGAGAAACATGTTTTACTATAACATGTCTTCACTATAAAACTTGTCACACAATTCCCCCACAATGTAAATAAAACAAGTTTTTAGAAGTTGAACTTGGCCAAACATTTTCATGACAAGTTTTATCTACCGAACGACCGACCACAAACACCGAAATAAGGAGTTTTTTTCAAATTTTGTTTATGTTTTGATAGGTGTTTTCACGGTAAAACTAGTTTTATGAAATTTGTTTTATAAATTAGGAAATTTGTTTTTTATCGTACATCTTAATTTTGTATTTTAATCTGAGTATCATTCGAAAACTCAAAAATTATTTTTCATTTACACTTATCGCAAAGTCAATCCGGGAACACACTGTATAAATGATAAACAAATAAACGATAAAAGCATCGATTAACGAATTTAAATCGTGTAAATACACAAAGTCGATCGAAATTGTTAAACAAAGCGACACGAAGATGGCAAGTAAAAACTTACGGAAACGTCGCGTCGTCAGATAATGACCGATTCCTTTAGGAACCGAGGAGTGAACACGCGGAATGAAACCCTAAAAATAGTGTGATATGATTAACTAATTGCCTGTACATGTAGATATAATTTTCAACTTTTAAATTCGTCGAGAACATATGAACGAAAAATTGGCGCCGCTCAATTATCAAAGAGGCACCTGTAACAGCATCATTTTAATAAATATGTAATTAAAGATGTCCTTGCTTCGGATTATTTATTCGTCATCTGATCTGTTTACGTATGTATATGTACATAGCTTCGACGACGCAACGGATGCAACAACGGTAAGCGTGCAATGAATGGTGAAAATAATCGACAATTTCCGTTCCAGTTAAAAATTTTCAGTCTTGTATTTCCAATCTTACGCTTATGGGCTTACTTTACAAAACAACTTATTTTAATATTCGTAGTTATTTATTACTCACGACTTGCACCAAAAACAACAACATAGAAACGCAACAATTTACTCGCGAAAATTTGTTTTAAAGTTTGTTATTATGTTATTATTAGCGTTGCAAGTGTTAAATTAAGTAAGAAACGCGCACACGTGCTAAAAGTAATGTTTGAGCTCTTTTAAAAAAATTTTGGAGTTTAAACTCTGGTCAGATTCTGTTGAGAAAATCGCGAAAATGCATAGACCATCAACATTTTTAAAGTTTTAACACAAATTCATAAACTAACAATACGTAATTAATTAACTGAAAAATGCGAACTTTAAAAATTGCCGAAAACAAAGACTGAAAATCTTATTAATTTGTGAATAAGTGACTTGAGAAAAGAAAACTTGACGAAGATCGTTTTTTTTTTTAATGAATATGCTCCGCTTTAAAGGCTTCGGTTAAAATTAACCAATTATCGAATACTTGTTGATTATCCGACAAGTTACAAAAGCAATTTATTATGTTATCACGATCAGAAAAATATATAAGTGCCTACCTACAGGAAAGTTTTCATTTTCGTGCCGCTAATATTAATGAACAATACCATCATTCATTAATACCACTAATACACTGAAGAAAATAAGTGTCTAATTATGCAATCAAAACGATCGTTGTATTTACGAATCATTTATAATTTTTTACCTAATAACTTTCTTCATACCTACAATGAAAATTTTTATCGAAATAACGAATTTTTCGTTACTTTTTAAGAGTTATCTAATGTACGTTTGTAATGTACTTTTATCTAATGTACGTACATTGGACGCGTTACATCGGATTTTTTTTTGAGTGAATTGCATTCGCAATTTATGCTTCGGTCGGTTACTAAAATGTGACATTTATTAATTTAACTAAAAACGTAGGTGAACATTTTTAATTTAAAAAAATAAATAAATTTAACTACTGCATCGAAATACTTTAACAATTAAGACGTTTGTCGCTGTTTTTTAATGAAAATTTTTTAGATCTAAAACCTCACAAACAGAACGACTTATTCGTTTTTCAACTTAGGTTTTTATATTTGAATAAAAAAAGTTACTGTCCAAAAAAAAATGCACTTTAATTTTGTCTTTAAACATTTATAAAGAATCGGAACTATTTCGTTTAATTCGAAATTGATTAAAGAAACGCGAGCCCCACCTCAATATTATTTCCGCCGTTAAACACCTGCGTTCTGTCAATATTTATAATCTTTTAATTGAGAAAAATTAAAAATCTCGGTGGAGTACAGTAGTTAAGCTTTTAGGATTAATTTAAATAGTTATAAGTTAAGTGCCGGTTAATCGCCTGGAAAATTCCGAAGGTAGATGTAAACGAGCGAGCCCTCTAAATAGATCAACCAGGATAATTGAGCGAAGAAGACACGCATTTTAGATCGGCGCCGCGCGCGTGCCGATTCCTAAAGCTCGTCAATTTTCCGGATAACTTTCCTTCAAACGCAATCGAGGTGGTACATAGGCGAATTTCGAACGAACCCACAAAAACCCTTCCGCCCTCCAAATTAACGTCACATTTATCAATCTTGAGTCACAATGTTACAAAATTAACCCACCCCCCTTCAAAACCCACCCCACGTCCAAACATATGTAAAAGAAAAGTACCAGTGTCGTTTTAATAGATGTACCCTCATTAGCTTTTTTTTATTCACCATTCACAATCGGATATCGAGATTTGAGCGTGTGAAAGTTAAAATTGTCAAGTACCCTGATGTATTTATTGCTCGCGACAATTAAAATATGGACGTGCTGCGTGCTGCGCGTTTAATTTTCGATTGTGCGCGATTATCGCCGGCACTTTTTAAACGTTCTGCATAACGTAATCTGAAAATTTTTATTTCTTGTTGTTTAATGTTGCATAACGTTTGTGTAAGATTTTCTTTTTACAAGTCCCATCAGGAACGAGTTGGTTACAAAATAAACACCGCACGGTACAATTTTAACATTTTTACGACTACCATATGTAGATATACTTCTCGATGTGCAAGATGTGCCGACCATCAATACGAAACACGAGGTGCAAATATAAATAATATTGACGGCGTTTTGGCAGAATAACTTAACCCACACTTTTTGCGAAAATGAGTTATTTCTCATGAATAACTCGAAATCGGCTTTTTGTGACCTAGTAGGCATACCGAAAAGTTTCAGTAAATTATCCGTTTGAACGCTAGAAAAATGTTAGAAATTAAAATTAAATGATTGACGATCGGGGTGCCGTTTCACGTTACGAACGTGCAGATTTGTAGCGTCTCGCGTGAGAAGGCGCCCCGAACACGTTCCGATCGTCGAAACTGTCAAATTATACGGTTCAAAAAAGTTTTATAAAAATAGCCTCGAATTGGGTTCGCCAAAAAAAACGTAGTTCTTTCAATCGGATTTACAAGGGATGGTTCGCGAGCCGATTCTGCGGAGTCGACTTTTTGTGGCCTGGTGGACGTACCAAACAGGTTCGCGCGAAAAAATTCGAAAAACTTCACGTTTCAACGTAAAAAAAAATATTAATCACTGCTAAATTCGAATAGTCGCCTGCCTGTGACCGTTTCGCGTTACGGTCTTTGCAGATTTGTATAGTCTCGTCTAGGAAGACGCCCCGAACACGATGAAGCTGTCAAATTTTCGGTTTAAATCGGTTTTTCAAAAAACAACAATAAATCGCGTTCGAAAACGTCGAAATTTTATAAATCGCATTTACGAGGGGGGTGATTCACTCACCGGCCTTGCAAAAGCGACTTTTTGTGACCTGGTCGGCGTGGCGAACAGACCTGCACGAAAAAATATCGAAAAATTTACCGTTTAAGAACTTGTCAAAAAATTTATGGTCTCCTTAATATTTTAAATAACCGATTTCGGGGTGTTGCATCGCGTTACGACCTGCGGAATTCGTGGCTTCTGTGTCCTAGTTAACATGCCCGAACACGGCGACCGCACGAAAAGATTCCGCAAAATTGTCCCGGTTTAAACAACTTTTCCAAAACAATCTCAATCACTGGGTCTTTTAATTACTTGTTTTTAATCAAGTCGCATTTACGGACGGTGGTATCGCGTTACGCCGACCTGCAGGAAACGGCTTTTGGGTCCTAGTCTGAACACGCCCCGAACACGACGCGACCGCACGAAAAGATGTCCGGAAAATTTCCGGTTTACAATCGTTTCAAAAGAACAATTAAATCGCGTTCGAAAACGTCGGAATTTTATATAGTCGCATTTACGGACGGGTGATATCACGTCACCGGTCTTGCAAAAGCGGCTTTGTGACCTGGTCGGCGTGGCGAACACGGCCTGCACGAAAACATCGAAAAATTTACCATTCGTAGCTGTAAAAATTTATTCGGTCCCTTAAATCGGTTTCAAATAACCGATTGCGATGTTAATCGCGTTACGAAAACGTTCGGAATTTTATAAATCGCGTCTACGAGGGGATGATTCACGCACCGAACCTGCGAAATCGAGCTTTTGTGACCTAGGTAGACGTGTCGAACAGGGCCTGCAGGAAAAAATTGCCGAAAATTTGCCGTTACAACATTCAAATAAATTTAATCGTCCCCAATTTTAATAGTCGCCTGCGTGTGACCGTTTCGCGTTACTTGCAGATTCATATCGTCTCGTCTGGAAAAACGCCCCGAACACGACGCGACCGTCGAAGCTGTCAAATTGTGTCGCTAGTAGACGTGTCGAACGGGCTTGCAGAAAGCAATTGACCGATAAATTATGCCGTTTGAACGCTAGAAAAATTTTAGCCTCCCTTAAATTAAATAATCGATTGAGAGGTGTTGTTTCTCGTTACGGACGTGCAGATTCGTAGCGTCTCGTGTGGGAAGACGCCCCGAACACAAAGCGACCTTCGAAACTCTCAAATTATCGATTTAAAAAAGTTTTATAAAATAGCCTCGAATCGGGTTCGTAAAAAAATGTAGTTTTATCAATCGCATTTGTAAGGGATGGTTCGCGAGCTGGTCCTGCGGAATCGACTTCCAGTGACCTGGTGGGCATGCCGAACAGGTTCTAACTAAGGCTCATTAACTATCTCATGCATCTAGGGCAAAGACATCATCTGTTAAAATCTAGCTACCATATTCCGATTTTTTCCCCCGGAAAAATCGATTTGTATTTGCGTGAAACGTGTGGTATCTGTTTATAGTTACGTGACGTCACAATAATGCGCTCCCGTAAAATTTACTTTTTGCGGTTTAAGTTATTCTGCAAAAACTACGTCGACATGTACGTAAGTTATAAATAACTGACGCCGAAGTGGTTATTTTAACAGATAAAATAAAGCACACGCTACGCACAGTGGCATTATAAACAATTCCGGAGAACGGAACTAGATTCGGCATTTAAAAGTAACCCCTATGTTTGGATTTTTTACACCCTGACCGCAAATGACCAACACACTTCAGAATAAACGCGTGCCGCTCGCGTGAAAACCCTCCCCAAATAAATCACCAACTTTTGTTTCAAAAATAAAAACTCTTAAATGGGCGAAGGGTACTAACGAACAATACTGATGGAGCGACACTTTGTGTGAATGTCGGGAGTGGAGCCTAATTAAGATTGTTTCAGCAAGCATTATATAAACACTTATGTGTAGGTATACACACTATATGAAAATTAAATAATATCGCTAGCATCTCGTTAAATTATAAATCGATTGTTAAAATAAAAGCGATGAAATTACTTAATATTTAAAGTTTTAGTCACGTCTTCGAGCTTATCTTTATTAGGTTCTACCAATACTGAACCAGAATAAATAGTATGTACTTTGTTTCTGCTTTGTTAGGAAATTCACTACAACGGATTACATAACACACTTAGATTTATTGAGAAAATAAAAGAAAGGGACCAGCTTTGAAAACATGAAAGACTGATAAGAAATTAAAAGACAACATTAATAAACAATTGATCGTTCAACGTATATGTGCAGTAGGGTGCAGAATTAATGTCGCTAATCGCGAGCGTTGCACGGGCACACACGACTCAACGAACAAATCATGATCGGAATATTTAAAGTTCAATTTTGTATTTGTAATTTGTCTCACTTGTCGTAAATAGTTTTCCGCAACAATAATGCTGTACCCGACTGTACCTACCTACAAATACAGTTAAAAAAATAAGACTTAAGTACCTATAATTCGATTAGAAGCACTTCTGGGTTAATTTTGAAAATTTAATTCAACTGGGTGTTTTGTTTGATATTTTATAAGTATGAATGTTGATGGGACAAAGTTTCGACAGATCCAACTACAAAAATTATGCTTAGTCGGAGAACCGGTAGCTACACAACATTTTGGACAAATTTTAAACTAAAAAAAAATTGACCATCACTGTAGTCGCCACGTTGCCAGACCTTTTATCTCACATAATTTTTATTATTCGGATCTATTACAAAAAAATATATTTATATAGGGTGTTTTGTTGAGGTCGGACCAGCAATACGTACCGATTTGACCTCTATACTCTATGTATCAGGCGAAATTTGTTAGTTTATAAGTTACAGTTAAATCTTGTTATAACGACGGCGCACTATGGGGCGAACAGGTACATATCATCTCAAAATTTAATAACTTTAACAGTAAAACGTAGTGAGATCGAAGTGAAATTTGGAATGTATGCTACTGAATAAATGTAGTTTTATAATTTATACAGAGTTTATTAAATATTACATTAGAAATATAACAATAAGCGTAGGGAAAATGTTCGCTTAATAATCACTATTTAAATTTTCTTTCATTTTGAAATTATATTGCATAGACAATTGTTTGACAGTAGTACTTAACGGTACGTATATCTACTAGTGGTATTATTATGTACCTACCTAAATTGAATTTGAATTTTTTTTATACAGGGGTAGGCAAAATGAGCGGAATACCCAATTTCTGACTTTATTATGAGCTGGACTGAAAACTGACCTTAAAAAAGTTTTTGTATATTTTATTTAATATTTAATAACGTTTAGAGATTTTCGTTGTGTCATATTTTTCAAATTATGATATCATCGGTTATTATTTTAAATGGAACAACACCCTAATTTTTATTATTGATTTGTATTTCCGAGATAATCGTACGACTTTTTGTTCCAATAAATATTGCCTCTGAAATTAGCCCGTTTGGAATTATTTCGTGTTTTGTTAAAAAAAATTGATAGCTGCAGGGTGTTACAAATAACCACAATTTTAAGACATTTATGCATGTACAAATTTAACATTTTAGGTAAGTATTTTTTATTATAAATCACTAACTTAACAAAATAATACCGGATGAAATAAAATTTCGAGGGAGTTAATACTTTTCCAAAATAACTCTAAAACCATGACATTTAGATATAGGGAAGTAAATACAACCTGGCCCTAACTTTGAACGTTCAATGCAATAGAATTGAAAAAATGTAGGTTGGTATTTAAAATTACTAAGATATTAATATTTTTCGGATAACACGTTTGGCATTTATTTGAACGTCCAATGATATCAACGAAAATCTCTAAACGTTATTAAATATTAAATAAAATATACAAAAACTTTTCTTAAGGTCAGTTTTCAGTCCGGCTCCTAATAAAGCCAAAAATTGGGCGATCCGCTCATTTTGCCCAACCCTGTATATGTTAAATATACGATAAATATAAAAAGAAACCTGTGCAAAATATTGACAAATATACAAATCATAATTTCATCACGACCACAGATAAAATAATATTTTTCGAAGTTAATTGTTTTTATTGAAATTTTATTACGCAGCGCTCTGTTAGAAACCTAACATTTTAAAAAGGTGCAAGTTGGTGCAAGATTTTATTGTTGATTCTTAAAGTAGACACTTCGACGAATATAAAAATCGCAATTTCTAGACATCGGAAAATAGCGCTAGTTACTAAATGTCTAATGCAAGTTTATAATTGTAGACAATTAAATCGTTGTGGTTCTCGATTTCATTTGAAACAGTTATTAAACATAAAGAACCCAAATTAGACCTTTACATAGCAAATAGATGTTCTTTTAAGCTAATAAAACAAAAATAATATCTAGATTCAACCTATAACACATTATAATAGGAGTTCAAAGTTTCGCGTAAAATGTAGCAATAGATCTGTTGTTTGTAAATGTTCAACTTTGAGGCCTTATAACAAATTAACGGAAAGACCTACAACAAATATAATCGCAGATCGAAAAAATATAGATTTCAATGATTTATAATTAATTTTTCTTTTACTTCTACAACATACTTGACAATATTGAATTTTGAAATGATATTTGCTAGTTCGCCCCTTAGTGCAGCGACGGGACCGTTAAAAATCCGTCGCTATATCGGAAATGTTAAAAAATCAAATTGAAAATTAAATATGTGTACCTGCCTATCTAATATTTACATATTTGAAAAGAAAATTGCAAAAGATAAAATATTAAAAGTTCGAAACGATCGCGACTCCTCCACCCCCGAAAAACCATCCTTCCGTTAGCATTTTCCCGATATCTCCTGCGCATCCAACAGCTTTACCGATAAACAAAGTTTCGCGCCGAAATTCCAAAAAACAGTCGAGTTTCGCGGCATTTCATTTTTCGAAAGTTCAAAACCCGATGGTTTTCGGGAAATTTTTTTCGACGGAAAATTTCGAGGAAATTAATTTTTTTTTCGGCGATTTTTCGCTCGGAATCGATAAAACGGCACTCGGGGATACTCGCGCGACGAAAAATTCGTCCCGGCACTCCCCTAACTACCTCAAAAAAATTCGAAAAGCCTCATAGCTGCACTTTACGATATGGACGACGCCGCGAACGCCGCACGGACGTCGTTGACGTCGCGATTTCTTCGCAAAACTTGTGCGAAAACGATGCCATACAAAAAAATGTTTTTCCCTCCGTTCAAGAGCCATGCGAAAAACTTTATCTGATAATTTAATGTAAGCAAGTCGTGAGGACGCCGAAGGCGTCAAGGAAATATGGAACATTGTGGAGTAAGTTTTCTCCAGGGTGTTTAAGAAGGGTCCGTCGCCGTTGATTGTTATATCCGGAGTAAGAATTTATAAACACGACGTTATAAGCGAAGTTGTTATATTCGAATATGTTAGCGTGCATTTACATTGAATTCCAAACAAACTATAGAAATTTGGTCGTTATAACCGACTTGTCGTTATAAACCGATTTCACTTTATTTTCAGCTTTTTCCACAAATTTCGTTGTTTTGGCTAACCTATTGGTACTAGTGCCGTTGCATTTTGCGTACCGAAAGAAATCGAATTTGCAGTAAAAGCATTTTATACATATATCTCTCTGCAACCTAACTACCGATTTTATGATCGGCCCGAAGCGGATCGATATTTAGCTATAAGTAAAATCCTCAAACTGAAAATAAGTCGCAAAAATTGTGGTGGGAGAAACTAGAAAATTCTGTTCACCGACTACTAGGGGTTTGAGTCGCACACAATAGTACCTATCTTAAACCTGATCCAGGGACGCTCTATATAATAATTATAAGTGGTGTTTAATTGTTTCTTAAAATATTTAATTACAAGTTAGTATATTAATCATATTTAGAAATCAACATAGAGATGATAACAACAGTAAGTACCGAGAAAGTGTTATGCGCCGACAAATAAATATATAAACACGGATATAACGACAATATATATAACGTTTGACCGTTGTCAAACGAATCAAGGCAAATTTAAGTTAAATTAAGACATTACATGAGTCACTAGATTAAAGATATTACGTGTCCTGTAAAAATTTAATAAAAAAAAATATGAAAAACTTTGATCTTTGAAACCAAAATAATAGCAGCTAAAAGGGCGCATTATCTACCAAATAGTGAACGAATTTTCCAATTTCAGCAGATATTCAATAGATAATCAAAACAGATATTAAGGACGAATTTTCAAAAAATCCTACCTTTTTCGTCGTACATTCAAAGAAAAACTCACGATCATCGGGAGCACACGCAAAATAACACGTATTTACGTTGTTGTATAACATTTAACGCGCGCACACGAATATATTTTCGACTAAACACACCGCCGCTCTTGTACCAATAATTCAAAACAACTGAAATCGTCCCTACTAAATTTATGTTTATAAATCATCAAACAAACCTCTATTGCATAAAGATAAAATGGCCCGTTTTTATTTTAGAAAGTTTCGTTTTATTGTTGGAATTCTATATAGCCGATAAGTTACGAATGAGGAATTTACCTACACGTGTTCTATTAGTTTCTTGGGATTGTAACTGGTCGCATGAATGCGTTTAAATATATTACTATCTACATATTTAAGTGAACGTTTATAGTAATCTTAAATGCATACACTTGAATTATTTTCTAGAAAACGAATTTTTAAATTAAGGATAAAATAAGTCCATAACCTATCTTTAACTGTGCAGGCTTTATATCTCAATACGTATAAGTACCCTTATTTATTCAAAATTTTTAAGAGGTACTTTGTAGGTAAAACTCTTATTAAAGAAAAAAAAATGGAATTTTGTTTTAATTTACAATTAGACTGCTTTACTTATAGGTATAGAAGCATAATTTACAAGTTTTCAAACAATTTAGTTCTACAGGGTGGTTCCAAAAGGCGCACTAACTCTGCAGCGTGCGTTAACGGAAATTGTTAACGAAGCCTAAAAAAATAATTAAAAAATTTATTTGCTGTAGGTATTTATTAATTTGGCAACATATCCGTGTATTAAGTTCATAATTATTACTGTTTTTACGGAAACTAATTAAAAAAACTCAATTTAAACGTCAAATATTAGACAGATGAAATAAATATTTATTACTATTTTTAGTCAGTTTATTTTCAATAGTTTCAGTCATTTTCAATCATAAAAATAATTGTTTCGACGATCATTTCGATAGCGATTGACTAATAATCGGAGTTAACTAACGATTGAAAAACTGGTCACAAGGGCTAATTGTACAATGTCTGTTTAAACTGTTCATTTCCATGGTAACTAAAAAAAATGTATGTTTTAAACTGTGGGTTACAATTAAACCTGCATTGTACAACAAAGCCCCTTTCAACTAGTTTTTCAAAATCTACTTTTTAGAACATCGTTGCGAAAAATTGCAATTTACAAAATTAAAATTACGCCACGAATCAAGCGTTTTAAACCATTTTTTCTTGTTTGGACGACAATAAAAGGCACTTAACGTCCATAGAAAGTTGCGTCACGTTCCACAATAGCTAAGAATAAGGAAGTTGACGAGACCTTTATTTTACCTCTTCGTTTCTCACTAAATTGTTGATAAAGATTTTTTTATTATTATTTCTGGGTTCCATTAATTGTCCCCTACAACATATATTGTAGAGTTGGCGCGCCGTTTCGGAATCGCCCTATATTTATTTAAATTCGGATTAAAATCACACAAATAACAGTCGATTTCACTCTTCAATTTAATGTTTTTAAGTAATGAAAAAATAAATGATTTGAAATGAAATATTAGCCATAATTACTTACTATAATTTTGTTGTGATTATTAAAATGGACTCTCGTAGTTTAATCCGGAGCATCTAAAATATTGTAAAATTGCAGTCACAGATTCCATCAACATCTTAAATAATCTCGATAAGGAAGCGAATTGAAGTTAACAAATTCCATCGGCGAATATTCTAGAACGTTAACAATAAAATCCGACATTTCGAATAATATAGAATTTATAATGAAATCATAAAGTGCCCAAGTTCGATCATCAGAGTTTGCCGATTGAGATGAGATTTTGAACGTTTCCCCTGAGTGCTGTTCGCCATTAAAATACAAGAAATGGAAAATGACGGGATAATTAAATCTTCATTCCGCAATCGTTAATTTTATCTATAGTTTTATTTAAATATACGACAAATGAATAAATCACAGCACGGCTCGGTAAAGTAAAACAATCTTTAATTCGTTCAATTAACGGAATATATTGTGGCTGTGGCTGTGTCTGCGCCGCTTCGCAGACGATCGTTAATTGAATTAAGTGAAGTGTATTGACAAATCGTGATTAATATAACCTTCACTACCGGGGGTTTTACGGTCGTAAACTAATTTTCATTTAAGAGATTGGATTTAGGACGTTTTATACTGACACATGCGTTAATCGCTTAATATAAAACTGGTATTAAAATAATTGGTAAATTATTCATTGATAAATTATTATTGTTTTCACCTCCGTGTGCGATAAAATGTTCGAGTGGTCATTTGAACTATTTAGAAATATATGGAGCACCTATAAAGAAAGGGACCTCAGAAATCAACATTGTATCCACTATTTTATCCAAATTTATAAGTTTTATTTCGATTTTATCCAATCGATGGCGAACGAATGCGCTTTAATAGCGTCAGCTATTTACTAAACATGACAAAAATTATAATATAAATGTTGGGCAATTTAATTTACGACTTATCCGCCTAGGCAAACTTTAATTTGTTGTTCGATAAAATTTACGCATCCTATTATAAATTACTGTACGTGAAAAGCGGCGCGATGGTAGTCTGACTCTAACGACTCGGAAAAACCACCTCATCTACTTTGTAGTAGTATTAAATTTACTTTACACGTTAAAATCCGCGCATAAAGCAATTATTACAAATAGTTAATTAAATACTTAATGCCATCTTCAATTATTAAACTTGAAATTTTCGCTTTATGTAATATTTTAAAAGGAAGACGCCGAGCAAAAGCAATAAAAACAAATTAGACACACATTCACAATATACGGTATACGATTTCGGAAACCATTGTGTGGTGTTAACATTTATTTTTTTTATTTTGTACATCCCCTCGACCACATCAAGCTGCCCGTCTACGGAACATTGGTTTTTATCGAGTATCCGATATCCTATTATCCTATAATTCCATGATCAACACACCTATTATCATTTAATAGAAGTTTGTATAGAATACTTGCCCCTTTGTACGTTCATTTGACGTGCGGGGATTTATTTTTTTTTTTTGGTGTTTTTGCTGCGCGCACGAAGTGTGCAGACGAGCCGATCAAGCATTGTCTTTACTTTTTTATATTAAAGTATGTTTACATTCGTTTTCGGCCACCTGTTCGGCAGGCAATTTAATTATTTAACAGCGTGCAATACAACAGTATTTATTTCTCCAATTTAAATTATTTTTAATTAGGGTTATCGCACTTAATTAACCCTTTATTACGGTGCCCTCGACGATAGATTTAAAAGAAGCACGTTTCAAACGTAACAATAAGGAATTAATAATAATTTCAAACCCCCTCGGTCGAAATTGCATTTGTACCGAACCCGCATTTCACGCGTCATCATAATTAGTTCACGATCAAGATGTTGTTTTTTTTTTAAATTCGTCAAAAATCGTGAGAATTTACGTTCCCGAATCCAATTGTGGCGGGCGGCGGATATTTCCAAACTGAAAACTCTTGAAAATCAACTTGATCTTAATAAAAAGCTCGCTAAATCTCGTATTTGTTTTAATGTTTTTACCAAATCGAGCTTTTGTTTGAAAAGCTCGGCTTCGTCTTGCGACTCGAACTGTCACACTCGCGTGAAATGTCCTCGTTTCGGCACTAGTTAAATACAATATACAATTCTTAGAGAAATCTAAACATATAAACAGTTATTTCAAGATAAAAATGTTTGTCGTTTAATTTTTTTTAATCATTCATTAATGGAAACTATTTAAAAAAAAGAATACCTATTAGGTATATTAGATAACAAGTCGAAATTCTACCGACGTTAATGTTTAGGTATATTGTCTGAAATTTGTCGCTATACAAGAAATACAAGAAATCGAATAGTTTAGTAACCTTTTTTTTAATACGTACAAAAGTTGATTTAGTTATATGTGACAATAAATTTGCACCTCAAAACGTCTTTTCACAAACATATCATTTCGGGGGATCTGACTTGCTTACTGTTATTTCAAGACTACCGTATCATCGGAATCGCGATAAGTTGTTACCGTTAACTCCCTTCCAGCGCCGTTTTCTAATACAATGGGCCTGACGCAACCCCTTTTTCGCCTTACCTAAACGTTATCGTTCCGGCTTCCATTCAAACGTCAAATCTGACAAAATCGTAGGCAGATTAAAATCTCTTAAAATAATAAAAGTGATAATATTTCACGGAGAAGCGTGCGTTCGTCAAGGTGGTCACCCGATGCATTTTAGAATAAATTATTGCGGACGGGAACGTCGATTTAATCAATGAACTTTGTTCAAAAAATCGTTAAAGCGGCCGTGCTAGCCGTTTAATGAAACAGACGCGTTTAACTATAAGGGTACAGGTGCAACTAGTTTTACACGTTTTTTTTTTGACAGGCGTTTCTCGCTTTCATTATAATGTAAAATGAAGCTTTAAAGCACTAATATTCGCGTTTATTTTTCAAACTGCATCATCTTATTAATAAACTACTTACATTTTCACGACAGTTTTAAATCTTTTAACAAGATAAAATTGTTTATCTTTACTGTTGGTACCGTGGATATCTGAAGAAGCACAATTTAGACGACAAAACGAAAACCACATAAGATCTTCAAAATCCGCGACGTCCCATTAAAATAAATATGGAACTATGGCAACTTTAGAGTTGCCACATTATTTTTTAATAATAAATTAAGTACCACCCACGTAAATAATTTTTAACGTGCCGCCATTTAGATCGACGACTAAAATTAAAATGAATAGTTAATAAATGAATCTTACCTGCATTCGATTGTACGAAATCGTGCTGTAACATCCCATGAGGCGCAGAAATAAACGCTCGAATTGACGATTTTCGCACATATTCCACCACAAGCTCGAACCCTTCACCATGTCCAGAGATAACCTGTCAGGTACTCGTAAGTTTCCTTCGACTGTTGGGGAAGTAGCTGCCGATGAGTGATAATAGCGCGCGTCCGTCGTGCACAAATACCTATTCTTCAAAATTGTTTCAATAAAACTAAATCGCCTTGGCAATCCCGCACGTTAAAACAAATGGCGTCGCCGATTTGTATAACAAATAACGACGCGCTCAAAAAAGTTAACAAATCGAATATATCATGTCACAATCGAATACTACCGCACCTTAAATCCTTCTCTGCCAATCTGCTACGAAGATAGTAGGTACCTCGCTCGCCTTGCCTTCAAATCCTAGACTTCAATGCACGACTAGACAGGATATATAGTTACTAACTCAAAGACCTAGTACGAATATCTAGTGACATGTAATTTTTGCTATAGTTTATTTATTGTACAACCGTTGAAAATAAATATTTTTGTTTAATTTGCTGTGACTCGTACTCTCGAAGGGTTCTTGGAAAAATCTGGGCCCAAAGCAAAATTTGTAAGGATTCAGTTCATGTCAAAGTGAATAAATATTTTGATTATGTAAACGAAACCGAAAATTGTTTCATCCCTTTTAATACTTATAAAAATAATTTTATGGTCTCGGTCCTATTTTCCCCATAGCCGACCCTTTAAACCCCGCCATTGGGGCGAAAAGGGACAAATGCCGCCGTGCAGTATAACGCCGATTTCGGGTAATTGGAATTAACCCGTAACCTACTCGTTATATGCAGTTTGTAGCCGAAGAATCGCAGTACATGTGAAACCAAAAATTGTCCAAGAACAGCCAATAATTTTGTATTATATAAGTTGATAAAGATAAAATGGCCCTTTTAGTCTCGCTCTACCCTACCTTCTTTTTTAGAAGGGCCGCCATCCATGGTTGAATTAAAGGCTTCCATTATCTCGAGGCGGTTTCCTTTCGCCTTCCTCAATACCATTTGGATGGGATATGGAAGAGGAAAAATACGAATACAGATAGAATTAAGGTTGGGACAAAATTTCCCCCGAATGCCAGATGGAGGAGACGAAGAGTTCGCGAGGGCAAGGTCGCCAGTCCCGAAGTAGATTCGTCATCTGCCGGGATCGCAGAAAGGTATCTACCCGTTACCCTAAATCATGGGAAACACGTTACCTACTGTATTTAAGTACCTTCAGTAAACGACGAAAATGCCTTTTCAATTTAAATTCTTTAACAATTGTCGGGGTGTATTATTACCTAATAAAAAATCGATTTCAGTTGTAAGACGCGAAGGAATATCGTTTACGTTTCCGTGATTCAGAAAATTTGTAGAAACGCACACGAAGGGGTTGAAACGTAACCGTTCATTTTATTCGACCATAAATAAGTGGGTTGTTGCGTTAAAGATAAATACAATCATTTAAAAAAAATTGAATGGGGCCTAGCGGCTAGTGTACGATAATTTCCTATATAACATTGTAATTTTGTGATTTCAATTTTATAATAAATCCATTTGGAGCCGAATAAGTAACAAATGTTTTAAAACGGGCGTGTCAACGTTATACATGGCGCCCTCTCTACGATAATTGGTTATATAACACAAACAGAAACGTTTTCCGTGCTCTGCAAGCAACTGCCAATAGATGACGCAACATAACGAAATATTTTCGAATTGTATTGCTTTATAATAAATTGTTAATTTTGTAAATAAATCGTCGTACGTTCTATAATCTATATTTATACATTAGAATAGACCTTCAAAAAACCTTACGTAAATGAAAAATGTAAACCGAAACATACGGCGTGGTATTTTCAATATTTATTAACAAGTAACAAGTGTTAATTTCCTAAAAAGCAATATAAATGCGATAAGCCAATTGAAAAATACAATGCGCTGAAAAGAACAATAAAAATGTAAAGTAAAGTAGTGTGTAAAGTACACTTTTAACGGCACTCCCTATATCACAGTCGAAATTTCATTTCGTATATATTATTCAAATTTAAAGTTTTCAAAAAGCTTAACGGATCAAATTTAAGAACTATAACTTTCACATTTCTGTTTAAATATATATTTCATCGACTTTTTTATTTAAAAAAAAAGCGTAACTTTAAAAAGTTTTTAAAACAATTATTGGGTCATTGTACAAAGTACCTTATCTATACTTATGCAAAAATCGGTGGTCGTATTGAAATAAACGAAAAATAACGAAATTGCACAGCTATAAACATCCAAAGAAAAAGGAAAATCAATTGTAGTAGTTTATTGTAAACATTTCGCTGTAATACAAAACAGAACATTTAACATGTATCCATACTTTCCTAGAATTAACAAAAACTAATATTTTAATTGGTGTTTTGCACATTATTTTATACAAATAACATGAATGTTTGCAACAATTATTATTATTATTATTAGGCAACATTTCTCAATGAAAACCAGTATTGCATATTCCTCATATAAAAATAACTACCAAGTACACAATGATTAAAAAGTAAGTGCTTTTAGGCTCGACGCTAATATACATCGTACTTAATAAAAATTATTAAACAATTTCAGAACGTCCACTAATCTTAAGAATGTATACCTACGTAATAGATCAGAAAGAAAACGAGACGTTCGGTTTATATTTTAAATGTACAGCTGAAAAAGCGAGTTGAAAGTTCATAACTGGTTTTAACGTTGAATAGATATGTTGCTTATTTATTTATTTTTTTTTTGTAAAATGACGACGAACGTGTACCGTGATTTAGAAAGTGAAATTGGATTGAAAAACGAAATCGAATTATTGCTAATTATTTAAATCGTTGCTAAAGCGTAAACTGTTTATCAACAAAATATGGAAGTGCTTTAGGTAAGACTATACACGAAATGCTCGACGTTTCAGTGATATTTTCCTATCCTTAAACTACTTTATTTCAACTAATATTTTATTTCGTATTATTTTGTTTAATAAATACTGCTTCGCGAATTGCTGTAATTGAGTTTACGACTTTAATATCTACGTAAGTTTATATTCTTACTTTTTTCGGATATTTCTGAGCGTTTCGGAAGATAACAAGCGGAAGCATGTAATAAAATGGCTATGTCATGCTGGCTTTCATCTTCGATAATAAAAATATGCGACCTAGATGTTAAATATTTTTTTATACGTGTTACAGCGCCGAATTTTTTATTATTTCCTTATCCGACGACGATGTTATCGTAAGCAGATAAGAAAGGAATGTTAATTTACGAACTTTCAACTGTATAATATTATATAGATTGTCTTTGCTGACCTTGTGTAAGTAAGCACAGGATCTAATATCACTTAAGCGAAATTTACATCATGTAACATAGAACATTATGATCACATGTCACAACCTTTCTCGATTATTTGAAATTATGGAAGTTTCAATATAAGTATTAAATTTTAGCTCGCATCTCTAATCCATTATTTGAGATTCAAACTTGTAATTGACTTTGTAATTACAATTTTAATCTTATTTAAATAGATGTAACCTCAAGCAATAGATAATTTTGTATAATTTTTTTTTTGCAAAATGTGGATGAAGAAATCGCTTTACAAGCGCAAAACTTAGTCATCAACACTCAGAGAATTATTTAAATTAAAAAACGTCACTGTACATTAACCCACTATTGAAGTAAAAACTTTAACGAAGTCTTCTTTATTATTAACAGAAACATTTATTCGTAGTTCCTACAGCATAACTATCGCTTTTGTCCAGCTATTTTGCACTATAAGTAATTGATTATTGATTTATTTGATTGAATTAAATCGATCCCTGCCGATTATTATTTCACTTGCACATGTTGCACGTGTTACATCACATCCCTTTTATACAGATATTATCGTGCTGGAACCACCGTAGGCCGACGGAGTATATGATGGCTGTGGTTGTGGAGCTTTTCGAAAGCCGTGACGTGATGTAACACGTGCCTTACTAAATTTCAGGTGTCAGGAGGAGCCTTGGGGTCGTCCGTGTCTAGACTAAGGCACTCCTGGAAAAAGTCCTCCATCGACCGGTACACGTGTCCTATGACGCCCACCAAATCGTGGCCTTCATCTGCGTAAGTCTGTAATTATTGCAAAAAAAGAACTCGATCAATAATTTGATTAAAGTTCCTACTTCTAAAAAGTTTCAAAAAACGCTGCCGATCGGAATGGCAAACGAAAGATCTTTTGAAAAAAAGAACGCCTTCACTTCTAAACGCTATTTGTCATAAATGGAAGTTGCTGTTGATGGATATTTGTTGCAAAATTTGAAATAATAAAGCACTTTATCCGGGTTAATCGTAGGAAAAAAGATCGTCGCCGTCAAAAAGGAAGAAGGCCAAGGTCCCCGAGATCCTCGATCCTTTTTGATTCTTTATATTATTTGTTCTCGCTTTTTTTCCCGACTATCTCGCAGACACTGTTTTCGGTAGTATTCTTCGTAAGTATATCGGTAACTGCTGGTGCGTTTCTTCCGCGAATACAACGTAACGATCAATAGAAATTCAACAAGAAAGGAAGGGCTAATTTTTTGAAAAGTACAAAGTAACTTGCTTATGACCACCGCTGTCGAGAATGGCTTGACCAATGGCTTGGTTGGATCAGTTTTTCCGCGTGTTCAGTCGCAAGGTAACGCCATATCGTAGATTGTAGACAGGTTTTCCCGCGAGTTGGCTCTTCATAACCGCCCACGCATTTTTACCGAAATTGACATCGGGAGTTTGGGCGGGCCAGTCCATCGTTGTGATGCATTTTCCTCTTTTCGGGTTCTACAGAGTCGCTTCGATGTTTCGGGCGATTCTTAGCTGACTTTTGGAAGACCGCTCTTGTAAATTTTGACAAGCTAAGTACGCTTTATACGTACCCACTCCCAAAAAGTCGCTTCGTCAGACACCAAGACGTTCGACCAATCGCGATTGATTTTTTCGGTAGATCAGCTCGTACGTTTTTCCGTGTGGACTTCGAGGCGTAAAATTTCCTTTCTCGTCGAACAGGCCGTGTCTTTTTCCTCTATTTAATAGTTTAAATTAAATTTTGTTTGTTAATAAGCACCTACAAAAATATAAAATGTTTCTTTATTCTGCAACAAATTCAATCAGCCATTTCCATTTCCATTATCGTCGGCATGCTTTTAGTTACTACGATATAGGATTATAAATTAGTTTTATTTCTAATTTGGCATTGAAAATCGAGTGAACGTTTTCCTTAATTCAATTTTTTGGCGATTCGAACAGACTCGGTTTAGATGTACGAGCGTCAACTAACCACAATTTCTTATATACGCGACAGTTATTAATTCGAAAATAAAATAACAAAGTCTCGAAATTTTATGTCCCGGAAAGTGGGGCGTAATTAATGAAACGGCACTCACAAATGCGGCCCCGCTGATTACCATGCACGCACAGCAGTTGGTTGCCGATTAACTTTATTATCGGCTTCAGTTAACTTATAATAAATAAATTATATTGAACACGACGGAGAGTAACTTAATTAAGCTGTTCGTTGCCTGCAAACCGCACCGTTGTTGGTCGCTTTAATTCGAGCAAAGTGCAGCGGTTAACGCGATTGTATAGATACGGTATAAGTTGGGCCAAGCAGGGCGTTCCTAGTTTCAAATGAAAATCCTTTGCGGCTTTATAAAATTCCTCGGGACGAAACGCTGCACGCATCAATCACTTCGATTTGTTAACATCCAACGTTAGCTTTAGGTTTTAATTGTTTACAGAAATCCTAGACAACAAACAGAAATCCCCCCGACACGCGATAAACATTTTTTTTGTCGCCTTCTCGATCAATGCCAACACTTGATCAAGACTGACACCGAAGTAGGTGGGGTTTTCCACTTTATTTTGATGCAGATATGCACGTTTTGTAAAGCTTTTAAAAGCTTTGATATTGGTCGCATTCAGGGAATGGTAGCGCTGTAGCGCTTTATCGAAGCGATGCTCTGAATGGTATCTGCTTTACTCGCAGTGCCGCAGCGCTTTAGTAAAGCATTAAAGCATATAAATATTCCGCTTTAACGCTTTATAACTAAATAAAGCAATGACGCATCCATGCGCTCCAACCTAACAAAATATGTTGCTTGTGTATGTTTTGGTTTATGCAAAAAATAAAGATGGCTTATAACGTTACAATTCGGAGACGGAGTCATTTCCCTTGCAGTAACGTAAGAAGAAAGGTTGAAGATATTAAAAGGTAAGTTTTACATAAAAATTTGAGTGTTTTACAAACAAAATTGCCAACCTAAGAATTAAAAGCTGAAAAATAACTAGTACCAAAAATGTTTATTCAGGCAAGATAAAGCGTTACAGCGCTGCAGCGTTTCGACGTTACAATTCCCTGAATGCGACCATTGTTTCGTTTATTTATCAATGCGTTTTAAAATGACGATCTTTTACATTTTTTTGTACAAAAAAAAATTAATATGGTGAGTAATTTAGGAAAGTACTTGCGTGATATTCCCGTTGCCCGCACTTGACGTTGTTTGACGTTACAAAATCCCGACCGGCGTTGTCAAAGTCCGGTATTTACAAGAAATGCACGACGAAACCGGTTGGGAAATATACGTTAAAATTTTAAACATTTTACAACAATCAGGAAACTAACAATACGTTTTGTAAAATCTATTCGGACATATTGACAACGTTATGTTAACGTACATGTTTGTTAACATTTCGATTGAAAGGACGGGTTGTCTCGAATTATCGCCTTAATCTCGGGACTTAGCGCCTCCGTGTTGTTTTATGGGGGCATTTAAACAGCCAAAGGTTTACCGGGGACGACGTTTTAACGATTTAAACATTGAAAGTGGACGGTTAAAATTAAATTCTCCTTGTTTTGTCGCCGAATTAACAATTACGGTACTATCACTAATCGAATGATAATTTTCCGTAATGGAAAATATCGTGCGTTCGACAATAAAAAAAATAATCGGTTTTAATTTAATTTTTGTAAATTTGATCCAAGCAAGAACTAAAGCATATCGTAAACGTTTTTATTGTCTTGAATGATTTTATTCGTTTCGCTCGGACATCGAGTGTGTTTATGGGTTGTTAAAAATAGTGATGATGTTATATATTGCTATAAAAGGTTCGTGATTTTATATGGTTAGTACTAGTAAACGACTTCTTATATTGAATGGTGAAAAATGGTGAAAATTTAAACGATACTCACGTTATATCTAAAAAGAACTCCCGCTTCTGTAAGGGCTCTAGCTAAAGATACTCCATGTTGATAGGGTGTTGTAATATCAGCTAGTCCGTGAATAACAAAAAGAGACTTTGATGGTATGTTCTTCGCTCGTTGCGTGGCATCTGCTTCCACATACGCCTTGTAATTCTCAGCTGGCATTCCTAACACGCGCTCCGTAAATGCAGAATCTATCAAGTTAATTACGGATAAAGTGCGCCACGATCGATAATTTTATATCTTACTGTAGAACAGCCAATCCGCAATAGGGCTCACTGCAACTCCGCATTTGAACACTTTCTGCTGAGACCCAAGAACCATCGACGTGACGTAACCTCCATAACCCCAACCCCACAGGCCCACTCTAGTTTCGTCCAGGAAGGTAAGCGTTTCGAGAAGATATTTGAGGACGTTCACTTGATCTAGGACCTCCACGCCGCCTATGTGGTGGTAAAGGGCGTGATTGCTTTGTCCTAGAGATCCGCGAACATCTAAGCGTACATACACCACATCGCAGTGGCTCGACATATATGTCCCCCAATCTACTCTAAATTGTTCCGTTACGGCCTTGCTGCCCGGTCTGCCATTACTGCAAAACGAGAATCTTCGTTACGCCAGCCGAACACTTTAAAAGCTATAAATTATCGTTCGCGACAACACGTAGATTAGACGATTAGATTTCGGATTCGTTGTGAGGCAATTCACGAATTTAATTGGAACTGCCCGAAATCCCGGTGCATTAATCGAGAGCACGTCCTCTGCATAATATAATCTTTGACCGAACAAAAATTTTTGTTCGCGCACTTTCTCGAAACTTTCCCGGCCGTAACTTTTCGAAAACGAGTTTAAAACATAACACGGTATCGAACGGTTTCGTTGCATGCGAAGCTCGGTTCCATTTGTTTTCTGAAAAGTTCTAAAAGTTCTAACTGGACCATTAAAAGTTACAGAAAGATTAGCTACGGCGCACGTCGTTGTGTTATTTTATTTGACCTACCTATGTCGGGATTCATGAAGAGAACATGACGAATAATTCACGATGATTTTTTTAAGTTATTTTAACACGTTTTGGGCGAGCCATCGATTAAACGAGCAAAAGGACGGCAATTCTTGAGCGAGATAGGGAGGCGGCCGGCAATTCGACCTCTCAAATAACCGAGTTTTTCAGAAAATGCAGTTCAAGTAATAGTCGTTGTTTATTCTTAACGGAATAGATTGGAACAAACACCGAAGAGGGGGGGGGGGGGCATCGACTGGTTTATCTCGAAACTATTCTTACTTTTGTTTTATGTGGGTAGCTCATTTTGAAGGAGCCAAAGTTCGTGCTACCATGGCGATCAGCAGTTTCAATCTAGATTTTCTTGTATTCAAACGTGAGCACCGTGTGGAAGCTCATGTTTTGAGCAGATCAATTAAAGCGACGAATTAAACTTAATTCGCACTACCTGTTGAAGAGCATTTTCAATTTTGCTCGTAAATAAATTTGTACATTAATAAAACGCGAACTATCGAACAATTTTCGTTCTTAAAATACTACGAACAAAGGTCGTCAAATCGATAACAATCATCTAATACTAATTAGAGAAAATCGGTGGTGGCGTAAGAGATTAAAACAACAGACGGCTGGAGGTTATTAACTGTAAGATCGATACAGGACGTCCGGAAACGACGAGCAAAAAACTCGGGAGGCAAATTCCGCTCGAAAAATTTTTCCGAAAACTCAAAAATAAAGAAGTGTTATAGGGGCCTCAAAGTTTGTTTGATCTTCAGGAGATAAGGCTTGAACCTTTTGATAATGGCAGGGATAAAGGAGCTGCTCTTTCAAAATATCACGTACCGAGAGCTCTTCGGGATACGTTGCCGAGTGGCAATTAATCTTACGCTTTTAATGCAAGCAAATCTGTAGAGCCGTTTTTTTTCCTCTCTCTCTCTCGAAAACGGCCTATTTTATCGTGACGCAACAAATGAATATTTTTTCGACGCTCTCCAATTGCGCGTCATCGAAATTTAAAAAGCATTCCAAACGAAAAAAGGTCCGGGGCAGTTTAGGTCCTTCGACATTAAGGGATTTACGTAAAATTTGATTCAAAAATGCAAACGAACGTTAACGATAAGTGCGTCAAATTTGAAGGGAACCGGTACACCGGCAAGACTGTTGTTAGAAAAAATTGATTAAAAAAAAACAAACTTCGAGGTCCTGAAACTTCGTTATTTTTTATTGTTAGGAGAAATGCTATGTAGGAACATGTGGCATTAATTTTTCAAGCGGAGTCGTCCCCCTCTAAGTTTTTTGCCCCTCACTTCCGGACGCCTTGTATAACGGCGCAAGATACCAACATTTTTTTGGGTCGTAAGCGAGATTTTCGTGTATATTTTTGTTTATTATTTTATTTTTATTAATTATACACTGGTAAAATAAATTAAGAGAATTTGCATATTTTATCGAATACGATAACGACGATAACGCGACGCCACATAGAGCTCTTCTGGTCGACGAATTTCTCGAGAGTGAGGATATTCGCCGGATGGATTGGCCAGCCAGGTCTCCAGACCTCAACCCTATAGAGCATGTCTGGGACGCTCTGGGGAGGGCAATTGCAACTCGCAACCCCCCTCCGAGAACCATCCGGGAACTGAAAACAGCGTTGGTGAATGAGTGGGACCAATTGCCACAGGCACTGATAAACTGCCTTATTTCCAGTATGACATCACGCTGCAAGGCGTGTATAGCTGTAAGAGGGGACCATACCCCCTATTTCTTTTGTGTATTCTGCAACCGCTGTTTCAGACCTTCATACTCCCATGAGTGTTACGCACAAACATGTGTGTCTATTATAACTGTTGAATGTTTATTTTGTTTGTATTATATCAACCTATGTTCACACCAAATTTTATTAAAATCTGTCCAGTAGTTCTGGCGATCGTAGATAAAATATGAAAATTCTCTTAATTTCTTACACCAGTGTATAAATTTCGCATAATTAAATATCTAAAGACATAAGTGGCAACAAAAAAAAATCTTTAGCATCTTTGTATTTAAAAACAAACTCGAAATAATGTCCAGAAAACGCAATTTCCGAAAAAGAACTAATAATATAAGCTATAAGCGATGGATAACTTACACTTCAACAAGAACAGGATATGCAGCATCGCGCAGTTCGGGCCTCCAACTCGGTGGAAGCAAAAGTTGAACTTGAGCTTTACTACCTTGAGATAAAGGCACCTCAAAAGACTTCTGCTTCGGCAAAGCGAATTGACTAAGAAGGGGGCCTTGTTGGGGCCTTGTATCGTACAAAACTCTCAATAATTTGTTAGTTTTTGTAGAATGCACTCCAGCTAATGGAAGACCTGGTCCTTCGCATAAAAGGACGTAATACAGCATGTCCGATGTGTTAGTTCTCGGACTTACCTATAAAAGCCTCTCAAGATTACGTGTTACTCAACAATAAGACATTCTATTACCGACGCGCTAAAATGTGTACAATTACTGTAATAATATCTACTACTCCACAATTTTCCTAAATCGCATGTTATACATTCGGGAGCTATCCGTCTAACGTCGTCGTCCGTAGACGGATTGCGTATAACGTACAGATGCCGTTGTCCTGGTTTACCCTCTTGCGTTCCTAAATAATATCTGCAAAAAATAATTTTCAAGGTAATTCTAAAAAAAACGAAAGTCTTATCTTACACAATGTGATTGAACGAATCCCACCCCAAAATATCCGTAACTTCTAGCCGCCCATGACTAAGTACCGCTATTCGTTGCTGGGCCAAAGTTACGTGTTTAATGTGCGTGTACGTCTCGATACTCCCCTCTTGTACAGGTGCTAACAAGAGGAAACTATTTCCGTCCGGGACAACAGACGGCTGGAGGTTATTAACTATAAGATCGATACAGGACGTCCGGAAACGACGAGCAAAAACTCGGGAGGCAAATTCCGCTCGAAAAATTTTTCCGAAAACTCAAAAATAAAGAAGTGTTATAGGGGCCTCAAAGTTTGTTTGATCTTCAGGAGATAAGGCTTGAACCTTTTGATAATGGCAGGGATAAAGGAGCTGCTCTTTCAAAATATCACGTACCGAGAGCTCTTCGGGATACGTTGCCGAGTGGCAATTAATCTTACGCTTTTAATGCAAGCAAATCTGTAGAGCCGTTTTTTTCCCGCTCTCTCTCTCTCTCGAAAACGGCATATTTTATCGTGACGCAACAAATGAATATTTTTTCGACGCTCTCCAATTGCGCGTCATCGAAATTTAAAAAGCATTCCAAACGAAAAAGGTCCGGGGCAGTTTAGGTCCTTCGACATTAAAGGATTTACGTAAAATTTGATTCAAAAATGCAAACGAACGTTAACGATAAGTGCGTCAAAGGGTATAGCCGGATAAGCATGGCAAAATGGCCCCCAAAGAAATCTACGAAACAACCTATATTATTACATTGGCAAGTCATAAGGAAACGATATGTACACGTTCTACTCCCTGACCTTCAGTAGTCCTTGAGAAAATTAAAAAAGTATGTACCGGGGGAACTAATTTTTAAATTCGTTTATCTACGAAACTATTATAGCTACGAACATAAATCAAAAACAGATTGTTAGAGAATGCTTCATAGTATAACATATGTTTTTTCTATTAGTTTCGACTAATAATAACTATTAAAAAATTAATGGAGAAATTTTGAAAATTGAAAATTTTACAGTTCGGCCAGAGTGACGATCATCAAAAAAATGTCAAATATTGCTACTAATGTCTACTACTACTCCTAAAAGTTTCGTGAAAAAAAAATTGGTACAAAACTTTGAAAAAAAATAATGTACACTCTATAGTCACTACTACTATATAATGTACCGCACCTACATAAACAAAAATATAAATTATAACAAAATAAAACAACAATTATGACAATATAAAATATAAACAAAACAAAAAATGCAAATAAGTGTCTAATATACAGGGATTTCAGTTAATAGAAAAGTTACAAATGTCTTATGTACATAAATATAATCGAATGCGATAGAAAACGTTTCTATTGTTATTAATTAATTCTGGTTATATAGTTGCCTGAGTGAGTACAGATGTTTACCTACAGTCAATATTATTAATCATCATCACTATCTCCATTAATGACAACAGAAACAGAATTTGTTGCAAATATTTTCGACAATATCTCTGCTGGACATATATTACGCGGCATTTATCGGGTGAGTGATAAATAATATATTATAGTTGCTGCATGTGAACAACACCCAACTGTTCTATTACCGTTGGGACAGTCACAACAATAGGAATATAATCGATATAAATACGATATACTTTATTATTTTTATGTCTCGATCGTACGTTCAGTTTTGTAATACTGCCCGAGAAGATTATTCTTATTGTCCAGTATTTCTGATAATTACGACACAGCTTGGGAAAGTTGATAACTGCCTGTAAATAAAACTTTCAAGTCTTGCTAAGTTAAACGTGAAAAATCTAGGAGGTCAGATACCATTAGATGTTGAAAAGACGATTTCCGACGATTCCAATGACGATTATCAACATCTTCCCGCAAAGTATTTGTCGAATTCATTCTGCTTTCCATATATTCAATAATTTCGTCTTGTAATGCACCATCTGAACTCAACCTTTGTCCGTATCACAACAATCGTACCTTTAGAAGCAGTTTATTATCTAAGTTGTGATGTAAGAGACGATATTTGTGGCTTATAGCACCATGTACAGCTTCGACTACACAACGTATTTTTGTTACTTTTCAAGATATGTTTGCTTTTTCCGTAGTTGAGATTTTTTGCCTTTACAGGCAGGCATAAATACGGTAAAGCCTTCATTAGTTATGTAGTTTATTACATCACGAAAACCACGATCAACAATGAACACATCATGTGGTTGTAACGTAGTTCTTATGCCTACGGAGTCTTGTAATACGAGTTTCATAATCGTGGCATCATTTTGAATACCATAAAAAGGCCCAACAATATCAAGAATGTAGCCATTGGTTGTACAGATTGTAAACGGCTTACACAAAGGCACTTTTTTTTGGACCTGAGTACGATTTTCGAATTTCTAGAACTACATATTTTAATCGTCGAACATAAATATTAACAACACTGCAAGAATGTTAGAACTTGAACTGAATGTCCGACTAAAGCGCCGCGCCGGTGCTGTTCCTGTATGGTGATGGATACTGACAATGAGATCGCTTTACACAACTACAGTAAGTAGTGAAACATTCTTATATTTTTTACTTGACCACTACTTCTATTCGCGGTTTAAACAACGTAAAAAACTTAACTTGTCGTCTTTGTTTTGACGCTACCAATATTTGTTTATATTTTTTTTCAGAGTTTTGTACCAATTTTTTTATCACGAAACTTTTAGGAGTAGTAATAGACATTAGTAGCAATATTTGACATTTTTTTGATGATCGCCACTCTGGCCGAACTGTAAAATTTTCAATTTTCAAAATTTCTCCATTAATTTTTTAATAGTTATTATTAGTTCAAACTAATAGAAAAAACATATGTTATACTATGAAGTATTCTCTAACAATCTGTTTTTGATTTATGTTCGTAACTATAATAGTTTCGTAGATAAACGAATTTAAAAAATAGTTCCCCCGGTACATACTTTTTAAATTTTTTCAAGGACTACTGAAGGTCAGGGAGTAAAACGTGTACATATCGTTTCCTTATGACTTGCCAATGTAATAATATAGGTTGTTTCGTAGATTTCTTTGGGGGCCATTTTGCCATGCTTATCCGGCTATACCTTTTGAAGGGAATCGGTACACCGGCAAGACTGTTATTAGAAAAAATTGATTAAAAAAAAAACAAACTTCGAGGTCCTGCAACTTCGTTATTTTTTATTGTTAGGAGAAATGCTATGTAGGAACATGTGGCATTAATTTTTCAAGCGGAGTCGTCCCCCTCTAAGTTTTTTGCCCCTCACTTCCGGACGCCTTGTATAACGGCGCAAGATACGAACATTTTTTTGGGTCGTAAGCGAGATTTTCGTGTATATTTTTAGGGCTTATTTTTGATGGCAATTATATAAATTTCTCATAATTAAATATCTAAAGACGTAAGTGGCAACAAAAAAAATAATCTTTAGCATCTTTGTATTTAAAAACAATCTCGAAATAATGCCCAGAAAACGCTGCGTTAACGCAATTTCCGAAAAAGAACTAATATAAGCTATAAGCGATGGATAACTTACACTTCAACAAGAACAGGATATGCAGCATCGCGCAGTTCGGGCCTCCAACTCGGTGGAAGCAAAAGTTGAACTTGAGCTTTACTACCTTGAGATAAAGGCACCTCAAAAGACTTCTGCTTCGGCAAAGCGAATTGACTAAGAAGGGGGCCTTGTTGGGGCCTTGTATCGTACAAAACTCTCAATAATTTGTTAGTTTTTGTAGAATGCACTCCAGCTAATGGAAGACCTGGTCCTTCGCATAAAAGGACGTAATACAGCATGTCCGATGTGTTAGTTCTCGGACTTACCTATAAAAGCCTCTCAAAATTACGTGTTACTCAACAATAAGACATTCTATTACCGACGCGCTAAAATGTGTACAATTACTGTAATAATATCTACTACTCCACAATTTTCCTAAATCGCATGTTATACATTCGGGAGCTATCCGTCTAACGTCGTCGTCCGTAGACGGATTGCGTATAACGTACAGATGCCGTTGTCCTGGTTTACCCTCTTGCGTTCCTAAATAATATCTGCAAAAAATAATTTTCAAGGTAATTCTAAAAAAAACGAAAGTCTTATCTTACACAATGTGATTGAACGAATCCCACCCCAAAATATCCGTAACTTCTAGCCGCCCATGACTAAGTACCGCTATTCGTTGCTGGGCCAAAGTTACGTGTTTAATGTGCGTGTACGTCTCGATACTCCCCTCTTGTACAGGTGCTAACAAGAGGAAACTATTTCCGTCCGGGGCAAACAATGGATGTTCCTGGATATCGAGCCAAGCATCTTCTGCTGCTCGTTCGGCATATTTCTGAAATAAGTTTCCATTTTTTTTTTACATAAACATCGAGTCACAAAAAAACTATTATCGTCGTCGAATAACAGAAAAAATAAATTAAGAGTTCACCTGTTGTTGTATTTTGGGCTTTTGGTGTAGGTACTATCACATTAATAGTTAGTTATCTAACTAGATATCGGTTCAATTCCAAGTTTCCGCGGTCGTAGTAATTACACACCTGCTGATCACGACCGCGACAGAACACAATTCGCTTTGATATCTGGTTGGAAACTACGGATGACAATATGCACACGAAAACGTCACGAACGCGCACAAGTACCTACTGTTTATTGAAATTTATTAAAACCCCCGTTGCAAACGTTATTAACACGTTTATAACTAATTGAAATTTGTTCGTTTTTCGAAAGCTTCACGTTCAACATTTTCAAAATCTACATTTAACTAGATATTTTTAAGAGTTGAAATTAATTCTGCCGAATCGAAAACTATCAAAATTACGAGGGCAGCTCGCGCAGCATTAATCGAGTCGCCTATATAATCGGAACGATGAAAAACTGCGCGAGAGATTAGTTAAAATTTTCAAATTTATTTTAACGGCTCCACGGTAAAAAAAAATGTGTTTCCTTTATGACGGGCATTCTTATATGAAAAATTTTAATCTCGCACATTCGCACAAACGATTTATATTTCTACATAAGTTTCTGTAAGCGAGTACTCGTGAGCACATTAACTATAGCTATTTACGTAAACTAGTCATTGTAGTAGTACAATTATTAATTTTCGGTCGGTATCGAAGCTAGCCTAGTACGTTTTTAAACGGATTTAGTAATACGGGGTGGCGCAAAAATTAGTCGACATTAGGGGAGGCCGGGGCACACTGGTCGTGGAGGTGCAGTGGTCACTTTCCAATAACTTTTAAACAACCTCATAAATAGGTTTCTCCATCTGTGAGTAAACGAACAAACTTATTATCAACAGATTTGTAAAGTTTGAAAACTGAAAACTTTATACTTTTTGGTTTAATTCTTGTTTGTTATTGGAGTGCACATGTTGTAAAATATTGGTAAGTTTCAATTTTTTATTTCAACTAATATTTTGATGTAAATATGCAAATCCAATGTTTTTTATATGAATTATTAACCCACGATGAATAGAATGTTGATAAAAAAGTTAGAAAATTCTGATTATATTTAATTAATTTTCAAAAAATTTTTAAGATTAGTTATGGGGCACAGTGGTCGCAAGGTTTACTAGGTTCTATGGTCACTGCTTTTATGCTTCAAAAGGGTTGACCTCTGTGCCCCAATATTTTTATTGTGGCCTCCATCAATAAACATGATTTTATATGCAATATTACAGTAGGATATAAATTATTCTTATGAATGCAATAAGTGTATTTTACATGTTTTTATTTGAACGGTCAATTAGTCAATTTTGTCTGTGAGTCAATTTTGAAACTTTCAAATTCAACAGACAGTGATATGTCTGATAGTGATATGAACAGTGATATGAATGATATATATAAGATTGATGGTTTTGTATTAGTGCGTTTTACGACAAAAAAAAATAAGATTTTACATTGGTCAAGTAAAAGAATAACTTCAAGATGAACTTGTAGTTTCATTTTTAAGAAAACACATGGACAAGTTTGTTTTTCCACCTGTGGAAGATATTGCTAGTGTTGACAAAAAAGATGTTGAGTTAATTTTGCTTGACCCACTAAATATTGGAGGAGCCGCAAGAATAAATAATTCTTTGAAATTTTCTTATGATTTTGAATCTTATAATATATGTTAAGTTTTAAGTTCATTTTTATTGGTGTAAGTACATATATAACTATATTAAGTAGGTATTATTAATTAATTTAGACTTTATATTCTAATTTCAAGTTTGCTGTTTAAGTTTAGTTTATGTAATCAAACTGCTCTTTTATAAAAAAATAGTGACCACTGTACCCCTTTATCATGACCAGTGTACCCCGTATGTGGGGCACAGTGGTCACTTATGCATATATTTTTTAAATATCTGTAAACAATGAATAAATATGTTTTTTTGTAAAACTAGTAAGGCCATTTAGTAGACAAATGTCTATTAAGTATTGAGCAACATATGTCATCTTATTATATGTTGTTTGTTTCAAAATAGAACAAATTGTTTCCAAATATGACCATTGTGCCGCGGTCTCCCCTACTTTATTTTTTCTTTTAGAGATATGTAATAAATTTTTGGAAGATTCGTCACGAAGATACGACTTATAAATTATATAAATTATAATATAATGTACCTGCTTAGGTATAATTTACAAAAATTAATAGCGATGCTAAAGAATTAATCGCGAAAATTGATTTTACAACTTATTTAAAAAAAAAAACCTCGAATTTTCCATTTCAATTTTGATATTTTCGAAATTCATCTCCTTTCAGTGATCTTTCCTTCGTATTTCGACTACTTATTACTAAAACTCAATTATCCAACTAGGTAGGTTATCCAACCTTTGATAACCTTATAAATTTAATGTGAATTTTATTCAATACTCTCTCGCCACAATTAATTATTACATATAAAAAATATCGGATCGTCCGAAACTTCTAGAACTTTCGCCATAAATTCGACAATTTAATTAAAACGTTAAAGTGTGCTTCAAAGAAACCTATTGTATTAATTTCAGTTTCCTGATGAAGTTTCCAGTGGTTTTGCGTTTTATTAGAAATTATCTCTATAAATTTCAATCGACGCAATAAGTCTTCTATTTGCCTCGAATTTTTAAAGTATGTATAAGTAATGCGTAACTTTTTCGGTTGTTTTAAATTAATTACCTAAATCGGTTACAAAAAATCGCGTTTCTTCGTAAAATCAAAGTTTTATACATACAAACCTACATATTAAGGCGATTCGTTTTTCGATAGACATTCAAAACATGACCTAACTCCATACAACAATCCCGTAAATCTAAAGAGTTTTTTTTAAAGGTTTAATTAATATTCCTTTGTTACATGTAATAGTCCAGTGAAATAAGATCATAAAAGGGGAAAATTGAAAAAAGAAAAAATATTAACAAGCTAGATTATCGTGTGAATATTTATTTTTATGTTTTGAACTAAAACCTCGAAAGTTCCCTTCGATCCGCAATATTCGCTTCGTTCCCTTCTGTCCGCAAAAATTGTTATAAGTAGTCGGCGAAAGGTGGTAAAATTCGGTTTTTTGCAGTGATTTTTGAAACTACCAATTTTTCGAAGAAAAAAAAAGGTTATTATGAAAATTGTAACTCGTAAAATTTGTTATAAAAAACTACTTATCCACCTTTGACTTTTTCCGTATAATTAACTGTTTTCGAATAAAGTGATTTCCTCGACGTTTTCTCCTTCTACTTTACATTCTTCCTGTTCCGGGGTACCCGATGTTCGCCCCGAAATACATTTTTTTTTGGTAAACACATTATTAACACATACAAAGCAGTGATAAAACTCGAAATATTCGTACCGAGGTTCGTTTTAATTCGGTTTTTATTTACCGGATTATTTACTCATTACAGAGGGTTTTAAGGAAAATGCGAAAACACATAAATTTACTTTGGAATTGCCGTACAACATAAATTTTTTCGAAGAACTTGTGACGATCCTGTGAATTTTACAGTTATTTTGAAACTGTAGGGGGGGAGGGCTGGTTTACCTCCAAGAATTTCACCGGGAATCGTCGCTAAAATATATTTTTCATTATTCATCCAAAGAACTATTTTAGGATTAAATTCATTTAAATTTGACAACAGTATCTATACGAAATTGCAAAATTATACCACGGTTACATACTCTACATTGGGGGACGATTTTACCCCTAAATTTCTGGGCTCCGCCGGTCCTTCAATGTTGGACATTAGCCAAACAACCTCATAAATAGGTTTCTCCATCTGTGAGTAAACGAACAAACTTATTATCAACAGATTTGTAAAGTTTGAAAACTGAAAACTTTATACTTTTTGGTTTAATTCTTGTTTGTTATTGGAGTGCACATGTTGTAAAATATTGGTAAGTTTCAATTTTTTATTTCAACTAATATTTTGATGTAAATATGCAAATCCAATGTTTTTTATATGAATTATTAACCCACGATGAATAGAATGTTGATAAAAAAGTTAGAAAATTCTGATTATATTTAATTAATTTTCAAAAAATTTTTAAGATTAGTTATGGGGCACAGTGGTCGCAAGGTTTACTAGGTTCTATGGTCACTGCTTTTATGCTTCAAAAGGGTTGACCTCTGTGCCCCAATATTTTTATTGTGGCCTCCATCAATAAACATGATTTTATATGCAATATTACAGTAGGATATAAATTATTCTTATGAATGCAATAAGTGTATTTTACATGTTTTTATTTGAACGGTCAATTAGTCAATTTTGTCTGTGAGTCAATTTTGAAACTTTCAAATTCAACAGACAGTGATATGTCTGATAGTGATATGAACAGTGATATGAATGATATATATAAGATTGATGGTTTTGTATTAGTGCGTTTTACGACAAAAAAAAATAAGATTTTACATTGGTCAAGTAAAAGAATAACTTCAAGATGAACTTGTAGTTTCATTTTAAGAAAACACATGGACAAGTTTGTTTTTCCACCTGTGGAAGATATTGCTAGTGTTGACAAAAAAGATGTTGAGTTAATTTTGCTTGACCCACTAAATATTGGAGGAGCCACAAGAATAAATAATTCTTTGAAATTTTCTTATGATTTTGAATCTTATAATATATGTTAAGTTTTAAGTTCATTTTTATTGGTGTAAGTACATATATAACTATATTAAGTAGGTATTATTAATTAATTTAGACTTTATATTCTAATTTCAAGTTTGCTGTTTAAGTTTAGTTTATGTAATCAAACTGCTCTTTTATAAAAAATAGTGACCACTGTACCCCTTTATCATGACCAGTGTACCCCGTATGTGGGGCACAGTGGTCACTTATGCATATATTTTTTAAATATCTGTAAACAATGAATAAATATGTTTTTTTGTAAAACTAGTAAGGCCATTTAGTAGACAAATGTCTATTAAGTATTGAGCAACATATGTCATCTTATTATATGTTGTTTGTTTCAAAATAGAACAAATTGTTTCCAAATATGACCATTGTGCCGCGGTCTCCCCTACTTTATTTTTTCTTTTAGAGATATGTAATAAATTTTTGGAAGATTCGTCACGAAGATACGACTTATAAATTATATAAATTATAATATAATGTACCTGCTTAGGTATAATTTACAAAAATTAATAGCGATGCTAAAGAATTAATCGCGAAAATTGATTTTACAACTTATTTAAAAAAAACCTCGAATTTTCCATTTCAATTTTGATATTTTCGAAATTCATCTCCTTTCAGTGATCTTTCCTTCGTATTTCGACTACTTATTACTAAAACTCAATTATCCAACTAGGTAGGTTATCCAACCTTTGATAACTTTATAAATTTAATGTGAATTTTATTCAATACTCTCTCGCCACAATTAATTATTACATATAAAAAATATCGGATCGTCCGAAACTTCTAGAACTTTCGCCATAAATTCGACAATTTAATTAAAACGTTAAAGTGTGCTTCAAAGAAACCTATTGTATTAATTTCAGTTTCCTGATGAAGTTTCCAGTGGTTTTGCGTTTTATTAGAAATTATCTCTATAAATTTCAATCGACGCAATAAGTCTTCTATTTGCCTCGAATTTTTAAAGTATGTATAAGTAATGCGTAACTTTTTCGGTTGTTTTAAATTAATTACCTAAATCGGTTACAAAAAATCGCGTTTCTTCGTAAAATCAAAGTTTTATACATATAAACCTACATATTAAGGCGATTCGTTTTTCGATAGACATTCAAAACATGACCTAACTTCATACAACAATCCCGTAAATCTAAAGAGTTTTTTTAAAAGGTTTAATTAATATTCCTTTGTTACATGTAATAGTCCAGTGAAATAAGATCATAAAAGGGGAAAATTGAAAAAAGAAAAAATATTAACAAGCTAGATTATCGTGTGAATATTTATTTTTATGTTTTGAACTAAAACCTCGAAAGTCCCCTTCGATCCGCAATATTCGCTTCGTTCCCTTCTGTCCGCAAAAATTGTTATAAGTGGTCGGCGAAAGGTGGTAAAATTCGGTTTTTTGCAGTGATTTTTGAAACTACCAATTTTTCGAAAAAAAAAAGGTTATTATGAAAATTGTAACTCGTAAAATTTGTTATAAAAAAGTACTTATCCACCTTTGACTTTTTCCGTATAATTAACTGTTTTCGAATAAAGTGATTTCCTCGACGTTTTCTCCTTCTACTTCACATTCTTCCTGTTCCGGGGTACCCGATGTTCGCCCCGAAATACATTTTTTTTTGGTAAACACATTATTAACACATACAAAGCAGTGACAAAACTCGAAATATTCGTACCGAGGTTCGTTTTAATTCGGCTTTTATTTACCGGATTATTTACCCATTACAGAGGTTTTTAAGGAAAATGCAAAAACACATAAATTTACTTTGGAATTGCCGTACAACATAAATTTTTTCGAAGAACTTGTGACGATCCTGTGAATTTTACAGTTATTTTGAAACTGTAGGGGGGGAGGGCTGGTTTACCTCCAAGAATTTCACCGGGAATCGTCGCTAAAATATATTTTTCATTATTCATCCAAAGAACTATTTTAGGATTAAATTCATTTAAATTTGACAACAGTATCTATACGAAATTGCAAAATTATACCACGGTTACATACTCTACATTGGGGGACGATTTTACCCCCTAAATTTCTGGGCTCCGCCGGTCCTTCGACGTTGGACATTAGCCGCGCCAGCGCTGCGGTCGCCTTCTTCGTCACGGCTTGAGAGTGAGTGGTCCTTGAAAGTCATTGCGCGATCCACCAAGACCGTAAGATTTTAATGTTTTTAAATAGGTACCTACACATGGTGGAGTGCACATTTTCTTTCAGACTTCATCCAGCCCTATATCTTTGAAAAAGTCAATGATAATAACTTTTCTTTATAGAAAAAATGAATAGTTTCCGAGATAATTGCAAAAACACCGAATTTTATCTTCTTTCGCCCTATATAACAATTTTCGCGGACGTGCCATCGAAGGGGACTTTCGAGGTTTAGTTCAAAACATAAAAATAAAGGTCCACGCAAAAATTCAGCTTGCTAATAATTTTTTTAATAGTTAAAATCTAGTTTTACTGGGTTAGTAAGTTCTATCTAATGATTTTCCCGTCTACCCCACCTATCTATTGATTTTTCTAATTTTCTCAATTTAAAATGTTTAGGTAAAAATGGGGTAATTTTTATCTCAAAATTTTAATACGTAAGAAAATAGAAATTTAAAACATTTGTATAAAGGGTGCTTAATTTATTTTTTATTAGAGCTTCCGGAAACAATTGTATTTAAACGTTCTTTAAATAACATTATGCATTTATGCTTTAAAAATTAAAAATTAAATATTGTAAAAATTACTTTTTTTCTGTTATGCGGCCCATCTCAGTTCGTAATATACGTACGTATATCGGTAAAAGTCAAGAGTGAAGTGGAAAGATAAGAAGTCTAGGGAAATATACAACGTATAAATTCGAAAGGTAACAATGAACAAGGCTGGTGCAATCGCGAAGAAAGTTATATAATAGGACAAGGTTTGATATTATCGCGTGACAAACGTGCGTACTTAACGAAAATAATTGTTTTAGTCAACATAAATCGTATTTATGCACTTAATTTGTTATCTACGTACGTACTCGCATTATGGGGGCGAGTGAAAAGTAATGGTGCTCGAGCAACAATCGGTTAAGAATAAACCAAAGATTTGATACGTTAACTTCTCACTTCAAACTTCTGATTTCCCAATCCGCTAATTTCAAACTCGGGATAAACTTGTATCAACGCCGAAGGAGTTACTGTGCAAGTTCGTGCGGATGTTCGCGCAACGAATTCGAATGCACACGGGGCGACATCGTAAATAAATTTTCGCATAGGTAATAGGAAAACCATAAACTTGTAACAGTTACTTGGGAAGCTAATAAATAATCGACGCTTTTTAAATTTAAACAAATGCCGATAAAATTTAGAGTTCAAGCATAGTTATCAAAAAATAACTACGTCTTTTTGGGGCAATAGGCGTCGGAAACCGTTTTAACAGAAATATATAATTATTTAAAAAACTTCCCCATTTTAATTTCGACATTTCTTAAATTATCCAATCTTTGTGCGATGGGATTTATTCGCGTTCCAAATACTCAAACTCGACCATTATCCTTGACAACCCATATTTACGTACATACGAAAACCCAGGTGCCCACCCTCTATTATAAATATCATACCCACAATACAACATTGTCCCCGAAATGCGAGACATTATTTTAAGTTACTGGCCGAAATTAAATTAAAGCTAAGGCCCGAAATATGACGGTCTATCGTACACAAATCATCTAAAGTAATATTGTAAAATGTGAAGGGCACGTCTCCGGACAATCGTAAAATGCGAACGCAGAGGTTGTAGTTTACGATGTATGAGTCACACTTTTGTAAAGGGCACGGAAGTATTTTAATTAGGTACGAAATTTTAACGTTACGAGTGCACTTATAATTATTGCACAAAATTCGCTCGAAACATGCGCGGAGGGGGTGTGTCTTTAATTGTCGATGTACCTCAATCGACCTCGACCTTATAGTCTCTTAAAACGAGTCCAACCGGAATCGTTTAGATTCCAATTGATGTTATTTTTCATATCGGCGGTAAAACGCCAAATTCACATTGAATAGTAAAAGTTTTTCTTGAAAATGTGACGACGACGAATTGAAATACATGCCAAATGACCTTCTCTTGATTGCCCGCAGAATCACTACAACGTTTTGGCGTAATTGTTGCTTTATTGTCGATAACGGCGCGAAAAATCTCCGTTTTTTGTACTGTTAACCTCGTAAACCTCCCCACAAAAACAGCGGTGTCGAATTTAATACGTTCCGAAAACTTCTGTCGTTACTTATACGTAAGTTTATTATTTAATGGGCCGAGTGGCGCGTATAGCGCCGTCCATCTGAAATCACACGTCGTGCAGGTCCTTATCTTCAAATTTTGGCCATAAAAAGTTGATTGTTATTATACGACGATATCGTAAAGCCGCAATCACGCCAAAATATTATCTATGGAAACTTTTGATAAGAGAGATTACGTGTAGACAACCAGAAAGTGGTAATTTTTCATTCGTAATCCATATACCTTCGACAACTTTGAAATACATTTAACATCGAACAACCGCGCAGATTCTTTATTAAACCAAACGAAATAATCGAACGCTTTTGCAAAAAGTGATCATACTGCGTCTCAAAGTCGACCCATTTTTAGACAGCCACATTTCCGTTTCTAGGTACTACAGTCACGAAAATATAAATATATATATCTACTCGTGTCGCGTTAAGTACAGCCACGAGGAATCGTAAAAACATGAAAAATCCAAAAAAAATGCCAATATGGACATTTTATTCCCAGAAAATGAAACGGAACAGTTGTAATTGTTTTTTTTTACGTTGCCGATGACGTTATAATAGTTTTGCCCTTTTGCGTTATATTGCTTTTAAAAATGCTGCTGCTTCTTCGAAATTGTTCAAAATTTGATTGTTCAGTATTTATTTTCATCGGGAGGGCGGATTTTTTGGTTAATTTTGTTTTCAATTGAAGCAACTACCAAAATAGGATTTTCTGTGGGAGCAATTTTGGTGAATTTTGGATACGTTGTTAGCTCTCGCTTTTATCTACATTTTGGCACCAAAAACAAAAAACATTTGCGTTGCAATTTTGTCTAATTAAAATCACAACCGCACCGGACTAAAATAAAACTTTTACTTTTAAAAACGTATCGTGTTTTATTAATAAGAGTTTCGGTTCTCGATTAAAAATTTGCATTTGTAAATAAATAATTTTTCCTATACTTTTTACCTGCGATAACTTAATTACACGCGACACAACAATAAACTTATTTAAATGATTTCTGATGCTAGTATATGTATCGCAATCGGGAAGAAATGTAATGAAAATTCGAGAATTGCGGTTACCTACCATTCGAAATTTGTTTCGAGAATACTATCTTTGTCGGATTCTTTTAATAATTTTTAGTTTTACGATTTTGATTTCATGGTTGTTATCGTTATATAAAAGAACTCATGTTTACAATATAAAGGACCTTATGGGTTTTTATAAGGCGCTGGGCCCAACTGAAGATAGCAATGAACCATATACCGTTTGAAAGCTCTCAACGAGTACTACAACGTAGGTCCAAGCATAAGTCACGAAAACGGAGTACAACATTTTTACGAGCATTCAAATGTTTTATGTCGGTTTTGTAACTAAATACATTTATCGATAGAATTCATGAACAAGTACTCGTGTGTTATATACCATCGGAAAGTGCGCTTCGAGATCTACACGTTGGTGTCAAATTCAACGTCCTAACCGGTGGTACAAGGGTACTTTTAATGCTTTAAATGAATTTTTATGCGGGCCCAGAAACTTGTAACCAGTCTAGGACACGTGTACGTCGACGGACCCTCACGAGCTATATACCATTGGAAAGTACGCTTCGAAATCTACTCAATGGTGACAAATTCAACGTCCTAACTGGTGGTACAAGGACACTTTCAATGCTTTAAAATAATTTTTATGCGGGCCCAAAAACTTGTAACCAGTCTAGGACACACATACGACGATAGACCCTCATCAGCCATATACCATCGGAAAGTACGCTTCAAGATCTACACAATTGTGACAAAATCAATGTCCTAACTGGTGGTACAAGGGCACTTTCAATGCTTTAAATGAATTTTTATGCGGGCCCAGCAACTTGTAACCAGTCTAGGACACGCATACGTCGACGGACCCTCACCAGCTATACACCATTGGAAAGCGCGCTTCGAGATCTTCACGATGGTGTCAAATTCAACGTCCTAACTGGTGGTACAACGGCACTTTTAATGCTTTAAATGAATTTTTATGCGGGCCCAAAAACTTGTAACCAGTCTAGGACACGCATACGTCGATGGACCCTCATCAGCCATATACCATCGGAAAGTACGCTTCAAGATCTACACAATGGTGACAAAATCAATGTCCTAACTGGTGGTACAAGGGCACTTTCAATGCTTTAAAAGAATTTTTATGTGGGCCCAGCAACTTGTAACCAATCTAGGACACGCATGCGTCGACGAACCCTCACGAGCCATATACCATTGGAAAGTGCGCTTCGAGAGCTTTACGATGGTATCAAATTCAACGTCCTAGCTGCTGGTACAAGTACACTTTTAATGCTTTAAATGGATTTTTGCCCGGGTCCAGCAACGTATATTCCATCAAAGACACGCATACGTCGACGGACCCTCACGAGCCATATACCACTGGAAAGCGCGCATCGAGATCTTTACGATGGTGATAAATTCAACCACCTAACTGATGGTACAAGTCACTTTGAGTGCTTTAAATGGATTATATATTATAGAATTAGTACATATTGCATAAGTCTAGACGAAAGAAATAATTGTAAACCAAAAAAGTACTTGATGTGATAGATATTACACGCTTAAGTTAACGTAACATTAACTTAAATTAACTGATTAGCGATGTTTATTGCTGGTGGTGCATACAAAATGGTCGGTAAAGCATGCGAAAGCAACCACAACACAAAACAAAAATCCATTTAAAGCATTGAAAGTGTGCTTGTACCAGCAGATAGGTCGTTGAATTTAACACCATCGTAAAGATCTCGAAGCGCGCTTTCCAATGGTATATGGATCGAGAGGGTCCGTCGACGTATGCGTGTCTTAGACTGGTTACAAGTTGCTGGGCCCGCATAAAAATTCATTTAAAGCATTAAAAGTGCCGTTGTACCACCAGTAAGGACGTTGAATTTGACACCATCGTGAAGATCTCGAAGCGCGCTTTCCGATGGTATATGGCTGATGAGGGTCCGTCGACGTATGCGTGTCCTAGACTGGTTACAAGTTTTTGGGCCCGCATAAAAATTATTTTAAAGCATTGAAAGTGCCCTTGTACCACCAGTTAGGACGTTGAATTTGTCACCATTGAGTAGATCTCAAAGCGTACTTTCCAATGATATATGGCTCGTGAGGGTCCGTCGACGTACACGTGTTCTAGACTGGTTACAAGTTTCTGGGTCGCATAAAAATTCATTTAAAGCATTGAAAGTGCCCTTGTACCACCAGCTAGGACGTTGAATTTGACACCAACGTGTAGATCTCGAAGCGCACTTTCCGATGATATATAACACATAAGTACTTGTTCATGAATTTTATCGATAAATGTATTTAGTTTCAAAACCGACATAAAACATTTGAATGCTTGTACTCCGTTTTCGTGACTTATTCTTGGACCTACGATGTAGTACTCGTTGAGAGCTTTCAAACGGTATATGGTTCATTGCTATCTTCAGTTGGGCCCAGCGCCTTATAAAAACCCGTAAGGTCCTTTACTGTTTATCTATATTAATATTATTTAATATTTTCTCCATTTGATCATTTTAATATAAATAAATGTATGTGTATGTGCGTGCGTGTGTGTTTTTATTAATTCTACGAACTCCAGTTGGCCACACCCTGATTTCTCTTGCTGAACTAACCGTTGTTATCGGTCAACAATAATTATTTTGTTATCAAGGAACAGTTAAATAGTTTGACGAGTAAAGGCGTTAAAATAGTCATTTTAAATTTTTCTTTCTCCTGAAATGTTTCCGTCAAATTACCGGAATCAAGATTTATCCTGTCTTAAATACGAGTTTTGACCCTCCAAGTTAATCGACGATTCTAAACATTTTTTTTACACGAATTAGCCAACAGACTCCGAAGTAAGTACGAGTATATACGTACAAATGCAGAAGTAGTCGAACTTCCTCGACTATACAAAGAGACGTCGTCGTATTACTTTCTTTGTCCTAACTAAAAACCCTCATTACTGAATGCACACGTTTCGATCAATGACGGGATTTTATTTTTACTTTTAAGACCCCCCCCCCCCGTTTTAATTATTGTACGACTTATTGAGCCGTCGTTGTTGTTGTGCCACCGAAACGAAAAGACGCCGGTGTACTACAACAATAACGGACTAATTAAAATCACCTTCGTAACAACTAAAGACAAGACCGTTACTTTTCATTCGCCATTCCGCATTTAAGTATTACAATTTAGAGTTAAAATGTTATTATTATTTTTTAAGCGGTAATTCGACTTCTATCAAATTAATTTTTAAACGTTACGTCAATGTGATTTAGATAAGTGGTTCGCTTCGATGTCGGTCAAAATAAATAGGTTCGACCGTTGTTTTCTATCAGAACTTCATAAACTGACGTGCGATTTCGGCGTATCGGCGTCGTAAAATAAATGTGGAACCTTCTCCGCACATAAAATGGCCAATCGAAAACCTAAGCCGCATAGTGATTTACCTACATTATTAGTACGTTTCTGTGTGGGCACACGTGACGCAGATCGTACATATAAGAAAATGAACATTTGAAAAAGAAACCGACCTCTACGCACGTCCAATTTGGAGCGATACAAGCAGATACGATGCTGAGGTTTTGAGCGCGGTTCATCCAAACCGCAGACACTTGTGTGTTACCCTGTCCGATCCACCCGGCCGATGTCAAATAGTAATCGCTGCAATATATTATTCGCATTAAGCCAGATCGGTTTAAACGTGCGTTTCGCACACTTACTGACTCGAAATCGCTTTCGGCGGTACGACTTGCCATCTACGAAGATCGGTCAAATTAGAAATATCTAAAACCCATAATTGCACTGTCGGATTGGGCGTGCCAGGCTAAAAGGTCTTCAGTCAAGAATAAAAACTTTAATAAGGCAATTTAGTTACTTACTGTGGGATATCTTACAGATCGATAGGGTGGAAACGTGGGCGCACTCAGAACTGCACCCCCGGCCGCTAAAACGCTACCCGATGTAAACCACGGATAAATTAGCGTTCTCACTTCACTATCGTTGAAAGTTGCGTACAATAAATGAGTTCCATCGTGGGAGTGCCAAAGCGATTCCGGTTTCTTTAGTACGTCCTCTAGAATTTACAATTTTCGTTAAATTCGTTTAATTTAGTAAAAATTAATTGGATACTACCTTGATATAACCAATCGGGCACGCCGTTGTAAACAATATCCGGTTTTCCTGTAAACGTAAGCCTGGTGTCGGTTTCTGCCGAAGGAGACTGGCGAAAGTATATGTCGTTATCGAAAATTATAAGCAGAGAGGTCGTATTTCCCAACCAACCGACGTATTGTAGTCTTTGCGGCTGAGCTTTCGAAGCAGACGCCAACCGAACGGGAATGTGATGACTATAATTAAATCAATATTCAGTTAGAACTGCATAAACACATTAAAACTTTTGTGTATAGAAATTATGTCCTGTCAAAGCGCCTGATATAATAATTTACGTTTAACCGCCGGTTGTGCTTAAAAACAAAGTGTCAATTTCGATCGTGAAATATAGGAGAAGTTTATTTCGCGTATGCGTCAATTAGAAACATTTCCTTTAAAATTTAAAAATTTCAATTTCGAGCGTCATTAATTGTCATTCGGAAATTTCTCGGAAAACGGACCTTTCACAAATCTAATTTTACACCTAAGTACGAGTATGAATTTATCGCGTTATCGATGATAATAATTCGTCGTTAACTATTAAGGTCGTATTTTTTCGTCGTGTTCCGAACGAAAAAGGTTTAGGCACCGCGACATCTTCAATCGTAACAAATAGATGGCTCTAAATTATTTGGAGATTTACTCCTAGAATAGAAATCCGCGTGTTTAGGCATTGTTTTAGTAGAAGCAATTTAAAACTTATGGCCGCTTAAATAACGGGTCCCTTTATTCCGAATTACCTACTTAATTAACGACATCTTTGAGATAATTATGTTACGTTTCAGACAATACGGTCTAAGTTTAAACACATTCGTTACCGTAAGGTACCTAAGTACTTTGGCAGATGAAGTGGATTAATGGATCTTCAGTTAACTCGTGGTTTTCCAAAAACTTGCTCGTATACAGAAGTTCACTATTCCGAAATGACCATCAAAGATATAAAGCATCTCGAAGCAGCAATTAACCATCTGTCCGCTCGAACTTAAGAATAACAACGTACTAGAGTCGGTGGCGTGCTCAAAAAGAAAAAGGTTTTGGGGAGGGCTTACAGGAGAGTTTCGGGGGGGGGTTCGCAAGGAGCGGAACAATTTAAACTTCAGTAAGTTTCGCCATTTTTTTCTTTTCCTCTTTAAAAATATAATTTTCAGTCAATTTGGTAAAAAAATCTTTATTTCACTTTATTGGCGTATAAAAAATATTAACTTTTTTCGAAAAGAATCAAAGCTTTCGATTTTCTCATTTTTCAAAAAAACACTTTTTTATTGTTTAAAACGAAAATTTTAATAACATAAACTTCTGGCGCGTCAAATTAAAGCTTACAAAAAAATTGAAGAAAACGACATAAAATGCAGCTCTCTAAGTCGAATTGTTTTCGAGATAGAGCCGTTCGTATGTTCAAATACGCGATTTTCATATATAAGTTGTTTTAAAAATTAATATTTCGAAAATTATTAAGACTAAAAATTAATTGTTTGCTATTAGACTGACTGAAAAAAGTTATCAATTTCTAAGTTATCGAGGTTTAGTCCATTCGATTTCCAGGATCAAAATAAAATACCTCGACTTTTCCACGTTTTCCAGAAAATCGACATCCTGCAACTTACATTTTTCAAGCTGCGGAGGGCGTTATAACCCCCAAAACTCCTCTCTGTGCGTCAGTGTTAGTATTTCGTTTTTTTTTAATTTTTCGTGAAAACGTTACGCGCATAGAACTTTTTCAATTAAAAAACGAAAACTGCTCGCAAAACTTTGAAAATTTCGTAGTAATAATATTATCGCAAGTACGTGTTACTTAAATATTCATTTTTGAAAAATATATTCTTTAATTTATAAACAAAATATCGATGGCGTTTTGCCAAAGCAGCATTTTATTGAAAATGATGTTATTCTATCTTATGCATCTGAGCCAACGACACAATTTGCTAAAATCTGATAAAAAAATCAGTTTATTTTAGTGCAAAAATCGATTTTTGTTTAACGTAATATCTACGTTTTGTTTATAGTTCCGCGACAGTATTTGCGGCTTAAGATACTTTGGCGGAACGCCATCGATTGGATAAAGGCTTTGTTATGTAAGCACGGTATTCGTCTTGTACAGATTTTTCAACGTTCTCCCCATTAGATCTAAACTTTCGTTTATTAGTTTAAAGTTGTAACCATTTTAGACATTTATTTTTCAAAATATCTGACATGAACTAAATTAAAACCGTTTTAAAACACGGCGAGTTTTTTAAAGTGGAAAATATATTTATTATTTACACCGAAACGAAAAATAAAAGAACGAATAAACATGTTTGCAAATCGGTTCCCTCTTACTTTTAATCATTATTTTGTTGTTTTTTTTCAAAAAATTTTCAATCATATCCGACAATCGATGCAAGACGTCTATGTATTATAAAATGTTGTATGTAATCGCGAATATCTATTGTACTTTTAATTGTAATAAAAAATAAAACAAACAAAATGAACTTTTCTTTTCAAACAAAACAACGACTAACAATAAGTTAGAAACAGTTGATTTCCGAATTAGTAGACTTTTTTTTGGTTAGCCTGAATACAACATTTCCTAAATATTCTTCCCTATTTTTCAAACACCCTGTATGCTTGAGTTACTTCAAATACCATACGTTTTTTATATAAAGGGTGTCCCAAAATTTACGCAAGATTTGAATTTGCTGCCATTTGTGCAGTAAAGTGTTGGCAACCCTGAAAAATAAACAGTTTAACAGCTGACAGTCTAGGGTTAGTAAAAATGGAGCGTTACACGACAGAACAACGTGTTTTCATTGTTGAAGAATATCTCAAAAATAATGAAAGTTTGGCGGCCACAGTTCGAAAATTTCGTACAAAATACGGTCGGAATGTTCATTTAACTTCGTCAACTGTGAAGAGTGTAATTGAAAAATTCAGGAAGACTGGATCCACTGGTGATGCTAAACATTCTGGTCGTCCAAAAACAAGCCGTTCAGATGTCAATATCGAAGCAGTTTCCATTGTCATGGAAAATTTCGACAAAAGAGTGCGTATGTGCCAGCAAAGCCGTGGAGGGCATTTGCCCGATGTGTTATTTCATACATAACCCTATTGTGTGTACTTTATGATTCATTAAAAAAATAATAATTTAAAGAAAAATAAATGTGTTTTATATTTAATTCAAATCTTGCGTAAATTTTGGGACACCCGTTAGATATCTATCGAATTTTATTTTTCAAACCAAAAAACAAAAAAACGACAGTTAAGTAATTATTTTAATAAATACCTATCGACATTTCCATTTCTAAAAAAAAAATATTGGCATAAAATATCGCAATAAAATTAACGTTAATCGGAAAACGGAAGCCAGAAACTATTGGCAGCTTTTGGAAACGTTAGAAAATTTGAGTTTCTGTAATTTGTTATACGCACGTAGTATTTAAAATTAACTATTTTTGGTGTTTTCCTGAATACAAAATACCTATATAATTGAATTTTTTACACAATTATCAGAACTTAGCGGACTTCTAATATTGTTTTTGGTTTATAAGAATGTTTAAAAGATAAATAGGTCAAGCAGGCTCGAGTTATGATAACGGAAACAAATAAATGTTTGTCAAGAACGAGCGTAGGTGTATTTTTATTCGTATTCGTTTTAATTTGATAGCGTTTATTGCATATTTATTGACACTATCTTATTTTATCGTGATATACAATGTAGTTCGGATCCCCAGATATATCAGAAACAAAAATTCGAATGCATATTCGCTTGTTAAAACGAGCGTTACGTAAAAATATTTTTTCTAACCAATTTTTATTTCTTATTTCGTTTGTTTATTGTCGTAAAATTTTAGTCAATATTCTTTTTATGATGAAGGAATAAGAGGCGTATATATTTATTGGTTAATAAAAATATATTAACAATTTTGCACAAGTTGCTTTATGCTTAATATTTCGGCATTTATCGCAAAACGACCCGGACTTGAATTTACGTTGGTTTTAAAAGTATCGATATTAAAATTGCCAATATTTTTAGAACAGCTTTTTAACGCTTGGAAATTTTTATACCGTGAAACGTACTTACGAAATTTACTTTAAAAAAATGGCGAAAGATATCGATAATAATAATCTCCTTGTTGACTTTGGAAAGTAGTGAGAAAACATTAAAGTCGTTAAAGCATAATTTAATTGCCTCAGTTAACTCATCTGGAATTTTATTGTGAGCCAGATAGGCCGTAACCTGATGAGCATTGAAAATGTGCTTTCGCTCGAATTCGACTAATTAAGGCCAAAGTATTAGCTTCGAAAAATTCATACTTTCCGAAAAAAATTTGTTTGAGACTTTCCGTGTACTGAAAATGAAAAAAATAGAAAATATTAAATGGAAATAATTTAAAAATATATCTTTACTCGGGGGAAGCAGTCGCCAATTTGTATCTATTCCAACATTTTCCAAAGGGTATAACAGGTAAATATTTGAAAAAGTTCGTTACTTGAATTCTATAGCAGTCCGCTATATACACAGGATGTCCAGGAAATGGTTGAGAATCTCGCGGGAGCTTATAGGTAGATCACGTCAAAATAATGCCACAAGTTCCTATTTTTTCCTCCGGCGCTCCCCTGTTGCAATATTACATAATATTTAGTTAAGGGGCACACCTAGTGTGAAATTTTTAAAAATCGATTTTTTTTTCATATTTCGATAGGTTATACCTTTAAAAATAACATACTAAAATTTTAAATCGATATCTCAAATAGTTTTGAGATTATAAATAGAGTATGCGGCTCTTAAGGACGAGACGAGACTACGAATCGCTGATCATCGCCAACGGGCTTCTTCAAAAGAGGGTCGATCATCTCGAAGAAGAGCTTCTTCAGCTCAACAAGCACTTTTTAAAGAAGAGGAAGGTGAATTATATGGGCCTGGAATAGCAGATTAGCTGTAAGTATGATTTTAATCCATTTATAACAGTGAAAACGATCATTTTATCTTTAAACGCGTTTTTCTCGAAACAGCACTTTTCGAATTTGCTGCAGTGATTACTCGGAGACAAATGATCCGATCACTATCAAATTTTTTCTGTATGTTCTGTATATAGTTCTCCATACAATGACCCACCAGTTTTTTGATCTGATCAAAAATCGAATTTTGGCAGGCCAAAAACGACCAAAATTTTGGGTAAAATTCAACTTTTTTTTAAAAAACGCCGCCATTTTGTCAATTTTTGATTTTTTTTTCGACCGTGGGTCATTGTACGGACAATATCTTCTAGTTTAACGAGAATTTTTTTTAGGTTTCATCCACGGAGAAGGCCGGAATCACTGCAGCAATGGAGGACCTTTTTTTTTAGTGCCGTCGGAGATCGCGTGAAACTCAAAAAATATTTAATTTTTTTCTTCAAAAATTTTACTGTGTATTCTTAAAATATGTATAAATATACCCTTAAAATTTTAAAACAATTGATACAGTAGTTGTTTTTTTTTAATTCCCAAAAATCGCCTTTTTTTAGGCTGTCACACTAGGTGTGCCCCTTAATAAAAATATCTAGGATACCTACTAGGCATCTTCTATTCTTTACGTATGATTTTCTCGCATATGGTTCATTTTATCGAAATTAACCAAGAGTATCCTTTTTTATCCTACAATGTCTAGGAAATCCGAAAATGACCTTAAAAATTAAAAACTTAAACCTCTGAAAAATTCTGAGGTTAGATAAGTTAGAGGTAGTGCGTCCCTGGCTCGTCTGAGGTGATATCAAAAAACCTATTACGCAGATTTAAAGGCCTTAATTTATTACGTAGATTTACCGAAAATTATTAAATTTCAACGAAAAATAAACATGTTATTTAAAAAAAATTGAATATTTTTAGTTTTCAACTTCGCGGGTAAATATTTTGACAGGGAAAAAGATTATAAGAACTTGTGGCATTATTTTGGCGTGGTTTAAACGCTCCCACGAGATTCTCGACCATTTCCTGGACATCCTGTATGTGGCAGACTGCCCTAGAATTCACTTGACGATTCTTTTCAAGTATTTCCTGTTATGCACTTTGAAAATGTTGATGCTTATGTATAAAGTAGGGAGAATATTTTACGAAAAATTGGTGACTGCCCTGCCCTCCTCCCAAGTATAAGATGTATTTTTTAATTATTTTTTTCATTTGCTGAACACGGAGAGTTCCAAAAAATACTGCCGGCGAGTACATCTATAATATATAACAAGCACCACAGAATTCGCGATAATAGTTTATGAGAAAACAAATTTTTATTTAAAATTTTGAAAATAATATTTTTTTCAGAAAGCACAAATGTTTGATAGCTAATATTTTGCGAGCAAAAAGGCACGTTTCCAATGTTTATCCGGCTTTGGACTTTAATTTTTAAATTTTTAATCAGGAAATGTAGAGGATTCGCTTTTACAAAGGGCAACGTCCCACTTAAATCGAAGCTGCATATAAGTTCGCCTCTTTCTGACAAACTTGTTCTTTAATAAAATTTGATAATTTCGTAATCACAAGTAGATACAAGAGATAGAAACTAAGGCCGGAAAGGAGAAATGGCATGCTGCCAAATGTTGGTTATCGATTATCTTTTGCCAGTTTAATGTTCCAGACTCATTGCTTTTACCGTACGAATTAGTTTTTAAGGACACTTTATCTTTAGAAAAATAATTATCTGTTATAAAGTGCATACGTAACTCTTCGTTTGAGAATATTTTCAACAAATACGGTCTCTCGTGGCCGATAGTGTAAGTGAATAAACGCCGTTTGCCGCACTTTCATTTATACATCAACGGAGCTTTATTAAAAAGAAACGTGAAAAATGAGCTCTGCATGTTTATATTTCTACGCAAAAAAACTTCACTATATATGGAGTTCAAAAGTTAAGGTTTTCCCCACATTTGGCAACTTTTCAAATAAAATACCTCAAAATGTGTATGAAAATAATACGTACTCATTGCTGACGTCATAGACGGTATAATACGCCGTAAAAGATTGTCTGAATACCTGAAACAGAGGAAAATGTTATTAGAATAGATGAGGAAACTTTCGGGCTGTTGCTTTTCGCGTTATTTGTTCCGTAATAGGCACTGCGCAAAAATGCGTGGACGGTCAGCTTAAAATTCTGTTATAATAAAATGAAGGAATTAGACGGCGTCGCTGATGGGGTAGTTACAGTTCAAAAAAGTTTTTAGTGACTTTCGAAGAACAAAAATCTGTAGAGCCGTTAAATTTTTATAACTATACAGTTAAACTTTCTTTTTCGCGCATCCACTTAGACGGTGGCCGAAAAATCGGTACCTATTCGGAATGTACACGCGTATAGGCGTTGTACAATGCGATGTATAGGCGATTAAAAGGTTTTTTGTTTTTTCGTGAAGCGAACTCTTATCGCGGACGCCAGATAACACAAAGTAATGTTGACGGGGGACTTACGTAATAAAGAGAGAAAATTAACGTTTAATAAAAGTTTCATCGCGCCGACACAAGCTCAATTTATATTGTTGAAATGATCAAAAGCCAATAAACTGGGAGAAAATATAAGTAATTATTTTAAAACCTCGTGCGCAGCATCTCGCGCCAACTCCCAGGAATTCCTGCTCGAAAAAGGAACGGAACTATAAAAAGTATTTAATCAAAATGAGTGTTACCAATTCCCTTTGTACTGCTTTTAATCGTAAACTGTAAGGGCCTTAATAAAAAGGCGATTCGTTACCGAACCGTTTAAACGTGCAGAGACCTTAAAAATTAACAACAAAACTACGTGCCCGCCGACTCACCTACCTAGAAACACACACCTAGAAAGTTGAATCGTTTTCGTTAGGACGCACATTAATTTGCAAATAGAAACCCTTATTTTATCTAAACGACAATACAATCGATTAACCCAAAAATAAGAATCGAACGATTTAGTGTTACGATACAACGCATTTATTTTAATTCGTATTGAAGAAGAAATAGAGAGAGAATTTATCTCGTTCTTGGATTACTTTGCAGTTAGGACGGCCCGATAAAAAACTTTGTCCAGATTTCGTTGTGTTGTTAACGTTAACATTAACGTTTTACTCAAATGTGACCGTGTCTTATTGTTCATTTTTCACCACGAAAATTATGATTTGCTTTAATTTTAACGCGTAATCGGACGTTCACTAATCAACGTAACCATCAACAGGTTCTTAAATTTTAAATAAACATCAACACCGTTCAATTAACCCTCCATTTCGATTACGGTTAGGTACTTCTCTTACTACTAATACATATTTAATGGAGTTACGAGGGGGATGTTAAAATTTGAAGCTGTAGTACACGAAAATTATATCGTAAACCAATATTTTAATTCGCTACGCCGTTACGTGACACGTTAAATATCGGAAAACAGTTTTGATCGTCGCCGGAAAAAAAAAGGACGAAAGTCGAATTAAACGTTCGCACTTTTCACTACGTGGGGTACGTACGAAACGGAGAAATCTCCGAGTTTTCGTACTTCACTTTCAAGTAGGTTTTTCGCTCGAGTATTAAGCAGTAAGCGAAAAGCGACCAAGTAATCAATCGTGTTTTCCTGCGACGTGTACATGTTGTCCTGCAGTAGTTGCAGGACGCTCGCCCGGCATTTTGCCAAATTCCTGAAACGCGCCGAACAGGCTCCTCTCCAGCAGAGCGATTACCCAGAACTGTTTACAAAATAAATAAGCCCTACGAGAGATGCTTTAAAACTTCAAAAAAAAGGGGGACTTTTAATTTAAATTCCGTCACGTTAAAATAAACGCAAATATACGATGACGTATTACGCCGACTGATAATAATAATATAATAAAAACAATTTAGAATCTACATAGATCACCATTTTGTTACATATTTCCGTTTTTATATTATTACGTTCGCTTTTCATAAGTTTTTATGATTTCCTACGGTTTCTCCATCTTTCCTATTGTGTTATATATATATAAAATTTTAGGGCCGCCGGTGTTACTCTACTTTTACGATTTTTGCTTTATGTCGTCTGCTTTTAAGAGTAATACGCGTCAAAATATCATTTTTTACTAATTTTACATATCCTTCGCGGTTATTGAATTTCGTCGAGTTTTTTTTTAAATTACGCAGCCTATTGTCAAGATTACTTTTAACGCCTGCAAAATATATTTTTTTAAATTGATATTGCGTCTAATACGTAAAATAGACCGAACGAGTTCTACTATAAATTAGATTAAATTAAATTAAATTTATATTAAGTGATTAATTTTTAACTTTACTATGGTTAATTTGTTTACAAGAACTGTCAAACAATTTAACTTTAATATTAATTGCCTTACGTTTCGTATTGTTATGAATAATCTAGGTTACGTTGTAACAAAAAGAATGAGGAGCGGGCTTCGAGCTCTCAAAACTTCCAGTTACGATGGTCCGCATTACAGATTAACTTTTTTTGACAGATAGACAATAAAATATATTTTGTATTTTATAAATTTAATATAATACCGACATGCACTACATTAAATAACGTAGTTTAACGAGTTTAACGAAAACGCAAAAATTAATTTAAAAAAAAAATCCAGTTTTACCTATGTATATTTTCAGGTATTTTTGTTAAACGTATGTATCGTGATAATATATTGTGTGGGGGACAGAAAATTTCACATGGAATATTCCTTTATTTTGGACCGAAACGTCATTTCACGAAAATGTAAAAGTTAATAAACCACAACTGCGCCATTTAACTTAACAAACACTTGAGTAAATGCGCATTTTCCTTGTTTTCCGCGCGAGTTTTCCACTAGATCGCCGAAACATCTCGTAATTTTGGAATACAGAGCATATGACTTAGATACAATAATTAATAGTATATAGCAGCTGCTAAGAAAACAATAGAACATCGCGTATGTTTCAATTGGTATTTTGACGATCTGTGTTTGATTTCAAACAGTTGCGTTAAAATTTAAAAAAAGCTTTAATCTCAAAAAAGAGTAGGTATCTAATAAATGTCAAACATATCACGCTTTTCTTGTAATTAAAGTGTTTTTTTTTAATTGCAAGGTAACTATTTAAAAACAAACAGGCAACCAAAATACCAATTGAAACGTACGCGATGTTCTTTTGTTTTCGTGGTAATCCTAGAAAATTCGTAAAAACCAATATATTTCGATAAATTGGTTATTAAAACATAAATATATATAAGTATAGGACGTCGACTTAAAATTTTTCTAAAATGTTGAACTATTATCATTTTATTAATAAATAAAAGTCGTTTTTTTTTTTTTTTTTAGTCAAAACTCGCACTTTGTATTGCAACGGCCGCTATATTGTAAAAATTGAAAATGTTCCTTTTTCTATGTGAATTAAAAAAAAAACAAATATTATCGAATACAAACCTATACATTTTTGGAATCAGAAAAAAATCTGCATTCAAACGAAAATAAATCTAACATGGCGTTCACAAGAAACGCAAATCTCGATTTTCAGTTTTTTTGCGATATTTTTAAAATTAAAAATAGCAGGTCGGATTTTTTCCTACATTATAAATCAGAATCTAGGTATCGAGATCGGAGAAAAGCTAAAAGCTCACGTCTGGGTCCCGTCATCGGACAGGTTGCAATTTAACTTTATTTTCTGTGAAAATTTGCTAAAAATATTTAAAAGTTTGAAATTAGCGTCTAAGTTTCCAGATAAGCATCTAAACGATAGAAAAACCAGATCCACATAATTATAACGTGCTGATGGGGCACGTCGTTCCAAAAAGAATTTTTCAAATTCTTCCGAACAAATCGAAAAGGTTAAAAGTAAAGAAAACTTTCTAAATCGAATTTTATTTAAAAAATAATATTTTAACGTCACTTAAGTATAGAAGAATTAACTCGGTCGATTTACGAAAGCGCGCCCACATTATATACTTTTAAAACTCCTAAACAATTTTATTACAAATGTTAATTTATTCAGAAAGGAATCCAAGTAACTTCGGTTGCATTATTGTAACATTGAAAACCACTCGAGTCGCTTTTCTTCTTAATTTCTTGTGATTGTAGTTTGAAAACGTTTTCAGTAGTGAGTCTAATTTGTATGCATTGCATGCAAAATTTAATCATGCATAAATATATATAAGTATAAGACGTCGACTTAAATTTTTCTAAGATGTTGAATTATTATCATTTTATTAATAAAAGTCGTTTTTTTTTTTTTTAGTCAAACCTCGCACTTCGTATTGCAACGGCCACTATATTGTTCCTTTTTCTATCTAGATTAAAAAAAACTTTTAATCTATTATCGAATACAAAATGAAGGTGCTGCAAAAGAGATGCCCGTCACGGACGCAACTAGATTTGAGACCACATTTGGGGCTATTTATGGGTTAGGGGGGGCGCAAGTTAGACACTTGCCACAGGCGCTTTGCGATGAGCGCTTCATTTCCTCGTTAACGGCGTTGACTGAATGCATGGTGTCTTTAAAATTCTATAATTTAAATGAGAAGAGATTCTGTATATTTTTTGATGGCGTACAAGTCCTTTTGGTTATATCCACACACTTATTAATACATCCTGATTGACAAACAAGGACTTAAGTCCCCCCCCCACCCACGAACTTGCAATATTTGTGCTTTTAGATTCGTCGCCCCTCCGACAATTGAAACCCCTATTCGTCCCTCTTTTTCATACCGCAACCGGTGGAAATGTCAACGTTTTATTTGCTATTGTAAACGTTCCCTTCGAAATAAGGTTCATAGGTTACGGTAATTCAATTTGACAATCTGCCCGAGTCGCCCGAAAAGGCATTTTTTGAAAGTAAAAGTGTAGGTACTATTTTTCAAAAATGGTTACGCTTCGATTAAAGCTAAGCGTACATTATTTCGCATCGCATCGCTAAATTTCTGCAACCAATCGTTGTCAGAGAAACAGAGATTCCGGCATTGACCCATTTAAAATGCACCCGAGCAGTTGGTTGCGCCGCAACGCGACCCGCTGCGCCCCGGCTTAATGTACGGCCACCTTAAAACACCTTAAAAGGTCTGAAAAAATATCAAAAGCGCAAATTAGCCGTCTTGAGTTTAAAACAATAAGTATTAAATGCTAAGACGCAATCAAGTTGAACTAAGATGGACTCCTCTTTTATCATCAAGGAAATAATTAGGATAATAAGATCGTATACATATATTTACCACTATTTGCATAACGGATAATTCCTTCACTTCGATTAATGTTTCCCTTCTGTCAGACTTGAAGAATCTCTCTACATTACGTAATTATGTTTCAGTAAATACGGCGGGGGAAATAACATAAGCTGACCTTGTTCAGATGATAAATTTATACTACCAACGATTTAACCGCATTTTTATATGTTAAAACTCTGTAGTTTAAACTCTCATATTATGCATGTTACACATAATCAAACAATGATTATAAAAGAATGAAATTTCTGAAAAATAATCCAGCATGATTTTAAATAAGTAGGTACCTACAGGTATAATTTGTGTGTTTCAACATTTTTTGAAACAATCAATAGCCCGTTATTTACCTATTACGTAAAAATTAAAGCTCTCAGTAGATAAAATACATATTTTATGTAATAAACATTGTCACTTTCGTACCTTTTTTTTAAACGAACAAATGATATATATGTGTATAAAAAATTGTGCATTAACTGTGAATAACATGTGACGATATGAAACGGGCGCGTTGTCTTTAAAAATATATTGGATATCTGTTTACGGAGGTTATAATTTCGTCGCTGAAAAATCCCCGAAAATCCGTATTTACATACGTAACGCGTTTCGAACTCTTGAAAGTAACGCGATAAGAAGATTTATTACCGCGAATTACATTGTTTTACGAAACATCTGTTATTCAAATTCGACCAAGATCAAAATGCCGTGCCGTAACGGATAAAAAATAATATTTGTAATGGAAATAATCCGTCTAATTCTGTTAAGGGGAAAAAAACTAATCTCGTTCGAGAAATTGCTCTTCAAAAAACCGACGACATTTTTACTGCCGGTACGACTGTGGCGACCGTAAAATAAAATTGTATATAAATATTTTATTTAAGGTTCGCCTGTCATGCGGTTTATTACGCTACATTTTCCATTAGGCTTATATACATGTAGTGTCGGTAAATGCTCTCCATAAAAATGTAGGTCAAAAGAACTTTGTTACTCCAGGAATCGTAATTTTTCATCTATAGGTGAATCGATGGGCGTTTCGCGTTGCACTCGAAATAAATACATTTTATAAGTTTGCGATTATAAAAAAACGTGATATTTTGAAACGACGTGAACAAATGAGACGATTAAGTTCAGAACGATTCGATGCCTAAAGGTTTTAACTTTCAGACAACAAGTTAATAACTATATGGCTTTAATTAAATGCGTCGTAATTCACTTACGAAAAATTCGATTTGCGCGAGCCCATCGCAATTTTCATTAAAAAATTATAAAACATCACAACTTTCATTGCGAAAGTAATTTTGTTGAAACGGAACGTGACGGAAAACACCGACGCTATTAGAATATCATAAGCCATTTACTAATAAGAGAAATAATAAGAGGGGAAATTGGACGAGAAATTGATAATGCATTCGAGCGCTTCGCCTAACCTACTCGGCAAAAATGTGCATTATATTATAATACTCCTGCATTGATTTAATCTCGAAATTTAAATTTCGAATCGTCGAGTTCGACGTTACGTAAACTTATTAAAGCTCGAAAAAAAGTCCCGCTTGTTTCTACCTAAAAGTTTCGTAGCCGACTAGTTAGTTATTTATAATGAGAGAGCTTTTTCGAATAGGTATACGTTCCTATCAACATTTTTCGCGTATCGTATTTAAACTTAAAAATTGTGATTTTTGAAGAGCGAAGTTTGACATTTTCGAAGGATTTTAAAAACGACGATTTATTTTTTTATAACAATAACGTATTTCGTGTGTGTGTTTTTTTTCTATATTGTTGTGTGTTGTGTTTTATTATATATTTGATTTGTTGTTGTTTTTTTAAACTAATCTTCAACCTATTTGTTGTGTTGTCTGTGTTTTCATTTTTCAATACTCATTTGAGTTAAATAGGAAAAGTGCAATTTTTCTTAACTAGAGTGCTAAAATTGGTAAATATTACTTAATTTACTTTTGTTTTCCATCGCAATGAAATATTTCATTGCGTCGTGAATGGAAAAAAAAACACTTTTCTTGACGAGTTGTACCTACACGAGATTTTGTAAAATTCGGTAAGAAATTTTTATCATTTTATTTAGTATCAAAGGGGGCCTAGAGAACTGTCATTCTGCTAGATCGCCACGGCCGCGGCTTCAAATCCCACTACAACCGCTACTGCCGAAACAAAACCTACTAACAAAATATAAAAATATTCATACAACAATTTTGTGGCTAATGAACCGCGTTCGAGGCCAAAAAAAATTATCAAAGTCATCACGTTAACTATTATAATCAAGTTCCCATTGATGTATAGCGAAATATTTCGTTGGGTCATGGAAAACAAAAATAAACAAAGTAAAATTTAACAACTTTTCGTTGTTTTTCTTTTGTTTTATTTTTTCACTTCAGTTAGGAAAAGTTGCACTGCTCCAAACCTATTGAAAAGTTGCAGTTATCGCGTCGTTATGTACAAATAGCTATTGTCTGTTTGAAATTTAATGTTTTCGATATATTATGATGCTTTTAAATAATTTTAAATTGTTAGTGGTTATACTAAATAATTTTTATATTAGTCAATAGTTGTTGAATACATACATATAGAAAACAAAATAGATGTATTGGCGGGCACATTTCACTTTGCCCCTTATTCCCATACTAATTATTTTATTACAATTTTCGTTTTTAACATTATCGATTAAATTACTAATTAAGTTTAAGTACTAATTAAATTATTAATGGGTGATATTTGCCCCCAAGTTACTATCAGTTATGCGTGGACATACTGTATATGTATAAGTGTTAAAAATATAACAATCTAAATATCATTTTGTGTTATTATAAAAGCACAAAAGATAGCCAACATCGTTTAATTAATTTACCTATACTTGGAAATTGGCGATATTTGCTGAATATTTATGGCAAGTATCGATGAATAATTTCTTAAGTTTGGCAAGTTGTAATAGTTGTCGTTTTTTTGGTGCGATATGCGTGATGGGCCACGCTGGTAGGATGAAGTTCGATAAATCACTTTTGGATTGGTTGATTGAAAATAGTGAGTGGAAGAGGTCATCAATTCTAATGGAATATTGGAAATTAAGAATTTGCTCGTCATTTCTATTTTCCTAGAAGTTTTTCCATTTCCTGCTACTTATAGTTGTTCCGCCAAAATTGAGCTTGTTTTTTAAGTTTTAAGCTATACGACTCCCGAACGTGTTTTATTTAATTATTTTTAATTTTTAATTCCTTTTCGAATAGTAACTATAAGTGACTCAATTTGTCGCTTTTATACATGTAATACATCTTGTTAAATGTCAACAAAAACGTGCACAATATAATCATTTTTTAATAAAACCTCGTGGCTCGTAAAATAATTATTCGGTAACTTTAGATTATTATATTTTATTTGTCCATCCGCTGTCAATTGTTTCTTACACGGACAAAACCGACTACAACCGAATTCGGAAACCTATTACGAATATAATTAAAATTTTATCTCTTCTAATTCCGGACGGGATTAAATTACTATCTACTGTTACTTTCCCTTGTACGAAATTTATTAAATTTGGTTAAGTTGTTTTTCACAATGGCGCGGGATAATCTGGAAAATTAATCGGTTTTAACTTTGTCGCTTTCGTTAACGTGAACGTTTAAAAATAATAAATATTCCTTAATAAATAAAGAAATTTCAGAGTGGCTCGCGATCGTTTGCTAATTCAAAAATCTGTTTTTTCGAATAAATTTGAACAAAGTCTAAAGGCCAGTTAAGAAAGCGAATGTAAGGCGATGCTTCGTCGTGTTTCTTGTAATTGAGCTTTATCACCTCAAAAACACATGTGTCGAGTTTATGTGTAAACTTTATTATATATAGTTGTAATTAGGTTACTGTTAAGTGCCTTTATTATACGACGTGTAACATGTGAAACCGCCGTGGAAGAGAAATGTGAATTTTGATTGAACGTGAGATTAGCGACGCGGGAGATTTTAAACCGTTCAACGACACTGGAGCGGATTTAAGCCGCATAGTGCGGAGCGAGGTCGTAATTTTTACGCTAGCGAACCTTCGACCGAAATTAAGCAAGAGAAAGGTAATTTTTATTAAGCCCTAGATGCCGAGTTATTTTAAATTAAACTTGAAATTTATGACGAATAAAGTAATTCGGGAATAACCGAAAGTTATTAGGGACTGTCGGAAAGTTTTCGAATGACCCCTCGAAGTTTGGTCTGCATTTCCTTATATAAAGTAATTTCCGACAACCTTGCTATTTGGAGGTAATTTCGTTCGTGTATAAAAATCAAATCGTCAGCAACTACCCAGGCGGCACACTGACGTCATAATGTCGTCAATTATTGGTAATTATTCGTCGGCGATGTCGTGGATCCAATAAGTGACGTACGCACGACGAACATTTGACGTCATTAAAGAACGTCGTTGAGACGTCTTTGTTTGGTCATTCCAAACACCTGAATCCTTACTGTAAAACTGAAGTTTTCATGTTACGTTAATTGAATTTGAGAAAATAAAGGCGTTTTGAAGCGTTAATTTAAAGCGTAAATTACTCGTATTTTTTTCTAACATGTTTATGTTTTAAACCAAAATTTTAACTAAACAATATATAAATCTATTTTGGAATTATGCTATATCGCGTCTATGCGATTAATAGTAATAGTTGTATACGTTATAAATACGCTAGTATACAACTAAACTAGTAAGGAAACTCGCATTCGGTTATTTAATCTAATTGTGTATGTCAATGGGTAGAACTAGTTCCTTTAAAGTGTCACGCCACTGTGCATACTGATCGCGCTTTGGTTTACCGTCAGCAGTTTTGTTAGGTTAGTGGTTTTACTTTGCAGTAAGTTCTACGTAATAAATTTTTAAATTGTACATTTTGATATAATTTCTTAAGGGTAAGTGAAAAATTAATCAGCCTATCGCCACCTAAAGTTAAAACGAATAATTTTAAATATTTAAACAACTGGAAGAAATATTTTTTACAATAATTTTACAAATCATGGCTTAACAAGAAACAGACAAACTGTACTTATTTCTATAGGTTTTAACCTTTAGGTGACTAGGTTATCTTTGTGGCGCGAGTGACCCCCATTTTATTATTAATTTATTTAGATGTCTTTCGTTGGTGTGAAATTTTACATTATGCGACTCATACAGCCAGAAAGCTTTTTTAGGCTCTATCAAATGATCCCAGAACTCGTGGATACACTGTATATCTTATATTATATTTACCGCTTACATCTTATCTTAAACATATTTTTGTATTACTCGTTGATAATAATAATATTAACGATATTTGGTTATTAAGTAGGTAAATCCAAATAATTTTGTGTTCATTCTTTGATATATCTTGTTTAATTTCTTAGATTTAGGTTCTTTGTTTGTACCTTCATTTTTGTAATAAAGTAATAATTATATTGAATGTATTTGTATTTTTTTCACCTTTAGATGGGTCATTAATGCCTTAAGATTACGTCAATAGGACGTCAAATCGACGTCCCATTTAAAGAAATTAGGCGTCAGTTAGACGTCTCAAGTAACGTACTAGATTGGTCATAATTTGACGTCGTTGGTCTGTGACATTAACCCGTCATATATACGTCATTTACGACGTCCCCATTGGGCCCCAAACGGCCAATAATTGACGACATTATAACGACAGTGTGTCGCCTGGGCAAAGAGTCTAATATTAAAACATTGCATCTCTACGAAAATTTATAGAAACCCCAATAAATTAAAATTATCAAATGCCTGTAACAAAACTCGTGATCTCGTGATAACTCATTAACAGCCAAGATAGGTTTACAAGCAACACGTCTTGGATGACACTTAAGTTTCAGACGCCGATTTCGATTTTATCGATGTCAAAGTTTTATTAATCGTAAAATATTAACGTAAAACTGGAAAATTGGCATTTAGGGGTGGAAATTCTTCGAAAGAGGCATTCATTGCCGCTCATTGTCAGTTTTATATATAGATATACATAGGTACGTACATACGAGGGCGAATTGAAAAATGTAGCTTTCTATACGGAGAACAAACAATAAATACATAAATAATTACGCGATTATCTACTAAAAACGCGCGAGATAATGTATTAAACAAGTATGTAAATATTCAAGAAATCATAATATTTATTTAATAAAATGTATCTACGTCGTTGTGAGCAATAAACTTTAGACAAAACGTAGGTTGTACATAAACCTTAATCTACAGTTAAAATCGCATCTTGAAAACGGATCTGTCTACGCTAAAAAATTTATTCCGCTGTTACGTTCATTTAAAGACGACTATTTATAGGCCAGTAGCTCAAGTTTCAATCTAAAGGTGCGCCACTAATATCTCTATTTCGATTTTAAACGATTTTATTTCCAATTTAAGAACGAATTTCTCGTTTAAACACTCTCCCGACTTACTATTTAAAAGTCTTCATTTTCGTTTTATGTACGTAACATTATCTTTTGCCGTAGAAACTTTCGTTTATGTTTTCAGTACACAGTTTCTATCTTAATTTAATTTATTATCGCCCTTAATGTCCGTTATGAAAATAAAAACGGAATAAAATCGTGTAAGTACAGTAGAATTCGCTTGCGAAGAACTTATCTACTATAGCAAAGGACGCTCCGCTATGTCCGATTTTCATATCGTGGGATGCCCCGAACGACATCGGGTCGATTTTCACACACGTGATACCTTACGGCCCAACACTGAATTGCCTATAATTTCAACCCTCGAATCCACGTGGTTCCTGTGTTACGATGTAAAGCTCAAAAATTAAAAAGATTTTTTTTCTCCGGAACGGACAAAGTTACGCCTTCAAAAAAATATAGGAGGTAGGATACCTTAGGAGGGTTCAAACAAGTATAGTTTGATTTAATTTAGTTACCTATAGGGTGTCCAAATAAAATATAACAATTTTAGAAACTAATAAGTTTACCGTCAAAATGCTACAAATAAAATTTATTCTCCACACTTTCAGCTTTAATATGATGCTGATAAGTGAGCTGTCTACGCGCGTCGCGTAGTCCGACACCGATCTCACAAGTGCTATCCAGTGATCAGCACAGCGTAGGGATAATTGTAATAAATATTATTGGAATTACATATTAATTAAGGATATTAAATTTTGATATTACCTAATGTCTACGTATATAATGTAATAAACTACGTGTCAGGTATAAAATAAAGAATAATAATAGATTTTAAACAAAACAAAATTCAAGAAAACAAAAATTAAATAGTATCAATTGTTTTTGTTCTTGTCTTTTGGTATTATTTGATCTTACTTAAAAAATTTACCCTGGAAATGATGGCCGATTTTGAAACTATTAAAAATCTCGCGTATTGTTTTTTGTCGGTGACTTGTTTTCGACAAGAATCTATTGCAGTGGCTCTCAATCTTGCGGGTTACGTGTACCACCCAAAGAATATTTCACGAATTTGTTACTATACTATACTTAATGTTTGTTTTCAAACGTATTACCTTTGAGGTATTCTCATACAGAAAATGTGACATCGTCAAATCGGGTGATTTAGACGGTCATTCGGCGTTATCGTATTTTAAGATTAATTACCTAATTCCAGATATAATACATTTCCTGTTTCCTAAGCTTATTAAATACAACTCGCGCAATAGGAAGTTCTCGATCATTTTATTACGAGACCGTTTACCAATTACTGTATAACAGCGTGAAGGCGCAACCTTCTGCGTCCGTAAATAATTATAATTCGTACCCAAATACCGCACCACACTGTCACTCTATGAGGGCGTAAAAGGTCGGTATTGAATTAAATGTGAACATTCTGCGAGTACAGCTATTTCGTTTGTTGACGAAGTCGCCGATGTTGTTCAAATGTGCCTCGTCATTTAAAATTGAATAATTATACTAACAATTGCTGATAAATATATCAGGTCTTAAAAGATATTTTGGCGCACATCTAATACGGAAACTAACCTACAAATGATGGACTTATTACCTGTAATACCTCTAATCCGCCTAGTTATTTATGTTATATTCATTCCCATGTCGAATCAAGCAATTATCCGAACCTTGACGTCCCAGAAATTCATCATATTCGGTACAATAGCAGTACCAATAACGTTGATAAAAACTGTAAAATTTCAAATTTTTTGAACTCGCCGTTTTCGAGTTATTGACTTTACAACAAACAAAATCGCACGAATTTGACATCTTTAACTCTTTAAAAGTCTACAACTCTTATACCATTTGACCTGGAGAGTTCAATTTGGCGTCATTCTCTGATGCCTTTGAATATATTTAATTTGATACGCAATATGACTACGATATTTAAATTTTGTAATTTTGGAAAACTTCATAAGAACTTTTTTGAAAATTTCAAAAATTTCCCTTTAATTTATTTTTTAGTATGTGCTAAGGACATTATTGACTCTTTGCATCTAAAATATCTCATAATGGATGCCAACAGGTTCCTATTATGAAATTATTTTTTTATATTATAATGTGGGCTGTAAGTGAGATTCTCTAAAGAACGTAAACGGCCTGAACATTCGGTATATCGTAATATATAGTAATATTCGGTAATTATATAAATAAAAGCATGTTTATAGGGCATTCAAAAATTTATAAACAAATTACTGCGCGACTATTTATATTAAATAACCGACTAAAAAATCAAAATGAGGTGTCGAAGATGGAAAGTTTTAATGAAAACTTCTAAAAATCACGGTGCACTAGTAATTTCGTAACGAAGACCTTAATAATTTAAACAAAGACGTTTTTACAGAACATTTAATAATGTATAAATAAATTTCTGTATGACTATTTATAGTATAAGTAAACCGACGAGATGAAAACGTGTAGTCGAGTATGGCAAAATTGACTTCCATAACTATAAACTTAGTAATTGAGGGGCTTAGAAGAAAAGTGGTTACATGTGACATTTGAGTTTAGGTGGGATATTAATTTTTTAAAGTCAAATTACTAAAAATATTCCCAAGTTTTTCGAATTCCATAATTGTAGTTGTCATTTTGAACTAAATACTACTGGTTTTTCTGTAAATTGTATTATTTTGAACAATTTCCACTTCGCAATTCTCGTTGTATTATACATATGTCACCATTTGAACAAATTTCACTTGTACCAACTTTTTCATTAAGCCTTTTTCAATTGTAGTTTGAAAGTTGCTAATAATCTCTAATTTTTGCGCTACAACTAATATATAAAAATAGTACTACTTAATATTTATCAATTTTAATAATAATAAAGTAATTTTATCCAGAAACAAAGGCAGATTCCATTTTTTTTAATTTCTAAAGCCTGTTGGACTTGAATGTGTACTTCTCACACGTTCAAATAAATTAATGCTCACTAAACTAATGCGTAATGCTTAACAAGAAGCTGATATTCAAAATTGGGCAAAAAGAACGTGACCGTTGAACGTCCACAATCGCTTTAGTTTCATTGAATCGTGGCAACGGCGTTCTTTCAAAACATCTTTTGAGGTCTTAAAAAATTACAAAACTCTAATACCATAGTCATGTCGCATATATCAAATTAAAGCCCATTAAAATCGAAAGAGAACGATCTCGAATTAAGCTTTTTCGGTTAAATAGGTAATTTTTGAGTTACCGTTTCTTTAAAGAGTTAAAGATTGGAAATTTGCGCGATTTTAAATTCTTTTAAAGTTAATAGCTTCAACAAGTACGAACCCAACAATCAGAAATTTCGCATTTCTTGTCCTCTTGATAGGTAGTGCAAATATTAAATAAAAATCTGACAAATCTGAATCATTTAAGGATCCAAAATATTTTTCTTATTTTCTTATTTTTCTTATTCGACTTGGAATGACTCTTATTATGTACATAAATAATACCTCCTTGTAATTAATTTTCGAATTTATGTAAGTAGAATTTTTATTAGAGAGATGTAAACTTTTAGGTAGGTGCTGCTAACATTTAAACATATTAAGAAAATTAAATAAAGATAAACGAAACGCCGATTTTGCAATATATTTGTACAGTACAAATCCAGTACAAATTAATGTCTGCGAATGACCTGTATTCATACAAAAGTAATCTTGGGCGACGATAAATAATTAATTGTTAGATATTAATGTAACGGAACTTAAGATGTTTATTTTCAAAACCGCTAATAAATTCGGACAAAGTCCACTCGTAAAATAATTTTAAGGGACATAACATCTTATTGTTGGCAAAAACTTTTGTTTTAGCCGTTATACATTTAAAGCAAATTACAAGTGTGATTAAAGCCCAAGTTTAACAACAACTCCCTTGTTCCAAAAACAACAACAAACAATTACGTCACAAAAACGTAACGTTCGTTAATCCTTATCGTTGGACTAATTTAATTTGATTTAACTAATAATAAAAACTACACATTATTACATCATTGAAAAACCGCGAGACCTTAACGCAATTATATTGTCTTTAATAATATTAATGCAAAGCGGGCAACATTTCAAAACCCATAACATTTGATAATGGCTAGGCGCAGCTATTTTTCCCGATTAGAGGAAAATGCGCTTTACCGTTAAATCATTTTCTAACGGTCGCGAAAACCAGCGAATTGACTAGGAACACGAAACAGCAACTCGCCAATTTAGATAGATTTTCAGAGACAAATCCCGTATTTTAGAGATCACGAAAGGAAACCGAATGAATGAAAATTGATCCAAATAGTGTACCGCCATTTACTAATTACTTAGTTTTATCGAACCGACGTTTTTGACAAACGATCGTCAAGATATTGCGCCACAACAATTTTAAGCAATTTGCATTTTTATCGCGCTTCGTACGGATAGTTATCGCAGTTAATTATATTACACCTATAAATAGTAGCTGTTAAACATGGCACAGAAAGCGTGGGCGTGAACCGCCTACGCTATGGTTAAATCAACGTACGGTACGGTAGGGTAGTAAAATGGGGTCGGTAGGGCTTAGTGTGCGTGCGTGACTTTGCGTTGTTAATTTGGTGAGCTCCACATACATATATCCATAATTCTATAGATCTAATTTACATCAGAAACAGTGCCTAAGTGTAACCTTTGATTTATCAGAGAAACAACTATATCTAAAGATAAAACTGTTACTTACTGTTTTAACGTTATGTTGGAAGAGCACATATTTAAGATCCTTTGAACACTGATAACCTTTAACGTTTAATTGCCTCTGAAACAAGACGAATCGATTAACGTCACTTAATACAATTCGAATAACGACTCACTTACCAAAGTATGATTAGTAACTAGAAGAGAAACGGTAAAATTTCTAGTGTCGAGCACAGCCAGTCCTCCATCATCAGCTTGAAAAACAAAATAGGTCTCGGAAATCCAAGAATGCGGAAGTCTATGCGGATTTAGTTGTCCCTTAAATATGAAACGTTGATGTAATTAACTTCTAACATTTCTGGCATACTCCGGAAATAGATTTCGCATCTAGATGCGTATCAACAAGTCACGCGCTAAATAAATCATAATATCACCTGAGTAGATTAATTTTCCGATGTTCAGATTAACCGCAAGTGTTTTTGCTGTTGTTTCTTATAAGCAGTTATAGTGAAGTTGACGGTTTTTGGTGATTTGTTACCGGAGTTATTAAATTAAGGCAATTCCGAATTCAAATAATTGACCACAGGCAAGTAGTTTGGTTCGAAAATCGTGTAAAAAAGTAACAATATATCGGCACGTCTTCGCAAATATAGGTAATTGAATTGTTTATCGATGTTTCATCTCGACTTTTTGTGTATCAAATCATCGCGTCGACGTCGCTTCTTTTATTTAGCGAATAAGAAATTGCATTGGTATGTGGTCGGCATAGAAATGTAAACGGCCAATATATTTATACGTATTTAATGTATGTACAGGTACTCGATAAGATTATAAAAATGTTTCTTCAAAACTTCAGGATATCGAAGCATGACCTAAAGGACTAATATCGTCCAACTATCGTTTATTGGAATTGATCGAAAAAGGCGATATAAAAAAAATATAGAAAACAATAAAGCGTTCGAGACAGTATTAATTTTTTGTAATCGCGAAATATTTTTTGTCACAAAATAAAATTATATACAAGATGTTTAACTAAATTAATGAGAGGGTAGATTAGGTAAGTAGATATCAAGTTTTCTTTCTAGCAGAAGTTCCTTCAAGATAAACGTCTATTTAAAGTCGCGATCTTGCTCTTTCGGATCGTTTTTGAATGTTTCAAGTAATTTGAATATATATATTTGTTTTCGTTCAGGTTAACAATGGTAGAATGTCAAATAGAAAAAAAAAATAAACGTTTCAGACGTTTGTTTGACTTTAAACGGAGTGTTAGTGCAACAGAGACGGCATTTCTTTTTATTATATATATATATATATATATATATATATATATATATTTTTTTTTAAACATAAGTGTATGATAACTTGTATCTACGAGGAGGATATTGGGTAGGTACCCGTCACACGGCGAGCCAGAATGCTAAATACCCGAACAAAACCTGTTTATTAGAAGTTCTTAGATTAACATAAAATTAACAATAACAATTTTACCCGTACAGTTCTACGTTGTAATGCGTTTTGCTTCTTTTTACTAAAATATCAGCTGCAGTAACTGCACGTAATGTTTGTAGATCGATCACCGTTGACTTAAAATCGTGAACTCGTGCGATTCAGCCACTCGACTGCGTCTCGTGACGTAATTATATAATACAATCACTGGTTACACAATATACAATTTTTTTAGTCAAAAAGAAATTCTACGACTATGTATTTTCTCATAGATATTGATATTTCGCCTTTTGTTTTTTAGTTATAAGGCTTAAAACAATAAACAATTTGTTTTTTCCGAACGAAATATTATAATTCTACCTGATATCTGGTCGTTGAATATAGGTTTTGCTCGCATATTTAAACATTTTGACCTATTGTGTGCCGTAAAGAATTCACGTGCCCCATTTTTTAACTTTCCCCATAGACTGTAAATGTTGTACGATTGTTGTCACTGTCAAATTCCCTAGTTAAACGCGGATTATTATTAATCAAAGCGTTTAAAAACGATCACACATACGTCCAGAATTTTTCTTCCTAAAACCTATCTTCCAGTTAATAATAAAACTCTTTTACGGTTATTGAGATAACAATATCTACAAAGTAATTTGAAACAAAAACTTTAACGAATTTTCGTAACAAACTATTCGAAGACATTTTACAGGTACCCGTTCACGAAATTATTTTAGTTACACCCCGTGTGCCACACTTAAAACTTATAATTTTAAATCGTTCAACGAATAGGTAATAAATAATCTAAAATCGCGCGTATATTTTTAGAAAAGCGCACGAGCTTCGTCCTTTTAATAAAATGAGAAAAAAAATCGACAAACGATAGATATTGGCGTACCTATTGTTAACATTAAATTTATTAAATAAACTACTCGGCAAAACAGAAACAAAATGGACTTTATTAGCATTTGCGTGTAAAGGTGAACTTGAAGACGTAATTGTAATCGTATATGTCATGGTCATCCAACTAGGTATATCTATGTAGGTCTGAAAACGAAGAATTATACGATTTTAAATCAACTTTTCTATCTAGTAAACGTAACACAACGAATTATAAGATTCTGATTAATCTGTAAACTGGCGCACCGAGGGGGAGGTTTTGGGAATTATTGCCCCGTCCAGAGCCTTGACGTCTTCGACATCAGATTGCGTTAATATGAAATGTCTAACCTAAATAAATAAAAATAATAACGTTCGTTTTTTCCTTCCGAAACTCTTCTCTAACCTCCCCTCTAAAGTCAATTTTTGGGCGCGTCATCGATTTACGTTAAAAAATATCCGATTAATTAATTGAAATTTATATCGGACAAAATAATTTTCACAGGCCGTAATTAAGTAAAATGAAGAAAAAATTAGAGCCAAAAAATAATTTACGCTTCACGGACATTATTTTATTTTCAGACCCCATAATTCTTGTTAGATGACCGTCGTTATGTGTATTTGTAGAAACGTATCACGAAACAGCTCGAACTTTTGCGAATTGGAAATGAATTTTCGAAGAAAATCGAAACTCCCTATTCTTCCTACAACGGCACATATAGAAACGTGCAGGTAGTGTTCGAAGATCGTTAAAAATGATTCGTCAAGTTGATTATTGAATATTTCTATCGTGAACGAGCAGAAGGCGCACGGAATGGATTGAACGTCGCACTTGCTAAAGCGATGGCGTGACTTTTCCATACGTTGCGAAATTAGTCGACGTCGAGACGTGGAGACAAACGGCCTAATATTAACCGTTGAAAAATTGATGGACCTAATTTGATGATGATAACACACGATAGTCCATCAGCAGGCACAACTGTCACAATAATCGTTTACGATTCGGGCACGAAAGACATAGAACTTGGACTTTCTCGGCATTTAAGCCTATTAAATTTTATCGATCGGAATATCTTATTCATGATCAGTCCGATCTTCGAAATCCGCATTAGGGAAGCGGTTTACGAAAGTAACATCCAAAACGTTTGCAAATATGTTTCGAAACGTAGTTTGGCAATTTTAAAACTTCTTACAACATTAAAATACACAAATAACAAAATATTTGGGGTAGACCATTTTATTTAATGGTATCGCTCCTCGATTTTTAAACCACCAAATATGCAGTTTCTTAATTTAACAGACGAGTCGACCTCCCTCGGTTAGGAGTAAGAAGTTTGCGAACAAGCCGCGCGCGTTTGTTTTTTTTTTCGTTTTTATTTTTGAAATATATCGCGAAAGCTGCATCGAATACGTATATTTCGTTATGTGAATAGTACCAATACGACGCAAACGGCAATTTTCTCACCTCTCTTCCATACAATCTTCTGACGCGTATAAAATGTCTTGTTTAAAGGGTGCCACGTCCATTGTATACAATCTAAAGATCGATAAAAATCACAAAAGCTAAAGGGGCGAATTTACGTGAGCATCCATTCCGAAAAATTTGTATCTACCCTATCGTGTTTATTTTAAACCCTCGTTTCTTGCGAACAACAGCTTTTTTATATAAAGCCGATCGTTGTTTAGATCACTTACCTCCAAGTATTCGTCCAGATGCATACGTTTCCCATGCCAGTAAAGAAGCTCGTCTACGTAGCCTAGGAGAAGTATAGCAGCAACAATTCCAGCTATCACCATTCCGATTACCAACAAAGAGAGGATGATAGACCACCAGTTGTGACCTTCGGAGCTATGGTACGCTAGCTCCTAATCAATAATTATAATTTGTGAGTAATCGTGAGTAGTGCGGTTTAATGCCTGGTAATTTGTGAAACGCTCGTCATGCGTGTCGATTAATAACAATCGCCCAATTCAGTGAAAGGGGCGAAAAAATCGAGATTAGACATCTCGATTAATAAAACTTGTAAATTATGCATGTAACGCAAAACTCGGACAACACCGTGCACTATTCTAATTATAACTGTGAATTTTAAAATTCGGTAAAAGTGAAAAAATGTGCTATTTTATCTAATTTTCTAATATATGTGTGTGTGTGTGTGTGTGCGCCAATACATTTTATCTATTCTATTTGTATACTCTAAATAGTGATTAGAACGAAACCTTTAACTGTGTTATCGATTGGTTAAAGTGTTTCAAGGGTTTTTCCAAAGTAAAGTAGTAATTTCAAATCGTGCTAATGCCCCGTGCGAGTTCAGACAATAATCAAATCGTTTCCTTAATCCGACGTTCTCTACCCTTCCACCGTCATCAACTTTTATAAAAGCTGCCAAATTGGAATTAAACATTTCAGGTTGTTCTCGGGGGCCTCTCTGCGAACACAAAATTGCGTTCGACGTTTTGCTGTAGCTACAAAGCGCGAATCTTAATTCGTCATTTAACTTGGTACGAATCAATTTACCCTAACAAATTGAAACGAACAAAAACAGCTTCGGGTTCGATCGCGAAGAAATAAACAGCGATTTTTCAAAAAAGAAAAACGAATTAAGTTTAACGGCGTCTAAAGAAAACGAATGAACAACGGGAGGCCCTTTGAACGAGAAAGTTGAAATGACAAGTTAGTGGCGTGTTTCGATGATGGGCGAATAACGGTCGCGACAAAAACTACGAATTCGACGGTGTGCACGTCACTTAATTAAAACAATATAGGGTTAACATAATAAAGACGTAGAAGTATCTATGTATATACGTTCTATCTCGGCGCAACTCACAATCTTTAGCTTATATACATTACATCCAGTAAGTTCGACAAAGTTGTGGGGTGTAAATCCAGAAAGGTATTATGGGATAAGCTCGTGAGAGCAGGGAACAAGTTGCTTTATATGTTTTTAGTAAGTAAGTCGAACCAATTGAAACGTAATTAGACTATAGTTAGAAATTGAAACGCAAACCGACGACTGCGATAACTTGTCGCGGTTGCCTTAACCGCAACGGTCCAGCAAAATTAAGTTTTAATCTTGCAATAATTAATGTCAAATTGAAATTTTGCAGATCGATAGGTGTCCCGAATAACATAAATGTACCAATTTATTCCGTCTCGCTTACGTGCGCTTCCTTTGTTTTTATGACGTCACAACGTGGCGCCATCAGGTAAACATTAAAACTTGCGTATCTCCGAAACTATTGGTCCGATTTTAATATTCTTAAATTCATTAGAAAAAACGATAATAAATTCTACAACTTTTATAATAACACTTATCGCTTAAAAATTAGTCGTTGTAAAAATAGAATAAACACTACGGTATACATAATTATTACGTTTTATCACGTACCTACCTATTTTCAAATAATTATTATCGTATACGATTTTTTTCTTCTTTACGATAAGTTTCGATGGTTTAAACAAAGTTTTAAGGGGTAGTACAGGAAAAAGTTGTAGTGTAGTGTCTGTTTTATATTTAAAACGACTAATTTTTACGCAATAAATGTTAACGTAAGTGTTGTAGAACTTGTCATCATCTTTCTAACGATTATAAGTGCAACAAAATCGGACTAATAGTTTTGGAGATAATCAAGTTTTAATGTTTACCCGAAGGCGCCATAAAGCAAGGAAGCGCACATAAGTAAGATTATGCAAAATTGCAGCTTTACATTGTTTATTTCAATGTTCGGATCGAATGTTGTCTAATTTTACTGGACTATATAATCGGGTTTATTAAACTACATCCATTATTTTCTACTCTCTAACATTTTCGCTTTTAATTTTTACTTGTTTGTACGACGTAAATTTTCCCGCAAGCGATATAGAGGCTTAGGAAGATCAAAAATACCAATGACACCAAAAGCCGTGGCTTTTCTTTGAACAACTTCTTATTTTGGCAAAGGAAAAAAGTAAAAAAAATATATTAGGAATAACAATTTCGTATCAGTAAAAAAAAGCAATATCTTATGTATATGACATTACCGAAAAGGTCTGGTTTTTTTTTTATAGGGGTGTCCTTTATAAACCGTGCTCTAAAAATTAATCGACCACCGCCAACGTTCACGCACTCGTCATCCTTGTACTACTCGTAATTGGAAACAATTTAATAACGAATGAACTCGCAGAGTTTCGTGCAAATGTGAACTGTATAACTATATTAAGATTAAATGACGCTAATAAAATAAACTTCGAAAGGGTGTAAGTAAATGCCAATTCAAGCTAAAATTGGTGTGCGTCACCTCTACTCGCCAAATAACACTACCTATACTAAAACTAAGTCAGTACTCAAACTATTCATTTTACATACCACTATTCCATTCCGGATGCACTAAATAGATTATTTAAAATCTTCTTATTTTATAGAACTGCAATTTTTTAGAAACCCATGCAAATTAAAATTCGAAAATTACTCTTAATCGTTCTACGGATAAGAAGTCTTAAAATCTATCGGAACAAAGAGTGCAGTGGTATACTTCACCTGTGGAGTACTGACCTCTTCGCTACCTACCTCGGCCTTTTTGGCCTTTGGATCTGCAACTTGGAGGGTTTCATCGGGCGGCACACGCCAAGCAGCATGGTCGGTGTGCACACTAGTGTGCATTACGCTCTCCGCCCCGTACTCTTACCCTGAAACGCAAAAACAATATCTAAGAACCAAAAATGTTTCCAGCTTAACTCGCGGAAATCCCATCAAATTATTCGAGCAGATACAAATGCGACTTCCGTAGGTAATCGCTTTAAAAGTATTTTTAAATGTAATCTAAAACAAACAGTTTAAATGTACCTTACGTGGATATTCAAATTTATGCGCGTGTGCTTTACTAAATTTATAATGCCGCCATTGCGTGATAGAAATTCATTCTTCCGAAATCTGATATTGCAAATAGAACGTTTAACACAAAACCTGAAAATCCGTTATTATTATAACAATGCGGTAATAGGTAGCGTTTTCCACGCTTCCGTACCTGTTGAAAAGCCGAGCATTTAAAAGAGGCTAAAATTCGATTATTATAAACGTTTCCCTTAATAAAAACGACGATAATGTTCAATTGATAAATAGGAAAATGATTGTATTATCTACTATATACCTATGCATATACGGGATATCTCAAAATGACAGGCAATTTAATAACTTTATAAATAAAGTGGATCTCGAAAATCGCTTAAATGCCTATTAAATAACTCTAAAAAGCTTTACAAGAATCGATATTTCCCGTTTCCGATTATACTTTAAGTTCCGGCGGCTCTAAACTTATAGCATCAATTTTTTAAAATATTCATTAAATATTAGTACCTATATATCTTTAAAAAAAATGTATCGAGAATCTACGAAAACAAATTGATCTTCTTTTATACAAATTTCTTTTACGAAAAACGTCTCGAAAATGTTCTGCATAATAAACGGCTCATTTTATTCAACTGAAAATCTATTTTAGGGAGAAATGTGATAAAAACAGAAATATATTATGTAGTAGCATTGCATTTAAACGTCGTAGTTAAACACGTTCTACGCTTAACAATTTTTGAAATACTTCTACTATACGTATATAGGTACAGCTGGTGACTCTTACACAAATATGAAAATATTACAGTAAACACGTTGAGGCACCTGGAAAAAGTAGAAGACAACGTTAAATAGAAAAATTCGTCCACGCGCAAACCTCGCTGTCGAGTTTTTTTTTCCGGAAAATTTGTATTCATTTTCTCCAGATCATCTCGAAAACGGTACATTTTACCAAAACTTTCAAAGAGAGATGTTTGATAGAGAATTTTACGACGATCGTAAAACATATTTCACATTGTCAAAAGACGAAGAGAAACCACAGCACCGTTTAAAATGTTTGATCGGTCGCGCCATTTTGAAATGGGTCGGTCGATTATTTTCGTTAACGAACCGAAATTTCAGCCCCGTACGATCAAAATTGCGCCCGGAAGATCATCTAAGATTTGATTATAAACATATATCATACAGGGTGTCCAGAAAATGACGTAAAATCTCTCGGAAGCGTATAAACCATGTCAAAATAATGCTGTAACAATAGTCCTCTGTCGAGATATTCATCCCCAAAGTTAAAAAATAATCAATCAATTTCCTGAAATAACATTTCTGGTTTTCGTTGGAATTTAATAATTTTTTGAGTACATGCGTAATAAATGTAGGTCTTTGAAATAATGCAATAGGTCTTTCGATATTACTTTAGAGGGACCAGGGGTGCACCACCTCTAATATTTCTAATCTCAAAAGTTTTCAGAGGTTCGTTTTTAAACGTTTAGTCACTTTCGAATTTCCCACACGTTTTACCACTCTTGTTTAATTTCTAAGAAATAAACCATATTCGAGAAAATCATTGATAAAGAAATAAGAGACGCAGAGTATCCCAGATATTATTTTAATTATTTTTTCCGACGACCACGTAAATTCGCACGTCTAATTATTATCGAACGTTGGTCGTTGTAAATAAATAGCTATTAGCCTTGTGCGACGAAACTTGTTTACGTTACTTAATTCAAAAGCCTAAGATACCTATATGAATCATTTTGTTTCGACTACCTTTATTAATGAAAGTTACGTGAGGTCTGCGGTAATTGCAGTTTCAGAAAAAATTCTCTTATCCGTTAAATATTACATTGACAGGAATTCTGAAGTTTTATTACTTACTTTATTCGAGAAAATAATTATCTGAGGTAAATATCTGTATATTATCGTTTAAGTGCGATTTTCTCAAATATAATTCATTTATATATAATTATAATTATATTAAATTATAAAGGTATACTTAAAAAAATTGATTTTTAATTTACAACGTTGACGGTGAATGTCTCAGCAGGCGAGCGTCGTGGAAAAAAAAAGTTAATAGGAACTTTGGTATTATTTTGACGTAGTTTATACGCTTCCGAGAGATTTTACACCATTTTCTGTACACTCTGTATCATTATGAATTTTTGGGATCGAATTTGAACGACCCAATTTTCGCGATCCAGAGGTCGAGACCGGAAAAAGGCCAAAGCGGCCCGTTTGGGCCCCGTCATCAGACAGGCTACAATAGTTTTATTTTCTATGAAAATCCGCTAAAAATTCGGTTATAAAAATGGACAGTTTCTTCTTTGTTACCTATAAATATGAATCATTAAAGTGTACAAAACTAAAACAAAAAGGTTTTTATAGTTTTCCTGATTCTACTATTTATGGGCAGTAATCGCTAATAAACTATCGTCGGGGTCGAATGGCTTACTTATACGGACATAAAATAGATCATCACCTCCTTTATTTACACTCTACACTACAGCAAATCTGATCTGGAGCTTGTGCAAAAGTACATTTCTTCATTGATTTTCCCAATAAATTGTAAACGGAAAATAAATGAAAATACCGGGAAATATGTACTTAACAAGGTTTAGTTATTTCACATAAATTAAAGGGCAAGGAGAGAAAATAAAGGAGCCCTAAAATTGATGAACGCCAACAATGCTTTTTGTTACAATGAAATTTAACACACGTTCACCGGTGGAATTACTAATGGACCGTATTATATCTTGGGTATTTTCGTCTTGTAAATCATTGTCAGTTAAAATAGGCAGTGGTTCTAAACCAACCATTTCTTATTAACAGTCGTTTTGGTTATATTCCGAAAAGATTTCGGTACTACATTTTTGTTACCTACTTATTAAATCAATTTTCAACAGCCGTAGGTAAGCCGTTTTCTGATAACAATTCGCGTCACTATAGTGTATTACGTAACGCTACAAAAAGGCAGGACATCGGTCGAGCAAAATCGTTCGCCTGTGGAAAGAAACCCTCTCTTATCTCCTTTTATTGGGTTATATGTATTAGAAACGCGTGCGCGCCACGCAGGCCGTGCAACTCGAACTTTTTACCACAGTTTACTCTCATATAGTACTTTAAAGCGTAAAAAAGTTTAAATATTTAACAGGTCGCCTATCAGAACTATTTACTTCTAAAGTTCACAAAAAATACGAAAAATTGCATATTTACGGGTTGTGTATTCAAAAGAGGACAAGTATTCAGAGCTCTATTATTTATTTCAACTACCTTATATTTGAAAAAAAAATTCGAAGACTATGTTTAAAGTTTGAATTTTTTGTAATCGCAAGTGTCAAGTTTGGTATGAAATTTTGGTCACAAGGAAACGAGATAGGAAAAATAACGTACGTGACAAAAATGTAGTATGAAATGTGCCAAAAATAATAAGTTTAAATTTGAGAGCTGTGCGACACGTCATAACTGAAATACGGCATGTTCCGCAAACCTCTACAAACACAAATCTCTGGCGCACAGCACGAAACAAAAACGACCGCCAAGATAGAATTAAAAGATTTTGGTTTTAAACTAACAACATATGAGGGTCATCACCAAAAAAAAAATTTTTTTTTTGAAATAGTCGAGCAATTATAGGTTAGACTTCTTGGAGTGGATTGATCCTTAAATGATTAATAATCATAAGCAATAATTTTTAAACGGTGAACAGTTCTTATTGTTAGCTACTCAACCAAACAAGTTTTACGAAAATTCATTCGGTATAATTGGGTTCCGAGGTAAAAACCGATTAAGCTATCAAATTATTGGTAAGAATAGAAGCAAAATTAACTGCGATCTGCTTTTGGTATTCAAGATAGTTATTATGTGGGAAATACACTTGCCGCAGAAAAAATCGGGACAGTTGAAGGATAGAAATTTAAAAATGTTTGGTTGAGAATTGGGTTTTAGGTAAAATGTTTGTATTTTTAAAAGGGATTATTGTAAGCCGTAAATCATCATTGTTACCTACAAAGCGGACAACTCTTCGTCAACAAAATACTTTAGAAGCAAGTGGTAGGCAGGTTTAGTTTATGCTTTCTGTAAAATTAAAAATTTATCGATCGACGTAATATATCGATCGCGTTTTGCCAAAAGTACGTAACTCACATTTTTTGTGAAAATGAGTTATTCTGACTATCTTACGCATTTAAAGCAAAGACATCGATTGATAAAGTCTAGTAACAATATTTCGATTTTTTTCACCGGAAAAATCGATTTATATTTCCGCGAACGTATCTTGTTATAGCTCCGCGACGACATGACATGTGCTCTATTGTAAAATTTACTTTTTGTGGATTACGCCCTTTTGGAAAATCTGCGTCGATATGACCGACAACATGTAGATTTATATAAAAAAATGGTTACATACACACACAAAATTGATATAGCTTGAAAAATATTTCGTCTTGCAAATAGTGCTTTCTCAACAAAATTTAATAAATCACATTTTTGATTTTTTGCCTTGACTTTTCTTTAACAAGCCATAACTTTTCCAAATCGGACCTATACATTGCTACAGCTTCTTTGCTTAAAATTACTTAAAAAACGCGCCCCTAACGTTTGGCAGATTCCTCCCGGGACACCTTGTATGTATCTTTAATTACTATATGTGTTATTTAACCTACGAACCTTATATCCAAGAACAAGAAACGATAAATAAAATAATTATGTAAGTAGGTATGTAATCATTCTTTGTGTGTATAGTAAAGTAATAAAGATACAATTCTTTGGCCGAATTAATATATTATATATTCATTAATTGTTTCCATCGTTTATATATTTGTAGCACTAAAGATAGCTCCAACCAGAGCCGAAATATATGGTGTTAGTTGTACCAAGTTTTTATATTGGCTTATTACCACAGTTTTTAAAAGAAGTATAGTAAAGTAAGCATTCGGTCACTAGTTTTAATTTTAAGGCGATACCCTACCTTTCAGTAAGTTCAAAAACTTCAATGGAAATCAAGATTTCGCACTTTTTATGTTTTAGAAAAAATTTTTTAATGATATTTGGTATCGAAATCATCAGTACAAAAAAAGAAATTATCCCACAGCGACGAAATTATGGTAAGACGTCAAAATTATATCAAAAATATTACATTTAATAATACAACAGGGTTACAAACAGAACAATGGATTAAATCTACAGGTTGTAGACGAGAGCGGTATAATGGAGTATCGACAGATATACTGGACACATCTTTCAGTGGAAACAAATATTTTGAAATGTATTTTTAGACTTCATCAGTAATTATAATTGTAGAGGAAGGAAATAGGAAAAGCATCAAAATATCGAGGATATAATAAATAGTAATATTATCGAAATCATAGTTGTTTTCATAACGATCACATTCTAAATTAACTTTAGAGAAATAAGTAAAGAAATGCCAAAAATCATAATTCGCAAATTTGTTGGGTGAAGTTTGCCTGTTACGTTCTCGTCTAACAACAAGTATAACCCATAAATTCAATACATTGTTCTCTTTGTAACCTTTTTCTATTCTTTTACTACGGATTAGTAAATGTCATATATTTGATATAATTTTGACGTCTTACGATAATTTCGTCGATTTGGGATGATTTCTTTTTTTGTGCTGATGATTTTGGTACCAAACATCATATAAAAAAAATATTCTAAAACATAAAAAAGAGCGAAATGTGGATTTTCCTTTGATTTACATTGAAGTTTATTAGCTTACTGGAAGGTAGGGCTCGTCTTAAAATGCAAAAGGCTATTTCAACCTTTCCGATACCTAACATCTTTAGAACCTCATCTATGTAGGTAACAATGCTTTTATAGCTTAATCCTTATGTACTTGCAAACAGTTTATTTAAAACCCGATGCACAACAAAACATTTTTAAAATTTTGTCCTTCTACTGTCCCGATTTTTTCTGTGGCGAGCGTACGAGCGTTGGCGGCATATAACGAACCTTTGTGGAAAGAACGACGTTGGAGAGGATGAGAATTTTAAGGCCTGGGAAAATCAAACGTAGAAAAACATCTGACGTAACAGCATCCACATAATCCCTTAAAAAAAATAGTGGTTGGAAATAAGTAAAATAAAAAAAATTAAATATTAAAAAATAACAACACGCGCGTTAAGTAATTTAACAGTTAATTCTGTAATTTAAATCTATGCAATTGTTTAAATTGCGCGAGATTTTATTCGATGTATTGATGATAATAAACTAATTACACGGTATTTATTAATATTAACAGTTTTATGAATTTATAAAAAAATGTAAACGACTCCGATTTTAAAATTGTTCCGTAATCTTACATTTTATAACAATACAAACGTCAGTCAATTAAAAAAAAAATGGGTATTAATACAATATATTTTATTTCATCAACGTTTTCCCCAATACCGTTTAATTAATTATCCTCTTCGTATCAATTTGTAAGCGACCTTCGCGTAAATGAAGACCGCCGAGCTTTTCCAGAGAAGTACTTAATACGCCCAACGTAAGCAGATTAATGTTGACGCTATAAGACAATAACTTTTATCTACCAACTTTAATTTGTTAAGATTTAATGAAAGTCATTAGAAAAGTTAATTCCTTCATTACTTCCTACTGCATTCCTACAGTTACGAGAGTTCAATTGCCTAATTTTGAAGTCGGGCCTGTTTCGAAGCTGCACTCGAAGTTTTCGAATTGCCTTAATTAGTTATTAAACACGAATTGGAGTTGTTCGAATTGCAGCGCCTGTTAATGCACTTATTATATAAGCAATTTTCGCGGTAATAAAAAGATGCTCGAAGACATTTTATGGGCCGTAAGGGTCGGCCGGTGTGTGTACGTGGAGGCGTTTTGTTCCTCCCTCTAGATGTGTTTTCTTATAGTTAGATAATAAAATATTTGTTCGAAATAAAACTTTCGCCGAGTCGTTCGTATACAACAGAATTTTTATATACCTACTTTTGAGGCGTACCTAATTCTTTTACAATATAAATCGACGTTTCCCTAGCGTCCAGCGTCCCCGCGGTTTAATGGAACGGTTTGGTTATAGTGCGCGTCGTTTTTAGTTGTTTAAATGAAAAACTTGGATAACTGTCTCGACATTATAGTCCAGGTTCTAAGTGCATAAACCCTGCAATTTGCGATTAAAACATAAAATTTTACAAAACAAAGTCAATTACCGTTAGAGCCCTTTCGAAATCGTGCCTTTTAATACTTCGGGGGGGAGGGGGGGGGGCAAGAATATACTATCCTTGACCTTTTAATCAAATTTTCCTCCGAGGAATTAAATTAAAAAAATTAACGTCATTGTCGAATTCCCCACACATTTTAAAATAAAAAAGGTACTCTTACTCACTTTCCATAAAATGAGCGATAATCGAGAATATCGTGCTTAAAGAGTAACAGGTGTAGGTATATACTGGTAATTATATTACTACAGACGCCGAGTGGCTTGTTTCGAATTAGGGGGTGATTTCCAAAGGACTTTGGCGTTTATTGTGGTTAGTACGGGGTATAGAATATGTCCCTAAAATTCCATGCTTGTATCACAAAGTGAAAGGTTTATGCACTTAGAATATTAGAACGCTGCACCTGTGACCCTTTAAGAGCGATTTTCTCGAATACGGCTCATTTTATGAAAAATGGACAAGAGCGCCATTTTTATTCTAAAATATTGGGAAAATCAGGTAATACAATTAAAAAATTTTAAATTAATTTCTTGAAGAACAAATGTAAAAAAATTACGAAATTGTTTTGAAATACTTTATTTATTAGGAATGTAAAGCAAACACGATTAAAAATGTTTTTAAACAAATTGGTTTTTTCCTTTCAATCGGCAAGGAAGGATCGTAATTTTTTTTTTATAGAAACTTAAAGTTTTATTTTGACCCGATCTATACGTCCTCGAAGGATTTCTTAGACTCGTATTATAACGCGCCCCGAATATTAAAAGGGGTTATTTTGAATTAGTGGATGGCTCCGGAATGGTTCTGATGTTTATTGTGGTCAGTGTGCGGCACAAAATGGGCCCTTAAAATTTCACGCTTTCATCGCAAAGTGTAAAGGTCGACATTATTTTTACACTAAATACCTGAACTATTAAAACCAATGATTTTTGCATGTTAATTAACATCACAATTTGCTTCTTATATTTTTATTCGACGATAATTTTATGAATAGGAACCTAATACGTTTATTTTTCAACGGCCTATCTAAATACAATAAAGAAATGGAGATAATGGTGCTTTTGTTCAGTTTGTCTTTAAAAAAATGATAAAAGTTCCTAATTAAAAAAATATGTAAAGCGATTTTATTCAAAGAAAATGAGGGAACGTTAATAACGTGCATGATTAATTACTACCGAAAACTTAAAATAAAAAAAAACTAGAAATTTTAAATCGATTTTTTTTTAGATTGTAAAATAGTAATATTGCGCAATAAAACAAAACTGTAGCTAATTGTATCCATTAATTCCGTTAGTGGAAAAGGGGCTAAAACTATATTTACAACTCAACAGTGATTGAATTTACATTAATTTATTACGGCGAAAATGTTGGTCGGAATGTATGCAAATGAAGTGATAAGGGTCGGTATGTGTCGAGAACGGATTTGATAGAACTTCCAATGCTAGCTTATTTACATCAGGAGATATACGCAGTGTTTACATTAAGCGAAATGTTTAATAAATGGGAATTATTTACCTATTTAGAATTACCTACTGTAAAACGGTTTGATAAATTTTTGTAAATTTTTTTAAGTCGCAAAATGACAACGCGGCGTGCGCTCGGAAAAGCTTATTTTATTAATCGTTTAAAAATATGAAAATATCCCGTTTTTGTGGCCTCGGGAATTTCTGGAGGTTGTTTATAAACAGGTAATGAGTTTTTAAATGTAACCATTTACGATAAGTCGTAAATTGTAAGAAAACGACGTCGTAAAAATAAAATAGAGCAATATGTCTTTCCGCTTTAAAAGTGGCCGCCATTAAAAAATATTAAACTATTTTAAACGTAAACAACTTTGACTTGATTTTGATTCGAAAGTTGCGGATTTATATACAATGACAATAATATTACTGCAATATTTTTATATATCAGTTTATGTCGAGGGGTCGGTAACTTATGTATTAGTGTGTATTTGTTTCTAGAATGTAATACAGAATTACGTTGAATTACTTTGTATTACTTTGAATTACCTTGAATTACTTTGAACTACTTTGAATTACTTTTGAATTACTTGAATTACTTTGAATTACTTTTGAATTACATTGAATTACAATATTAATTTAAGTTTAAAAAAAATTTAATAAAAAAATATAAATATGGAGTAAATATAAATTTAAATATTATATTATAAATATCGGCACTTAATTAATTAAAAATGTGCCGGAACACAAGAGTTAATATAAAGTAGTCAAACCTTCAAGCAATATGAGGTCAGTTTAGAAATTGTAAAATATGATGAAAATTCGGAGACTGATCGAGAAAAATTGTAGTATCTATGTTATCTATTAAAAAATAAGCGAAATCAGAAACGAGTAAATTTTCCGTTAAAGAAATCCGTTACGTTTAGTTACTGAAATCCGAGAAATGGCGACCATTAACGTTCGCCGTCTTTAATGTGCATTTACGTCTTTCTTTGCCATGCCATGTGTTCAGGTAAATCAGTGGTAGAATATACCACGTTCAAAACTTTAAACTGAATATTCCAAATATACGATTTAATAACTTTTTATGCACGACGTAAATTGGAATCTTTCGTGAATAACGTATCTAGACTAAATATTTGATAAAATATATTAGTGTTATCCAGAACGTCCGATTTGGTTGGTAATGCGTCTGTGCAACTCGGTGTAATCTAGGCCATTCAAATTTTATTCCGATGCATATTATCACTACAAAGTTAGTAAATGATTCTGTTTCACACAGTGGAACCAGTGAACCAGTGGAACAGTTTCACAGTGTACCACCTTGTAGTTTTATCTTTGCCATGTGTGCAGGTAAATCATCGATAAAATGTTATTTTTGTGTAATTTTTATTGACGTCGTACATTGGAATAAAATTTGAATGGCCTATAGCTCTTTGTACATTATTTTTTTAAAATTTTTAATAAGGAATCTGCTGAAAAATCTAACAAACGTAGGCGAGCTCCTACGAAATCGGAACATGTATAGATGATAACGCTAAAGATATGTTTCATTTGTTTATGTTTAGTCAGCGTCTCGATAACCGTTTAGAAATACGACTCGTTGCATGTTTCTATAAATGTATATTTTTGATCTATGAACAAAAAAATGTGCCCTTTATTTTATTCAACGAATTGTCACCCTAATTTATATTATAAATTAGGGTGACGATTCCGGGTATTATATTATAATACTGTTAATTTCAAAACAATCGAATATATCTTAAAAATTAAGAGTTTGATCTTTTATTTTTTATTTTTTAAAATCAACTGTACCTTAATGCAAAGAACACATAAGTATTTATTTGTACATATATACCTACGTTTGCATTTACATATACATATCTATGTACATGTCTATTTCTATATATTACTTATTTTATATGAAACATTCATAATAGGTATTAGTTTGAATTGGACTGAATTAGTTTGTATTACATGTATTACTATGTATTAGTTTGAATTAGGTCTGAATTACTTTGAATTACCTTGAATTACTTTTGAATTACTTTGAATTACTTGAATTACTTGAATTACTTTGAATTACTTTTGAATTACTTTGAATTACTTTTGAATTACTTGAATTACTTTGAATTAGTATTACTGTGTATAAAATTTACTATAGTTACCGACCCCTTGGTTTATGTATTGAAAACATTAGGCACGTATTTGTCTTTATTTCCACGTTCATCACATTTCTCCCGTTTTTTTTTTGGTAATTTAGAATTTGGCTATGAAACCTGTTTCGCACAAAATACGCAGCAGATCTTGATCCTTTAATTTTACTTGGTTTTGTGAATATCTGTCTCGTTCTTTTGCTCGATTTACGAACAAACATGGACGTAATAGACGTAATTACCAAAATTGTTCAAATAAATTTAAAATTGCCATTATACAACTTAGATATCTATATTTATAAAAGCAATAAGATAAACGATTTGCGGGCGCATATTCATGCTTCATTTCATTAGGTAGACGACATACAGTTTCGAATTTGCAATAAGAGCAAAAGCTTGTACCAACTAATTACCGTTACGTCAACTTATACCTTAAAATGCATTAGCTCCGTCTGCCGAAGTTACGTTCGCCGTGTAGTACGAGTTAGATTTCAATTTAATATCCGCGCATCTACAAGTATAAAATGTGTTTTCCAGACTTCATGCATTTTTGAACGGAAAATGTCTCGCGCGCAAGTTATCATATCCTTCGAGCTCGTGTCTCTTACGTGTATTACATACGTATTCATGGTACTTATGATGTATACTAAAACAACTCCCCTAAAAGGAGGGTTATATATTCCAAGTTACGTACTTCATAAAGCGATGTAAATCTTTCGCAAGTTATTCGAAAAATAAAATATTCACGATTCTTTCGAACTCGCGCGATGATATATCGAGAGATCAATTTTAAGTTATAACCTTGCGCAAACAAATCACCTGAAATTTAAGTTTCGGGGTATACTTCTTATACGTAGTACATCGCGCGTAAATTGTAAATATCGTACTTGTCGGATTTGTCGGAGAAAGCTTTCCATATTCGATTATGGGCGGCGTTCATTTGAAATTTAAACGGCCTTCCCCGGAAAAAGCGCCCGCTTTACATTCATAATAAATTTTTACGCGCACACACGAAGATATTGACCGTTTTCGTTGATATTCTTTCCTCTAAGTGACGCTTAGTATAACAATAACTCATTTAAAAAAAGAACAATCGGAAATTTTCCCGGAACTGAAACGCCGACACAAACTGGATTCTTCGCATAACTTTTATTAGTGATCCACAGTCGAGCGAAGTTTTTTCTGATAAAATTAATTCGAAATACGAGTTGTTTTAACCGAAAGCCTCACCTGCACGCATTATTTTACCTAATTCCGTTTCGAAATCCGCATCCGGAAAAAGTTATACCTATTTTAATTAATCGTTTATTGTAATACAAAAATGGCGAGGAGGGGGGTGGCTTAATTTGGACATCCGAAAGTTGTTATTAAAAAAGTTTTACTTATCGACGTTGCGTTTAAAAAGAAAATCGGATATTCCGCGAAGCTTAAAAATGACTAAATTTCGAAATAAATCGCGGCGCCACAAGGTTAGCGGAGATTATTCCGCGCTTCAAATTAAATTTCGTCGACGATATCACTTTTAATTTAACTAGTAATTCGAGTTTAATATAAATTAATGACTAATTCACCTACAATTGTAAAACGTCAACTAACAAGAGGGGTATAAAATTAAAAAAGTTTCCCTTTATGTACTTATAAATTCCAAACAACTTACAAACAAAAATCGCCAATAAAATGACGTACAAAGAAAATTAAATTGAAAATTTGTTTAAAAACAAAAAAAAATACCCCTTCGTTCGAGACTTCCTCTATTTCGGAACTTCGAAATAAATTTCTTAAATAAAACAATTTCATTTAAGAAACCATAATAAATTTTCACATAAGAAAATGAAGTGAACGGATGTATTTTATCTCTTGTGTATAGGTAATTAACATATTTCAGCTATAAAACACTTTCTATTGTTGTAACACAATAATTCATACTATAGAGGTGATTGTTGTTAAAACTAGAATATCTTGCTTTTCCAGATCATTGCCCTTCGCAAGCACCTACTCGCGTTTTTCGGAAAATAAAGGCACGTATGAAAATGTTTCTTGTACGTTATCCTACTTGAATTTATCGGAAAACGTTCCCTGCATTAATGGATTTCTACGTTATGTTTCCTGTTTATTGTCTAGGGCCGTTTTAAATGAATTACCGTTAATTGTTTAGGTACGGTCGAAATTGACACGTCCCTAAAGAATTATTCGTAAAAAATTTCGAAGAATATAATTTACTATTTATAGCTTATCCAAACCTATATGATGTACACGTCATCAACAAAAAGTTACTAGATTCGTTTTAAAGTTTGGAAAGTGACATATTCTATAAATGATTTACTTGCGCACATATTAGATGGTATAAAAAAAAGACTACAATTTAGTAGAAATGTCAAAATACTAGGTACGAGGTGACAGCACCGTGTGAAACGTCATCATCTAGTAACCTTGTATTGATGACGCGAACATCATATAGGTTTGGATAAGCTATACATAATATAATTAAATAAATAATTTTAAATTCTAATAAAGAAATAATTCTAATAAATTCTAAAAGTAGATAATAGACATATTTAACGAGAATTATCCAACCTTGTTTTCTTTCTATCCACTTAATTTCGAGAATAGTAAAATCTGAAAATTACTTTTATTACGGGTCCAAATAATTTAAGGCGTGTTTAATTGCGAGGATTCCACACTACCAACTGTGACTCGGGCTCGACGAAATAATTCACACAGTTACTAATTTAGTTCAAAATTTTGTTAGTCCGTTAAAAGTATCAATTAAGCTCCTAGACTAAAATTGCGGCAGATTTATTTCCCTGTACATTGACGACGCTCCAAGTACTTTATACCAACTTACATAGTTACTACAACTTAATTTCTTTGCCATAAGTTTGAGCGTATAAATTCTTTTAAGATAATTTGTGTTTACTAATTCGAATTAAAAAGTATATACCTAATATTATTCTACTGATAGGAATTTTCCGAAGGCGAATTTTCTCATACGAAATTTATTAACAATAAAACCGAGAATCCCGTTGATTAATATTAAATAAATGAAAATCCATAAATTATGAAATAAAAACTTTTTGTTTTAAGAAACTATTGCACCGTATATCTCAAAAATTGAGCATTTTTCGAAAAGTGTTTTGAAATAAGTACAAGTACTTTATAAGTCTCCTTCGAATTGTCGTTCGATTTCAGATACGAGGTCTGACCAATAAGTAATGAGACTGATTTTTTAGCCGCGCTTGTGGTAACACTGCGAACCTGAAACTTCGGTCGGTTAATCTGCCATCCCTCCTCTATCGATACATGTGCTCGCGACTTTCGTACGTTCGTTAGTTCTCCAGCTGTGTTGTGTTTTCGACAACGTGTTTGTAAGGCGTGTCACGAATATGGAACGACGTAATATTGAACAGCGGTACGCGATTAAATTTTGCGTTAAACTCGGCGATTCTGAAGTTGGTATTTTCAGTACGATCCCGAAACAAAACGGCAAAGTCAACAGTGGCTGTCTCCTGGTGCAGCCAGACCGAAGAAGGCGAGAATGAGCAAATCAAAAGTGAAAACGATGATGATTTGCTTCTTTGACAGCAAAGGAATCGTGCACAAAGAGTTTGTACCACCTGGGCAGACCGTCAACCAACATTTCTACCTAAAAGTTCTCGATCGGCTGCGAAAACGAGTCATTAGAGTCCGTCCAGAGATTACCAAAACGTGGATCCTTCATCATGACAATGCTCCATGCCATCGTGCCTTCAGTGTGTCGCAGTTTTTGACCTCAGTTTTTGATCGCAGTATTGCCGCAAGCGCCCATTCGCCGGATATGTCACCCTGTGACTTCTTCTTGTTCCCCCAAACAAAATTGGCCGTGAAAGGAACGCATTTTGAGTCCATAACTGACATCCAGACCGCCGTGACGAGGGTACTCCAGGACATTCCAGTCGAAGCCTTCCAGAAATGTTACGAAAGCTGGAAGAAACGTTGGAACCAGTGTGTAGTTGTGGGAGGGGAGTACTTTGAAGGGGATCACATCAATGTACCTTAATTTTTAAATATACGTATTTTATGGACTTAGTCTCATTACTTATTGGTCAGACCTCGTAGTTTCGAATAGGTACACGTTCCTTAATAAAAAGCAAATTTTCTAACATTAAGTGGAGATCATTTGTAAATAATTAATGTTAACGAAAACTATTAAATATCTATGCAAAAACAAAAACAACTATGGCCATGTCAGTCGACCTTGTAGAGTGCCTACCTACCACGCGTAACTGGAGCAGTTGATAAACATTAATCACAACTTTTTGACTGCGATCCCTCAATATATGAGATTAATCAGCGATATAAATTACCGCATACCTATAAAGCTTTAATAAATTGTGATTGATTTCGTCGAAAGCCTCGCCGAAGTCGGTAAGTATAAATCGAGTCAACTTGGCTTCCATTATTCATTCTGGGTCCGAAATAAAATCGCGATACTCAATTAAATTTAATAAATTCGCACTGTTCATAAATTAAACAACGTTTCGTTGAAAAAAAATGTTTTCCAGAGGTGATTATTTTTTCCTTAAGACAACAAAATTTAAGTGATTTGTCGTCATCTTTGAAGGTACATATTTAGATTTATAGGTAATTAAAAAATCATGAACGCACGAAGGATAATAATTATCGGACCGCGGACAAGCTATCATAAACATTATTCAATTTTTTTTCAAAAACGACGAAAGAAAAATTTATCACGATTGTAAAACATATTTCACAAAAATAGTCGAGTAAATAAAGTCGAAAATTCGCGAAAACTTCGGAACCTACAAGAACAGGACCGATCTTGATAAAACTTTTTTTAACGTAAGCCTCATTATTTAAAATCAGAAATTGTCGCACTCGAGTATTTGTATTATTTAAACAATTATTACAACAAAATACAGGGTATCAAAGAACATTAAGTTCGATTACAGAAAATGATAAAAATTCCTCGAAAATGTATAAACCACGTCAAAATAATGCCACAAGTTCCTATAAATATTTTTCCAACGGCGCTCCCCCCCCACCCCGTTCAGTAGTTCACCCCTAAAGTTGAAGAATAAAAATCAATTTATTTAAATAGCCTGTTTATTTTTTGTTGGAAATTAATAATAAATAAAGGTCTTTAAAATGATGTAATAGGTTTTTTGATATCGCTTCCGGGGAGCCAGGGATGCACAACCCCTAATATTTTTAACCCCAAAATATTTCAGAGGTTTAACCTGTTAAACTTTTAACTACATTTTCAGATTCCCCTGATGTTTTAGGGTAAAAAAGGTGCTCTCGTTTAATTTCGATAAAATAAATCATATTCTAGAAAATCACACATAAATAATGAGATATTCGTGTCCTAGATACGTACCTATAAATTGGATAATATTATTTACATTTTACCTTAAGATGTCTGTGGAATCCTAAAATCTAGTTAAAAGTTCAACAACTTAAACCTCCGAAACATTTCGCGGTTAGAAACATTAGTGGTTGTACGTCCTTAGCTCTCCTGAGATGATAACAAAAATCTATTATGCCATTTTAAAGACCTTAATTTATTACGTACGTACACCAAAAATTATTAAATTCCAACAAAAATTAAACATGTTATTTAAAAAATTGATTTTTACTTTCCAATTTGGGGGTGAATATCTCGACGGGGCAACGCTGTAAGAAAAATATTTAGAGGGACTTGTGACATTATTTCGACGTGGTTTATGCGTTCCCGGAAGATTTTTTACCATATCCTGGACGCCCCGTATTTTGTTGTAATTAATTGTTTAAACAATACAAATACTCGAGTGCGTCAACCGAAACGTTTCTGATTGCAAATAATGTAGTATAACAAACCTTTTAAAATAAGTTTAATCGAAATTTTAAAATTTGTTAGGTACCTGAATATTTTATTTGCGTTATTATTCATAGTTTATAAGACCAGTTAGTTTTTTAATTGATACTCATGTATGCAGTTTCATCAGCCCAATATCGATACCTTATTTTATTATCCTTGACTTCACAATTGAAATTACCTAATAAATTACAAATACCAAATTTATTACATTTTCGGAACGTTTGCTTAAGCTTTTCTATAATACCTAAACTTTTTAATGAGTTCCCATAACGAGCGCCACCTAACTCATTTTTTAATTAACCTTTTATACCAACTCATTAACTCCAAGCTGAGATTGGATAAAAAATGTAATTAATAATACGAAAGTTTATTGCCTTCAGTTTTCCATTTATTTTCGCGGAAAAAAAACCGCTCCGTTTAATTTGTTATCTAATACAACCCTTGGAAATGATCGATGAAAAAAATTTCCGAGTTCCTTTTTCACCAGGCCCAGATTATTTTCATCAATGTATATGTTCACATCGCATTACGGCCTAACATATTTAACTACCGAAAGGTTTTCTTCGCCCCGGTTACAACATACCGCCATTACGGCTACATCCTAACAAAATGTCGACATTCCGCGGTCTACCTTTGACAGAAGGCATGCTAGCGTTCATCAAGAATAGAACAATGGAGATTAATTCGGTAATTTTGAGTAATTGAAGCCTTACAAGTCGTAACTGTTAATTTGCAAAATTTTACCAATTTATTCAAAACGCACCAGGATTATGTAGATTATAATAATTAACGTAACTTAAAAAAAAAGCCCTCAAAGTTTCGTATATTCCGAGCAATTTATCGAGAATGTTCCCGGAAAAGCCGAGTTTTAAAAATAAATTTCGATTTGTAGACAAAAAGTCCGAGGCTTGCACGGTTGGGTTTTGAAATACGTCGGTTACATTCGCGTTTTAAATTAAAAAATGAGCATTATTTATAAAGACTAAATTTAAAAAGCGACAAGAAGCGGCGGCAAGTTTCCTTTTTAAAGACCTGGACGGATAAAGATTATGATAATTTTAAAAATTGCCTCGATAATTTTAATTTTATAATAAAGACCCGTGAGAATACTTACAACTGGCTTTTTTTTTAGATGGATCTCGTTTCATTTACAGTAAGCGATTAATTTGAAGATTTCGTATAAAAAGAAATAAGTCTAATTAAAACAATTCAAAGCGTTCGCAATCGTATTCCATATATATTCAACGGAATGCTAAATAAAAAATATTGTTAAAATATCCTCTCTATCTCGAAAACCATACAACTTAATAATAAATTGGTCGTGTTTATTCAAATTTATCAATATTTAATTCATTAACAAAATAGTGCATTTATACCGATCGATCAATAATTAAAATCAAATATTTTCTTAACGTTACTTAAATATTGATGTGTTTACAATATAAAAATACAGATATATTTTGAATATTGTTTTAACATAGTTTTTAATATGTTAATCAAATATTGTGCAACTATTATTTCATCAATATTGCGAAAACATTTATCTTACAATATTAATGCATGAGTGTAAGCACGTTATTTGCACAATATTGTGATAATAATATTAAACAGTGATATCTCGTGCACATTTTTTTAAGTTAGGATTAGTTGTAGTTTCTAGATGGCGGTTATAGTTGTAGCTCACTTGTTATACCACAGCCCAACTGATTTTAATAAAAACTAGAGTGTCCAGAATTTCATTACCTAATTTAGGGGCCACCGTGATCGACGAAACTGTTCTTTAAGATAAGGCCCTCGCGTTATAATACGATTGGTTTATGCCAACGTGGACATAAGCTATATAATACAACTGTAATATTAAATTCTATTATGATCGTTTTTATTAAAATAATGGTTTAAAAAAAAATTAAAAATTCTTAGATAAATATATTGTTTTATTTAACAATTTTGATATATGCATCTACAATTTGCAATATTGGCTAAATATTTAGACAATGCGAATATTGCTTTTCTATTAAAAGATTTAGTGTAAGAAGAATAAGCTTCAACTCGTTTTTTAGTAATATTAATTTTGATATCTACACATACAGGGTGCGTTCAAGAAATTTCCGGAATTATTTTTTACCGCCCAAGCGAAGTGCAAGCGGGCGGCCGCTCCTGTCGGGATTGGTGGTGGGGGTTCTCAGGCAACAGGGAAAAAATATTCAGTTGTCTCCAAACCGCCGGAGAGTGTGGATTGCTTGTACAGTGAGACCCTGTTTGGGTGACGCGTCACGACTCACGATGCAGCGAAATGTTGAACAGCGGTGAACATCAAGTTCTGCGTTAAACTTGAAAGACTGCTGGTGAAACTTTACAAATGCTTCGGACAACTTACGGGGACGAAGCAATGAAGCAATCAAGTGTGTACGAGTGGTCCCGAGCAGGACGACCGAGTTCAGCGACAGCCGATGAAAATGTGGACCGAGTGCGAACCTTGTTGAACTCTGACCGTCGGTTAGGAGTGCGATTGATTGCTCAAGAGTTAAATCTTTCCAAATCCAGTGTGCACACCATTATTAGTGATCATTTGAACATGCGAAAAGTCTGTGCAAAGTTGGTACCCAAGGTGTTAAGCCACACATGCCTTCTCGTGACTGAGCTGTTGATCAAGTACGGTGTGACAATGCTTCCGCAACCCCCCTATAGTCCGGATGTGGCTTCAAGCGACTTCTACCTGTTCCCCAAGCTAAAAAGAACACTCAAGGGAACTCATTTTGGGACCACCGATGCGGTTCAAAAGGCTGTGACGAATCAACTCAACAGCATGTCAAAAAACGACTTCAAGGGCGCGTATGAAAATTGGAAAATTCGGTGGCAGAGGTGCTACGATGCCGATGGGGACTACTTTGAAGAATTTTGAACAGTTGTACGCTTTATTTGCAATAAATCGTGTTTTATAGCCTCATTCCGGAAACTTCTTGGACGCACCCTGTATATAAACATTAGCTTCGAGTTTGACTTCCGTTAAATATTCCCACACACGATCAGTACCAAAACTGGCCGTAACGCAATTTACAAAAGTAACCCTCGTCGAGTGCGCCGAGTGCCTTGTCATCGCCGCGGGCCGGCGCTTTTTCGTGGTTTCGAGTTTTGCCATCACATTTTCATGTCAATGTCAATTAGCCAACCCCAAATACACACGCGGACCGTGAAATTATGTATACACTGCGAGGGGTAGTTATTCACGAAACTGAGGAAAATAATTTATTTTCGTTTTATCTATTCTAACAGCGCCATCGCCGCCGAATCGTCAGCGAATTTACATTTCAAACAATTTTGTAGTCGAAAAGGAAATTACATATTTAATAGAGGACGTACTCCTTTTTGAGAACGTTTGCAGGATTTTCTAATCATACTAAAACAACCACAATTTTCGGCTGCGATCTAATTTACCGAACCGAAACTTAAAAATGACGTCGTCGACTAAAGGCTTTTGCCAAGGTCCCGACCAATTCTCGTTTTTTTAACCTAATAACGCCCGTAGCGCACCAACGAATTATGAGCAGATCGAAAAAATGTGCGCAAGTTGTTGACGTTTTCGCGCTTCTTTCTTGGACTTCGACGTTATTTTCGTTAGTCGTTGATTAATGAATACGTCAAGAGTGTACGTAGATATTATTGTTAAGGACCTTCGAAGGTCTTATCGAATAAGTCCGTTGTTTTAATCAGAGATAGATATAATTTTTGAACCGGACATAGAAATATTTCAGTTTTCCTCAGCAGCATCCCCTTCGAAAAACTTCTTGCACGGAAGGTATCCCGGGTGTCCCTCTCAGATTTGGTTCGCTTTCGATGTTATAGTAGACCGAAAACAAAGCGACTCGTGTTTTTTTCTTAATATGCTGACGTCGACTTTTAAGGGGCGAAACTACCACCCGAAAATGGGGATGTCGAGCGTCAATTTCATTGTTTCGTATATACATAGGACAACGTGATCTTTTTTAACGAAACTAACTGGAAAAGTTGTTCTTGTAACGATGAATGAAAAATATAATTTCCTCAATTTAATGGAGGTAACCCAACCAAAAAAAATGGTCAAATAAGACTAATTTTAGCTTATAAAGTTTGAAAGAAACATACCTATAATATCGGCACATAAGTTCAAAATAAAGTTGACGTATTTTTGCGTTTTCCCGAAAATTAATATTAAAAGGGATAAGTGACGGACTCGGTGGAGCCGCTTTGTATTTTTTTTATCTCGACCCCTAAATCGCAAACATACAGGTTGATTGTAGGATAATGAAAATTTGACTGCGTGTTGTCCTTATGACTGTGAAGGACGAGTTCGTTAACTTGCACAATCGACCAATCCGTTTCGAAACGGCAATCGATCGAAAATTTTAAATCGGGCTATTTCCCCGTTAATAATTATCGGATCGCTAATATAAAATATGTTTTAGGTCCGCCATAAAATACTTTATCGAACATCTCTCTTTACAATTTTCGCTAAAATGCACATTTAAAAAAAAATCAGGAAGAACGCGATTCATGGGTTCACATATAATATTATAGAAGAGCGTTGCGAAGTTCCTATTATTTAAATCGGAGTTTAAAAATTTCTAATTACAACAATCCGATATAATATATTTTAATTCACCAACAACACTCAAATATTTATCTAATATATTTTCGACAAAGTCGACAATTTAAAAAAAAAATAATCCACTCCCGCATTTTTTAAAATATATAAAACGTATTAATCCGCATGTTCGAAACTAGGACAAAGTATGACAGGGATTTATTAACTGATTGCGGTTTGCAGTTTTCTCGGTCGACGGTAAAAATCCCGAGTAAAGAACATGAAGGCGGATTTTCTCCGTCGGCAATTTTTCATCTTATTTGAATAGAGGGTTCGAGAGTCACATTATCACACGAAGATGGCACACGACTCAACTCAGATATTAGAGAAAGTTTTTTTCGAGACCCGAAATTGATTAAATATAATCGTCATCTTCTTATTTTATTTTATTTTTTCGAGGGTGAAAGCTTCACACCTGCCGTTGCAACGCGCAGTCGTTGTTTTTCTTTCGTTACCTTGCGAAAACAGTTCGACCGAACTAATTATTCGTCGACAATATTTTTCCGTGTATGCACGGCGCTTATGTAAACAGCATTCTGGGGCAGAACGGTATTTCGCGTAAAATTGAAATTCGAAATTGCCGAATGCTTTTACGTCGATATTTGCGCGGGCGTTCCGTTTACGCCAATAATATTTATGCTGCAGTTTGTTTTTTTTAATGCACATGCAACGCGGTTTCGTTTGCTCCGTTTGAGGACTGCTTTGATATGTATCTATATTTTCCGTATTGATTTTCGTTACGTTTTTAATCATTCTGCCGAGGAACACATTTCACGAAGATGTAGATTAGTTTCAATAGCGTGTTTCTTGTTAAAGGGATGGTCAGGAGAATTTTCCGGTTAATTAATATGAATGTAGGTCATTATGCGCGTATACCTTGTTTACTAAAACCGAGGTTTCCTAGAGCACTATACGTATATAAGAGCTTACGTCACTGCAAGGTGAACTTGACACGGTTTAACAATATTTGTGGGCATTCGATTATTAAAAAAAAAAAGTTCAGAAGTTCTACGATTTATAAAACCTGCCGCTAGGGAAACTTAAAATGGTTATTACCGCTTCAAAATTAAATGTTCTGGATGTAATAAATATCTAGTAGTACTGATGCTTCGATATTTCTTATCGCTACTTCGAGCCACTGCCAGTTAGTCGCGCTCCGTTTGATTCGGCGTTTCCGATTAGTTTTCATTCGATGCAACCGATTTATTTATTGGATACGTATGTACATCTATGTGCATTGCACTCGTGCACAACTACAAATCGGTTTAAATTCTCGATTGAATCGTTTGTCGTTTCTAGACGTTCAACGTGAAAAGCGCCGAAAGGGGAAAATAGTAGGAGAGAAAAGAAACGACGACTACGTCAATGCGGTAAATCATGTTGATAATATATTTCTACGGAATATCTATATTTGAAATCTTGAAATAAGTCTAAATAAAGTTGAAATAAATTTAATTGAAAATTGCAAGTAGGCCAGTAAAATTAGAAGTTGACCCGAAAGTAATTTGGGACAAGATAATTTTGTCGGAATCGCATGAGCGTCAGCCTAAAAATCTCAAAAAATTCGTACGGCCAAAATGACAAAAAACGCGCCGTCATCTTGAAATCGTACACGTTTTATCGATGACACCTAGCACCTTCACCCGCGCCTTTTAATTTACCCCCCCCCCCCGGGGGGGGGGGTACTGTGTTTGACATCAAACCGCGGTTTAAATTCATTCGCGCATCGATCGACGGATTTTGTGTAATTCGGTGTTTAATTCGCGGTTTTTATGCAATTTCGCGACTTAACTTCTGGAATGTAATTCAATTAGATCGATTAATTCAATTCAAACTCTAATTAAATTAATCGATCTAATTAAACTGTTAATTTTTAACGGTTAGCAACATTTCAATGTGACTCTTGCGAGTAAAAACATTTAAAATTTAATAGTTTTCCTAGAAAAATTTGAAAAATTACTATTTTTATACATATATATAAAAGTATAACATTTCTATTAAGTAAGTGTTGGTTCTCAGATGAAAATTGTCCGATTAAAAGCACGCAAATTGTTGGTTTTACATTATCGATAACTTTAATCGTCAACAACGAATCTTAATGGAAAATTAATTCAGTATTTAGTTTTGCGGTAATTGATAGATGATTAGCATTAGCGTGTAATTGAAGATTATCTATCCTCAGATATATTACTAAATAGGCGTAAATAAAATTTATCAACAATTTCAATTTATACAAATAAATGGAAATATCTCGCGCGCAGTTACAACTGCCAGCGTTTAATTAAATTTAACGGTTCGTTAAATATTGGTTATCTCGATGATCGTTTAAGAAACTAATGGCGGTTATCGACAATTCGTGTATCATTAACGATGAGTTAAGGCATGTAATACAAAATAAATCTTTTTAAAATTTACGCTTTCGTAATTTTATAATTGATGTTCTATCTGTAATCGAAGTCCCTGCATAAATAAGCTCCGTCTCAAAAGAAAAAGAGAAAGAACCAACCTCTAGATTGCAAAAATTTCAAAAAAATAATTCCGGCCCGTCAACTGCTTTCAGATCGCGCATTCCTGAACCTTTGAATGGAACAAGACAACCCCTTGTTCGCCCACAAGATCCATCGATAAGAAGAAATTATCAATGCATCCTGAAATTATCTACACGGCACGGAGAAAAGTGCCCGCACATACATACAATCTTTATTTTATCGGCGACGTCACTTAATGGACATACTGTACAATCAAAGTGGCTAAATTTACATCAGAAAATTAGGGTGTTAACCGGAAAATGCGGAAACTATAATATACGACATCAAAATATCGTCCTTTTCACACTTTAAAGTAGATCACATATTAGTCTTGATTTATTCATTGTGTTTCGTATTGATTGAAATATCGAGGCCGAGTGTGTTTAAATTCTTTCAAAGAAGAATTTTACCGTCAAATACGCTAAGATGAACGTAAAACGGCCTGAAAATTTGAGTTGACTTCCTGCGCAATATTAGTTTGACGAGATATGTCGCTCACATTCTCAAGTTTATGTTTAACGAGTACTTAACGGATGTATTACGAGCTCCGCATTCCTCGAATATTGCAATTGTTGGTCGTTTAATACATGAAAATTGGCGGATGTCGCTTCTAACATTAACCGAAATCGCCCCAATAAGTGTCGGAAATACGTTCGAAACCGTTTACGAGCAACGGCGAAGTAATCGAAGTTGTGGCACAGATGACAACAATCTAATCCCTTCTATGATCGAGGAATAAAGAAAATAATCTCTATATCTTTTTTAACATTTGCACCAACTTAAGTACTTATATCGGTATATGATTGACTAAAACGCCAGGCAGCTGCACACTGCCATAAAATAATGATGTATTGAAGGTTAACGTGACGGCGGATAGAAAAATATTGCCGAATCCCTTGACAGTGAACAACGTTGGCGTTTTAGAGGTGAAACTTTATCGGTTGCCGTGCGTTTGTAAGTCGCGAAATGTATTAATACGTAGGCAATCTCTTTTAAAAACGTAAATATAATGTAAAATAATTAAATGATGGAGAGATCTGTTCCAAAAATAGGACGACTTTTAATGTAGTCGCGATAACAATGTTTATACGAAACATTTAATTACATATTCGTCACTAAAGACAAAAGTTAACGTTTATAGAATTTTTCGCTTTCACTAGTGACGGAAATCGCGTTTTCGTCGGAAGTATCTTACTTACCACCGAAAGTTGTCTTTTCGTAAGGGTCGTGGAAAAATTATTTTTCTCCACATTCGCGTTTTTCAAATTTTTTTAAACAATTAATTCCACAAAACCAATCACGAATTGTGAGGCAAAAGAAAGTTCGCGTTTTCTTCTAACGCGTACGCTGGATAATTATTTCGGTGACGATAGTGCCCTTTTGCGCTGTCCGATTTTGAACGATTTTAAACTTTTTAAATATAAAAATACACTTTTTCGATCTGTCAAGGTATCATCATCAATGCATTTCTTCATAAAGGGAATTCTTAAAATGTTCAGAAATGAAATAGCTTGACGCATGTACTAAACATTCATAACCTCGAAACAGTCGCAACGTTGAAACCAAGCGCGGAGTATAATCGAAGAGCCGCGATTATCGAAAGTGTTCGTGCTGGACGCTCAACGACAGAAATCATTCGATTTTTCGGGTACCCAAGATCGACTGCGTATGATGTCGTCACGAAGTATAACGAGTCGGAGAAGTCCAAAGAAGGTTTGCAACACCGGCAAGGAAAACTCGCCCGAACGAGCGCGTTGTCAGGACGCCCGAAATCATTCGACGGGCTCAGGAGCTGACTGTTGAGGATCCAGGGCGGTCGATCCGAAAATTGACGTCGGTTGTCGGTGTGAGTGAAAGAACTATGCGTCGAATCGTCGAGGAGGACCTCCGCTACAAGTCTTACACAATTAAAGTGAGACAGATGCTTTCCGAAACTGCCAGGACAAAGCGAGTTGAACGCCGTAACCTGCTTTTGTGTTCTTTACGAAACAATGCTGCCGGACGCCTCGGGTTTTTTCTGACGAAAAAATTTTTACAGGAATTTACAGGAATCGAAGGAATGATCGCTGGCTCGCCCATGATCTTGAAGATGTCCCCATTGTTTCCAGAACGAAATTTTCCAGTGTCCAGTGAGGATGATGTCATGCCACCGCATTTCTTTAACAAAGTGGAAAATGTCACAAAAAAAGTTTATTTGCAAATTGGTCGTCGGACAACGACGACATGTTTTGCTCCAAAGAATTTTGGCCTCCCAACAGCCCAGATTTAAATCCTTTGGACTTCTGTGTATGGAGCGTAGTTGAAAGGGTCACTAACAAGTTCAGACATCCAAACGTCGCATCACCGAGAGCCGCCATTGAAGCGGCATTCGCCGATATGGACCGTGACTCGTTAAAACGGGCCTACGAACGCTTCAGACCGAGAATGGAGGCGGTCATTCGGGAGTAAATGTGTTCTTTTAATTTAGTAAAAAAATAATTATAAACTTCTCCATTTTTGCAATAAAAATTATGTTTCAAAAAAATGTTTAATTTGTCCGGATTTTGGCGCCGCACCCTTTACTCGCATACCATATGTTTAGTTTACCCTACACTTCGTGCAGGCGATAATTTAAAAGCTGCGTTGCCGGATTTTGAGAAAAGTATTTAAGAAATTACAATTAAAAAAATTTTACTTTTAAGAAACTCCTCGCAGCCGCATTGCAAACAGATACAAAATAATTAAATATGATTTAAAATATGAATCAATTGTCGGAGGTGTGATATTTCCACAATTTCGAAGTCGTAAGATAAGTTTATATGTTTTATACATATATGACGGTATCATCTTCAATAACCATTTATCCGATGGTTGCGAGGATTGCAAAATCTGCGAAATTTTTTTGCTGATAATATCTATAAAAAGATTTTAATTCCACGATCGCGTTTCAATTGTTTCGATCATGGAAAATGTTCGATTATAAGATAATGTTATTCGCCGAAATATCGTCAAACTCGTAAATCACCGACCTTGCCAGAAATTTGTAAAAACGCTCCTCGTTAAATTCGCAAGCGTATCAGACGAAATTTAAACTGTAAAAGCATTCAAATTTAGGAAATATCATTCCCTCCGACTAAAAAGATTCCAAAGTGATGATTCCTTTACTAAAATGGAAACGGAAATAAACATTAATGCTAAGACGTGCACCTTAAAAAAGAAGATATCGCTCATCTTTTGACGGCAACTTCTGGGCTTCGTCGAAGCGTAAATTAAACGAGACTCTGACTTTTTAAAATAGTTACACCTATTGCATTTAATTTTTTTTCCTTTTAAATAAATTGTACGAATCTTAAACGTTGCAACGAATTGATAAGTGTCCCTCTTCCGAATCGACGTTTTATTCAAACGCACTTGGGCATGCTCCCAAATCCTTACCGTTCAATTGATTTCAATGCAATTCAGCAAATCGTACCGAATTGATTACACTTTAAAGTAAGCAGCTCGCACGGAACTCGATTAGAATTTAAAATGCTTACCGCCGACGAAAATAAAATTTGCTCGACAAAAGCGTTAATTTCTCTTTTAATTTATCAAATCTTTTACGCTCCCTTTAAAGTATAAAAATTACTCAAAACCTAATAAAGTTAATTTAAAAGAAAAAATTGGGTCATTCGTTCTACCCATCTCGACGAAAAACAAACAAGAACGAGTGTAAAATATTTATTAAACGCTTCGAGACGTAACGAATCTATTAAAATTCCATTTTACGCATAGGTAATTCTTTTTTTTTTCTCTAAATTTGAACCTGCTCAGACATCGCAATAAGTTTGAAGAAAATAAAGAAATCTCGCCGTCGCGTTCGCCCCTTTGTTAAAACTAAATTAAAGTTCCCGGCGAAGCACGATGAGTTTCGCAACGAGGGCGGCTGACCTATGCGGATTTTTTGTATATCTATATCGTAGTGTTTTCCTGCTAAAACGACAAACTTGCGTATCTTTATTTAATGCGTAAGTTAAGCGACGCTGTCGCCGATAAAGGACATTTTCTAAACAAGGGTACGTTGGTTAAAACAAACGTTTAAATAATACTAACCGAGATGTTTCCTTTGTTATATACTACGTGTAGGTACCTACGTTATTTTAGCCATTTAACGGCGATATCTTAATCATCCTTTGTTTCAATTCTAACATAACGTCGTACGCATACATTGTTTTTGCTTGGATTTTCTGGTCCCTTCGTGTTACGACGAAAATATCCTAGGCGTCGAAAACGTGTTTTATCATATTAATTGTCAAAAAGAAAAAAAGAAAAAAACGGACGAGCTCTCGTTTATTTTTACTACGTCCACGGCTCGTTAAATGTTTAATTAATTCTCCTAAAAGTAAAAGAAGCCTGTTTTTGTTTTCTAAATTACGTAAATTTTAAGGGCCACCTGGATTTAAAGATATAAGCGTTTACGTATGTCTATAAAAACGATGTAAAAAACTGAAAAATAAGCTTTTGTTCGGGTGCAGCACCAAGTTTTCTAATTTATTTAATTAAATAGATTCGATGTTACGGAGAATATAGAGGAAAGTGGCGGTATGTTTAGACACCGTCAACGAAGGAAATTAGCGTACGCTAAAACTCTAATTTACAAAATTAAACGATGGCATGCATTGGACGAACGCCAACGTACGCCATATTTTCTTCGAGCAGCTCAAGAACACGGCCCATTCGGAGTGTCTGCTTTTTCGTCTCGCAATTACAAAAAACTTCGTCGAAAAACAATTCGAATTTTACGTCTAGAGTGTAGCAAAAAATTCGCGAAAAATTGCTCATTTAATCTTGTACCGATGAGAATAAAAGGGGCCAATTTAAATTCACACATTAAGTTCAATTTAATCACACGGCAACGAGATGCGATTTTTAATCGTCCGGGGCCGTATAGAATACATCAAAATAAAACTTTAAATCTCTACGAACTTTTTCGTAAGACGCCCCCCGCCCCCCAAAAGAAAATTTTTTAAATAACATTTTTATTTTCTGTTTAAATTTAATGATTTTAGGTATATCTACATACGTAATAAATAAAAAGTCTTTAAAATGATGCAATAGGTTTTTTGATATCATCGTAGGGGAGCCGGGGGTGCACACATTTCGACTGAAATCGGATTGTCGCGGCTTCGAACACGACAGGAATGACAACCGAACGTGTTTTGGGTACAATTTGGGTACCACTCTACAAAATGGGTAAACTCATTGCCGCGTGACGTGTAAATGCGCAAAGTAAAATGAACCTAAATTAACACTTTAAAGGAGCAATCTTTCGCATTTCAAGCATGTTTCATGGGAAATACGTCTTTATTCATTAAAATATTCTTAAACTATTACGTTTCGATGTTTACAACAACTTAAATATATATATTTTGGGTCGTTCGTTTATATCGTTCGTAAAATGTTTCTTTTTCTTTGTTTCGAAACGGAAAAGAATTTCTGTAAGACAACGAGCGTAACGGAAATGTTCAAAAAAAAATCACGTGTGCTTCGTTACGTTTATAGCCACCAGATTCGACATCCCGAGACTATTTTATGTTATTCAAACAGAAAATGAAGCTGAAAAGAAAGCGATTTAATGCAACTTTAGGCACTTTCAATATTTTGCCCGAGAGATTATTGCGACCATCTCGGCGATGTTTTAAAGATTTTATGTTTCATAAGGGCTTCATTTGCATTTTAAATGATAATAATTAACTTTATGACCCGGCACGACTGGGTCTCGTTGTAATTAGACATGAAAAATGTCGGAATTTTCGTGCTATTTCGAAAGTCCAAAAGTTTATCGAAAAAAATTACAATACTGAAGTGTTATATGATCAAGAAAATAGGATTCTTATGGTTTTCGGGATTGCTGAATATGAATTTATGGTTAAAAAACAAAATTAAAAACGTTTAATCCTTCCCTAAAAATCACCCTTCCGATGTTTTAATTTTTCTAATCGCAAACGCCAAGTTTTGTATAAAATTTCGGGCGTAAGAAAACAAAATGGGAAAAATAACATACCCGATAAAAATGTAGTACGAAATATGTCAAAAATAATAATTTTAATTCTAGAACTGTGCGATAAACTAGGCCCTTGGGGTGGATCGACCCCCCAAATAATTAATAATAATCCAAAGCAGTAATTTTTAAAGGGTGAACATTTTAGTTCTTATCATTAGAAACTCAACGATAGAAGTTTTACGAAAATCTATTCGGGTTCCGAGGTAAAAACCTGCACTGTACTAATAATAATTCTGACGATCGACACCCCCTCAAACAAAAAGTACATACACACATACGTACTTAAATAAAAATAAAATTTTTTAGAAGTGGGGCAGAAAGTGTGAGCACAGAAAATAATAAATCCATGTCATATTTAGGTGCCATGATCATGCGTATGTTACCTATCATATCTCACGATCTTGTGACGACTTCAAAAAAATATTTTGTGAACACCTATACAAGTAGGAATTAATTTTAAGATTTCTTCGGGATTTTGAAATCTGCCCAAAAAATTAAAAATATTTTTTTTTTGGATAGACCGCTTCATTTCGTCATTTTAAACAACACGTGAAAGTTCCCCGTAGATAACCGTGCCGGCGTTACAAGATATAAGAGGTTAAAGATAAGAAAAATGGGGTTTCGCGAATATTTCGCTTTCTATGGGTTGGAGGTTATTAAGAAAGTTATAGATCTCTCAAAATTCTCTACGAAATGGTCCTAGGTGTACATTTGTCACGTACATCGAACCGGTTTCGAGATATTAAGCAAGCAAAGTATGAAATGTACGCCGCATCCGCATCAGCACCATCGACATCCAACCCATAGGAAGCGAGATGTTTGGCGAAAAATCCGCTTTTTGAACTTTGACCTGCTATATCTCGTAACGCCGGCATGATATCTATGGGGAACGTTCGCACATTTGTTTCAAACAACGAAATGAAGCTTTTATTCCAAAAGCGCTTCACTCTCATTTTTTTGGCCGATCAAACCTAAAGTTACTGGACTCTAGTTGGGTTTGAATTACATTTTTTTTTTAATAAACCTTGCTGTGTTGTATGTTCTTATGTCGCGTAAAAGACCATTAAATGAGCTGCTTTAAAGCGAGACGACTTTCGGCTCTACATCGCACGTGGAAAGCCCGCTAAAACATAAATAAAAGAAAAATCTCCGAGACTGTTTTTTAATGAAAATCAGGAACTTTACGTATAATAAATTTTTGCACTGCGTCCGATTTCGACCGAAATCACCAACATACATATTTATTTAATCATCGAGCTTGCGCATCATATCGGTTGCTTAAATTTTATCATTAAATTAATGCACAATTATTAGTTTAACGTTTCGACACACTAAAACCCCTTTATTATTTGATTTCATTAACCACTTCCAACTGCAATGTTTTATTTCATGTCCAATCGGTATATCAACGTTCGTGTACCTACTTTGTACCTACCTACGTTTTTATAACTAGATATTATTTACTAAACTAGGGGGAAGATAAGATAAGATAATTATCGGTAAATTTATTGTTTACATCAATTATACATAATTATGTAATGTTAGAATTTAATTAAATTGATAAATATAGATATTTATGAGTATAGAATATTAGTATTCGATAACAATATAAGTTAGTTGAATTAAATTAAATCACGTAGTTTTTTATTCATTTTATTTTGGTCAAAACTTTCAAGGAAGACGATCGGTAAACTTTTACCCTTCTTGTTTAAGCTTTCCTGTTTGCAGGTATGAAACGAAGGTTATTCATTGTTATCGTTACCTAGTTAAGTGTTGTTAAAAATATGCATATTATCGTTGAAATTTCTTTCTATATTACACCAGATGCAAAAATACATTTTGAATGAAACCGAACATTTTTTATTTATATATTTACATGTCGGTAGATATTTATACCTAATTAATTATGTATAATTTTTAATATACCTAGCTACCGTTATAATATTTTTCCCATCTTTGTATCATTCACGCAATTTCGTAAGAATTTATTTTACTATTATAAAGTAAAAACTAAATATGCTTCTTGTTCTACGCATAATTAGCCTTATGAATGCCAAACCGGTCACCGCTCGATGCTGATGCGGGTAAAAGCCCAGGTATAAAGGGAAATTTCCGGAAATGTAATTGGAACCTTATGTAAAATGGAAGACCACTCAAATGTGAATTTTTTGATATCAAACGATTCGTCTTAAAAAAATAAACATTTTACATCATTACGCCAAACTGTTAATGAATAGAAGAAACTTATAAGGGTAAAAAATTCACTTACTTACGATTACAAACTAACTAGCTTGATGGAATTCTTAAAAATTTATTTTTTCAGAAAACGAGAAATTCTGAATCTACAAGTAAGACTTTACTTGTTTAATAGGTTTACTACCTAATTGATTTCACAATATCGATATTATAAGTTGTTTGTAATGACCTTACGGTTAATAATAAAATAAACATATCCATTAAATATAAAATATTTTGGCAATTTTTATTTACTATTTATTTAATATTTATTATATTAATATTTATATTTATTTAATTTCTTTTTTTTTATTAGGTAATTTTTAGTAAATATATTGTAAGTGTAAAACTAAATAAGTGAAACGATCATACAAATTTGTGAAACATTCGTAAAACTAACATTGATAACATTAATTACCTACAAAATATTATAAGTTATAATTTTTCATACTATATACCGTATATTACTATAAATACTTTGCATACTTTTACAACTATATTTTTAGTTTTATGTTTATTGTGGCGTTAACGTTTAATCAGGAAACTATTTGTCGGTATTGTGTTTATTTAATATTAATTTTCTTTAGTGTTTAGTGTGGGCATTTTTATAATTATAAACTTTAAGTTTAGATTGCATTTTTAAATAAATACTGAATATAAGTACACTTATCTTATTAAAACTTCTTATTTTTACAAGCTTATAATAAGCTATTTTTAATCTATTATAATTTACTATTACCCTATAACGTTTATTATATTAGATTCAGAATTTCTCGTTTTCTGAAAAAATAAATTTTTAAGAATTCCATCAAGCTAGTTAGCTTGTAATCATAAGTAAGTGATTTTTTTACCCTTATAAGTTTCTTCTATTCATTAACAGTTTGGCGTAATGATGTAAAATGCTTATTTTTTTAAGACGAATCGTTTGATATCAAAAAATTCACATTTGAGTGGTCTTCCATTTTACATAAGGTTCCAATTACATTTCCGGAAATTTCCCTTTATACCTGGGCTTTTTACCCGCAACAGCATCGAGCGGTGACCGGTTTGGCATTCATAAGGTAGTTATGCGTAGAACAAGAAGCGTATTTAGTTTTTACTTAATAATAGTAAAATAAATTCTTACGAAATTGCGTGAATGATATAAAGATGGGAAATATATTATAACGGTAGCTAGGTATATTAAAAATTATACATAATTAATTAGGTATAAATATCTACCGACATGTAAATATATAAATAAAAAATGTTCGATTTTATTCAAAATGTATTTTTGCATCGGGTGTAATATAGAAAGAAATTTCAACGATAATATGCATATTTTTAACAACACTTAACTAGGTAACGATAACAATGAATAACCTTCGTTTCATACCTGCAAACAGGAAAGCTTAAACAAGAAGTGTAAAAGTTGAAAAAGTTTTCCTTGAAAGTTTTGACCAAAATAAAATGAATAAAACCACGTGATTTAATTTAATTTAACTAACTTATATTTTTATGGAATACTAACATTCTATACTCATAAATATCTATATTTACCAATTTAATTAAATTCTAACATTACATAATTATGTATAATTGATGTAAACAATAAATTTACCAATAATTATCTTATCTTATCTTCCCCCTAGTTTAGCAAATAATATCTAGTTATAAAAACTAGTCGAAATTAATTTGTAATGTAAGTACCAGTGTTAAGGTTGTTTAACTCCGCCTTCATAAAATAAGGGATTGAATTCTTAGTGGTTTTTGAGTTGCCTATCCCATACGACTCGGTACGCGAAACCACTGTTTTACCAGATAGTACCTGCTTTCTATTTCAATATTTATTCGTTCTCTTCTCGTTTGTTTATGCTTTCACTTTATTAAGAGAGCGATTCAAAAAATACTTATATTATGCATTCAACAGTCTCTAGATAATTTAGTTTTCAAAACTTAAGTTATTACATAATTTTATATAAAAGACACATAAATAAATAGGATTTTTTTAATAAAAGCGCAAAAGACAAAAATATAATCTTCAACGGCACACAAAATAACTCTGTTCGCACGGTATCGTGCCAAGAACGTGGCGTGCAACTTACATGTTATTTAAGTAATATTAATAAATAATAAAAAGAAACGTTAAGAGTATGTTATAAATACCACGACGAGGGTCACTTATATTTATTACTTTTCAACTTTCATAAGTTCATGGTGGTTCTAAATCTTTTTAATTTTAAACATTCGTTACACAAACACATTTATCAGATATACCGTGCCTATTATTTTAAGCAAATTTGATCTGCAATTTTGTACAAATTTTTTATTGAAACGCTCGGTATTGTTCAATTACGTTTATGTAACCGTGAAGTTTTTATAAATAATTAATTTCTATATTTTATCGTTTAAAATATGTTAAACGTCAACTAATAAAGAGCTTAAAATATTGATCGCGAGATTCGTGCAATACTTCAAACTGCATTACCACATTTAACCATAAAATATTCCTAATAAATAATAGATAATAAATTCACTTAAGCGTTACGTTGTAATAAAGGAAAACGTAACTGCCTGCATATAGAACATTTCAATTACAATTTATCATGCACGTAATATCTTCTAAATTTGATTGTAACTATTACGAAACATTAATATTTCGAGTTTAATTTTCATTGTAACACTATAAATAAAATGATTTATTGAAATCACGATTGGTACCTACGTACGTTAAAATTGTAAACGTTTCATTTCTCGGTTTACTGAATAAACATTAGTCGATTTGTATAAACGGCTACTATTAAATAAAATACATAAAATATGATTTCGTTACATTAAATATAATGAGTTTTCTAATAAATAACGAATCGTATCAAAGAAAGATCGACTCAATCCGATTACTTTTCCACGATAAACACATCAATCATTTATTATCTAAACTGAATCGAATAATTTAGGTATATCCAGTTACGCGTTGTTTTAAATCGGTTAGGTGCCTATTAGTTAAACTTGTTAAAAACGATTTTTGACTTCCGAAGAAAATTCGTTACCTACCGTTTTGTTATTAAATTAATTCGGCGGCGTTCCTTAAATACGAGAGGAAATAATTTCTCTAACTGTGATAATTAAACACGTCTACGTCACCCTCTACAACGAAACCCGACGTTTCCTCGCTCTTAATTACCCTGCACACATGAAGCACGCGTTATGAGGAAACGCCAACAATAATGCGCAACGAATTACGCACTTTAGGCCTTTTAGAACACAAAGCTCAACTCTATCTCCCACCGCAATATGTATTTTTCGGCGATTCGTCCATTTCAATCGGCAGCGCCTACTTATATGATTTTCGTGGATACACCGGAAAGGTCAAAGATCAAAACAGCCCCGTAGAAAATAACGTGGTACAATTGATATTTCAATCAGCTGCTTCTATTCGGGCTTGTAATAAACTTGCAGGAAATATAATCGTAATGAACGATGTTTTCTTTCGAAAGAAAATCAATTCGTTCGCTATTGGCCATCGCCCAATAAGCGAAAAATGTAAACTACAGTCGTATATCGTCGATTAAATGAAACTTATTTCGACTTACAACCCTCGTGGCTCCTAAAAGAAGTATTTAATTCCGAATATAACGCGCAAAGAAGGCAATTAAGCCCTTAAAATGCGAAAATTAAGATTTTTGCTCGTTTAATTAATTAATGCGGCTAATAAAGATCGCGGTAACGAAATAATACAGCAAATTGGCATGTAAATATACGATAAACGTTGATAACGCGACCTAAACACCAAAAATAACCCGCAATTTAATCACTTTCACGATTTTGTGTATATAAAGTTTTTAAAATCACGTAACCACAACATAATTCAAGATCTAATCGTAAATTTAAATGTTGAGCTAGTTGTAGAAAATAATAAATTCCAGCACCTGAAAAACCGCCAGACAACAAGAGAAATTGCGGGAGATTATAATGGGGAAAAGAACGCAATGAAAATTAATTCCACTTTCCCGATCCTTTTTATTTGCCTCGCGCGGATATTGAAACAAGTTTTCGGGCTGCAGGTTGGCCGAAACATATTTTTATTAGAGAAGTTTAAACGCGATTACGCTGACCACGGACGATTTCCCTTTCCGGCTTCGTGGCTGCGTCGCTCGCGTCTTTTAAATTTATAAAGGTTTTTATGCGTTATCGAATTTTATTGAAAACGAACGTATGCGTTTGGAAATTGGCCGGGATCGCTAATGAAATATTACGAACGTAATTTCCAAGTAGTTCGTTAGCTCCATCAATTATCCACCATTTGGATAATGGTTGTTTTTCATTCAGTTGTTTAGTTAGTTCGTGTTAAATGGAAATAACTGGGAGAGAGCGCTTTCTCCGCTCAAATAAATTCCCATACGTGCCGTAAATTGTCTGTAATATTAGATATCTGCAAACGATATATAGATGTTATATTTCATCATTAAAAGTTTAAACTCTGAAAATAATATATTAAATTACGTATTTTATGTTATTTGGCTAATTCTTTCATTTTTTTTCTGTAAATACTACTGTTTCACGAACGCCAATTTTTTTACAATCCGTCTATAATGTTAGTCGAGCAGATTTATAAGGGGGGAGCATTGCAATGCGTGGTATGTCAAAAGTTTTTCTGCCGATAATTTTCAATTTTGACGGGACTTTGGCACCTTCGAGGAGAATTTTTGTTCACGTACACAAGGTGTAAAATCTCTCACGTCGAAATCATATCCTAAATTCCTATAAACGACATATTTCAGACTATACGACGCTCCCTTGTCGAGATATTCTCCAAAGTTGAAAAATAAAAATCAATTTTCATTAAAATTTAATAATTTTTAGTGTACCTATTTTAGTGGTAGTAAAAGAAGATCTTTAAAACAGTGTAATATTTTTTTTATATCACCTTAGATGAGCCAAAAAGCGCACTACCCCTAACCTCCCTACAATCACAATTTGTTTCCAAGGATCGAATTTAGCGAATTTTCATAGAAAATAAAACTGTTGTAGCCTGTATGATGACGGACACCCAGACGTGTTCCTTCCTGGATTTTCTCGACCCCTCGACCCCTAAATCACGAAAATATAGATCGTACATTTTCGGTCGGCCATGTATATATATATAATTAATTTCTTGTGGACACGATTCCGGTCGCAATTTTGATTGTAGGAGGCCGAAATTTGGACAGTGTATTGTTTTTAGGAAAACAAAGGACGAGTTCGTTAATCGGCCAAATCGACCGATCAATTTCAAAATGGCGCCCGTTCGAAAATTAAAAAAATTCTAATCTCCTTTACTAATCATCCGATCGGTTATGCGAAATATGTTTTAGAATTGGCATAAAATTCTTTACCGATCATGTTTTTTTATAATTTTCGATGAAATGCACCGTTTTCCAGATAATCGAAAAAAAGTGATAATTTTGTTTTTAATTCTTATAAATTTCTCTTTTAAATATTAATGACATTTTCAGATTTCCAAACATTTTACGATAAAAACGAATTTTTTGTAAATTTGAAAAATGGGTCATATTCGAGAAAATCAATTAGTTTTAACGCAGTTTTCGGACGGTCGTGTTCGCGGCAAAACAAACTTAAGTGCGGTTTTCTACCAGTAATTTTTTTAAAGTTGTTGAAACGCGATTTTTACCATTAAAGTTAAATTACGAATTACTTTAAAAGCTCCACAGTTTTTTTTTTCATAATCCATTAAAATAATAGTCGTGAAACGTTAACCGATTACTATGTGAGTGTTGATCGTGATGCGATCCGATACAAGTGAAAAACGCGACACTCGAGGCAAGCTCTCGAGCTTAATGTGATAAAATCAACCAGCCTAATTTGTTAGCATTTCGTTTATAATATTTTAACTAAAAAATTGGCATCAAAAGTAAAATATGTACTACCTCGAAAAAAAAACAAATATCAAAATCATATCGACAATAGCGGCCACTTCATCAATCACTCGACGACGCGACGATGGCTTCTCATTTTAAAAGTGCCACGCTTCTCGTAAACGAAATATTTCGTCACGTACGTCCTCTAACAGGACGAAATCAAAGAAAATGCTTCAATAAATGTCCGACGGAATTCGAAAATTTATAGTAGTAAAACATTTATTAGATTGCAAGTCCGAGCGAAATTTTAAACGACGACGCGACGCGACCCAGTGTTGAAAACGCCAATTATTATTATCGCAGCGGTTTGCATTTAAAGATAATGATGTCGACAAAATTTGCATATCTCGGTTGTATTTACTTCATTAATGACTTTTTTATTGGGATTTTTATGCAAAACTTTAATTGTTCGACTGAAACAAGCAATTAAGGTCTAAAGTTGCGGTTACTATTTGAGAATTCTCGTTCGGTTATAATTTCGCGGCAATTGGTTTCGCAGCGAAAATTGCACGGCTCGATGGACGGTGGTAAGTTTTTATTTGGACGGTTCGCTTATAAAATTGATACCCTTTACCGATATATCTATAAACTTTAATGCTTTTAAGTTTTCCACTGACTCGCCAGGTTTTCGAGGATGCGTTCAAGAATTAACTTGGCGTTTATCGTGCTAGTCGCAGAACCAAATTCCTATTTACAGAAGTTTCCTTTTGGCATTTCTCGCATTTACAATAGTTTACATTTTTTAACCGCGCATTCCCTTTTGTTTTACGTCGTCTTACATCCTCACCATCGAATGTACCTATTATGTACCTACATTATTTTCGTTGATATCTTAGGAAACTTATTGTTAGAATATGCTTAATAATAAAACAATAATGTTTTAATGTTAAAATGTAATAAAAATTTCTTTCTTTTTGTTTTAATAGTTTTTACATGATTTTTAAAATTTTCTAATAATTTTTTTAATAGTGATGTCAAATTAGAGCTACTTTTGTAAAACTATCATCGTACTGATTATTGCTTATAAATAAGAATTTGTATGCGAGAACACAATACATATATAAAAATCAAAATATGTAGACTTTTAATTTTTGCATTAATTTTGCAACATTTATGTATTAAATATAAATTGTGTAAAATGCGTTTCCCAACTTACACAATCACGCCGTCGACAATCTTTACTGGAGGAAACCCTATAGGTCAAACAATATCAATCATTTCCCCAGTTTCCTGCAGATTTTACATCGACATCCGCTCTTAAAAATAGGTTACGAAGTTTACTTATGCGTGCTTGCACGGTTACTTCACTTTCGATAATGTCATCGTTGAATTTAGTTTTATACACCTATATAAACTGAATAAACCTAATTTGAATAAACTGGATATTTGTCCTATAGGAATTCCACAAAGGGAATTCCCATTGAAACACTTACTACGACCTTATAATGTTAGCAGTGCATTTAAATTAACTTTTAATAGCGATAAATTTTAAGATACGAGACACACTTTAGATTGCTTGGCAGTGGAATAAAATACGGAAACCAGGTGTTCGCTTAAAATTCAATCTGTTAAACTTTACGGTTAAGTTATGGCGATTTTTCGATTCGCAGTGACGTTCCGATAACAACAATTTATTTAAGGCGTTGAAAGGGAAAAAACTGAAGAGTTTTAAGTCAAATTTATTAAGTAATTTATTGAATTACCATCGAGATGCACGTCATAAATCGTTTTGTTTCAGATTTTCTCCAAAACGGTGCATTTTAACGAAAATTGCAAGAAAGTTGTTCGATAGGCAAGCTTATTAACCAGTCCCAACTACGATAAATTAATATAACGAATAACGAAACAATAGGAAAATTTGAGCAAAAACATAGTTTGAACCCCTGTCACAAAGTCGACGGTACATTTCACATTAGCTATCCGATAATAATTAATAACCAAATTTATCCAATATCCAATTTATCCAATTTTTTTAGAGAGGTGGAATAAAAACGTTCCCAACGTTCCACATTTTTTTTTATATCAAATAAGAATAATTGCTAATAATTTCTAAAGTAAAAAATTCCCTCATTTTGACTAAGGAATTCTAACAGTAATATTATTCATGTCACGTCATTTTTTTTTTAAGTGATACCCATTAGGTAATTTAATGTTGCATAAGATGAATCGTAGCCGAGTTCGTCCACTTTTGTTTTGTCGAGAAACGACGCCGACGCCCATTAAATTTACCAAAAACTGGTCGTTATTTCTTGATTTTTCGATTTGATCGTGTATAGGCAAGTCTTTTTACTCCGCCCGATACATCAGAGTCGGTCTAAAAATAATTCACTTTGTTTATCAATTTCATTGTTTAAAACAAATCTAATTAATTTATTTATTAATTTGTTCCTAACGTTTATTAATTTATTACTCGTCGAAAACAAACGCAAAACGAAATTATGCAACAACTCTCAATTCTACAATCAAATTGAGACAATTTTTCAAGAAAATTAAGCGCGTATTTCATATTTTTACGTTGAAAATTCAACGTTTAAATCGCAGTAGAATATGTGCACCCTTTGCTACGCGACTCTCGAGGGCTTAGTCGATTCGTTCGGTGGTGGATTTTTAAATACGGACACCACCTTTGCCGTTAGTGCTCTATTTATCTCTTTTCGTTCCGGTAAAGCGAAGCAAAGGAACACTTTTAACTCGTTGTCAGTAATAACGACACTCGAGAGACACCCGATAAATACAACACGGCAATTGTTCGTGATTAGAATTACTCAAAATTATAAAATTGAACAATTAAAATTTAATATGAAGATTAAAGATATTTTAGATCCTCGAATTTTTAAAAAGCCCGAGGTGGTTTACACGTAATTACGTTATTAATGTGTAGATAGGTACTTAATAAAATTATTATAAGTACTTAACAAATTTTACATTTGCTTTAGTTTATAAAAGGCGATCTAAAAATGTTTTTGTTCCCCCCCCCCCCGCTATATTTTCTATTTGTTTTTGTTTTATAAGCACTATGACTGTACGTTACGAACCCGAAATGAATGCCCCTGGGAAAACTGGACCGTCAGACGTGGTATTATTATATAAACCGGTAAAAATGATAAACACCAGGTAGAAAATAACAATTCATCAATAAAAACTGATATTTCCAGAAAAATGTAGAAAGTTGAACATTTAATTTTAAAGTTAAATTGTAAAAACGTCAAATTAATTAGTCGCGTGCGGAATATAATTTTAATTTAATTTCCATTAATCATTTATTATTGGATTCGAATGCGAAAAAACTTTGATTAGGTAGGTATTTTTCGCACGGCAGAGAGAATGATTTTTTCGAACTTTCTTGAACCCAAAAGTCTTTTTAAAGTTTATTAAAAATTAAATTTGTTAAAATTATGCTTAAGTTTTTCACGGAACAGTTTGCTTTTCAAAAGAAATAAAAAAAACAAAAATCATAACAATATACGAACTTTTTTGAATAGATATTTATATCATTTTTCATGCTAGTGATTCTTTTCGGTGGTCGACGCTTCGATCTCGGCACGTTCAAATTGCCGAATATGTAAACCAAAAAAAAACAACAAAAACACAAAATACTAGATTTGATTAAATATCTTAATCAATAAACGACCTCCTTTTCTTGCATAATATCTCACAAAAAATAACTGTTAAATCCACGATAAACACCGATATTACAATTACCCCAATTTTTACCCTATACGATGTTATTCTACTTCATTATAAATCGACCGTGAATCGTTCTAGATCGGAGATACTTCTCTCCTTAAGCTATGGCAAAAACATTTGCCGAGGAAGTGTTTGATGATCCGCATTTTGTTTAAATTGCCCACGCACACATGGATTTCCGATGCTATTTCCACCAATTTTGCGCGTAAATGTCTCGATTAGACAAGATTCCGGGAGTGTTTCGAAATGCGTGATAGGCCACCGTTTCAAATTTGATTTCACGGAACTCTTCAAATCTGAATAGAACGTCGGAACAATGAATCTTACTAGGTTTGTAAATCTACAACAATAGTTTTGATGTCGGTTTAACACGAACTTATTATCGCTAGGGTTGAATAGACGTAGTAGAGAGACACCTGAAAAAGTCATTAGCACGAACGTTAAACTTGAGACTTATTTATTGGCAGTCTCGCGAATAAGCTTTTAAACAAAACGGAATTAGTAGAAGGAAAATTTCAAAATGGACAACGCAACAACTGCCGAAACATGGCAAATGTTGCCGAAGGTCTATATGTCTTAATTAAGTTTAGTGATTCCGATAAAGTTACTGTAAGTCGGAAATTGAAGTTTATACTGCAGCGCTTCCGGCGGACGGCCGTCTTTAAAATACAAGCACGACGATCTCGATAAATGATACGATAATAGATATAATTTTCGGGATGTTAAGTGAAGCCCTTAAAAAAGTTAAACAAACCGGAGAACGCAAGCAGGCAGGCAAGCAAACAAACAAACAAGGTTCTCATCGTTCGCGTTGGATATACAGTCTCAAGAAGTAGGTAAATATTTTATAATAAACCGCGGTTTCTCTTACATTACGTTCGAGATTTACACCCGCCGTTGTTTTGGTAACAAAATAATTTGCGGAAAAAGCGCGCGATATTTATTCGGATTCGTTTCGTGGCAAGAAATTATTTTCGCAACCGAAACAAATTCTAAACAGGAATTTCTGGAGTTTGTTCTAGACGTTTTCGTTCTGGCGAACGCTTTATCTTCGATAAGTTAACCTGGACGGTCTATCCCTTTATAAAATGGGAGCATTGGGAATTTCCTGGATGTCGCAATGTGCCCAAAAATATGGCGACCTCTTTCGTTTAGTAACTGGCACTCATTGTTTTATTCCATTTCGCGACGTTTATTTTTCTAGGAAAAGAAATAAATGTTAGCTATTTTGATGCTTTATAAAAATTCATCGAGATCTATCTGGTTTTTATTATTTCATGTGAGCAAACAAATATATCCATTTATCTTTTTCGTTTGCGAGCTTTAAAAAACTAAAAATGATGAAACGTAACGTAAAAAATTAGACATAACGGGTAAAGGCAGCATTTGGGAAAAATGTTTCGGACAAAAGTTGACAAAAGTAGATCTTATCTAATTAACCGAAAAAAAATTGATAATTGATAATTGATAAAAAACCAAATTGGTTACATACTTGTAACCGAAGTACTTTAAAAGTAATTGTTGGAACGGGTTAAGTTCAAATAATTTACTAAGCAATATCACAATATTACATATATTGTTACATCTACAATTTATCATTAGTCATAACTTTACAATTTATTAATTAATAATTTAACAATGTATTATTTACAATAGTTTACTTACCCCTATGCTTTAGCACTCTTTGTACTCAAAATGGAAAACAAGACTGTCGTGTCGACTTTTTTATATCATTCCAAAATTGTCGACACCGACCTAATTTGATTATTAAAACGAATTTGCTTATTTGCGAAATGTATGTCATCACTTACCTTTAAATGTCGTAAGTGTGACACAGTTCTAGTATTTCCTAAAAGGAATTTTGCTGACTTATAATTTTGCAATATCGAACGGGGTCGTTAGGTTACATACTCATAAATCGAAGATACAAAAATTTCATAAAATCAACATAAACATACCCAGAAGCAGACGTTTCCTCAAATCATAATCCAGTTGTAGCAACATGCGAAGTCAGATTTTTGAATAATAAAGGCAAAGAAAATCGTAGAAATCAGCCGTAATAGATGCCGGATAAAGAACCATTGCGTCAACAAGGAAGGTCAAAAAGAGGCGGATCACCGAGTAGATATTGATATTAATGAAAAAAGGGGAAAACACAAGACCAGGCATGCAATACCAAATAATTAATAGAAACATAAAAGGAAAAATTAAAGAAGTCAGACAGAAATCGTTCTTCACAGATGTGAAGCAATAGAAGAATACGAGTGGAAATAGGAGGAATAAGAAGAACAATCATAACGGACATCAACCAGAAACTTGCAGAATACGTTTAATGACGATAGACCCACTGCAACTCAGTTTGATACCAATACAATGGGACTTATAAAATTCAATATGCCACACAACGAGATGTAAATACAACCGCGCAACCACTACGCAGACGTGGTACGCCGTTATGTCGACGGTGCCTACGCGAATTTTCAGGCCTCATAACTTCAAAAAGTACTTAATGCTAAAGTACTTTGTTGTAGTGTTTTGTAAAGCTCTCGAGATAATCTATGAGAATATACAACGAAAAATAGGGGTTCCATTTAAAATATTGATGACCTTCACGTGACCTCGACAACGCCGCTCAAGATCATACTAATACAGTGCGCGTCAAAATGATAGGTTCACCTGTATTTTTGCGAGTTCCGGGAAAACGTAACCTTATCACAACGGGCCACTATTTTATTCTGAAAGAACGCACAAAATAACCTATTTTCCCAACTTTTTAGCGAAATTCGAAAATACGGTTGCGCAGGATGCTAACTTCACCCAACAGGACCCATTTGCGATCGCGTGAAAATGATAGGTTCAGCCGCATTTTTTTGCGTTTTTGAGTTTTAGCGTTAAATTTTTGTCCGTTTTTATCTGTTATTTCTGTTTTTCTGTTATTCCAGGATCTTTTCCGTTACAATGGGCCGTGGACAGAAACTCACTGAACGCGAGAAAGGTCAAATTTTGGCTTACGATAGTCAGGGCTTGCCGCAACGTTCCATTGCTGCTAGACTCGACCGTTCACAGAATGTAGTGAAGAATTTTTTGAAGAACAAAGAAAATTACGGGTCTAAGAAGTCTTCTGGACGTCCAAAAGCGCTGACCCCTCGCGATGAACGTGCTGTGCTGCGGGCTGCCTCCAATTTTTTTAACTCAGCTAGCCAGATTAAAGAAACTACGAACGTTGCGGCGAGCAAATCCACAATTTTGCGTACTCTCCATCGCTCAGAACACATTATCCGAGCAAAGATGATGCCTTGCCCGCGATTGCTGCCGCGCGATATTGAAGCTCGTAGGGAAACTGCCCGCCAGTGGATGAGTTTTGGTGACAAGTGGAAGCAGGTTTGCGATTTCCATGCTTAGGAAAATTGTCTTTTGGATATTCGGTTTTAGATCGTATTTACTGATGAAAAGAAGTTTAACCTTGATGGCTCTGACGGTTTTAACGGTTATTGGAGAGATTTGCGCAAGGAACTATTGCTGTTTTCTAAGCGAAACTTTGGCGGCGGATCTGTTATGATTTTTGGCGGCTTTAGCTCTTTCGGTAAGACAACACTGGCATTCTGCAGCACTCGCATGAACAGTGAAGATTATCAGAAGATTCTTCAAGAACATATCGTCCCGTACATGTCACATTTTCGCCGAGCCCGGCTTATCCTGCAGCAAGATAATGCCGCCATCCATGCTTCCCGAAGTACTCAAAACTGGCTTCAAGCAAAGAAAATTCCTGTTTTGCCATGGTCCGCCTGTAGTCCTGATCTGAATTGAGAATCTTTGGGGAATCATTGTACGAGCAGTTTATGGTGGAGGGCGCCAGTATCAAACAGTTCAAGAGCCGAAGCATGCCATCCAGAAGACCTGGGATGACACTACTCCAGACATCTTGTTGAAGCTCATTGACAGTATGCCAAACCGGGTCCATGAAGTCATTGTGAAGAAGGGAGGTGTGACAAGTTACTAGTCAATCATTCTAAGTGTTTGTTGTGGCCTAATGTAGACATAAATTCGTGGTATTCTTAGGTGAACCTATCATTTTGACGCGACCGCAAATGAGTCCTGTTGGGTGAAGTTGGCATCCTGCGCAACCGTATTTTCGAATTTCGCTAAAAAGTTGGGAAAATAGGTTATTTTGTGCGTTCTTTCAGAATAAATTGTGGCCCCTTGTAATAAGGTTACGTTTTCCCGGAACTCGCAAAAATACAGGTGAACCTATCATTTTAACGCGCACTGTATTACCATACGATGCATCATTTAAAACCTTACAACTTTTGTCCGAAACATATTTTTCTTTAAAATGTCGTGCGTTCACGAAATAATCGGGAGATCCAAAATTTTGAAACATTTCAAAATTTTTGCCCTTTTATTTCCCCCATGAGAGGCCTACAAATTTTAGCGATCGCAAAATATGTATAAAATCCATCGTCCGCTCTTAGTTATTTCCTTTTAACTTTTTCGTTTAATTCCTTTTCGGATATTACGTCCATAAAAAGGTATGGTTGATATAAAGAGGTCGTCAGAAAATTGATGGTAATAAAACGATGAGATTAAAAGGAATAAAACACTCTTATACGTAGTTTATCTAGTTAAAGTTAAACTACTCCTCGTCTATGGAAAATAGTTATTAGGTACCTACTGTTAATTATTATTTACGTTGATGTGGAAGCTCGTTTTTATATTGTTTAAAAACTATAAGTCAATCGGGCCAAATATCGCCTACTTTAGTTTCTTCACGTAGTTACTGCGATTTTTACTAGCATTTTTTGAAAAGTTATTTATTTTTATATAGATACCTATAGTTCGTCCGGTGTAAAATTAGTCCTGCCAATTATTCTGTTCGAACCCTTATTAATAGCATGCGCATGATATTGTATATAAGCAGAAAAACACGGCACAGTTGTGTGCCGCTCGATTTCGGAGTGGTTTGAAATTGTTTATACTTTGCGCTCATTGGTCGCGTTCGAGTTCGTACACGGCTGGCGCCTCCCCGATCCAATTTCTACGCCGGACGAACTCTAGCACTTAACAATCCAAAACTTAAGGCTTAACGACGGTATACATAGAAAATTTTTTGTTTCAACAAACTTCCCTACATTTCAAATGATAGGTGGGTAACGTATAAACCACAAAACTAATGATTACGAACGTGATTTTGAAAAAATCAATAATAGAGCTTAAAAGCTCAAACGAAAAATTGCCCCGACCACGTGGTTACCGTACAAATTTAAAACGCAAACGCAAGTTCACCATTATCGATACAACCCAAACACAAGTGAAATTTTAAAACCGTCGAGAAATATTTAATCTGTCTACTTCGACGTCCCTTTTTATGCGCGTTTTATAAAACACTACGAGAAAAACCGCGAAGCATTAATTGACGATTAAACCGAAATAAGCGGTTTCCGAGTTAATGAATAATTCAAAAGAAACGTCCAAATGCCGTTGTTCTCGGTTGCCGAGTAAATAAATAAATCAGCCCCTGTCTGTTTTGTCATCCCATTGCTGTTAAGTGTTTGATACAGTCGACTCCCCCGGCGACGAGGCTCGTCGGCCTTTAATGAAGTTCAGGTCCCCCGGTGCGTTACGCCGACAAACAACAGAAATATCGCGTAAATTCCGAAAAATCGAACGCAGTCCTATTCATGAACCACCGAAATAAAAGATAAACCCGGAAAACCGAACCATTTTATGCGCTAGTATCCTCTGGTGTTTAACAAACGTTCCCGATGAAATGAAAGATTATGTGAATACCGCAGTATCTGCAGAAAGAACAGATCGACGGAAGGAAAAGAAGGGAAACGAAACGAGGGCGAACTCGGGAACAACGGCTATTAGAAATATTGCGAGGGATCGATCTAACCAACACATTTGAGTGTGTATTAAGGAAGGTTATATACGTGGAGGGATCTTGCTATCACTTTTAAACGTATTTCTTTATATCCGTTACACGTGTACTTTATTTCTTTTAATGCTTACGGTATCAATTTAATAAACACGAAGCCGCTTATAGACTTTAATAAATTATTAACATTAAATGGGTAGTGTTCGGTTGACGCGATAGCACGTATTAGCCAACAATAACGATTTAATTAAAAGCGCGATCCCCTAAATTGTGTGATACATACTACATGCATACGAGCATTACAGGATTGTCAATTGAAAATGCAGATGCCGTACTTACTAATTTTAGATTTTAATTGTTCGTTAGAATTAAAAAAAAAACGCCGTTTAATATATTTATGCGATATTTAACTTTCAGTCGAACACATTTAAAATTATCACGACGTTAACAACTCCGAATTCAGATTTAGAAATATACAAAATTAGTCAAATTTTTTATCCAACAATTTCGTCCTTTGTGCCGATCCTAATGGACTGTAATAAAATTCATTTTCACATTAGTCGCCCTTCAAAGTGAAATTATACGGAAACTCATATGAATTCGCTTTCGAAAAAGCGCCCCATTTATTGAAAACGTTTAAAAAAACAATACCACCGACGATAAGTAGATATGTCATGCCAAACTTTAAAAACTATGTAAAATTAGGTTCGAGACATTTTCAAATTAAGCAGTTTACGTCCCCATATCTGGGGACGTATGCGCCAAAGTTGACGTTTTTACGCGATTGGCGTATAGTGGTATACCGGATATGCCACATTAATTTGATGTATAGTAAAACAAATAAATAAACGGCGTATGAGAAAAACTGATGTATCTGTCTAATTCAAAAATGATATTTACAAATGTTTTTTCTTCACTTTTGGCGCATACGCCCCCTCTAATATTAGACCCTCGATATTTCCTCAAAGAAATCTTATACGACCGAAACGCTTACCTACTATACAAGGTGATTCGTAAATAATGTGAAAAATTAGCAGAATTCCGACACATAAATATGACACTTAAAAAAACTTGTAGGTCTCCGTATCTATTGATGATTAGTAATAACCCAAGTTTAAAATCAAACACCTATATATAATAATAGTTGAACTATAATCTACATATGAAATTAAAATATAAACACGAACTGAGCGACCGAACGTTTTTTTCTAAAAGTTCAATTGATAAATATTTTGACACGCACTTATCGGTAAGGACGTCGTTAATTTCATTTCGTATTTTAAAATCCTGTAAATTCATCGCATTTTTCGTAATAAAGTAGTAAATTATGGATTTTAAAACGTTTTCAATAGCATCTCTTTCATTATAAGTTAAGCGACGAATTTCGAATTTTACAATAAGAAATGCTGTAGTTTCAACACTTTCGTTTGCATCAAAATTCAACATTATATCTTCAAAAATAACCTGCGTTGAACAAGTAGTTGTGAGACACCGTTTCAAGCAGCAAAATTCCCTTCTCTTAAGGGCAGGAGAGTTTCTAAAACTTAGCGAAACGTCTGAATAGATGGTACTATAGGAAATTTCTGATACATAGACAACCATATTAACACTAGTTCCTCGAAGAGATCATTTAAAAGCTTATTATCGTTCCCGGTTTATTTATGGCCTACTGATTTACGACTTCTCAAACGTTTGGTTTGGCAGGTAGAAGTTCTTTCCGAGAACGGATTTGCCTATTATACACTGCGCGACAAAAGTCTTTACGCACGTAATTATTCTTACAGTTAGTTAAACAATCACAATATTTCGTGCTATAGGTATATCAAAAATGTTTTGGAAAACACAAAAATAAAGTAAATAATCCTTTAACCTTGAACTAACAAATAATTTCCAAGTTTAAAACCGTAATTTATTAGGGAAACGGTTAAAAGTGGTTGCAGACGTTTTATTGTTAGTAACGGTATCGTTATGTACTACCTGCAAACATCCCTTTTGCCCAATTTGGTTCAACTTTTTGCGAAGAACGGTCGTGAAAATATTGAATCGTTTAATCGAATCCTATCGAACACATTTAAATTTGTGACAATGCCATTATCATCAGAACAGGCGGTTCGAATTTTAACGTTGAAGGATGAAGGCATAACAAACAGGAAATAGCCCGACGTATGCATATAACCGAAGGGTCCGTTAGGTATGTTATTAAACGACATTTAGAAACTGGGCAGACCACTTCACGACCCCGTTCAGGCCGTCCTCGCGTTACTACGGCACGAGAAGACCGCGTACTGTTGCAGATAGTAAGAAAAAATCGACGTGCAACTTCAGGGGATGTTGCACATGACCTAAATTTATCGAGGGATGTTCCAATAAGTTCACGAACAGTGCAGCGGCGGCTGCGACAAAAGGGCTTTCGGGCATTCCGGCCAGCAACAGCCCCTATGCTAAGTGCAAGACATCGCAGAGCGCGATTAAATTTTGCAAAACTGTACGAGCAGTGGACTGAAGATGACTGGCGCAAAGTGCTCTTTACAGATGAGTCACGTTGTAATTTACATAGTTCAGATGGACGGCAAAAAATTTGGAGACGTAAAGGAGACAGATATTCGCAAGGTATGTTCCGTGGAAGAAGTAATTACTTTGGTGGATCGGTGATGGTATGGGGTGGCATAGCTTTTGACGCTCGTACCGATCTTCACATTTGTACGCGTCCATCTGTGAATGCCTCGAACTACATTACGGACATATTAGATGAATATGTAGTTCCATTTTCCCCATTTATAGGAGACGAGTTCCTCTTAATACAGGACAATGCACGTCCTCACGTTGCTGCGCAAACAATATCTTATTTACGAGAAGTGGGTATTCATTGTATGGACTGGCCAGCTTGTAGTCCGGATATAAATCCTATCGAGCATGTCTGGGACGTACTTGGAAAACGTGTCCGAGCTCGATTGGAGAAACCAAATAATTTAAAAGAATTACGCCGTGCTCTTACGGAAGAATGTGATCGAATGCCGCAAGAAGATGTCCGAAATTTAATATCAAGCATGCCTAGGCGTTGCCAAGCCGTGGTTATTAAAGCCTGTGGTGGTAACACCAAATATTAATTATTTTTACATATTTTTTATAACGTCTTTTCATTTATTTGTTCTAATACAAATATACCATTATTGTTGCCGTTTTTCATCTTTCAATTATTTATAAATGGGAAACATAGGTACGAAGAATTTCACAAATACTAATCGAAAGAAGACGACTTTGAAAAGGTTTGTTTCAATTTTAGTATAGTTTAACCAAAAATTGAGAAACTTATGGGACTACATGTAATTATCTGTGAGGTACGTAAAGACTTTTGTCGCGCAGTGTAGTTCGAATTCTCAATCTATACATTCAAGATAGGTTTCAATGCACGTCATCAATAAGAAGTTTATTAAGAATATTCTATAAACGATTTACCTGCAGTCATATAATGTGACAAAGAAAGACTGCAATTTCTTGGTACCTAATGTAAAAATAGGTACGAGGTTTTATTGATGACGTATATTGGAACCTATCTTGAATAACGTATAATTAAACACACTACTTCTATCCGTATTGAAAATAATATAACAAGCATTTTACTTTGCGCGTACCTGCGCCACCCCGAAACGGTCAGTTTCAATAATTCGCTTTCTTGAATTCGCTAATGACCCTGTAATTACGGAATGATGTGGTTTTTCATTTCCCCATTTATTTAAAACATTTTGCGAAAACTTATAAACTTATTGCCGATTTTTTCACCTCTTGATAAATTTATCTGATAGGTATTTCCCATAGAATCTAATCTTACTTTAATCGTACTTTGCACGACCAACTGTTTCCGCGGTAAATACCTATACGGTTACCGATAAATTTACCAAGAGATGGAAAAATCGGCTCTAAGATCGAGAGTAAGTTTTCGTAAAATATTCTAAATAAACGGGAAACGAAAAACCACATCATTCTTATTTTGAACGTCGTAGTTCGAGAACGATTCATATCTAATTGTTAGTTATTATCGCACCCAAGTAAGCGGATTATCGAAACTGATCCTTTCGGGGTGGCGCAGGTACGCGCAAAGTATAAACTTTTCCCTCGTTCCTTCCTTTTTATTGTTCAACTTATTTGTAAATTTTATTTGGTACTCGTATTCGCCATTCATGACTTGTTTGGTGTATCGACCTTGGACCAACGTTAAAAATCGTTGTTTATTAAAAGCTTTTAAATGACGTACGGCTTGGAATGCGTTTCCATTTGAAATTTTTTAGTTGACCTCCGCCTCCCACTCCCGGAGGTTACACACCTAAATATTTTCCATCAAAAATTGTGCCCTAAAAATAATGGAATAGGTAGGTAAGTGCGTGTTCGCCGATTTTTCCATATACCCAACAATTTTCGAAAAAATGGTGCGGGGCCAGGCTTTGTGAACATTTGGTATATCTATGCCATTTAAAAAAAAACAAAACAAAACGAAATTTTTAACATTATGTTTAAATCTAATAACATTTGCAACCATTTCATTCTGTTTATAATAATAATAATACTTAAATTTTGAATAGCCGATTTATAATCCATATTGTTTATTACAAACTACATTGTTTTTTATTACACATATTATTATTAAAAATTATGTAGTAGCAGAGGTGCCTATGACGTTTTTATTTTTAAAAAGCAATTTCTGACGCTTTCTAACTATTTAAAACTTGCCTGAAGTTTCGAATGTGTATAGGTACCTTTATATATTTGTCAGGATTATTTGGGTAATAAATATTTCTAACAAGACCACGTGCCGAGCTGTATAGGTCTGCACATTCTACCTCTTTCTGTGAGCCCTCTGTGTTTAATTGTGAAATTTTGTAAAAACATTTGTACGTTTATCAAGTTCTATTAAAGATGAAAACTTGATCGACATCTTAAATGATATAAAAAAACGTTCTCTAGGCAATGACAAAACATGAGCTTGATATGTTGACGCATATATGAAATTTTTTGAATTCTATTCATAAAAGTAACCTTATGCGCAATATTTTTTCAATAAAAAATCTATTTCTACTTCAGCTATCTTCATCAAAACTTGTTATCTCCTAGATATTGTATTGAACATTATACATTGTAAATTTGAAGCCGCAATTTAAATTGGATTTTTAAAAAGTTCGTTATTAATAATTTTATATTAAATTTTAAAAACTCAAACGATAGATAATTTGTTGGCGAAAGATCTCCAAATGAGAGGATTTTGTAGAATTTAAAAATAAAGAATATAATTCACTTCTAATGGTCGCCGGGTTGAGTATACCTCCCTTAAGTAATTTTATTACTACGACATGATGAAAAATGAGTTTTGATATGGTTTATATGTTAAGTCAAGACGCGCCTTTATCTTTTCACGGCCAACCAAGACCGAAAGTCTTTTTCGACACCCGCTTCAATTTTTGTTTTAATTTACATCTATACGATATATGATTTTTATTTGTCAAGCATTATTACGATTGCATAATGGTTAAAATTTCTAACGGTGAAATCGTAATTACTCATTGCGACCCTGATATAGGTGGTATCAGATGCTGTGCTTACATTACATAGAACAATTTTTTTCAATGTTATCTGAACAATCGATCATACGCTTAATTAATTTAGTCCTTACGTCAAATACACGTTACGCGGTATGATTAAATTCAAAGTTTTCATCATCGTATATCAATCGGCGTTGTGTTATTAAACTCGTAGGTAAATATGAATTTATTAAAAACGAGTTTCTTGTGTTTCTCGTTTCAACAAATTGCGCACGTATTACTGGTCTAATTCGGTAAGTATTTTCGACAAACCAACGGCAAAATCTGCCAAGTTTCACTGACAGGAGTTTTAAAAGGTGGCGCTCAGTGTAACATCGAGATATAGGCTAATTTTTGATTAAATTTTGATAATTCTGGCTGCGTAAATAAATTGATTATGGAGAAAACGTTGTATTTCGTGGACAAAACGCCTCCTAAAACACGAATACAATGAATAACTATTATTGGTTTTCAGTATCGGTAAAGCGATTACATTGTTAAAACAGAAAGGGCATACCTTACAAACTGCGACCCGAGATTTACAAATGGAAATATTCGGTTTTTTAAATATAACAGAACTTACACGGCTCTGAATTTTTCTGCCAATATATTGCAAAATTTAGGAAACGATGTAATTGTAAGGTACCTTACGTTAACGGAAAATAGGCATTACTTTTTTTATACATACTGCAGGTGGAAATCGACTCATTTAGATTTGCTAGTAACGAAATATCGAGAGTTTCCTATGCATTTTGGAAGAAATGTTTGCGAAGTTTACTACGGCCATGAATTTTGAATGGCGAATTTAAGGAAATGCCCAATAAATAGTCCGATATGCCCTTTGAACAACGTACTTATTCATCACTTTACCTGTCGTGATTTTTATCGTACCATTATTACAGGGGTTTTTAAACATATGCAACTGGGGTCCGGATTTCAAGAAATTTTCTCCATACGTCCCGAAAGGTCAATATAAAATAGATTTTCAGTTTACCTATAAATCGGTCCGAATTGCTACATTGATATATTAAAATTGTCAGCGTGAATCCGTTACTAAACTAAATGTATTAACTTGGCATAGACTTGTATTAATCGACACGTAGATTTAGGTTTTAGATTTATCTGTACTTTGTACTTACTGATTTGAAACATTTGAATGTGCGTATTAAGGTGGTTGTATCATTATTACGAATAAATTTTGTTTTTCTGCAACATATCAAACATTCTCGTATTAAATTTATGTACCAGAACAGGTTGAGGCGCCTCTAAAAGGGGCCTCTAACAGGCAACCGATCATTTTTTTTAGCGATTTTTCAAGCCCGCGCTAGCAGAAATGGCAGTAGTCTTGAAAATTTCAAATTTTATTTTCCATTTCGTTCGCGGCATGTATGTGGGGTTATTTCCAAAAATTAAAAAAATTCCACTATACAAAAAACTAATTTCCAAATTCTTCTTTTGTTTTCCGAAAACCTAAATGACCTTTTTCGTCTTTTTATTAGACCATAACTAGCGCATGTGATTTGGCTTTCTATTAAAAAAAGAAACATCGTTAGCTTATCTGGTTTCCGAGATGTTACTTTGTAATTGTAAAAAAAACGTAATATGAAGAAACGTTATGAATTACAATATTAGTTTAAATTCAAATTAAAGTTTAAACTGTTGATTTCTACAGTAACTATGAAAAAAGTATGATTTAAACTCCAGATTATACGTTAAACCTGTATTGTACAACTGGCCCTTGACATTCAACATTTCTCATTAATTAATTCAAGAGCATTTTACCCTTCCATCTTTGGGGTAAAATAATTTCGAAAAAAAAAACGTTTTATGGGGAAACTTTATATAACAGGCCCACTTAATTGAAGTCTCTTTTCACATTATCTAACACTCTGTACCTAAATTAAAAAAAAAAAAACGATTTTAATGCGTGACTTAAAATTGGTACCTTTGCGCTGGTGGTGCTTATGCGAATTTATAGAAAAGGTAACTGTTTAATAGTTCGCCCAAATTCAATGATCGAAATTCAAATTTCTAAAAAACAAAAGAAAGAAAGAAATTCTCTTCAAGGGATGCAATAGGACCCGCTTTCTTGTTTATGGACGATAATGCATGTTCTCATAAAACGTACGTTGTCAATGAATTCTTGGAAACAGAGGATCTCTGGTGCATGGACTGGACGGCACGGTTCCCCGATTTAAACCCGATAGAACGTGGGATATGCTCGGGAGACGCATTGCGCGACGGGATTCCCTTCAAGAATTGCATTACAACATTGCATTGATGCAAAATTGAAACTCGTATTTCTCAAGAACAGCAGTACGGCGTGTATTTCAACATTTTGTTTCAGGCACGATCGTCGACGTCTTGCGTTTTATTATCGTTTTCAGTTGTTCCCCCCAAATGTATACCTAAAGTACGTAAATCAAATTAGATAACGTTAAATAGTTGTATGTGTTTGAATTGCCAAGATCGATAATTTATTAACTTGAGTGTATAACCGAAGATACTAGAAAACTATCTATTCATTCGACGCTTCGACTTGCTTTTTGATTGAAAACACCGCAACCACTGCTATCAAGCAGTCAAATTATTTACGCCTCGATCTACGCGTTTTGCAAAAAATAATACAAAACGTACACTAACGTAATTTAATCTAAAATACAATTTTCGATTAAATCGAATTAGGTAGGTACATAAAAATTTCTATTGTCCAGTATCGATCATTTATAAATACATGTTTGATGTTATGTCATAAAGCACACGCCCCTGATGATGTACATCATAAATATTTAACATTAAACATTCAACGCGTCCAAATAATCAGCAAATCGATATATGATTTTAGCAGCTACGAGACCTACAAAAACCATCATCTATAGAAAATAAAGTAAATTTCATATTCCCCGGAGACGTGTAATGGCGAAAGAAAATTAATTGCGGCATTAATTTTTTCAACGCTCCATCGCTTCCCTACAACTTTTTCCCGTGAAAGGTTTTTAGGTGTTTAGAAGAAAGACCGTCGAGATATCATCATCCACTCGATTTATACGAATTAAAACGTTTTCAAACAATGCCGAGACGGAATTTCCGCCTTGAAAAGTATTTGCGATAATGAAAGCAAACAAACGAGCATCGTACGATGTTTATGAAATAATTTTTATGACGTAAAATAAATCGAATAAATTTTGGAATTCACGTAAGTTCGTAAAAAAAACACCCACACTGCTGCGACTACCGAAAACAGTCGAAAATGCAATTAGTTAGACGGTGTGACGTTAAAGTCTCGTTGATAAAGTAATCTTTTATCGTCGATTCCGATCCCGTGTTCCTTCTAGTAATTTCTGCTTACAAGAAGAATCGAATCTCGACTAATTATTTCCTTTGTGCTACTGGTTAATGATGAAATATTCTTTAACTGATGTGCCTACGTATAAAACTACAATTTTTTAGTTTGAAGAGATTACGTCAGCCAACTAATTAATTATATTCGTATTGTATGCAACATGTAGGTATGCTACATGTGCCAAGAAAGGCATTTTCTTCTTTATTTTTGAAAACCCACGTTACCAAACTCCTCATTTCTGCACTAATGCTTCTGCCTCCACGTTCTCTACCTATTCGCTTGAGCATCACGATTTAAGAATGTTTTGACGTTGCTTTTAAGACGAATAAAAACACGAATCTTGTATTTATACAATAAATCTTGTAATTTAACGGTGAGTTTTGTAATAGATTCTGCAATAGATGTAAATGACAAATAATTTTGGAGTTTTAAAATGACATTCTGGGAACGAGCTCTGCTTGGTCCAAAACTAAGATGTACTATGAAAAAAGGTGAAATAACTCCATGCAGAGTATTTTATTAAAAAATATATTCAATAATTAACATCAGCAAACGGCCATTACTATTGAAGATACGATAAAATGCCATTAAAAGTAATTGTTCATAAGTAAGAGCTATGCCACTACACAAAGTTGCAGAAAAATCGTTCAACCTTTCTAACTTTCAGTTTTCTGTCATTTCCTAATTGTTTTCCAGTTCGTAATAAACGGCATACTTGCGCATAAAAAAACAAAAAGGTTTTTACCTGCATACGCGTCTACGAGCTTTTTGCGCAGGCCATTTCTAGTAGAATTAGAACAATCAGTTGTAAGAGGGGGTGGAAGGGGACAGTTTAACTGATTCCGTTTTTATACTATACCAGGGTGGCCAAGCTCCTTGATAGTCCGAGCCATTTTTCAAAGTTTGAAATTTTTCGCGAGCCGCAATTAAATACGTATTTAAAAGGTGTGTAAAAAAGGTATTAAAAAAAATTTTTTTACAGAAATGGATATTTATTTAATATAATAGCACAAAAATGAAAAGGGAACTCGGGTACATTTATCAAGAGCCACAAATAATCCTTCAAAGAGCTGCATGTGGCTCGCGAGCCGCAGGTTGCCCCCCCCCCGCACTATACCATACAGTTTCGCCTATTTGTAAAAATCGAGCGATTTTTCCGCAATTTTGTATGGTGACATAACTCTTCAAACATAAAATGCATAAATGCAGAAGTATGCAACGTGTCCAAGTATGTCTTAGTTGCAATAAAATATTTATTTAACTAATTTTAACCGAATCTAAGTCTAACAATAAGTTTCATAAGACATTAGTTGAAATAACAAATCAAAAAAAAAATTTTTTTTCTCCCACCGTCCAAATAAACTAGGTAATGTAAAAATTATTTTATGTGCAGTTGAAGAATGTTTTAAATGAATTTATAAAAATAAATCAAATCGTAACACGTAACGTAAATCCGCTTGACTTTGTAAATCGAGACGACTCACAATTTAATGGCGTATTCGTTTTCCGTTTTAAACATCGAAACGCAGTAGCGCCCAAACCATAGTTTAGTTTTCTAAGGTGGTAATTTTGGATATTTTTAAAACAATACTTAAGTACAAGCTGTAGAGTTATTTTTAATAAATTCAGGGACTCGATGCCAGACTAATAAACGGCTATTAAGCAACTCGTTGTTAGAATGGAGGCATTTTAGATCGCAAGTTTTATTTGTACCTGTTTAGTTAGTATTGTAGTAAGTAATCGGGGGTGGTCCAAAAATCGAATTGTCGATTTGCAACTTCAAACGCGCAAAATTTGTGCAATTTATTACAATAAAATTAAAACACGTTAAATGCTCGCACTTCCACAATAAATAATAGAATATAATTTTCTACATGGTTGCCTAATTATTTTAACTGTAAATTGTTGGTAAACGTTTCTCGAGATTTGCATGGATCACACGGTGAAACCCAAGAAGCAACTGTGTGGGTGGTCATATCGAGCGAGATAAAATAAACACCTTATAGGTAGATAATTACCTTCTAATTTTTTATATAAAATTTCAAAAAAACTATTCAAATGGTGGATGAGGCGAATAGATTATTAACTGATGGTGTTTTGTTTTAGCGTGATTGCGATCGAAATTGCGATAACATGTAAACAATAACGAGAAGTGTTGGTAATAATCAAAATATTTACTAGATTTACGTGTTATAAAACTATGTACTCTATAAATGTTGTAAATATACGATTGTTTTTTAAGCTTATGGGATTTTTTTAGGTTATTTTAAACAAAAATGCGTCGCCCTGTGACTGCCAAAACGGCTACAACGACTGCCAAGAAGTATCTTGTCTATGCCAACTGCACATGATTGCGGTCTTCCTTTTATAATTTTAGAATTATAGTAAACAATTTTTTTTTAATCAATTTTATTTGATCTTTCTTAAGATGTTATTTGGATAACACCGTAAACTGCCTAGTTTTAATTGTTCTTGTCTGCATATAACACTTAGTTTGTATGGTACTAAAATGCAAACGAGCTTGTCCTCTATTTTTTTTTTGAATTCTCACGGCCAAGTCGTTCGCGCATCCCTCGAAATTATTTAATCGCGAACACCGCTTTATTACCTACTACATTCCGAGTGAGTCGCACGACTTAAAAATCCTGCAACTACCACGAAAAAAATAATTAATAACCCGGCAATCCTGCCTTAACGCAACGAACAATTAATTGGAGTTGTTTTCACAAATCGAAATCGTGCCAATCATACTAATCTCGTACTCCTCTTGTTTACTACAGATCGTTGATACGTTCTATTAATCAGTCCGACACCTGCATTATTTTGCAACTGTGAACGATGCGATAGCGGACAACTGCAATCTAGCTAATCTCGTTTACTTTCTCATTAGCTTTGAACTACGTCGATAGCCCCCTTCCCCGCCTGTCCCGCTTAAAAGCAATTTCCTACATAAACTACATTTACTATAGTTTGCACTTAAAAAGCACTACTCTCCACCAACTAAAAGGAACGAGTGCCACTCCAACAGTCACATCAAAGAAAGTCGGAGATAGTAATAAAATTTGAATTAAATGCGTCTGTCGGCTAAGGTTGCAAGTGCAACTCCAGGGTAGCAAACCTTAACGAGACAATAAAACAAAAGCTGCTAAACAACAGTCAGGACTATTGCCAGGAGACTGACTTATAGTTTATGTGGCTCCGGGCTGCTGCAGCGGCAAATCTATACTCCGATTGTTGTTCTGAACACGTCATATAAAAGACTCGTAGAATTATATTTAAGTGCGGCGTGCAAGTCGTGATTTAGATACAATCTACCTAACGATTTGCCAAATTGTTTTTACTGTTACGATTGTTTGTTTACGTCTGCATAGTCACTAAACTCGTAACGTTGTCCGGACTTATAAAGTAAAAATTGCATAAAAGCGCAAAAGGCTAATTATTATCGGTGAAAGCGATCTTAAGAAATTAGTGGGCGCAGATGTTAATTGGTCCTTGTCGACGAAAACGTCAAAAATCGACAAAAATTAGGTTTTTATCAGAATCTCCTCGGCGGCCCATTCTGCCGCAAAAATGCTTATACGATAAAATAAACTAGAGGAAATTTCCTACAATTTATGTTCTTATCACTTTTCTGTAAAGTCAATAGTTCCCGCGTGCCAGCTATAAATCAACATTAATTAATAAGCGTAGACAAATTACACGTCGTCTTTCGATAAAAAGAGAAAAATTTGTGCATCGTTAGGCCCGCGCAGGATCCGTACGTGCATTTTCGGGCAGCGGGCGCGAAAAAAGTCCTGCGAGCGAAAAAATCGAAAATCGAGCGTCATTTTTCAAAACGGCGATTGAAGATCGATCGGTCGATTTGGTCGATCGTTTTTCGTCTCTGTTAATTGTAAAATTTATTTATACTTATTTATTTATCGACATACCGGGAATTTTTTATAACCGCCTGAAAGATATTTTAAAAATCTTCCAATTAAAAAAAAAAGATAATAAAGAAAAATCAAATGGTTATAACTGGTCATAACTCCGCCTATACTCGCGGAGGAACCTTTTTTTGCGCCTCCTACCTAAAAATGTTTGTATCGAAAGGTAAAATGTAATTGTTTTATGCTAATTAACTCCGAGTTACTTTATAGAGCGAATTTTGTGAAGCCGACACGCCGAAACTATCGACTTTACTGATAAATGATAAGGACATAAATTGTAGGAAATTTCCCCCAGGTAACTTTACGATATAGGTATTTTTGTCGTGAAACGAGCCGCAGAAGAGATTCCGGCGAAAAACTAATTTTTGGCGCAGTTTCCTCAAGATGGCGGCCGAAGCACTGCCTGGACTTATGAGGACTTTTGACATTTTCATCGGCAACGGCCAATTAACAACTGTGCCAAGTTTCCGCTTCCTATTAATTTTTTTTAGGTCGATTGAGTTTTTTTTTTCATTCCCAAAACGCTTCCGTTAAATTTTATTTTTTACGAACCGTTCGGAATAAGTTTATAAATTGGAAAACGGCATAAGCTGAATAAAAATTGATTACGCGAACGTGATGTCGAATTAGGATTTGCATATTCCGAGAACTACGTCAGAATACTAGGGACAGAGGTCACCGATACTTGGCAAGTGAAAAATGTAAACAAACAAAAACGGGAAACTTATAATGCGGTAGAAGTCATCACGTCGACTGATCTGATATTGCGAAAAGTTGAAGTGTTTGCGCTACTTCAATTGTCAATTTCGCCGAATAAATCCATATTTTTGTCTCTAAAGTAGGTACAGATCCGTTAAACAATTTTAAAAGCTCACAATCGGCCGAACTTTTCAGCCAGTCATAATTTCAATCGACGAAGTCGTCAATTATTTAAATTAGGAAACTGTCGCGCGAGAAGAAGCCAACTTTTTAATATTTCACAAATAACAATGTTCCCGAACGAGGCCGTGGAATTTTTAATTCGTCCTCGCACGTCAAAACTTGTCCGAAGATGTTCGAAAAAGTTGTCCAAACAAAAATCGTTTATCTATCGAGTGTTCGGTAAAAGGACGGCCGTCGGCGGTTTATTAAAAATAAACAGCCGAAAATCGTTTAGCGACGAAGCGACCATAAATGAATAGAAACGCTTAACAAAACAACGACGGTCCTTTAAGTGCTCGACGAGTTTTCATGAAACCGACCTCGAAAGTATTAATTTAATATTGTACTGTAACAAAGGGAAGTTATTGCAATTAACACATCACACGCTCAACGTGTTCACAAAGGGAGAGTAAAACGCGCCCGAAATTGTCGCCCAATATTGAAACAATATCTTTTTCAGTTTCGAACTTTTAATGAAGGTTGAAAAAACTTTATCTTTCGAGCGACTCTCCGCAGATTAAAATTGTACGGGTTTAATTCTACGCCGTGAAGTCTTTTATGGATCAAAATAGATAGGAACTTTTTTATTCGACGTGTAAGCTTTCAGCTACCGATGCCGTAGTAGTTGTAAAATTAAAAAAAAAAAAACCTTTTTCGAGGATGAAATTGACACCTATCTCGTCGGAATGGGGTTCACGTTCGCAAGTTACAGCCTGCTACATATAGTCTTTCGCGGAGTAAATTTAAAACGGTGGCAGAAAAAATGAGATCGTAACTAGCGGCCGAATAAAAACCATGAATAAATATCGCGAAATTACTTGTTTTTCGGAGCATGCAGTCGTCACATTATTGATTTGAAGTTCTCTACTTCAAAGAAGGAGTTGAACTCGAAGCGAAGACGATTTGCCGCGATGCAAGGCCTTAATAGTTAAATACTACGCGCTACCTACCTATGTTTAAAGGTAATTAAGTACAATTTTCTATTTATTTCCACACGATTTGTTGTACTTAGGTACTTACTTTTTTTTTTAATTATTCAACGCACTCGTTGCTAAAATATTATTTCATATTAAATCACGAAAAAAGTGCAGGTGAAGTCGTTAGATAAACGATTCTCGGAATTTCGGAATTATAGGCGGAGAAAATACGTTTTCTCTCTTGGATAACACACTCGTTTGTTTCCGAATGTCCGAGAGGGTTTCGAAATTGGCAGTGTTCCATCTTGTATTTATCCTAGCTTGCCGTTTCCTGTTTTTGCGAAGTTGATTTAAAAAAAATCGTTTCGGGGGCACAAAACATAATAATAACGTAATGACTTTTCATTTACCAGTTTTAGGAACTTAAATCGTATTTATTTACTTTAAAAACATCAAAATTTTACAATAGAAATGCGAAAAATTAAACTTTAATCGAAGAAAACCGGAAGACAATAAACCACTACGCGAAAAACGCGCCCACTGGATCTACGACGGGTATTTGGGTCAAAGCACGTGTTACGTGTTCAAACCATCCGAGAAATCTCAAAGTTTCGGATGCTCGCAAAAACTTCGCAAATACATCTAAATCTAAAAAGAGTTTATGAATAAAGTACAGAGAAAAGATATTGTTGTTTATTATTAGGTTGCGGTAAAATACGCGTGTTCTTGAAAAACTATTGTTAAGAACAGATTGTTTTTGTTTTCCCGAAATTTTTTGTACTCGACCGCCGTAATTGTTCACGTTAAAGTCGCCAGCACTTTTATATTGCAACGCGAAAAATGTTTATCGCTTAATTTTCAAATTACCATTTTTACCTGTAAAGTAGTTTAAACGCAAACGGAAAACGAGCGAACGAGAAAGTTTAAAAAAAAAGCGACAACTTTGTTTTGCAGTCAGAATTCAAAATAAAACCATATAAAATGCGACATTTCCGAAAGTGCTACACAGTCTGCTACGTGATATATTTTCACGATTTTGCAAGTTTAGAATTAATAAAGCTGCCATTATCTTTATCGCGAAGTTAATAAGAGAGCAAGCAAAGTTGGTCCTTTATGAGGGCGTAGTCTTCAAATTATATTATTTTACCTAAGTTTCGGAACTTTATCCTGGATTCAAAATCATCGAATGGCTGGCGTTGTACGTGTTTATTGTATACGTCCGTATAACCGTAATTAATTCCGTCTACGATTATATTATTATGAAAATCAAAACAACATTTTGTTTTTATCTACAAAATTATATTTTTAATATATTATGTATAGAGACGAAATAAAAAGGACGTTAAATACAATTATTAAATTAGATACGACAATTACCGAGTTGTTCGACGCTCCGTTAACCTTTACGAAGCCAAATGTAATGAAGGTCCTGAGTTGGAAAATTTATTTTCGAGAAAATAAAATTTGATGAAGTTCTTATGTTTAAGCGTTATATTTCTACTGTTAGATGCCTATAAAAGAATGCAATGTGTGTGTGTGTGTGTGATTTAACGCAAAAGCATTATTGTTCTTAATCGTTTACACGTTGGTCGATTTTGTTCGCATAATTTTAAAATGTATATTTTATAATTTATATTATCAATTTTAACTGGTAATGTTTCATTATTTTTAAACAACCCTGTATATTATATCTACATTCGGACTATGGCTAAGAACTTTTCAAACTAACAATAAGCAAAACTCTTGATAAAGAATGACTTTAAAAAAAAACGAGAAACAAAAAAGTTTACAAGTATAGTTAGGTCCATCCAAGGACACCGTATATGACCGACCTATATTTTCGTGATCCGGGGATCGAGATCACACTATATAATTTTGCAATTTTGATCGTAGGAGGCTCAAATTTGGACTGTGTATTATCTTTACGAATGCGAAGGATAAATTCGTTAACCAACCAAATCGACCAACCCATTTCAAAATAGCGATCGATCGGACATTTTAAATTAATTGCGCGCTATCTCAGTTATTAATAATCGCATCGGTAAAGTAAAACATGTTTTCGAATCGGCATAAAATTCTCTATACAATGTGTCTCTTTGTAATTTTCGATACAACACACCGTTGTCAAGATAATCGGGTAAAACTCACACAATTTTTGAAAGAAGAAAATTTTTGAGAGCGAAACCTACATGTGAGGCTAAAGCGACTTCTTCCTCAAGATCTACTGATAACAAGTGATGATAGTGATAATAGTGAATAACAATAAAAACGATTAGTGCATGAGGAGCTCTTATCAGCTATCCTCTCAAGTGATAAACAGTGAAAACATTAACGTGCTAACTCAACTGTGAATAGCATTAATTTGCTGAACCAGTTATTGACTTATTAAAAAAAAATTTTAAAAAATAGGTACCTACGTACTCTTGAGAAATATTCTCAAGTGAATGTCACTTTTCAAAAGACGTATTTTTTCGAAAAAAAATTTAAAAATGTGTTTCGAGACATATTGCATGGAAATTCTTTGGTCTTGCAGAGGGCGGCACAAAAATCACTTGCCATTTTAAAGACGAAATAACATTCCCTTTATCTACTTATAATTTAATGTTCGTTACACCCAGATTAATAAAAAACAACAACTGTTTTTACCACAATCGCAAAACGGCTGTTGACTAATGGACGTTATTTACGTTGATAAATAAGTAATTTGATCGAAAACTGTTTTCACGCAGTTAACATGTGTTAACGATACAAGTTTGGTTACGAAACGAGTTTGATTGTGAGTCGAGTTCTGCCTCAATCAAACGAGTTTCGTTAAGTCATAATCAAACGTATATTCGATATTTTATTTTCGTCGATAAAAATCGGTTTTTATTTTATTAATGTGCGGAAGATAAATTACGATTACAAAAAAAGTCGAAAATATTTCAGTTTTCTGTTTAATTTTTGACGAAACATTACCGGCTCTCGTCGTCGATGCGGAACAAGTCCGTTACAACAACACTCAAATTCGTTCGATAATCGTCGGCTTGTAATGACACCGACCAAGATAAAAATAAATTAAAATCTTTACCTATTTATTTACATCTCGTTAGATTTAAACATTCATGCAAGTGCCCTTATCGAAGAGTCGTTAAATTTATCGGGCTGCATTAGTTTCCCTGAACTATTCAATTTTTAACGACTCTAAGAAAGTTAACGTTTCGAAAGCTTCACAAAATTGCATTCATTATTCTAAATTGAAATTTATTGAAAATTTCAAGTATCCGACAGCCTAATATTTTTATAAAATTATCTTGCAAAATTTACTAGTAACGGGTAAGTCAGAAAAATCGAAAAGAAATCTATCGCTTTTTGTATTAAATTAGTTCGACTAATTACTAAACGACGCGTCTACGAGAAAGCGAAGGTGAAAAATCACTTCTAATACAATAATTTCTGGAAATTTCAATGAATTATTCTTAAACATAATTCCCAAATATGTATTATTGGAATATACCTACAAGTTTATTTAAAGCGATTTTAATTAAATTAGGTTAAGACGTAAAATCGCTACGACAGCGATTATAATAAAATATTTTTTATCTAACAATAAGCATCCTCTAATTTGTCTATACTGCTATATATTTGTGAGACAACACGTCCTATTTTTAAATCCTAGCGCTCCCATTTCATCGCGTCACTCTTACAATTCTTACGATTAAAAAGATAGAGGCGTCAACAGCCAAATGAAAGCTGAAAATATACGAAGTGACGAGGGAAATTCAAAGCGCGAATTACGCCAAATGTCGGGTTTTTTGAATTATTTTCGTATTTCGGCATTTTAGTGCGAACAAATTGTTATTGAAGTTGAAACAATTATGTACTGGCTCCACGTAAACGACGTTATCCAAAATCTAATTAAATAACTAGTTTTCTTAAGTAATTACGTACAATGGCGCCCGATAAAGTACAATCACCGCTAAAACTTTTCCGCATAAGTAAATAAAAATTGTAAAAACCCGCGTAGATAAATCAGATTTTATTTTCCGAAATGATCGAACCCGTTTTGAATTTCCGCGTGAAATCCAAGTAGAATTTACATAAAAAAACATTTTTTAAGACGAAACTGCAGCACTACATTGTCATTAGAAAGAGTTAAAGTTTTTCTCGCTTATAAAACTGTCGAGAAAATCTGTTTTAATGTTGAAACGAACGCCCGTTTTATTTTAATATATTTTAAATGCCTAAATACGTATTTCGTAATCCGTTAAAAAAAAAGAAGAAAAAAACGTGGCAATTGTAGAATTCCCACACGCGCGCTTCTCAATCAAAGACAACAAAAAAGACAAAATTGGATTAAGATTTATTTGCTGGAGATTGTATTGCACTGGGAACAATATGAGTATCTATTTCGATGTAACGTAAACAAAAGTGGCGATGGGCGTGCGTTCGGCGTGAGAAACTATTTATCCGCCTTTTCGTTCTCAAAAAGTATACGAGAAGTGTTATAATCGCAGCAGAAGTTTTAGATGAAAAGTTATTTTACGTTAAATATTTGTATTTTTTATTCAATTCCGTTGCTTGTTTTGTCGGTTGATGCAGTTTACGTTAATTTATCGCCAAAATAGGGAATAATTAGCGTATTTTGAGGCTGTAGATGAACTTAAATCGTAATCTAGACCAAAAATTAGCGTGGCAAATACGACTGGTAGCTAAAAACCAAAAAAAAAATTAATAATAATACTAATAACAAAAGCGACCGAACAAGCCCAAGAAATTTTGAACGCTAGAAAATAAGATTTTAATCGATTTTATTTATTGGTTTTAGTTTGCTTCAGTAATAAAATCATAATGACCGAAACCGCCCTAGTCTGACATGAGCCGGTGATACTTTTTGGTACGTCATCAAGATTTCAAGTGGATTCTCACATATTTTGCCGTTTCAAATCATTCCTTCTGATTAAATTTTATTTTTTAACAAATTCTATTATTTTGATATTTTTAAGAAGTAATTCTATATTGATTTCTTATGCAAAGAAGAAAGTATTTAAGTGTGACACAATCTTGACTGTTTATTGTACATTCGCTCGATAATATTGCGCAATCTTTCATTCTCACCTACAGACGTTCTATATTATTGCGCAATTTTAAATATTGAGTAGCTGTAATTCTCAATATAATTTTTCTTTGCGAATTTATACGTAAAATTTCAAGGAAATGTGAGTTTACCCTTGGGTAGTAGAGGTTCAAACGGTGCCTTAAACACGTTCAGTTACCACCCCTGTCGCGTTCTAAGCCGCGGCAACCCGGTTTAAATCGAAATATTATGTTATATTCGAGCAACGAGCAACGACGATGAACGGTTACATAAAATGAAAACTTAAAGTCTCCCGTTTACGAATATGTGACGGTTGCCAGAGGCAGCCCGATTTTAACGGCGTTAATTGAACTTTCCTTCGCGCGCTCTCGCGCACCCAGGTTTTTAGTTAAGGGTAGTGGGATTTAGTTAAAAGATTTGCGGGTTTTTTAACGCAGTTAAAAATTTAAAAACCTCCGAAATTTTCTGGGGTCAGAAAGATTGAAAAGATATCAAAAATTCACGTATACCAAAAAATATTAAATTCAAACAGAAGATAAAAATGATATTTAAAAAAATTTGATTTTAATGGCTGAATTTTAGGGGTGAATTTCTTGGCAATGGAGCGTCATACGAAAAAGTTCGAAGTATCCTAAGGTTTTATTTCGACGTGTTCTATACGTCCCCGGAACATTAAAACTTACATCTCGTTGCCATATTTATTCGTTATCCCGATAACGTAACAAAAAGTGTCACCGGCTCTCTTACTACCCTCTCATATATGTAGGTTACGCGGTTTTATCGAAAATTGGCCAAAAAGCTTGGCAAAATTATATAATTAGTAACGTTAATAAGATTCCAAAATGAAATCATTCGAATCGAACATTAATGAAAAATACTTTAAAAGCTTTTTTAAGTGCGGAATGCGCGCCTCCCTCTCCCCCCAAGGTTCTCTAATTGTTTAGCTCTAATTTTTCTTGAACGGTTACATTTTTCACGGTTAATTTTATACGGAAACCATGATCCCATAAATCAGGGTCGAACAAATCCTACACCCAAACGGCCGCCTCGGTAAATCCTGTTGCTATTTTTCACTGACAGGTGCTTCAACAGGTTAAGAATTGAGTAACAGAAAAGAATCCGACGTCTCGTCGGATTTCGAAGTATCCACTCGAGTTTCTGCACCGATATTGTCTAAACGAGCGCCGTTACCTATACACGTTCGTTATATTATTCATAAAGTCAAAGCACAAGTTTGAAGGACATTAGTTGAGAAAGGTCATTAACGTTAAGTTTGTATTCATTAAATTAATTATATTAGAAGCAGACCTAAATTAAGCATAGACATTAACAATTAACCTGTGGAATACAGGGTAAATTCGGAATATACCTGATATCTGCAGGGCGATGGTGCGGATCGAGTTGCCGGGATACGCGACCGGATCGATAACGTCCCTCAAAGAGTGTGAGGCCCAGCAAAAAACGCACCGCCTATGCATTGTTATTACTATGTACTATTGTCAAGTGCTTTTATCTATAACTTGGAAAATGTCACATCGGAAGCGCGTGAAGAACGACGAAAATAATTTATCTACTATAACGCAACGATTAGGGGAAGTAGATATTGGAAGGTAGACTGATTTATTTACGTTTCATATTAAAATGCGTCGCAAACAAATCACTATTCTATATCTTGACATTTTCTGGGCGATTTTTCTGTTGAATTCTTTAGAATACAGCTGTCTGGATTTTTATAATGCGAAATCGTACCCACGAAGAATATCGATAAACTTAAAGTGAACTTGCGGATTTATAGGACATTTTAATTTAGACGTTAACAGCCGATTCGCGTTTTTTTTTTGTATCTACATAACTACATAATATATTTAGGTAGGCACTTATTGGCGTAACGTAATATCTATTTATTATAAAATTGTGAAATAAATCATCAACGGAAAAATATCGTCAATAATTTATTGTGGAGCTTTCAGAAGTAAAATCTGCAAACATGCCCGTCATAGAAATGGATCCATTTTTACATCTTTTTATAATGCACTATCAAACATCAAGGGATTCTCGGTCTATTCGATGAGCTTTCAATTCAATCTATCGCTAATATTCCTTAACCTCGTGCCCATTTCTCTTTCACAGAACGATCCATATTCATGTTTCGCTCTCAAGATAATATTTTTCTTGTGACTGTAGATAATAAATTGGTAGCATGAATTTTACATAATGTTGCAGGCAAATAATTATTTCGGAACAATAGCTTTTTACTAGGCAAATATGGTAATCGCTCGACTAGGTACAACTGGTTCTTTTAATTTCGAAACCACGTTCGCGACAGTCGTGATGTATGTACATATACGTAACTGCAATAAAGTGACCCTTAACGACTCGAACGGGGTGTCATTAATTTAGAAGCCCGCTGTACCTTTATTAAAAAATCGCAAACAGTTTTCCATAGCTCTAATTTGGGCAATGCAACCTTTGGTTTGCGAATTAAAAGTTTATGAAAGCCCTTGGTCACCAATATAATATTTATAGGTAACGTCATGTTTTTCGCTGTTCCAATCACTTTAACCTATCCGTTTTTTTTTTGGGGTGTACTTTGTTTGGTGGTCTATTTGCACTCGAAAGCGGTATGCTTGGGGGTATCCAGGTCTCGCAGTACCTGTAATCATCCGTCTCGGTTTTGCCAATCTTTTTCGTGTAGCTGACGAACACGCAATGTCCCGACAATAACTGGGTTAGACAGAAGCTCATCCTCACGTGGCTGCACCCCACCCACTGTTTGGCAGACGGTGTCGATCTCTTCACCCACGCCGCCTTTACTCTTTCGGCCTCCCACTCCTCAATCCATTCTTTTTCACGCCTTCTGATGGTTTCTGGTGTAGCTGTGTCGCTATCGTAAACCCTCCTCTCTTCGGCCAGAATATGAACCGGTAATGACTCCACCAGAACCTGTGCCGCCGGCAGGGCTAACATTCTATAGCCGCTAACCACTCTTACGGGCAACATTCTTTGAACCCTCTCCATGACGGCCCTGTATGTCCCAACCATCATGACGTGGGCCCACACCGGGGATGTCGCAGTGCCCTGGAGCACCTACCTCTTCTTGTTGGTGGGGCTCCCGATATTGGACATAAGTTGTGACTGAAATTCGTCCTCTTATGCGGTCGTCGTATTCATCTTTAACCTAACCTAACCTGCTCTAACCTAAACTAATAGATAAGAGTAGTAGAAGTGCAGCACTAAGATTGACCAAATTAAATTAATTCACGCTTTAATTAGATTAATCCGCGGGATTGGCCAACGGATTATGCGTGATTCCGCGATTTGATTGACGCCACAATTTGATTAGATCCACGGAATCCAGAACCGCGGAATCGAAATAATTTGCGAATCAAAATGCGAGACCGCGAATTAATTCGCGGAATTTAATTTAATTGGGTCAATTTTGGTGCCGCACTTCTACTGATAAGCAATACGGACATTGCCCGGGCAGCGTCGACTTTGCCCGTAACACGTCTATTTGAAACATTGGATTCCTCCCCCAAAACCCGAAAATACGTGCCCGCCTGCGTTAAAAATTTTTGAAGTTACGCCTATTTACTTATGTTATGTTAAATTTATTTCACTCGGTGTAAACGGTAGCGATTATAAATATGACTACATAATGATAAAATAACTACTACTAGAAATAATAAAAATAAATATTTCTATTTATCGTTAGGTACATACACGAGTGATTGTCAGCATGCACGCACGTAACCTACCATAATTTCATCATATTGAAAACAAAATGCTATTTTCTCAACAACGGTTTCGTCAAATACTATTTGTCTGCGACATACGTATATTCTAGAGAGTGTGCATTAGGTACGTGTCTATTATGCCTCTACAACAGCTAGACTAAACACAAGATTAATCGAATGGAGCCAAAGGAATCGACATACACGGTAGAATCACGCTAATCCTAACTAATTCTGAGCTTTACCAAAAGTTCAACGTAATTCCTAAGAGTTGCAAGTTAAAAAGAATATATAGAGAGTGAACACGACGTCTGAAGATAAATAATCGGATTAAAAAAATATTAAAATAAAGCTATAGACAAAATCGAAAGCTCAAAATCGTAACGGCGTTGTCTAAATAGGTACTTATATTAGAAGAGATGGAAAAACATAATAAATTAACCTGCTTAATTAAACTAAATTAAGTGCTTTGGTTTCAGTTACCTACTGCAAAAATACAAATAAGTAAAGAAAAAGTAGGTACACAAACAGCATAATTATAAATAAGCTCCTTGAAGTTTTTTTATTCTGTTCGTATTATTTTATTTTAAAAAGACGATTTTTTTACGTGAAAAAAAAAACGAGCATAAAGGAATGATATTATCGAGATACATTTTCGATCTACTTTTCGGCAATTTCTGCGCTAGGCTTTTTTTTGTAAAAATAATATTAAGAGTTATTAAGGGCAATTATAAAAAAAATCCGATACCCCACTTCGTACACAATAAAATATGTACTAACGTTTAAGTATAAGTATATTTAATTTCTATGTATTAAATTTAAATGACCTTAGAAATAATTCGACTTGTTATTTTATTTCAATTATGGACACCTAATTTTCTCGCAGAAAAATATTTGAATGAGTTATTATTTAGCGATCTGTGGAGGGGAAGGTCCAATTATGGACTAAGGTCTAAATTCAGGCTAGCAAGGTTTCAAGTGAATGAAGCTTGAAAAAGAAGAGGTCAAATTACGAAGAAAGTTCAAACTTGAAGAAGTTAAAGAAAGGAAAAAAAGGAAAAGATCGATAAAAACTGGATTAAGATACGGAAGACTCGCAGGCCGCTGTCTTAAACCTAATAGATGACGAATTAAAGTGACTTGGAATTACCTGCAGGTCAAATCGAACCGGGTGACGATGACGCCGTTAGCATTTTTTGCGAAGGACTTTTTTCCGCCGACGCTAGAGAGGAAACTGTGGCTGATGTGTGTTACGTGCAACACGTGGGAATAAACTGATTGTAAGTGTTTTGGAGCTGATAAAGACATTTACATCTTTCATTTTTGTAAATAAATTTAATATTAATAGCTATCCCAATTTTTATAATAAGTCAAGAAGTTGAAATCTAGCCAAAGTTTCGTTTAGTTCCTTTTCTAAGACATAATTTTGTATCAACATCTAGTAAATTTTTCTATCACTTCAACACAATTTTGCAGTGTAATTATTAGACCTGTTGAGAAAATAGGTAGTCGACCGAGAACAACAAATAAGAAGAGATACAGATAAATAAATAATTTCGTTAAATGTCGACGATTTCCTTAATTTACCAATTTTCAAAATAATGTAGAAAAATTAATTACTGTTAAAAAGCCAAAATCGACAAAACAAATTTAAAATTACCACGTTTGAATATTTAAGTTACGGTATTTTTAAATATTACGCATTTTAAAAATATCGAAACACTTCAAGGTTAAAATAAATCAGATCTCAATGAGGAAACCGGTTGTCTCAACTATTCCCACAAGAGTCTTATTCATGAGTCTGATCTCATGCTGTGCCGCTCGCCCATAGCCTCAAGCGCACGCATTACTTTTTTGGCCGACTGTACTTATGTATACTTGTAATAACTAAGATCAATAGCTGTTTTGAGCGCAGACATTTAAAATTATTCTTATTATGCCTACTTTTAAATAACATTTTAGTTGATAATTGTCTTTCAAAATCAGTATGGGCCTCGTTTAGGGGTAATAATATATGTAAAAATTGTTATTAATAATTTCTACAATTTAAATAAAATCGGGTGCCAGGTTCGATTTTAATATCGGACATTTTTCGTATTTTCTTACGAACGAAAAAGATCTAAATCGACGAGTTAAGCTTTAAAGCTTTCCTAAGGTACATTTTTATTCCTGGGTCCGAAAATTATCTTAACTTTCTTTTAAAATACCAAACGAGCACAATCTACAGATTATCTCATTTAAGCTCAAGCATTAATAACCACTTGATAAACTAAATGAGCAAAAAAATTGCCATCTGCCAACAACGAGTTATTTTATTTATAGTGAAATAACCCACTCAGAGTCACGCAATCTTTATAAAAAAAAACAGTTATCTCAGTATGTGCTGTCCCGTTGGCTTCTCGTGTCCGCCAAATTGCTATAATATAGTAAAGTCGATTCTTCCGACCGCATCTTCATCCCCGTTCTCAACTAGGTATCGTTAATTGCTCAGGTGAAATTACGTTACTTTTTTTATCTTCATAAACAACATATATGAACGTATAAATTTAACGGGTATGAAACGAAAATTAGTCGTAGAACTTTTGCGAGTGAAAAAGCTCAACTTTAGGGCAACGTACCTATATTTTTTTAGAGCCAAATCGATGTTGTTGAATTTCGTGTATTTTCTAAACGACGGGTTTCAATTAGATTTAATTTAAATTTAATGTAAGAATTTGCCTAAATAAAATAAATAAATCGTGTTGCTAGAATAGAGGAAACCTTTTGAAATTTAAATTACATTTTAGCCTGTCTAATGAGAGATTGCAGTGTTGGGGCGTGGCAGTACGCGGAGAAGTTTACACTGGGCAAAAAAAAAGGATTGGGCCTTCGACGTAACCTAAACGACGGTTTAGGTTATGGATCTGTCGGACGTAGATTCGAATCTACAACATGTATTGATAAACCAAAATGAGCTTTTTGCGGCGTTTTATGAAATATTTCTTATGAAACAAGGCGCAACTATAACGCAACCTCCGAAGTATGACTTTTCGATTTTGAGTGATAAACGTTAGTTTTGCACCGTGTACATCGAGCGGCCATTGTAATCAATGAAATGAAAAGGCGCGCAATCTCTCAGACAGACTATAGTTATAAAAATATAAAACATCTATACTTACAATTATTTATGATTAAAGTAACTGATTTTCCCTTAAAGTAATGAATGAAAAGTGTTTCGGAGATCCAATTTTTTGTTTAAGCGTTGAAATAGGTATATTTATAGTCTACAATCTAAATCATGAGTCCTAATAGTCTGGAAATATACCATAGCAAATATTTACAGTATAAAATCTGTCGTCTGCGTCGATTCGTGTCAGTTGACATTCTATCAGGTCTGTGCAATCGATTCAAAATTACAACTAGAGGCGCTTGCATCGCGAACTAACGAAATCTATTATTTACGGTTTAGAATTTTACTATTTGCAAAAAAAAATTACAATTAAAAAATAAAGTAATGTTTTTTGCTTTACATCTGTTAATAAGGTTGTCAGGTTTGCATAGACCTGATGTAAGTGTCAACTGACATAAATTAACGTAGACGACGATAAAAATCAATAAAATCCGACGTAGTCGAAGTTAACTAACTATTCGAGATATTATCTAAAATAAAAATACAGCTACTTACTCCCCATAATTGCTACGAAAACAGTAATAACTAAAGAAATTAACGAATGAGCGAATAGAAAAAGATGAGAATACCTACAGTAAACATATTAACACAGAAGATAGGTTAGTAAAATCTCCTCGAAAACAAAATTATGTACATAAATTAATCGTATTTCTCATGCTGTGTTTAATTACCAAAAAGGGGATAGATATGCGTAAGTTACAATTGTGCAAAGAGCGTCGCGTCAAGAGACGTGCAAATAATCTGCTAGGCCGAACGAAATTAAAATGCGAAGTAGTAGGCTTAAAATATTAGGATTCAACCAAGGGAGTCTTTGTGTGAACTTTTAAAGAAGACGCCTCCCCATTTTCCGTTCGCGCCTCGCTAGTGATCTGTCGTCACTTTTGTAAAAATTATCCCGGCTACGGTTCGAGTTTTAAACCGTAAATCTTAACCTAAATAAAAACTGACGTGTTTTGAAAAGTGGAGGGGTCTCGCGGACGACTCGTGCTACCTTCAATATAAAATCGTGTGATGTTTTAATGTGTCAGATAGAAAAATGACACTATCGCGTGTTTTGAATTTGAAGAAAGACGTTTTCCAATTTGCTTAGATGTGGTTTTGTGTGAAGTACGTGAAAAATCGAAGAAAAAAAAAACGTTCGTCGTTATTGTTGCGGGCGAAAACTATTACACTTTTTTAAGTAATCCTTTTTATATTAATTCTTAATTCGTCGTCGCGTCGCACAGTGGAGTATATGATATGAGAAGTTGGCCAAAAGTCGTATTTCTTAAATCAATTATACACCGTGTCCAAGATAAGAATGCACAGCATGGGGATCTTGAAAACGGTAGAAGATACAGGGTGGCTTAAATTAGAAAAAAGTTGCGCTATTTAGAGTATGTTCACATGCTGGTCGCAAAAGTTCATTATTGTTTATCGTTTTCAAAATTCTCAAAAAAATGTGATTTTTTGGATTTTCGTTTCTTTTCATTTTTTTATTTATTTTAAATGATATTAAAAAACTACCGGCACTTTCTCATTGCCACTTTTTAAGCTCTACAAAATGGCGTGTTCAAATTTTTAATCCGACGTTTCGTATCCGAGAACCCATCATCAACTTTATTTTTTTATATGGCCACAAACAAAGAGACACCGTGTATTCGGTAGCATTATTCATTACAAATTCAACGATGGTTCACACATTATGGTTTTGAAGCCAAAAAAGGGGAAAAACGTGAGTTATAAGGTTTTTTATTCTTTAAATTAGTAGGCGCTGGTACAATAACAGAAACAAAATGTCAAAAAATTATAATAATTGCTCAAATAGGTTGCCATTATTTTCTAGACACAAGTATGCTCTGTCTACAGAAGAATTCAAAACATGGTCTAACATTTCTGGTGTGATTGTATTAACTGCTGCTAAAACCAATGCCAATAACTGTTCTTCAGTTTCAAAAGTGGCGTCATACACTTGGTTTTTTTAAATAACCCCACAGGAAAAAATCCAACGGAGTTAAGTCAGGTGATCGGGCTGGCCAGGCTACTTCACTGTGAGTTCCAATGCATTTTTCAGGAAACCTCTGGGACAAATATTCCCGCACAGTTCTTGAATTATGCGCTGGGGCAGTTAATACAATCACACCAGAAATGTTAGACCATGTTTTGAATTCTTCTGTAGACAGAGCATACTTGTGTCTAGAAAATAATGGCAACCTATTTGAGCAATTATTATAATTTTTTGACATTTTGTTTCTGTTATTGTACCAGCGCCTACTAATTTAAAGAATAAAAAACCTTATAACTCACGTTTTTCCCCTTTTTTGGCTTCAAAACCATAATGTGTGATACCATCGTTGAATTTGTAATGAATAATGCTACCGAATACAGGGTGTCTCTTTGTTTGTGGCCATATAAAAAAATAAAGTCGATGATGGTTCTCGGATACGAAACGTCGGATTAAAAATTTGAACACGCCATTTTGTAGAGCTTAAAAAGTTGCAAAGAGAAAGTGCCGGTAGTTTTTTAATATCATTTAAAATAAATAAAAAAATGAAAAGAAACGAAAATCCAACAAATCACATTTTTTTGAGAATTTTGAAAACGATAAACAATAATGAACTTTTGCGACCAGCATGTGAACATACTCTAAACAGCGCAACTTTTTTCTAATTTAAGCCACCCTGTATCTTCTACCGTTTTCAAAATCCCCATGCTGTGCATTCTTATCTTGGACACGGTGTATAATGTAGCTTAGAATCTCCCAGAATAAATAAGACTCTGGGCCGTCTATCTGCACCATTTTCTTGTCGTCAGTCCAATTATAGAAGGGTCTAGTTCATTTGTAATTTGTCTGTAACTCCGGCTTACAGGTAACTTTGTCAAAGTTCTACAAAACCGTTTGTATTATTTTCAAAATATTAGTGTATTAGAGAATTTTTGTGAAATTTTCGAATAAGGATTCTGATCTAGAAGGTATGTATATAATTTAGTAGAATATATGACATCTTATATCGAAAGATACGTATATATTTTTTGTTTTAAATTAAACATAAAAAATAATTTCTTTTTCGATTACTTTTAATAATCACCGGTCATTTAGTTATACTTCCAAGCGTTGCCAAGCAACAAAAGTTGTTTAATATGAAATGTCAATTATGTAGCTGTAATAATTAACTTTTTTTTACCAAAGTACACCCATTAAATTTTTATTATTTTTTTAAATAAGGTCTACGTGTTAATGTATGTATTTTTCAAATATTTGTATAGTCAATAAAATTGCTGTTTTGTTCACAGAAACAGTTACCAATATGAAAAGGAAGGCTTTGTTTGATATAATAAAGGAATCCGGTCGTACCAAGTTTCAAATTACTAATTATTTCAATTTATTTCATTAGTTGTTTATAAGTTTATTGTAATGTAGCAACAAATTTGATTTCAAAAATTTTCGTTTTTTTTCAAATTTTATAAAATCCGAGTTAAAATAGCTTTAAACGATTACTTGGACATAGTAGAGACACAAAAACGCATAAAATAGTTTTGGCCAACTTTTTGTGTTAAATACCCCACTGTGCGTCGTTTTCGCATTCGCCAACGCGTAGTATATTTTATTAACTATCTACTGTCGTCGTGTTATTTCGTTTCCTTGGAGGAAACCTTTCCCACGTTATTTTCAATTTAGCAATTTGGCGATAATTTTATGCAGGTCTATCGACTGCAATATCCATATTACTAAGCAAATACCTACATCGGTAACATTTCGATGATAACTAATTTGTCTCCTTCACCTTTTCCGCAAATCGTACAAAAAAATTGGATTAATTCAGGTATCCTTTCATTAAGTTCGTTCAGTTTCGAGTGCACTCGAAAAGTAGGAGCGAAAACCGCGCTTCTTACCTGTATATCTTTTATGGGGAGTTTCGACGGGCACTCCAAAGATCACCGAAAGTCGAACCTTTCGAAATGATTTATAGAAACGATATAAATAGAAGTAGGTGTTCGGGTGTTCGTTCGAATCCTCCACACGCCCACCTTGTTTAATTAATTACTAATAAAAACGCGAATTTGCTCTATGAATTCTAAAACGCATCGTTAACTTTAATAAGATGCCGGAACACGACAACCTTGAGATACACGAGTACGTGCCCCATCCCCTTGCAAAACTTTTGAATTTATATTAGATTCTATATCGCAACAGCTTCAGGTAAGTAATTCGAAGTATCTAAGAGTTTACTTTGTAACTTAGATTCCTGGATAACTAACAAAATTTAACCAGAAAAGTAAGAAAACGTGTTTTCCATAAGATTACTTGCTTAACGCATAAATTACAAGATCCGTTGGCTTTCTGGCTACGGAAATTTTCAAATTTATGAAGCGATAATACCTATAGGTATACAGTTATCTTTAAAAAAAAAAAGATACACGGTGCGTGCCACGTGATTTATGATGTTCGATCTTCCACCCTGCCCTTCCTCATCTATTTCCGTACATATTAAATCGGGCCAAGACAGAAAAACGCGGTAATCAAATTATCTAAAGGTCAACTTAAATCAAAGTTGGCAATAAAGAATTCCCTTGGAAGCGAGAATTCGTAGCGATAAAACCCTAATCCCCCCCATTAAATTGTCCGTTAAAACGGTTAATAGCTCAATCGGACATTCCAAAAATTACGTGCGCGTATATAAAACAATCGGAATTCACTTTTTTTTTTTTTTGAACAATTTGCTTTTTACAAGGCCGCCCAATTCTAAACGCAAAAGCTGTCGGAAGTCGAGACTTACGGCTTATCTTCGTTCTCTTACAAATGCAAATAGTTTTCGTGTCCATAACTAACACAAAAGTGCACGCTACACCTTCGCGGTTTACATAATGCGGTGTACTCGTGTAAAGAATGGACGAACATTGCGGTATTTTATGTAAAATCGGCCGTCTTTTGTTACGTACGGCGTAAACGAGAACGAACGAAATCGGCGGGTAAATTTCGTCGTTTGCAAACGTTTACTACAAGACAATTTTGCAACGGATGCGGTTGCTTTGTTATTATTCCACGGAAATTAAACATCCCACTTCTCAAACGTGACAGTTTGTCACGATACAGCTAGGAAATAATTTATCGAGATGCGTACACAAATTTATGTTCTTTATATACGAATGCGTCGGCGGTGGAAAATTTCATTTCTGTGCACAAGTAAAATAACAATCGACAACCAAGGTTTATTATAGTTATTTCAAAACTACTAATGCCGTTATTTATTATTGCTGTAGCGTGTTTATGGGCCACCTCATATATAGGGGCCTAATATTTTTTTTATATGGGACTAAATAAAAAAAAAAACGAATAGGTATATATAGAAAATGCTTTGCGGCACAATAAAATTAATCCGATTTCTCGTGTTACCGGATTATACTTATTTTTCAGGAAAAAAAAACAATCGTTAATTAAACGTCCACGATTGTGTGTATGTATGTGTGTGTGTGTGTGTGAAGCTGTCCCGTTTGAAGTCGTGCACAAAAACAAAACGCACAATTTATTTGATTAAGTGGAAATGGAGAACTGAAATAATCAATGAATCGGATAATGTAATTGTTGATCCAGTTTATTTCGGATAAGGGCAAAGGTTTTTTCAGGTTAACTCGTCGAAATTTAGTACTAGACTTTTTTTGCAAGTTTGATCGAATTTAACCTTATACGGTATAAACGAATTACTGTTTATGTAGAATTAATTAAACGAAAGTAAAAACCAAATCGTAAATTACAACATTTTTATTTCAATGTGTAATTTGTTAGGAGAGATCATTCGAAAGACGTTTAATTACTTACAAGGAAGGTTACCCAAAGGGTACACACCGATTTTGATGAAAATTCTATCGTAGTAACTACTACCCAATAGATGATGTTTGGTGAAATAATTAGCTGCCATAAAGACTTCGTTTACGTTTTATTCAATAAAGTTGGTAAAATGGCGATTTTCAAATTCATAGGACTGTTATCAGAACGGTTTTAGATATAGGTTTGAAATTGTATTGTAAATTATTTTGTACATTTTAGAATTAAAAAAATTTTTTCAAGCATAGTTTTTGAGCACGGACGCCATCTTGAATTTTTTTTTAAATGGAAACATGAGGTATACTATATATCATTAGAAACCTTATTGTTTTCTCTGTTTAACCATCTAAAAATTGTATGGGGTTACATTAGGAAAAATTGAGATAAAATAGAAAAACGTTTTTCATATACCTATTCGTTTGGCTATTATAATATTGTCATATTACATATCGTCATTTCTTGCATTGCTATTCTCGTAAAACTACTTTTCGAGTAATTCCGGATCTGTTCTATGCGTGACAGGTAGTGTCATTTTATCGAGATTATGCAAAAATTATAATCTATTTAAACGCCCGCAGTTCGTCATTTCTTGCGTTGTTATACTAGAAATACGAGTTTTCTAGTAGTCTCCGACCTGCTCTGAACGTTTCGTCCCAAAACATTCGGCTCAAAATTTTGCCAAAAAAAAAGGATTTTTGAGATTTCATAAAAATTTCAAATCAATTTAAAAACATGCAGTTTGTTATTTCTTTGTTTGTTATATTTGAAAAACTACTTTTCAAGTAATTCCGGACCTGTTCTATACGTATTAGGTAGTGTCATTTAATCGCGATTATGCGAACATTTTAAATCTATTTAAACGCCCGCAGTTCGTAATTTCTTGCTTTGTTCTTCTAAAAATACGAGTTTTCTAGTCGTTTTCGACTTCTTCAGAACATTCCGTCTAAAAACGTTCTGGTCAAAATTTTGCCAAAAAAAAAGGTGTGTATGGTTTAGCTACGGTTTCCTTTAATAATATTTTATAAATGTAATCATTCATATGTTTTAAAGTAAATTTAAAATAGAAGAATGAAAGTACCCAGGCGGCACACTGACGTTATAATGTCATTAACTATTGGCCATTTGGGGACCGATGGAGACGTCAATATGACGGGTTAATGTCACAGCCCAATGACGTCAAATTATGACCAATCTAGTACGTTACTTGAGACGTCTAATTTCCTTAAATGGGACCTTTTACTTACTTGTTTAGTTGTATATTACTGTATTTATAGCGATGCGATAGTGCATAATTCCAAAATATATTGATATGTTTTTTAGTTAAAATTTTGGATTAAAACATAAACATGTTAGAAAAAATTACGAATATTTTACGCTTTAAATTAACGCATCTTTATCTTCACTTTTCTAGTAAGGATTCAGGACTTTGGAACGACCAAACAAAGACGTCTCAACGACGTTCTTTAATGACATCGAATGTTCGTCGTGAAAGTGTTGTCGTGCGTACGTCACTTATTGGATCCACGACGTCCCCGACGAATAATTACCAATAATTGACGACATTGTGACTGCAGTGTGCCGCCTGGGTAGGTAAGTAAGTACAATATTACTACTATAATAATATGCTAATTCTACTATCGTGGCGAAAACATCGATGTTTTCGGTCGATTTAAGACCGAATCGGTACGGAGGTTAACTTAATGATCGAACGCGAATACGTATTCGATCTAAGCCGTTTTGGCAACGAGGAACCTCCAACGAGTTAACGAGCTAAAAAAATTAAGTAAATCTATCGACTATGCCCCGATGAACCTGGAAGTTGGTGATGTAAATATCCATTTCACGATCAGCCCGACATTTTCTGTTCGAGATAAATACATTTTTTTTCACGTTGGTAACAAGTCGTTTTACCAGCTGTGACAATTCTTACACCGGACAGCCTGTTTGTAGGTTAAAGTATCCTCGAAGGCAACAAATGTAGTTTCGTCAGTAGGTGTCTATTTTGGATGATAATTAATGACGAACCGAAACGCACGTATTTCTGTATAAGCTCACGGACAGGTTATAAAATTGGAACAGCTTTCTTCGGTAACAATAAGTCAACTTAATTTAAGATGTTTCGGCGCCATCCATCCGTGGCACTAAAAGTGATATTTAAATGTAATTATTGTTTGCTACAATTTTGACTCGTAACTTTCGATTTTAGCGAAGAATTTATGTAACGATATTTCGACGGTACCCAAACGTGAAGTAATTCCAATTGGACTAATTTCAATGGCAATGTTTATTGGAACAAAAAGTCGTACGATTGTCTCGGGATACAAATCGATAATAAAAATTCCATTTAAAAAAAGGAAGTTGGTATCCATTTCCGGTGTAACCAGGAAAGAATAGGAAAACTGTTAACTGTTTCCATCTTTCGTGGAATTCTCGAAGATGACTCTAATCAGAGTTGGAATATATGGCGTTTGTTAATTGTTCAAAGTTTTGCGTATATTGGCTTATCGCCATAATTTTAAAGAAGATTATTAATATCGGCCAAAGAATTGTATCTTTATTATTTCTATAAGAGCAGGGGTTTTCTATAAACTTTAAATTTGAGTGTAAATGATCGATCGTAACCATCAAAAGGATTAATTATAATCGTCCGTGCATTACTTTAAACGTTAATAACCATGTTTCTTATTAATAAATGATTAGTTGTTACTAAAATATTCGTATAATTGCAGAACGACCAAGACAATTTGTCTTGGTCGTTATGTTAATGACTCGAAAGGAAATGTTTTATTTCTTTAGCAAATTTTACTAAATATGAACCTGTAATGTGAATTACACTTTTTTTGTAACATTTTTTTGTAATTATACCTACTATAAATTCGAATAGTTTCTAAATTAAAATTATTAAAACTCGAACAGTTTATCCATATATTTGAAACCTGTTTGGGTTTATCGTCGGTGGAATATAACGACTAAAAATTTGGTTATAATATTCTTTCAAATCTTTCTTTTCGTTACAGACACATTTATTAATTTTGATATGGAGTATTTCGGATAGAAACAGTTTTTCATAATTTCTCTCGTATGTCCAAAATTTTAATATTTTCATAATAAAATCGAAGAAATTTTTCAGTTTATGTATATATGAAATTGATATTAATGTTAAATAACTTAAGATATTTTCATATTGTTCATATTATGATCAACATTATTTTTCAAGGCACTATTGAAAAAATTACCGAAAAATATAAGATTAGACTAAGTTGTTTGTGACTTCATATTTCTCTATAATTTTTCATTTTAAACAACTTTTTTAAGTAACATTTTTCGACACTTTCAAACACATAGGTACTTTAATCTTGAGCCAAAATTATATTTTTTGATCTCCCTTTTATATTATAAGATATTTTTAATTTTTTATTGGTGTATTTTTAGTTTTGGGAGAAGCACCAACTTTTATGAAAATATAACAAGAGTTCACGAGACCCGTGATATGCAGTTGAGTGGTTAGTTCTAAATTATATTTTAGAAATTATACTCCTTAAAAGTTAACTATTTCAAAATCACAAAAGTAGCAGCGAGTCTTTCAGGCTCATGGTATGCAAAAAAATTAATTTTGATTCGATGTCTATTAGTTTCTTGATATAAGTACCTTTATATTATGTATTATTCAATTAAAGAATTTTTGAACAATATGGCATAACATAATAAACATAATAAAGCAACCTTCTCAATTTAGAAAATAATTTTTGTGTCTAATTTTAGAATTTTCAAATTTTACTATTATTTTAAATAAGACCTATATTGATAAAACACAATGTCTACTTAAAAATACGTAGTTTTGGCCTTCGAGTCGCATGCGTTATGTGAGATTAACAAATTAAAATGTTTTGGTGCTACGAGTTGTACACGAGTTAGGTTGAACCGTCTTTCAAAGTGCGAAGCGTCCAAAGGGCGCGAGCACAACGATTGGCCTGTCTTAACAAATCAAAAATGTTTTGGTGCTACGAGTTGTATACGAGTTAAGTGTGAGGTTGAAACGGCCTTCAGAGTGCGAAGCGCCCAAAGGGCGCGAGCACAATCACTGGCCTGTCTTAAGAAATCAAAAATGTTTTGGTGGTACGAGTTGCACATAAGTTAGGTACGAGGTTGGGCCGTCTTTCAGAGTGCGTAGCGCCCAAAGGGCGCGAGCACAATCACTGGCCTGTCTTATTAAATCAAAAATGTTTTGGTGCTACGAGTTGTACACGAGTTAAGTGCGAGGTTGAAACGGCTTTTAGAGTGCGAAGTGCCCGAAGGGCGCGATTACAACTACTGGCATGTTCGATACCTATTATAATAGCCGAACGAATAGTTATATGAAAAACGTTTTTCTATTTTATCTCAATTTTTCCTAATGAAATCCCATACAATTTTTAGATGGTTAAACAGAGGAAAAAAAAGCTTTCTAATGATATATAACATACCTCATGTTTCCATTTGGTCAACCACTTACACAAGCTGACGACATCAAATATCTTGGACTCCATATAGATCGCCGTTTAACTTGGAAAAAGCACATCTTTACGAAGCGGAAGCAACTCGGGCTCAAACTACGTCAGATGTTCTGGTTGTTTGAGAGGCAATCACAACTGACACTTGAAAACAAACTCCTGCTGTACAAGGCCATTATCAAACCCATATGGAGTTATTGGATACAGTTGTGGGGTACAGCAAGTAACTCGAATCTGGAAATCTTGCAGCGCTTCCAGAATAAAGTACTACGTCTAGTAGTCGACACCCCCTGGTATGTTCCGAACTACAGAATAACTGAAGACTTACACATACTTATAATTAAAGAAGAAATTCAGCGGCTTAGTGCTAATTATAGTGCCCGAACTGAAGTGCACCCCAATGTAATTGCGCGAACATTATTTGGACCGACTGGTGTAGTGCAACGGTTAAAGATATTCAAGCCTAATGACCTAATGGCCAGGCTTAATTAGGTTTACTTAGTGTTAAATAAACTCAGTGTGTAATCTATGTCTTCACAGTATCCTTATTAGGATATATATTATAGGAGAATCTTCATTGGAAGCCTCTCCTACATGTCAATTATTGTATACATATCTGTAATTAACTGTCCTACCAATTACTTATTGTCCTACGGACAGATTGTAAATATCATGGTGTAAAAAAAAAATTCCATTTAAAAAATTCAAAAACTATGCGTACATTTTTTTTTAAATTCTAAAATGTGCAAAATAACCTCAAATTGGAATATTACGAATTTCAAACCTACACTCACCGGCACAAAATTCGATCCATCTACAATTTTTAGTAAAAAAATTGCGATAAACGTTTGTTTTATCTAATAATGAGGAAAATTCATATTCCAATGACATGTTTAGTGCGATAAAATTTTATTCGTTTGGGGAATTTAGTTAGTATGTTTATTTGGATGGTATCAAATTATAATAGTCAAATTCTGAGCGTACTTTATTATTCAGTTTATTACGCGTATTAGTCTTAATTGTTGGAAATACAATTGAATTTACTGTCTGTAAAAATTAAATATGGTGTTGAATCCAACCGATACTGCCAGAGTAATTTCTATTGATTCAAGATGAGCGCTCGCAGTACTACGCCGCTCGAGTCCTTGGTGTTTCAAGGTGTAGTATTCAGAGAGCTGTAGAAAGGTTTCGAGAAACTGGTGGCTACACCAGGAGAGTGGGATCAGACAGGAAAAGGTGTACAACTGCTAGGGATGACCACTTCTTTAAATTAAATGTTCTGAGAAACAGAGATACTACTGCAGTTAATGCAAGTAATGAGTTGCAAGAAGTACGGGGTGTAAGTGTTAGTGAAAGAACTGTAAGAAGAAGGTTGCGGGAACACGGATTGCTAGCAAGAAGACCCGCAAACGGCCCACAATTGACCAGATAACATCGAGTGGAGAGGCTTCACTTTGCACGTCAACACCAAAATTGGGATAATGATGACTGGGGTCATATTCTTTTTACCGACGAGTCGAGATTTCGTTTAAGATCTGCGGATGGCCGTCAAAGAGTATGGCGCAGGACTGAAGAAAGATTCGCCCAATGTAATATTGTGCCAAAGCTTAGTTTTGGTGGTGGTTCAATCATGGTATGGGGAGGTATTAGCATGGAAGCTCGCACCGAATTAGTAGTAGTAAATGGAGGGGCGATGGCTGCTAACAGGTACATTAGGGACATTATAGAACCACATGTCGTACCTTTCGCCCCATTTATTGGTGACAACTTTATGCTAATGCATGATGATGCCCGTCCGCATGTTGTCCGAATTGTTTGTGAGTACTTGAGAGAAGTAATAATCCACCGTATGATGTGGTCTGCAAGAAGTCCCGATCTAAATCCGATCGAACATGTTTGGGACATGGTGGGGAGACGAGTTCGTTGCCGAGTTCCTGCTCCTTCTAACTTGCGAGAGTTAAGTGTAGCAGTAGTCCAAGAATGGGACGAAATTAGCCAAGATTACATTTGTTGCCTTATTGAGGGTATGCCAAGGTCGAATAGAAGCTGTAATTCGAGCACGAGGAGTTACTACACGCTACTGATTTTTTGCTTTTTCGTTTTTTTTTACTTGTTATGTACAATAAATGTTGTTTACTGTTTTATCTAGTTACGAGATGTTGCCGTATTTTTGTTGTTAGAGTAATGTTAAAAATGTTCCCGTCGGTTTAATTACATTTCAACATCTGTTTTACACACCCTTTAAACTATGTGTAAATATAACCAATTTATAAACTAAAATAATTACATCAATTAACCGCATGGATCGAATTTTGTGCCGATGAGTGTATATCTAAAACCATGTTGATAACAGTCGTAGGAATTTGAAAATCACCATTTACCAATTTTATTGAATGAAATGTAAACGAAGTCTTTATGGCAGCTAATTTTTTCACCAAACATCATCTATTGGGTAATAGTTACTATGATAAAATTTTCATCTAAATCGGTGTGTACCCTTTGGGTAACCTTCCTTGTTAGGAGTAAATCGGTGTGAGCTTCTGCGCCGTCTATCCCTCACTTACCATACGAATTTTAGTCATTTCTTTATACATAGTATCTACCTAATATACTTTTAATTAAATTTATTTACATTAACTTAAGCGATACCTATATTGTGATATATTACTGTGGTAAAGGTGGCGGAAAAACCTATTAATTTAATGAACTGTTTTTAAAAAAAAAGCATGGCTCGCATATTTATATTAAACTTAAATGATAAATTGACGATCGTTCACCTCAAGTATCCTCCCGCGTTGATCTTAGCATTGTAAATTTCAACTTTAATTGTTTAAAAATTACGAGGAGCAGAAACGGCAACGCTATCAAAACATCGCGTGTTTATTATAATCCTAACTTCGCACTAAAGCTCGTTACAAGCGTAAACAACGGGCTCGGCCGAAAACGGCAATAACAAACATTAAAAAAAAATACCGACAAGACAATACGACGACGTTGGCATTTTTAAATTCAAATTAAACTCGAAAATTTGGAACGCAACCCGTCCGAAAAGGAACAGTTTATTTTTTAAATTAACAACGCATCGATACCCGTTAACTTACGTTAATGGGTCGATCCGTATGTCGTCACGAATACGAAAAGAAAAGACGTCGACAAATTTGAAGCAAGCTCGTCCGTTTCGCGGCGATTTACATTATGAAAAATTTCGATACGCATTAACGTCTAAAATTTTCACGTTGCGACAATCGAAATCGATCCAAACGGAAATATTAAATCCGCAGGCAGCTGCAAAAATACGTTTCAGTCATTTCCACCGAACGTAATCGAGCAGATGCAAATCTTATACACTTCGCGCATTTTCCGATAACGTCTCGTTTTAAAAAGGATCCCCCCCCGCCGTATTTCTGGCGAGAAAAATTTTTCCTCCGTCCCTCTCGCTCGCAATTGTTTAAATTCGGCCGCGTCGACCTGCGCGACATTTCGTTTTCGTCGACCTCGTCGAGAAAATTTTCCGCCGATTCGGGTCCCTCGATAAAAGCGACGTTAATGAAAGTTCCGCAGCAAGACGAACAAATTAGGTGTAGGTGTGGGTGGGCGATGCTCAGAAATTATATTTTGCCCGCTTTTCTAATCCTTCCTCGCGGACTCGATTCGAACGAAATTTCTAACGAAAGGGCGGAAATTGGGCCTATACTTTGAAATCGCGGTAGGTATTAATCTTGTATCGGTCGAAAAAGTTAAACGAGCGTTTTTCTTCAATTAGTTCGACTTAACTTTAACTGTTTTAAAAGTTCCACCTCTCCATTAGAAGTTGCAAATGTGGAAAGTTTTCGGTTTCGGTTTCAAGTGAACATTTGCCAGCGACAGTTGGGTCAAATTTAGGACCACTCGAGAAGATTGATTTCTCTCTACTTGTGTTCTAAGAGATGTTACCGTATTATCCTTTTTTAATGGTGGGCTACGGTGCCGGCGGCGGAGGCGGCGGCCGTCGAAAAGTTGCACGTTATTAGACAGTTTGGACGTTTATCAGTGTAGGACTATGATGCAAGTCACTTTGGGGATCGTAATTTCGTTTTTAAAGCTAGTAAAACCGTCGCAAAATTGCGCTTCCGCAGTAAAATAAAGCCTAAAGGATTATGAAGTTAATGCTTTCTTCGAGAGCCGCCTTTTTCCTCCGACAAATTATTATCTCGCCTCCGGACTTACAGAAAAACGTTTGTTACCTCTTTTTCGATACCCATTGACAAATATTGTTTCAGTCTACGTTGAAAAATTCAAATTCAACAAAGGATTTGCGTTGTCAAACGGTTCCGCTCGTTTGTACTTTTATTGATATTGCTTTAAAGAAGCAAATTAGACTATTTTCAGTTTATAGTACAAAACTTTTCGAATATTTATTTAAACCGAATAACGCGCGATATCTAGAATTGTTATATTTTTAACTTTAAATAAATAGTTAGGTGCCTGTTTAATTGATTATGCCTTTTATGGCGCTTATACTTACAGTGAAAAATTAGTGTTACAGTGTTAATTCGATGGTGTTTTGCTAAACGGACGAATACCCCATTTTTATCAATATTAATTGATGGAAACGCAGTTTTAAAAGTATTTCACGTATTATAGTCCAAGTCCAAGTTATTTTAATGTGTTAAAGAACGTGTTAAAAGTCCCAATCGATATCATGCCAGCGTTGCGAGATATTCGAGGGCAAAAATCACGAAAAATGTTTTTTCTTATTATTTATTTATTGTATTTTTGTTATTTTATTTAAAATTTTCTACAAAAAAGGTTCTATACATTTTATTCGCACAACCAACCGTTTTCGTGATATGAAGCATTTTAATCCTATTTTTCTGCATCCACAGTACATCTGGTACTGGTGGTAGTAATGTTGTCAGAAGCTGCAAGATGTTATTTTTCAATACCCAACCCCATTGCCGTACGTCCTGTTTTAGCCAAGTTTGAGTTGTTGCAGTGAAAAGGGGAAAGTGAGGACAATTCGACCGCAGTGCCGCGTCTCGTTGATTTAGCAAAGCTCAAGTAATTATAATTATCAACTGAATTTTTTGATTTTGGAGAGCCATACATCAGCAGAAGAAGATACAAAATTATCTACTATAATATTCAGAGAGAACGTTTCCAATCAGACAACGTAGAGTATACGACTTATTCCGAAGTGCGTTACATTCTGCTTCATATCAGGAAAACGGTTGTTTGTACGAACAAAATGTGTAAGACCTTTTTTGCAGACAATTTCAACACCATCGAATTTTAATTCACCATTCTATTTCAAACGTTCTAAAATTCGAAATATTTTCAATAATTAAAAAAAAAAATAAAAGTATTTTTAAGACTTTCCTTAGACATTTCGTAAATAATTAACAGTTTAACAGTTATTTAATTAACAGTAACTGTAAACAGTTTTAGGTATTTGTTTGTTTTTATATATTCAATGTCGTGCACGTTTTTATTTTTATTAATTTATTTTTGACTTTATAGGTATAGGTACCTAAATATAAAACTAATTGATGTGATTAGTTGTTAAATGTATAAAGTTCCTGTTTTCTATTAATTAGTTTTCGAAAGTCAGATCAGTTTCAGTCCTGGGAAATTTAACGATGGAAGTTTTCATTAAATTATAAGCAGATCGAAACGTCATACGTATCCTCACATTTTTCACGCAGGTCAAACAAGATCTTTAACCTTAAAATAAAACGACGAGCATCGATAAACTGAAGTCTTCTTCATTAAAAGTTCTATCATAAGCTCGAATCTATGTCCAACGCCAGATATACGTCTGATTAAACAAAATATTGTACCCACAACGCGAAAATTAAAGTCGTTAACATCGAAAGTCGATGATATCGCGTCTTTGCAAATGAATTAGAATTTAACTAGTATCTATCAAAGCAGCGTTCCGATAAAGACGAACAATAGTAAAAGGATTATTGTTGGCACACGTTAATTTACTACAGTGTATTTTTTTTTAAATTAATATAACTATTAATTAATAGATATTGAATTTTTAATTTTATTCTTACAGAGCACTTTGTAACAATTACGTGACATTTATTTAACATAGATGTAACCGATTATTATTGTAATAACTAATATTTTGCACTACTTGGGGGGGATGGGGTTATTCTCGAACCATTCGCTTACAAAACGTATGCGAAAATGACGTCAAAACGGATAAATTTCACTTTCGAGTACGTGAGCGATCCAATTGAACTGCTGTTTCAAAGCTTTCCTCGCCGAATGCGCCCGTTGCAACCACCGTTCGAAAATAGGCCCCCCCCTGGACGTAAAATGCTACTTTTTTGACTCAAAAACAGAGAGTAACGACGTCTACACTTTTTCGCACTAAAGGTTCACTTTACGTCTTAACATTTTAATAGGAATTGTTCATAATTTTTATATCGATAACACAATTTCTGTAGGAACGTTATTTTGTTTAATTCGCAAAATCTTTTTTTTTATAAATAAAAAACAATTTATGCATATTGAGAATAATTAAGACGTTGCAGCTGATCATGTAATAGCTCTTCACGCCGCCGAATGTAAACGTCTATTTTACACTTTTGACAAATAAAACTATTGAATATAACATTACCGCAGTAACGTTTACGCAATTTATTATTTAATTATTATCGCCCATAAACACGTGAATTTTATTATTAAAGCTATTTTCAAAATACTTGATTCAATTTAAGCATTTCATCAATATAGATGGTACATCAATTAAATTTATTGCATTTCAAATGTTTATAAACAAATTTTCTTACTTATTGTTAAATAAATTTTCGACAAGATAGAACGGATATTGATTATCATTGTGTGTATATTTTACACAAAAAGCTCAAGTACGTACAACAAAGATATTTAGTTGGTACCTATTGCGTTTATATAAATAAAATATTTTTGTATTAGTTATGTCGGTATTTTTTGTTTTGTACGGCTTGTTCAAAGTTTTTTGTTCGCGACGTCCTACACATCTTATAAAAATATAGTTTTGATATCTCGATGTTTGTTTTATTTAATTTATATATTTTTATTTGCGCCTTTAAACGCACGAAATCAATGTATTAAACAATTAATATTAATCAAACGTTAAAGAAATCAAAATACGTATGACGTCATGAGCAACAAAATTTGAAGTAACCTATACAGTCGGTTATTTAACTAACGACGAGCGGCAGATTTGCTTTTTACTTTTTAAATATTAATTAATTTTTAAATAATCGGATACCTACTATTCGAACTCTAAATGTGTTAAATTAAAAAAAAATGAAAGAAATAAAAAAAACGTTGTGCTCCTTATAAAATCTTTTATATTTTTTATACCGTTTATATACTTAATTAATTACTCCTATTAATTTGCAGGCGGTAACAAAATCGTGCCCTAGAATAATCGACGCATAGTTATATTAAACGTTAATTACTCGGTCTCTTCAAATGCATGTTAAGCGTGTCCAGGCATAACATGTTCTATAACAAAATTCATTAAAAAAAAAACTAGAGCGCAGGCCGCAGAAAGAAGTTTACTATCAAAACTGAAAATTACAAAAACGTCCAAGTCGAACTTAAAAAGCAAACTTTTGTATTAGCGAGCTTCGGCTTTTTTCATATCGCACAAGGGCAATGACATTTAAAAAAAATCCGCAGATCGATTTTGCAAAAAGTTTCGTTTTATATTCAAATTTCCGAGATGCTGCAATTTCATTTCTTTCGTTTAAAATGTCTCGGGAACGATTTAGATTATGATATTTAGTATCTGTAAACACCATCTAGAAGGCGTTCATTATTTTTTTTTGCGAATTCCTCCGATTGATTAAAAACGGTCGCGCGGAAAATAACATTTAATTATGTACATGTCCCACATCGAAAACTAAAACCTCCCACAAATTGCGTATTTATCAAATTCACGATCCGTCAATCGACGTTATTGGCAATTTTATATTTCGCAAAACAAAATTGTCAAAACTCAATCATAATTAGCGAACCGGTCTAAAATTCGACAACCCTCGTTTCGATATTTTACAAACACGTCGCAAAATTAAAACGCGATTCTTTTTCCGAAACCGCCCACCGCAAATAAAAATAAATGGCGATTTTTGACTCGAGCACCACTATTTATTTTCATCTCGCCAAATTACAACTCTAATACTAATTTAGCGAGTAATTTACAACCGAAAACGAATTTCTCCTTTTTTCCGACTTACATAAATGAACAAAACGCCCAAAAGTTATAACGAGGTAAGCGACAAGACATCAATTATTTAAACCGAGCTGTTGACTTTTCCGCTTTACGTGAGGACCCTAAAAAATTTCCGATTACATTTCAATGTTCCTCCTGTTTCCCAATTTTTGGATTTTATCGGAATAGAACTAGACCTTTTTATATGAAATTCTCATCGATTCGTAAACAAGACGAATGAATAAAAATTCTATTAAACCGAGTCGCTCAGCGAAAGAATAAGTAATTCGATCAATTTTTGACAATGTTCCGAACTTGTCGACATCGATACCCCGCAATACGGGGCGCCTAATCGAGCCGTGTAATTAAGAGAAATTTTGGAGACTGGTTCGTTATCTGTCATTTTATCCTCATTTATTTTACATTTCTCGCTTTAGGCGATTCGTTATCTTAAAAAATTTTATTTCGTAATCGTCCCGCCTTGTCATATTTGTCCAAGTATCTTCTTAAATTAATGAACTTTTTACTCATTCGTTATAAATTGCGTTATTATCTGCTACTGTATAAAAACAAAATTTAACAAGCGCTAAGTATATGAATACTTAACGCACTTAGCGAGATTAACTTTTGTACGCGATTCAACAAACGCTCATAAATCTTAGTGAAATTTCAGACTTTTACAAGAGATACGAATCAAGAATCCACAAGTCCTTTACCTTTCTCACTATCCAATATGAAGCACATAAGCGCCGAGTACTAGAGCAACAAGAAACATAGATTAAACCGCTTCGAACAAGCGCGGTTAGGCATATCGAGCTATGGCCTGCACTATCACTACTACTAGAGTTTTTCCGACGCCTGTTGTCGCGACGCCGTGCATCTTGTTCTGTGTCAAGCCGGCCACTGCAGCAGTTTTCGCCGGGACGCTAGGGTAACAGCGCTCCTTGCGGAAATTTTCGCAACTGTTCGTTGATAACGAAGAAGTATACGGAGCACTATAAATGCTCGGATATTACGCGATAGCAGAAAAAAAACGAGCGGCGTCCTTGGGAGCTTGTATTGCTTCGATATTTTTGTGATCGAATTTTCAATTAGAATACGATATAGGTAACGGCGCGACGCACTTCTGCGCGAGTTAATTTTCAATTTAACAGGGTATAGTTCAGAGTAAAACATTTTAAACTATCACTCGTTCTATTCGTTTTTCGAATAAAAAACGTAGTAATAAATTAACGAACGATCACAATTATTAATAAAGCGGGGAAAACGCGCGTTTAAATTGACGGGAAAGCGATTCTCTATTGCTTATTAAGCATTTTTATGTAACGAAACGTAATGTAAAAACAAAACATTACGACGTGACTGATTAAACTTGCTGACGTTATACACACACAAAGGGTTGCTCCACCGAGTCCATTGAAGTCACTAGAGACTTTATCTAGCGGGAATAACAAACGCCAAATAGTTTTTGTTGCTCGTGCACAAGCAGAAGAAATGACGAACTATTGCATTTAATTTTTTTGCAGCTCACGAAACTGGGAAAACTAGATTCTCGCAATGTTTAAGCCTTAATTCAGCTTAAGATTTCGTACATCTAATTAAAGTCGAAGGTGCCGATTTGCCAAATTTAAACAAACGAAAAAAAAATTAATTAGGATCGACTCCCGTTGGACGTTAACTTTTCAAGAATAAGCGGCAATTTCAGAACTGGAATTTTTTTATGCGTCACTTAACTCGCGCTTCGAGCGCAGCTTAAATAATTAAAAACGTTCTCACTTACTTTTGTAGGTATATTTACAGTCGAGTGTCGTTGCTATTCATACTTTTCCAAACTAAATAAAATGGATGCCGCGGGCTCTTTGTGATGAAATTTAATAAATTTCGACGTTGAATGTTAATTATTTCCCATTTTCTGGAAAGCACCTGCAAACTTGGGGCGTCCTTTTTCGAGATTTTTTAAGAAAGTCGAGTTCAGCGAAACGGCATAAAAATCGGCTTTCCTAGTAGCGAAGATTATTTTGTGACAGGTCGAAATTTTGCGAAAAAACGCCTATAACGCGAAATAAGGTAGGCCACGAACAGCGAAATCAGTTGAAAATATTCAAAGCGTTCGTGAAGAACCACAAACTTAAACGCGGAAATACTTTCGTTCGGTTAGGCGTAAAAAGACGATCGCCATTCAACGCATATTAGAAAAAAAGATCACAATTTCCGAAATTCCCGGATCTCACAGCTTCCCACTTTTTCTATAGAGGAAACTATCTGGAGAAAAACGTATTTGTGCGAATAATCCCGACGTTTGGAACAACCAAGGGAAAATATTCGACACCGATACCACAGGAAACATTAAATACAATCAATTCCCCGACTATTCGGGCCAACGAAGGGGAGATAATGCACAAAAATCGAAAACACACAAATTTGTTGTAGGTGTTGTCATCATGCCTACATTGCTTTTTTGCAAAAGCATTTAAGGGCAAAACAGTTTACAAAAGCAGTTCGAAAAATATTGCGTAATGTGCGTCTGTTTGCGAGAGAAATTTAAACTTTTTCCGCGACCCTACGTACTTTTCTCGTCACCAAAATGTCATCGCAATCGTTGTTTAATTGCATTTTTAAATTTAATATGCAGGTATACAGAACATTGACAAATTAAACTTTTAAAAATGGCACATGTTTTGCACACCTTTTAAAAAGTTTTTCCTATCTTCTCTACATTCCGAAAGTGTAATTGCGACAAGTGTTGTATTTACTTTAAAAATTCTATTTTTTAAGTGTTTTTTTTGCTAAGTACCTACTCATTGCGTAGTATTAAAATTTCAGAAGATTACATCCTATTCAGAATTGCAGTAAAACAGTGTTCTTTCCTGATTTCCTTAACGTACATCCGATCCTATCTTTATTTTCGTTCTCTAATTGTTGCAATTATAAATTCCCGATTGACTTTGCCCAGTAGCCCTTCATTAGTTGTTGTATCTGATCGACGTATTCGTAATCTTAAACATTTTTTAGTAAGGTTATATGTGTGTATTTTATTTATTTTTATCTACATTATGTGCGTTTAATGAGCGTTAAGGGTTACATTCGTATTTTTCCCACAATTCATCAGCATTCGCTAGTTTAAAATATTTTTATATATTTTTTAGTCATAAGACCACATACATTTTCCAACTAGACTCTTTACCTGGCAAAAGGAAGGCTTTCGATTGAATTTTTTTTAATTATTCATTTATTAGTGTAATAATAGGTAGTTAACCATTTCAGACTTATCGCACATTTTTAAAAATAAATCGTGCACGAGAGATTATATTAGATTAACGTTGTTCTTAATGTCCTTTTCATAAAAGATAGATAAGACGAGATAAGAGTTTTTTAACACGTTGACTGCCGCGTGCCGCACCGGCGGGTCACAGCAACATATGTTATTTTTAAAATAAAGATAAAATGAAATTAATTTGGCATCGGTGCGCAACGACCAACGTTTAGCATTAAGGCAGTCGACGTGTTAACAAAATATTATCAAATGAAATGGATAAAATGTTGAAAAAAACAATACATACCTAAATAAAATTATTTTAATAAATATGTGTTGCGAGAAACTCACCTAATTATCTAAGAGACAACTTTTAAAGGCAAACAAACTAAGCAAAAAAAAATGGCACAATGTTTGCAAAGAAAACCTGACTTACGCGGACAAACTGCTAGCGTTACGAGTTTTACTTTCTCAAGTATACTTATATTACTATTAAATAAACGTTCATTACTATATAAAAAAATATTAATTTTTATAATTGGGAAATTTCAATTCCTGATTTTAGAAACGCGGGGAAGCTGCAGGTAACAAAAATCTTTAAATAACCAATTTCTGACACAATTTCTAAATTTAGCAATCGATAAAATTTTTAAATTAACCAATCATGGGGTAATATTTATAATATGGTACTTAGGGAAGGTGATAAAATTTGTGCAACGCGATGGCATTTAACTGACATAAATAAAGGTGAATCTCCGCAAATAATCCGCACAGGAATAATCGGAAGTTGATTGTAAAGTTGACTTAAAGAAAAAAACACTTATTTGTCAACGCGAAAGAGGACATAATTCGCAAGATGCAATATTTCTTAAATAACTTAAAAACTCCAAGAACTATTTAATTTTTAGTTCATTTTTCTTAATTTTTTTTTGTGTCGCCCAGTACGCCTAGTAATGTCGTATACGTGAAATCCCGATTGCGCACCTACTCAAAAAAAGACACGAAGACAAAATGTAGATAAGTACACAACATATGGAATTATCAGACAATTACACCGAAAAACAATTTCTATAAGCATTGTGTTGCGTCCTTAATTAACATCAAAAATTAAATTAAAATTAAAATTAAAAATTAAAAGTTAAAAATTAAAAATTAAATATTAAAAATATTTAAAGTTTTACTTTAGTGCTTTACACTATAACAGTTAAATAACACTACGTTCTGTTATTATTATTAGATACCTAAATATTACAACAAATTAATTATTCGACTACAACAAAAAATAAAAATTTAAAGTGCGCTTAATGCGCAAACATTTTTCATTCGAAATATTCTTAATCCTTACGTTTTCTAAAATATAGTTTTTTTAATAAGTATGTGTAATAAGTAATAAAATAACTAAGAAAATATATTACAATGAATTTGCGCATTCGCATTATTTAAAAATATTGTTTTAACTCTAGATTTTACTGTTGTCCCTAAGTAATTATAAGTGGTCGAAGGAATAAGGGTGCTTTAATAAAGCACCTACTAGGTGGACTAGATATAGGTCGCAGTACAGAGGAGTAATTAAAGTACAAACCCCAGAGTGGAAAAAAATTACTAATAAGTACGTCAAGAAAGTAATAATTAGGTACGTCAGATGAAATAACAATTATTATTCGGTTCCAAACAAGTTTTACTTCATAGAGTTTAAGTTGCCACATCAAAAACTAAAATGAACATTTACTACTAGCCGATACATTTAAACGAACTAAACTATAATTGTTAAAATAATAAAGTTAATGTTATACGTGCACGATATTCGTTTCGAGGTTCACGTAAATGTAAAACAAAACACTTTCGCGAACAGTGACTGCATTTGCAGTGCGTTTTTGACGCACATTTCGATAAAGGTACTGTCCGCGAAAAATATTTTAAAAATTAAACCCGATTTTCACTAAAATAGACCTGAAGGGCTTAATAATTTAAAACGATCGCCTGTTTGAAACCGTTCAAGCTGAGTCGTTGTCTTGCGTCCGTTTTTCATGCGGCTTAATTAAATCATCACATCATTGCAATAAAACTTGCCCGTAACCGAATAATATTCATTTCGCTCGTATTTATAGTTCAACAAAACGGTTAATATTTCGAAAAACATTTTTTTTACAGAAGTAACATGTACATTTTAATGTATATTTGCCTAAAAATATTCGACGTTAACAAAGAAATTTAAAAATTATTTGTGAATAAAATTCAGAAAAGCTGGCACGGTTTCAATTTATTTGATAAAAGACACTAATCAATAATAATATTTGCACAAAACGTCCTGATATTCTAGCATTTCAGTACTTTTTCATTAATCTTACCTAAAAATGTGCTTAGGTGGGTATCTATGTCTATATATTAACTACAAAATAATAAAAATCAAAAATTGGCCGAAAGAAAACTTTGAAAGTGGACAGATTTTTAATAAAATTGCCTCCACGGTAAATATCAGCTGTTAAAACGAGTTATTTTTAAAAATATACCTATACTTTTTTATTCGATTTTAAAGGGTAGGTACCTAGATAATAATAATAAAAAACGTACGTTTAGGGTAGAAAATCATTCCGTATAAGTACCTACCTAACTGAAAATATATTTTTTATAAGTATTATTAAGTTGAAAATTCTCATTTGTTTAATATTAAAAATCAACATTTAAAATTATTAGATATGTATAAGTGGGTAATTGCATTTAATCATGGATATTTTCCTAAAATTTTACCTAATCATTATCAAGGTTGAAATAAATTATTTACCTCTAAAACTATTTAAGATTAATAAATTATAATAATGTGTTTATCGCAAGTAACAGATAGGCGAATCGTTTGAAATTTTTAATGCGCCAGCATGGGACGAACAATGGAAATTAAACGATAAGACTCCTATACCGAAATTATTATCGGTAAATAAACTCGTAAAATTACAAAGGCGTCGATAAAGAAATTTACGTAAGTGACGATGACGTCTAATAAGCGTTTCTAGTTTCTATTTTACGTTCCCGTGGCCAAAACTACCAAAACCATTTCAAAATAAAATAACAGATACGTACCTTAAAAGAAAATAAAATATGCACAAGAAAATGCTTGTAAAAATATTTTAGTAAGTTTTAAATCAAGTCTAATGGCACGCAAAATGGTATTAAACATCGTTATTTATAAATATTAACCGAAACATAATAATATTATATTAAATAAAATATAAATTATATAATATAAAATATTTGAAAATTACGCAAGCAGAAAATACACAATATACAATATGCGAAAAAAATTACTTACCCCCCGATTTAAAACAGCTTTTAATGGGGGACCCATAGACAAACAAACCATAAGATAGTTCCTAATGCACAATTTTTTCTGTAACAACCACAAAAGTCCCAATTTACGAGCACTGTTAACTTCGCGACGCAAGCAGCAAGACTGGACTTGGTGTTAGAAATTGACGTTATCTAAGCAACACCTGTGTTTATCGTACCTATTTACATATGTGGCATACCTACCACGAATTCCAGTGATAAATAAATTAATCACCGTGGACGTTTCGTTCTGTTCGATTTGGATTATTTCTTTTCGCGCATATTTATTAAAATTTATAAAATAATAATTTATTAAAAATTATTAAGAAACGATTGATAAAAATGTAATTCTAATTTTTAACGAATTTTCATAGAAAATAAAGTTATTGTAGCCTGTCTAATGACGGGAACCCAGACGTATCCTTTTGGCTTTTAGTCCGTTCTCGACCCCTACATCACGAAAATATAGATCAATCATTTTGAGTCGGTCATATATATAAACAATTTCTTGTGGACATGATTCCGGTCGCAATTTTGATCATAAGAGGCTGAAATTTGGACAGCGTATTGTCTTTACGAAAAGGAAGGGCCAGTTCGTTAACCAGCCAAATCGGCCGATCCGTTTCGAAATGGCGGCCGTTCAAAAAAAAATCTAATCTCTGTTATTACTCATCAGATCGGTAATATAAAATATGTTTTGGAATCGGCATAAAATTCTCTGCCGATCGTGTCTCTCTATAATTTTCGATAGGACGCACAGTTTTCGAAATAATCGAAAAAAAATGATAATTTTTTTTAATTCTTACAAATTTCTCTCGTAATTTTTTTCAAAAAATGTATTTCTTTCGAGAAAAATTAAAAAAAAAAGTTTTTTGACATGCGACATGAAAATTTTCGACTTTTATTACTTATGTTACGTTTATACATAGGAAAAACTGTTGTGGCTTGAATTTTAGAAAAAACTTTTCTCATTTTATTGAAATTTGTACTTTTTACTGAATTTGTGTCATTTTCATAGCAGGGGACCTATTCTCGAAATTATTCAACATTTATCGTATACGAAAGATGAATTATGAAAAATAATTTTTACGAGAGAAACTTGTAAGAATTAAAAACAAAAAATATCACTCTTTTGCGTTTTTCTATCGAAAATTATAAAGATGTATGATAGATAGAGCATTTTATGCCGAATTCCAAAACATACTTCATATTACCGATCCGATGATTAATAACGGAGATTAGATTTTTTTCCTTTATTTTCGTCAAGACAATGCGCTGTCCAAATTTCAGCCTCCTACGATCAAAATTTCGTGTCCACAAGAAATTGATTATATATACTTATATGACCGACCGAAAATGAATGACCTATATTTTCGTTATCTAGGGGTCGAGAGATCAGAGAAAATCCAAAAAGACACGTCTGGGTGCAATCATCGGGCAGGCTGCAATAACTTTACTTTCTATGAAAATTCGCTAAAGGGTTTTAGCATTTCTATAACTTCCCGACAAAATTTTTTAGTGATACGAAATGTATTTAAAAGTTTAGTATTGAAAGGCGCAACGGGTCCAATTTTCTGTTAAAAACCCGACAGAATTGCCGTACTAATATTTTTTGCCCCTTCCAGAGCAGCCAAATTCAAGTGCATGATTTTTTCTAAAAAAGACATTTTGAAAGTATCTAACCTATAATAAGAAGTAGTGTCTGACAGATTGGAGTGATGACTTTAAAGTAGAGCGGTACCTATCTAACCACTTGATGTATGTCGACTGATCGACATTCGACAATTTTCGAATGTCATAATTCCAAAATAGCAATTTTTAAGTCATCAAGTCGCATACGACACATGTCGAATGCATTTCGAGAATAGGTTCCCAGAATGTGAAATATACGTTTTCTTGAGTTATGAGTTAATTTTTCTAATGATGTAGCCCTAAACTTGTATTAAATAATTTCCGGTAAAACTTTACTTGTAAATTATGTTATGGGGACCACACCACGCCTCGGTGCGAAAATATGGCAACTGTAGATTCCGCGATCGTAAATATTCCGATGCCAAAATGTGCCCAGAAGCTTAAAAACATGCCAAAGACTTTAAAACAATATGCGAAATGCTACAAAATATTAAAATAAATAAACTTTCAACTGAAAATCTATAGACATTTTCATAAAATCTTTGATTTTGACTTTAAGGGTCAAATTCGTAGACGAAACTCTTCCTCATCTGATTCTATATTTCCCTCATTTCGACAACCAATAAAATTAATGGATTCGAACTATCGGCTCCAGTTTGACAGTTCGAATACATGTTATCTAATTTTTATTGGTTGTCAATGAGCAAATAAAACGAGTAAAGAATGAGTTTCGTTTATGAATTTGAAACTAAACTACTAATAAAGAGGGCAAAAGTTTAGAAAATTGTTAATATTAAATATAGGTAATATAAAAGAGAAATAATTTCATTAGTAATTGTAAGTAATTTACAAAAAGAATTTAAATAAGTAACTAATACGTACAAGTAGATTATCTTAATTTTAATTTCTTCCCTAAAAAGGTCCATGCTTTTATTATAAATACCTAACAATTCCAATTAATATAGCTTTAAATTAAATTCCAAGCTCGCTAAGGAAGCTTTTTGTGATTTTTGCGTTAACAAACGCGAACTCGCGAGATTTCATAATTTTCATTCAATTGTGCTATTTAATTATATACCTACAAGGATAAAGAGGTCTTTTATCAAGTTTTGTAACCCTAATTATAAAAATGACAAAGGTCTTAACGATCATTTTATTAACAACAGCGAGTAGGACCTAGTTGTTAAATTTCATTCATGACGATTTGAACGTTTTGTATGTTTTCGAATATTAAACAAGTATTAAACAAGTCGGGTCTATTTTTATGCGGTGCATAACTTGCTTTCCAATTGCACTTTCTAATAAATCGAAAAATCATTTTCTTGCCATCGAAACAAATTCCAACGTGAGCATAAGAATTGTATGGTCGGATATCGCGAGATAAAAAAAATTAGTAAAATCGTCATTGCTAATTATCTTGTTAAAAGAAAAAATCAATAGAAACCCCTCTCTTTGCCCTTTTCACGTAAGTGAAGTTGACGCTAATTTTGTCTGTGAAGAACCGCCACCGTCTTTACCACGTAGATCTGACGGTTTATCTCTTCTAATGACGAAAGTGATTTCGCACCAGTTTACAAACGATGCCGAACATTGTTTTATAAAAAAAAAAATGTATAAAAAGAATCTTTATTTTTCAATAAAATTAAACGAACTATAATTTTTCAACCAAACTGATTTTAAGTTTTATCTCTTCAATTTCTTTCAGATTTTCTAAGAAATTTTCTAGGCATTCTTATTTTCCTGCCGTTTTCGTAAACTTTTTTTACGCGATTTCAGATTTATTTTAACAAATCGGCATCGGTTTTGGTTTTAGAAAATCATGGAACGCATCAATAGTTTTTAAACCTAAACTATGTTTCACCGAGTCGAGTCGGCAAACAATTGTCAATAAATTAGATTTTAAGTTTAATTGTTAAACAATTATAAGTAATTTTTAAAATTCATTTAAAACAATTAGGGGGATGATGTCCAAAACAGTGAATAATTTGCTCATTACGCACTATGATACGTAATGTAGTTTGAGTGGGGCTACTTTTTCGCAAAGAAGATTTTCGAAATTACAAAAAAAAATTCTTCTAAGTTATGCGCTCGCATCTGTTTTATCGTGTTAAAAAGGGTATCACGTCAAACGGCGGTCGACAAAAACGCCGTCAGGTCAAAATAATGCCACGAGTCCCTATAAATATTATTCTTACGGCGCTTCCGTGTTGAGAAGTTTACCCCCAAAGCGGAATAGTAAAAATACATTTTCTTAAATAACAGTTTTATTTTTTATTGAAATTTAATAATTTTTCGTGCACCTACGTAACGAATTAATATCATCAAAATGGTATGATAGGTTTCACCTCTTAGTCGCAGGGGAGCCGGGGATGCATCATCCCTAACCTTTCCAACCCCAAAACATTTCCGAGGTTTAGGTATAATTTATTTAATCGAAATTAAACAAAGTACCTTTTTTATCCTAAAATGTATAGGAAATTCGAAAATGACCTTTGAAAATTTAAAAACTTAAACCTATGAAAAATGTTGATGTTGAATGGGTTAGGGGTAGTGCACCCCGGCTCTTCTGAGGTGATATCAAAAAACCCATCGCACCATTTTAAAGACCCTTATTTATTAAGTATATGTAGTGAAAATTATTAAATTTAGAGATATTAATTTTAAAGATATCTCGGCAGGGGAGCGTATAATAGAAAATTAAATGATAAGACTTCTATTTAGAAATATGTAGTTATCGGTAAATGAACTCGTAAAATTACAAGGGCGCTGTCTTAATAATATTATATTTCTAAAGACGTTCACGTATTTAAGTGACACGTCTAAAATGTTTTAGTTTCTATTTTACGTTCCCGAAGGCCAAAACTGCTGGGGCCATTTCAAAATAAAATAACAAATAGATACCGTACAAGAAAACGTTTGTAAAAATATTTTAGCAACTTTTAAATCAATAAGTCTAATGTGGCTCGCAAAATGATAATAAACATAGTCATTTATAAATGACGAACCACATAATAGTCATTTAAACGGCATGTAATAGAAAATCATTCGGAAATTACGCAAGCTGAAAATACATCATGTACGTTATAAGAAAAAAATCACTTACCCATCAATTTAAAAAGCAATTTTTAGTGGGGAACCCATTGCCAACAAACCATAGGATGCACCACTTTTCTGTAACAACCACAAAAGTCCCAATTTACAGAGCACTGTTAACATCGCGACGCGAGCATCAAGACTGGACTTGGTGTTAGAAATTGACGTTATCTAAGCAACACCTGTGTTTATCGTACCTGCATATGTGACATACGTAGGCACGTATTCGAGTGATAAATAAATTAATCACCGTAGACGTTTCGTTCTGTTCGACTTCGATTACTTCTTATCGCGCGTATTTATTTAAACTTGTAAAATAATAATTTATTAAGATTTATTAAGAGAAATGTTTATCGTTTCATCGAAAGATGTATTTTTAATAATAATTAAGTATTTAGAAAGCTTCAAAATAGAAATTTGCAATTCAAAATTCAGAAGAATCTTTCTAACGCATACGCGTCAAGCAAAGATTGAACAACTTTGGCCGCATACGAGGCCTGACCAATAAGTAATGAGACTAAGTCCATAAAATACGTATATTTAAAAATTAAGGTACATTGATGTGATCCCCTTCAAAGTACCACAACTACACACTGGTTCCAACGTTTCTTCCAGCTTTCGTAACATTTCTGGAAGGCTTCGACTGGAACGTCCTGGAGTACCCTCGTCACGGCGGTCTGGATGTCAGTTATGGACTCAAAATGCGTTCCTTTCACGGCCAATTTTGTTTGGGGGAACAAGAAGAAGTCGCAGGGTGACATATCCGGCGAATAGGGCGCTTGCGGCAACACTGCGATGTTTTTAGAGGTCAAAAATGGTTTTGGCAATCTCTAGACGGACTCTAATGACTCGTTTTCGCAGCCGATCGAGTACTTTCAGGTAGAAATGTTGGTTAACGGTCTGCCCAGGTGGTACAAATTCTTTGTGCACGATTCCTTTGCTGTCAAAGAAGCAAATCATCATCGTTTTCACTTTTGATTTGCTCATTCTCGCCTTCTTCGGTCTGACTGTACCAGGAGACAGCCACTGTTGACTTTACCGTTTTGTTTCGGGATCGTACTGAAAATACCAACTTTCATCACCAGCAATTACACGATCGAGAAGAGTTGGATCAGCTTCAACCTGTTGCAGACACTCCTGTGAAATGGACATTCGCTCGTGTTTTTGCTCCGCCGAAAGGTTCTTCGGTACCATCTTTGCACACAGCTTTTTCATGGACAAATCATCAGTTAAAATTTTTCTGACGGTTTCTCGTTTCAAATTAAGTTCATCGGCCAACATTCGAGTGGTTAGCCGCCGATCTTGATGCACGAGAGTGCGCACACGCTGAACATTGTTGTCAGTTCGAGCTTCAAGCGGCCTCCCACTTCGCGGTTCATCCCCGATGCTCTCACGACCACTTTTAAAATCTTTATGCCATCGAAACACCCGAGCACGACTCAGGGCTTCATCACCGAACACTTTAACGCAAAATTTAATCGCGTACCGCTGTTCAATATTACGTCGTTCCATATTCGTGACACGCCTTACAAACACGTTGTCGAAAACACAACACAGCTGGAGAACTAACGAAAGTCGCGAGCACATGTATCGATAGAAGAGGAATAAGAGATTAACCGACCGAAGTTTCAGGTTCGCAGTGTTACCATAAGCGCGGCTAAAAAATCAGTCTCATTACTTATTGGTCAGACCTCGTATATGAATATTATTATAACGTAAAAATAATAGGTGTTTCGGTTCAATTTTGAATTCTGACACGTTAAACATTTTGAGGAGTCTGCATGTCTCCCTGCAAAAATGTTCAATTTAAAGTTTTGGGTATTTTGAATATAATTTGCGAAAAAAACGCATGTTCCTTTTAAAATTTGTAACTCGAGTAAAACAATGAAGAGTTAGTAGGTAGACGTGACGTATGTACGTACTTTTTTAGATTTTTTTCGGGAAGAAGGAGCGGTGACCGGACTTTCGGCCCTTATCTAACCTTAGTATGTAACTCGACGTCGTCCACAAGATTGGATAGGCTTAATTTTTTTTTTAATTTAAACCGCTCCCCGTGCTTCGGCTCCGACTCGTCCTTCGCGACCTTTTCGGTTAAAGTTAATAAAAGATGTCTGGTTTCGGATAAATTTCAAAATATATAAACCAATTCGATTTTCTAGTTTTATATTAGGAAAACTTGACTGCGCAGCAGAATTGTCTTTATTTGTCGATCAATCAATGTCCGCTAAAACTAAAGGACGATCCTTCTACCCCTCAAAAATAAATAAAGTCGTCAAGCCTATCTTGTTATTTTCATGGGAAATAATCGAAAACAACTTAACTAACTAGTTATAGTATACCTACAGTTTAAATTACTACGCGTTAAAAATGCATCGAAAGTGGCGAATCTAAATTTTTCTCGAAAAATATCGGTTTCTAACACTTGTAGGTGCAGCGCACGTTTGCATTCTTTATTCTATAGTGCATGTGCAAGTTAGGTTTTCGAAACGCAAAAATGAAGTGCGATTTGAAATGATGTCCGCGTACAGTCGTTGCCATTTCAATTTAGTTTTCTTTATATTACGATATAAATAATAGTTTTTTTGAGGGAAAAATGTCGAAAATGTTTGATGTTTTGGATACTTCAATTTACATCTAGGTAGGTATGTATATCTAAAAATGTTTCGACGTTACATTTACGTAATAAATCATTTGAAAAGGTCAATTCTTCGTCGTGCGTCAAATTTAAGAAAAATGAATAACTTTTCTATTCTATACAAACAGAAAGCTAAAGACGTAATAGGGTACGTAATTAACTTGAAATGATGTGGGAACTTTCTTGCATTTATATACATGCAATCACGCAATATGCAAATCTTATCACTAATGTAGATACAAAAATAGAATAGATCTATTTTGTACTCTATTATGGAACAACGATAACGCTACGGGTTTACGTGTTAAGAATACATTCGATATGTTCGAGATATTTTGATGATACCCTTTTACAAATGCAAAAGAAAAAGTGGTTTGCGTGGAATTATCACTGATAACGTACTTTATTGCTTTATGTAAATTTACTTTGGCCGTTGTTTAACGGTAATAAAGTATTCGGTAAAACATGTTGTATCAATTTTATATTAAACTACCATCTCGTTCGATAACGCGACATTTTATTTTAGACGATTTCGTCGTAAATCCATTGCTCGCTTTATTTGCGGCAGGTACGTAAACCTAGTAAATATTTTTTTAGAATATCGGGAAAAAATTGGAGTCTATAAATAAAACTTATGAAAATCATTTTTTAAACAAAACGAATTTACTCCGAATCGTAATTTTTTTGTTGAAAAATTTTAATTTTACTCGTCAGTTGCTCCTCTGCGGCACACTACAAGATTTCGTGCTCGTCCTAGTGAAAGGGTTTCGTTAAAAAAAATATTTTTTTTTACAAAAGAAAAACATTTTGCAAACTTCCTATATGATAAATGAAGCCTTCATCGATCTTGTAAATCCGACGTTGCGCGTCGCATTTAAATAGAACAATATACAATTTTAAGTCTTAAAAATGACCACAACAATATAATTGTCGTTAACTACAGTTAGGCATTCGGGTGTTCACGAAAACGGAAATTATACAATCCTTTGCTTAATCGTTTATTTCCAACCATCAGCGTAGATACTAAGCATGTAAATAGCGCAAACCTCTGGCAAGATATCATCTGCAAACAATTTTGTATAATAATATAATGAAACTTTGTTAAAGCAAGTTTTATCTGCATACACAGGAAATGCCATTATACCCTTAAAACAATGCAGAACTTTACCATACCGCTGGCCGTGGTACCACATTTTTTTTACATTAAACATTACGTTGTAATAATGGGCATAAAAGACTTTCGCGTCCAAATAAATGACATAAAACCGTATCCTCGACGGATTGAACACGACGAGTTTCAAAATTATTTAAACAGTCGAAATTATGTAAGTAAATAATTCTCATTATACTTAAATGCGCGAAGTTTATTGTTTGTTTCACTCGCACGTACGTTGTTAGAAAAGCGCAATGCGAAAACTCGCACATGTTTGTTATGTAGTAGTACAAAGGAAACTTCGAGTTCCGAGCCAGGCAAATTTATAAGTTGTTTAATTATCCCTTATCCTATTTCAAAGTTATCCTTTCCTCCAATATTCGAAAGAGTCGTTTATAATAACGATGTTAGTTTAACGGCGCTTTAATTATTATACATATGTACATATAAACACTATACAGCTTAATTGATTTTTCGCTAAAACATTTAGATACCTAATGGACAATTTGTTTGAAGGTAACCGTTCTCGCTTTACCGCCCTTCCTATTTTTTCCCAACTTCCACTTTTTTGGATATCTCGACTTGAATCCGTAATCGAAAAATTTATCGATGGTGTGGTAGAGGTGCCGCGACACGCCGCCCAAGCCGTGGTTTTCGTCGGGGTAGCTCTGAAACGTAGGCGCGCGAAAATTAATTTGGCCAAAAAAATGTTGCCGCTACGTACTTGTTGATAAAACGAGATATCGGCTCGTTCGAGGGCCTTCACTAGTAACATCGTTTGTTGATAGTGGACGTTATCGTCGGCGTTTCCGTGTATCAAGAAAAACGTTTTATTTCGCAGGGCCTCCACTCGACTGGTCGTGTCGGTACCGTTGTAACCGGAAAAATTATCGTCCGGCGTCGGCAAACCCATGTAGCGCTCGGTGTAAATCGAATCTAAAGTCATTTCGGAATGTGTCGTCTTCTTTTTTTTTAAATATGAAAATACGTTTAGGCACCTACCATAATAAATAAAATTGGTTACGGGCGCAACGGCCAAACCAAATCTAAACACGTTCCTCGTATCTCTGATCAGAGTCCATATCGTGGAAAACCCACCATAGCTCCAACCCCAAATGCCCGTCTTGTTGGCGTCAATAAACGAATAGCGATCTTGCAAGTACCTGCACAACAGCTCATTTTACTAAACACCGAATCGTTCGAAACAAATGCGATATACTTCGTAACGGTAATTTGATCTTCGATTTCGACCGTCCCCAATTTACGATAAATTTCGTACATGAGATTGTTCCCGTTTTTCCCGGATCCCCTGCCGTCGATGTAAGCGTAGATGTATTTCCGATTTGTAACGAAATATTTTTCCACGCCCGCGGAAAACGAATCGGACACCCTATTTGAATTTGGGCCGGCGTACCTGCAAAATTTCGTTTAATACGAAACTCGAACGAGTCGACGAAACGAGATTGATTTACACGTTGACGATCATCGGATATTTTACGTCGGCGTTTTCGTCCAGCTGCGGTGGCAATAGTAAACGCACCCTGGCCTCGTAGCCGTTCGTTAGGGGCACGTTGATGTCCCTTTCGACGGGCACACGTTTATGAGAAAGCTGTTCGCGTACAATGGCGTTATTTTCCCAAACGAAATAAGCCAAAGTCTGCAATTTTACGATTAAATTAAGAAAGACGATTTCGGTTTAAGGGTTTGGGTAAGTACCTGCGTGTGTTGGACGTGCACCAAAGCCGGTCCAGGTCCGGAGCAGCTTTTGGCGATATAGGAATAACCTTTGCTGAAACTGGCGCTCGCCACTTTACATGGTCCTTCGGGCGTAGCGAAGTTGCACGTTATACATCTGTCCGCGTTATAGTTTAAGTCGTAAACGAAAACGTGTTGTTGGGAATGACTGTTTAGCACCGTTCCCGCATAGTATCTGGAATAAGTGGCGGTAATAAAAGGAAAATCGACCGAATCGTTAAGTTACATTAGATTTCTTGGCTCGTCCCATCCGTAAATGGCGCTCACTATTCTTTTGCCGTACGTTAGCCTTCTACGCCGAGGTATCGCCGTGGTGTCGATTAGAACCAAATGCCTGTAACTGTCGTTTCCTTCGGGTTCCGACGATAGGATGAGGTGCTTCGTGCCGTCCTTGCTGTATTTTGGAGCTTCGATGTCCAACCATCCGTGACGTTCTTCAACTATGTAGACCTGTAAGTTGAATTACAAATTGCGTAACTAAGTAATAAACGATAAGTAGGTACATATGATTGAGCAAAAAAATTCGAATTCATTGCTATACGTTTTTTTTTTGGAAATACTTGGATGATATGATGAAAGTATATTACCTACGTTCGAAAAATTCTCGTTTTATTTTTAATTAAACATTCTGTATATTCTTAAGAACGTAAATGTTCAACAAGAAAATCTTGTTTGGGCGCGAGAAGTTTTGGCACCGCCGCCTTATCGACTTTAACACTTCGTCGGGCCGAACAACATAAGCACGCTTATCAATATGAAGCTCGAGTTTAGCTCACTTCGTGACCAACTGTTTACAACTACTTCGAACGTGTTTCAAATCTTCTCGATAACAGCGAGTTCCAGCGAATTTGGGGGCTAATCGAGACTTTGAACGTCACCCTGGTGCCCTTCGAATCAATCCTGCACGTCAGCACACCTACCAATAATTCGAAATACGAAATTCAGATTTGTTCTTCAGCTTTCAGAAACTGGATAAACAACAACAGCACGTTATACAACGAGTGCACCGATTTTAGCCCAGCACATTTTTAGAATTAAAAGCCCAGCACTCGAAATACACCCCCAAGGGATCTTTGCACAGATCTCCAGAATTTCATATTTTTTGTTCGGCGTGTTTAATTCAGACGGAGCACGGATACGAGATCCGCTTTTAAAACAAAATCGCCTAGTACGGCAATGTGGCCGAACCGCATTGTCCTCGAGGTACAGCAAAGGACCACGCACACTTTATATGGAAAAATAGGAACCACTCAAATCGATTTTTTTTTATATCAATCGACGCGTCTTAATGTGAAGAATAATTATTACCATTGCGCCAAATCTGTAACTTCATTATTAAACCTGTTAATGAACAATTCATTGAAAAAATTTGAGCTTTAAATTATGTCGGAAGTTAATAAATCTGTCGTTCATTATTTATGGAGGGGTCATGGTAAATACATTTCTAAGAAACGACACAAATGTAAGTAGCAGGTAGAAAACAGTAAAATAGTGCTCATAGAGTATTACATTGTTCGGTTCCTTGTTGTAATTAAGAATTTTAAACCCGTATTCATATTGAATTGACGTTAGCATTTCAATTCTGAATTCAATCCTACTATTTTAGAGTCGTAAGCGAGTCGCCTACTGTAAGCGAGCTTAAAACCTGGAATAAAAGAATTGCCTAAAAACTAATAGTTTTGTTAGTTACACTTTATCCAAACCTATAAGCAATTTACGTCATCGATAAGAGGTAACTAGATGATAACGTTTCACACAGTGCTGTCACCTCGTACCTCGTATTTTGACAGTTCTAATAAATGGTAGTTTTTCTTTATACCATTTAACATGTGCGTAAGTAAATCATCTATAGAATATGTCACTTTCCAAACTTTAAACCGAATTACAAATAAACAATCTAGTAACTTTTCTTTTGATGATGTAAATTGTATATAGATTTGGATAGGCCGTAATTGTTATAATAGCCACAATTTTATGTGAAAGATTTATTTTTTGGCGGATATATTTATATAGGCCGATTTTTCAATATTAATGATTTATTGAATTATTTATTACGTTACAGTTATTTTAACGTTACTTGACAGAGACCTCTAATAAGGCTCGTCACTAATACCACTAAAATAAAATTAATAATTTGGAGTTACCTATAGATATTTTATGGTGAACATTTTTAATAGAGGTAGAAAAATAAACAACTACATTATGCGTATTTTTATCTTATATTGGATTATTTTATTATTTATTTATTTGAGTCACATGTGTTTTGTTTTCTATTTGAATTGTTTGTTAATGTTATTAATATATATATATATATTAATATACTCTATTTCCAATTATTATCGTTAACAGCAACAGCAACTGTATTATAACAGTAATTGTAAAAAGCAAGCTGATATAAATATCGACGCAGGTTTTCCAGAAGGGCGTAACCAACAAAAAGTAAATTTTACCGGAGAGCACATGTTGTGTCGTCGTGTAGCTATAAGAAGATACGTTTGGCGGAAATACAAATCGATTTTTCCGATGAAAAAAATCGAAATATTGTTACCAGATTTTAACAGATTATGTCTTTTCATTTAATTCAATAATTCATTTTAACAGAAAGTGTGGACTACGCCCTTTTGACAAAACGCCATCGATATCATCTTTTTATAGATAGGTACAAATAATCTCTTAATTTTGTATACATTTTTAATGTGCACAAAGTCAATACCTATTTAAAGAATTATTAGTTTTAAATCTCAGGCCAGTTTAAGTAGGTAGGTACCGACCCGTCGTTGTTAAGTACCCCTCAATAAATAACAAAGTTGATTTATGGACTCAAACAAATTTGATTTTAGTAGGTTCTCTTTTGCTCTCACGAAATTCTCATAAGAGAAGATTGTGGCTTTATTTATAAATTAACAAAATTGGCGCAATGATAATAATTATTCCTCATATTAAGACAAGTCGATTGATATAAAAAAATCGATTTGAGTGGTTCCTATTTTCCATATAAAGTGTGCGTGGTCCTTTCTAAAACATCAATCCGATTATTTTATAGCCAGACCTCGTATACGGAACCCATCTATAATTAGAACGAAATACGTTTTGAAAGGAAAGGTTAATGATATAATAATAAAAATAAAATTGCACGTTAAAACTGGGTTACTTAAATAAATATCGTTTAAAGCACTTGTTTAGTCTCAGGATATTACATCTATTTTAGGCATACCTACTAGTTAATTTACTATATTATTTTTTCATATCATCAGAATGACAGTATCTATAAAATATATTTTATTTCTTCGTGCGATTTATATTTTTGTCCTAGTTCTCCTTTCAAATTCATTCTGTTTGATTTGTTTGAATTTTAAATGAGCGGCATTAAAAAAAAGGCACCTACGCAGAAAATGTATTAGTCGTGTAAATAAGCCGAAAAATCGCGAAAATTTCGGAACCCCACAAGAACGGAATCGATTTTGATAACACTTTTTTTAAATGTATGTTATACTACATTATTTGCATTTGTGTTATCAGCATTTGTGTTGTTTAAACAATTATTACAACAAATACAGGGTCGAAAAACTTTATGTTAAACTACGGAAAATGTTCAAAAATCTCTCGGGTGAAATGTTTTTCCTACGGCGCTCCCCTGTCGAGATACTTATCCACAAAGTTGAAAAGTAAAAATCAATTTTTTTAAATAATAATAATAGTTTAATAATTTTTGGTGTGCACGCGTAGTAAATTAAGATCGTATAATACGTTTTTCGTTATCACCTTAGGGAAGCCAGGGATGCACAATTCCTAACTTTTCTAACCCCAAAATATTTCAGAGGTTTTAGTCGTTAAACTTTTAACTGCATTTTCGGATTTCCTAGATAATTTATGATTAAAAAAGTGCTCTTGTTTAATTTCGATAAAATGTAATATATTCCAGAAAATTATACATAAACAACAAAAGATGCAGAGAACACTAGATTTTCAAAATTAGATATTCGAATATGGTGTTCTGGAAACATGGCTAATATCTCACAGAAGATCGAGTTACCCACATTACTAATAGGTGGAAATTACAATATTATTTGAGATTCAATTCAAAAGTTTTAAAAAATCCAAATTTTAGCTTTGAGCAACTTTAGCGTTTTACACTTATGGGGAGAGGGAGATTAGCAATTTTTAAACTGATCCTTAAATCTTATTTACTATAAAACATACATATTTACCAACTTCCCTGAAACGGAATCAAAATGGTCAAAGGACCTTATGGGTTTTTATAAGGAGCTGGGTCCAACTGAAGATAGCAATGAACTATATACCGTTTGAAAGCTCTCAACGAGTACTACAACGTAGGTCCAAGCATAAGTCACGAAAACGGAGTACAACATTTTTATGAGCATTCAAATGTTTTATATCAGTTTTGTAACTAAAGAGATTTATCGATAGAATTCATGAACAAGTACTCATGTGTACTCAAGTGCGCTTCGAGATCTACACGATGATGTCAAATTCAACGTCCTAGCTGCTGGTACAAGTACACTTTTAATGCTTTAAATGGATTTTTGTCAGGGCCCAGCAACGTATATTCCGTCAAAGACACGCATGCCTCGACGGACCCTCACGAATCATAAACCACTGGAAAACGCACATCGAGATCTTTACGATGGTGATAAATTCATTTTCATTCATCTAGGCCCGGACAAAAATTCATTTAAAGTATTAAATGTGCCCTTGTCACCAGCAACGTTATTCCGTTCAATTTGACACGCATCGTAAAGATCTCGAAGCGCGATAATCCAATGGTATATGCGCTCATCGAGTGTCCGTTACGTATGCGTGTCCTAAATTCATGTTCAGTTGACTGGGCCCGGACAAAAATTCATTTAAAGTATTAAAAGTGCCCTTGTACCACCAGTTAGGTCGTTGAATTTGACACCATCGTAAAGATCTCGAAGCGCGCTTTCCAATGGTATATGGCTCATGAGTGTCCGTCGACGTATGCGTGTCCTAGACTGGTTACAAGTTGCTGGGCCCGTATAAAAATTCATTTAAAGCATTAAAAGTGCCCTTGTACCACCAGTTAGGACGTTGAATTTGACACCATCGTAAGGATCTTGGAGCGCGCTTTCCAATGGTATATGGCTCGTGGGAGTCCGTCGACGTATGCGTGTCCTAGACTGGTTACAAGTTGCTGGGCCCGCATAAAAATTCATTTAAAGCATTGAAAGTGCCCTTGTACCACCAGTTAGGACGTTGAATTTGACACCATCGTAAGATCTCGAAGCGCGCTTTCCAATGGTATATGGCTCGTGGGAGTCCGTCGACGTATGCGTGTCCTAGACTGGTTACAAGTTGCTGGGCCCGCATAAAAATTCATTTAAAGCATTGAAAGTGCCCTTGTACCACCAGTTAAGACGTTGAATTTGTCACCATCGTGTAGATCTCGAAGCGCACTTTCCGATAATATATAACACATGAGTACTTGTTCATGAATTCTATCGGTAAATGTCTTTAGTTACAAAACCGATATAAAACATTTGAATGCTCATAAAAATGTTGTACTCCGTTTTTGTGACTTATGCTTGAACCTACGTTGTAGTACTCGTTGAGAGCTTTCAAACGGTATATAGTTCATTGCTATCTTCAGTTGAGCCCAGCTCCTTATAAAAACCCGTAAGGTCCTTTGAATTATGCCCAATTGGAAGCTTGTTCAGTTAGCAATTTTATCTTTTAGTCCCGATTTTGGTCGCCTCACGTGACAACGCCAAGCATAATCGTTGAAAACTAACGGAGTGCATTTCCTCATTCCAAGATAATATTAATCTTTTGACCTTTTCTATTACAGTTTACAGCAAAAAATTTCTTTAAAAAATGCCACTCGCGCCTTTTAGTTTAACATTGGGCAATAAGAGCAATTCAGTAGAAGATAGTTTGATGTGGTTACACGGAAATAATTGTTATCGAATACCTGCTTATCGTTGCAAACTGCACAGAGATATTAGAAAGTAAACGTTTACCTAACGTTCAAAACAAATAAACAGGCGTCGCCAAAGATTACACTTATTACGTAATCGGTGTTTTTACGAGATGCAGTCGAAAAGTTGAAATTGTTCTAGTTCGAAACTGCTCTCGGTCGTAAACATAAATTTCGTACAAGATCAACGGACCCGATATTATTTGGCTATTTGGTCTTCCAGCTGCAGGTTTCCTGATAAAGGTGTACGTGATTGGGAGCACAACGTCACCGAACTATAGTTATAGGAAACGTAATCAAAATTACCTCTCCACAAGTTTCCGTAATCACGTTACATCGTATGGTGGCAGCGACATTCTGCACACGATTTAGCGAGACGGCAACAACATCCGTATCCGTGGCCCACGTGATGTCATCGAGAACATGATCTTTTCCGACGACGTTCACGGGAATAATTTTTTTAAGCTCGATTACGCGTTTCTCGGTGCTTTCTAAATCAACGAATTTAACGGAGACGCGAGGATTCGTCGATCCCACCTGTAACGAGATGCAGATTAAAATTTAACTTTCTCGGGCACGCCACCACCCACTCGCCTTAGGATATTTGAGGCTCACCACCTGGGGATACTGTTTTTCGGCGTTTCCCGCAGATTCGTAAATGAAATAGTGGAACGTTGCTACGGCCGCGTCGTCGAACGAGGCGAACGCAATCCACTTTCCATCCGGGGAAAACCACAGGGCAGAGCCGGACCCCAAAACTTCTTCTGTAATCAATAAAATTAATACTGTTCGTCTTGAGGGCTTGGCGATTAGACGAACCTTCGTAAACCCAGTCCGGGACGCCGTTGTATATCCTTCCAGGTACACCATCGTAAGTTATTCGGATAGGATTAACCCCGTCTCCAATTTTCGGAACGTAATAGATGTCGTTTTTGATTACATAAACTAATCCGGTACCTACAGGTGCCCATTTCGCCAACTGTATGTGCTCCTTGTGGTGGAGGTCGTAATATTGTCTGAAAATGTACTATCTGGTAAAAAAGTGGTGTAGCGTACCGAGTCGTATTGGATAGGTAACTCAAAAACCACTAAGAATTCAATCCCTTATTTTATGAAGGCGGAGTTAAACGACCTTAACACTGGAACTTACATTACAAATTAATTTCGACTCTTTTTATAACTAGATATTATTTGCTAACCTAGGGGGAAGATAAGATAAGATAATTATCGGTAAATTTATTGTTTACATCAATTATACATAATTATGTAATGTTAGAATTTAATTAAATTGGTAAATATAGATATTTATGAGTATAGAATATTAGTATTCGATAAAAATATAAGTTAGTTAAATTAAATTAAATCACGTAGTTTTTTATTCATTTTATTTTGGTCAAAACTTTCAAGGAAGACGATCGGTAAACTTTTACCCTTCTTGTTTAAGCTTTCCCGTTTGCAGGTATGAAACGAAGGTTATTCATTGTTATCGTTACCTAGTTAAGTGTTGTTAAAAATATGCATATTATCGAATGAAATCGAACATTTTTTATTTATATATTTACATGTCGGTAGATATTTATACCTAATTAATTATGTATAATTTTTAATATAGGTACCTAGCGACCGTTATAATATTTTTCCCATCTTTATATCATTCACGCAATTTCGTAATAATTTATTTTACTATTATTAAGTAAAAACTAAATATGCTTCTTGTTCTACGCATAACTACCTCATGAATGCTAAACCGGTCACCGCTCGATGCTGATGCGGGTAAAAAGCCCAGCTATAAAGGGAAATTTCCGGAAATGTAATTGGAACCTTATGTAAAATGGAAGACCACTCAAATGTGAATTTTTTGATATCAGACGATTCGTCTTAAAAAATAAGCATTTTACATCATTACGCCAAACTGTTAATGAATAGAAGAAACTTATAAGGGTAAAAAATTCACTTACTTACGATTACAAGCTAACTAGCTTGATGGAATTCTTAAAAATTTATTTTTTCAGAAAACAAGAAATTCTGAATCTACAAGTAAGACTTTACTTTTTTAATAGGTTTACTACCTAATTGATTTCACAATATCGATATTGTAAGTTGTTTGTAATGACCTTACGGTTAATAATAAAATAAACATATCCATTAAATATAAAATATTTTGGTAATTTTTAGTTAGGTAAGTAAATAGATTGTAAGTGTAAAACTAAATAAGTGAAACGATCATACAAATTTGTGAAACATTTGTAAAACTAACATTGATAACATTAATTACCTACAAAATATTATAAGTTATAATTTTTTATACTATTACTGTATATTACTATAAATAGTTTGCATATTTTTTACAACTATATTTTTAGTTTTATGTTTATTGTGGCGTTAACGTTTAACCAGGAAACTATTTGTCGGTATTGTGTTTACTTAATATTAATTTTTTTTTAATGTTTAGTGTGGGCATTTTTATAATTATTAACTTTAAGTTTAGATTGCATTTTTAAATAAATACTGAATATAAGTACACTTATCTTATTAAAACTTCTTATTTTTACATGCTTATTATAAGCTATTTTTAATCTATTACAATTTACTACTACCTTATAACGTTTATTATATTAGATTCAGAATTTCTCGTTTTCTGAAAAAATAAATTTTTAAGAATTCCATCAAGCTAGTTAGCTTGTAATCATAAGTAAGTGAATTTTTTACCCTTATAAGTTTCTTCTATTCGTTAACAGTTTGGCGTAATGATGTAAAATGCTTATTTTTTAAGACGAATCGTTTGATACCAAAAATTCACATTTGAGTGGTCTCCCATTTTACGTAAGGTTGCAATTACATTTCGGAAATTTCCCTTTACTGGTTTTACCCGCATGGACGAAGTGTAGCGGTACATAAGTAAGTGAATATTTTACCCTTATAAGTTTCTTCTATTCGTTAACAGTTTGGCGATAATGATGTAAAAATGTTTATTTTTTAAAAATTTTTTAATATTTTGGTATAATGCTTCGACAAAATAAATTTCCCCTTTATGTTTTACTTAGATAAATATAACCTAATTTCCGTTTTCTTCATTTAATTTAATTTTAAAAACCTTTTTAATTAATATAATTATATAAGCTAAACGATCCTCAAATGTGTAATTATGCAAAATTTAGTAGGTGTTATTGTCAACGATTTAATTCGAAGTTTTATTTAGTTATGAATTTACAAGCTTAATTCTTTCTATTTTCATTGTACGATCTTTCGTCAGTCAATTATTGTAAAAGTTAATATGACCCATTATTAATAATTCTCTTCATATTTAGGTTATTACATTAATTTAATTTTTAAACGCATTTCGAAGTATTCTTAAGTTACATTGTCTTCAATATATCACGTTTTTAGGTAAGTACTCTTGTAAACAGTCGTTAAAAACCGTGAAATAATTACCGAAATTGCTGGATTATGTTTTCGATGACGCTTCGAAAACTTTTTGTACATTTATTGTCAAGCTTGAGTTACATTATTAATTCAATTGGTCAAGACAGTTTAATAATCAGGACTATTTCGTTAATCATTTGTAATTATATGATCCATTTTAAACGCCAATTCTGCCCAAACGGGTAGTCGTATTCGTCATTTATCGAGTTATCATGAATGCAACTGTCTCTTTGATGCGTTTTTCCTCTTACTACTTTTTGTACGTAACGAATCCGAATGTGATTAATTTTTCCTGCGATTTTAGTTATTGGAAATGTAAGGCTAAACGATTTAATCAGTTAGGTCATTTATTGTTATGATTTCAATTTAATCGAAATTTCACGTCGTTAGTTAAATCATCATTATTTGGAATCCTTTGGCGTAGCATCATGCAAATAACGTCAAGTTAAAATTATCTTTAAGGAATGTATTTCGATTGTTCATACCATAGATTGAGGAAACTACTAACCTTAACGAGTGCGTGAATGGGTGCGAGAGTAAAAATTAATTCGTAATGTCAATACTTTTGGGCTATTTGTCGAATTTCTTTAGACGTGTTGCGTTACTTTTTATTTCAGATTGCATGGATTATGTTTCTATTACATTCTTATTTCAGATTCTTTAAATTGCAATTCCGATTCAATTGTGTTAAGCGTTATCATTGACGGGCCAGTTAAATATTATAAAATCTTACGTGCAATTACATTATAAATTTTCGAAGCGTTAGTCAATATGCCGAATAACTTTACGTCATGCGTTATTGTACGATAAGACTTATGCAGAATCAGTTGTTCCAAGTATCACTATGGCAATTTTTTACCGTAATGATAGTTCCCTATGTTGATTAAGCGTGACTCAATTGAACTTATTTTTCATCTTTTCGTTCTGTAAATCGTGAGCAATCATCATTCACTTAATTGGTAAGTACATTAAATGACTATTATTGCTAATTCTTAACAATTTTTCGGTTAGTTAATTGAAAAGTAATTTGGAATGTCTACAGTATCTTAACTGATGAATTGTATCTAGTGACACAATGGTTGGTAAGAGAAAGAACGAAAGTCCGGTTTTGACAATTTCGCTATTGCCTATGTGAAGACATGCCAGACAATTCTACGTTTTGGACTGATTCTTTATCTTTCACATTGCTTGTATTATTATTCCCGATTCGTTTAAAACTTTTGAAGCATTTGAACGCACTGAAAATTAAAACTGTTTCGTACGAGCACTTTACACTATTTGAATATTCTTAATTAATTTAAAATGTCGTAACCATTTGCGATATGGTCAAACATTTTAAACGATTCGTTGTAATTTATGTTATCGGCTTTTGGTTGCGCGAAGTATATGGATTACGGTTTAAAACACGTATCGTAATCGATATGTAAAACTTGACATCGATAAACGCTATGGTAATCAATTAGCTTTTAGCGGTGTAATGTATCGTGTAACTTAGACTTTGTCGCCAACTGGCTTAAATCTTTCCGGTACTTTCAACTGTTATCTTCAAATTTTAGATTGAGCATGTATCGACGGTAATTGTCGCTGTCAACTATTCACTTCGATATTAAATCTGTTATCGCAGTGTTGACTTTTGGGTATAACAAAGGATTCTAATCGTTGATCGAATTTGTTATTCATAGACATTAATTACGCATTTCTGTAATAGTATAAAGCATTGAGTATTTTATTTGTTGATTTATAACTGCTTGCGAATTTTATCCGTCGTTATTTATAACGTTTAAACGTACTAATCAATTCGTTATTCGATAAACTACGAATTGTTGGGTACTGTTGAGTATTCGGTCGAGAACTTTTATTAGAAAGTTAAATGCGATTTTTATTAAATTTAATTGTCATTTATTTTGGCGTTTGCGTTAATAATTTGAGTTATTATGATTAGCAATAGTTGCTATTTAGAATTTTATTAATTTAGCTATTTAACTTGAATATTTTTTGCTAAATTCACGTTATTAAGTTTACTATTTAGTTCAAAATTATCTTATCAAATTTTTAAAATTGATACAGAATTATGTACATTATTGATGACTTGTATTTACTATTAGTATTATTAAACTCAATTCAATTTAAACAGATTCGTTATCTAATACCAATTAAAAGTTTAACATAATGATTTCTAACTATTTCATGTTAAATGTCATATTAATTATAACTAATGTAATTATCAATTTTTTAAAGAATGTTAATAAATAAATATTTCGTTCGATTCGTTTATTTTAAATATTATAAAAGTGACTTAACTTATTGTTATACTGTATTTACGTTTATTTAAAATTATCGAAACTTAATGAGAATGTATCATATTTAACTATTCATATTTATTATATATATAATACCTTTTAATAAATCTAAACAGCTATTAATTTATATATACTTTAATTTTAACTACTTCAATTACGTTTAGATGTCTATATCATTTATTACGATATTAACTATCTCGTATTCATTTTGTCTTATAGTATTTATACTTACTATTTATAACTGCATATGTTTACTTATATCGCGATTTATCATACAATTTCTTATTTAAATTTATTTTAGCATTCTTGTAAATTTAATTCGTATACTTTATTACGAAGTTGATAGTGCAATTGATTACTGTCATCAAAATTTTAAAGCTAAGTGATTAATGTCAATTTTAATCTATGGGATTTTATCAACATTCATAACGATTAATATTCTATCAAGTTTATAAAACATCTAAATATGTCGACATTTACTCAGTTTTGTATTATGATTGTCGTTAACTTCAAGTGTTTATTTGATTAACATGGTTAATTTTTCTGCTAAAACTGAAGGATTTAAAACTGTTAACTGTTAATCAATTAAAGTTTTGAAAGATTTCAATTAATCATAGTTTTTATCAATTATAATTACAATAAATTTACATGTTATTATTAATCAATCATAGTTATCTAACATAATGTATTTGAAAGACACGATTACAACGTTTAATCGATCTGATTAGTATGTAAAATTTCTATTCTTTGTAATTATGAGTTAACATAACCTTGTTAACTCTTTTCCTTATTAAATGAAATTTATCTGAACGGTATATGTTGAAAATTAAATTTCAATTGAAGTTAGATTAATTTAATATTTATTTAATGGAACAGTATTTCAAGATAACTTACAAAGTAATTTAAATCGTATTTTATGTTATACTTTATAAATTCGTCGTTAGAGTGTTAATAAAGTGATAGTATATTCAATTAGTATCGTAAAAGTATATCTACATGTGATTAAATATTTTTACAATAACTAATGTTATTCAAATTATCATAATTAATCAGTAATTCTTGACAAGCTTCCGAATTCTTATTCTGCAATTATATTCTTTTGTTAGTATGCAGGCAATAACATCTATTTGAATCGAAAACGTAAATTTTTAATAGTTTTACATTATTCAAAATTGCTTTACAGTCTTTTCAATATTCGTTTCTAGAATTATAATGCAATCTTCAGATCTCAATCTTTAATGTTTACATCAATTACAATTTATATATTTAAAATTCATTAATAATTCGTGTTTTCCGAATACTTGAATAGGCAACTCTGAATTTCAATTTATCCATTTAAAGTTTACAAAGCTTTAATAGACAATGATCTATTGCAACAATATCATTTCGCAATGTATTGAAATTGAAAGATTCACAATAGTCATAATTAATTTGCAGATATTAATTGACTTTAATGTATTTAAAAATATTAAAAATTCATCTGAAAAGTATTGAACATTCTTAACGTTATAAATTCAGTATTTAAGATGCTGCAATCAGAATTTTAAATAGTTCGAATTTATGAAGTGATTTATGGATTCTTTAGAATAATTCATTTAACAAACTGTAATTTTTAAATTTAGATAAAATATCTCAATAATATTCTATATTAACTATGTTGTAATATTTCATGAATAATAGGATGTAAAAGGATTCATGTAATAATGACTAAATGCATTTTAATCTCGGTAACAAATTTCGTTCAGAATTAGTAATCATCAATTGGAACTTATATTAGTAAAATACGTATTTTAATTCTTTAATTCGTTCTAGGTATTTAATTTGACATTTAATTACTTTTAATAATTATTTATGGAAATTTAATGTGTCTAATTTAACTAATTTATGTCTAAACATGAAGGATTACTTATAACCTATTTATTAATTTCTTATGATCAGATTGAAAATGATTTAAGTTATTAGTCGTTTTAATATAAGAACTTAAATTTTATTGTCATTATAAAATGTAACTTTAAAGTACAATTTATGATAGATAAATTATCGAGCTAGTCATTTATTCGTATGTATTTTATATGAATATGCGAAGAATTAAATTGCATGTCATTTTTATCTGTAGGAAATCAACGTATTTTAATATTATCGGTTATTTTCGTATCTGAAATTGTAATTTTACAAAATATGTCTATAAGTTTAAATTTCGGTCGTTTTGCACTGTCGATTAGTATTCTTTGTTTAAATTTAAATCTATCGTGAGAAATTTAACTGATTAGAATATAAAATCCGTTATTACCGTAATATAACACAATACTAAATATCGTTATTTATAAATATACGCTTCAATTTAGATTATACATAAGATCAACGAATTATTATAATTGACGTTATATCAAAACGCGATATAATGTAACTGACCGTATCGAAATTGTTTTCATAATTTGTAACCTAATCTGTAATATTTAAATTGACTAGTATATTATTAGACGCATTCAATTGACAATAATGAATACGGTTTAACACGTATAATAGTTGTTACACTTTCGGTATGAATAAAGTACTTTATTCTAACTTAACTTACAAATAGTTCGTAATTTAAATGTCTAGCGGAAACGATTGAAGTATTTATGAAAGAGTCTGCGAATGCACGCTTACTTGATACGTATATTTATAACACTATTCCCGGTATACTTCAATGTTTTTTAAGACAGAGTCCTACTTTAAATATAGTGCATCGTTTCGTAATGTCATCTGAATCTTAATAAGAAGCTATTCAAATGCGTTACTCGAGTCGCACTTACCATATTATATTATAATGATTTATGCCTAAACCTGTTAATGTCTTAGTTTAATTAGACATACATTTCAAGTCTAAGGTGTGCAAATGTGTTAATGACTTTACACGTATTGTATATTTACGACGAGATATTTTATAACTTATTTTGTTTCATTAAGTCAATCGTTATAATTAACGTAATCTCTGATAGATACAAAAGTTTCGCCAAAAGTCGTCCAGTAAACGATTTTTAAAGACATCAACTCTAGAAAAACACGAACTAAAATTAAATCAATCGATTATTAACTTGTATCTAATATTATAAATACATGTTTTTAATGATTAATATTGACGTTTAAATCTTAATACGTTTTCGAAAATTTGTTATTAAATCGCTTGAATTTTATATTCCTAAAAAGTTGCTATCTTTAACATTTGTGACTCGAATATACAAGTAGACGGAAATCGTACGCATGACGTTGTTAGATGTAGACATGTTCGCTGCATCAATATATTTACGTCGATCCGTTCAGTAAATATGCAATTTTGATAAATTACTGATGCTTCATGAAGATACAGATAAGAAGTGACTTTTTGAAAACGTTTTAATTGATTACTTTCGTTTACTTAATAAATTTGATATTTTAGATATTTTTTAACATGTTTATTTGAACAAAGAAAAACGAACATCGATTTTGTTACTTTGTTAAAATTAAAGTAAGTACGTTAACTAAGTATGTTAGTAGAAGTTCGATTTTTTAACTGAATTAAGTTCTGTAATCTGAAAATGTTAGAATTTTTTAATGATTGAAGTTATTCTTAAAACGTAAAATTTTCAAACGTTTATATCGAATTATTAAAAGTCCGTTATTAATAAAGACGTTTTGCCGGTTGTGGAGGTTGTACAATTTGATGTTGTAAGGTTTGTGACGGTTGTTGTTGTTGCTGTATTTGGTGTTGTTGCGGTGGAGGTTGCTGTTGATGTAACATCTGATGCCCTTTATCTTTAGATGGTTCGGCTATATACTGTCGAAGCTTTGCATCCGATTTTTCGCACTGCTTCTTGAACTGAAAAGATATGTGCAGTTTCGCCAGGCATTTGTTGCATATTTGTCCTGGGAGGCCGTCGTTTTGCCAAACCTATAAAACAGCGAAGGTCTACCGGAGAATCGATGCAAGATAAAATTCGTACCTGTACCGAGGAACAGGCCATCATTTTTTTTGAAACGTTCACCTTAAAAATGGACATCATAATGCCTTCGTTCAAACAAACTCGACATATTTTTGTGAAATCTAGCTCCATTTTCAATTTGAACAAACTCAATTACGGCCTACATGCAGTTTCGAATGATTTATGTTAAGTTAACCTACAATTATCATTGTAAACAAACAGTGGTGACTTTTGAGAGGTTACTGTGTAGATGGCGTATATGTGCGGATGTTTTAATTAAAGGGCATTCTGCACGTACGAAAACACATGGAACGTGTTAAATCATCATAATTATAATTGGTGAAAATCATAGTCATTCCTTATTAAGTATTTCCTGCTTTATATCATCCCTTTTGAAAAACAACACATTTATTTACATATATCTACATGATACATTATACAAGATATTATATATATATTTTTTTGATTATTAAATCATATTAAAACTAGTCGTAGTCGACTAATCAATAGTTTAATTCTGGTTTTATCACCCTAATTTCTTATTTGTTAGAAAGTCGCATCGGTCTTTATTTAATTCAGGGTTGTTGTGATCATGTTTTCAAATCTTTATGTACGCTGTCATTCCGTACATCCGTACCACGAGGCATCCACCATATTTCTTAGAACTTTGCTTTGGAATGTTTGGATTGTATTTACATTGGTCTGGCTTGCACACCCCCATAGCTGAATCCCACATGTCCAGATTGGTTTTAGTATTTGTTTGTTAACTTATTATTATTTTATTATGTATATTGACAATTCAGATTTTTTCCAGTATATCAAGTAGAGGATTGGCCTTAATACATTTCCCTGTGGCACACCCGTTTTTATCTCTTTCATGTCTGAGACTACATTTTCTTGTTTTACCACAAACATACTTCCAGTTGTATAGGATTTTAATATTTCTACGAATTCTTTTGGAAAGCACTTTTCTAATTTCTATATTAGTCCATCCATGTTTTGTGTCTTTCCACAAGGAATAATATGTCATTTTATTGTTTGTCGGCTCTTTTAAATAGTTATTGATGGAGTCATTCTTAATCTCTTGTATTTCTCTATTTAATCTAATGTTATTATAATACCTTTTTTTGTAGAACCAACTGGATTTTTTTTAAAGTCCATAATTTATTATTTTTCTTGAGAATATTACTCAACAACTATTACTATTATAAATGGATTATCAATAGTTTTATAGTGGTGAAAAAGGTTCAGAAATAAAAACAATATATGCGAGAATTTTCAAAATTCGTAATTTTTAACTTTCCTCTTTGGATTATTATAAATAATGTGTCCATATAAAAAACTCGAATTTGAATCAACTTGTTACTGTTTTTATTTGATCGGTAGTTTATTAACTTATTGATGATGCTTCAGATGCTTCAACTTGATGATGCATATTGTGGTAATTGTCAATTTCGAATGCGGTTTATCGAAAAAATTTAAAAACAACTATGTAAATGCGTATTTATTTATGCAACATAAAATTGTAACCGTTTTCTGTCTTAACAATAAACGAGCGAAATGATTCATATATACAAGTTCAAAGGAACGAACTGATGGCGTTTCCTCTATATTTCGCCCATAAAAGGCAAGACCACTTAAAAGATTTAGAAAAGACCGTTGCAACAGATCCACAAGTCTCCCACATAAAAACGGTCGCTAAACTATGCCACTTAATAATTAACCTTCATATAAACAAGGCCACAGCCGATAAAATATACGTTAAATTTTACGTAGTTTATTGTTAACCGCAAAATTATTAATAAATGATCTATAAATATATTCAAAAAGAACTAAAATTGCCATCTACTTAAAATTAAACTTGGGGGGAAACGAAATATTTTGGTAACAACACGGAAAATTATGTGAGGTGCAAGTTCCAAAATTAGCACTCCAGTTGCAAGAAGTTACCGCTTGAATCATTTATAAATAAATATAGAAAAACAAAGGAATTACTTTGTTCTGTTTTAAATCCGATTTTAAATTCGAACACGATTGCCCCACCATCCAAATTTCCGTAAACCGCCAATAGAAACTTGTAATTTTAAATTCTGAAGCCTATGACGAGGGCCCTTTCCCTACCAGATCTTCGAGTAACCGTCAGCGAGCCGAAGAGTTTATAAAGCGCAGCTGCTTTTTGTCCGTAGACATTTTAACTGATAATCGTGTTTGTTGCTGTTGTTGTGATTTAAATCATTAACGTGCCATTTTTTTAAAGTGATTTTTCTGAAAAGGCGATTGTTGGTAAGTTACGTTTTTGCTGATTATTGTTAGATTAAAAATTGAATTGGAAAACATCAGAAAATGCATGGATGTTGATAGTTCTTTGTGTTTGTCTTCTTACTGCGCGTGGGTGACTTATCTGCCTTAAAATAATGTTTCAAAGATATCGATTATCATACATACTGCTTTGGCAGATTAGATTTTCTTTCGTGTAAGGCGTTTTTATTTTTATTTACCTGTGGTAGTATATAAGTAATCCGGTTTCTTTGTTTGAATACCACAGGTATCGTAAGTAAATTACAAATAACCCAGAAATTTTATGTAAGTACCTACGGCAGGGTAGTTCGGACTTTGCCCCAGAAGCTCCCAGAGGAATTGGGGTAATTCAAAATTACATAACTTATCTAATAGGGCTCGATCGAAAAATTAAAAATTATCTGGACGCCCCACGAGCTACGCCGTTTAGTTAGCTCCAATCAAAATTGCTGATCATTTGAGATGAATAAGACACTATTGGTTTTTTACTTATTTTGAATCGAATGCAAATTGATAGTTTTAATTTGCATTTTTTACCACTTTTTTTAAACAGTTTTTTCGGTAGTATTGTTTAATATTTGCACCCAAAAGTTTCCAAAACGACCAATGTCATTTTTGATGTTCGTCCAAGTACATGCAACTACTTTTCTTTTTACACGGTTCAAGAAACTGTGCAAAAAAAGAAACGTTCCCTATGGTAAAATGGGATGCGGGGGATACGCTCTATGTTATTCAAAAACCGCGTAAGATCAAATAAAACACTATATTTAATTCGATAAACCGTGCGAAAAAAAGTAATGAAAATCTACATATTTCGGTTATTAATTAATTGTAAAATAAAATTAGTAACGCACGCACGTATGGCAAAAAGAGAATTAAATTAAATTAAAAATACTAGAAATACCTAACAAGAGAATCATTTATAGTCGGTTTTTGAAACATTTATTTGCTCGATTCGTTAAATTTCGGTATTTAATTGGCCAAAATAAGATAGGTACTACCTATATTGAAATATTAACATAAATGATTGGTTATTTTAAAAAAGTTTATCGTTTGATAACTTTATCTACTGTTCCAGAAACTGGCCATTAGTCAGCGTATTCGTTTGAAATTTTACTGCATTTACAATTATTAGGATAATTTTCAGTTCTCGAACGTTACCTATATTATTATTTATTGCGGGAACGATTAATTAGATATCAATATTTTTTTTCAAAAACGATTACAAGCTGAGATAAAAATAAACTGATACGGCAATAAATAAAGTAAAAATACAAAGCCGCTCCAAAAGTAGAAATAACAAATTATTATTAATCGTTTTGGGTGCACCGAAACTAAACTCTCAGCAGCTTAAACGACAGTCAGGAGCCGCCCAAAAGAAGGCTCTCTTTCGTCAAATACGTACTACATTTTAACGAAACGAACAGCTTCGAGGAAAATGATTTTAAAATCGTCTTAGAGGAAATAAACCGTGTAACGAACAAGGGGCCGTTTTTTTTGGGACCGTGTAAAAAAAAAGTTGGATGTACTTATCTATCTAATAACTCAATCATTTTGTTCTTAAAAGTTTCGAATTTAATGCGATTTAAATATAGAATTTACAAAAATTTCTTGTTTTTATAGATTTCAAGAATGTCAAATATGGAGACCATCACTTCCGAAGTACAAACGTCCCTTCATATCAGCAGTACGGGTAAGTTTTATGTTTAACCATCTATTATTCACCACATTGCGTCCATGGGATTTGAAGAGAATAATACGTTAAAATGATACATGCTATGCATAGGTACCTATTCACAATCGTTTTTTAAAATTTTCATTTTTCCACATCGTCTGAATATTTATACCTAGTACGGGAAAGTAGGGTATATTGTACTGGATTTATAAAATCTACTAGAACAAAATTATCTGAGAGACGTTTTTGAAAATAATTGTATACATACTTAGAAGGATAATTTAGACTAAAATTAAAATATTAATATTTAAATCTTGAGACCCTTTGTTGAATTTTGTTTTATCGAATATCCTGTTATTACTGTCGTATAGGCAAAGGCATAGTTAATTCCTTGTTAAATGACTAAGATTACTAGTAACTATCAAAAGTTTATAAAAAAAACAATGATTATATGCAGGTAATAAGTGAATTGAATGAAACAGTTACGTTTTAAAGTCACGTGTTAATTGTTATCTATCGATAATGCAACAAAAGATGATTATTTGAATGTACTTAGGTACATGCGAAGTAAACTTTTATTAAACATGAACCAAAACATAAGAACAAACATTAAACTTTAAAACAAACCATAAATCAAATAACACATTGTTTAATAATTATGTTAATAATTTAAAATAATTCATACATTATATACATTATATATATTATATTATACATATACATTATACATCATGTATGTAAGGTTAAACTATTCAACCATCTACAGCAGAATCCGATTATAACGAACCACAAGGAGCTCGCAACATGAGTTCATTATAACCGAAGTTCGTAACAAACCATAAAAAAACTTCATTTAATATAAATTTAATTGAAAAAAAACATCAATATTGTATAGTATTTAAACATTCAGTTTTTATTTTTTTTAGTAAAAAGTAGAAACCGGAACTAAATTTGCATTTTGAACTTTTCTCTGCTTGAAAGTGATTTGGAAGTACCAAACTAGGTACGCAATTGTGCTTGGTTAGCCCTTGCGTCCCTTATTAAAGACATCTGTGCAGTGGCAGCGTCATAAACAAACTATTATTTACTAAAAAAAAAACATTTTGACTTGCTTTTATGAAGACTTTTTAACGAATTCGCAATGAAATCGGATCCGGATAATCGCGAATCCGTATAATTGAGGTTCGGCTAATCGAGTTTTTATTTGTACATATCAATTGGATAACATTCAATAGACAATTGAAGCACCTACATGACTACCGATTATTCCGAAGGGCTAAGAACCGGAATGTCCCTTTGTGGACGGACAACTCGCGTCTTGGTACGTGACATTTTTCTTAAACAATCAAGTCTGGGTCCCTCCGTGGCGCCCAAATATCCGTCACATACATACCTATTTTGTGCATTAGCATAACTTATTGTAACTTTCTATGAAGACACAAAAATAGAATGAACATTAGACACGCCCTAACCTCTCTTGATCTTCGTGCCAGTGACCCACCAAGGGCAAGCCGCAAAGTGCAATTTATTACAAATTTATTTAAACCGAATAGGAAGTCTTTATTGTAAAATTTAATTGCGTGCTCGATATCGTGCCGATGAACTTTATTTTTTACCAAGAATTATTTGTTTATAATAATTATGTTGATTACAGATTTTTGTTTAAAAATATGCTCTCCAATATAACATACAACTCCGTCTAGTCTATTTATAGTTGAGTTTACTTTAATTGTCTGCACCAGCTAATCATACATAAATGGAAGTAGATATTGTAGCCTTGGAAAGCCTGTTTTATTTTTTACCTCTTCAACTTTTCCCGGTTTAGATGGATGCACCTTTTTCGAACTGCTTTCGTTTATTAACAACGAGATTGGCTTTCTCTTTTCGATTTCGATTTCTAAAAACTGAAATTTTTTTCATTCATTTTCCTCGGCCAGTGTGTCTTATTACGGCAGTTTTATTTTTATTTGTTTGTTTTTGAATGTCTTCGTTTATTTACTCATATACAAAGTGGTTAAAAAATTTGTGTTCGATTCCCAATTACAATTAGATAATATGATACGAGGTACTTGCCCAAAATTTGTTTTCCTACTGCAAAAAAAAATACCTACATTTACTTACTTACCAACTAATGTTAATCTACATTTCTATTAAATTTTCAATTTTGTATTGTGGTCAAGTTAATTTCAAAATTATTACTGCAGAAAATTTGTCAGCCACCGATTAAACTGCAATTTGATTGCCTAGTTCTTAAAATTTTCAATTTAAATTCTTCTTTCTTAGTTCTTAAAATATATTGTCACTGATATCCTTGTCAGCAGTCGCACTCGATCACTATTTTACATAAAAATACATATTTTTGATCCTATAGTACATAAAAGTACATATTACGGTTAAATTATTCCTAAAAGTACATATTTTATAATGTATGCCATTTTCTCCTAATCGTGATTATTCAGTAAGTTGAAAGATTAGCCAGTTTCAGAAACTGACCATAAATTTTTATTAAACGGTCTGCTCTGTGTTATTTCTATACCGATAACGTCCAGTTGCTTGCACCTAGGTAACCTGTTACGTCGCCACCCGCACGGAATTCTAGTTATATAATTTACCGGATTTCACAAATTCAATTTGCTTTTAACAGCTAAAAATATCTGAAGGTTTATTTATGTTTAGGTACTTTGTTTATTATTGAGTTGATTATCCGATTTTATTAGTTTTTATAAGAAGGCAACGGCATAAAGACGACAATATTTATATCGTTGAAAAGAGAAAAAAATCTCTTTTTAATAAGCTAAAAAAATATACAGCATTCTATTTAAAATAATAAAATTAACTTCATTTCCGGTGAAACCGGTAGTGATATAATGATATAATCCTTTCAGAGAACACAACACAAACCACAACACTCGCGAACTTACACGCAAAAAGGCCTTATAAAATCGAACGAGCACTCCCCGCACACACGAATAATACGACGCCGTAATTTAAAATTCGAACTACTGAAACAAGCACTACCGCTTTGTACAACTGACGCGAAAAATCTGAAACTGTTTTGCCAGAATTCTATATATAAATGCGTTCGAGTTACTTTTAAAAGCCTTCAGTTTTTTGTTCGCGCTTGGATAAGCTATGAAAGTAGGCGGCGCACACGTTTTATTAGTTGCTTTGTATTTTATCGGTCGCATACAAATGCGATTAACCTTTCATCTGGTTTATGGCTTGTAATAGGGAAATTTTCAATGCTTAAGGGCACACGAATAGTTTTTAAATTAAAAATAGAGTAAATTTATAATTCTCCGGTATTAAAGGCAGTAGTTAGTGATTATTCGAATAATTTTGCTGCATAAAAAATACATAATTTTAGAATAAATTTCCTAAAAAGTACATATTTTAAAAATTTTCTGTCACTATTTGCATATTTTTTTTATCAAACTCCACTACGACCACTGCCTTCTGGATATTATGTAGGAAATATAATTTTCTTGGGAACGCCTATTTCTTTTTTTTACACGATCGATTGGTTCCGAATAAAGTCGCGTAAAAACAGAAACAAAAAAACCGTATGTACTTGGCGCCTAATGTCAAAAAAGAAATAATTTAAAAAAAATGTATACCAGAATTGAATTCATGCACGAATTTTAAAAATCAGTGGTATTTGATCCGTGTTAAAATATACGACGTAACAATAAGATTTTGTTATTCGTGTTATTTCAAAATCGAGTAAAAACAGAATTGATTGTGAATGTAAGTAATTGCAGGTTACTTGATGGGTAATAACATTTCGATTTAGTGCGATTATTAACGAAAGCAGATGACGAAGTCTGTTTCAAATATATTGCCGACATAAAGATAAATAAAACTCCTACAAAAAAAAACGTTTTTGTTTCGCATCGTTCAATAAATATATTTCGTATTTAGGAGTTGTGTTATTTTAGATCGAAGTCGACAAAGCTGATTAGCATTTATCTTTATTTTTGATTTTTCAAAGTTCGATTAGAAAACGAATGTTCTGTTAATTGTTTCATATTTTTTTTTCGATTACGTTGAACCCAAAAGTTCTTTTGTATTGTAGTCCAGGTTCTTAGTGTAAAAATAATGCCGACTTCCGCCAATAAACCGTCAGAGTAATTTCGGAGCCACCAAATCTTATGGGAACGTATAGAACACATTAAAATAAAACTTTAAGTTCCCATAAACTTTTTCCTGCCGAGATATTCGTCCCCCAAAGTTAAAATTTATGAATTTAATAAAATATATACGTTTTTTAAGTTCTAGAGGATTAATAAGTTTACTCATATAGTAATACAACGATCGCGGCCTTTCGACATTCGCATGTAATGAGTGATCAAATGAAGCCTAAGGCTGTGGTTACTGTCCTTCGCGCGAACCAGCTGCATTTACTTTTGTACTTTTTTTTACACAGCCTTAAAATTGCACATTTCTTACTTACATTCATTGGTTTAGTTATAGTTTCCCAATAAAATTATTGTTTTAAACCTTAATTTTGGCCCTTAATTTTTTATATTTTTTTATATTCCTTCTATAAAAGGTTTTACATATTGTGCTCACTTCCGTATTTTTTATACGTCTATATTCATTGTCGACTTTACGATTGTTTATTCATGAAATCTACAATCTTCGATTCTTTCGTTTTTTTCGATCCTTCGCCTGTTCTTTGGCCCACCCCTCTGTACGTACTTATGTATTATATAAATCGCTCGACTGTTCGAATTCATCTATTCGCCAAACTTGCTGTATTTATTTAGTTTTTTAATTGTACTAACAACGATAATATAAAGTTTGAAAGCGTCTTTTATATGTAATTTCGAAGCTTGAAGTGATCATCAACAATAATTATCCAACAGCGTCTTCGTCATTGTTCAATTAAATTATGGATCAAATAAAGAAAACCCTTTTGGGGGCGATTATGTCTATCACATGTCTATTATGATTATCACTATACTTAAGTGAAAAATGTATTTTTTTTAAAGCGAACACTCAAAATTGGTTGGGGGGCGGGAAAGGGGGGGGGATAATCATAATTAGTATAATATAGTCGCGAACAAAAATAAAAGCTCAACCGGGTTGTTTATTGGGTGCCAAGTTTTTAAAACGCGTTTATTAACTCTTTTCTTGTACGGTAACGAAATTCCTGCAAAATGGGTGGGACTTTATTGTTGTCTGCGATTGTACTGTCATTAGGGGGAAAAACCTGTGACGGTTGCTTAATCAGGGCCATTGCTCAAACCATTTTAGATGTTACTTATGTACTTATTGATTTCAAAATTCTACATTGACCATTTAATATGCACGAGCTTATTACGTTAAAATCAATCCTAGCTATTTTGGCATGCCTATTGTTTGTAAAACGGCCAAACGCGCTGCCAAATAACGACATAGTTTTAAAAACTTCGTTTCAGTGTATCGGATTTTCATTTCGTTTCAAGACAAACATTTTGAACGGAAACTACTAACTCTCGTCGACGACGTTCGCGATAAGAAAAACGACGATGGAAAAATAATTTGTCGGAACGCGCGATTTTTTTTTGCGGAGAAATAAACTGTTTTGCGTTCGACCGTTTTTTGAATTAAGACGGAGATCAATTTAATCTGTGTCAAGGGGGCAGTTACATTTATAGTTGGTTAAATGTGCAATTTTCGCGGGTCCATAAAGACGCGAAAATGCGTCAGTTATGCGGATATCAAAAAATCAAAGGCCCGTGCATTCATAAAAATAACAAAAACCGTAGCGTGCTACGTATATCCCGATAATTGATATTAAAAATGTAGGGTTTCCTACTGGATTTATAACCTAGTGTTCCCAAGGGGTGTCATACGCACACACGGAAAACGACGGCGTCGCGCCGTCGGGGGCGGCGACGCCAGCCAATATCGACCGTAATGCGCGCGACGTCGCAAAGCTTGCCGCACCACACCTGCTTCAGTGCGTTTTCGTTCTGTCCATCGTGCGGCATCCATCATCAGTACCCATAGGAACCGGTATCGTTCCTTCAAAGACTTTACATATTTTCCTTCGCTGCCATTTTTTGGGTTAGTGTAAATCGAGAAGACGCAAAATGATAATCGGCCTGGTCAGAGAATCTGTAATGCAGTGCTTCTGCCATACGTGCAGAGCACCTTTACCACCTTCCAGTAAGTATTGAAGAAGTCTCGATGAATTTTACCGATCGCTCTTTTGCTCACGTCGACCGATCTTATGCGGCACAGGCAAGTTTTCCAAACGGTTGATATTTTCATTTTAAAATCGCTTTTCGAAGTTGCGGTAGTGTATCGATTGCATTGCCGCCCCCCCCGAGTCGTGCCAAAAAGCTTCGGATCTTCAAAGGCGATATGTGAACTTGAGAAACATCGACGAACGACATGTCGAAGAAGTACCAACTAAAATGTTAATAATACGGTTAATTAATTTTGAACTTGTTAACGGATAGATGTAACGATAACTGGGCTTCCGAAAAACTTCCTCTTTTAATTACCCGCTTCGCGTGTCTTATTATCACGAATTCGGGGTTGGGTGTGGGGCGAGGGGAAGGAACCGAGTCGGTAATTCTAATTCGCGATCGGTAAATTCGGAACTTATTTAAAAAAATTCTGGCCCCGCACGCGAGTTTTCGGTTGTGATTTGTTTTTCGCGTTTACATTTTTGTGGTGTGGGTATCGGAGTTGTTTTTTTTTTTTTAGAAAACTTTTTGAACGTTGACGCCATCGAATGTTGATTAAAAATTGTTTCCGGTGAGCGGTTTTCACGTTTCCAATCTGCCGAAAAAAAAAAAAACTAATCTTCCTGTCGGTGTTTCCCCATTTATTGGTATTGAGTCGGGGTACGTTCAAGCGGAATTCCCCCCGTCTGTGCACGGTATGACTCATCGGACATTTTTGTTGCCGGGGAGGGGAACTGAATGGGATTCGGGTGGGGGTTGGGATAAGGGACAAGTTCCGACTCGACATTGGAAAACTTTATTATTTTCCAACGCTATAATGGTAATTATTTCCTTTTCGTTGCCGTTGTAAATGTTCGAAGCGATTTAAGTTATTTTTATTTTGTTGCTAATGAGCTTTTAGCGTTGTCGCGTTTATTTTTTTTTAACTAATTTATTTTTAAAAACATTGACAATATACTTATGCTATTCAGGTAATAAAGTTCTCTATCGATTAGCACGAAAATTGAAAGTCTATCGAACATGTTTGTTGCGTTATAGGCTTTGTAATAAGAAACCGAAAGGAATTGTTCGATATTGATTCGAATTTAAAAGTAATTGATGTTATCTTGATACGCCATGCATACAAAATAAATAAAAAAACCGCAGAAGTCGATTACTACTTACCTAATTTTATATCGATTAGGCATTTCTTTTTTTATCGCAACAACCCTGACCCCCATTGTTTTGTTTAATAGAAATAGACGTATATTTTAATGTTCATAACGTTGATCGTATCAGAAACGGGGACGAAAAAATTATTTTTATAAAACGGTTAAAAAAATATATTATAATTTATCGGTGTCTAGTTTGTGTGTGTGTGTGTGTGTTTTTTTTAAAGTAATTTAAATCTAATAAGTTTGTGGAAAATGTAGGAAACGGATGACAACGAAATTACCGTTTTTGTAATAAAATTTGCCTTCGCAATATATGAACGAGTCCGTTCAATTTTCACTATACTTGGCGTTTTCCACTAAATTTCATTTTATGTATATCCACAAGAAAACAAAAACTGAAAAGTAGCATTTATATACGTTTAATAAAACGTATCGCGGATGCAGTGCCCTTCACATCTGTTGCTCGTTTTATTATTACTTCTTTCATAAATATCCGAAAACCTAATTTGAGAATAAAAGCCATTTTGAACTCGTCATCGCCAAAAATGTATTTCAATACCTATACCTAATTTATTATTAATACAGAATTCGTTCTAAAAACGCACGAACTGATTTTTATTCATGTATAAATGCTTATCTACTTAGCTGTGCGTGTAACGGAGATTGATGATACTCGCATTCACTTATTTATCGACAGGCTTAAACTGCTCCTGAAATACAATGGTTATTCGATAAAGTTTTAGAAGCTACTGTTTAGGGTAACGGCAGTTAATTTTATGATCGGGGGCCGCAAAAGAACTCTTCTATTATCATCAGCGCGATTACAATTTAATCAGTTTTTTTTATCAAAATTAATCTCTCGTCGTTTCTTTTCCAGTTTTGCTAATTGTTTTCGTGGGGCTTTTTTGATCGACGAAACTAGTGGCAAGAAGTAGGGTGCAGTTTAAATTTTTCTAAATTAGTCAGTTCTAATCGTTGGTTTTTCTTTGACTAAAACCAACGAAAACGGCATTGTTTACCTCTGTGTTCGCTTTAAAAATCTTACAACAAATTATAAAAAGAAATCGAAAAAGGAATTTATTACTTCAATAGTGGCTTTAGTAATTTAACAATTTAAGTTTTTCAAATATGTTTTTACAGAACTTTAATCGAACACGATTCGAGTAAAAAATATGTCTAATTTATGTTAATTTTTCTGTGCCTGGGTTCGATTTTAAATCTTGTTCTGTATTATTTTCTTTTATTTCTTATTTAGGTACATTGAGAAACCGTTTTTCTTTGCAAAACCATTAATTTAAAATTTGAAACTGTACACGGAGAAAAACGTATATTATTTAAATTAAATAAATTATTAAAAATGTGTTAAATCTAAATAAAATTACATTTAATTTAAATACACGTTTATTTAAGTACCTACTTAAATAATATTTTCTCGATATCACGTTTTGTAAAAATTTAGGTTTAATTTAGTATAAATATAGTTTTTCTTCCGTGTAGTCATACGATAAGTAACAAAGATAATTTATTGTCTCTTCATTTTATAAAAATTAATTAGGTATATACAGTTTGTGGTGCTAAAAAATTGATTTTACCTATTATTGAAATTGTTAGATTTCAATTATAAGTAGCTATAGCGGCATTACAATCGTATTATTTTTTAAATACCTATTACAGGGAAATTTCATTTACGTTGTTTTTTTTTGTTTAAATTCTTTATCAAAAGCAGTTTCCTATAAGGAGTTATTTGCGATATAGTGGACGAAACGTTGATTCACACCGATTAATGGTATTTACGTACAATCAAAATCTACAAAAAATGCATTTACAATGTTCTTATATCAATCAATTCAATTTATTATATCAGTTCTTATCAATATCAATTCATATCATATCAATTTCTTTAACAGTGTGAATTTTCGTTCCCAATTTCTGCACATTTGCCATATTTTTATTATTGTAAATATTTCGTGTAACCGAAACAACTTCTGCAACCGAACAAACCCTCTTTTGGGTTATTCCATATCAATTCGGCACACCTTTAATAAAAATTTTACCTCGTCATCTCAGATTTTGATCAAATTTCGCACAAAAGTAGCCTTCGTGTAGACTAAGAAAAATACAAAATTTTATTAAAATCTAATCAACTCGTTTTGAAAATATGACCTTGTAGAGTTTTTAAAAAAAGTTAAAAATTTCATCACCGACATATTTTTAAATTTCCGTAGCAGCTCTCCTAAATTAAGCTAGAGAGGTGAGACAAGTGCCATTTTGTGGCATTTTTCTGACCCTTTTTATGACAAGCATAACACAATAGGAGCTGCGGGGAAGTATTTTTTGCAAATTTTAAAGTGAAAACTTTAATTTTTAATTTTGAAAAAAGTGCATCTTCAAAATTTTACAAAAAAATCCTAGAAAATAGTTGACACTACTGTTAAATTATTTACAACGTATAAAAGTGAAATGACTAATAATGAGTTCATTGTTAAAATAATGTAAAACAAAATCTCCTCCACAAAACTCAGGGTGTCCAGAAAATGGTATACACCACGTCAAAATAATGCCACAAGTTCTTATATTCTTTTTTACAACAGAATAACAGTTTTTTACAAGTTCGAGAATAAAAATCAATTTTTCTTGGAATTTAATAATTTTTGGTAATAAATTATGGTCTTTAAAATGGTGTAACAGGTCTTTTTATGTCGCCTTAGAAAGCCAGGAGTGCACTACTTCTAACCTATTTATCTTCAAAATTTCTTGGATATTTAAGTTTTAAAATTTTTAAGGATATTTTCGGTTTTCCCAGATATTTAAGAATAAAAAAGGATCTCTTATTTAATTTCAATAAAACGAACCATAATCGAGAAAATAATACATAAAGAAAAAAAGATCGATTTTTATTCTTCTACTTTGTTGATGTATATTTTGATAGGGGAGCGGCGGAGGACAAAAATTTATTTCTTGTGTTGCGTATCATAAGAAAGGCCAGAAAAAAATGCTAAATAATGGCACTTGTTTCATCTCTCTATCGCCTCAGTTAGGAGAGCTGCTACAGCAATTTAAAAATATGTCGGTGTTGTGATTTTTAGGTTGTTTTTTTTGAAACTTTACATAGTCGTATTTTCAAATTTTGTATTTTTATTTATCTCTGTGCCGAATTTGATCAAAATCTGAGTTGGCGAAGTTAAATCGGTGCGTTGATTTGACCCTTTCGTGTAACCAAACAACTTTCTTCACGCAATAAAAAAACAGGTTGACTTTTGTAAGGGTAACAACACCGACTCGACCCCTCCATCTATCGACTTACCTAAAACAAATAAAAATCAAACGCGGAGAATTTAACGAGACCTTATAACATAAGGCGGATCAAGCTTCGTATCGAATTGCGGAGCTTAATGACTAAAAAGTGGTTTTGTACTTTCAAAACAGCCTTCCGAAAGTCTTGTTGTTTTTCATATTTGTAACCTAATCTCGTCAATTTATTATTAAATTCGACTGGTTTTATTACGCAAACGCGAATTTCTAATTCAAATAAATGAATCACGGTTTTGGTCAAACGTTAATTAGACATTGTGTTGAAAACGACCCGTTTATTCTCAAATGAGCGATATCGTAAATTGTTAAATTTACCGGAAACTGAAGTTAAACGGCGCGGCGGCGGCGACGGCGCATATATAGGTATATTAGTAGTACCTATTTCCTGGCTAATCGACTTTTTAAAGGTCTCTCTTGTACCTAAAGAGCACATTTTCGCTATTTATCTTAAATGCTCTTATAAATTATGCAGATAAGTGAAAGAAAGCTTTTCAGAAAAACGCCCGTTTGCCCTCTCGATCGCGATACGTATACTTAACGAAGCTCGCCGGTAAACCCAAAATGGGTGAGTTTAATTGCAACCGAAGTACTTTTACTACTTAGGTGCGTGTTTGGATGACTTGTCTGGTCTTGAAGGGTCGCCGAATTAAGGACTATTTTACGCCCGAGTGGCGTCGTTTCCTATTATTAGATTATTATTATTATTATTCCTACAACCTTTAATTTCGTTAGTTTAATTAAAACGAAATTCCGCTTAATGGTTTACTAGAGCAAAAGGGTTATCGCTTTACACGTAATTGTGCGTAAATTCTCGACGGAGAACTTATTTTCAGTACACAGAAGACAGGCCTCCATCGCAAAAGTCAAAACGAAACCACGAACACATCAACCCAAGAAAGTAAAATTCGTATGTGAGTATTAACGCTTTGTTTGTTGTGTGAAAACGAGATCGAACATAAATTCCAATAAATAGAATTTTAAAAGTGCCGTTTTTATTTTTAGAACCGTTTTATAATTTCCTGTTTGTTTTATTTCTGTCACAGTTTAATTAACGTTACGTGGAGATCGGTTTTCGAAGACCACCCGCCGATAAAATTTTGTGAATCGAACACGAACAAGTTGATCGTCGAGCTCTTCGTAACGCATTCTCTGCTGAGCTTTTTATGGGACGAAGTGGACGCGACCGAGAACGTCGCGTCGTCGCAAAAATCGCCCTTTTCGTTTTGTTTTGACATTGGCAATTTCATGCAAATTTAGTGTCGCATAAAAATGGAACGTCGAACACGCAGGAGCTTTTTGTAGTAATAAGAGTACTTTTTTCGTTTTCAAAAAAATTCATTTAACGTCTTCTGTGCTTACTTTAATATTATCATTTGTGGGAGTATTTGTTTAAGAAACCAGACATGTTTATTTGAACAAAAAAAAACGGGAACATCGTGTGTCTTTTTTTTTGTTAGTCAAAGTAAGTAAAATAATAAACGAACGTTTTAACAGTGAAGTGTCGTGAAGTTGCGACGTTTTTGTTCAACTGAACATTAAGTCTGTTTTAAACTGAAGAATTGTTTACGAATGATCGTTTTAGATGATTAATTATTCCCGAAAACGACTATTAGGTTTTGTTTAAAATCCGTATAATTTAAAACGCAATTTCATCCCCCAATATTAGGAAACAAACGGAACGAAAGTCGCCGGTTTTGTGCCAAATTTCCCGTCTTGCGCCAGGTGTAAAACGACTTTGTAAATTAATTTTGGGGCGTTGAACTTCATTCATTTCGTTGTAGGTATTTTTTTAATCCTAAATGTAGCTGTCGCGTAATTCGAATGTTTATTTTCTGATTTAAATTATGAAGGTATTTTAAAATGTTTTTGCGACCGTGACGACGCATTTCTTATCTAAAAAGGTCGCCTGTTGGAAGTTTTAACAAAAATTATGGAAATTGAATTATTAGAAGATTAAATTGATAGAACGGACGTTTATTAAACGAGTAAGTTATATGTATACGATGGATATTTTGGGCATTCTCTTCTTCATTTTTTTATTTGAACGTTCAAACTTGTTTCGTTGCGATTGCCTACATTCCGCGACACATGCTTGTAGGCAATCTCGAATATGCAGTTATTTTCAGTAACTATGTATTGTGAGTACATTCATGTCTCTTCTCTTATAGAATCGAGAATGTCTAAGAATTTGATGGAGGTTTTATGTGGAAATTCCTGTAAAAACGCGCGACATTCGTTTGTATAGGCACATCAAACGTTATAAGTGCTGTAAGAAACAAAAGATGAAAGTGATTGAAAAAAAAACAAATTTACGAAACGTAATATATTTAATAATTGGTAATTACCACCATTTGTTTATAATTTGAAAAATCCTATTAGTTACGGAATCGTATAAATTTCTTAAAACTTTCCAAGAGAATCGCGTTCTACGCCGTTGTTAACTCCGCTTTCAATTCTTCTATGTTGTCGAACTGTCGTCCGGATCAATAAACGTGCCGTGTAAGCCACCCTCAGACTGCATCTATAATATTCAGATGCGGAAATAGGGGTGGTCAATCTAAAACTCTTAATGTTTTCTTCCTCAAACCATTCTAACCATCCTGTCTGTATGGATTGGGACGTGATCATGCCGACAATCCATTCTACTCCTTCCATCGTTCTTGATATGCTTACTTTGACCCTTATTAACACAGCTTTATAGCGTTCAGATGTTTGTTTTCCATCAATAAATACGAGAACAACTGGTCCATGATATGAAATCGCTCCCCAAACCATGACGACGTGTTAGGAACTTTTGGTCTTTCAATAGCGCGCATCTATCGGGTCCGTCCTGCGTGAAACATTTTTCGTGCGAAGAAATTATGCATTGCCCACCCCCTATGTCTTGTTAATTGTTTTTGTGTACCTTCAACGTACACAACTTGTTCGATTTAATTTGTTCACCAACGGACAACGCGCAACGAGCATAATCTCGTTTGAAACACGAAAGACCGATCGCGAAAAAAATATTCGGCGGTCAATACTGCTTATTTAAAAATATAACGCCCCCCAAGTAGGCGTGGGCTTGAAATTCTCAAAAACGCAACTGCACTCGCCCACGCGGCACAGATTCAATTTTCGCATTTATCCCTTTTCGTCGAATTAAAATTGTGGCGGTTCATTTAAAAATCTTCGATTTCGTTTTTTTTAGACGGTCAATGGGCGTTCCTTCGTTTGGTGATCAATTTTCCTGACGGAAACATCCATCGAGTGACCTCTATCGACGTAGTTGTATTTATAGAGTTGACCCTGTATCGAGCAAAATTTAATAAATTGTTAATGTGCAAACGTTTACGTAAAGTCGTAAAGACGTAAGCAAAAATTTTCGATATCGAATGTAGGTTTTTGACGTTTCTGTTCATGATTTTCGAGCGTTATCGGCGAGCAGTGATTTTGCAAAATGACCACTCGTCCAGACTATCGCTCAAATTTTTCTTCATTATTAGACCACCAGCAACGGGTCCCGAATCGGCGATACTCTGGTAAATGAACGACATGCAGAACCACACGTTCACAGCAAATGGATTCGCGGTAATTTTAATGATCGAAATCGGCTAAATATTTTTGAGGGCGCCGTTTTTAAATTTTTACTTCCGTATACGTTTCGATCGGGGTCGAAATTTTCTAATTGCAAGTCGGCAACAATAGATAACTGTTGTAGAAAGTCGAAATTATCGCGGCATCGTGTCGTCGTCCGTAAGTGGTCTTTTGAATAAGTTAATTACGGCGTGGGCTCGCGGTACCGCTAGGCACGCGTTGTTCGATTTTTCAAGTTTTACTGCGGAGCTTGGGATTTCTTTTTTACGGGTTAACTTTAGGGCCGTTCGATCGCAGGTTAATTAATTAAATTTAACCCCGCATTTAACCCCTAGAGTTCGCAACGTTCGCAGCTTTATCGCCTATATATATATACAAAATTCGCGAGAGAATTTTCAAAAAGGTTTTCGGCATTTACTCGTTAATCGCAGGGCCGCGGCCGTAATTTGCAAGATTAATGTGTAAAGTGCTGCATCGTAAATTAATTCTTACATTACTTACCACAAAGTGGTGGGGGGGGGGATGGGGCGAATTATCGATTAGAATGACTATTTTATAACGCTTGTGTATGTTTTATTTATTTTTCAATTTTTATTCGTTGGGAATTTTGCCAGGTGGAAATTATATTTACATAAACTTCTTATTGTTAGCTTTTAGGTAACTTCACTAATTTTTATGCGTACTGCATTGCAGATACCCTTTCTGTGCCCGCTCAATTCTATTTGGTAAATAAAGTTTCTTTAAAACAATTTCTACAACGTATAATTATGTATATATGTCTTGTTTTAATTTTTAAACGCCCCTTCCCCTCTATCAACGATTGATAACCGCAGACGGGGTCGGTTGCCTAGGTCTTATTGATCCTTTACGACGCCATAGGGTCTACACTGCACATTACGTCACCCCGTCTGTTGGAACTAAAATTGCTGAATGAAAATATTATTACGTTTTGTTCTTTCATAATTTCGTTAACGAGAGTTGCTCGTTGCTAATTTTAAAAAGTCACAGAATAACCGTTCGAGTCGACGCTTCAGGTACAAAAATGTTTCTTACTGTATAGTTGTTACGGCAAGGGATGCATTTGTTCAAGGGTGAAAGGCTGCCCTTGAACTCGACCTCCCTCGTTCACCTTTTCGCAACGTGGGAAATTTGATGAGTGTTTTTGATAGACGGGATATATAATATTTTCATCTCGATGTACGTTTGTCACCGGTTTTTAATTACAATACATAGTCACGGAAGACGTTTCGAATTTTATAGGCAATCCAATCTTCGTATTAAATTTAATTAAGAAACGCCGGAAGGCTTAATGGTTATTCGTTTAATGGAGAAAAAAACAAAACGATCCAAATAAGTAATATTGAAATTGTGTTTTAATAAATTCGCTTTAAGAAAATCAATTCTCGTCTCGTTCCCGGGGCAAGGGAAATGCTATGCAAAGTGAAAAAGCGAGATGATGTATTTTCCAATTTTCTGTGCTTTTTGTGAAGCTCGTACAACTTGTATCTTATTTTAAGGTCGAAACGGTTCAAATAGAAAGTTCGACATTATTTATAGAAATAAATTAGGTTTTCCATAGATTAGAATGTTCAGATTCGCACAAAAATAATAACGCCCGTAAATAAACAGACGATGGGTAGGTACAATTTTATGTTAGACGATGTCTTCGATTTTAACTGTGTATAAGTTCAGATACTCGTACCTATGCAGCCTGAAATCTTTTTTTTTTTACAGCCGGTACTTATTTATTATTTCCGGCAAGTAGGTATTCTCGTATTTTTGAAATACATATGTAGATACGTACTTGTATAGAAAACAAGCGACTTAGGGGCGTATAAAAAAACTTTAACCTCGTTTTATCCAAACGGATACCTAATACCTACCATGAAAAATAGCTAATTTGTTTTGCGAAATTAAAACACGATCATTTTTTTCTTGTAATCCCATATGGGCGCAGAAATTTTCGGGTAAAAGGTAAGTTAATATCCCTTATATGTACTCAACAATTTGGCATCTTTACGTTTGAGATTAGTTTAAATTTAAAGGAACTTTAAGGGCCAGTTGCACAATGCCTGTTTAATCCGCAGTTTAAATCATACATTTTTCTGGGTTTCCATTGTTGTTACCATGAAATTGAGTGTAATTGGAGAGTGAAAATACCAAAGGGGCGGTAAGTGCCAATTTTTTAAGAAGTCGCGGGTTTGTATTAGAAATGTCACAAATGCAGGACTTTTAGGACCACGGCTCCTAAAAGTCTTAATAAAAGTTTTAATAATAATAATATTTTTTCCGAGTTTAATTTCCCAATTAATGTCGGTGCCTTAAAGTATCTTTTTTTTTTGAAAAATTTGAACCGTAAGCCCTTTTTTTAACGAGGTTAAAGTATTAAAAGCCCCGAAAATGCCATTTACAACATTTTCTAACAGAAAAACTCGATTTCTTAAAAAATTGTCACTCGTGCCCCCTTCGGCATTTCCACTCTTCGATTATTGTAAGCGCTTTAAAAAGTGTTTTAAAAGCGAATTGCTTATTTTTTTTACTAATCGATCGTTTTCTCAAGTTTCTGTATTTAAAATTGAATCGCCCTGTATTGCACGTGACGTCCCACTTGTCAATCAAGTGGTCTGTTATCGGACCCGAACAGCTTTCTGAATTAACTCGAGGAAGTCCGATTTTCCAAGCTTGAATGAACCTTACGGCATCAATAAAAAAACCGAAGGAGGTACATATCAGAATGTCATTTTTTCGGGACGTTTAATATTAATATTGGGAGTTTGTAATATCATCAGTTATATAAATTATTATTTAAAATTTTCTTCATTATTATTATAGTATTAGGTGTACAACTTTGCTTCCGCCGTTTTTTTCCGAAATTCGAGGCTTTATTGTAATAAACTGGTTATACATTTATGATTCAAAGTATTGTCCATCGCTGGCCACTACTTTCTCCCATCTTTCGGGCAGCGTACGAATCCCGCGTTGAAAAAACTGGTCATCTTTTGAAGCGATCCACGAATCGATCCAATTTTTTACTTCTTCATAAGACCGGAAGTGCTGGTCATCCAGGTCGTGTGCCATTGATCGAAACAAGTGATAGTCCGAGGGAGCAACGTCTGGAGAATACGGCGGGTGGGGTAGGACTTCCCATTTCAACGTTTCCAAGTATGTCTTGACCACTTTCGCAACATGGGGTCGAGCATTGTCATGCTGTAAGATTACTTTATCATGTCTCTCGTTGTATTGAGTCTTGCTCAAGTAATGCCTCCAATTCTGCATCTTCGAAAACCTTCTCTCTTCTACCGCCATGCCGGTCTTCGACGTCAAAATCACCGTTCTTGAAGCGTTGAAACCACTCTCGGCACGTTCTTTCACTAATAGCGGCCTCACCGTAGGTATTTGAGAGCATTCGATGAGCCTCAGCCGCAGATTTCTTCATATTAAAACAGAAAATTAAAACCTCCCGCAAATGACGAGAATTTGGCTCGTAAGCTGACATGTTTAATCGAGAATAACTTTATGATGCAGACACAAATCGACTAATATTTCGATGGCGTTATATTTACAAATACCTAATCTTATTGTATGACAGCTACGATCTATTTATTTCGACTACCACTTACCGCTACAGCCATTTATTGCAAAACGGCGGAAGCAAAGTTGTACACCTAATACATTAAAGTTCGAATTTGAAAATCTCAATCATTAATTCCACGATTCCACACTTACTAATGGTATTCACTTACTAATATTTCATTTTAAAAAATAGTCTGCATTGTCTAAACATTTACTAATTAAATCGAATTGTAATAAAGACGTTTGCAACTACATTATAGTACGAAAATTAACGGCATAATTTAAACATTTTTGTTTTTGGGAGGGGCAGCACGGCAAGCAGTGGAGTCGATGATACAAACTAATCATTAAATTAAAAAAAAACATTTATTGTAAATAAACAAAAATAAAAAAATGTATTTTGGGTATTTATGTGATTATGAAACAACCATTTCATTATTTTTCCCAATAATTTCCATATTGATACCTGTCTGTATTATGTATACTTCGTCCAAACCTATACGCAATCTACGTCATCAATAAAAGGGTTACTAGATGATGACATTTTACACAGTGCTGTCACTTCGTACCTCGTATTTTGACAGTTCTACTAAGTTGTAGTCTTTCTTTATACCATCTAATACGTGCTAAGATAAATCATCTATAGAATATGTCACTTTCCAAACTTTAAACCGAATTACAAATAAACAATCTAGTAACTTTTTGTTGATGACGTGAATTGCATATAGGTTTGGATAGGCCATATCTATTTCTCGTATTTAAGAATTTATAATGGGTATTTGACTTTTTGCTGTTCTTTTGTTTTTTGCTGTATACTATTTCCTATTAGATACTGATTCATAATCATGAGCACCCAACAAACACTGATTCATTGGCCGATTGCCGGTTTGGTGAGGGAACTGTTGGGAAACTGCCGGTAAAGATTTGCTGATATCGTATATCTTGAACTATCGATCGGCAGTTTTACATAAATCGAATGCATTTAAGTACCCAGCTCGTATTATGCTGGTAATATTACCTATCAAACTTCAATTGAGGAGCGTTTTTTTCAAAAAAGCTTATGACAAGCGAAATAAGACCTTAATTCTGATCTTATTATGGGCGAAATTTACACTTCATAGATGTTGGACACGACAATTGCAATTTTCTAAAGTTTATTATACCATTTTATTATTAATGGATTATTTGATATGGTGGTTATGGTTATTGTTCCGTGTTATCCTAGAGCTGCGTCTTTTCAAATATAAGTTTTCCAAAGAGTAAAATACATTCGAAACAGCCTAGAATACTTTGAGCATAAGAAAATTTCCATTTTAACGCCAGAGTCCACAATTTTATTGCAATGTTTTTTTTTGAATTAAGTATTACGATAGATCTGATAATAAAAGGATTTGTTTGTTGTACCAATTACAAAAAAAAGAACGAAAATGGGAGAGTGTAAGTATGGTGATAAATTGAAGATCGAAAATATTCGAAAATATCGAAAAACTATTTCGCGTGCTTTTACAAAATCGTTCCTCTTGAGCTTCTCTTTCGTATTAGTTTCAAAGTAAGTTCGGATCTATAAGAAATCGATTATTATCATCGAAACTGTAACGCCTCGACGTGTTTTAACGTTAATATTAGGTATTCTGCTTCCAGCAACTGAGGTGCGTTGCCAGGAAAAGACCCGCGGCGGTCTCTGCTACGAGGTGATTCTTAGCGAACCCGAGATTAAAGCGACTCCCCCGAAACGGCCGAACTCCCCCAACAATAAAAACGTTTCCATACAAGATATCGAAGATAAACTTCGTGCTGCCGAAGAACGTAGACAGGTTGGTTGGACCGTTTCCGTTTGTTTTTAGCATCGGCACTTCCTCACGAGCGCTAATATTTTCAGCAATTGGAATTGAATAAGGTGGCCGCCTTGTCAGCTCAAATAATGAAAATTGAAGAGGCTTCGCGCAAAAAGGACGAACAAACTAGCGCGTTTATTGTCAACACGCGCGACGCCCTCGAGCAGAAAATGGAAACGCACATTGGAAAACGCGAAGCTTACATTACTGATCTCAAAAATAAAATGAAGGTATCCTAAAATTCAATTTTTTTTTCTTTTTTCGATGAAAATACTAATGAGAAGTTCACATTTAAAGGACCACATCGAAAACGTAGAAAAAACTCGTTTGTCGTTAGAACAACAATGTGGCGAGGTTCGGACGGCTTTAGAAGAAAAAATGAAAACTGCCTCTGCTCAGCGCGAAGAAAATATCAAAAAGATGTTAGAACGCCTAAAGGAGCATGTGAGTTTTCATTTATTTTTTTTTTCACTTTTTACCATCTATGTGAGGCTTTATCGTTGAATTTTTATTTGCTTTTCTTTTGTTGCACACTTTTGACTCGCTACAGGAAGAGCAAGTGCAACGCGTTCGTGCCAGCAATGCCGTTAAGTTTCAACAACTCGATAATACTATTCAGGAAAAGCTAGAACAGGCGGAGGCGAGACGCGTGCAGCTCGAACAAGAACAAAAAGAAAAATTACGCACGCACGTACGACGTTTGCTTTTGTAGTTTAATTGTTTTATTTGCACAGTTGCTTTCGTTGTAGAACACTCGAGCTGTTGAAATTAAATCTTTCCAAGAAGTCCGTAAGAGCGAATATTCCACTAAAATGGAAATTAAATTAACGTCCGCCGAACAAAAAAGAGAAAAAGAGTTGCAGCGAAAATTAGAAATTGCTAAGAAACATGTATGTGTTTTGTTTTCTACATTTTAAGTTGTCGCATGTTTTATTTCTTTTATTTTTATTTTATTTACACTCTCAGAACGAACGTCAAGAGGAAGTTAAAGAAATTTTTGGCGTAATAGAGGAGGTGCGTAAGACTGAGAGAACCAAACGTTTAGAGACAAAACTCACCGCGGCCGAGCAAAATCGTGAAAAGGAGATTCAAAGGAAACTCGAGGTTATTAAGAAAAATGTACGTAATAGAAATTCCGTTAAGTTTTTTATACAATATTTATCGAAAGGGCGATTTATAACTTTTTTTCGCTCTAAACGATGACATTTTCAAAAAATTGTTAAATTACATTTTTCTTGAAAGGTGTAAAGGAAACTTTAATGATCATTTGTTGCATAAGAAACTTGCCCATTTGCTTGCAAAATAGGTATATATTTTGTTCAGCAACTAGCCCAGTTGGGCGTTATTTACCTGCAACCTGTATAATTATTAAACTTTTTAGGAGAAACGTGCCGAGCTTGTACGTCAGAATAAAGCCAATATTATCGAAAATCAGGTTGTCGCATCCTCTGGTTAATAAACATCATCAAATCGGCGTAGTTTCCTATATATATTTCAAGCTTTTATTTGTAAACGTTTTAAAAGCTGCTGTCTTCTTAATAATATTAATAATAATAACGACGCAAACAATATATATATATATAAATATACCTAATATTAAACATTGTGTTATAGCAGTATTGTTTTTAGACTGATTAATAATTTTCTTTTGTTTAAGTATGTTTATCACTTGCGTGTTTTTTTTTTCTTTTTAAATAAACTACTAGTTTGCTATTAAAGTTTCTTTTATTTCTCTATTTCACTTGTTTATTTTAAATCGCATATTGCTTAATTACATTGGTATACCGTATATAATTGAACAAGGTATTTGGAATAAAGAAAGAATGGACGGTTGCTATTGATGTTTGTAAGGTTTAAATATCGCTAAAGGAATTTTTAATGTATGTAAGCAAACAAATGACGCTTGAAAAATTTTTTATGCAATTGTCATTTGTAGATAGGTATGTAGTTAGGATTATAAACTAATAATCATTCACTTCGACTTTTCATGTAAAAGTTTCTGGTGGAGTATGATTTATATTTAATAAATAAATAGTTACAAATCTGCAGTATGTAACTGCAGTTTCTTCATTGTTGTATATCATAACAACCGCCGCTGTACTGCCTTGAATGTTTCTGAGATGATCGCTATTTTAAATAAACATGTGCTTTATGCAAAAGAATTATTCGATTAGTAATTTTGAGCAAAGTTTTGTCTCTTTTATGTAGTACAAAGTATTACTATTTTGATCGATCCATAGATTTGCTTGATAACTTTGTTGAAAATTAATATTGAATAGTTGTAGCTTCTGTGATGGGTTGTTTTATTATATGTAAATTTACATTATAAAGAAACAATATTTAGCTAAAGTGAACTATTGTAGCAATGTGTATTGTAGTGTGGATAAGCACCAATTTATAAACATTTCATATGCTTTAACATGTTAAAAAAGTATTAAAACTTAATATAAATACATTTGTTGGCTTCTTATAAGTACGTTAGTTGAGAGACGTTATGTGAGGAACATAGGAAAATAAGTTCATTTTTTTATATGTGTTGTTTTTATAAATAAATAAGTGTTGTATTAATTTTGTTAACACTTAATAAGACATTTCGTTCTATGTTTTTGATTAATAAAACATTTTATAACGTATTTATGTTTTTCTTTTAATGTAGATAGTGTTTTTGTGGTTCAAGGCGATTCATAAATATTTGTGACAAAAACCTAATAAATACAAATACCTATCCACCCTGTATCTATATATAGATCAGTGTGTGAAGTCACCCTGCTTTTTATTTAGTGGGCGATAAATTAGAAACTGGTAATGCAGTTTTGATTACATGCCTAGTTCTTGATAAACATTTGTGATTAATTTAATTACAAAAATTAAAATTAATTAAATTAAAATAGTTTTGTATAGATCTGTTTACAAATAACCTTACAATAATTATTGATGGCTCAAATTAGTAATAGGTAAGTATTGATTTTAAAATACAGACAATCTGATTATCTTGTAATTTGCTACTATACCGAATTAGTTATGTAAATACAAATGATTTAGAAACTTGATTTTTCTAACCTCAATAGGTGACGTTTTGAGGTTAACTACGTGTACATTTACTGTTCGAATTGTATGAATTATTTCAATCGAAGATGCCTCATACACACAGAAATAGGGACGGATTATTAGCCAGGGTGAATTTCCCATTGTACACGGTGCAAATGCTAACGAGCAGGCACGTCCTGGTCGGTGGCGGTGGAGGTTCCTCTAAAACGGGCGTCGCGAACGGATTTGTAAGTCGAAAATTATAATTTCACTAACCTATTTAAGTGCAAATATTTATAGGAAATATTTGAATTGTCTCACGACGGTAAAAAGTTCATTGCCGAAGAAGTTATTCGACACGAAACAGGGCCTAGTGTTGTGATGAACTGTTCAACATTCAGTGACAATAAGCATACGTATTTGGTGGCTGGTCAAGAGAGCCATTGCCAGCTATATAACGTACAGAGCGTGTTAGTCAGCGACGACACAGATACGATAGAAACCCTGGGCCATAATCCTGATCTTCGTCACAGAAAAAACAAAGTGAATCAAGTGGATAATAACAAAAACAATAAAAGACTGAAGTTTCTCATTAAATCTAGTGATAGTGTTCAAACTGACTTTATAGAGGACGAGCCTCTTCAACGAGTTGTTAGAATTAGTCGATCGTCTAAAATGATGGCAACCGGTACGTGTTACTTTGGCGATATTGCTTGAAATTTCACTTGTTGTTTTTAGGCGGCACCGATGGTTGCATTAGATTATGGAAATTTCCCGTATTAATGCAATTGCATACATTAAAAGGCCATAAACAAGAAATAGACGATTTAGATTTTTGTCCTTACGAAAACTACCTCATTAGTATCGCCAAGGATGGTCTCGCAATTATGTGGGATTACGATAAAGGCAAAGAAGTGAGACGTTTGACTTGGCAGCAACCCGAAAGTTCTAAATATTTGTATAAACGATGTCGGTATGTGCGTTCGATTAGCCAAAATTATTTAATGCAAATTTACTTTTAGGTTTGGAATTATCGAGGGTTCACAGAAGAAGAGCGCCTTATACATGCTGGCTAATCCTATGGGTCGGGCCGGAAAACAGAAAGCCTTTCTACAAAAGTGGTCTCCCGAAGAGGCCGTTTTATCTAAAGTAGTTGCCATCGATGAGAGCCTTTCCGCTCTGGCCGTTAGAGACGATGGCAGATTCGTGGCCCTGGGCACAATGTTCAGCGGGTCGGTTTCTATTTATATCGCATTTAGTTTACAGGTACTTGACGAGTGCTTAAGTAATTTTCTTGGTCGACGTTTAAAAATCATTAAATTGCAGAGAGTTTTACACATACCGGGTGCACATTCCATGTTTGTAACAGGATTAGAGTTTTTGCCGGTGTCGTCGGACGATTATCCCGTTACAAGTACCGCCGAAGCTGCGGTACTTTCAATTTCTGTGGATAATCAAGTGTGCATTCACAGTCTGCCTTTTAGAAGTAAGTGTTTGGGGCGTTTTTATTGAATTTGTTCTTTTACGACAAACTTCAGAAATCTCGAGTTTATTTAGAATATGACAAAAAAATAAATAAGGAAGTCATTTTTTTTTATAATAAAGTGAAAAATACAGTATACAATGCAGTATAAAGGGTTTAATTAAAACAAACGAAATGTAATGTTTTCAGTCTGACCATTTACATTATTTAATAATTTATTACTAATTTATTTATTTTTATTTCAGGTACAATACCACTTTGGTTAGCGATAGTAATAATTTTTATTACAATTTTTTGTACCTTCATATTATGTTCGTACCTTGGTATTTAATTAATTAAGCATGTATAAATGAAAACAATACATTTTTAATTAAAACTTAAAATTCAATTTTGTTCTTTAATTTATTATCCTTTAATATAGTAACCCACATGCGATGCAATTCATCAAAACTTCACGGTGTCCATTCGACCATGATGGACGGTTCATCTATAATTCTATATGGGCAAATGCGCTATTGCCTAATTTGTCTCTTTGTTATATAGTCTATTCGTAAAGTTTCGGGGGCCGATAGAGGCACGAGAGCTACACAACTTATTAAGCATTCGAACTTCATTTCCTTATTTTGTGTAGGCGAATTCCTCATCGAACGTTGCCTTCGAAGTGCGAATATTTAAAGACAAGTTCTTGAACTCATGTTTGTGCGAGCCTTTGCAAATTTCCTGCTATCTAGGATAAAGCAGTTAAAATTTCGCCTCTTCAAAATAAGGAGTTGAAGTCCGTGTGCTTAATAAGTTGCCTAGATTTCACGAAACCTTTCGGACAGTCAAGCTCATGTGTTTTGTCCCGTCGCCTGTGTTAGTTTTATCGTAAAAAGCTCGAAAAACGATTACTGTTTGTTTACGATTACTGTTTATTTATTATCTGACGTGTCCCTTTTACAATTCGAAAACAACTGCTGCCACCCTTCATCCTTTTTGATCCTCTCTCGTCGCTCGTTAGTCTGCGATCACATCGACTTGACTGAAAAATGCATTTTCTCCACTCGCACCAAGGGCCTTGTTCTTGAATCATTCGTTTTCAGAACATATGCGAAAATGACATCGACGGGTTTCTATAAAAATGTATTTGTTTTGACGTCATTTTTGCATACGTTTTATAAGCGAATGAGCCAAGAATAAGCCACCCCTGCGGTTTTTTTCGTCTAACCTAGGCGAACGAAAATAGCGAAAGGCGATGTACAAGGAAAGCACTTAATTTGTAGTTTGTAGTAATCTATTGCATTTATGAACCTTTTTTGGACCTCATTTTTGGATCGGTACGTTTTTATTCGATGGGATAACTAACTTTCAACCCTTAATATAGTGACATTTTGTGAATTTACTATAATTTATAAATACTTCATCGAAATTTCAGAACTTGAAGTCCCAAAGAATTCGGCATTTTGAAATCACGACATGCTAATTAGTCAAAATCACTCGCTTTTGTTTCGGGGCAAGAAAAAAGTTCAAATTTGTTGTTCAGCGATATTCGGTATTATAGGACAATAATCTGCATTCTCTTTAACTTCATTCGTGTTGAAGACGACAAGTGCTCGAGATCGAACGGCTATGTGATTTTGCAGATTTTAAATGACGCACCCTTATGCTTATTGTGCTGTTAATTTTGGTTTAATTTGTGTTGAGAAAGTTGTTGCAGTTGGAGGAGCAAAATGCTCGCGTGCACGATATCTGCCGTTTCTAGCACAAAATTGACTTTAAACGAAGTACGATATCTAAAATTACCATGGTTATGATATAACACGAAATAAGAAAATTTGCCCTTGTTTAATTTAAAATCGGTAAATATTAATAGTAGTCAAGGGACGATTTACGCGTGTATCGCTTATTGTTAGAAAATTAATATTTGTTGTAGCGCTTTATAGGTACAATGTAAACAGTTGATAAGAAAAATTTGAACAAGTGGTAGTGTAACGGGTAATTACGTCAGGTTGTGGTATTTTCTAGATTTTTTTTAATTATATATATATTTTTATTTTATTTTAGTGTGCCAAAATTTTAAGTTTTGTGCCGTTTTTATGTGGGACTGTGGTAATTGAACGTTATATGTGTACTAAAAGTGTGTGGTTTTTAAATTTCACCTAAATAAACTTAAATGGTAGGAGAGTTTAAAGAGTTTTTAATGTGGAATATTAATGAGAAATTACTGTTTTTATGCGGAAACACTTTTTTTATTTTTGTGATTTAAGGTTCCTCCGACAGCCTTGGTTATTGGCAAATAGGAAAATTTTTATTTCACTAAAAGTACAGTTTTGCTATACAAAAAAAACCCACGCCTTTGATACCTACAGGGTGGCCCAACGTCTTGGTCATTTTGAAACTTTCGTTCAGTTAAAATTGAGCCTCGAGTCATGTGTTGTGCTTTGTTTCTTTGAAACACTTATTAGTATTATAATGTAATCATATTCGTGGGTATGCGAGTAATTGGTTAACGTCAAATTAGGCCGGTAATTGAATTGAAAGTTCCTGAAAATCAAAGCGGAATAATTTAGGGTAACAACGAAACAAATGAATTGTGTGGTCCTAACGACTAAGTTCTTTTTATTTATTTTAAACATTAATTTCCGCATTACAAATGTCAACTATTATCAATAACGATTTTATCTTGAAAGTTCAGCTTTCTGCTTATAAGCAGGAATAACTTTTTTGTTCTAAATACTTGTGTTAGTTATGTTTTTATGGTTCTGAACGTTTATTGTATGGAGAAAGTCGTGAACTCATTTTTTTTTAATACATCGTCGAATTCGTCCGAAGATTCTGGTGATGTTGGAAATTCTCTCTTTGATTTTCAGGAACTTTCAACACAATTACCTGTCTAATTTGGTGTTAAGCAATCACTCATATGATTACATTACAATAGTAATAATCATTCCAAAAAAAACAAAGTGTAGCAAATAATTAATGGCCGCGGGTCGGCAGTAACGTAAAATTCCGACAATCATCAATATCACGGGGGAGTTTTCTGATAGGTATTCGTGTCCCCTATTTAGTTTTTTGTTTCCGACGTCTACCGTTGGGCCGCCCTGTATACGTCGATTAAATTGTTGTTTATTTATGAAAATGTTCGATTATCGTCTTTTAAAATAAAATTTACGATGTAAAATTCTCTAGTAAGGCTTTTAAATTCCGGACAGTAAGTTGAATAAAAAAATAAACGTAACTTAAATTTACGTTTCGATGAAATCGTATGTCATCGCTAATTCCAACTTTATAAATAAAAATTTATGGAATCGCTTATGTAATTTTTTATAGAAAAGTTCATTCATTTGTTTAACAAATTTATCATAACGGCGTGGGTGGAACGAATCTATTACCAATAAATTAATCGAACGTCGTCGGCGATGCGCTTTCTTATAGGTATACAATTAAAACGACCGAAATTATCAAATGAAAAATATAATCGGTAGGCAGACTCGTTATTAAAATTCTAAATTAAAACGCAAAAAGCGCGTTCGCTAATTGTCCTTCAACTCTCCCGCGCAATAGAAAAGGGATTCATTTTTCTTCGAAGAATTCGTAGGTTGCAGAAAACTTAACGTCACACCGACGTTAAAAATAATTGACCGGCAATATTGTCTAATTGTTGTCCTATAAAAGCTCCGGGCGTTCTTGCGTAACGAACAGATAGTTGCACTATCCCCTACTCTTACGACCGCGCGTTATTACAAAACGTTCAGTACTAATTTGGATTCTGTTCAGATTATAGTTCTACTACGGTGGTGGGTGTTGTGAAGTGAAGTATGTTTCGTTTTCGAGTTTTTTTGTATCTTCATTTTACGATATTCATCGCCGACACGGAAGCGTTTATCGAGCAATTCGCCTATAAAAATGTGCTGCCGAAATGCTGCAACGAGAACGAGGTGTTGTCGCTTTTCATTGACATGGACCGTGTGGTGCCGCACAAGTGCGTTTTTGACGTTAACCGAACATCTCACGTTTTGGTGAGCAACATTTCATCGAATTTCCCGCGGAATTTGTTCGACGGCGTTTCCTGCGTCGACGACGCGGTCGCCGAAAACGGCGAGGAAAGGAAAACCGTGAAAATCGACGCCGACACCCTGAGAATGACTTATTTGAATCTAAAGGGTTTTCCGAAATGTTGTCCCGCGAATAAGGCCTACGACTCGATCGGTCACAGATGCGTGCCGACAACGAACGGTACCGATGTTAATTTTACAATGATGACCGACGCGGAACTGGACGTGATGCAAAATAAACTGTATTATTTGAAAATTGGCCTGAGCGGCTGTAAGACCGTGATAGCCGATTACGAGTTACGTTCTCTCGATCAGATTTCGTACCACGACGACAAGAGTGTCGTACTCGAGACGTTCGGGAAGAGTTTCCCATACGGGAACTATTGCATCGACAAGGTTTATGAGAAAAACGCGTACGTGGTGCGAGCCTGCGAGGATTTTGGCGTTTGCAGGAAAAGTCCGAAGGACGCGTCGCGTACTAGATGCGTCAGAAAATGTTGTCAGGACGGCTATTATTATAAGGGCGGGGGTAAATGTAAGTTTGAATTTAAGCACGGAATCGGTTTCTATAACGACTCGAAGGTAATTAATCCAAATGGTAAGTTGGTTTTCCGAAAGAATTCTCCATTCTAACAATGATCGTCGTGTTTGTTCACAGAAACAATGTACACAAATGGACGAAAGTGGATTAAATTCTGGGTCCAAATTGCTGCACGAAACGCTTGTATATTTAGTTGATGTTTTTGTTGAAGTTTCTAATCTAATTTTGCTGTTAAGTTTACTTTCGATTTAATTTTATGAGTAATTTTAAATGTTTTTAGATTCATAGACGCATTTTTATCTAAAAAGGTCTGTTTGGAAGTTTCTACAAAAGTCTTGGAATTAAAATTATGAAATTATTATTAGAAGATTAAATTGAAACGAGTAGGTTATATTAATACGAGTATTTTGGATTTTTCTATCTTTTCATTGATTTCTTTTTACTTCAAATTGTCTTGACTACTTGCGTTGCTATCAATTGAACATGATTGAGTTATTCTCAGTAATAGTATTGTAGTAATCTAGTTTTCTAAGAATGAGTTATTAGAATATTGATAGTTTTATGTGAATATCTATAAAGTCGAGAATTTGTTATAGCTGAAAGTTATAACGCTGAAGAAAAAACAGGTACATTTAGAGTAATATATTAATAAATTGTAATTACCATCTTGTTAGATATAAATTTTGAAAAACATATTAGAAATCGTAAATTTTAATGAATTCCATTCCAATTTGATGTTGTATGTAATCCGTTAATTGCTTACTAATTTTCTAATTTCGAAATCGCGATAAATATACGTCCGTTAAGTCCACCTCAACTATCTATAATATATGATGCGGATAGGGGAATAAAACTCCTTAATTTTCCCAAACCTTCATTCTACTCTTCTTATGAACTGATCTGAATCCACTCTTGTTCATTAATCATTATGACCCTATCCAGCTAACTCAGACTGATTGATCCATTGCATATATACACGTTAATGCTCCATAACATGTCTGCATCGATCTTCAAATGATCAACTCGTCACTGTGAATCCTTTATTCAGAATATGCTTGACATGTCTTAAATGTTTGTCTTCAATACCATCGTCTCATTGTATCGCGGCAACTGTATTGATTGCACCAGATTAATCATGCCGAATATTCCTAAGTACTGTACTTTAATGTCGCATTAGTCCTCTATTACTTTTAACCAACGTCGAATTATGAGCATGCAGTCAATCGTTTGTATTATCCTGTAAACTGCGAATACATGCGATTGCGATTTAATTTCATTTCTCTAACGATATAGCGACTTCGTTGAATTATTTGGAATTCAAAGATCTATCGCGACTATTAGATTGCTGAGGTTAATGTTACATGATACGTTATGCATCTAACTCAGTCAATTCGAATATTGCGTTATTCACGTAAAATTTCCGAATGCGTTCTCGCAGTAAGACATGCACACTTCGTATGCTAAATTTCACAAACTGCGTATACAACTTCGATCGGTTACTTTTTAATCGATCCGAGCAGTATTGCGATGAATTCTGAAAATGCAATATCTGGCAGATTATCGCTTATTTACTGTATCTTTCGATGTCGAAGTTATTGGCGGTCTATGTAAGTCGACGATCAAGTACTGCGCTCAAGGTTCGTTCGTATGTTAGATCTAAGGTCTAATCGTAGGTAATTATGGCGCGTGACTTAGCCGTTGTTCGATTCGAAGCTATTTCGGTAATTGTGAATCAGTAACTTTGAATATCTTAAGATTGAACTGTACCGATTTTATCGCATGAGTTATTGAAGTTCGAATATTCAGGTTTGATTCGAATATGCAGCGTGTCCAGAATTCTGAATGGATTCGAGAGCTATTGCGTAAATGTATTTATATTTTGCCATCAAATGGTTCTTGCGATACCGATTGTTACATGTATAACTTGCGACTTTTATCCATGTTCAATTATTCGTAATTTCAGGATTTTAATCATGAATTGCATTTGGAGCTGTCTAATTCTCCTAATGTTTTAGTAATCTAATTTCTTCGTCAAATTTGCTATAGATCAATTCAATTTGTACTGATATTTGTTTAGTTAAATTGTCTCGGTATCGAATTTAATAGCGTTGAAGCTTGCCCGATAGAGTATGATACTGACTACTTCCGTTACGCTTGTAGAGCTATGATATTTTCACAGTTTTTCAGAATTTGAATTCTCTCTATTGTGTAACGAATTGCTATTCTATCGACAGTTATGTCTAATAAATTTCTCTACGATAATTACTAATTGTCAATGTTGAAGTCTTAAGCGCCTCATAAGATGACTAAGTTGAATTTTCGAGGTTTTAGAGTTTTTTCAGTGCCGATTGATAGTTTTGACATTATGTATGACGTTTGATATATTCATATATAATTCACTAGTACTTTGATACTTTATGAATTCGTAATGAAATTATTAGATCTCACTTAAGTGAGTTGTTTGGAAAATTTAAGAAGTCAAATAAATTAGTTATCTGTCATGTTTTAATCATGTTATTTCGTTCAGTTTGATGAAGCTTGCAAGTGTGCAATACTTTTTATCACTTCTGTGATTCGACAACGTAAATTTAGATAGGTTTTGATAGATTGAATTAATATTACTGAATGTACTTATTTCAGTTTTATGATATACTACAGATTCGAATAAACAATCTTACATCATTTAGGTATAATTATAGACTGTTATGTTTTATGTTATATTCAATATGTCCAAAGCTATAACTCGTATTATAATGGTTACTTATAAGTTCGCAATAGGTATTATCATTTTAAGTCGATGTATAAACGGACTATAACAGTGTAGCGATAAATTACTATTTCATTATCTGATTGGAACCGTAAATTGATAGTAATTTTTTAATTACGATCATTTAATACATTCGAGATTATTTTGAAATAAGGTTTAAAGTAATAGTTCAATTGCAACAGTTTAATACAGTTCGTTTAAATTTACATGTATGAGTTTTACGTTGACAAGCGATTAATTCATTTAGAGTAAGCGTGTACTTGACTTCATCTTTTTATGTAACACGGTAATTTATTAAGAATTGATAATGATTATGTTTTAATAATTAGCACATATTTTAAAAACACTTAAGATTAATAAGTTTACCGTGTTTCAAATTCCAAGTATACTAATTTAAGCATGTTCAATAGTTTTACAATTTAACAACGCATTTCAGAATTCGATAGACGAATGTTCTTAATTGTTAACTTGATTAACTGATTAAAAATGCATCTTTAAATGATTTTTAAGTTTATTTAAATGACTTTATCAGTCTGTTCAACAGTTTTGTAATCGATTTACTGACTTACTGATGAACAAGGTTGTTTTGCAATAACCTTGATTATTAGAAGTCGATACCAGTGATAATAGATAGTATCGAATTAATTATCGATGGACATTTGTAATATAGTTCTAATCATATTAGTCGAATTAAAATCTTAATAATTATAGTATAAATTTTCGAGTTTATTTAATTATTAGGTTTTAAAGACTTTATTGAATTTTAAACTTTTCATAATCGCTGCTATAACTTCAGTGCACTACCGATTCTTTCGAGAATTGATTTGATATACTGTTAGATGATCAAAGTCTATCATTCCTACTTCTTATTTAAGCGGCTTGGTAACCGAAGTTTAAAGCAACTTATTTTAACGCGTATCAGTCATAAGTTCAAGTATTCTGATAGATAATCGGTTGATTCACGGTCACTTCACATGTCGCCTATTTATGGAGTCTGAAACTAGCTTATCTAATCAACTCTTACTGAGATCTGAGTAATGCAAGCTTCGAATCTTAAACACTTCTACGTTATCACATTCTGTTTCACGTTAAATCACATCATTGATTGAAACTTCTCTCATTAATATAGTTATTTAAAACAACTTATACTCGATACGTTTGTTCAGAATTCTCGATTTATGGATACTGTATAGTTTAGCTAATTGAAATATTGTCATGTATGCCACTATTTCAGCTATCATTTACATACGATTATTGGAGTACGAATCTTAAACTGACACTTATACGACAGTCGCAATTTCAATGCTGTAAGTCGAAGATTCATTTAATCCAGTGTCCATTTACAATATATGACACGATTGAAATAAGTCGAGTTATATAACTTTAATATTCAATTTAAATTCAGATATTCAGCTTATAATTTCCATTTATATTCATTGTTTGAGTACTTGATATATTTAACTAATTAAAATTTCTTGAACCCATTTGCTTAACAGTTAGTATTAGACGACAAATCCATTATCAACATTTGAACATGAAAACTCGTATTTCCGTAATACTTATATCGATCCATAAGCATTCATTTTCCATTTTACGCTGATTTGACGTTCATTATATAGTCTTTCAAATTATAACTTCAATTACTAATGATGTATTCAATGTCTAATACGATGTACGTATTATGATGAATTGCACTATATTGTCATGCTGTATATACATCTATTGTCATTAAGTTGTGCTTTATGACCCATCTTATACTATAGTTATGCACGTCAAAGTTTCCAATCATTAGAATTAATATCTAGACAATCTTTTGCGATCATAATTAGATCACGTTGAACTGCCATTACTATATGCGTATAATTTATAGATGTTAATTGAATAGTTCATATATCTAATTATATATGCATTAATATAAATCAATCATTAAGCATTATTGCCTTATATATTATTAATTGGGATTTAATCTTCCGAAGATGGCATTCGCATATGCAAATTTAATCATAGTTATAACACTAAATTATTAATAATCATTATTGGTATTGTAGCTTTATCAACTTATCGCTAATTAGTTTTCAATATTCAATGAATACATTCGATCATCTACGATGCATTCAAATTTAACTTAACAGTCATATTGAGTTATTAGATGTCATTTCAAGTCATATCGTATCCAATTTAAGTTACAATACGAAATGAGACTGCATCTACATATCAGATGTAACATATAATGATAAATATGTACTTACCGAATTTGACAATAATATCTGAGAGCTTTTTATGCTTGATAGTATTAGATTAAATCAATGATATTTCATAATCTTTAATCGTATACTGCTTACGCTTTATTTTGTGATTCTGTTCAGCAATGAGTTTACATGAACGACCTCTGTAGACGTTCATGAACGGTTATTGAATGATGAAACGCTCGATAGAATATTAATCGTCTAAAATTCATCAAGCATAACCGATTGCCATAAGTGACATGTCGAATGACGTTGTAACTCGCTTCTTGAGCTTAATTATGCAGCAATATACATTGAATTAGTGCCGCATTACGCTCAAATTAATTGAGCCGGATTAAGAACAAATATTATTACGTCTAATGAAATTACGAGCGAAATAACGACTTTATTACTGGTGATAACTATATGAAGCTATCATCAAATTCAATTGATTATACTAAAATTAATTTCGAGAATAAGTCACTTAAAATCCATTTAACTTAGATTAAATACTGATCTGCTCATTTAAACTACATGAATTGAAGTTTGATTTAGAAATAAAACTCGACATAGAAAATCTGACATTGTACGCTAAAGTAGCTAATATGTAAGTTTAATATTGTCATTGATCATAATTGAGTTTACGTAATTTTTGACATTTGAACTTTCTTAGTCGCATTTTGATCTCAGAAAGTGTCAACCGTTCCAGCAATCTATAAGTTTCAACATATCGAAATAATTATGAAGAGTAAACAGCGATGCAAGCTGCTTGAGCTCGAACGAACATTAAGAAATATAACGATTACTGACTTGTTTTAATTGTTATGCACGTGATTTCATAGTAGAACATCGATATTTAGAATTTACTAAGAAATCCGAATTCAAAAATATTTCATTGTACAAGATGATTAACTTGACATCCGATGTTTAGTCCAATCTACAGTTCAAATTCATAGCTATATGATAACATTCAGTCTTCTGAGATTAATTTAGCTTGTCGATCGTATTATTGACAGTTTTATGTAATTTTACACGCGACATATCTAAGAATTTAGTGAAGTTAAAATGACAGCTAATGAGAAATTAAGCGAAAATAGCGAAGCAAATTCAAATTACATCAAAAACTCAAGATACAGTATCTAATTAATTCTGCTGATAATATTATAAAGATTTAATTTTTTATAACTTAGATACTTTTAGTTTGAAATTTATATTTCTTACCTGAAGGTAAGCCTTGTTGAAACTATTTGCTACAAGATAGATTTAGAACCCAACAATGATTTTATATATTCTTTATTACTGGTTTACGTGAATTTATTGCCTTTGTTGAAGTTTTGCTCGACATGACAAGGCAACTTCTGCAATGGTTAAAGTTACACTTGATACATTAGGAAAAGAAAGGGGAAAGCCTGCCTTCTGAAAAGACAAAAAAATTCACGGTGGGCTGTTTTTTAAATTTTTTAAAAGAAAATTTATAAACTTTAATTTCTAAAATATCCTAAGAATAATTTACAAAGAATAGATAAATTTGAAAAAAATGAGTTAGTTTACAATTAAAATTGTAGTGTAGTTTTTTAATTTAAGTTCATTGAATTATTTTTTATTTTTCAAAGTAGGTTCGTAATTTTTCAAATAGTCAACTAGAAACGCTATTGAAAGAATGCGAACAAATTTCGTTAAAGTTAAACATAGTTTAGAAAAAGAGGGTTGAAATTTTTAAAAACATTTCAAGGAATTTTAATTTTGGTCCATTAAAATTTAAAATTGTTAAAATTCGATAAACATATAAGACGTTTATCATCTTGTTTAATGGTCATGTCACACACTCCTCTTTCGCTCCTTAAGTGCTTTCGAGTTATTTTAGTTACACCCTGTATAGTAAATATATACATTATATACAAATAAAAAAATCATATACAATTTTCAACTACTATATAATTATATAAATAAAGATACGACTTGATTGTCTATGGGTCCCCTTTTTATAAGTTTGGGCCCTTAAACTAGTAATAAATGGATCTGAAGAAGCCAACAGCATGTGCACAACATCCTCATTCGAAAATTCGCGAGAGCATTTTCTCGAATGGTACAGCCTGCATCGTCGGTAGTCCTTGTTGCGCGCTTCTTGTGCTTCTTCTGTTAGCATTCCCATAGGCAACGCAGCGGCAGATAGTATTTCACTTCCACGAATAAGTATTTTTGTGCACAGTATTTGGCATATTATACCAAATATACAAGCTCACTTATAAATTGGTAGTGTCGTTGCAATAGTTATCAAACTTTTTGCAGTCAATCGTGCTTCCAGAATTTATGGCTTGTAAAATAATGGAAAACCGGTGTATAAGATCTTCATCCACACCAGTAATTTCTGCCACTACTTTGGGATTGCTGAAGAATCTCCTGGAAGTATTATCGTCATTAGTTGACCCCATTCCTTGCTTGACAAAGTCCACTTTAAGGCCCAACTTCTCAAAAAGCTCTCTCTGAATTCGCTTTTTTTCCGCCTCTTTCTGTGGCCTTGTATCAGAATTTGTCCTCCAACATTTAAATGATTTGTTGTACGCAATATGGAGAATACACTCCATAAACTTAATCCGTGCGTGTAATGACGATAGGCCCACTCTGAAAGCATCTGTATTGCCTGCTTTATTTCGCACTCTATCAAGATCGTTCATTTCAGATGGCTTTGCCTTACATATGAAGCACACAGCATTCGATGATGTCTTTCCGTCGATCATAGTGAAAAAAAGTTCGTGATTAATGGTAAACGTTTTGCCACTAATACAAACAACAGTTGTGTTCAAGTTAGCTATTTCAGACTCCATTCTTGATAGTTCGTTGTTAATCAATTCTGTTGTTTCTTTGGAAAACCGAAATTGTACCGGGCTACATAGTCTTGTCGAAGAGGGGCATTTATTTTTCCAACATATTACAGAGTCGTCTGAATAGTTGTTTGGGTTAAGACGTAGAAGAACTAAAGTTGTGAAGATCATGTTTGCATCTGTAACATTTTCATCAGAGAAATTCTGTTTATATTCACTGTGGCCAGATGAACCATCACAGCACCATTTCGAAATAAGAGTCATTTCCTCACTAATATTTAGAAGTTCTTCTGCTTTTTTGGTTTGGAAAATTCTGTTAGTTGCGTGATCAAGTAGTTGTTGTGGAGGTACACATGCATAACTCTCAGTGATGTCTATGTCTGCAGGATAACATTCTTTTTTTGCTTTTAGAACTTGAGAATAGTGCGGGAAAATGTCGCACCCTAAGTCCTTTGTCGCCTTTCTAATAATTTCATATTGATGTTTTGAAAGTGACGCGTCTAGCATCAAAGACAAAACTTTCTCTGGACTGAATTCTGGATAATTTGATAGCTTGTCTTTAATCTTATCTGCAGCTCGAATAACTAATTCGTCAGGAAAATTCTCGCACAAACTTCTTACTTTGTTTCGTTTCGATCGCTCACAACATTCTTCAAACGATTTTTGTGGTCGTCCACTTCGAGATCTTTTTGAACTAACTGAAAACTACTGATCATAACTAACTGAAAATGTGCCATTCAGCCAGTCCTTATTTTTTTGCAAGAAAATAAGCCACTTTTTCGTGAAATTTGGTAGGAACCGTTTACTCAGTCAAACATAGATTTCCTCTAATAGATTATCCGAAAGATCTGGATATTTCTTTTTCAGACTCTCGATGCACTTATGCGCTTCACGATTGTTCGAAACTACAATATCGAATAATTCTGCATTAGAAATGTTGAAATTTGCCATGGTTTCAAAATAGTGTTACTTTCTCAAATAGATAAATAGTAAATGAAGTACTAAATCATAATCTACTGCTTTTATATGCAAAAATTGTCGTTAAGCTGATAATTACCCTGATCCCTTGCATTTTTCACTACCAAAAATATTCTCGATAGTTAAATGAGGCAAAATCAAACGTTTGCAAATAATTGCAGCTGGAATTTATTTCGTAAATACCTTAATATCTAAAGTATAATTAGTGATTAATCCTAACGTGTAGGTCGGTGTAGATCAAAAGTTATGAACGAAGTATTTAGGTGAAATATTTGACTATTTCATTATGTCTGGCCCACATGCGAACTAATATAATAAATTATAATATTTTTATTGTTTCTGATACGTTAATATATGCCTCTTCAAATAAAATTAAAAGCCTGTCTAATGTATGTTCATTTCAGAGATATGTGACTAGGAACTTACTCTAATTTTCGACTTGAAATTTATACGTCACTACAACTATTGCTGTAGTGTCTTATTTAGTTGATGTGAAATGAAATGTTTAGCATATAGGATTAGGATAGGGTTATATAAAAATAATGACAAACATTTGAACCATAAAATAAGACTTTAGTTTATGGCCATGTCAAACAGTTATTTCCGCCGTTGTCCCACTGTGCGACGTTACAATCACGTGAAAATTTGTTGCGTTTTTAATGTTTGCAGACCAATGCGTACCTAGATTTATAAAAGAAATGTCTTAAAACATTAACAACATGTTTCTCTAACTATCCATTCTACTCTACAGAGTCTAATCAGTTTACATTTGGTTGAGTAGGTACTTCAACGTCATTTTCATCTATTTCCTCTTGTTATGTTCGTATCCGACTAAGCTAACGCAAATCGAGCTTAGAGTGTTAGTATTTATTTTAAACACAATATCGACGAGCGTAAAAGCAAATTAATTAATCAAATTCCTAATTTTTTCCTTACTTTTATTCGACAATTAATATGGTTCATTTTAGAAGCGATTAATTTTATATAAGATTTTAACCAGTGATGGATAAAAAAAACAGTGGTACTTGTACCTTATAATGAAAGATTTTAAGAGGGGACTGGAAAAATCAGCTTCTACCATGTTTCCGCTAGTAACGCCACAGTAGTATTTTTCTAATTATTTTAATTAATATCAAACGGTTTAATCGTAAGATGGCGCGATTTTGGCATCAGCTATTTAAATGTTAATTCCTGTTTTCTTGTACTAAGTAGTTTCTACAGTGCGCTTTTTCATTGATGCATTGGCATCTAATTTAATTATGTTTACGTTGTAAACTTTGCTAGTGTTTATAATTATTTATTCTAGGATATAAAGTTACAGAATATAAAGAATGGACGTTTTGATGAGAGACACAAAAATAATGAAATGCAAGTTAACAAGCTTAAAAAAATTATTTAACTTGCAACCAGAAAAGTTACCAAGTTATGGGAGCGAAAAATTCAAAATATTTCTCTTCAAGAAAGTCACAATGATAATGATTATTGATTTTTAAAATTTATTTTTTGTGTAATATGTGAGAGAAGTGCCATTATTAATACGAAATAAAAATTGTAACAATGGGAAATCCAATATTACTGATATATGCACATATGTAATTACTTATGTATATATTTCAGAATAATAATTATTATAGCATGCCATTAATTGCATTAAAAGTTAAATGGTTACAGTTTCGTTCTCAAATACATGTAGCTATGGCCAATCCAAACCTATTTGCAATTCACGTCATCAACAAAAAGTTACTAGATTGCTTATTTGTAATTCGGTTTAAAGTTTGGAAAGTGACATATTCTATAGATGATTTACTTGCGCACATATTAGATGGTATAAAGAAAGACTATAATTTATTAGAACTATCAAAATATGAGGTACGAGGTGACAGCATTTGTAAAACGTCATCATCTAGTAACCTTGTATTGATGACGTGAATATCATATAGGTTTGGATAAGCTATATCTACTTATTTATGGGAAACGTCCGCCGCATTCTCAGCATTTCTCAGTAATTCACAGAAATCATAAACAGCAACACGTCGAAATGCTTATGCTTATGCTATTATGCTTATAATCGAAAAACAAACCGAATGAGATTCTATCTTTTATAGAATGAAAACTTGTAAATAAATAAAACTATAGGTATGGCAAATGTACCTACATACATACTTAATCTTAATTGTAATTTTGAAATTAGACCTTTTTATACAATATTATAAATGGTTGGAATTTCACTATTTAGATTATAGAAAATTCTAGATTATAAGAAAATACAGGAGTTCAATTTTGGTTTTAGTTTATGTTTATAAGAATTACGAGTTTATTTTCGGTATAGGTACGTTACCTATAAATATTTCACAACGAAATATCCACCTAGCAGTTTGATGTTTGTTTATCAAACGGGAGATTAATGTCCACGAATCAGCCGGCAAATAAAAAAAATACTACTTAGTATTTTTACAGCACCATCTATTCAATAATAGTTGGACAATTTTGTTAGACAAATTCTTCGAAATCAAGTAGCAATCTGTAAGATAGCTTTATACTTGAAAATGACGATTTTTCGGGAAACGGTTTACGAATTCTAGCAACAATTACACCCTGTACTTTCTTATACGTTTTCACTGAACCTTCTTCTAGTTGCTCCTTATAATATTTTAGTCATATATGTAACTAAATATCTTATAATTTGAAGTATTCGGAAACATGTGTACAACTTAGCAAAACTGACCCTTAAACTTTTTTAGGATAAAAATATAGGGAGCAACTAAGTAATTGAATTAGTATTTATTATCAATTAAATTTTTTTAATAAAATTTAATAGTTTTCTAGTATCATTTCCTGAAGTGAATCTACCATAGCGACATCTGTTGATTCTCGCTTATCGAACCCCCCTCTTAACGCCGATTTACCTACAAGCAAGTAATAAAATTACGATCTATTGGACAGCTGTATAGATCTACTTCCAAAAAATTATTAGCCAGATTGTCGAAACGTTAACTCTGGCGTTGTTCAAAGCGGCTCGTATTTTTAGATTTTTTTTAATAGTTCATATTTTTAGTTAATTGGTTGAACCCTAAATAAATTGGTCGAAATAAAAATATATATATAGACGACTCCCATTGATAATTTTATTTAACGTCTGATAGGTAAATTACCGTTTCGAAAGTTTCTATTTTACATTTTTTAATTATTAACTTGGACAGAAAACATTGTTTCGAAGCAATAATTTGTTACGCATAGCGTATAACAATATTTACAGTAGTATCTACTAACAGAAAAAAGCGGTCTTAAAAATTAAAAAACTGAACTCGGTGTAAAATATAAGTACCTACCTATAGGTAGGTACTTACTGTCGATTATATAAATTCGATTTTACAAAAACAATCTAATTTATATACTTACTTACATATATTTTTATTAATAGAAAATTTATGGTGACTTCGTAAAATTGGCACGGTATTTATAAAATTACGTAAAAGTTAAGTATGTTTTGTTTTCTCTATTATTAACTCGCTATTTGTCATGTTTACAATTCGATTTGTTGTTGTCCTATTTAAGTTTTTTCCAAGTTCCTTATTTTTCTATCTACGGTAGATACCGGAACTACATCCTGATATATTACGTTTATTGAAAACTGGATTCAGTAAATATAATAAAAAAAAATCGTTGTATAAGCCATTCTTCTTACTAAATAAAACAAATAAAAAGAACAGACGTTGCAAGTGCGTTTTCCAAATAATTCACAAAACATTTATTATGTCTACCTACTAAAAGTACTCGATAAGCATCCCCGCCAAAATCGGTTTGGTAGGTGTCGAGCCCACGAAAAGGCACACGATTTTGAAAATAATATATAATAACATTCGATTTGCCCCATTTCAGGTCAATGAGAGCTCATAGCATGTTCCAAAAGAAGAAAGAACGCAAAAGGTTCTTGTGGTACTGCCTTTACGCATGGACATTTCCTTTGCTTATAACTGTCACAGCGTACACGATTCAACATTTCAGTCAATCTCTGCCAGAATCGATGAAAGAGTTCGTTCCTACGTTGGGCGGATTTTCTTGTTTCTTCGAAGAATGTAAGTTTGCCCCCCCTCCCCTCCCCTCCGCCCCGCCCTTCACCAGTGATGTTCGACGACGTTTCGTAAAGTGACTTTGTTTTTGTTTGTTTTTTTTTGTAGCAACTAATTTGAAGGCGTTCCTGGTTTGGTTCAATATCCCAATCGCGATTTTGTGCATCTGCAACATAGTGTTGTTCGTTAAAACGATTTTGTACTGTTACAAAGTCAAAAACGAAATTGAAAAGATGAGGGACGCGCAACCGTTAAAGAACGAATGCAAGAAAATTCTATCGGCAGATAAAGAAAGGTGAAACGACGCCGTAAAACCCATCGATTCTCGATCAATGTTAATTAATGTTTCAGATTAAGAATGGCGATAAAATTGTTCTTGGTCATGGGGCTACCGTGGATTTTCGAAATCATATCGACCTGCTTAACTCAGGTTTATGCGAAAGGCACCTTGGAAGTAGTGATAATAGTCTTCGACACATTTAACTGCATGCAAGGTGACTTTATTTCGTTCTAAGTATTATTTGTTATGTATAGTGAGTTTAATTTATTATTTGCAGGCGTGTTCATATTTTGCGTTTTCGTTTTGAAGAAGACGTTCCTTCGAGCTTTGCGCAACAGACTTTGGGGGAAAGGCATTCAAAGGCCCTCTCCCAGTATTGTTTCCGGGACGACGGCGTCGTCGTATGTGGGAGCGGCGTCTTGCAAAACTTCTGTAAACAAAAAAATGAGTCAGAGTTGTTGAATGATTGCGTACTTTATAAATACGCGAATGAAGTTATTCGTCATTATTCCAAACGATGTAGCATGTTAATTTTTAATTTTTACAATGTGAAACGATTTTTTAATTGTTTTGAACTGATATTAAAGTCTGATGTATACTTTTTAAGTAAATTATGTGTAAGATTCCTAATTTCTGTATTCGTTTTATAGAAGTCTTGTAATGATTTTTTTTAACAAAAGCTTTATTTTATGTTAAATTATGCAACCTGTATTCGATTTTTGTACATTTTTACACTTATGTTTAGCGGAAATTTTGTGATAACTTGATACACGTAATATAACGTACGTACATAAATTAATATACGGGTGTACTATTTAAACCATTCCCCCCCAATTTAAAGCACCCTTTCGATTGTATATTAATTAATTAACTTGCAACATATACCTAACAGGTACATGTTATTTATAAAATTTGTTACTTGTAAAAGCAATGTTCTCGAGAAGAAACTTGGAATGTTTTTCAGTGGAACGCCCTTTTATTTATAATCTTAATATAAAATTTACATTCTTTGCTGCCTCCAGTACCTGTATACAATACCAAATAATATAATTTCAATTAAATGTTTATACACTTAACTAAACATGTAGATATCTATAATTAGAGGAAAGTATTATTTTAGATTAGATACGCCGTAATGTATTTACTTATATGTCGAATCCTCAAAGGTGAGTCCTGCGTCATAATGGATGTAGATGTGGTCGTTTCTTAAAAATTTATGAATACTTTCTTAATTTGTTATATTTGTCTTGATCACTATCGTAAAAATTTTGAACATGTTGTATTTATTTAATTCATAAACTGATGACGTAGGGACCACCTTTGGTAATTTTGAGTATACACTACAATTAAGGCTATGTTGCTTATAAACAGTTATAATAAAATTTATTGTGTACACGATGTGGACTAAAATTTTCTCGAACGTTAAGCATAATTAAAACATTGAAACGTTTTGAATACACATACAACTCTGTTTATTGAACGTATTCTTCGGAAACGTCGAATTATTTATTTATGTTGAACACGTTCCCGGAACTAACGAGCGATTTAGCACCTATTTGTATTCACGGATGGCCATCGTTTCTCGACGACTTTCTTCTTCTTTAATAAATTAATTTTATTATAAAACTATATTTTAAAAATTTGGATGCAAAGGTGCGTCAAATTAAAATAACAACAGTCAACGATTGTTTTCGTATTTACAGTTCAGGTCTAAATTTATCTTACGGCGCGAAACAACCGAAGAAATAACTCTGCAATGGACTCCAGAAATAAATTTAAATATAGAAAAACGTTTCCTTTTTTGCATAAGAACAAATACCTAGTATAACGTAAATTGATTTTTGACTCGATATTAACTGATTTAGAAATTCTGGATGTAATGGAATGTTTACGTAAATTATGGGATCCTGAAACACAAAACGGCGTAAACGATGTTTATCACTATTAATCAATTCAGAATCCGCTCGCATAAATTATTTTCTACTTAACGTTGATGATGATGACGCGCTTTAAATGGTTAGATTCGAATTTGCTGATCTTTTATTGGTATCGATTAAAAATTAAAATTTCTCGACGAGACGATCACAGTTTTATGACTCTTCACAAATTGGCTGCTGATGGGCATGTGAAAGTAAGACAGGTTTTCACGGATCACCAAGAACGGGAACTCGTCAAATATATTCTGCAATGTTCTAAAAATTTATTATGTTTTAACGTCGAAAGAACTGACGAGGACCTTAGCGTATGAGTAGCGTACGCAGTGTCCGTAACGATGCGAATTTTTCGCTCAACTGGGCAGACAAACGGAAAGCCTCGACAGATTGATTTTTAGCTTAATTCTGAAGCGTCATTTCAATACGTGATTTTTGCGATCACCTGCAGCAACGAGCTTTTCCAACTGTTTTGGAGAAGTACGAATGGACACCGCTGCTGATTTCTTCTCGGGGTTATTTTCAGGAAGCATTCAAATGCAAACAGACCGCCAAGTTGCATTGGGGGTGCACAACCAAGTGGTACGATTTTTTGAATTTTTAGACTTGAATTTTATGAAGCAGTTCGCGGCATGCGCTAAATGTATCTAATAAGGAATGACCGTGTTTGCTATTAGACAATCATTCTTTTCATTCTCTTCTCATTTTCTTCTCTGCAAAGAAAATGGAATTACTTTGCTTTTATTTTCTCCAGCCACTGGATTTAACTGTTTGTGCCCCATACAAATATACCTACATCAATCGATGGATGGATAATTAGACGGGAAACTATCCGGGTGCAACCATTACCATATGCACATCAAAGAAGCTCTTCCATTTAACCAGAACATATTTGCAGACCAGGATTATGTTTGTTCCTATGAAACGCATAGATAGTACAGACGAAACTGTAAGCCTACATCAGACGGTATTGATTAAAATTACAGAAGAACAACCCGCTGGATCTGATGCGTCATCTTCAATCTTAGTCGTAAATTCAGCCCATTTACAAGCATCCACTTCATTTAACAATCATCCTGAACTCCTGAGCAAACCGTATCATATAGCAGAAAAATTACCCAAAATTTACGAGGACAAAAGAGAAAATCGGCACTATTAACCGATACACTAGTAAAAAAGCAATTTGAGTAGAACAGAAGTTAAAAGATGAAAAGAATTGTGACGATCACAATTTTGGCACTGTCGCCGTATGCTATTATTTTATTACAATAATATATAATAGGGGCGACAATAGAAATATTACAGTAATATTTATATGTAGGTGCCTAACATGTAGTTCCGGTCTCCCTAACCGCACCGCTACTAAATTCCATACGATTTATAGTGCTTCGTATTTTAATTTTTTTTTTAAATAAAAATCTTATACCTACCGAAAAATTTAAAGTTTAATATAGGTAAGTTTTAATTATGGTACGCCACTGACTACAATTTATTTGTTCATTACCGCGTATAATATCGACGGAATAGCTACTAGAAAAGGAATATTTGTTGTTAAAAATTAGGGGATCTTAAATTAAATTGGCTTCAAAGATTCTAAACTTTTTTGAACAGTAACAATGAGAAGAATGAAAAACGAAATAAAATTGACATCATTGTGTAGACATTCAAAACTGAGGGGTAAATCTCTAAAAAAAATTATGTGCACAAGACTTCCTATGACTAAAGACTTCCAGAGACTTCCAAAGAGTTCCAGGGACTTTTAAAGACTTCCAGTGTTATGTGCACAAGACTTCCAACGAGAATTAGCCCTCGTTCAAAACAATCACGTAAATTGTTACAAACAAACTAGAAACTATACCGTAAATCCTAAAAATTATTTATTTAAAATTAATCAAAAATATGTTATAAGTTAAGTTATACAGTAATTATAAAATAAAAATTACACCATTTATTTAAAAAGATTATAAATTAATTTATAAGAATTTGAACGCATAAATTTTTTAAACGTGTAATTCGATTAAAAGAACAAATTCTAAATAAAATCCAATATAGGTAATAAAGATAACATTTTCAAACGTAGAAAATAAAAATTATCTATTGAACACGTGATTCTCGGAAAGTCCTATGGCCGCCCCTCGGAAACGTAAGTGTAATTTGTCCGAGTATCAATGTTCTTCGTAAAATCGTCTGCAGGAGGGACATAAACCAGTTCATTGGTAACAAATTTCAAGGATTTACATATTATTTCCCCATTTAGTTCCGAGCGGTCTCCGGAACAGTACGCGCGCGGTGACCTCCGTGTCTGTCGGGGCGGTTTGGTTTCATTGTTTTTTCTAGTGCTAGTGAATAGTTTATAACAATTTAATTAAATAAATCGTCGTTTTAATACATTGTGATACGATAAACGATAAACTTCTCGGGATTTGTTTTAAACATAAACGTATCGACTCTCGAGACCCTAAATTCTGTGCTAATTTGGTAACGTTTGACGGTCTTCAAAATATCGGGTGAGTCTCATTTATTTTTGATTTTACTTTACCATTTGATAATTGCATAAATACATATACCAGATACGTGTTTGAAACATTTTTGTTAGTATAAAATTTGCGTCTTCTTCCGACTAATTAAGTTGCGAATAGGTCTTCATGTTTAAATGTAGTGGAAACTTTTCTACACTTAAAATGACCCCCCGTATTAATTATTACTTTACGTTTTCGAGACCAAAAACCGTCGAACAATTTAAAATGTTTCTCCAACAGTTTATTAATTTATAAACGATAACAGTTGTTACGTCCGCGTCTATCGGAAGATATGGTAATTTTCGAACGCCTTGTGTGCGGTTATCGCAACATTCTATACGATACACGTGCGTTTTATCAGCCAAGCCACACATCTGCCTTTGTAAAATAATCGTGCTGCACCGTCATATCTTATCATTTACGTACACAGGTAAATGTGTTTTAACCGATTAAGATAATGTAGGTATTAGGTATTTTTAATATTTTATTTACTTGTCGGTTTTCAGTGTTTTTCTGTTATCATTAAGAAACTACGATAATTTTATATCTATTTTAAAAAATATATTGATGTTAGGTAAATAACTTGGAATTTATTTTAAAAGTAAATAACCCCGAATGTATTCGTTCTCTCTCTCTCTATTCGAGTTCTAACGCCTTTTGAAATTTAAGTCAGTCGCATTTATTTCTATTTTAATTAATTGTGAAAATAATTGTTTACTTACAACAATTTTTAGATTTTTGCGTTACTTTAGTTAAAATATTTAAAATGTTTAATTTCCAACGAAATTAGAAAATCCATTTGAATTTCAATAAATACAGGAATAAAATCAGTTCTTGCGCATTTTTATGGTAAAACAGGATGAATTTTAAATAAAAAAACATTAAACGACTAATTGCACGTAGAAGCATGTGATCTTCCGTTATCGCCAAAAATAGTGTTACTTAAATCGTTTTTTTTTTTTAAATATTTACATTCAAAGTGATTTTTGGCGCATTCGTTTAATTTTACAACAACGAATTAATAACGAACAATTCAATATTCTGTTGTTCATTTGCCCTTTTATAACGAAACACTCACTAGACGTGCTTTATCTAAATATTGTTTTGTTTTTTTGATTTTGTAAACGCACCGGAGAAATTGCAACGCGAAACAACTTTTCTATTTCAATAAGCACGTGAAGTACCCACCTGTTGAGCTTCTTAACTTCACTTATTGCAGTAAGATGATGAAATATGTATACTCTTGTACAAGAGATATCTAATAATAAGTCATTTTCAAAGTTTTCATAATTGGAAATAAGGAAATAAAACAGTGATTGCAAGTACCTGTGCGTTTTAGGGTAACTTTTAGCACGCAGTAGTTGCAAAATTGAAAATTGAACTTTTAAAAATGCCACCGTATTGTACACGCTTTGAAACGTTTTACACACCTTTTAAAAAGTTTCGCTGCTCCCCTAAATCCCAATGTCGGCGATTGAAAATTGTTACTAATTACTACTCCGTCGTAAATATTGTAGTTACTTTGAAAAACTTATTTTAACAATGCCATTTTACATTGCTTTGTACGCCTTAAGATTTTTTCTACTTTTCCTGCATCTCAAAATCAGGGATTGAAATTCTCCAATATTATTAAAATTAATATTTATACCTATACGGTATCTAAGATAGGTTCCAATGCACGTCATCAAGAAATAGTTACTAAATTATGTATTTGTTTGAAAGGCGTCACATTCTATCGATGATTTACCTGTACACATATTAGACGGTATAAAAAAGACTAAAATTTATTAGAACTGTAAAAATTCTAAGTTTTATTGATGACATGTATTGGAACCTATCTTGAATAACGTATAGTATCTAATGAACGTTTAGTTAATAGCAATATAGGATAGTGTCAAAAACTTCTACATTTGCCTTAAATATACGGGGTGGTTCCAAAATGTCGCACCAATTTTACAGTGCGTTGTTAGTAGGAGTAGGAATTAAATTAAATCTTATTTTATTTCAAAATCCGTAATAAGAAAGAGTGTACGAATACATTGTTATTCCATAGACAAGAAGCATTGATAATTAAGGAAAAACGCAGATATAATTAATAATAAATAAAACACACACGTATAGTTTCCTAAAAAGGATATTAGGGAGCGTTCAAGTATTACGTAAGCAGACTTAGGTGGGGTAGGGTGTTAGGGTAGGGTGTTTTTTTTTTAATTTTTACTGGCAAAGGGAGAGAGTTAGACAAAAATCTTACGTAAGGTAGAAAATAAAATAATAAAATAAATTTAAAAAATTTAATTTTTGTCTTTAATTTTTTGTAATTAATTTTTATCTACCTATCTAATAGTAAGTATCTACAATACTTTCATCGTAATTACAGTTTTCAACCTCCGATTGCGGGATTTAGAGGATGCAGCGAAACTTTTTAAATGGCGTGTAAAACGTTTCAAATTACGTACAATACGATGGCGTTTTTAAAAGTTCAATTTTTAATTTTGCAACTACATCTAATTGGACCTCTAATTTTATCGTTTACACCAAAGATTTTTAGTGTAAATTGCGTGCCTATCTAGTGTTTAATAAATACTACAATAACTTCACACGGTCAAAATTGCAATTTACACGAGAATATTTTTTACCGTGTAAATAGTATTGATTCAAACTGAAGTAAATTAATTAACACACGGTAAAATTCCAAGGTTATCTTGTGAAATAAAACGCGAAAATTGCTCCAAAGTCACTTCTGTTTATCTTTATTACAAGAATAAAATAAATATATTTGAATGGTATATTAATAAAAAAAAATAAAGAATAGGTTTATAATTATAGGTACAATTAGAGATTAAAATTTTTAATTGATCGTATTCCACAAAGTTAATTGTTTTTACGTAGACACTATAATTTTTTTTTTCTTGAAATCGATTCGGATATTTGGCGATCCGAATGACTCAAGTTCTACTGCATAAAAGTTATTATTGTAAAATATATCTATACCTAATTAACGCGTACATTTGTAAATTAAATTCATTTGAAGTTCTAAATGCTATTAAATTTTGATTTTAATTCTAATTAAGTAGATCACTATTTCTTATCGAAGTTATTACTTCATACTTAGCTACGACGAAAAAACGAATTTACTGTTAGGTGAATACATTTCTTTGGGGGCGGGGGGGGGGGGAGAGAAGTAATGACAATTCGATAAAAAGTCACTTTATTATTTATTTATCGAGAAAATCGAAGCGAAACGAAATCGACAACCGTTCATAATTTTAAACGGACATGAAACCATATAATTATTCTACCACCCACAATAACAAAAAAAATAAACCCAATATACCCTTAATTAACCTGTTATCATCAAATAAACAATAAAAAGATCCGAAATTTAAAACACCTCAAAAAAATAAGTGTATTTAAACGAACTGAATAAGGAACAGTAATTCAATAGAAAAATAAAAAATAAATAAACAAGGGTCTGTGACAAATAAATGGGACAAATAGAAACGATAAAATCGATTAATTAATTTACCTATTCCTTGTATTTTTATTGCTTCGTGATCTGCAAGTTGTTTTATTAGTAACATTCTCGTAATGAAGATACTTCATTTGGTAAGTACAGTAGGACTCGATTTATCCGAACTCCAGTCATCCGGATCATCAAATATCCGGATCGATATCGGGAAATAAAAAAATTACATTTTCTTCGTTCGACACGTTCAATTAAAAATCTTTAATAAATTGTTTGTCGGTTCAATTTTTTAATTGTTTGTAGTAAAAACAAACCAAAAACTGTGCCATTCAAATATACTTTACTTTTGTAATAAAAATAAACGGAAGTGATATTAGAGCAATTTTCGCGTTTTATTTCAAAACGTAACCTTTTTGTTTACGACTATCCCAATTATCCGAATTTCTGTATATCCGGATCATGTCCAGCACTCATTAATCCGAATAGTTGGAGTTTTACTGTATTCCATAAATATAGCTTCGATAATAACGCGACATCCACAGTAATCGTAAAAAAATTATTCTAGACGAAAAAGAGTCTAGACGAAAAAATTGGGTTAATACGAGAAACAACTTTTGTAATTATGTTTTATGAAATTCCTGGTTTTTCGTTTAAATAATACCTACATAAAAAGAAATTAAATTCGTCGAAATTAATACCAGTATCTAGCGTGAATTCAATTTTTGTTATAATTTTATTACTTTATTGCACGTGTCTCGAAATCGTCCAATAAATTATTATTATTTGATTTATCTTTTATCGTTATTGGCCGGTTTTTCGTTTTTACTTTGGGAAGTTTTACGATGCAGATACGTTTGTGTTATTTCTTTATATAATCCCGAGAACATTTTATTGCTCGCAAATCGTTTCGTACATAACCGCCACCTATACAACGCCAATAAATTGGCAAATAGGCATACGAACGGTCGACGAAGGGATAAATTTCTTTTTTCGCCAGCGCGCGCGTCCGTTTACTTCGTTAAACCAATTAGATTTTGCGCGCGTCGTTTTTAAACCGCGCGCGTTTAAATTAAATTTCGGGATAAAATTAAGAAACGACGAGTTTCTACGGATAAACTTTTTTAAAATCGAGGCACGAACGATTTCCTGCGCTCGGTTTCGGGAAATTCCGTTAGATGGCGCCGATGCGGCGATTTTCTCGAGTTTATCTTGGTCTTGTTTGTTCCGTTTACCGCGCGTCAAAAAGTTTTCGAGTATCTTCGATTCTACGGTCCTTATGTATTAGGAAAGTAACGCCGGTTCGATAAAAAGTCGCTTTATTATTTGTTTATTTGTTAATAATTTTAAATGGGCACGAAAAAGTGGAAATCTGGAAAAGGGTTTTTTAAAGACGAATAGAGAGCATGTAAACTGAGGGACGTTTCATTACCGAGTTCTGTGACAGTTTTATTGGCTAATCCATCTAACCGCTCGGTTAATGTTCTGGACAGCATCCAATCCTCTACTTAGCGAAGGTTTCATTAGGAATTGCAAAACGTCGTTTAATTTATTCCGTAGTTTTAAAGTGCATTTTTATTTTAAATCCGGGACTAACGGACACGTCGACACTAATTTTCGGACGGGTTAATTTTTTACTTGTACTTCTTCTTCGGTATTATATATTTAATTATAAGAACTCGCGCGCGCTCAGTTTTGATTTTCATTTTTATTTGGCTCGACGTGAAAACGTTTTCGGCTACGTTTTAATTTAAATTCTAACGCGTCGAGTTTTCTATTCGCGCGTCAATTTGATTTTACTACATAGCCGACGTTCGTCCTCTCGAAATTGTTTTACGCTACAAAACATTTTGCGTAATATGTAATTTAATTTGAGGTTTTCTTTTAAACAAGATTTTGCAATAAATTTAATTAATGACGTAGGTACTACCAAAGTAAATTATGACCTAATATAGAAGCATAATTATAATGATATAGGTAAAAGAATACTTATATAGAGTACTATAACAAAAAGCTCTTTTTATAAGCGGCCGTCGCGGTTAGTATCAAACTTTAGTATATTGAGGAAGACTACAAGTTAACTAACTTGAAATTGCCCAGGGAGATGTGCTGAAGGGTTAAATTGAAGCTACAACGTTACGTACTTGCTTAAAATGGCCAATTTACTTAACACAATAATCACAATCGACGTCGCATAATTCTTTGTATTTTAATGGGGGAGTTGCGCCATTTTTTTCCGCAAAAAATTATCGCCGACCCCGTTTGATATTAGATAATCGAGTTTTAATATTTGTTGCGGAATTAATGGACGAACTTCGATCGTATATATTTTTCAATGCAAGTACAAAACAAATTGATGCGTTCTAAGTGACGATGATAAATAAATATCGGGTTTTCTGAAAATAATGCGGTGTCGCATATATTTCCACCGTTCGCAAGTTTATGGCGCATACTTTTTGGATTATGTTTGTCTACGCGTATCTTAATGATTTTTATGCCAGTTCGAATTTAAATCGGTACAAAGCAAACACATAAATGTCTCCCCGAAAACTTCATAATATATATAATAACTTTAGTCAAATAACTTTTATTGAAAGAGAAAATCAATTTGACGTGTCGCCACCGTTACGTTATATACAGTTTTCTGCGATCAAACTTTTCAAATTATAAAACACTGTCTATGGAATTACCTTTTAAGGTTCATTTCACATTTATCATGTATACCTAAAGAATGGCTTTGACAGTTTTCTCTTTAAAGTAGTTCATGTTAAAGTTTTATCGGATATTAGAAGAAGAAAAAATGGTTTCTCTCGTCAGCTTATTATGGCACCATTAGCGGGAATATTACGATAATTTGTCGATTTCTTAGTGGAGAAATTTTAGAATAAAGAGCACTCGGGTGGTTCAGACAATAACTAGAGTTTATTACGCGGCCATTATTTTTACGTTACTAAAATCAGTTAACTTGCGCTTTACGTAAGAAATACGGCTACTAAAATGGTTTTATTGTTAATGTAATGTATGTGAATTGGAGTTATAAAACTATTATTCCTACTCTTTTTTTCCGTTAAAAGTGCTTTTTTTTTAGGTGGGATACGTTTTCGAAGTATACAAGGGTAATATATTTTAGCAGCGGTTTACGAGTATTATAAAAAGAGCCAATCTAATGTTTCCAAAGGGAACTCACTACTTAATCGCTAATGCATGTCAGCAAAGAAAATAACAGGGGTTGCTAAATGGTTCCCTTTCAAGGGGGGGTGTTATTTAAAAAAATGCCGCCCCAACCCCCAAGTCGACAAAAATCAACGGTAGTCCCAAAAGTCCCCAAAAATTAAAGAGAGGCCCGTTTACGCCTCTACAAATGGGCGTAAAAGTCTGGCAACGAAAAACTTAGAAGCAATGAATTTAAATAAAGAATTAGATGCACTAAGATTGAAAATAGAAAAGCGAACATTTTACATTCGAAAAAAAAAAATTGTTGCTACTCCTAAATTTTCACGCGTTATACTGGGTGTCCCGAAAAACGACCGATACATTTTCCAAGCCCCAAAAGGCCTATTTCCAAAATACAACCCTTGCCGAGTTAAAAATAAATCACTATTTTTTTGTTATGTTTCGGAAAAAGTTATTTTGACAGCAAAAGGATTAAACGGCAGAGGGACGATTTTCGCCCCCAAACATTTGCATTAGGGGCTTTACTTACGACAATTTTTGTTACGTATTCTTAAAGAGCACTTCGAATTAAAGCTTGTTGCGCGTTTAATTTTTCTCGTAAGGTTAACAGTTTTTGAGAAAACATTGCCCTTATGCACGATTATCACTAATCGAAATAGACGATAAAATTCGTAAAAAGCGCAATTCCTCCCGGAGGAAGTTAACCAGTCGAATAAAATTTTTGAAAAGTTACAGAACTGATTAAGTCATTGGGATTTTAAGCAAACTTCAAAGAGCTTACTTAAACTTCGCGAAATTATATTTTTCTGCCTAATTTTATTGAACGAATGTGGCACTTTTTCGGAAATTAATGTCTATTTAGGCATACATGTGGTACATTTTTCAGAAAACCCTTGTACGAAAAAAGTCAAGATACAAACCTTCGAATTCACTTGTTCTTTAAGAATCGGTAACAAAAATGGCACAACGCCCCAAATAATAATTTTTTTAATGGTGAAAACCACCGAATTTGCTATTAAAAAACGTTTTTGTAATTGTGTTTATTTCCAATATCTAAATAATTGTAATAAATCTATTGTAATATTTCTTAAACCTAACCGAATTTCAAACAAAAGACGTAAAATAGTTAAAAGTAATATAACGTATGCTACGAAATATGGTCTTCCAGGACTACCTTTTGGCAAATTAAAGTCCTTCAATTTACACTTTAGTCCGTTTATTGAAGGGATACCTATGCTGGCAACCCTGAAATAAAATAAAATAGTGAATGTATAAAAATTAAAATTGAATGTAAAGGAAAATCTGTTGAAGGTGGGATAAGAACGTTTTGAAAATCTCTATTGAATTTATTAAAATTTTCAAATTCTCAAGCTTTGTTCCAAAGTATTTCTCATAAGTGGCACTAACAAATCAACGCGAGCAACTTGTATACTCAAATTTTTATTAATGATAATATCGCTTACGTTAATAAAATAGGTTAAAATTTTTTTAGATTATTTTCCATCCACTACTGTTTTTAATATTCAATATTAATGTCAAAAGGGTAAGTGGACGCTACTGTTTCGGCGTTCGATCCATTTTAGTTTTTCAAAAACAAAAAAAAAACAAAAGTGGTGGGACATCTGGAACAGTATAGCATATCTAATCAGCATACTCAAGAAATTTTCATTACCCCACGTTGTAATATGCGCACTACATTATCATAAAATTCTATTTTTGAGAAAATGGCCGGGCGCCTCTGCGTTAATTATTGCATATTTTGGATTTCGCAAGCCTCCTTAAATATTATTATTACGTACGACGTTTACCTTTAATTAAATAATTTAAATAAGTCGAAATAAAGGCGGAAAAGAAACGAAACTCCAAAATAATCGAATTCGTTAAACATTACCTACTACCCTGAAATTAATTTTCTAGATAAGTCTTTGATAAAAGAGGAACAACAAGAAATATATTTTCTTTGATCTCTTTGTTTGTTGTAGAAAACGTTCTCGATAAAAATTCCCTTTAACGAAAGAACTATATTACGATTTTATCGAGTAAGTCGTCGAACAGTGAGTTTTACGAATTATTTAGGGGGTAAATCTTTGCGCATTTATAAAGTTTTAGCTTCAAATCGGTTTATAACGTTGTCTAAAGATGGATATTTATGAAGTGTTTGTCTAAAAAATGAAATTGGGGCGTAAATCAATATCAGTTACGAACATAATTCAAACCTAATTATGTAAGTATTACAAAAACGTTTAACTCTTTCGAGTCCAGGTTCAGAGCGCGGCTCTCCCCGCGTATTATTCCAGAATTGCTTTTTTCATAAATTCTTTTTGTACAACTTATTTGTTGTCGCCGTCGGCAACACGGACCTGAAGGGGTTAATGATATCAAAAGAGATCCGATTTTGTTTTACCACTTTTTCCGCAGCTTTCTCAAGCATCGTACAATAATTAACGATCACTTCGTTGAGTTGTCGCTTTGACGATATACAAGGAATCGAGATCGAAATGTTGCTTTTGAATTCGTTTCCTTTTATTTATTTTTGCATCGAGAACGATTCGCGCTGCGTAAAATGTAAAAGAGGGACGGCTAATAAGCGCTCAAAATGACGACCATCAACTTTGATGCGAACGTTGCACTTGCGAAGCGTATTTTTAAAAAAAGTTTAGACGTCATTTGGATTTCATGATGCGCTGCGACCAGAATACGTGGATAGTTCGCATAAACGGGGCCGTTTCCGGACGTGAATTCCTTATGGAAAGTTGGTCTGTTTTATCCTACCCCCAACCTAGAAGTTTGTAATTGGTATTTGTTTACACTCTGTATATTGCTGGGCGTTAGGGAGATTTATTTAATAATTATTATCGTTATGCCTCTAATATTAGATAATAATATCGAGCATTGCGGATAACAGTATTTAGTAAAATATTTTTAAAAATTGTGTTCGTTTTGAAAGTGTAACAAAACGCATCCAACGATTTTCTCAATATGTCACAAGAAGTAGAAATAATGTTTTAATCCACATTAATCGTGCTTTTTATCCTCTTCAAACAGCTGAAACTGTTTTTAAGTTTGTTGTTTTTCATACGTTCGATTTCAATTGTATTGCATTTTTTTGTTTCGATCAAAGCGTCTAAGTGGATTTAATTAAATTCTCGACGTTTACTGGACGTTCGCGCATTTCGTTCTGGCATAAAATTTATACATTTATATAAAACGGGCCTTCCGATACTGTGACGAATCTCAAAAAAATAACCAATAAAAACCGCGATACGGAATGGCAAAATTATTTAAAACACGATGCTTGATGATTGAACGGCAAGAACATTTAATAGATGATAAAAGCATCCGAATTTATTTGAAGCTTTCAATCATTTCAAATCGACAAGCGGTCCTCCGATATTGACGTATTGACGTATTTACGTACATATACGTAAATAAATCATAACGAGTAGGTAGGCACCTAAAAAAAAGAAAAATAACAAACGCAAACAATGTTAAAAGCTTAATAAAAAGCAAACGGTTTAAATTGTTTGTCTCGCGTAATTGGCCAACTAGGATTACAGTGAAAGTAGTGTTTGTCGTCTAGCTGTAGTTAATTGGAAAATGAAATGTTCGAGATAGTACAAATTGTTGTCGTTTCTTATTTGAACGATTTTATTTTTTTTTTATTATTATTTTTTATATTATTTCTTATAATAATTCCCAAGTAACAATTTTGCTTAAATAAATGTTGTCTAAAGCTTTTTATAAGAAATTATTCAAGAAATGCGACTTGAATTTTCTTAGTATAAAGTATAATTCAGGGCTAATGCCGGTAAAAAGGGCGATTGGAATGCGGCTTGAACTGGTCTTTATTCAAGAATATGTTATAAAGATTTATACAAGAATATATGAATAAAGTTTTACACGAGGATGGTATACAAGGCTTATTCAAGTACAAAGTTCTTAGGTAATGAACTTGAGTAACACTTGATATAAGACTTATTTCAGAAGTTTGCGTAATCCTAAAATATTTTACATGAATAACATTGTAGTCAAGTTCATTAGTTCAAGCTCTATACAAGAAGACATATTACAAACAGAAAAGAATAATTTTTACAAATCAATTTGTCCAGGTTTTTTGTTTGAATTCACAAGATTTCCCTTACTTACCCTATTACAATTTTTTTTTTTTTATTATTTACATATATTCCGTCAGCCAAACTTGTCTTTAATTCTTCGACAAATGGAATCAAATACAAGCGCAGATCCGATGGCTTAGATTTTCCATAATATATTCCGATCACTAATGGTTTTTGTTTCGGTAATTCGGCAATATTGGCCAGGATGGGCTAAAACTCGTTTTTGGCACTTTGAAATATTGGCAGTCCATCTATGTTTATATTTAATGATAGGCTATTATATTATAGGATTTATTTATAGGCTTAGATATTTTGAGAATAAGTTTTCCAAACAAAACCGCAAAGCATTTTGCCAATATTCGCCATCACCCAATGGTATAATTTCGACCGTTTGAGGAGTTTCCATTAACGTGCGTGGATCTTGTGGCAACGCGTCTTTATCAAAACAATTATTAATAATTTTGAGCAACTCTTTTACTGCTGAGTGGTTAATGTTGAATGTTAGCGTACAATGTCTTATATTCATGTGAAGATTTTGGCTCCTTTCATCTTCAGCCGCTGAACTGCTATCATCATCATATATGATACGATTAATACTATTATCACTACTCTCATCATCTGCGTAAAATTCATAGGCACTTTGTCTGTAATCTTCAGGTGACTCATCGCTGACAACCCCTATAATACGTCAATAAATCATAGGTGCGAATTAAAGTATATATATATATCGAATATATCTACTTAACAGTCGGTATAGAACCTAAATTACTAGTTTTATCATTGGATACTGAAGTTTCATTATTAGTTAGGCATTTATTATTGGACGATTGAGGTATTGCTGGCAATAACCTCTTAGATGACAAATTTGAAGTAGCAAAAGACGATGATTCTATAATCAAACTTGAAAACTGTTTATTTACCTTTCGGTAATAGTGGCCTGACTTTTTAATTTTTTTCCATTTAAATGCGTCCATTTTTATCTGTAAATACTTTTTATACAATGTAAATTCGGAGGCAAGAAAAGGCGCTATACGTACCTATATTTGATAACTATAATTCGCGCACGCGTATATAGTGTGTAAGTGCAACTTGCATAAAATATTATTTAAGTTATTTATTTTGGGAATTTTGTATAACACTTACAATTTTTCTTTATACGACATTCGGCAACGCAAAATTAATAAAATTTGTATAACGCTTCCAAATGCGATTTTGAAAAAACTTTAAGCAAGAAATTATTTAAGTTTTAGTTTATAAGAAGAACTTTTGAATAAGACTTAAGTGTTTTCCTTGAATACAGGTTTAATTAGGTATTTGTACTTGAATAATGAATGTCTTGAATAGTTCTTAATTTTTCTTCCTTGTATACAAGTTTATACGTAAGTATTTTACCTAGAAGAGTTTTTCAAACATATCCAAGTGTTTTACAAGGTTATTTTAAGTTGAGTTTGAATAATTATATTAGTCAAGTCTTTAACAAGGTCATTTCAAGCATAGCTTGTATAAGTCAACTTATCTCAAATATAATTGTTACTTGGGTTGTACATATATACGGGCACGAAGCTAGTTTGTTGGCGTTACATAATAGCAATATACGTAATATTATCGATAGCTTTATTTTGTTCGAGTCCCGTTTTCGAGCCGTCACATCACGGTTCGACTGAAAAAGTTCTTCCGTATAAACTGGTCGATTAAACTTTACCAATAAGTTAAGTAAAGTCACTCTGAAATATTCGAGTTTATTTAATGGTACGACGACTGATTAGCTCGTCAAAATTGTATGTACTACATATCTAATAACTCTACTAGTGCTTATTATCCATTAAAGCTCAAGTTTGTTACCGTTTCGGAAGTTTTAAAATATATACAATGGCACTTGAACAGCTGAAACTTTTAAGACGGCGTAACTTTTATGATAATAACATTTCGCTGTATATATGAACTTTTAGTAGTAGTTTTAAACAGGAATTATTATTTTACTTCGGTAGTATGTACAAATATGTAACTAGTAAGTACTTCGGGAGCCGCACGGAAACTCATATCAGTTGTTTTATGGCATTACCTCGACAATAACAGCTCGAAGTAAACTAGGAAATTTCGTTAATTAGTCCTCGAACCTGTTAACGTATACAAATACAAAATCTTAAAGCTGTTGGAAAAAAATCGACAGCTTAACTGGACAATTGTAGGAATACTATCATATATAGCTGATAATATCGATTCGAGATTTGCGCATGCTTCAGGTTGAAAGGATGCGCGCTGAAATTCACAGCATCCTGGTCCAGCCCGGGCTCTGCAGTAGTCAGGGTATTTCCCACTGAAATTCGCGACTTTACAAAACGCGCCGTCTGGCGGGAAAGTACGAAATATCGTAATACTCTCTAGATTTCGAAAAAGAGGAACTGACGGAATCGGACGGATTTTGACGTTCGAAACTTTCTATTCTAACGATAAATTGTTTTTTTTTGCGATTTTTCGAAAATGAAAATTAAGGCTTTTCGCACGTAGGTTTAGGGGTTCGGTGATGTGCGAAAAGGACGTATGGTTTGGTTTTATCGAAGGATACCTACTTTTTGAAGGTGAGTTTTAATTAGGCAGTCGTTCGTTTTGTTTGAAGATCTCAAAAAATTCCGTCGGATTAATTAAAAGTTAATTTCGTAGGTAATTAAACGAAGGAGGGACTTCTTTAATTTGCGATAAAGTAAACTTACGCGCTCGCCACCACCTTTATGTTGGCAGTTAAAAAGGCGCTTCAGGAGAAGTTTCATAAATCGTCTCTCGTAATCTCTAGCCCACTGTGTTTATGAGTATCGTAAAGATTTCAACCACTATATTCATAAAACAAAATGAGCTTACGAGGGGGCTATTATTATTAGGTGGATATTATATCCGCACGTAGGTGTAATCGTTTTTGTTTTAAAGTTAAATTGCATTTCGGGCAACAAGTTTTAATGGCGTTTTCGTTTTAGATAGTTTTCGATATAATTAATTTCTCGTTCGCGATTTCTTTTCGAGCGTAATTTCGAATCGATGCGAGTACGAAACATGGGAAATTACTTTTGTTGCGGTTACGGCGGAAAGTGGAAAAATAAGTTGAAATTTCTTTGATTTAAGTGCGACTTTATTTTTAAATTATGTAGATTAATTTAACGCGAACAAGGCGAGAGTAAACAAAATTTTAGTTTTTTTTTCGGGGGAATTTTCTGAAGCGCGCAAACTGAGAATTTCATTTCGGTTTTATTAAGTCCCGTACTTAATTGTGGCGTACTGTTTGTGAAAAGACTTGCGGGAGTTTTTACGTTTTTTAATATTCTCGCAGGGAGGTACGACTTGAAGTTGACTAATTTTTATTTTGCATTTTTGCCTCGCCTTGCCGAATATAAGTGCAATTAAATCGCTTCGACGAAATTTTAATAAGAATTAGTAAAGCTGCGCGCGACAAATGCCTAACTAATTATTGTTATTTAATTGAGATTTTTGCGTATAACTTACGTTTTGTGAACGGCAAAATTAGAATATTTGGAGCACGTTAATTGGAATTCGTGGATCAAAAATGTTTGTTTTGTGCCGACGATTGTAATTACCGGTGCAGATACCTTTGATCAAACGTTTTATAGATACAATTTTAAGATAAAAGTCTGATTTTAATTATATCGTTACCTATATGTTTCTATATTTAGCATATAAATTAGAAAGTGGTAGGTACGTTGTTAACGAAATTACACAAAAGGGCATGTTAAACTTTAATTTCCTCGTACGAACCATTAAAGCATTTGTAAAGAACTTTGATAATTTGTACGAGAAAAGTTTAACGCTTTATCATAAGTTTGTAAATAATTATGCCGGAGCAAAAGGTAAACAATACCAAAACAGAAATGTTTTAATATTGAAGAAAATCGAGGCGCAGTCGACCCTCGAAAATTAAATCATATCAGAAAATGGAAATTTTTAAATCAACATTAAGAAAAACGAAACTAAATTCAATTACGTTATAGTACCGTAAAATTAAAAGGATTTTTCAATTTTCTCTTTGTTATTCCATTTTGCTTGCCTTAAATCTCAAGTAGCAATATTTTGATAAGCTCGAGAAGCTTCTCTGTCGGCGTTTCAACTTTTTTTTAACGTTCTCCCTCCCTCGTCATTTCACGAATTTATCGGTAACACGTCGTCGTTAATTCGGATAGTTTATCAAAATTTTGTAACTATCTCGTAACAAGTCATAAACTCCTGACGCGTGGATTCGGATTTCCCTGAATATTTATGTGACAATATTGTTCCTTTTTTTTTCGTCGTGTAAGCGTCTGCTATTCTGCGCGTTCTGGACGAGAAGCATAGAAGCACCTTCGAGAGAACGCCCGGAATTGTTTAACGAAGTTTTTGTGCCTACGTTGAAGTGTTCTAAATTTTCTGTAGCTCGTCTCCGAATTATTTTCTGTTAACGTAAGCACAAGCATTTTCTTCTTCTCTAAAAATAAATGTCTATAAGCTTTTTTACGATTTATAAAATGCAGGGGTTTTAAGCCCTTAAATAAACTGCTTGCCTCTAATCGCATCTATCTAACGTAAGTATAGTTTCGTGTATTTACAATTTCGCCCCGTCGTTTTTGAAGACGTTGGAGCCTTTACGAAAAAATCGAAACTATCCAAAAACTAACAATGCGGCACTAAAAAGGTCCCTTTTTCTATAAAGCTTTCGAGAAGGTCGAATTTAAACGACATCTTCAAATTCCGCGCTATTAAACTTAACGGATCTAATTCTATTTTATGATGCCATGTCGCGACCTCCGACGTTATACGATCAAATAATCTGGCGGTAACTGTGTCCGCGCGCGGTGGTCGTTGGAGACGAAAATTAATTTTATAATTCGGTCGTGCGGCGGTGGTAACAAAATAGTGAAGCGCTCGTAAGCAATTTTAATTCAGTTATTTATTTATTAAAACAACTTTGTGGTTTTATGATGAAAGAGTTGTTCGAGTCATTGTTAGTATAACATCTAATCGATATTATATCTACCTAAATGATTTTCTAATTTGATTGCGAGAAACGAATTAACGTATTCAAACATTTTTGATTTTATCGTCGCAGATCGAAAATAAATATTATAAATATACAGTAAAATTTCTCTTATGTAAGTCGACCATCCAGGTAGTTTTGGTCTTTTGTAGTGGTGATCATTTTTAGAGGTTTTACCGTATATTGATTATACAATAAATTTTATTTCGATGCACGTTTCATACCGTACTATTAATAAATTGTTGTCTTTTTCGCCATGTATGTGCAGGTAAATTATCGGTAAAATATGTTACTTTTCAAATTTTGTATTGTATTATAAATATACGATCTAGTCATCGCCTAGCAACTATTGTTGATGACGTGCAACGTAATAAAATTTGAATGGTCTATAGGCAATTACCGTAGCTAATCGTGTTAAGTCTCGGTAGGCGGTTCAAATAATACGTAAGTAGATTAGGTATATTAAATAAGTGAAACGCTGTTAGGTATATTTAAGGTAAAAGTTGTATTATCCGCATTTGTTCAAATACGCTCAAAAAATTATTGTACATAATATCAATGAACACCAGTTATTGACTTTTTGATCATTGATACAATGAAAAATTCATTAATACTACTAATAGATGTTCATTTTTTAATTTCCATGTTCGCAATGTTATTATGTTTATTAGAAACTGATGAACATATTTAATAAATTAATGGATATCTTGATTGCTTCGACGACTCTTTTTCATCAATCCAATCATTACTTGATTGTATCTACGAATTTCTACATTAACATCATAACTTAAAATTTATGAATTTAAAACATCATATTAACGTAAGGTCGTTTTGAAATAATAACTACATTTATCGTATCTATGACTAAGTTCACTAATATACGGTATAAATACAGTTGATTATGTATTTTTTTAATTCTATGTATAGAATAATCTAGGAATATTAATGGCTTCGCAGAAACAGGATAAATTCAAGACAGTGCAGTTTGAAAATTCAAACTAAATAATTGCAAAAACAATTATCACGACGTTTACATTAATATTTATGTTAGAACTGTTATAGAAAAATATTTCTAAAAACGGTTTGTGTTTGTTATTACATATCAAATTCCAGAGAAACGTGTACAAATTGATTTTTTTCAGCGGAAAAATCGATTTGTATTTCCTACAATCGACAATATTGAACAATAAAAAACTAATAATCAAATTTTCTATGTAGGTATATTTGAGCAATAATTAATTGAAACATTACAAAAAATAAATTTGCTATAGAAACAATATACATAAACATTTTCCTATTTACAATGTGAAATAGTAACTGTACTCTTTTAATATGAATAGAAGTGTACATTGTAACAATACAAGAATATTCCTTTATTTAATAAGCACATTCATCGATACAATAAACAAACTTTGCATTTCAGTGGAATAATTTATTGAATTTATGTAAGAACATCGATAAAACTAATAAACACAGTTATTATCACTATAAATCAAAATTCACATTATCTATGTACTAAATTATTAAAACAAAGAAAGCTTGTTCATTGGAGCAGTGAAATTATTCATTAACGTAATGAACTGCATTCGATGTAGCAATGTATAAGGTCATTATACCAATAAACGTTCATTGGGTAATGGTTTCGAATATCAAGTAATCTTTGGACATACGTTGTAATGATGAAATCGTACTTCGGACGAAAATTAATGAACGCCAGTTCTTAATATAATGATTTTTTTATTCTATTTATATACTTTTTTGGTTGAGTGTAGCTTGTAATTAAGGCTGTGTATCTAAACTTGACTGGACTATAACTATGAGCCAATTTATCACAAGTGTTATTCTTTTGTTTATATACTATAATGTTAAAAAACATATTTCGAAGAAATTTTGATACTTAAATCTTTCACACAATCGTCAAATATTCAGATTAAAGTGAATATCGGAGTAAATTGTAGACAAATTAGAATTAAAATTAAAGCAAGTAAATAGGTACATTAAAACATTGGATTATAAAAATCATTTTTGAAATTAAACTAAGGGCATTTTTTAAATCTACGCGTGCATACGGTACATATATATTCTGTTCCATGTTTATCTACATTATCCTAACAGTGACTCGATGGCGTAGTAAATTGCGGGCTAAAGATAATGCGGGTTTTTCTCGACACGTGCTATCAATACACTATATCGCCTCTCGATGCAAGCTGCCAAGATGAGAGTTAGCATGAGCACATAACACTTGAAAATAAAATAAATCGACATTTCAGTAGGATAGGGAAATTAAACATATTTCAATAGAGGGGGGATAAAAAATATGAGTCGTGTCAAAACAAAATACCGAAACTGGTCGGTACTTAACTTTTTACACAATTATTAATCTACTATTTCGTATTTTAAATTTTAAATGGTACAGCGAGGTCGAAAAGTGCGTAATAGCATTAAATTCAACATTTTAAAAACATTTAAAACATTTAAGGGTAGTCGATGAGTAAAAACGATCAAAAAATGTTATTGTTTTTGGGCATCTTATTAAAATTTCGTATTTTCTGAGCAATTTGATACCAAAAGGAGAAATGCACTAAATTATTTTTAATTCACAATTTATTCTTTTAAACGGTTGAAGATCCAGAGTTACGATTTTGACTGGATATTAGTCTAGGACTAGTTAGATTAGATTAGTAAGCTACTGTACTAAAATAATTATGTACGTTTGATCGTAAAAAAATGCTTTAAAATACCGGTTTTCCTTAGAGCTATGGTAGAAAATAAAATTCAAAATTTTAAATATTTGTAACTTTTTCAAAATTTCATAATTTACAATATTTTAGCACGGTGAATGTAGGATGTATATAGTGCAAATATTTCCTAAAATACAGGTACACAGGTACCTATCTAAAAATGGGCAAATGTGATATGCGTTCTTATGGAGCCTTCTTTAAAGGAATCGCTGGGACCGGTCGATTTTTTTTCCTTGGCCCACTTTAAAAACATCTTTTGTTATACAGGGCGTCTCGGAAAACTCCGATTCTTCCCAATCGTTTTGGCAATTTCTTGTGAAATACTAAACATTTTCCTGTTTGTTAATCAATTTGTTTGTGAGTTATTGACGCTTAAACTCTGACAGGTAGGGAGTAAAATTTTTAATTTATGGACTATTTTACATAGAATTTTTGAAAATAAATCAAAATATCAAGTGCCTTTGTTTCCTAATGCTAATTGGTTTTACAAACATCTACAGAAATAGAAAATATAAAAATTAATTGGGTTGCTGAATACCAAACTTTTTTGGGACGCTCTGTATAACAAAAAATATTTTTAAAGTAGGCGTAATACAAAAAGAAAATCTTAATTTTTCATAATACACCTACTTACGTCCGGTATCTACCTACCTTACTATTTTACATTAAAATATTTTTGGCATGTTCGACATAAAATTTAAATAGATATTCGATTTAATTGTTGTTTCTCTTTTCTACTAATTGAGGGCGTTGTTGACGCATGCGAAGTTAACTAGTGAGAAGTGAATAGTCTAATTGACTGAAATTAGTTTTTTACACAGTAATTTGTTTTTGCGGCAATAAATTACCCGCTCTGCATCTTATTTTTGTTTGTTTCAATGATATACGTATATAGGTACTTATTTAATCATGTTTTCGGTGTAGAGTTAATTCATCTTTCTACTCGTTGTCAAAGCTACTTTTGTTATATATAGCAGCAGGTATAAGGGTAATTCGAATCAAATCCGGTCACTGCATCGGCATCGGTCGCAAAATAGTCAATATAGGGCGTCCGAAAATTTCGTTCGCACATTAGAGACGTTACTTAAGATTTTTCCTGGTAGAAAAATTACGATTTCGGATGTGCGTTTTATTTTTATTTTGTTATGAAACACAAAAGATTGTAGGTATAAACACCTTATAAAGATGCAGTTGCGCGTTTTTAAGTTGACGCAGCAGTTTACATCAACTGATAACGAATAATGGTCCTGGTCATTGACCATTACGATCACAAACATCTATGGTTTTGCAAGAGATTTCGAACAAATTTCTATAGAAACCCATTGTTATGACGTCATTTTCGCATACGTTATGATAGCGAATGGTTCGAGAATTAAGCCCTTGGTTCTCTAGTTCGCCATGGACACCACTAATGCCTCCTTAAATATCTACATAGACACATTATTTATTATGTAATCTAAATTGTTATACTCACGTTATTTGGGATATGTAACGCTACCTGACGATGATTGTTTAAATATTTAGAAAATGTTGCCGACGTTAAGCTCTCCAGGGCAACTTAAGCAAACTTAAACGCAAACTTTCCTGCGGTATTGTGTTATTCCATCGCACCGCCACGGTTTTTCGTTAGGGCTCGAAATATGACACAAATATTGATGTTTGTCGAATATCCGTCTACAGGGACTATTATACAACTTTAAGTAATTCTTCAAAAAATCACATTTAACTCTGAACACACATCATCATCACCTTCTCACGTAACATTTGTAATTTGTAATTTTATTTTTTTATCTTTGTTGTGCTTAGAATATGACGTATATACACTCACCGGCACAAAATTCGATTCATGCGGTTAATTGATGTAATTATTTTAGTTTATAAATTGGTTATATTTACACATAGTTTAAAGGGTGTGTAAAACAGATGTTGAAATATAATTAAACCGACGGGAACATTTTTATTGCTCTAACAACAAAAATACGGCAACATCTCATAACTAGATAAAACAGTAAACAACATTTATTGTACATAACAAGTAAAAAAAACGAAAAAGCAAAAAATCAGTAGCGTGTAGTAGCTCCCCGTGCTCGAATTACAGTTTCTATTCGCCTTGGCATACCCTCAATAAGGCAACGAATGTAATCTTGGCTAATTTCGTCCCATTCTTGGACTACTGCTACACTTAACTCTCGCAAGTTAGAAGGAGCAGGAACTCGGCAACGAACTCGTCTCCCCATCATGTCCCAAACATGTTCGATCGAATTTAGATCGGGACTTCTTGCAGGCCACATCATACGGTGGATTGTTACTTCTCTCAAGTACTCACAAACAATTTCGGCAACATGCGGACGGGCATTATCATGCATTAGCATAAAGTTGTCACCAATAAATGGGGCCCTATAATGTCCCTAATGTACCTGTCAGCAGTCATCGCCCCTCCATTTACTACTACTAATTCGGTGCGAGCTTCCATGCTAATACCTCCCCATACCATGATTGAACCACCACCAAAACTAAGCTTTGGCACAATATTACATTGGGCGAATCTTTCTCCAGTCCTGCGCCATACTCTTTGACGGCCATCCGCAGATCTTAAACGAAATCTCGACTCGTCGGTAAAAAGAATATGACCCCAGTCATCATTATCCCAATTTTGGTGTTGACGTGCAAAGTGAAGCCGCTCCACTCGATGTTCTCTGGTCAATTGTGGGCCGTTTGCGGGTCTTCTTGCTAGCAATCCGTGTTCCTGCAACCTTCTTCTTACGGTTCTTTCACTAACACTTACACCCCGTACTTCTTGCAACTCATTACGTGCATTAACTGCAGTAGTATCTCTGTTTCTCAGAACTTTTAATGTAAGGAAGTGGTCAAGTTGTACACCTTTTTCTGTCCGATCCCACTCTCCTGGTGTAGCCTCCAGTTTCTCGAAACCTTTCTACAGCTCTCCTGAATACTACACCTTGAAACACCAAGGCACCACACTCGAGCGGCGTAGTACTGCGAGCGCCCATCTTGAATCAAAGCAATTGCACTGGCAGTATCGGTTGGATTCAACACCATATTTAATTTTTACAGACAGTAAATTCAATTGTATTTCCAACAATTAAGACTAATACGCGTAATAAACTTAATAATAAAGTACGCTCAGAATTTGACTATTATAATTTGATACCATCCAAATAAACAAACTAACTAAATTCCCCAAACGAATAAAATTTTATCGCACTAAACATGCCATTGGAATATGAATTTTCCCCATTACAAACAAACATTTATTTATATATTTTAAACAAACGTTTATCGCAATTTTTTACTAAAAATTGTAGATTGATCGAATTTTGTGCCGGTGAGTGTAGTATAACGTCAAAACTTATCGATTAATTTAAACGCATCAGACGTAGGTACCAATTTAACCCATTATTTAGTAATATCGCATCGTTACGCGCGTCGTTATATAGGTATTTGTCGATAACTTAATTCTATCACTGTAAAAACGTCGAAATGTGTTAAGTCGACGAAGAAAACCTGTTTGAATTGATCGCGAGACTTATTTAGTTCGCAAAACGTGCGATTTTCCTAATATTTTTTCGTTCTTCTCTTTTTTTGCAACATCACGGCTCCTTAATTTTTTTTTAGCTCATCGAAGTAATAGTCGCGTTAATGGTTACTGACTCTTAGTTTTTGGTAATGCGTCCCAAGTGCGTTGGATATTTACTATACGGACGACGACGTGCCATTTAAGGGCCGACGTGGTTAATGTACGAGCGCTAATTTATTTATGAGTAAATAATCATGATAAATAATCATTCGCAAGTTAATATTAAGGTGTACGGTATCGATGTTCGTAAATCAAGGTTAATTCATCTTCTTTGCATAAACGTCGATGGTGGAAGAGCATGTTCCGTGTGCTTTAGGTATTAGCAAGATTCGCTCGAGGCATCAGAGATCTTTAATCAAATTTCAATCAGAATTGGTGTGAACGCTCGAACGCGTACGCGGTTAAAAGGGCTTATAGAGGCGAAGCAATTTTCTGCCATAAACATAATCCTTAATGTGTGTTTAATGAGGCCAGTTTAAAATAGGAAGGGTCTTTGCTAGTCGCATGTTGAATTAATTGAATTAAGTTATTGTTCTGTGTATTTATACGGCAAGTTGGATGGTATTTGCTTATAAGTTGGGCAAATTTGGCGACAATTATTTAAGTTGCGTACTAGGGTGCATAAGTTGTGTTTGTATATGCGCTACGATTTTGGCACGGAATAAACCCATAAACATTGAACTGTAATCAAAGGCGAGTTAGAGTTAGTTAAATACCTAACTCGATCGAATTAATTTGATTAGTTCGTGCGAAAGCGGTCTGCATTTTTGTTTACGTGTTACCGATAAATGAAATAAAAAGCGCAAGCAAAAGCAATTAATGTTCGAATAAAGTGGACGAAGCGCTTTCCTCTTTCGCCTGCGATATTTAAATAAATCTTCGCCTGTAATTACTAGGAGATATCATTATCAGGTCTTGTAACAAATTTATCACGCGACTTGAAAGGTGAACAGAATTCAAAAAGAGCCGCCGTTATAGATGATCTTATTTAATTTATTATAAAAGTTTTACCTCCGTTAAAAATGCTGAATGCGCACCATTAGGTACTTCTCGAATTTGGTGGCGATGATCAAGTACAGGACCGCTAATCGATTAAGTTTTTAGGTAAAATCAAGTTTAAGAACTTGTCAGCGGCTTGTGGCTACATTTTGTTGAGAGCAATTACGTATCCACTCATTGCGAAAAAAACATTTAAACGTTAATAAATTGCAATCTTTATTTAATAGCAATATTTTTATTTGGCACTTATATTTCGCTTTAGTTACAAACATTTACTGTTCTATTTAAAAAAAAAAACTACATAATCCATCGGAGCATCCTGTATATAATTCGCATTAAACCAAATCATTTTTTAAAGTACCCAACCAAACTAAATTGATTAGTTATCCTGATTTCGCACTTATTATTCATTGCAGCTAGTACGTACGTACATTACGTTGTGTTTTAACGTAATCATTATCTACCCTGATGCAGAGCGAGATTAAAACATGTCCAAATTTTGATGATCGCTTAATCGCGCTTGATTAAAATAAACGATTCGGTAATTATTCGAAACATTTGTTTCGTTTAAAAGGCACAACGAGAGTGGCGTTTTCTATGAAACTTTAAAATCCTGCCGATATTTGGCTAACGTTCGGGGTGGGATTTTAACTATGTCAAACGACTAAAAACTTCGTTAATTTGTAGTTAAATTGAAAAACGAAACTTTTTCTCGGGGTATTCAGGCAACGACGTAACGAGGGCGTGACGAAACAGGGCGCCCGCCACGGACGCAACTAGGTTTGGGACGCAAAAACGCCAAAAATGTAAAAAAACTAAAAATAAACAAATACTTGCAATTAGATATAAAGTCCGCTAATTTATTCCTATTGTATTTTTAAATTTTTGTCATTTTTTTTTAGTTAGGGAGGGGGAGGGGGGCAAGTTAGGCACTTGCCGCAGGCACTTCATGGCCTCGTTACGGCGCTGTATTCAGATATTATAATTTTATTTTTTTACTATTAGCAGTCACTTTTAGTTAACATAGGAATTGATTGTGTATTGGTGATTTGATTTGATCTTCGAAAGGCAAAGTTTTTTCGTAAAGCTCCGTTAACGGCGGTTTAATTTCTATTCTTCAATTTTATTGGTTATGGTGTCTCTTTGAACGGACAGTGGGTCGTCATCACCCTTTATGATTGTCTTCTTTTTAATTTTAACATGTAGTTCCACGCTAAACTACGAATTCGATTACTCATCGGGGGTTCTTGTGCTTCTGCAAATACCGTAGGTTTGTATATCTGTTTTGTTATATATGTTTTTTTATTTGCAATAAACTATATCGGTATCCCTTGCTTAACTCGATACTTGATTAACGTTGCGAAATTAATTGCGACAAATACGGAATGGAACAATTTATGTGTGATTTTCACGAATATTGTTCATTTTATCGAAATTAAACAAGAGTGCCTTTTTTGTCCTAGAATGTCGGGGAAATACGAAAATGATCTTAAAAATTTAAATCTCTGATAATTTTCGACGTTGGGAAGGCAGTTCACCCCTGGCTCATCTAAGGCAACATCAAAAAACCAATTGCACAGTTTTGAAGACCTTCGTTTATTACGCGGGCATATCAAAAATTATAAAATTTCAACGAAAAATACGAACGTTATTTAAAAAAAAATAATTGAATTTTATTTTTCAACTTAGGGGGCGCCGTACAAAAAAAATTGCTAGGACTCGTGGCGATATTTTGACGTGGTTTATACGCTACCGAGAGATTCGCCACCATTTCCTGGACACCCTGTATTGTTTGATTAACGCGATTTTGATATACGCGATAACATCAAGGGATTAATTATTCTTTTTCGTCTTTTATTTAAGCTTTCGCCCGTTATTTCCATGTTTTTCGAAGGGATTAATTAATCGCGATAATCAAGGCGTAGGTACCTACCTGTAGATCGTTTAAATACGGTTATCGTGAAAGCTCTTTATTAAACTATCATTTACTCGCTGCCGTTTTTGTTTCTTTAAAAAGTAAACACGCTTACGTTACATTACAACTTTAAAAATCGTTCACCTGAAAAACAGGTCTTCGTTTCATTAGATAGAAATACATATGTTATTTTACCATTTAATCTGCTTAAATTTAGTTATGAGAAAAAGCGTTAAACGTTATTTAATCTTTGTTTGAAGGCTGTTTTTTCGTAAAAAAATCTCCTATATTTATAACATTAATAAATAAATACTAAAACGTTTATTAAATTAATTTATCCATCCTTTGCTCTCTTTTTTTGTGGTTACCTACTTAAAATTAACGTAAATTCATTGTAATACTCACGTTTTTATTTACAATATATTATTCACCAGCTCATCGAAATTTAATGAAGCTTTATTTATGGAGATTTATCGTAATCGAGGAATCGTATTATGTAAAATAATTTAAATAATAAATTTAAGGTTAACATTTGAATAAGCATCCGCATTTAACGGTACATTTGTTTAAGCCGATTGCGCTCAATACTGATTTAAGAGGATTTGATGTTCCACAAGGGAAGGGTATTATACTTTATACGTGTTCGGTAAATTGTATTTGGTAGTTAAAGTATAATCTATACCTATCGTCTATACGCCAGATACGTTATCTTTAACTTTTGAGAGGTTCAGGAAAGTATATGGGCACGTAAAGGCTCCTTTATTTTTTAAATGAAATATTGAAAACAAAAATGACTACTTCGCCAAGAAATAAAATTATTAGGCTTTTGTTAATGTCATTTTCCCTACAAATTGCTCGTGATAATTAAAAAGGGCTCGAAAGAGGTCCGGCTATCCGCCCCAAAATATTTGATGCGCACCCATATAAACGTGTCGCGGTGCAAAATTATTATTTTACTCGCAATTATTTTAATTAGGCGCGTAACGTTTAACGTGCACCCTAAAATGACATTTTCAAAATTTACCTAGAGAGTTAGGTGTATGGGTGGGTACCAACAAATTTAGTGTATTAATAAAATTTAGAAAAAAAAATTGGTCGTGATCTGTTGGATTATTTTAAGTAACCCTGTGATTGTTGTCGGAACTGGAGCGAACAGCGCGAGCTAAATAAGGTCTCCGTAATGCGTAAATGTGTACAATTTCCGGTAATCAACATTGCTCGGTGAAAAAGGAAATCTTGGTTGCCTACCCGTTTCGTTTGTTTAGTCGCTCAAATCTGATGGGGAAACATGCACGTTTCTCCTCCGAAAGCGTCGGAAAATGTTACTTATTTTTGTAGTTTCCTCGATGGATGTACATTTTTAAAACGCGGAAGTTTTCGCCGACAGGCCAATTTCAAGTTAAAATTTCGAATCGCACGCACCTGTACAGATTAAATTCGGTTTTCTTTTTATACGATAACGAGTTCGATGGCGGAATTTCCGTTCGCGTCGAAAAAGTCTTTTGTGGAAAAAAATTGCCCTGGACGCGAGTGGATATAACACGTTTTCCTGGGCGACGCAATATTTTCTTTTGCTATTACGATAATGCTGTTTGCTTTTATAAAAATTTATGGGGGATTTCGGGCGCCTTTAAGGGCACGTTCGAATTCAAATCTGAAAAAGAATACGAGAACAAGAAATTTTATTCTATGATATCTATGCAAAGTAAGGTTAAAAGCTTGCGAAGTTGCAGTGTAGATTTGAATTGGGGGCGTGGGGGGGGATTGAAAGGGGACGGAACGAAGAAGCGCCTATTAGACATGGCGTTTCTTCTATTTACATTGGTGCCGCGTTCCGGTTGCCTTTCATTTCATTCAGTAAGTCGTGTTTTTTAAATTTACGTTAACGGAATTGGTAGGAAACTGACCTTATATTTAAATTCCCGTTTTGCATGGATTATTCATTCCTTCTCGAGCTTTACTCAGATTCTACACTGATTAATCGATTTTGGTCGGGGATTCGACGTATTACGCGTTCGATATTTAAAGATACATAAGTTCTTAGCTGTCTTTGATTTTTTATTAACTTTATTAAAGTTTTGCTTTCTAAGTAAATAAAATCAACACTTCTTACTTAATGATTTTTATTCATTTGTAGGTAGACGTTTATATTTTTATAGGTATAGGTAAGCGTTTGCGTAGTGGAACTTAAAAATATTTATGATACAAAGCGAAATGGTATTAAAAAAAAAATTGAAACTGGAAATATAGGTGATTATTTTTGATGGCAGTTCAAATCTAGCGCTGTTATTCGTTACATGGCAGGTCAGTTAATTAATTTAAACCAGGTTCCTGCAGTCGTGTGCAAATAAAAGATCATACTGGACAGCGAATGATGAAAATAATCGACTTCAAAGCGAAACGGTTCAAACCCGGGCAAATGTGGTCGTCGCCGACGTCGAAATAATTATTTTTTGCCTTATTTCGCGACAATTTAGCGCTTTTACACCTCGACTAGTCATTGACCGCGCGTTTTCTAGTTTAGAAAAATGCAACCTCGACCCCTCGTCCCCGTTTGGTCGTGTCTACGTTTGTGAACGGTACTAAAATTCGACTAATTTTTAATTTTTATTTTTATTTTAAACATTAATTATTTAGTAATATTTCACGACAGTTTGAAATTTAATTAATTTCCTTCAAGACAACTTGAAATGTTTTTAAATACGGGTTAATAGCCGATAAAATATACAGATAAAATAATATCTTTCGAGGTGGAAAAGCGCCAAAAGGAAACGAGTTACAGAATTCATAATGAACGAGAGGCCGTATTGGAACGCAAATTGTTTATTTCGAAGTGGGTCGCCCGGATGCAGCTGCTGAAAAGTGCACTGAACCGGTTGGCGACGACGCCGACGGTCACTATCGGCGTGAATAGATTTTCTAACGCTCGACAACTACTCTAAATATTATGTCGAAACGGTGCTGGAAAATTAAACATTTATAAGTTCAAATAATCCGTCGCGAAGGACCAGAAATTCGAGGAACGCAGGATAGAGATACAGCAGCGAGCCTTTATAATTATCGAAAGACACGTAAATAGCAGTTTTCACGTGGTATACAGTGCGCGTCAAAATGATAGGTTCACCTGTATTTTTGCGAGTTCCGGGAAAACGTAACCTTATCACAACGGGCCACAATTTATTCTGAAAGAACGCACAAAATAACCTATTTTCCCAACTTTTTAGCGAAATTCGAAAATACGGTTGCGCAGGATGCCAACTTCACCCAACAGGACCCATTTGCGGTCGCGTCAAAATGATAGGTTCACTTAAGAATACCACGAATTTATGTCTACATTAGGTCACAACAAACACTTAGAATGATTGACTAGTAACTTGTCACACCTCCTTTCTTCACAATGACTTCATGGACCCGGTTTGGCATACTGTCAATGAGCTTCAACAAGATGTTTGGAGTAATGTCATCCTAGGCCTTCTGGATGGCATGCTTCAGCTCTTGAACTGTCTGATACTGGCGCCTTCCACCATAAACTGCTCGTACAATGATTCCCCAAAGATTCTCAATCGGATTCAGATCAGGACTACAGGCGGACCATGGCAAAACAGGAATTTTCTTTGCTTGAAGCCAGTTTTGAGTACTTCGGGAAGCATAGATGGCGGCATTATCCTGCTGCAGGATAAGCCGGGTTCGGCGAAAACGTGACATGTACGGGACATGTTCTTGAAGAATCTTCTGATAATCTTCACTGTTCATGCGAGTGCTGCAGAATGCCAGTGTTGTCTTACCGAAAGAGCTAAAGCCGCCAAAAATCATAACAGATCCGCAGCCAAAGTTTCGCTTAGAAAACAGCAATGGTTCCTTGCGCAAATCTCTCCAATAACCGTTAAAACCGTCAGGGCCATCAAGGTTAAACTTCTTTTCATCAGTAAATACGATCTAAAACCGAATATCCAAAAGACAATTTACCTAAGCATGGAAATCGCAAACCTGCTTCCACTCGTCACCAAAACTCATCCACTGGCGGGCAGTTTCCCTACGAGCTTCAATATGGCGCGGCAGCAATCGCGGGCAAGGCATCATCTTTGCTCGGATAATGTGTTCTGAGCGATGGAGAGTACGCAAAATTGTGGATTTGCTCGCCGCAACGTTCGTAGTTTCTTTAATCTGGCTAGCTGAGTTAAAAGAATTGGAGGCAGCCCGCAGCACAGCACGTTCATCGCGAGGGGTCAGCACTTTTGAACGTCCAGAAGACTTCTTAGACCCGTAATTTTCTTTGTTCTTCAAAAAATTCTTCACTACATTCTGTGAACTGTTGAGTCTAGCAGCAATGGAACGTTGCGGCAAGCCCTGACTATCGTAAGCCAAAATTTGACCTTTCGCGCGTTCAGTGAGCTTCTGTCCACGGCCCATTGTAACGGAAAAGGTCCTGGAATAACAGAATAACAGAAATAACAGATAAAAACAGACAAAAACTTAACGCTAAAACTCAAAAACGCAAAAAAATGCGGCTAAACCTATCATTTTGACGCGACCGCAAGTGGGTCCTGTTGGGTGAAGTTAGCATCCTGCGCAACCGTATTTTCGAATTTCGCTAAAAAGTTGGGAAAACAGGTTACTTTATGCGTTCTTTCAGAATAAAATAGTGGCCCGTTGTGATAACGTTACGTTTTCCCGGAACTCGCAAAAATATAGGTGAACCTATCATTTTGACGCGCACTGTATGTGTTTAATAAAATTTAAAGTTTATCGTCGTAGGCATCGAAAATTGCGTTGTTGGTCGTTTTCCATCTGATTACCCACGTTTGATGGGTATTTTCTTGAGAAAAATAACTTTCGTTTCGCAATTGCCGCAATTATTTGCGACTGGTCGTTTTGTTGTTTTCGATTGCCGGAATTTCGCAGTAAGCGGTGGAAAATTGTATTTGTAAATACCTACTATCTCGGCTTTCGTTTGAATTTGAATTAAAATTTGTACGATTTTAGAATAATTCGAGATTGAAATTCTTTGTTTTATTTGCTTAAAATTGGGAATCGAAACGATTTTGATAATTTGCCTTTTGGGTTTGGATCGGCGCGGCGACGAGTCGGAAACCGATCTCTTAGCACGGCGGCGGCCCCTTTTTTTCTTCATTCGTCACGTTTATAGTACTTTGGATTTTGTGCACACGATCATCAAAATAATGTTGATACCTATTTGTTTATTTCAACATTAAAAGTTAAATATGACTAATAACAATATAACCTCGTCGAATTAACACTTACCTAACTGATTTTGTTGCGGACGAGCAACGTCGGGCATAATTTTCGTTAGATGTCTCCGTATCAAATTATCGAACCTTTACGGATTATTAGCAGTCTACTCGTTTAACTTTAAGGTCTATTTTCGAAAACGCGAACAATAATGACACCTACTGTAATGGTTCTAATGAGATTCTAGCGTATCAGTAAAATTGCCGGTTTGATGTATCATTAAAGTGCGAAACTGCGCATCGTTTGCCAAATACGTCGCATAAATAGAGACTAATTACAGAGTGAACCATAAATGTGTACCCTTCGGGGGCGGCTTTCGCGGCGATAACTGGAAATTTATCCGGAATATATAGAAACTTTAATTCTCTCAGATTCAACTAGAGAGATTTGGTTGTGATCCAGCCGATTTTATTTGTATTGTTTCTAATGTCGATTAAGACGATTCAAGTATATTTAAACGAGCGTCAAAACGCCGAATCTGGAATTTACTAAATTACGACGAGGAATTGAATCGGGAGAGATAATTAATGATTGGGTTAAGATATTCTGCTATTCAGAACGTTTCGGCTTTCGAAGCAACCTCAGTTTAATGCATTTAAAAGTGACATTATTAATAAAGGGGACGATCAAGTGCTCGTATAAATATCGACTGCTCGAACATAATGAATTTCGCGTCATAAATATCTGAGCTAAGCATGCGCGTCCGACATCGGGCAATAAATATTCCTATCTAAATAAAAAGTGGATGTTTCTCGGCATCTTGGAATGTTCTCGTTTTGGATCCGCGCCCTCTAATTTACGGGATGATCGTTAACTGGGTCGAGACGTTACTCCCTTTTGAAAGTTGCAGAAAACGAATTAGATACTATAGCGAAACCGCATTATATTCAGTGATATATTGTTGATAAATTGCTTAATATCCGTTGCCGTCGTAATACACAACAACTTTAGATGCGAGATGGAGAAGTTTGCTGCCGAACACGAGATTCTGAAACAATGGGGTTGGTATTAACTTGGCATTACTTGTCATCTTCTCGGAAAATATAGCGATCTATAATACATTCGACGTAGCTTGTATTTATATGTATAAACTAAGAAAGCATCGTTTCGTTTCTGACAATGAGCGTTTAAGGAAATAGGTCGAGAAATTTTCTTTTGATAGATCTAGCGGAACGTTAGAAGTTTAATTATTATAACAAGCACTAAGAAGTTTTCTGATCTGCATTAAAGTTTTTCAATGTTCAAGCGCTTAGCCGCTTTTAATTAATATTATAGAGCTTTATTGGTAGGTAGAGTAGAAGGGGGGTAATGTCGTGCACTCTTTTTTGACGTGCTCGTATAGCCGTATTTTTCAACTGAATACGACGAGTAAAGCATTCGTTCGAAAGATGATCTCCTCGATTACATTTACGTAAAACAACATTTTTGTAGCAAGAAATCGTGTTGGTGGAGGTTAAAAAAAAAGAAGTGCATTACCCCCATCGAAATTTGTGGGGAAATGTCGTGCATTATTTTTCGAGTGTAGTAAAGGTACCAAAATGTGTAAGAAATGATAATTAGTGGTTTGATTCAAGGAAATAAAGCATTATTATGTATTTATTTATTATTCTGCAATTAATACAAGTAGAAAGTTATATATAAAGTTAAGAAATACAGTTGAAAGTAAAAAAAATGAAAAAAGTAAAATTAGGCAATTTACTAGATGAAATACCGTATTTATTCTAATAAGAAGCGCGCTGCTTATTATCTCAAATGGTTTTTTGGTGCGCTGCTTATTAGAGGGCGCTGCTTATTGGAGGGCGCTACTAATTATTTTTTTCATTTTGATTTGACACTTAGCAGTAGTGTATAACGTGTACGGTACGATTTACTTGATACAAACAACACACATAAAAATGTCATTACAGTTCAAATTCTACAACATCATCGTCATTCAGAATCGTCATCTTCAATTTCTTCATACTCTGCTGCATCAGGTGTTTCACACTGAATGTTTTTGCTTAATGTAGAGGGCAAATTATCTTGAATGTTTTCTGCAAAATTCTCTGCATTTTTCTCATTCGCAGACGCTTTATGCAAATCTGTGTTTTTTGCTAGTAGCATACTACTACCCTCTGCGCATTTATTATTTGACTTAAAGCACATTATCTCAGAGTCTTCTGAGCCATCTGTGGCCAGACCTATGCCACACGACCTAAACGATTTTTTAATCAGATCTGAGGATAAAGCCTTGGATATCCAACGGCACACTTCTTCAATTGGAGCTGCTTTTAAGTTACCAGACTTTGTTAATTCTTTTTGACCACTTTCAAGCCACTCAGAATGTTGTTCAGTTAGAAAGGCTTTAAATGGTTTGTTCCAACTTACATCACCTGATTGAATTAAACCTGTACATCCTGCGGGAGTGACAGCCATGTCAACTTTTATTTGGCTCATGAAACGTTTGTTTCTTCAGATATGTGACACCTGAAGGCATCCCAAACTAATAAACGTCTAGAAAATGTTATTTGACCTAATGTTAAACGCAAAAATTGATGTGTTTGGTAGTCATCCATCCAACCAGTGGGATTGTAGCCAAAATTTAAATTTGGAAAAGCTTTTTCTAGTGCGGGCAATGGTCGAACTCTTTTTAACAGTACAAACGGCTTGCATTTTGTACCACTGGCTTTGGCACACAGCATTACAGTCACTCGCATTTTTTCATGCCCTGTGGTTTTCACAGGGACTTGTTTAACACCAACCATGTCGACAGTTGTGTCTGGCAACATATCAAACCAGACTGCAGTTTCATCACATGCGTAAATAGAATTTAAATCGTATTTTTGCTTCATTTGTAATTTTCTGATAAAGATAACAAAATCTGTAAGTTTAGGAATTAAATCTTTAGGCAACTTTTGTGCTATTGTAGTTTTACGTCGAATGGTCATTTTATGCCTTTGCATAAATTTTTGTAACCAACCTCTACTGGCTTTAAAGTCAGTTGAACCTGCTTCACCATTTTGCAATTTTTCTAAAAATATTTAATTTGCGTTTTGCATGATCCATTTGCAAGTCACTGGCAATCTTTGTTCACGATGTTCAATAATTTTTTGCTTTAAAATTTTATCAAGATCCAAATCGCGAATTTTCCTTCCACCACCTTCCAATCGAAAAATTTTTGATGCAGTTTTTGATTCGGTTTCCAAAAATACAAATTTCTCCTTTTTCTTACGCCAATCACGAATCTTAAGATTGCAATGTTGATGCAATATTATTATGCTATAATGTGGGATGATATAACACATACCATAGATTCACTAATATGCAAACGATCAGCCGTTGGCCTATTGCTTTTTTTTTCTGCCTCATAAATTGCCGATAACTTATAGTCAATTGAATATTTTTTTAAAGTACACTTTTTGTTAACTTAGACCGGATCTAACTCAATATCAGACATGATTTTACTTAAAAAAAATGGTAAATGAAACGGTTACAGTATGCGTAAATTTCACAATAAGTAAGCATAGATTTCCTCTAATAACCAGCGCGCTGCTTATTAGAGGGCGCTGCTTATTAGAAATTTCAGTACAAAGGTGCGCTGCTTATTAGAGGGCGCTGCTTATTGGAGGGCGCTTCTTATTAGAATAAATACGGTATGAAAAAAGAAAACTTGACGAATTTACAAAAAATGGTTGGCATGGAAAAAAACGTTTAAAAAATATTTTGTTAACGGTGACGTTCTGTTCTGTGCTTCACAATGGCCTCGTCAGCGTCCTTATCGGCTTCGGAGTTCCTTGCGACACAAGGACGACCACGTTTTCTTTTCGGCGCTGTTTCGGTGGTAGATTTTGCGGCTATCTTAGCTGACTTTTCAGCGGCTTTTTGTCGCCTAACCACCTCTTTTTCAATTTTGTTGTTGGCAGCTACTTGCTCTTTGCTTTCTTGGTTTTTTTTTTGGACCGATGCCTCTTGTTCGGCACGCAAGGAATCCATCATTTCTGGACTAGGGAGAAGAACAAAAGTACGTCGCTTGCGACCACGACTATTTGCTGTCCGAGCTTTCGGTAACGGCCGCAGAATTTCAAGATCGACCGTATCAGTCGACATTTCGACATTGGCACTCACATTGCGCTGCATCAGTTGTTCGTTGAATGCATTCGTTGGAGTCGAAACTGATGTGCCTGGAATTGCTAGATCAAACGGCTGCGCAAGTGTTTCTGGCTCGATTGATGTTGCAAGTGTTGATCGATCTTGATCGATTGATGTCTCAAGTGATGCTGGATGGACGTCTTCGTATGGCCGATCGGTTACTGATGACGACAGAAAATCATCTTCTGTGAAAATTCCCGTTGATTGGAATCCACTGATAATGTTTATCGACGAAGCGCCTTTAAGGATCGGCTCAACAACTAGTTCTGCAACATTCTGGATCCCAATTGGAACATTCGGATGATTGAACATCCACGCGTTGCATGCATTTCCAAAATATGCTTTTAATGGTCCGAAGACACCTCTATCGAGTGGTTGGAGCTTATGACTGGTGTATGGGGGCAGCGTTAAAACGTCGATGTTATTTTCTTTACACAAACTTAATGCCTCGATCGACAAATGCGATTCATGATTGTCGATGATCAACAAAGTTCGTTGTGTACCTGCTTTGATGGCGTGTTGTATGAAGTGGTGAATGAATTGAAGGTAAGTCTCAGCGGTCTGCCAACCCGATCCATTCGCAACTCTTTTTGCGTCCTCACTTCCGTGCTTAAGGAACCTATCCTGCATCTTAACTCGCGGATAGGTGAAGAACGGTGGGATTTTTTCGCCGGCGGCGGAAACTGTCAGCGCAAGAGTTACATTGGTGCCACGTTCGCTTGAACTGACCGCAGCCACACAACGCTGACCTTTTTGAGCTAAAACGTATTTAGTTTTATGGACCGTGTTCGGCCCAGTTTCGTCCATGTTCCACACAGTCGCCGCGGTATATTCATGTGATTTTCGAATGTTTTCGTACAAATCGAAAAATTTCTGAACGACAGGTGGATCGAAGGCAGCTGCTCGACCCAGCGATGTCGATGCTGGTCTACGCAAACTTAAATCTGGATGTCTTTTCATAAAACCTTCGGCCCAGTCTCTCGAGGCAGCAGGTTCTTCGTTGTCTTCTTTGGAAAACCAACTTGCTGGGATTTTCTTGATACATTTAGCTGCTTTTAGTTTTTGCGCAAATTGAAAAGAAAGCCTTCGCAATTGCAGCAAATTGAGACCGTAGAACATTTTCGCGGATTTCACGAGATAGTTTCGAAGCTCCTGCTCTTGTTCGACGTTGAATACCTAAAAAAAGAAGATCATCATTAGAAAAACCTTCACGAACAAGTTGAAAAAACATTTGTTTACTTGTTGCCCGACATGAGCTATTGATTTAGGTGCTCTTCCTTGCAATCGGTCACGCAAAGTTTGCGGCGCTATTCCGAATTTAATTGCTGCCCCTCGCACACTGCTTTCTTCTTTTTCGACAGCTTCTATTGCCATTTCGATAGCATTTTCATTCGGTATTTCAGTTTTTCTTTGTCGATTGCGCATTTTTCTGGATAAAAAAAGGAATTGCAAAAATTATTAATAAAATATAAATAAATAAGTAAAATAAATATATCATTATTTTACAATAAATATTAATGAAATAATAAAAAAAGCAATCACAAATTATATGAATTCCGTTTCCGAAGATTTCTTTGAAATATCACAATTTAGTTCCGAAAACAATTTTTTTTAATGCAAAAACATAAAATTCTATCGAAAATACTAAATATAAGAGCTCTTGTATTAAAAAAATAGACCTAAGTGCACGACATTTCCCCAACGGTCATTTTTCAGGTTAACTTCGACAACTCGGTAAAAAACAAAATTTTTTCCAAAAACAAAACATTATTTTTCGTCGGCAGGAGATTTTACTTCCGAAAACACTTACCTGGTATACTTTCCTGTGAGGTAAATTATTTTTTTGATACGATAAAAAAACACTTGTCGTCCCAAAAACGTGTGTTTTACAAATGACGCCACACCTTTAGTCGCGAATACATGAAGATCGCTAGTATTGTATGCATAAGCTCCGTCGGTCACTAGGCACCTACCTTACAGACAGCTAATAAATAATTTTATTCCTTTAGTCAAAAAAGCCAGTTCACGACATTACCCCCTTCTACTCTATAGCTTATCCAAACCCATGGGATGTTCACGTCATCAATACAAGGTTACTAGATGATGACGTTTCGCACGGTGGTGTCACGTCGTATCTCGTATTTTGACAGTTTTAATAAATTGTAGTCTTTCTTTATACCATCTAATATGCGCGCAAGTAAATCATCTATAAAATATGTCACTTTCCAAACTTTAAACCAAATTACAAATAAACAATCTAGTAACTTCTTTTTATGACGTGATCATCATATAGGTTTGGATAAGCTATATATACAACAAAAAATACGACGAGGATTCCCTACGTAATCGAAACGAAATACGTAATATAAAATGGACGATCGTGGTTATCGATAATTTTCAAAAATTTCGCAACTTCAATTTAAGTTGACTTTTTTTTTATAGTAAATCCATTACTCGAACTTTCGTAGATATTGCGAAATAAAATTCATCTTTCAAGTTTAAATTACAAACTCCTTCGAGTCACTTTATATTAACAAAGCGTCTGCGACGTCCCGCGTTTCTCTCCGCCGCGCCAGCACATAAGCAGACATTCGTAAAACTTTATGGAAACTGTATTTTGATAGCCGAAACACCTAAAAACGTTTTTCATATAGTTTCGTAAAGTCTGCGAGTTTCGAGCGCGCAAAAACTTTTTAGCGGTTTATCCGCGTCGTTGTCGATAAAAGAATTTTAAATCGGGCCGTTAAATGTAAAAAAACGTTTTCGTTATTATTGCGACGTTATGTAGATAGGTGAAGTAAACGTCGAGGTTATTAATTATCTATATCTCACAGTAAATTTTACAATTTTTTATCATCAGTTTTATCGGCCATTAGAAAATTAAATTTGGTAATACTACGTTTTTTTTAATTTAAATTTTATCACGAATTTCAAAATGTTTGAAATTTATCTAAATATTTCCGTGAACAATTATTAGATTACCTAATACTTGAGATTTAAAGTTTTTGTAATTTTTTGAAGCAAATATTTAGATAAAATAATTAAGAATTTACGGTAGAATTTAATTAAATTCTGAAATATATCGTTCTTAAATTTTCCACATTTTACCATCGTTATTTACTTTTTTCATTTTCGATTACCGCTCATATCTCTATTCGAATAAGTAAAGCAACGAAGCCACAACTTTGTAAAATGCTGCAAGGGTAGGTATCATTATGCGTCACCGCAGGAGGCTTCTTTGTCATCGTCGAGGACGACAGCATACTTAGCCGGTCTTGAAAATGGTCAAAAAAAAGAAAGCTTCCTTCGATTGGTCAATTAACTAACCAGGGAACACAGGCAATAGATTACATAGCAGTTGTATAACAAAAAAACATGTTTGATTTGATAAACAAAAACAGAACTGTGCCCGGTAACTTCTCAAGTAACATGGCACGTCATTATGACGTCTTTTTTTGGTATTATTAGTCTTACGTATATCTGATTTCTTTTTTCGTCCGATTTCGTCAATAATCACGTCTTTTCGACGATAGTCGATTTAATTTTTTTAATTCTAAATTTTGCCGCTAGATGACAATCGAGGTTATTGTTCCATGTAATCATAAAACCATTTTTCTTCAAATACAAATTCGATCTGCTGTGCTCAATAAGGTTGTTAACAGTAAAAAGGACAACTTCCTCTCGATATGGTGCGATCGATGGTCTATTCACAATATTAGAGGGAGTTATACAGTAGGGACAGCTCACAATGGGCATATATTTTTTAATTGAAACATATTTTTAATTGGTGTAAATTTTGCGATGGATATGGTCGTTCATAATTTGTATTTCTTGATGTTCGTAATAAGCGTTTTACTATGTGATTTAATGATAATATAAAGATTGTTGAATGACGTAGGTACTATAGACGAGTTTCGTTCCTATCTAAATTTCTCGATTGTTTGTGTTCCCTTGTAAGTAGTTTAATTTAAACGCCGGTTTTTCGTTCGTTTTTGGCGACTTGGTAATTTCGAGGTATGAAAAATCGGATTTACGCACGGCGTAGTCGGTGTCGGGACGCCCCCTGTTTTAAAGCAAAAGCGATTGTAAACACCTTGATGGTGGGGGGGAGACGCGAAAGCGGTTTCAAAATTCGCATTTTACGGTCTTCGACATATTTTTTTCGAGTTCAAGGGCGAGTGTCTCGCTAAAACAGATGCGACTACAACGTTTTTCGGTTTTTTTCTTTATACGAAATTGATTTTTAATCGTTCAATTTGCGCGTGCAACGATTTTGCAGTACAACTTGATGCGTAAAACGGAGACATTTTTAATATCTAACAATAAAATAAATGGATCGAGTAAATATATTTTTATTATTATTATTATTATTATTATTAGACAATGTTTTCGATTTAATTAAAAAGTTTTCGGATTTTGAAATTTCGAATAAAGACTTCTTAATCTGTAATGGACTCGAATCATTTTTCACAAATATTTAATATGCTTAATTCGACATGCCTACGGCGTGAAGATTTATAATATGGAAACTATTTTTCTTTTCAAATAAACGACTGCCGAAATCCCCCGTAACGTGGAACGCATAACGATAAAAACGCATTCTCCATTCAAGTAAATACAATGAACAGTAAGAGGGCGCAACTGCTTTAAAGGCAGTAAGTGAAAAGCGAGCGACGAAAAATCAACGATAGCAGATACATATATAAAAACTAAAGGAAATGCCGCCGAATGGAACGAAAAAAAAACATTTTGATTATTACAAGGCATTTTCCATCTTCAAATTGTACGTAATTTAATTGGAACGTCCTTAGAGGATTCTAAATGACCATGAAAACAGATATCCAGTTTGAAGTTGTTTTCCGTTTGTGCAAAGCGAGCAAAGTTTTTAGTATTGAATTAAGCTTTGTCTGCCTAGAAACTTTTAATAGCGTAATGGCATTCAGAAAAGTTTTTTGTCTTCACGCATCTCGTTCATGATCTAGTACAATTACTTTATAACAAGCAAACTTTTAATTACGTCGATGTTCTCGGATTAATATGAAAAAATAAAATAAAGTCATTCATAAAACGCAAATTGGAGGTTAAATTGGTTTTAAAATGCGCTTACGGGAGCTTTTGTTCGATAAAAATAAGGTAGATATTTGCAAACTTGGTGAACCGTGGGAAATAATAAATTCAGGGCGCGTAACACGGTAATCATTCATACAAAGATACTTTTTGTTAAAGTTCATACGCATTCAAATGTTTCCCAAGAGTGTATTTCATTTAGAACGCATTCGTCATCGTGAATTTTGGTAGTCGGGATAGAAAGGATAATGCGGCTTTATCGAGTGAGCGTGGACATCATTTCCGCTAGGGAATCTGATGTCCAAATATAGGACTTCCTTCTCCTTTTGTGTTTCGTTATCTGTCACCTATTGTATCGTAATTAAGATTTCCGCCTACAAAGCTGCTTATTTTCCATGACTTGCCATTATTGTTTAATTAGGCGTTTGGAAAGGATTTCGGTTGTCAAAATTATTGAAGCTTGTTACACGATAAACAATACAATGAGACAAAGAATGAGCTTTATTGTGTTTCGTTAACACCGACTCTAAGGCCTTTACCGTCTATTTCGTATATTTAACCTGCCGTGGAATTACAACTGACATTTCTACTGAAACAACCGAGGTTCTCGTTGTCAAATGAAGTTTTTTGTTACCTTAGGTAATATAATTCACGACGCATGCGTTGAATTACAAAAAAGGTTGATTAGCCGAGAGTAATCCATGTGTCGACGCTTTGAAACTATGATCCGATTAAGTAATTTACATATGTTAACACGACATCAAAGAATATTAAAGCGAAAATTAATAGCGTCGCTGCTACATATACATACCCAACCTAGCTGTTGTATCTACTTATTAACGTAGGTATTTTCAGTAAATTTATATTGAGATCGGTTTTGCACCCAACCTATCATATAATATACATACTAGGTTTATGAGGGTTAAATTTATAGGTATTCTTTATTTTGATAAAAGCAGAAATTTTATGTAGTAGGGGTGACACACTTCTGATTTTATTTTATATACGGGGAATGTCGCGGAAATAACGATAGTTGGTTACGCCCTTTAGATTTAAAGTAATTTTAGATTTGCACTTCTTCCGGTAACACCGAAAATTGATACCTACTTTCTTATTTTAAATGGAACAGCTCAATTTTTATGATTGATTTGTATTTCTGAGACAATTATACGACTTTTTGTTCCAATAAATATTGCCTCTAAAATTAGCCCTTTTGGAATTATTTTGTTTTGTAAAAAAAAATTGACAGCTGCAGGTGATTACAAATAAACACGTTTCTAAACGTGTACAGATTTAAAATTTTAGGTAAATATTTTGAAAATGTACTGCATCGAATGCTGTATTGTAGACTTAACAAAATAATACCGGATGTTCAGAAAAATGCCAAACTCGTTATCCGAAAAATATTATCTTAGGCCCGGTTTTACAAACGTGATTTATACTGCAGAATTCCTGGAATAACTGCTATGGAAACGTTTCTTGAGACAGATGGTTTCCATGAAAGTTATTCCGGGAATAGCTTATCTAACGTATATGTCATAATTGTAAAACTGGCCCTAAGTCATTTTAAATAACAATCTATATATATATATTTTTAATTATCTTGCATCGTACTTTAAAAATTAGGGGCAGCATGTATTTATTTCCGTATAACTAAATGTCACAATTTCAGAGTTATTTTCGTTAATTAAAATCTAAATCGTGAAAATCGAAGCTCGTGGTGGGTGGTTACGGACAGATGGAGCACCAACACATAATACTAGAGCTTGATGATAATGATTCGGCATGTCAACATTTTTTTTTAAATGAACAAGTATTTGGATAGAGAGGTGGCGATGTGTTTGAAAATGTCTTTTATGATATTTAGTTATCTATAAGGAAGCAATTTTGAACGTGCAGGCAATAGAATTGAAAAAAAAACATAGGTTGCTATTTAAAATTACTAACATTAAGATATTGATCTTTTTCAGATAACAATTTTGGCATTGTTTTTTTAACGTCCGTTAATATTTTGTTAAGTTTCGTTAAAATAAACATTAATTCACACATCACAAAACGTGGTTCTCGTGTACCTACGTTATCGTCCGAAAATTCTATGGCCATTTCGCGGAAAAGGAAAGTTGGTAATTAATGAATTGGTGCAGGTGATAAGGAGTTTTCGTTGCAAACGTATATTAGAGGCTATATTTTACGAGGGCTTTACAACGGCCACTACGGCAAGGAGCTGCTACATCAAAATACTTAGTCCCCCCCCCATACCGTTTACAATTGCGGGAGATTAAGTAACGAAGGAAAGGAAATGGAGGCGTCGATAAATTTTACTTAGATAGGTTGCGACTGCAATTTTACGAACTCCGTGCATTTTTCGGTCGAAGATGTTTCTGCGAGTCGCGTGGAGGTTATCCATTCCGTCGATTCCCGAATTAATCATTAACAATTCTATAGAATTTATGAAAATTTATTTTTAAAAAGTAATCGTTGCTTTTTACGTAAGTGGACTTTAAAAATGTTAAGGCTTCAATGGGGAAACGAGCGAACGTAAGGTGGAAACAGAATCGAATTAGGTAGGAATCTTTAAAAATTCGGCAGTTCGCTCGTAATAAACAACTGATTGGTTCAATCGTGCGTTTAAATTTAATTTTACATTAAAAATTGATTTACGCAACTTTGCAATCGTAGATATTTAGGGTCCTTCTTCTCCGTCTAATCAACAAATGCACGATATTTTATTAATTAATAAGTAAGCTTTCATTTTGCATTTCTGGCATGAACACGCGAAGATTGTAAATTGTTTGTCGTACGGTATTAAAAAGGTCGTCACGTACGACGACGTACTTTTTTCAAAAAACATTCTATTTCATATATACTTACCTGTTTTACTTAATTAAAATACGCCCTCGTCGCTCACGGCATTTTTTCCAGTAAAGGCGCAACTCCGAAACGGTACAAAAATCCAACACAATGCGATTATATTGACTCGGAAGAATTTAATTTCGCTATATTTTCAGGTAGAGACAGATTCCGGCAGATTATGCATATTTAAAATTTCTGCTCCGTTTTCTTTTAGATAAATATTCGGGAAAACCGACGCGACGCGTCAGTTTAATGCGGAGGTAGAGTGGTCGTAAAAACGGTAAAATAATTGCGATTTCGAAACGAATAAACGGGCGTCGTTTCTCGTTGTTTTTTTTTTCTCCCGCGGAGTCGATTTCTTAAACTTTACTTACGTAACAGCTAGACGTTTATTTACTTTCGAAATTTTGTGTAGCTTTAAAGATAAGGACGAGGCACAAAAGGAGGAAAAAAAGGCGGTAATGATGGATGATGTTCACTGCTGAAGATTCAATTTGCAGTTTCTGCTTTATCATGGTCTAGTTACCGCATTTTTAGGTTCAAGAAGTAACGACATTTGTTCGTGCACTTACCGCTCGAACATTCTCTCGTAGGAAACATTTTTTAAACTAGACGCCGATTATTATTAACGCGGAAAAATCGATGCAAATAAGTCCCAATTCGGTCGTTTTATGTTTTATTTAAGCACTTTCGAAATAACATTACGTAGATTTAAAATCGTTCTCGCGGGACGGTCTCGACACTCTGTAAGAGGAGCACGAAAGTACAAAACAACCAAAAGTTCACTTCCCTTAATTAAGTTATCTCTGGAGCATTGCATTTTAATGTGTGTTTTGAGAAACGCTCGTAAATTTAGTTAAGGCTTCGATTTTTAAATAGGGCAGCTTTTGCTTTAAGAGGAAAATCGTAAATTTACTAAGAAAATAGACGGGCGTTTCGATCAGGTTTCTGTGAGTTCAATTTTTTTTGTAGAAATCTAAGAAATGTTTTATTTCTAAAAAATAGCATTTAGGTAGTACATTCAGAAGAAATCGGAACGTTTTTATTGTACAATAAAATAAGAATGCGTACACGGTCGTTCGAACACTTCCGCCAAATCCCAGATAACAATTTTTAAATTTCGCGGCGAATTTCTGTTGGTACTACTCGTATATAAACGTCAATGTCAGGTTAAATAACAAAGGCAGTGACGTACCGCAGTAAATAATTAAATTAAACTAATAATATTTTAATGTAAACATGTTCAAAAATAACACAAGTGGTAAAATACGTGAAACTGGACGTAATTATTTATATATGTAACAGCAGGTACTCAAACAATTCAAAATTCCTTTCGCCTAATTTATCACCGCTACCGACTGCAAATGTTTTCATGTGATACCAATAGAAATCCGCCGCGAAATTTAAAAATTGTTAGCTGGGAATGAAAACGTTGAATTTCGGAAATGATTTTATGTCGATTTGTAATTAAATCGCTTCCTGAGGGAGCTTTGAAGATGTCTGAAAAAAATTGATGACAAGACGCCATATTCAAAGGGTCGTAACTCCCTAGGAAGCGTTTTTGTGTAGCGGCGATTATTAACTCAAATCGACCGAAAATCTGTTATTCTCTTAGCTTAGAATTAACTTCAACAGATATTATCTTAAAGTAATTATAACACTGAAAGTATATTGGTATAAAACATATCAATTTATTATCGCACGTCTTAGCATTACAACCACAACAAGTTACGTGTCGCTCTTCAACAACAACGTATTGTACCTACGTTCTGGACACCCTGTATAAGTACCCAATCGAAACGACTAAAGTTTTACTTCGATACCTATATAAAAATAAAAAAGTTCTGATTTGCGATTCATTAAACAACGAGTAGCGTATGGTTAACTTTAAGTAGGTTTTTACACAGAAACGATTATTATTAATTTATCGTGTTTTATTTTATAAACATTGTTTGAATCATAAAAATTTAATCGTTGTTACGTGACGTAGTTTTTACGGCATATCGAATTTAAAAATTCCTACGTACATTAAAAACAATAGTGCTTAAAAAAGGATAGAACTAAAATTATCGAGTGGCAGATCTGTAAATTCATTTATGCAGTAATTATAAGCTTGCTGCAACCGAAAAATAAAGAGAATACTTGCAAATTATTATTATAAGAAAGAAAAACGGTCGCTTTGTAAGTTGTTTCCATAATAACGACGAATTACTCGAACGAATAAGTCGAGCTTTTGAAATTAAAATTTCCATGATAATTTTGTATGCGTTTAGTTACTTATTATATAACTTTAGTTTATTCCGGTGCTTTGGCCTCCACCTGAAATACAGCGCAAAATTACTTTAATTAATTTAACTTAATTAGGATTAGTGGGCTATTGTAAATTGTGAAGCTAGATTTTCGTTGCCGCACAGCCGAGAGCTTGTAGTTATTGTTTCATCTTTCATCGTATAACAGAATACGTTATTCAAGAGCGCGCTAGGAAAAACCGAGCTTTAATGAAACGGCTTTAATAAAACCAAATCCTTATTATGAAGGTTTTCTCGTTACAATAACAATTATATTCCTTTCAAATTTATTCGTTTAATTTCGTTACTTATTTACTTTAAGCTTTCGTTTATTTTAAGGGAGGCTTTTGTGCTTATTTGCTTTTCGTGTTTATATATATTATATATGTATTTGAAAAAAAATACGCAACTTTAATGTATTCTTATAAATTGCTTTTCAGATGTAGAAATTCGAAAATTATTTATCGTGTCATTTTATGCGCTTATCTACGCTAAATTTAATCTGCTTAATACGGAACGAGGCAGCATTCTATAAATATATGGAAGTCCTTAACAGTTTTGGGTCATCTAGTTTTACAATAAACGAAATCGATAATTTATTGAAATAATAAAGAGACGTTTTCTGATGATATTAAGCTTGAAAAACTGGATCGAACGATTGTGTCGCATTGATTAAATTAAACGATCCTATACGATTTTAGGGGCAGTCGGGCGAAGGGCCGACATTTCATTCGACGTATTCAAAATCAAAAATTTAATGTGCGGGTGTATTGATTTTAATGACAATTAACAACGAAATGTATTGTTCACTCGCGATGATTTCAAAACAATAAACGTTGACGTCGAGCGAAACGAGATCTTGTCATATTCTGGTTTAGTATACAGATTAGTTTCCGTATACATGCTTGAATTCGCTGCCTCGCAATCGGTAGTTTTAATTATTATTTAAATAACGAACTTTTAGTTACGCCTATATTGAAAATACAGTGTGTAATGGGTAATGGAGTGCACGACACGACGATCAATCTCTTGAAATCTTGACGAACACGTCAGATATCGCGTTTACTTACTTTGGATGTGGATGTATAGAGATTATAGAAGAAACGCTGAACGTGCACTGGTTTGGATGTCGTTAATTAATTAACCAAATTTAATTGTTGAGTTGATTAAAATATTTGGGTACTATATGTCCAATAAGTTTTGTCGCCATCACTTTCTTCTTTTATTCTTTAATTTTTACAATAAGCGTTGCCATCGAAATCGTGGGTGCGCGAACCAGTTCGAATTCCGTTTTTTTTTTTCGAAATAAGAAACTGTGAAGTTCAAGGTGCCCACTTCTATCACGATTCTACCGACGACCAAACTTCTTGAACATGTAATAGATACCTACTTACACCTCTGCCAGAGAAGCATTATTGCGCTATTAGTTTTAAACTTCAAAACAAAACGGCTATAGTTATAAAAATTAAGATCGTTTCGGTAACAATTAGTTCAAATTTTAAAAAGCGAGACCTTTAAATCACGTGTACAAAGCGTGGTCCCGTTAATAAAATTATCGATTCTATTTGAACGCGGTGGCGCATAATTTATTTTCTCCATCCGACCTCTTTAATATATCAAGTTTGGTTTCTTTGATATATGCGGACATACGAATAGGCGAAATGGCGGGTTTGATCGTGCCAAAGAACGTAAAGCTTTTATTTGAATTGCCCTTTATTTATAATTAGAGGCGTTTTTGTTTTTTCTTTTTATTTTTTTTAAACATTTTCGACGTGTTATTATAAAAAGAAAGAGCTTTGTATTTTCCGGGGCGTTTTCCCTTTTATCGTGCTTTAAGCGAATGGTAGAATGGCCGACACGCAAATTATTCTACTTTTTGAAGGTTTTAAACGAGCTTGGCGTTGAATATAATATTGTATTTTTGTACAAACGGTGCTGACAATACAGTTTGTCGTTTCTACTTAATAATAAATTAGTGATATTTAATTATGTTAGTCGATATTAATGCTATTAGTGTTTACGTGATTTTCATTCAAAAAAGCAATATATTGGGTTTTGTGTTTTTCGAGAGGCAAATTAATTTAATTTTATAAGCTTGATAAGAATATTTCTGTGGTATACCTATAGGCATTTAATGAAAAATAAAATTGAAACGACGCGATGGCTCGTTTCTTTGAACAATAATTAAACGTCTTTAAAATTAATTAAAGCAATTTGTGCTTTTTATGAAAACAAAAATGTGAAATTATGTTATCGATTACTTCTCGATTCTTTTACACATTTATATTTACCTATTTCATAATTTTCAATCGATGCACCGATCATTTATTAAATCACAAATTATGATTATTTTATATTATATCTACTTACATAATATTATACGTCACCACACGTTGTATTATTGGTATTTATTTCAAAATGTATTTGTTTATTCAGTTTTACAATTTAAAAAGACTGCCGTATTATGACGTATTAAAATATGACGTTTACAAAATACCTCCACATTAAAAATATTTTTTGTTTGTTTTTATGGGGGACTTTCTATTAAAAATTTTGTTTAGTTTAAATCGAGTTAAACTGATAGATAAACGTATTTAGTTCCGATTTGAGCTCGATAAAGTACACGTGAAATTTAAATAATTTGCATCGAGACAGGATTTTATTTATTTAACAATTGAACGCTTTCCTTTTTTCCCAAGAGCAATCGTTGTCAATAAAACATTAGATTACGTCGACTTACGAAGTACTTTATCGATTTCGGGCCAATCTCCGATTTAAAACAATACGGTCTTATTCCTTCGGATAGTCCATTAAATCCTGCGATTTACCTAATAAAGAAAAATTACGTCTGTGACTAATCGATAATAATCTGTCAATCACACGACAATCATCGATATGCCGTGAAGGAATTTAGTGTCGTTGTCATCTCGCGGACCGACGAACTAATCCCCTTGTTACTACGATATTACGTCGGATTCGAAAATTTATCTTCGGCGGCTAATCTTCTTATGTAAGACTTTGAGGAAGCGAGTGTTCGAGTCAACGGCATCAACGAAAAATCTTGACGCTTTTAAAAAAAGGATACGTCTAATAATCAAATATTACTAAGAGGACATATTTTGTATCCCGCGGCATATTTACGAGGGTGCGTTTTTAAGTTCGCGGAATGGAGCGGTTGGCGAGGGAGGCACCTCGTCCTCTTGCGTGATTCACCGGGAGTTTTATCGTAATCGGGTTAGTAGGCTCTGAGATATCGTCGTTTAAGCATGTCAAAAAATAAGGAAACAATTGAGTACCGCGTCGTCACAAAATTTCCGAGTAATTGTAAGCTAGGAAAGCTTCTGCAAACCATTTTGGAGGAGACGTCTTCTGCTTACGGGGACTCTTGTCCTGGTCCTGGAAAAACCATTGGTTACAAGTGTCATATAGTCTTTTTACGCAAGACCGAGAAGTTCCGGGTGTCTCGGTCGGCCGGAAAACTCCTGGCGTTCGTTTTTTTTTTTTTGAGACACGGATGTAATCCTGATCATCGCTTACAAGGACAAGAGTGTTACAATAGTGAGATGCTACAATTTTAGAACGGTTAGGGGAATCCTAGATCTAAGGGTAGCGTCTCACTTAAAAACGCACCCTCGTATATAGGTTCTACAGGTACCTATCTCGGAATATTTTGCAAATCTGGGTTCGGACGGCGTCGCGAGAATATATAAACGGAACGTTCGTCCCGGTGCTTCGCAGCCCGATAATTAAAAGATAAATAAAAAGAATAACTGTCTCGGGGGAAGATAAATGATTCGGGCGAGAAAACGGCTCTAGAATAACTTCTTGACGCGCAATAACATTTCGGTTTGCATCTGGGAAGGCGTATTAAGGCTTACGTAATTCGGCCGTAGTAAAGTACCTACACTTTACCTTGGCGGAAGCCGTAATTTAAACTGGCCGAAATATAAATGGTGAAGATATGTATAATGTTCGTCAAGGTGCGAGCTAATTAAACGTGAAAACTTAAGCTTCTTAAATGGGGATGATAATTTAAAATTATATTTTTGACGTTTTGCGCGAAGTTTTGTTTTGACGGTTTATATATTTAACTACTAAGTACGTATTAATTAATTAATCGTTTTCGAGATTTATTTGTACCTATTATTTAACACTACCTATCTTTTAGTGAAAATATTTGATTTGGATGTTTTCGAGTTTAACGAGGATCTGGAAACAGACGAAGATATGATTCAGAAACCATTACTATTGCGATACGGAAGGGCGGCGCGTACGTTTTATTGTAGAAACACCGTCGCATTATTCAGGCTTGGAATGAAAATAAAATTTGCGAAAATTCTCCTATTTTTAATAAAAGAATATATATTTTCTGCCACTTTCAGATTTATTATCTTTGATATTGTAACTCGCCCCGTTTAAATTAAATTAAATTTAAATTACGTTTTTTTTTAAACATTCAATTAGTTTTGCTCCGGTTTTTTTAAGTAGAACGCTTTTATAAATTAATTAATAATTTACCTGTGGATATTCCACTAACAGATGTGTACGTACCTACTTATTAAAAAATTCTTTGAAATGAAATAAGGATTTTGTTTTTGGAACTTTGTTACTGACACATTATTAAATAAGTTTCGTTTATAAATGAATCTAACATAACGCATACGATTTCGTTCTTTTTGATTATGTACAGGATGGAATATCAATTTTGCACCAAGAAATCAATAATTCACAACAGTTTTGAATTAATTTCAGAAACGTCACGAAAATCGCAATCGAGTTTGGAAAAACTAACAAGAGACAATTTTTTAAGATAATTAGCTGCGATTGCACATTGAAAAGTAGTTTTTAATTCTATACAACTTTTCTTAATAACAATTTCTAATAGTCTCAAAAATAACGGTACTTTACTCTTGAGCCAAATTAATATTTTCTGACATACCCCGTATATGAGTTGTACATTTTAACTTTGGACGATTGCATTTTGGATTCTAGGCCATGCACCAACTTTTATCAAGAATAAAATCTTTTGAGAAATCGACAATAAAAAGTTTTCCATACGGTGCAGGCATTTTGGCGTGCACTGTATAAATACTGGTGCAATTCATTTTCTTTAAACGCTTTAATTATTTTACATTTCATATCAAAGATAATAATTGTAACAATCTTACTATTAAAAGTGGTAGAAATTTTTTTTTAATTAAAAACAGAAAAATTTTCACAAATTTTATTTTTATTCCAAGCCTGAATTGTAGAGCTTGTAACTTCATAATTGGTGTGAAACTCAAAACAACAATTACAAACCCTATAGTGTAAAAGTAGGGCTATCTAATGGTGAAAACAGAAATGTTATATCATCTCCCCCTTTTATGACATTCAACCCTGAAAATAGAAATTTTGTCGTTTTTCAAAGTTTGGACTTCAAAAAAAAAGTAATTAGGGGCTGCAAGTCCATCTGTATTTTTTCTTATATGAAAATTATAATAGACGTAGTTGGTTTTTTTTTTAAATAAACAGTTTCAGTTTTCAATCATTTGATACTTTAAACGGTCTTCAAAAATGCCGTTTTTAATAATTTAGATGACTTAAATTAATATTTTGTAATATTTGCTAACTGTTTCTTGCATATTCTGAAAGCTCTACGTGTCTTCTAAAATATAGTTATAGGTTTAACGGAAAAAAATCGGCGCGCCGTTATCGAAATTTTGTGCGTCGCTGCGAACAAAAACAAATCTGGATTCAAGTCGATAAGGTATTGAAAAAAAATTAAATAATTATTTTTGACTGTTCATTAATGGGACTATCCATGGTAAAAATATGAAAAATATTCGAGATGGTCGTGCGCGACCACGATTTGACGTGAATGACTCCCGATTTGAATTTTCTGTAAGCGAACTGAAGTTGAAAAATATCAAAAAAATTATTACGGAAACCATTATCTACTTGAAAACAAAGCATTAAATTATGTAACGCATAAAGTTATAGGCGCGTAAACAGGTAAACATAACAAAATTAACAATAGAACGCATTAACAACTACAATGGATGCCAGGCAAGGAAGTTTAAACTTTAATGTTATATTTCGCAATATTACAAATATGTACAACATTGCTGTTCGCTGTATTTAAACCGTTACTGTGAACATATTTGTTTTAAAAGTACTTTGGGTTGCCAGCAATTTTGTTTTAATTGAATTAACTTTGAATTACCCAGAAATAGAGAAAACTCATCAACAAATTTGCAGTAACTAACAGGTATTTTAACAAATAAATAAGGTATAACGCCGTTTAGAGGTGAACATGTATTTCGTTAATGCGCGTTTTATTACGTTGTCGTCACGCAGTTTGGTTTAATTATGTAATAAGAAGGAAGACGTTTGTCTAAAATAATTGTGTAATCTTCATAGTTATGTTACACATCGTATAATGAACTGCAATACATATATGACAAGACAATTTTATTAATAGGTACGTAATTATCTATTAAGTACTGGTCGATTATTATTTCAAATTTGATCTATATCACACTGTATCCAAATACTTAAAAGTTTTTTTTTATAAACTGCACTTGTTACCGAGGGCAGATATATTGCAAAAAGCGATCGTGAAATACCTAAGTATTATACGTAACATTCAAGCTATTTCTGCTACTCAACTTTATAATAAGGTGTTTCCGTGTAAAATTAAGTACGGAGAAAATCGGGAAAAACTTAGTTTTACACTTTTAAAATAGGAACAGGAATATCCATCCACCTCATTATTTCTTATTTATTTGCATTAGTTTTCTAGACCATCCCTACTAAATTTCTCGCTAAAACTAAATTAAGGTTTTCCGCGATAATATTTTACAATTTGTTTATTTTGACATCATCAACTTTTTAATTGGTGGAATTAATCGGCGAAGTCTACGAATATCCGCTTTTCTGGCGGGTAGTTTTACTCAAAAGCACGCCGAACAGAATTCCGCGCGCACAGGCCGCGGCGGCGAATTTCCACGTGTTACAATTTTAATGTAAAAAATTACATGTAGTTCTGGAGAAATATTTTGAAAAGTATTGTAATTATTGCGAAAACGGCGCATTTTATCGAAAATTGTAAAGAAATATATTTAATACAGAACTGTACGGCAATTTTAAAACACGTTTCAACTGATTAATCCGATAATTGATAACGATTTAAAATATTTGATGGGCCGTCATTTTGAAACGGGTCGGTCGACTCTTCTGGTTAACGAATTCGTCCTTCGTATTTGTAAGGACAATACACTGTCGAAATTTCAGTCTGCTACGTATACGTATATAACCGACCCAAAATGAACGACCTATATTTTGGTGATCTGGGGTTCGAGATCGGAGAAAATCCAAAGCGGCTCCTTTGGGTCTTATCGTTAGGCAGATCGCAATAGCTTTATTTCCTATGGAAATTCGCTAAAATACAAACGTAGCGGCGCGGCAGGTTTTTACGTCATACATAGGCATGAATCTGAACAGGAATCCCTCGTGTAAATAATAATCTATTTCTTTGCCTTTAAATATTCGCTTTTTTATTTCTTCGGAGGGTTCGATTGTTTTCGGGACAAAAGAAGCCGAATCCTTAAAAAGCTCGAAATAATGCGGTAACATTGGAAATATTCCGTTTACACCTTTTTGGCTTCTTCTTTCTTGATAGGTACGTATACTTACACATACGCGTTTCGCTGCGAATGACGAGGCTATTATAAACTGTACTACAATAACTTGCTACAGTTTAAACAAAATTGACGTTCTATATTAAAACGTTCCTTAAAGCTTCTAACTTTTACACGTGCAACTTTTTTCCCTATTCTAATTTGAATATTTTCCGTTTACGTTCGGTTTACTTAGAATCGAGTCACAATCGGTCAGGTGTGCGAGCATGGAAATTCGAACTTGATATTAAATTTAACGTTAGAAACTTTCCAACAAAATGCGCCGTGGAGTGTTCGGAAAATGTTTCAAGATAAACAAGTTGTGTATTTTTTTTAATAAATAGTTTAAGCTCGTAATAGAAACTTCTGTTCTTATAATTAGTTCGCGGACACCCTGTATGTACAACTTGTTATCAAACGCGAAAAAAGTGTTTCTTTTACATAAATTTATGAGTCCGCGAATTAAAACGACCTGAAATCATTTTCGATTATTGTCATATTTACAACAACAACAAAACCGTATACTTCAGATTGAACTCTGGTTAAACGTTTGTATTATACATTTTATTATTATGTAGGCAATATCGAAAATGTAGGTCGTTTTTAAAACGAGTTTCGTGTAATATCGAAACTTGTATCGGCATTTTCATTTATTGTAGTGATCACTTTATTATTTAAAGTTTAAATAATATCGACGGCGTTTTCGCAGAACAGCGTAAGGCCACTTTTTTCGATTTAATAACATTTCGATTTATTCCACTAGAAAAATACATTTTTATTGCTGTACGTTCACTGAAAAACCGTTCTCGGGTATGCTTCGGATAGTCCAAATCATCGTAACTACCGTGCAAAATACCTGGGTATCGATTCTCAAACCATTCGCTATCGTAACGTTTGCGAAGATGACGTCATAACAATGGGTTTCTATAGAAATTTGTTTGTTGTGACGTCATACTTTATGATAGCGAATGGTTTGAGAATTGGGCCCCGAACCCCCCTGTGCTACGATAGTAACGTGTAAATTACCCTTACTTTTTGTCATTTACGCTGTTCTGGCCAAAACGCCATCGATGTAATTCAGGTTGTGCATAAAAATATATAACATTTCTGTTTACATTTTTGTAATAAAATAACAGGTCTAAATAGGTAGCTAATACTAATATTTAGTTTCATTAATTAAGAGCAAATGATGTTCCATTTTTAATTTTGCTTATTTTCACAGATACATGTGACGACTAGAGGGGTGATCCGATAGTAAACCAACATGTTCACGGTAAGTGTTTTAGAACATTTTCTTTCCGCGTAGTCTTAATTCCGAAAATTGGCAGATATATCTATCGTGAAAATCTTGATAAATTATTTATAATTGCGTTGAAGTGTTTATTTGGTCAGATAATAATTTTCAAGGACGAATTAATAATAGTGGTACTATATCGATTAACTTTTGAAAACCTATTGCACGACAACGAGAAGAACGCAAATTCCAAAGGTAAAAAATAAATCGAATTTGCACAAAACGTCTTTTTCATTTTGAAAAAGTCGCAATCCAGAGAAATTCACTTGCAAATTTAAACGTTTTTATCCTCATTAACGTAACACTGTAAGCGAAGGTCGTGTTTTAACAATAATAGCAACACCTGTTTTTCTTTTCTAATAACATTCCTCGATTCTATTATTTCTTTACGATCGTCGCCGCTGTCTTGTATTTGGAATCAGTAAATCACCACTTTCTTTATGGAATTGCACCCTTTACAAGGTATCAAAATTGTTTTTACTTCTATAGTTTGAAAAGATCGACACAGATGATTTAATAATGACGTAAAATAGCACGTGGTTTCGTACATAGTTTTACGTTTTTCTCGTAAAATGCCGTTTTTATGATATTCGAGTCTCAGACATTCTTAATGATCCTTACTTATGTAGGTATATTATTACGGTATAATATGAAATTCTACACATTATTATGATGTGACCTGGTTTCAAGTTATTATATAATGTTATTATAGTTGTAATATTACAACATTTACATGGTAATTTTAATACCTTAATTTTACTATAAAATAATTGCGTTGTTGAAAATTTTCGAAATTACGAAACCGTGAAAAGTAGAGTTTAGACAGAAAGGACGAATAGTTTGCACTTTTAAAACAACGTTAAATATATTGACGAGAACGAAGACATGATAAGAAATTTTGTTATGTACTAAAATTAATTACAAAATATATAGGTAATAGTGAAACCTGTAGAAATGACCACACCTACGTCAAGGATGGTCTGCTTGGGTAGGTTTTACTGTATGTACCTAGTAGTACCTGCGCCTACTAGTAATTTTGACTTTTTTTTCTCACAATCATTGAAATTTTTTCCTATTTATTTATTTGTTTTGTAATAAATTGTCTTTTTTATCTCGTGCAATAATTAACCGTGTTTTTGTTGTCGTTAATAGAATTTATCGGTCTAATTTTCAATAAATTTGACGGTAAGCGGTCGTCTAATGGTCCGCTTAATCGATAAATTGAAATTTCTAATTGTAAAAAAAATTTAATTAATTTTAAAATCAGCTCGATTAGTTCGAAAATCCGTTTCGATTATATATTGTGTAATTTGCGCAAGCACGTTTCAAATATGAACTTCGTAAACGTTTGTTAAAAAAAGAGTTAGTCGTGTAGCCCTCGTCTCCCGGATTAATATTGCCAGCTATGTAGATGTATTTGTGGAAAAGTTCAATCTACATAATCCCTTGGCGATTGATTTTAATACAGTATATAGGGTTTACGTTAACAAGCGATTCGTGCCTCACAAATATGTAGGTAATCATTAAACAATTTAATAACCGGACTTCAAAAAATCAGTTATTAATCAAAGAAAATTAATAAACTCGTATAAAACTTTTCAAATTGTATTGACAAGTGACTCGAAAAAATTTAAGTCTCTTTCTGTCACATCAGACACGCGATCAGTGGAACCATAGAAATTATATTAATCGCCACCGAAAATGATGGATTTTTTACGTTTCTTTTATATTTTGATCCTCGGCTTCCTCGCGAGAGACAATTTAACGTTGAAAATTGGCGAGATTTCCTTTTATCGTTCTATTCTAATGCGAAATTGGGATTAGCGAGTATCGCGGAATTACATGAAACATGCATGAGGTAATTTCTGATGCCAGTTCCTATACTTAACAGGTCGCGATCTATTTATTGTCGTTAACAATGCGCACGTTTCCGGTTGTGCTTTATAATGTATATGCGACCAACTCCGACAACGGCATTCAATCTCTTGTCGTGAACGGTGTATACGGTTACCCACATTAACCGTTTTCGACCAGCTTCGCCGTGACTTACGGTGTTGTTGAAGTTATTAGCGCCGTATATCACCGGGAGTAGTCACTCGAAAACGGTTTGGATCCATTAAGGAAATTATTAAAATCTAATTTTCTATCGTTACGAGGATATATGTAAACTTTTTCGAAAGCAATTTCTCAATTTATTTACGACGGGACCACGACCCGAAAAGGAATTTTTCCATCCCTCTTTAATTAAAAAGTATTCCTCCCGGAATTCTTTGTGTTAGAGTTTTTATTCTTAATCGTTCCGTTTCGTATTTAGAAATATAATTTTGTGTGTTCGAATTAAGTGGGTATTTATGTTAACATTTTTAACTTTTTTGTAAGTGCGTACGTTCTGTTAATAAACAATTTTTAATTAGGTAAGTAATACAAGTAACGTAACGTAACAGTCCTACGTTCAACTACGATACGATAAATTCATCATTGTACAAAACTATTATAGGTAATAATTGAACGATAATATATCTAATTATAAAATACAACATTATTTATTTAATACAGAGGTAACGTTTATAGTTTAAGAGCTGGTGAACATTTTCACATCCGAGTTTGTACCTCTTGAAATTTTGTAGGAAGGTAGTTTTTTTAAGTCTGGCTTTTAAGTCTGGCTTTAAGTTAATGGACCACCCTTTTAAGCAACTCCGGTTTTGAACTACCCCACAATTGTTTAAAATCGCAAAAAGGTGTAGAACATTCTCGTTTGTACCTCTTGAAATTTTTAAGGAAGGTAATTTTTTTAAATCTGGCTAAGGAATTGACAGTCTGGCTAAGCAACCCCGGTTTCGAACTGCCCCACAAACGTTTAAAATTGCAAAAAAGGGGTGAGACATTGTCGTTTGTACCTCTTGAAATTTTGAAGGAAGGTAGTTTTTTTAAGACTGGTTAAGAAATTGACAGTTTGGCTAAGCAACCCCGGTTTCGAACTACCCCACATTCGTTTAAAATTGCAAAAAAGGAATGTGAAATTGTAAGGAGAATTGTAGTGGGATTTCTATCTCATGAAATTTTATAGAAAAGTAGTCTTTTTTTAAGTCTTCTTGAGGAATGAACCACCTGATTAGGTAAATACGTCCGCGAACTACCCCTAATCGTTTAAAATTAAAATATATTCGACATTTTCATTTGTACCTCTTGAAATTTTGTGGGAAGGTAGCTTTTGCAAGTCTGGCGAAGGAATGCACAGTCTGGTTAAGCAACTCCGGTCGCGAACTACCCCTTAGTCGTTTAAAGTTGTAAAAAATGGGTGTGAAATTCTAATTTCTATCTCTTGAAATTTCGTAAAAAGGTAGGTTTTTTTTAAGTCTCGAAGAGAAATAAACCACCTGATTAGGTAACTCCGTTCACGAACTACCCCTAATCGTTTAAAATTAAAATATATTCGAAGTTTTCATTTGTACCTCTTGAAATTTAAATCATCTCTATTTCACACCTATTATGAAAATTTTTACAGGAAGCATGGCGATGTCTATGACGGGCCGATATGCCTTCCGATATAAGGCCCCTCTCGCACTCGCGCGTCTACGTAATGCTCTCTCCACCGCACTAATGTAAAATTATTTTTTTCCGATTTTCTTTTTGGTTGCTAAGCCGCCAGATTTGTCTGGCTTACGACACTTTTTTCTTTTAAATATTATTAACAAGTTGCTGTAAAAACGACAAAAGGTAGAATGTAATTAATGCATTATTTCAAAATGCAACTTTAACACTGTCTGTAACTAGGTTAAAACCGGCCTGGCCGTTTAGTAGTTATTTTTTCATAAATTTGCGACACGGTGCGATTTTTTCGAAAGTTCGATCGATTTCACACTCGAACGTTTGTGATTATTTTGTCTCTCACATGAATTATTATATTCTTATATTCTCTGTTAGTGTATAAAAAACATATACGCATCTAAGCATTGTTTTGTTTTTTTTGAAAAAAAAAATCATAAATCGATTTTCCGATTTTTCAAAAAACACTTTTTTTATTGTTAACTTAAACTTATACAGCACATCAAGTTAATGCTTATCAAAAACTGACGAAAATAACAAAATATTTTTTGAGTTAAAAAGCTGTCCATTTTGCGCGATTTTAATAGTATCCAAAATTAATAGGTATTTCAAAAACTATTAAGTCTAAAAATTAAATATTCGGTAACTGCGAAAAATTATTAACTTCTGAGTTACAAGTTTCAGTCCAAACACAAAATCTAGCCGGTCGCCGACCGAAGGACTTTTTAATCACGATCTTTTACATGGAATGCAGAGTGCGACGAATATTCGTCTCTTTGTTGACTTGTTTCAGATTTTCCATAGTCGTAATTGCGTTTCTGGAACGCGATGCCCCGAAACTTTCATAATTCTTTTCTTTGTCTACTATACGGGGCTCTACATGTTCGTTAATGTTTGCCAGTAAAAAAATAATAAACGGAAGTTCTTGAATAACATCTTTCTTAGAAATATTTCGTAGATTTTTTTCTAAATGTTGTAGTGCTACCATAATTAAATTTCAAGAATTTTTTAATTAAATTGGTCTCGAGGCAATTTTTTTGTTCATTTGACATTCAATACCTTAAGTCAGAATATAATAGAAGATTCTTTTATACAAAATTTTTATGTTTAAGTTCAGGTACAAAAAAAATTGCGCCGCTTATTACAATTTAGTGTGCGGTGTCAGTTGTGCGTTGTTCGTAAAAATAAAAATAATACCAAAATAAAACGCGTTTCAATAAGTTCAAAGGGTAATCAAAAGAAATGCATATTTTTGAGCGATTTTTGCAACAAATTGAGCACACCTACGCACTTACCTACCTATTTAAATAAATAACAGGAGTATTTGTTTTAAAAAATTAGCAACATCAAACAAAAAATGATACAAAGGTAGAAAACGAGACGAAATGTAAATGGAAAACGAAAAAGCGAATGTCTGTACATTAATTAAGTACCCACCAAAAAAAAAAAATAGAACGGCCTAATTAAATATTTACTACGCGTCTCTCTCTCCCCCTGCATATATACGACTCGAAAACTCATAAAACTTTTCCGAGGTTATAATTTTATGTCGACGTAAAATATTGATATTGATCAATGTGGAAAAAGGCGAACAATGAATTTCGAGTAAAGATTCTATAAATCCGTTTCCGCTCGGTTTCAAAGGATCCTTGACGTCTTAAATTAAGATATACTTTCGGCGCGATAACGCAAATTTGTGCTGGCGGTTAAATTATAAAAACAAAAAAATATCTCGATGCTCGCGCCATTGTTTTATCTCGTTCGCGTTTTAATCCGAAATGTCTAATAATGTGCGGAAAGCGAACGTCCGCAGTCAAACAATTTTTTTTTTAAAGGATAGATAGTAAACGTGGCGTACCTATAAATTTTATCGGCCAACGCAAGTGGGCGCTTTCCGAAATGATTACTTTAAATTTGCGGTGTATTATTTAGGGGCATAATAGCTTTCGATTTAGCTGGAATTTCCATTAATCTTCGGCAATTCAATAAAATACCAGTTTCCGCAAATCTTCTAAGGGAAAGGTGAATTCTAAACTAACCGTAATAGGAATTTAGCGTTGTATGTGACCTTTTGACCTTTTCCTCTCAATTTTATTCCCGAGAGAGTACAATGAAAGGTAATACAGATTCGAAAGGGGTAAATAACATGCGTTAGAAAAAGACGACGCCGAACTCCGCGTTTGAATCGTACTAACGTAGGTGAACTCTGGGGATATTTCGATGCTACTATGGGAATTACACGAGTTTTGGCAGATATTTACACGTTTTGTGTGGAATATGAACTGCTGATTGTGTTTTATTGTTCACGGCGACGCGTGCGGGAACAAACGCGACGTAAATATCGGCGAGAAACAAATCCCAGCTCCCGACCGGAACTTGAAATAGTGCGAAAACGAACGCTCGCCCTCGAAATTTATTTAATAAAATAATCGATTCTAACCGGCACTTTACTTAAAAGCTACTTTTAGACGTTTCGCTTCTCATCTTCCGTCGAGAAGTTCTAGAGTGAACAAAACATCTATCACTTTCAGCCGGTAACACGGGACCAATCAGTTTTCCGAAAGCGGAAGTCGTTAGGGTATCTTTGTCCTGCTAATATTTTCCTCCGAAGGAACAGGAAGGCAGGAACGCCCGAGCACATCCTCCATTGAAAGTGAAGAAATATAACCGCGCGACCGAAACTTATAAATAAAATCGCAATGTATTTCAGTTCCGATTCGTCGTGGGTCGCTACTCGCAAACTTCTTTTTTTCGGGCGACGCACGGGTAGTTTTAATTTTTAAAAGTTTTCGTAGACACTTTAAAGGACATTTAAAAGTTCACGATCCGTCCACGTGAGATTCCTATTGTATAAGGGCCGAACAATTAGCAGCCCGAATATGAAAATGTAATAAAAAAAGGTGCCTCGAGAAAATTTTATTATCTCGCGATGTGCCTTGATAAAGAAACTTATTGCCGTGGATGGACGTTTTTTCGCGCAAATTCCGCGGCCATTAGAGAACAATTAATTTTATTACGCGGAAGGGGTGCAGTTTTTGTTGCAATTTTTCTAGTACTATATACTGCTTTATTCGATGGCCTCTTTTTTTTTATAATCTGCGATGCCAACTGGATTGTATTCGAACTTTTCGTTCCGTTTTATTCGACGTTATGTTTATAAGCTTAAACCGACTTTCTTCGGACAATTTTTTTTATGTCGAGATCAAAAATTTCGACGTGGGTTTAAGTCATAAACGGACAAAACGAGAAATACGTCTCGCTCCCCTCCTACCGCACTTTAAATATTTATGTTGACAACTATGATAAATTTTATACTCCCTTGTCCGAAAATATGGTAAACATTTTAATATTTTTTTTATCCGAAAATATGGTATACATTTGCGAAAAAAATCAATAAAACTAAAATTAAATATAAAAAAAAATTAAATTTATTTTATTGTCACAATATAATTAAATAGAAATAATTTTAGTGTAATCCAAATTTAGTTAAAGTGAGATTTAGCCTTGTTGAACGCTTCTTCTGAACATACAGGGTGCGTCCAAGAAGTTTCCGGAATGAGGCTATAAAACACGATTTATTGCAAATAAAGCGTACAACTGTTCAAAATTCTTCAAAGTAGTCCCCATCGGCATCGTAGCACCTCTGCCACCGAATTTTCCAATCTCATACGCGCCCTTGAAGTCGTTTTCTGACATGCTGTTGAGTTGATTCGTCACAGCCTTTTGAACCGCATCGGTGGTTCCAAAATGAGTTCCCTTGAGTGTTCTTTTCAGCTTGGGGAACAGGTAGAAGTCGCTTGTAGCCACATCCGGACTATAGGGGGGTTGGGGAAGCATTGTCACACCGTACTTGATCAACAGCTCAGTCACGAGAAGGCATGTGTGGCTTAACACCTTGGGTACCAACTTTGCACAGACTTTTCGCATGTTCAAATGATCACTAATAATGGTGTGCACACTGGATTTGGAAAGATTTAACTCTTGAGCAATCAATCGCACGCCTAACCGACGGTCTGAGTTCAATAAGGTTCGCACTCGGTCCACATTTTCATCGGCTGTCGTCGAACTCGGTCGTTCTGCTCGGGACCACTCGTACACAGTTGATTGCTTCATTGCTTCGTCCCCGTAAGCTGTCCGAAGCATTTGTAAAGTTTCACCAGCAGTCTTTCCAAGTTTAACGCAAAACTTGATGTTCACACGCTGTACAACATTTCGCTGCATCGTAAGTCGTGACGCGTCATCCAAACAGGGTCTCACTGTAAAGCAATCCACACTCTCCGGCGGTTCGGAGACAACTGAATATTTTTTACCTGTTGCCTGAGAACCCCCACCACCAATCCCGACAGGAGCGGCCGCCCGCTAGCGCTTCGGTTGGGCGGTAAAAAATAATTCCGGAAATTTCTTAGACGCACCCTGTATATACTTTTCAGCTAATCGACCATCGCGACGAAGTTTTACCTTATTTAAATGAGAAATTTTATAGGAATTTCCCCCTCCTGTCAACATAATTGATTCCATACTCGGTTGTAATGTTATAAAAACGTTATCAAGAGTATTTCTCTCTAATTTATTAAATGCATCTTGAACACATTCAATCAATTCATCAATTGTGTTTAGCGAAGTTTCATGTTGTAAGTGATTAAATAGAGTTAAAAAAAACCCAAATCGAGAATCCAGTTTGGTGGTTGTGACTTAAACTGAATATTCCAACCCTCAGTAGAACCTGCAGTAACAATATCTGTATCATTATCAGAGTAATGTGGTTTTACATTATCTTTTTATACTTTTGGCGAAATTTTGATTTAATTGTTAAAATAACATTTTCTACAATCATTTTACAATTATAAAAATACAAGCTGCTGTAACGGATTCCACATTTTTCGTTATTAATGTTCCTTTAGTTCTATTCTTGGAATTTCTTTGAGCCGGTTCTTGATATACAAAGGGCCATATTCCAATTTTACCGTCAAAAAAAATGCTTTCGATGTGTGTCATAGCGTGGTCGAGCCACTACAGCCATAAACATCACTTTAGTGATAAACCGTTTGCTTTTGCAGTTTCTATCGGGTTCTTCTTCGTCTAACATTATGTAATAGGAACGTTTAACTTTAGTGAGATAAAACTGTTTCTCATCAATATGAACGTAATCATATAAACCATCAAAAAGAAAAGCTGGTATGATTTACCTTTGACAAGCAAAACTGTAATCTTTCCAATTTGTTTTTACCTGTTAAAGTAGGTTTAACTGTAGAAGATATTCGCTTAAAATACTTTTTCTGTTTAAAGATATCAAACAGTGTTGATTTTGGAATATCAATTGCGAAAAAAGACTACGAATCGTTCCTCGACGATTTAACGGTATATTCTTTATTTCAGCCAAATTGGCAGAATAATCTTTTCGTTTTCTTCCGCATATTTTCTTCTTTTTTGAAGAAACATCGGCACAAATTTTACCTTCTCTGTATTGAGCTTGTTCTGTATGCCAGATTCTACTTACGGTCAGACGGGATACGTGGCATTTAGCTGCAACTTTATTAATAGCACCGTGTTCTAATTTTTCTTTGTTCTTCATATGTAATAGCTGTTACAAGATACCATGACGTTGTTCGTTAGTCAATTGCTTCGATTTGGCATCTCTTCTTTGTAAATTCACGTTATTCGGGTTTACAATTTTAATTTTGAAATTACAGCGGTGACTATTTTATTTTTCTTAAAAAAATTAATTTTTGGTCTTCAAATTCCAACTTAACTCAAAAGCAACACCTGTCAAATATGTCAGATTATTTAGCTATCAATGTAAACATTACCAATTATAATGAGTTTTTTTTTCCTTTTATTATAGCTGGCTCTGCAATATACAATGCAATACACGACTTGGTTATTATTATAGTACAATTAATTAATTAAGTGCTAAACTACATACATGGTGTTTAATCCAATGGGGATTAACTGATAAATTTCACCTCTATCTTAAACATTGAGTTGAGTTTATATACCATATTTAAATTAGGTCCTGTGGTAGTTTACGCTTGAGACGCTTGTGAATCTTTTTTTGGCCTAGATTTAATTTAGTAGCACTTGAACACAAAGTTAGGTTTTGGAAAAACTTCACTGTAGTTTTATTAATGAATTCTGTAATTAGGGGAACACTTAATTCACTGTGAACTTGTTTATTACGCACAAACCAAGGGCAGTTGATGGCGATTCTGAGCACTTTATTTGGGATTGTTTGAAGTTTCTTCATGTTAGCTTTTGATGTGTTGCACCAAATTGGACATGCATACGTAAGAATTGGTCTGAGGATTCCTTTGTAGATAAGTACAGCACACTCAGGTCTGAGGTGAGATTTTCGGTTTATAAGTGGATACAAGGCACCCAGTCTGTTGTGGCACTCGTTGAGTTTTTTATTGATACGAAACCCCCAGTTCAATTTCGCGTCTAAGTGCACGCCTAAATATTTAACAGCTGAGTCCTTTGGATTCCAATCTATTTCGTTATTATTTATTATTATTTTTGTAATTTGCTCATATCTCTTGAGTGTAAAAATTTTTGTTTGACATTTGTCAGTATTTATTTTAATTTTCCATTTCTGAAAGCATGCACATAACGTATCTATAGAGTTTTGAAGGAGTTCGATTGCTGTATCAAGACTGGAGTTCTGTGTAATAATTGCAGTATCGTCGGCATACATAGCCAGCGATGAGTTGAGATCTGTGGGTACGTTGTGAACGAACAGGTTGAATAGGGTGGAACCCAGAATACTACCCTGGGGTACTCCGGCCCGAATAGGTTTTGAACTAGATAAGGTTGAGCTGATCCGGACTCGTAAAAGTTCTGTTAGTGAGAAAAGAGTGAATGATTTTGATTAGGTAATTTGGAGTATTTAATAATCTCATTTTATATAGAAGTCCATCATGCCAGACCTTGTCGAAGGCTTTTTCCAAGTCAATAAATACCTCCGCAGTGTATTCTTTCTTTTCGAATCCTCTTTCAATTGTTTCACTTATCCTGAGAAGCTGGTGAGAAGTCGAGTGATGGGTTCGAAGCCAAATTGATGACGAGGAATAGTGTCGAAGCAATGTGTCTAGGAATAGTGAATAGTGTGAATAATGAGTATTACTAGTTGGTTTCGAAACTCTAGATAATCTAAGATTTTCTTTCAAATGTATACCATATTTTCGGGCAGAGGGAGTAATTGTTATTAATCAAAACCCAATTCAGGTTATTTTAACGCAACATAAAGAAAATTGTATGTTTTTAAAAAAAAACATACAATTATACAACACACAACATACAAACATACAACATACAATAGGAGCATTTATGGTGGGGGTTTCTATTTTAAAAGAAAAACTAACAACGTCATACGCGAAAATGATAAGATTGAGTGTTGAGCTGATAATTCTAAAAGATGCGCCTTTTTGTTGCATTTAACATACATTTTTTATTTAAAAAAAAATGAACAGTTTAGACGCGAGGGGCATGGGTTCCATAGTTTTGCCTAACCCTGTAAAAGACCAGATATAGAGACCATGCATACTCGGATATAATATTACTACTAATATTGTTTTATCAGTGCTCCACATTGTATGTATCAACTCCTTCCGCATTTAATTGCGTCTGCTTTCAATAAAATACCTAAGAAGTCGAGTTCTATCTTTTCCAATCACTCCGTTATCGGACCGTCAGTACCTGTCTCCAAAATTTTGCGCTAGGTCGAAGAAACTCATTTTCCTACGATTTCCATAAAATTATTTATAAAGCTATATAATTTACCATTAACTCCCTAATGGGGGTAGATTAGTGTTGTTTACAATCATTCACTTATTTTTATATACGTACACACAACCTCAATACACTAGCCGACACATACCCGGAAGTAGAACAGAAACTTGTAAAAAATTCAAAAGTATATCACTGAGGACACCGAGTTGCCCCATTTAGGAGTTTAGGGTTACCATGTTTTGCGTACATTTACGTTTGTTTAATGGGGATGTATTTACTCACAAAATGGGGAGGCCATTTAAAATTTTAAGTTAGGTAATTGAAGGCGAAGGGGCGAAACTAAATTTAAACTATATTTGTTTTAATTCTCCACCTTGATTTCTCAATCAATCTAATTTTGTCGAAATCAGAATTAAAAAACTAAAACCAAAAATTATTCGGGATGCCTAGTTTTGAAATAAAGGCGTTACCTGTAGGTACTCACGTATTTTTTGGCACAAAAGTGATCGAAATGTCCTGATGCGCTGCAAAACATGTGTTTACCGAAAAATTAATTATTTCGAAAATATGTATGTACGTACTATAGATAGGTATATCAAATTTATTTACCAAAAACGGATTTACTTCAATTAAAAAAAAATTAAATATATACTACGCATGTACATAAATATGTTGAGCGTCTAAGGACGCTCCCTAGGTCCCTAAGGAGACCGCCGTTAATATCGACCGTGGTGCCACAGCGGTCCCCCGGAACCGCTCATTAACGTATCTTTTGTTGTTACGGCCTCACCGACTTGTTTAAAAAAGATAATATTTAAAATTTAATTTAATTATAATTTAAAATAGATAATATTTGCGTCGCGTCGCCGGCATTGTAGTAAATTTTGCTTCTAATTTCATGTGCCTCATAAATAAAAGGGAGCTATTATTTTCAAATTAAATGTGCACGTAAATTTTAGAGGATATCACATGTAGCCGATAAGAATGCGGAACAATTGAAAGTGTAGTCGCCGCATGAGGTGTCTGCGATTATAAACGCACGTGCAAGGTCCACTCGTTGATAACGTAGACTTTCTATTTTGACGAGCGCGGCCGGTATTCATATAATCAACTGATAATAAAATCGTGTCCCTGCCTGTAAATTTTTAAACAATTATTTCCAGTTGTGCCGGAACTTTTATAGTGTTCGTATCGGGAGTGACGCGTCGTTTGGACCTAAGTAATGACTTTTCCTGAATTTCTTTGTAATTTATGGAGAATTTTCTGGACGTGCGTGTTGAATTTGTACGACAAAAAGGTTATAATTTTATTATTTAATGGAATTTGGATGAAATTTGCGAACAAGTTCGCTTCGTATCTATCTACATTTGTTATTAAAGTCAAATTCTAAATTTCGGTTGCGTTATTATTTTTGTAAGAAGTCAACAGTCGGATTTATCGACCCGTAGGGCGTTATTTTGTAATATTTTGTTTTACAAAATTACACAAGATATAAATAAAAACTGACGACAACCTCCACCGACTGTAGCGTAAAAACAGTTTCTTACTGGACGTGGTTTCGTAAAGCAAATATTTATCTACGTGCATAATATATTTTCTTTATACATCTCAAAACACCCTGTACAGCATATAACTGTCAAATAATTAAGCAAGTTCCTTGCTAAACGTCAAGAAGATTTTAGCGAATTGGGCCGATTATCTATTTATGATTTATTTTAAAAGAACGCCAACGTATTGTAATATTAATTTCTAAAGTCACTTACATACATCAAAACTATTATCCGAATTCGTGATTCATTCGTACTTTATCGATTAGAAACATACCTGCAAGCGTCATTAATTGATAACGTAGTCTTTTTAATATTGTTAAATTTAACCAAACGCGGCCGGTGTTTCGACGGGGTGTTCGGGAAATGGTGGCGAATCTCTCGGGTGCGTACAAACCACGTTAAAATAATGCCACAAGTTCCTATAATTTTTTTGAAAGTTGAAATTTCACCCCCAAAGTTGAAAATTAAAAATCAATTTTTTTTAAATGACATTTTTATTTTTCGTTAGAATTTAATAATTTTTGATATGCCTACGTAACAAGTGATGGTCTTGAAAATGGCGCAATGGGTTTTTTTTGTTATCTCCTCAGACGAGCCAGGGGCGCACTAACATGTACCTTTCGACATGTGCTCGACATTTTTCATCGGTTTAAGTTTTTAAATTTTTAAGAACAGTTTCGGATTCCCTAGACATTTTATGATAAAAACGGGCTCTTGTTTAATTTCGATTAAATGAACAAAATCACACATAAAGAATAAGAGACGCCGAGTATCCCAGATTTTAATTATGTATTTTCTCGGATAAAAGAAATAAAACTGTAGAATCCGTGTCAATATTATGTAATTAACCTGCAACAGACTATTCTGAAACTGCAACTACCACTACTATAAGGCAGCAAAACAAAAAATGTTATATCAACATAGGTCCGATTCGGAAAAGTTACCCTATATTACGATTTGTTAAAGAAAAGCCAAAATATTAAAAATTATGCATTTTCGTTGCGTAATTGTATGGAGTAGGCTTTGGAAACAATTGGTAAATAGTGTTAGTCGTTAGTGTTACTCTGTCACTTGTAAATCAATATAATTTGCGATTTTTATGATTTTAAACATGCCATAATTGGATAACTTTTCCGAATCGGACCTATGTTTATATATGTATACGTTTTTTGCTAAAAAACTACTTAAGAAACGCGCCCCTAAAGTTTGACAAATATCTCTCGGGACACCCTGTATACATTTCAAATTACATACACGAATTACTCGGTTTTTGTTTTTTTCTTTCTGCTAATAAGTAATTCCCAGAAATTGCCATGATTCGCTCACGTGTCGCTATAAACGTCCTGGAAAATTGAAAATCGAGGTAGTGCACCCCCGGCTCGCCTGAGACGATATCAAAAGGCCTATTACGCAGTTTTAACGACTTTTGTTTGTTACGTAGGTATATCAAAAATTATTAAAATCCAACAAAAAATAATAAGGTTATTTAAAAAATTGATTTTTATTTTTCAACTTTAGGGGCGTATATCTCAACAGGGGGGGGGGGGGCGTCGTCGTAGGAAAAAAATTTAGGAACTTGCGAATTTACCTAGAGATGCGCTACCGTTTCCCGAATACTCTGTATAATGAACGACAACGCAAGCCCGTCTATATTGCAAATGATTAAAAAATCGTTTCCGGTTGTGTGCCCTAATGTTTTTGGTGTTCGGGCGGACGTAACGATCGTCAATTCAATGTTTACATATAAGTTATCGAGATAGGTATAAAAAGCCAATTTTTCAACCCCCAGACGCTGCGCATTTTAAATCTGTTCGCGTGTTCTTCAAACTAACGATCAAATAAAACGATTTTTAAACGCATTAATATAAATAAAAAGCAACATCTCGGTATAGCTACTAGAACAACACTAATTAAGATTTTATCGAGCTTATTTCATGTCGCATTAAATTTAGGTACAGCTATACCAAGAAATCAAAATGTAAGATTTTATATTTGAACGAAATCCAAATGCGAACTGGCTAAGGCACGTAGGTAGTAGATTTTATAACCGAGTATATTATCCTCTCGGGGTTAATATTTTTGACCGTTTACCTTAAGCCCTAATCTTAAACCTTTTCGACTTTCCGCTTAAAATAAATTACGAACGAAGTAACTTCGCACTAATCGACCAACTATGCATTAACGCTGTTTAAAATAGGGAGTCTCGTAAAGTAGCTTTAGTCTAAAGCACAAAGCCATTCGAATTAAAACCGCGGAAATGGGATATTAGTGGCAGTGATATTTGAAATGAGTTTTTTGTTAGGATTATATTCGTTACGGCGCCGGATTAAACCGGGCGTAGTAGGGTTGTGTCATGTGAAACGGTTGTTAAAGAAGACGACCTTTAGAAACGAGCTACTTGTTAATGTAATTACGGAAACCACGAAAATTGAACTAATCAAGAAAAGACGCACAAAAGGTCTTCTTAATACGTAATAATTTCCGTCTTTAATTAGATTTTGAACACATTGCCGGACATCCCCTGTGAATTGGCGAAAGATTCTAATTTAAAATATAAAAAGATTTTATAATTAGCATGCTCATTAACGAAGTGAATTTTGCCCTACCTAACTAAATTGAAATTCCTTGATTAGTCAAATTTAAATTCGTAAAAATCAATGGCGGTTCAATTCGGTTATAAATCGGTTAGGTATAAACAAACATGTATATTTCGAAAATTAGGCGTTTAAGTAGAGTTCAAATGACTGTGTGATTTGCGCTATTAAATAACAAAATAATGCATTTTAAAAATCATTGATCCGAGACGACCTTTGATTTTTGCACTTTGTTGTGTTGCGATTTCGAATTTGAATAATAATTAGATAGCGATAGGGTATTTTTTTAAAATAAAACTGCATAAGAATCGCAGTGTGGGTCTCTCGACTGACCATTTAGTGCACTAACGGCTGCGGGTTCGAATCCCGCCGAAACCATCGATGTTCGTGAACATCACGCACTAATACAAAATCGGAAACCATAAAACAAAAATTCAATTGGCTAATTGGTTAGATCAAAGTTATTAATTTAAAAAAAAAGTTGCTATATACATGCGTCTTATCTTACTTTGTTACAGAGATACAATCATTCTGTTCGAACCCCTATTAATAGCAGGCGTATGATAGAAAATACACGGTACAGTGCGGTGCCGCTCGATTTTGGGGTGGTTTGAAATAATTTATAGGTACTTAAAGCTCATTGGTTGCTATCGCCATCTTCTTTCTTTTCTTATCACTATCGCTTCTTGACAATCACTACAAAAATTACCTATTAAACACGTTTATGTCCTCGATTAAGAAATACTCCTAACAAATTTTTATGTAGGTATTAATTTTTAACGTACTATACGAGCACAACGTGCATCTTAAAAATAAATAGATACGCGTTCTAGATGTTTGCCTAATACCGACGACGTAACATTAAAATTAATTACCGATACCGAACGTCAAAATATCGAAATTAATACCGAAATGACGCTCAAAAAGTGAAGGTTTAAAGCAGCTCCGAAACGTTACAAGAGCTTTACTGCCAATTAAGCGAAACGGGGCGCGATCGATTTCTATAACAATGCAAACAAATAAAGTAGGTCTGGATTTCTTGCAGTTGGAAATTGAGTTAGAACACAAATAAAAATTTATCGGCTTATTTGACATGTGTATCTCGAAAACATATATCTAACGGCGCACTATCGCTTATAAATTAGGAAATTAAATTTCAACGGCGCGACGTAACGGGGACGATGAAGTCGAAATAAGTTCCAAATTAACAAATAACATCTCGTTCCTTGAGTTCACTAAAAGTTTTTAATCAAATTCGAGTTTCAATCTTTGGCCCATTAAATGCAAGGAACTAATTTTAATTAATTGAAGACACGCAGTTTATTTGCCAAATTTTCAACTAAATTCAACGTGTAACGAAACTTCGCCGTTTCTATTAGCGGTAATGCATCGTGTAGTGTTTTATCGAACGTCCGTTTCTTTGTATTCCACGTTGAACTTGAACGTAAATCAACAGTTTAACAAAGCCCAAACTAGCCGTTAAATTTATAACTCAACTATACCGCGGGAAGATCGAATTCATATTGTTGAAGGGTCGGTCGGCAATATGTATCAATATTCGGCTAATCAGAAACATCTGCTTCGACGAATCGCGATTTATAAATTACACGATGCGACCCTCGACGTAATTATTGCTATATCAAGCACACTATTATGGTATAGCTACTTACACATGCAGACCTAACGGAAAGATCTTGCTATGACGTTTGACACAGCTTAATATGTTTTCGGTGTTCCCGTTTTTTGCGACGTATCGATTTCGAGTTTAATAATGATCTTCAGTTTCTTATTCATCAAATAACGGGATAGCGTCCAAAAACTCAAATCCGAGTAGGTTTTCTTTAACGAGACAACTCGCGATGTTACAACAGCAATTAAATTGTTTTAATATGGCTTATATTGAATTTGATGAGTACGAAGGTTCGTTTGAATGGGTCTCGTCTCGGTTTACCTCGGAAGTCGCAATTTATCTATTTTAATCTCGTGGATGTAATAAAGGTAGGAGAAAGATGACTTAGAGTTATTGTGTTTTTCTGAATATTAAATTTAATAGGAAAAAGACAAAACCGTCTGCGTTTTCATTCCAAGAAATAGACTGCAACAATTTAAACGAAATAAAGAAATCTGATTACCTAAAAGCAAACCCGTCTTGTTTCAAAATGTAGGTATGTCGAATGTTTCTGTTTCACGTGGTAGGCAACGTCTCAAAAATTCGTGTTTATGTAATATTTTTATTAATAATTATTGAACAGGACTACTTACTTACACGAATAATTTCTCGATTTTCCATTATTTTTGTATACAGATACATTCAAAATTGATGGTAAATGTACGATGAATCGCTTTATTAAAGCGGTTTCGAACTAAACGAGAACGAGAACATTTAGAGACCAATAAACTATTCACAAACCGATCGGCGACACCGCTTTTAATTATATAACCGCTTATACTCTTGTTTTTTTTTTAAATTCATTTATTGATCTTAAGTTTGTTCAATAGAAAATTACAATTATATGTATAATTGAAGACATTCAGAAGCAGGCACGCGGTAGGATTCGAACTCGCGACCTTTGAATTGCGAAGCTGATAGTTGACCGCCACATCGTCTAGTTCCCATGTATTATTTTGAAAGTAACTTAACAAGTACGTAAACTTAACTTGCTTTAACAAGGTGTGTGTGTGTCAAAAAGCCTAACGCAGCAGATCTTAGGCATGCGTATTTATAGTTTAAATAAATCACTAAAGTAATTGTGCGTTATTATGAATTATTCAGTTATGAACGATCTTTAATTTTATTTAAATCAAAAGGCGTCGTTCGCGACTTTTATTATATACGATAGTATATTGTATAACTATACTCTATTCACTGAACATCAACGAAATAATGCATACGAAGAATGTGCGATTAAAGGCGTCGCCTTTACAATAACACGTTACACGGGTTCGGATCTCCTCGCGATTCTAAAACTACTTTTAAAAATATAAAACCTAAACACATTACGTGCAGTAACGCCTGTTTTATGTCTACTGCATAGAGAAAATGAATAAGGTATGGTGCTGCAAGGCGCAGATATTTTACGCTCGCTCTTCATAACACCATTCTTTTCCGACGACCACAATATAAGCACAGGTGCGCGATTTCACTATAACGATAAGCAGGCGCTACCGAAAATTAGTTTTACCGAATCGGTAAAACAATCAGTAGTTTAAGTTAATTTTCTTTAAATTATCGATCGGCAACGTTTTATAAATTGATGATTTTTTTATAACACTGAACATTTGAACTATTCGTAGTCACATTTACCGGCTAGATGTTTTTTTTTTTGATTGGCTAAGCAGCGTGCGAAATGATTTCATACAGACTACAACGTTTTTGATTGGCTAACGAGCTTCATTACGCACGACCGACTTATTTATTTCCGGTGGTCGACTTTCGGTGGCATTTAAAGTTGTAAATTTATTCACTTCTCATAATGATCGAGGGAGAAATTTTTTTGTTTATATTTAATTAGTACGACGTACGTGTCGGTTGGTTTGGAATGGCGATTTACTCACTTCAATACTAAAAGATAAAAAAAGAAAAACGGTTAAGTAAACGATAATAATAATAATAACCGCATATTGTATTTTACACTATCGTATATTGCCCTTTTGATGCCTCGAAAAAAATTTAATTGTGACCTTAAAGCAATTTTACGAATTATTGCTTTTAAAAACCGATTTGAATCGGATAAAATCAAAAACCAGAAAAATAGAAGTGATAGGAAAATAATTTAAAATAAATATTGTAGTCTGTTTGACGATTGACGTTTTGATTGCAGTGCTAGTGAAAGTGGGGGATTGCGCGTCTTGATTTCATTGGTTGCGAGGGGCGCCCGTTTTACGGACTTCAAACGCGTAAAGCAAAAATAACGTATTTTTATTTAACGCGTTAAAAACATCCTAAAAACTACGAGCCGAATTAAAGAGCAAATAAAAGGGACGCAACGTTCGGTAAAAAATATTTACGAAAAAAAAAACTGGCTGTAATTAAAACGTAAGTTTAGCGTGGCTTTACATATTTGATGCGAACGATGCATAATTAGTTTTTAATTATTTTTTTCTGGCGAAAAAGTTTGCAAAAAAATAATAATACAGAAACGTAAAAGTTGAATGTAATTTTTGTACTGTTAAATTGCACCAAAACGTGACGTAGGTAAATTTGTTAATGCAATTGTTTACGCATTCAAATATAGCATCGATTTTGAATTATAGTCATTAAGGATTTTCAATTAAATTTTCGCGAAAGTCGCCAGTTTATGGATTTTTTTTTATTGAATTACACACATAATTATTAATGTTTTTAGAGTTGAAAGCTATATTAAGAGCGTCACTTTCGACTATACCGAAAATGACCTTTTTGCTACGGTCACGGTTTGTAAAACCATGGGCAACCCTAAAGATAATCTAGGACTAATTAGTAAGGTTCTGTAATGGATGTTCTCGATAAGTGGACACCATTAACACTTTATGTGATGTTTGTATCTTGCGCGCTTTAGTTAAATTAATATTAGCACAAGTAAATTGTAAGTAGATGCTGCCTGTCCTTTGTACGACTTGATAAATTGACGAATGATAATTAATGAACCGCCACAAAGGATTATACTAAATTGCTTTTAATTGTGAATTTTGTGTAATTATAGCTTTATACGATATACTCCATTTATACGGAGATTGACATATCGACGGCTTACGCGCAATAGGGCGTAACCCGAAATATGCATATTTTAGAGGAGAGAGTAAAAACGTGTTATTAAGAAATTTCTTCTTAATTCTATATGTGTCGTGGTATTAGTAGGAGGTAGTAATTATATTAATAAACGAATATGTTTAAAATAAAAAAGAATGATTATAATATATATTGACAATATTTATTTCATTGCTTATTTCACGACGACTTATTTCATTTAAGTGTACAGCGACTTACAACGTATTATAACGACGCAGTTTCTCCAAAAGGGCGTTACCCACAAAAAGCAAATTTTACAGTAGAGCACGTTTTATATCGTCGCGTAGCTACAAGAAGATACGTTTCACGGAAATACAAATCGATTTTTCCGGTGGAAAAAATCAAAATATTGTTATCAGATTTTAACAGATGATGGATGCCTTTCATTTAAATGCATAAGATAGTCGGAATAACTCATTTTCACAAAAAGCGTGGGTTACGCCCTTTTGGCAAAACGCCATCGATAAAGTAAGTATTCTTATCTCCTACATTTATTTAGATTTTTTATATTGTTTTTAGTTTTTCTTTTTGGCCACTAACGCATCTTTTATTGAAAGGTTTCGTTTTCTGTTTCAGTTTGAGAGTCCGATTTTTTATTAGTCTTAGCAACCGTGCTTCTTAAAATGTGACAATTCAGAATAAAATTGTTTTACTTCTAACGGTAAAACGTGACTAAGTGAAAATATGAGTTCCTCGAGTTCCTTGCAAGTGCAGATGCTCTTTGCGAGAGATTTTTATTCGATCCTCGCATAATCTCTTCGTGGGCAATTGAAAAATCTTCTCGACTTTTGTTCTGAGTTTCAATAACTCGCTATAATCCTCTTCGAAGGCTAGCTTATAAAAAAATAATTCCTTCTGGGGTGTATTTAAATACACGGACGTCGTTCACCGTCGGATCACGTTTCACCCTTCCAGGGCGAATGATTTACACTTGTGGAAATTGGAATTGCAACACCCCGAAGGCGTTGTCAGATTTTCTCCAAACTCGGTGTAAAGGAATACCATAAATATAATAACAATTGATTAAATTTTCAAGTTGTTTTGTACGTAATCTCAAAAGTTGATGGGAAGTGTCGCGTTAACTCTTCTCGTCGTAAATTTAGGAAAGTTTAAGTTGCGATTATTTTTTTATTAAGTGCTAAGGCTGTAGTTTATTTTGAGATATCTTAAGAAATGCCAAGAAGAAGACAAATTAGTATTATTGAACTTCGCGAATTTCCACCAGGATAAAAGTGCATTAGAAAGCACGTTTTTGTTTTGATACCTGTACCTCGTCCCTTGAGCAGATTGATACGTGCACGACACTGTGAATTACGTCCTGTTGCATCTTCGGGGTTACGTTCTATTGTAATACATTAAAATAAAATATTTCCAAAGTTCAGAAGGTTACAATCTATTTCAGAAAGATAATCGATTTTCGCAAAAACTTAATTTTCAATTTTTTGTGGTTTACGCCCTATTGCGCCTAAGCCGGTAATACTTTACAATTAAGTAGATATGTTAAGTAAGTTTCTCAATATAAACGTGAACAAAAATTCAAATTGCAAAAATGTTTTGATTGCATATCATACATAAATTGAAAATCGAAAAATTAGTGTTGGTGTGCTCAAAATTCTCAATTTATATGTAATGTTCATAATTAACTCGCAACTTCGTATATAACTAGTTTAGTTTTCGCATCAAAACCAGTTGTAAACATTATTGAACTACCTAATGTGATATAGTTTAGGGTTAATACATTTACATACTTATTTAAACATCCGTGTCCATATTGCCGGGTTTGTAAAGGTTTTATTACGAAGAAGTATTAGCTTCTGCAGTCGAGAATCGCGTTGGCCGTACTTTATAAATAATGCAATATTTTCAGCTAACACGTATCGAGCAGAAACCGTCGTATTGCATTTGATGATTTGTTGTTTCGAGCCATAAACCATCTATATGCACTTACGTAAATATATCTCTGCAACGCCAACGCGGACGCCGCCGACGCGACGCGTCAAAATTCGCATTTCCCTCGAAAGAAACATTTTCCGGTTTCAAACGCATCCTCTAAAATTTTTGGCGTTGGCGATTCGTTTCGAAAAATCCACGCTTAATTTAATTTTAGCAGCGGGGTTAAAATTATTCGTAAACGTTATCAGATATATCCATAAAATATCGTTAGTGTGTACAATCAAGTTCAAAATTAATGTCCCGGGTCGCGAGCATTGCGCGGACACACGCCATACAACAAATTACGAACTGAATGCGAAAGCGTTAACGTTGTATTTTATAATTCGTGTTACACACATCGTAAGTGCTTTTTGTAGATTTGTTCGTTGCGTCATATGCATTGTCCGCGCAATGTTCGCGATTCTGGACATTCAATTTTGAACACGGCTGTACAATATATTTGTATGTTTGTAATTCGTTGCGACGAACATCTGGAAAATTAGGAATCGATTATTCGGTCCTCATTTAAAAACTACTACCGGATTAAAAATGTATTGTTTCAAAAAACGATCGGCGATTTTCTTCACCTCGGAACTTTTCCTATTTCCTCCTTTAGTTTTATTTAAAGAAATTTATGATATCGCTGCCGGCGAGCCATTATTGTGAGGTGGTCGCATTATCACCTATCGTACAAGCGATCTACCAAGATCAAGAATCGCTCGTTATTGGTTATCAGGATCGGTTCTTACAGCTTTAATTCAAACGAAATTATATAACGGAACGGTGGGCAAGCGAAACCACTTCGTTAATCGAATACATTTGTATTCCCGGTTATCATCATCTCTTTTCGTTGTGTATTGAACTCGTATTCAATTACGTGGGTATTACTTTTCAATTATCAGGTTTAACTTTTATAATAGTCTTATGAAAATCGCAATAAATTATTTAATAAGCGATTAGTTTTACCTATATGCGTACAGCCTACGCAAATTTAAATGCGACTAGGAACGACCGAAACCCATATCCGTTCCCAAGATAAGGGAACGCGACTCGATGCCCCGATCCAAATGTATAATCAAGAACCCTTCTACCGATTGGTGTATGGTATTGCAGTAATTGTTTATTTAACTTAACTAAATACTTTGTCAGCATGTTTACTAAAATAAAATAATTGAATTCTTGTCGCGACACTCACGCAACACTTGTGTATTTCCATCTATCCTTGTCCTTTATCTCACTCGCGTTGTACACTGTACACAAATTTCCGCCACTCTTTCCTCTCTTGAGCTAGCACTTTTGCTTCTTGCCATGTTTTACCTCTCATCTCCTTTCCATATTTTATTGTTCTCGCGTTTGTGTGTGCCTTTTCCTACTTGTTCATTTTGTATTAAATCTTGTCCGTGTTCATTGCCAGTTCCGTCCTCGTTAGCTCCCAACCTATCTTTTCTTAGTAGTTTTTTTGTGTCGTGCATGTTATTTTCCTCATCTGTTCTTCGAAGCTACTTCCCTCTGGGGACTTATCCGTTACTGTCCTTTTTTGTGAATTACTTCCGCTGTTGTTATCCTTTCCTGGTTCTTCTCTTTGTTTGACGTCACTTGTCTTGCATGCTACACCATCGATTATTAATGTGTTGTATTTTATAAACGCCCTTTGCCTTTTGCTTCGCGCTTCTTTCGTGTATGGTATTAATGTTTTTCTTTCTTCTTGAACTTCCTTACTATAGTCTTCGTCTATCCATATATCCGTACCTTTGAGTTTTCTTGCGTTTTGTAGCATTGCGTATTTCATCGACTCTTTGTTTAACTTCACGTGTATAGGTCTTGTCTTACCGTTTACGAATCTCCCCATTCTTCTTGCCTGGTCGATGTCGTCTGCCCTTTCCACGTTCACGCCTATATTCTGCATTATTGTAGCGATTTTCTCCTCGATTTCTTCATCATCTTATTTTTCCTCGTCTTTTACACCTTTTATTATGACATTTTTCTTTCTAATCTCTCTTTCGAGCATATCTATCCTCGTATCTTGTTTTACTACTATTTTCCTTAGGGTTTTATTTCCAATTTTAACTTGTTTCAGTTCTGCCATTATCTTATCTAATTTCCCATTCATGTTCTCTTCTATTCGTTTGAACATTCTCTCCATCGAGTCGTTCATTTTTCCCTATGATTTCCTTCCTCGTTTCTACGTTTACGCCACCCGTTAAACTGTTCCTTGCACGTTGTGTTGCTTATCTGGAATGACGCGCGTGTCCCGCCATTGGAGGTCACACTCGTTTATCTCTCATCTATAATTTATTGTTTATATTGGTTATTAACTAGTCTAACCTGCCTATTCTGGTCTTGTTTATTTGTTAACACCTTTCTCCTATACTCTTCTTTGCCCTATGTTCTAATATTGTGGTTTTTATTCCCTCGAAAAATCCCAATTTGGATGTATTTTCGGAGCGAATTTTCACCACATTTACTGTGTAAACAGCTGACCTTCAACCTCCCCGATCCAAATCCGGATGTAAATGTAAATTTTGCAACTACAAAAATCCACCCTGCCAGACAAACATAAAATAAACACAGAGGATGTACGCGTCGCTTCGGGTCGCATTTAAATTTACGTCGATTGTACTGATTTAAGTTGTTACTTAACATTTATTTTGTGGGGGAAAACTGAAAACTTTTTTCTACAATCATAGTTAGGTACGTATACGTCTAAATTAATTATGGTTACTTAAAGCCTACATCGCACGGTCGTTTCGATTAAAATTCGCGTTACCTACTTATACCTTATCCAACCCACCTGGCGATCACGTCATCAATAAAAAGTTACTAGATTGTTTATATTTTGTAATTCAGTTTAAAGTTTGATAGTGACATTCTATAAATGATTTGACCTGTACGCAAAAGACTGCAATTTATTAGAACTGTCAAAATACGTCATCATCTGGTAACCTTTTATTGATGACGCGGTCCGCCAGGTCGCACGTATGAGCCGTACAAACATCAACGATGACGTCATCGAGTTTGTTCGGACGCGTGAGAATTTCGAAAGTAGAAAGTCGAAAGTTAGGCGCAGCTCGATGACGCGATGTTTTTCGAGGGCACATTCGAAACGGAAGAGCCACATAAATTTTTCTCTTGTATACTTCAAACGGTCGCGCCCGTTCCATCCGTTAAGACCGTATTCGATGCGAAAACGGGAAGGTGTGCAATGTAACCTATGGTCTATCCAAACCTATATGCAATTACGTCATCAAAAAAAGTTACTAGGTTTTTTTGTAATTCGGTTTAAAGTTTGGAAAGTGACATATTCTATCGATGATTTATCTGCGCACATATTAGATAATATAAAGAAAGACTACAATTTATTAGAACTGTCAAAATACGAGGTACGAGGTGACGGCACCGTGTGAAACGTCATCATCTAGTAACCTTTTATTGATGACGTATATTGCACATAGGTTTGGACGAAGTGTATACGATTCGATGAAATTTTTTCTGTAGGTGCCCGATGATTAAATCGCACGACGTTTATAATTATTATTTTACTACAGATAAATTATCGCGTTGTTTAATTGATACCTGTAGATAAAAACGTGAACCCGTGATCGGTTTTAGTCGGATGCGGGCCGATGTTATTTGGAGGGTATCTGGAAATGTATGCAATTATCAGTAAATTCTTTTTTCGTTAAATTTACACGTTCCTCTAATATTTTATTGTAATCTTCATTTATATATCCTTTTCTTTCATTATATATCACGTTGCCTGTGTTAGGGAATTGAGTCGTTGCTTTTAATATGTCTGGTGGATTTCGTGTGGGATTCGTATTTGTTCGAGGATAAAGTTTATTTTTCAAACCCCTTTTTTGACATTTGTGTAGACATGTACATCTTTTGATGTAGAGTATTAGGGTTTTAATGAACAGCGATGTGTTTAACGAAGTTTTTTCAGATTTATTTTAAAAATAAATACTTATAATTAGCACGTAACTGATGGGTTGTGGGGGGGATAGAGGGGAGGATCAGGTTTATCCCTCGCCGATTTGAACGAAATTCGGCACACATAGATAATAGTAAGAAAAGTTCGTGGTCAAAATTTGATGACCCACTTCTCAAACATTTTCGCGTAATTAATTTTTGAATATTGATTTAGTTCCTACGGTACATACTTACTTACCTCTTGTAGAGTGCCTTTTTAAAATGTTGAGCATTATTTTAATTATATTTAATACAACTGATTCAGAATTGTTTTATTCTTATTTTTTTTTTCGATATTGGGTGGAGCGTGTTTGATAATCGTAAAACCGGTTTTACACAGACACGAAATTTAAATATATATATCGCTATGCCCCACGTTAGGCCCCATATTTTTGCTAAGCTATTCGTTGGGATATTATTATTATTTTTTAATGCTATTGTAACGTTCTTAACCTTTTTTTCCCCTTTGGAGGAGGGGAATCTTCTAAAGACAGCCCGGAATCGCCGGGACCGTGTCGGATTCGCACCGGCAGATCTATCCGGTACGCCTACCGACCAAACCGCTTCTCCTTCGCTCGTAATGTCATCACTAGCCGGGACCGTCGTGAAGACATTGCTTCGGCTAGTGCACGAAATAAGATCTTCCAATAAAATTCATAAGATTAAAGTCCTTCCATTTCAATTCTGTTAGGTCCAAATAGATTAGGTATAATTTTAGATAAATTTGAGTACAGGGCACTGCCCTTGCTACTCATCTATTCTATATGTGAACTAAAATTTAAGTAGCTATCCAAAGTAAGCTCTAAATATTTAATATTTTTTTTTAGGTTCAATGATGGTTTCCTTGATATTTATTTTAAGTTTAGGAGGTCTCCGTTTTCCAATTAACAAGATACATTTAGTCTTTTCTGGACAAATTTCCAATGAATTTTCGGTCATCCAATTTATTATGGTATCAATACATTCACGTATACTCTTACGTAATTTGGCAGTTGTTGCTGCAGAGACAATAAGGGCCAGATCGTCAGCAAAGGCGACGGTATGGGAATCCACTGGTAACTTTAGGCTCAGCACTCCATCATATACAACATTCCACAGAGTCGGTCCAAGAACCGAACCCTGTGGAACACCGCAAGTAACAGGAATGCATTCCTGCCTATCGTTACCTATAACAATCAAATTTCTATCTTTGAGGTATGAACATAATATTCTAATTAAATCATTTGAAATTTTCCTCCTCAGCAATTCATTAATTATTATGTGCCATTGGGCCGAATTAAAAGCATTTTTTATATCGAAAGTAATAAGTATGCAAAACTTATTTTCTGTAGCGCGCTAACCGTCGATCTGTTCCGACGGAAGCCAAATTGATTATCGTGTAGTTGACAATTTTCTTCTAGTTCGGTGATCAATCTATTAAGTATTAGTCTCTCCAAAAGCTTGCCCACGGTATCTAATATGCAAATCGGTCTATATTTTTTATTAATTGCATCGCTATTCGGTTTTTCGTTCTTAACCTAACTTAATTTAACCCCACAATTAAATACCAGTACAGATCTTCTTCTTCCCCTTGGTTCCCTATTTAATCTGTCTCTACCCTTACACAGTAATTCTCGCCCTCTTGTTGTCCTTCTCTTTTCCTTGGCCTTTTCTTTCTTTTCGTTACTTCGACTTCACACCAACATCCCCCCCACTCCATTCGAAAACCCTTTTCACTGTTTTTTTAATTCTTCGCCTGCTCTCACGAATTCTCGCTGATAATTTGACTCCATCGTCCCGGACTTTTACAAAACTTCCCTTGTTTGCGGATATCTTTTCTTCTTCTCTGAACTTTTTTATTATTAATGCACTATTTATATTTTATTTATACACTATTTCTCCCTTATTGCCCTTTTTACATAACAGTTTTAACTTTTATGACATTTCTTATTGAATTACAATCTAATTATTTTCTTCCTCTGATCCTTTTTTTTACTTTATTTATTTTCTGCTATCTCGTATCATAGCAATATGTAGTACGGTGGGCGCCGTAGAAAATGGGACACCAAACTTTGTACAATGTGTAACCGACTTTAAAAGTTAAAGTAGCTATCGATGGAGTGACATTCGAATATTTAGAAAGGCGAAATAACAGGTAAATAATAACAACTTCTGGAGATTGATTATAAGGGTAAAAGTTGCAGTAAACAGTTGCTACACCATAAAATATTACAGATTTGTGTTTGGGAATTGTATTACGTCGTTCATTAGAAACCTTTCGAATTTTATATTTTTGTTTGACGACTTTAAATCGGAACGAATTATAAATTTAAAAATGGCCGGCCAGTAAATTTAGTTTAATAGAAGTTTTTGTTAATTCGAGCGTGCGAAATTAATTTCAAGCAGTTATATCGTGGTGAACATCCATTGTTTGGCTTTTAAAATGTTGAGCGAACTTTAAAATAGTGCTTGTAAAGTTTGCGAATTTCCGTAATTCGTATACTAGGGTACGCCGCTGAGCCGTTTGTATTTTCGTACAATAAGCAAAGAAACCACTTATTTATTTATTTATTTTATTAAATAAATAACAACGAATTAATTTATATCGAGTGGTAATTGACTTTTCTAATTATTAAAATCAAGTTCACGTAACAACATTATTATTTTTATTATTTGTTATTATATTTAAGTAATATTAAATGTTGGAATATTTTACAAACAGAATAGTGTAGGGTAAAGTTGTAGCAGGTAAGCTAAAAAGGCCGTAACTAAAAAAAAGCTTTTAGGTAGGTACGCATATTGTTTTTTTTATTATCTATATTATGTGTACATATAAACAATCCGGCTTACGAGGCTAATGATGATGATTTTTTTTAGTCCTTTGACGATACGTGCCGGTGAAAACGGCACAAAAACTAGAACTCGCACTGCTGCGTATAGTGCGTAAATGGTTAATTTAAACTCTACTTTAGCTTGTAAGGTAGGGCTTATGCAATTGTTTCCACGGACATCTGCGGTTCAATTTAGTTCAACATTTGTATTTACTAACGGAAAGGGTTTTAATAAATATACTACACGGGAACCTGCGAGCCTAATTAGCTTGACATTTCTAACGAGAATTGAAGATACGGCGTTTGTTCTTGTAAATACATACACGTATCTATAGGTACCTATGGACTTGTATTTTCGATGGTAAAGCTCAAATTAGTAGCGTAAATGATGGTTAATGGGGTTAAACTGAAATTGCCATCGATAAATAAAATACATCACACCAACAAGTTCGAATCAAAACCCAGAACGATGGTCAGTGCGGCGTCCATTACCTCCCCCGTTCGTGAAGGGTTGGCTATAATTGGGAATATCATCCACGGCATATTGCTTGATTTATAGTTCCAACACAACCGCGCATCGTGGGCATAAATTAGAATTACCCTCGCCGCCGCTTTGTATGCTGCGTTAAGGGTTTCCGGTGTTGATGCTTAATTATAAAGTCATTTTGGGGAAGGCAAAAAGTGAAAAAGTTGCGATTTTATGTTTACGAGCTAGGCCTTCTTAAATTTATTATTACATCGCTCGCGTTCGTATCTTTTAATGATTGTTAAGTGGTTGTTTAACAATTACCTACGTATAAGTTATAAAGTGTTGCAGGTATTATGTGTACGAAGAAAACTTCGAGATTGTTCGATTTTCCTAAATACCCACCCAAATATTTGTCGAAGCCTTTTATATTGTCTATTTATTCCAAATATTTGTGTTTGAAGTTCGTATGGATATTGCCGTAGTTCGGCATCACTTTATACCGAGAAAATACACATCGAACGTATTATTAATATTGATCAATACGCGATGTCGTTTGCTTGTTAGTTTTCATCATCGCACATATAAATAAAAACGAGGCGCGAGTCGTTTAGTTCGTAAATTTTTATGCTGATTTCACGCCGCGCCCTTAGAAAAAAATAACACGAGTACACGTTTAATGGATGTTTCATCAAACTTTTCGCGTTCGTTCAAATACCTACATTTAAAATCTGCGGAAAAAGTCAGGACGGCAAAGGCAATAGAAGGTTGCAGGAACAAAAAAAAAACATCATTAAACGACCAAACTGAATCACATAAAGTGAACTTTCAACGCAAGCTTGCATTATGTATGCGGGCTTGGAGTTGAGAGTAGCTATAACTATGTGGTCATTCCTAACGTTTTATTTTTTATTAAAAAGGAAGGGTCTGCTAGATAAATTTACACTCTGTACACATTTGAATGTTAAAACCTGTTTGAGTTTTAAGTACTTTCGAGTTGGAGTTTTAGATTTTCGTTTCTTTTATTAATTCACGAAAATTTCAGTTTCGCTAAGTAAATTATTTTTTAATGAATAATTAATCGAGCCGAAAGTCCCGATAGTGACCAGAATTTTATATTAAAACTCGCTTTAATCGTTAAATTAAACCATACAACAAATTTATTAAATAGTTTCTCCGAACCCGGTTAAGGAATTTTCAGCGTTTATGGAATCGAATTCCCCGAGTTAGTATACGTGCAAGTGTAACTATTGCGTTATCTACCATAATTGACAAGAGTTTGAGGACCTTCGTGTTTATCGGCGTCCCCTCCAAAAAAACGACCTCGACGATTGATAATCAATTTAAGCGAGGCCGTAGTGTCGTGTGATTAGAAAACGAACGTTGGCCGTTTCACAATAAATGCGTGTGCAAGTTGTGGATTTTAAAATTAAAATAGGTGGCGTTGTCGGAGAATCCGGGGGGGGGTCGAACCCCCACATTTTGGATTATCTGATACGTGCGAATGATAAAGGAATTAGTTTAAGATTTCCGGGACCTCTCGAAGCTCGGTTACAATTGCTTTTAAATTTTGAGAATATTCGCTATTAGGTATTTTATTCGAAGGTTTCCTTTAAGATCTTTGATCTTTATTTCAAGAATCGCTTCTGTCGCGTTATCTATTCTCGATCGGGCTTTAGTACAATTTTTCCTTTATAAAATATCGAGGTTGTCACTTTTTGGCTTGTCAAACGCAAGAGTGTGTTATACGTTTTGTTGATTTTCATTTCACATTTGTATTGTCGCCGTTAAATATACAATATATAAAGATACTGTTTATCGTCTTAATTATTAAGTATATCGTTTAAATAAAAGTCATTGTAGGCTTTAGGATGGAAACGAGGAAATAACGTCATCTGAATTTTTCTTTGTTCCGCAACAACCGTAATCTGCCTCCTAGTCCTCGAGGAAGACTCGTTTAAATTGCGTCGTAAGTTTTGCAGTGGGTAGTTACTGAAAACTGATGAGTTAGAAAACTTCACCTCGGCAAACAAATCATTTATGAAGATTGTAAACAACAACGGACCCAAAACAGGACCCTGAGGCGCATCCGATGATGCCGTATGCAGTTTCGGCTCACGACCATTATAGACCACCGCTCGAAGCCTATCCGGCAAATAAGACTTCGAACAAGTCGAGGAGAAAAGGACCAAAATCGATACCTCGCAATTTTTGTAAAATAACGGCGCGAGAGGCTCCGTCGAAGGCTTGCGTAAAACCCGATAACCTGTATAATCGTAACTCCGGTTCTCAAAAAAAAGCCAAATGCCAATTTAAGCTCCTTAACCTCGATACTGCTGGACCGATTCATTTTGCCAATTTCGATAATAGATATCAATTAGGCACTTGACGCTTATTTATAATGAAAATAATAAGCTGCTTATATTCTATTAGGTTGAACAGAACCATAAAATAAGAAGTGTAGGTATCGTAATTTATCAGTAATATGATACTTTTCGGATAATAAAGGCAACCAACACCTACGTTAGATATAAAGTTATATTAGTTCAGACGTCGTATAGGAGTTTTCCTCGTTCCTTTTACATTTATTCGCTTGTTATTCCTAAGAAAGTTAATGTTTCGTTTTTTATTTTTTTATGTTATGGACGTATAACTACGTTTTTAGTATAAAAGTCCGTGGTTATCGAGTTAATTTTTTTTTTGTAGCGACCACTAAAATATTAATTAAAGAAGTAATCATTTGGCCAAAGCACTTTTTTATTGCAATTCGGCCACCCATTAAAATACGCGAAATATAAAAAAAAACGCGTTCGAAATTATTGGCGCGTTCGTCGTATTTTATGTAAAAACGAGACAGATACGACCCATACGGTGTTTCTAACATGTTTGTTATGCACTCGTCAAGTTCAAAAATTCATTTTCCGCTGTGTCAACGACCGTTTTCTTTTCGATGTTGTTTGTATCGGACGTCTTCCGCTTTATCAAATACGTGAATTTCAATTCGGCTCACTTTTTCATAATATTACAAATAAATATCGAATAAATATATGTATTATTTACGGTCGTAGTAAAATGTTTTGGCTCCGCCGAGTTTGAAAGCTTACTACGAAAAACGGTGGGGGCCAAATGGTATGAAATTTTTTAGTCGGTATTCATTCGCTATTTGTGATTGCACATTGAAAATTTCAGTTTTGTACGTAAAGCCGTTTTGGAGATTTTTGTAAGGTGTTTTGGCAACTTTAAGACGTCGTAACTAAAGTATTTCTGCACCAAATTGTATAAAATTTGGAAATGTATATACACGTTGAATTTTAATTTCTCTAATTTTGTGCGTTTGAGAACGATAAAAGTCGAACCATCGCAATTACCGACGTATACCAGCAAATGAAAAAAAAATTTCTGTATATAATCAAGTTACGTTATTGAACAATAACTGTACCATCATTTTGTTTAAATGATAATTCGTTAGGTACGCTTTTATAATAAATAATATAAGTTACATATATTTGTGGGTGGAATATTTGAGAATTGGTTGTTCTGGGCAACTAAAGTGATCAAAAAATAAACTAATTCGATACCTAACTGTCTGTTCTAGGTATTATGCGTGGAATAAAACCTGTGCGTGACACGTATAGCTCCTCTTTCTAGGGCTAAGGTATTAAATGCACTCGTTTACCTCCCTCGCGTTTTTTTTTTGACTAATTGTTTACTATTTACTTATTACGTAATCTACTTAATTAATGAAATTTTAGATTATTTTAACTTATGTGGTCAATAAAATAGGAGTAAGTTTTCGCGAAACGTATTAAGTTGTCATCTTCAAGAAACCAGCTTTGCCGTTAAAATAATCTTTTAAAACGGACGGTTCACTTGAAATCTTCCGACATCTTTAAGACATACGTACTTACCTATCATATTTTCTGAGGGCGGAAACGTTTGCCACGTTAATTTTATTTTAAAGCAAAACGTTTTGTCGAGCAAACGTTTTATAATATGCGGACGTTTTTAATGTTGCTAGTTCTCGATTTTCGCATGTTTTTTATGTTTCGCAATTCGAATTATCAACTACCCGTTAAAAATGAAAGATAAACACACTGTAAAATTAGAGAGAACTCGACGAAAGACGTTAAAAATGAAAGAAAAATATACGTGAACTATGACGGGTCGAGTTTTAAATTGAAAAGGTGATCTGCGTTAACTGTAAACGGTTTTTAAACGCAAAAAATTACGTTAAGCTCTAATCAAAAGAACAAAAATACGAAACACGCCAAATCTTAACTAGATAATACAGAAAACATATGTGTAAAACACAGTGTATTTGACCGAAACGTGTAGGTTTTACAATTATTTTGAAATCAAAAAACAAAAGGTCGTTTAAACTTGTACAGTTTAGAAAAATATTATATATCAGTACCTGCTTACGTAATTCATGTAAAGCATCGGTTGACATTTTATTTGAAGATTATGGTAACAGTGCAGATATAGATAGTGACACGCGACATTGTTTGTCTAAAACGTTCCTCTTGAACCACCCGATTTATCAAATTTTTCAGAAATAATTTGTGATTGCAGTTTTTGTTTTTTAAATCTTTGACTTGGAACATTTTTGAGTAGAAATCGGGCACGAGGTATTTTTTTTACTACAATTAAGAGGTATATTCCGTAAAAATCTATAAAATTCGACCATTAATGCAACGCGAAATATTAATTGCTGCCACTCTTCGGGACGCGAACGAACGATAACTTAGACACGAAAATTTACAATCGAAATCGAGTAAGTCGTTTTTTTTTGTTAATGTCAGAATAAATTTAAATCGACGGAATTAACGTAGGTACAATGTGAGACCGGACGCAATAAACAAAAACATGGTAAACAACTCGAGAAAGTTTACTCAGAGCCGCCAAATAAAACGGCAGACAACAGTTTTGAAGTATAACAAGGGTTAAAAGTCGCGGCTTTTCAACTCTTAAAAACGATCGGTACGAAACATTCAGAAGGGTACATTTAGCATATTATCTTGTTCGTGGGCGATCAATTTGTCATTCTTTAGATTAAAACATCTTTAGGGACATATTTCTCATTGTCTTTTATTATTAGAAAATTAATTATTCCTCGAATCGCTTTTATAAAAAAAAATAAACGATTCTTTGGGCGACTTTTCAACTAAATTAGCAGCGTCACACTTTGGACACACGTCATAATTTGCGATCGTCCATCACCAAATGAACAATATTTTTAAATCGACGTTCATCGTCGCAAGAACTGGAAATTTAATTGTACACTTAAAAGACGCGATTCGCGTAACGAAACGTCGATTAACGCCCAAAAATTTAGAAATCCCGCGACCGTCAACTGAAGATTTCCTCGAAAAATAGTCGTGAAAGATTTCAGGTGTAAATTTGAAATTGTTCATTATGCGATGGAAAATGATTTCCCATATTTTAGTAGTAAAAGATAATTTTTTTCATAGTCGGTTTTTTTATCACATTCGTCATCTTGCATATTTTTTTTAAATAGCGCTATAGGACCTGCAATACGTCGTTGGAAAGTTTATTTTTTCGTCTTTATAACGATTAGAATTTTTTATAGGGTTACATGACAAAAAAGTGCAATAAAAGGTAATAAATGTTTGTATTGCACTTCAAATCTAGCAATCTCTGACTGAAATTAACAATTGCGCTCTTAAATCAAGTCGACGCCGTATTAGCCATAAAATATTCTAATCGTTAGAAAAATGAAAAAAATAAGCTTTCCAATGATATATTGTAGGACCCATGGAACTATTTAAAAAAAGTGCAAGATGGCGACTGTACTCAAAAACCGACTATGAAAAAAATTATTTTTTAGTCATTTTTTACATAATACAAAGTTCCAAATTTATATCTCAAACCATCTGAACAGTGAATTCTGAAACTCGCCAATTTATAACATAACTTCTTGTGTGCTTTTACCTACATCGTGGACCTAAAACGAGAAGTTATTATGCTCGCAATTGGCCAATGTGTAATTTTTGATTTCGTACATACAGACAGAAAATTAATTTTTAAAATAACATCTATTTATCGAGCGTTCTTTTTAAATTATAACTATGGGAGCTTTCGATCCCCTTTACATTTCCGTTCTCGGAACTTCAAAAAGATTTTAGAAGAATTAAACCAATTATCTCGAAATCTGCAATTCTCTGGCAGTCAGGAACAATTGTCTCAATATTTAAGTTTAATATTATTCTAAGTTTTACCGCGCAGGAAACGGCAAAAAAAGTCCAGCGACTCGCAATTTACATAAATTAATTGCGACGGTCCAAGTTAAGTGGTAGTTTATAATATTTTAGATGATGCGCGGTTGTTTCAGTTAAGTGGCGTATAGTTGAGTGGCTATTAAACTTATAAGATATAAATTAAGCGGCGTCTATGTTAACGTAGAGCCACGGCTGAAATCGTGCGTAAGTGCGTCGCAAGGTAGTTGCACGTTTATTTATTCATCGACCCTAAATGCAAGGGGTAATATCGGTAATATACATATGTAGGTACATGCGTCTGATCGTCTACGACACAACCGCGACTCCATGCTAATGTAAATACCGCTTTAATTTCTTTTTGCTTTAAAATTGGTTACGGTTTCTATAGCGTCTCCGTATATTATTGTACTTGGTCAACGTATTTATTTAACTCCGCATGCTTATACATATGATAACGGTTAGCTGCGTTTCTAAGCGGTTACCCATCCCAATACTGGCCGCGCCGAACATTGTTTAACTTTGTCGATCTGACAGAAATCGTTATGATCTAGTTTTTGAATTTTAATTCAATCAAAAATACTTAAATTTTAATATCTAACCGTTTTAGATCAATACGTTTATTTGATTCTGTTTTTATACATACTTGACATCCGCCCATATCGTTTGTATAACGCGATATCGATTATAAATTTCAATTTAATTGATTTTATTGCATAATAAAATATCAAAAATCGCCCTAAATGTATTAATGTTGAATGTAAAAGTTTTATGGTTACCGTCGTTTACTATTTTACGCCGCGAATATTCGCATTTATTATTTAAATTTAATCGAATCTTTAGGTTTGCCTCGCAAACTTCGTACCAATTAATTTATAAAGACAGAACTTATTGTTGCCAGCACGAATATCGAAAAACCGTTTTATGGGTTTATTCAAATCGGAGAAGCGACATGGAACTGTTTTCGGAATATCAATCTTGGGAGTTATGCCCCTGAATTTATTTATCTATTAATTGAGTTGGTGATGTGCCGCGAAAAATGTTATTACTTATTTTCGAACGTCTCTTTGCGAAATGTACTATTTTGTTACCTATACTTTTTTTTTAAATTTTTTTAATATAATATGTGATCGTGGATAGTTTGCTTGGACTCCTTTCAGTTTTTGTAGATGATGTTCGTCTCATCTTCTACATTTAAATAATAGTTGCATAGTGGATATTAGAATTTTTCATTATTTAAATAAAACTAAGGGCAAAATTTAGCAACAAATTTAATTTCGAAATGTAAAGCGCGGCGACATTTCGCAGCATCGTAGTTTTTAGAAGAATCTATTAAAAATGTCATAAAAATGTAACTGCAGAGATAAAATAATGTTATGTTCGCCAATTGACGGAAAATTTGTTTTGCCTCGTTTAGTTGTAAATAAAATGGCACATTCAGAAATTCGGGATTTTTGTTTCAGCCATAACTCATTTAAAATTTATTTCGCACGCTGAGTTCCCATAAGTTGTTGGGACGTATAGTATCTATTCTCCGCGGGTCTTAAATTTTTTATAGAAATTGATAAAACCGATTCGACTCTATTTTTCTGGTTTATGTGTCTCGTTTTCTATATGCATTACGTAAAATTAATCTAAAATGCGATGACGGAGGCCGTCGGGTGAAAAGCGGCGATTTTTTCGCGTTTGACGTTTAGATTGAAGCAATATTGCAAATTTATCGACTGCCTCGGAACTTCTATTCGAATCGCAAAATTAAAATTTTTTACGTTTACATATTCGCTTTTTTAAGCGCCCCTCGATAAATTGCAGAAAATATTTCGACAGGTGAAAGGGACGAATCTCTGAATGACGAATGGCGAAGAGAAGCGTAAAATTGCGAAACGGTTCGCTGTTAACAATAAGTAAATTGCGGAACTTACGGGGGTTGTGGGTCAAGACGTTATTTGCTGCTAATTTAACGCGCGAGATACTCTGCTGCCTTTACATTTTCATCATGAAATTTTTAGTAATCGTTAACGGGCGGCGCCGGCGTCTGCTTGATGAATGTTTAATCTTAGCGATATGCGGAGTTAGTACTAAATTAACGTCAACTAGCCATTCGAGGAAGAAAATTGAAGACTACTATTTGTTATACATTATAAATTCAAGACGTGCTTAGCGAACAAGCTTTATAACTTTACATATTAAACATGTTTGGTTTGGTCCGCACAAGACTGTCAAATAGACGTCCGTAGCACACATGAATACTAATGATCGATTGCATCTATAAGTGCAAATAGTAAGTTGTAAATTATAAAATGAGCTCAATTTCTATTTACTGTTTAACTCCACTTCGTGTCGCGATTTTTCCATATGCCCTTTGCGATTATAAAACGAATATCGTCGGAGGTAAAATGCAAATACCATAATCTGATAGTTGACCGTGTAGATAATTCAACGGATAAAAATAATTATTTCGAATTTCGATGTTAATTAAAAAAAAAAATTTTAATGTTGTTTAAATACAAAATCAAAATGAATTTTTACGAAAACGGTACTTAAGGGGGCGACCGCTGCGTTTGTTGTCAATAGATGGCAGCAACTACAAAAATTAAGCATTATTTTATGAATGGATAACTTTGAAAAACGTTAAAATTTTGATTTTAGCCTTAATTTTTACAAATCCAATACATTAATTTAGGGAATCACAAAATTTCATGTTGATCATAACTGTTTTTAAACATTTATTGCTAATTAAAGTTTGAAAATTGAAGGTTTTTATTTTGAGTAATGTTTAACTTTTTCTATATGAGTACACCTAAGTTATTTTATAAATGTTCTAATTTTAAAATATGAATGTCGAAATGGAACTAATAAAGTTTATTTCCAATTTTAAAGTTTATTGTCAAGCTCTAGTTATTATAAATATAAATAACGTTTTTCGAAAGTTATCCATTCATAAAATAATGCTTAATTTTTGTAGTTGCTGCCATCTATTGACAACAAACGCAGCCAGCGGTCGCCCTCTTAAATAATTTTCAAAAATTACTTATTACTTTTGATAATAACAAATGTGATCGAATTACTACGTTCTAGATAATTATAGATAGTGCCCAGTACTCGTTTACATACATATGCATGAGTACGAAACAGGTTTCGCTAACAGCTTTTGCAGTTCTATCGATAAGTGATTTCTGAATAGTTAAAGTAAAGCTAATGGCGTAACACGTTTCGTTTCACGTTTTAATCCTTCGACATTGAAAACCGATCGAGTACCACATTCGGCTACATTGGAAAGCGAACAGTACGATTGTTAAATAACGACGAGTTTCCTTTGTTTACGACTTTGCGTCACATCAAAATAAAAATAGTAGGTAAATAATATTTCTTTGAAATGTCGTTCGACAAACCATTCACCTTTTATAGCAGCTATCATCGGCAATATCGTAACATTTTTTATTATTAAGTATTTACCAAACAGCATCAAGGTTGTGCCTATTTTATTGACATAAAACAATTGTTTAAAAAAAAAATTAACTTAATACGGTTTTATTCTGGGGCACAGAAACTGTTTCTACTATTAGGGCACCTGTCCCTTAAATTCGATCGAATTGGTTTTAAGTTAGTTCGATTTCCTCGTTTCGAAATTCTCTCGGGAATACGAGAAACTGCTAGGTATTTATTTGATAAACATAAAAACTAGATATAGGTACTGTAATCGTTCTTCGTGATAAGCTGTTTAGTTTTGCCGTAGTTTTGTTCTTGTTGTTTATAGAGCGGGCGTCGTGGCGGCCGCAAGAACGACTACGTCGTCAAATTGTTTCGTAGTAAAAGTTGATCATCATCGGTAGATGAAAGGGACGTTAATCGTCCATGGCATATCTTGGAGGATAACGGAGTCCGACTAAATATCGGGTTGATTGTGAAGTCGACTTTTACGTCATCGAGTTAGAGGGATAAATTCGGCGTCAAATTGAAGCTTAAACATTCCACTTTCGAAATTTGGAATAGCAGATAAAGGACGCCCCGCACTATTATTTTACTCGTTTTGATTGTGAGAAAGCACCCGTACGGTAAAGATGGGACAATAAAAATCCTATTTCATTTATTTTAATGTGCGTCCGTGGAAGTACGTGAAACATTTGGCGTCGTCGACGTCGCGTCGTCTCGCATATTAACCTGCACTGCACTATTTCAATGTGGACGCGGAATAATACGTTGGTTTACTTTTACGACGCCTATTTATTAAGAACAAAACTTGCGCGCTCAATTTATTTAACGAGACTTGAAGCAACAGCATTTTTTCGTTTAAGTTCGTAAAAAAAGAATTTGAAAAGGTAGCGTCTTTTTCGTTGAAATTGTCATTGCAAGTTTTTCGAAAAGTTATTCTGCACAAAAAGATGCACTTGGATGTTTTTTCGCCCAAATTCGTTTGACATCTCTGAAAGTCACTTTATGAAACCGTCATGAAACTAGACGCCTGACGCCACTTTTAGAGAAACATATCGATGGCGTTTTGACAGAACGTCGCGTAAACGACAAAAGCAAATTTTGTAGCTTGCAGCTTAATTATAAGCAAATACCTTCGGAAGCCGCGTATAATAGGGTATTTCGGGGCACGTTCGAGTAAAAACGGAGTTGTACGGAGATGTCATGACGGGTCAACGTAAGTGCACGCATTTGCTGTTTTGCGGGACCGCCAACACAACTTCCGTTAAAACTACTACACTCCATAGAAAGCGTCGATGAAAAAAAATATTGTAAAATCAAATAAAAAAGCGATGAACTTTTCTTTGCAAAAACATACTTTTTTCTCGTACAATACTAATTCACAAAACACTAGCCTGAACATCAGAACATCAAATTTCCCTTATAATTATACAATCATGGATTTACAATAAAGTCGTGCGTCTGCAACGCTACAGAACGAACCCTATTTGCTTTAGTAGCAATAGTTTTTCGTAAAGTGCATTCCAAAAAAAGTCTTTATTTTTTTAACATTTTGCAAGTTTGGAGCAAAGTACTGACGGTACTATATAAAATGTATCAAACATTATTTCCGTTAAAACATCGAACGAATTTTTAAATTTTTAAATTTTTTAAACTGCACAATATGCCGATAAGGAAAATTGCGAACTGGAAATTATCTGCAGGAGCGCAAGCTTGGGTAACGGTATAGCGATTTGTTCGGACGGTCGGGCGCATTCCTGCATAAAACATTTATCTGTTGTGGTCGAAGGTTTATAGAAACGTGGGGGGGGGACTGGTTTAATTTTACGTAAATCCTCTTTATCGGTTAGAAATTCGAATGTTTTATTAAAATTGTTTCCACGTTGCTCGGTGTTTTCCGGCATTTCTTTTGATGAACGTCGCCGCGCGTCGTCGATATCGGTTGATAGTTTTGTTCATTCTTGCGTTTAGGACGTTCATTGTTTTAGTGTGTCGGCGAATGTTTTAAAATGACTTTTAATTTTAATGAATTTTAATACATCGTGTAGTGATAGGTAGGTAAACAAAGTATCTCCGAATTGGTTTGGTTTGGACTTTTGGAATCTTGTTAACCCTGTTTAAAAATCATGTAAGTCGACGTATTTTCTATTTCAATTCTGAGCAATTCTAAAAAATTGTTGATATCGGACTTAAATACAGATTTTAATGCGTGGATGATTTGAAATTAAATTGAGGCATTGTGCTTAAACGGAGAGGTAGAGGTAATCGCTATTATAATAATCCTGTAGATTTCAGTTTTTTTTTTTCGTACTTGTAATTTCCTCAGGTTATGTAATATTGCGGTTTATGAGTAGTTTAACAACCTTTACATTAATATCACTTTGTGATTTCACGAAACCATTCAAAATTTATTTTAATTCATTTTTTTTACTAAAAATTTAGTTTAATATAAATAAATGCAGGACATTTCAGTAATTTCTCTGTGCATTTTTGTAAAATGGGATGAGAATGTTAAACAAACGTTATCAGTGTAATGAACGTAATCGCACGAAGCGATTTTTTAAGTTAACCTTATTCAAATGGAATAAAACAATTTTAACAAATAATCAAGTTTGCGTTTTTGAAACGAACGCTTGATAAAAATGAATTAAATCACGCGTTTATGTAGGTTTAAAAATTACATTTCCAATATATTAGTCAAGGGATTTGCAATTTATCTTAAATTATTTATAATTAAATTGAACTGTCGTGTGTTTTAATCAGATAGTTAACCTAAATCATTGTAACTACGAAAATAAGGCGTTTCCGGTAAATTATATATATCAATGGCGTTTTGCCAAAAGGACGTAACCTACACTTTTTGTGAAAATGGGTTATTCTGTCTATCTTATGCATCTAAAGCAAAGGCATCGTCTGTTAAAATCTGGTAATAATATTCCGATTTGTATTTCCGCTAAACGTATCTTGTTGTAGCTAAGTGACGACTCAAAATGTGCTCTCCTGTAAAATTTACTTTTTGTGGGTTACGCCCTTCTGGAAAAATTGCGTCGATATACTTATTATTTCTAAGTCAAGTAATTTCGAATGACAAAAAATGCATGCGAAACTTCGCGCGAAACGGTTTTACAGTCTTTAAGTTCGAACTTGGCTATTTGGTATATTTTTTAATGAATTGTTTCCGGAAGCCAAGGAGATATTTTTGTAGTCGCAAACTTTGATGCTACCTATATCTATCGTTTCGTTGTAAAGATATTACTACAGCTAAAAAATTCTGAAAATTAATAATTTCGTTGTTTCCGATCAACCGTGATCGTGTTGTCCGTCGGGCGCGACTTTCATTCCATAATCGGCTGCATTTCTTCGCCCTTCAGAATCTGCAAGCACATTATGCTGATTATTTTTTCACGCGACGTGTAATAAACACGCAAAGAAAAATTAACTTAAATTAAACCTTTTAGCGAATTTCCACAGAAAATTAAGCTATTGTAGCCTATCTGATGATTTCTCTCGTAAATATTTATTTATCAAAAAATATATTATTTTCGAAAAAAAAATTTTAAAAAAGGAATTTTTTTGACACGCGACATGAAAATTCGATAGTGAGGCTTGCGCGCGATCGGATTTTTATATTCATTCGCATCGGTACAGTATTAAAGGAGCAATTTTTCGCGTATCGAGTGGATATTTCATGCAATAATGTTTCGTGGGAAATTACGTCTTTGTCGATTACCCGATGACGTACCAAACAGCGCGACCGACTCTTAAACTATTACACATAACTATATTAATGGATTTGATTCCGTTAACTTTAAAAATTCAAGAAATTCGATTTAAGAGGATGATTACGCTCGCACAGAAAAGCTAAATACAATTTTACAAGTATGTTATCTACACGTTATTTCAGTATCCCAGTATACAAGTTTGCCCACGCCACACTTCATTTCAGTAGAGAAAATATTTATGCTTATCTAGTAAACATTCTGATAAACATCTAGCTATTAAATTCCAAGACATTATATTAAATAGGTATAATTATTCGGTAACTTGTTCGAAATTTATATTCTACAGTATCTGGTTTGTCAATTGTTCAATTATTACAACAAATCAGTCGAATAATTCTAAAATTAGTGGCAAATTTTATAACTACTGTTATAACAGTACCCTCGTAACCACTCGTGTTAATGTGTTATACCTTGTCATGTTAACAACTTGTGGTTGTTGACAAAATGGAATTTATGGAATAAAAACCCAGAGTAACTTATACGTATCGATGTGATTAATTATAATAATGATTAAATGATGATTAATGATGAATAATTATGATCCCCGATCTGACAATTTGTTTAATTGCATAATGAGCTGTTTTTGCATCTGTTGCATCACACGATCCTCCTCTCGTTCGAACATTGCTAAACATATATTCTACTACGTCAGAACTAAACATTCTAGTTAATACATAATAAAAATTGCTTTCGGTAAGCAAATACTTAACACATGCATTTGTACTTTCGGCTGTAAATACAAGTGCTTCTGCAGTTTCTTTACTTAAACCTTTTAGTTTTTGTAATTTAGACGCTTTTTGTATATCTTGAATATATTTTGGAAAAAATTCTGTTAACCACACCAGTCTTTCATCTATAATGTGTGTAGTATAAGGCGCATATCGTTTTTCGCGTTGTTTAAAGTGTTGTGTCCTATCACTTACATCGTGAAGCATAAAAAACATGTTAATATTCTCTAAATATTCTATGGTTGCATGTGCATTTGTAAAATCGATTGATGATGAATTATATCGAGTCAAATATTTTAGTGATGCTATGACAATTGGAGAAAATATTTGGACAGCTATTAATACGTTCATTTTGTCAAAGTCACTAGGATAAAGATGTTTATGTGTTAAAAATGGAATTGGTTTTATAATCAAGTTTTTTTGAATGTTATAAATGTTTCTCAAATAATTTGCACCTATTATACCAGAAGTTGAAGCCATGTCATGGTCTAAGAATAAATTTCGAGTATTTTTTACCAAATGGCAATAATCAAAACTGATAAATAGTGGTAGTTGTGGATGTATAGGATGGACAATTCTTGTTTTAAGCACTCCGCCACCAAGCATTTTAAATAAGGCTACATTAGATTTATGATTATCACTAACAAGCCTTAAAATAGTAAACCCACATCTATGTACCTGCTTAAGAACCTTTACTGTTACTTGATAAAATTGTTCTGTCGAAAGTGATTTATGAAAAAAATAACCTACAGGTATAGTGTATTTTGTGGAGAGACCATGTACAACAAAACACATTATTTTATTTGCCAAAATAGGCTGTTTTCCTAAAACTGGTTTTGTGGTGTTTGCCATACTATAAAAAGTATCTTCCATTCGACTATAATACAATTTTCCTTTTATTACCATATCATCGACTATAAGCGTTTCCTACTGTTTCAATTTTGTTTAAATGATTGATTTCAGTAAGTAATCTCGTTTGAATTAATTTTGATAATCGCCTCGTGTACTGCCTATATATCTATTTAATGTATACCTTGAAGGAGCTTTCAAGAAGTTACTTCTTCTGGCGAATTTATATCCTTTGCGGGATGCATATCTCTAAGCTATACACAAACGAATAGTATGTTCTGACCAAGATGGTTTTTTTCTTGCATAATTATGAATTTGGTCCAGTATAAATGTAGCCAACGAATTCCTAAGGTTATTGTAAGATTGCGGTTTATGACTAGTTTATTACCTTTTTTAATTCACTTTGTGATTTCACGAACATTCAATTGTGATTTTAATTTTTTACTAAAAATTTAGTTTAATATGAATAAATGCAGGACATTTCAGTAATTTCTCTGTGCATTTTTGTAAAATGGGATGAGAATGTTAAACAAACGTTATCAACGTAATTCAAATGGAATAAAACAATTTTAACAAATAATCAAGTTTGCGTTTTTGAAACGAACGCTTGATAAAAATGAATTAAATCACGCGTTTATGTAGGTTTAAAAATTACATTTCCAATATATTAGTCAAGGGATTCGCAATATATCTTAAATTATTTATAATTAAATTGAACTGTCGTGTGTTTTAATCAGATAGTTAACCTAAATCATTGTAACTACGAAAATAAGGCGTTTCCGGTATATTATATATATCGATGGCGTTTTGCCAAAAGGACGTAACCTACACTTTTTGTGAAAATGGGTTATTCTGTCTATCTTATGCATCTAAAGCAAAGGCATCGTCTGTTAAAATCTGGTAATAATATTCCGATTTGTATTTCCGCTAAACGTATCTTCTTGTAGCTAAGTGACGACTCAAAATGTGCTCTCCTGTAAAATTTACTTTTTGTGGGTTACGCCCTTCTGGAAAAATTGCGTCGATATACTTATTATTTCTAAGTCAAGTAATTTCGAATGACAAAAAATGCATGCGAAACCTCGCGCGATACGGTTTTACAGTCTTTAAGTTCGAACTTGGCTATTTGGTATATTTTTTAATGAATTGTTTCCGGAAGCCAAGGAAATATTTTTGTAGTCGCAAACTTTGATGCTACCCTATATCTATCGTTTCGTTGTAAAGATATTACTACAGCTAAAAAATTCTGAAAATTAATAATTTCGTTGTTTCCGATCAACCGTGATCGTGTTGTCCGTCGAGCGCGACTTTCATTCCATAATCGGCCGCATTTCTTCGCCCTTCAGAATCTGCAAGCACATTATTAAAGAAAAATTAACTTAAATTAAAACTTTTAGCGAATTTCCATAGAAAATAAAGCTATTGCAGCCTATCTGATGATTTCTCTCGTAAATATTTATTTATCAAAACATATTTTTTCGGAAAAATTTAAAAAGGAATTTTTGACACGCGACATGAAAATTTCATCAATGAATGGACTAATGTTCGCGCGATGCGGAATATTTTGTATTCCATATCGGCATCGGATCACACTGATTAAATTTCGCATTTCGCATTTCAAATTTCGGATTTCGATAATTAGGAATTTTTCGCGTATCGAGTGGATTAGTTCTCCAAGAGTAAATACATGTTTGTTGATGTTGAATACGTCTTTGTCGAGTATCCCAGATGGTACCAAACAGCGCGACCGACTCTTAAACTGTTACATAACTATATTAATGGAATTGATCCGTTAACTTTATAAAGATAGTCAAAAATTCGAATTTTTAAGAGGTAAATGATTGTTCAATCGTCACAGAAAAGCTAAATTAAGTAGTTTTACAAGGTTAAATGTTATTAACAACGCAATATTTACTTTCATTAAATTTCACCAATATAGTTACCAACCCACAGCATTGTGCATTTTCAATATTTCATTTATGCTGTGACTAGGTCAAAATCATTCTTGATAAACATCTAGATAATTAAATCCAAGACATTATATTAAATAAGTTACATTACTTGTAACGACAATTTTCATTTATAAATTTAGCAGTATCTGGTTCTGTCACATTGTTCAATTACTACACAAATCAGCCGAATAATTCTAAAATTAGTGGCAAATGTTATAACAGTACCCTCGTAACCACTCGTGTTAGTGTGTTATATCTTGTCATGTTAACAACTTGTGATTGTTGACAAAATGGAATTTATGGAATAAAAACCCAGAGTAACTTATACATATCGATGTGATTAATTATAATAAGGGCCGATCTTTCCATCTTCTGATTATATCTGACAGATATTTCCTGTAGAAACTTTTGTTCGAACAATCGTTTTTATAGAACATATCTGTCAAATAAATTTGTCAGAAGATTGAAAGATTTGCCCTAAACCTGCATTCTGTTAAACTTTAAATAAATTAAAAATCGTTCTGTAGTAAGTTTAGATCGTATTCAGACAGTTGTGTAAATATATATTGAATCGTTCACTAAAATATAAATACGTTTTGGAGAAGTAATTGTTGCAGTTACTTCTAACAATAAGTCTAATAAGTAAGATACGAATGTTTCACTTGAGTAACTACAATAAAACCCCGTGTATGTGAATCTCGAATTTTTTACTACCTATTGAAGTAGGAAATTATGTAGATAATCGTCGGCATCGCCTCAAAGTAACAGTAACTATATCGACGGTAGTTGTGGCAGATTATCGTAAACGACAAAAAGTAGATTTTACAGAAGCGCACATATTGTATTGTAGCATAGCTACATATAAGAAGATACGTTTTACCGAAATACAAATCGATTTTTCTGGTGAAAAAAATCGGAATATCGATACCAGATTCTTGTTCTTGACATATGATGTCTTTGCCCTAGATCCTTTGATGCATAAGATAGTCAGAATAACTCATTTTTGCAAAAAATGGCGTTTACGATAATCTGCGTCGATATGTATTTAAAACACATAAAGTGAAAACAATTAAAAGTATTGTTAGAACAACCACTTTTACCATAGATAAAATTTCGACTAACGCATTCTTTACTAATTGTATGAGGTAATATGCAAGCCGATATCATGAAATAAACATTTCTCGAGTTTAGTTTACGCAGCGAGGAGGTAGCGTGAGTAAGACGGCTATACAAGGATAGAGCATATACGCGAGCACGAAGACCGCGATTCGCCGATTATTAAACGAAAATGTTTTGAGCCCTTATTTTATTTATAAGTATCTATTACAAAAACATTTTTAAGTTAATTAAAATATGGGAGAAGGTGTACACGTTTTTATTTTTTTAATATATAGCTTCTAATTCAAGAAAGTGACATCGAAAAGTTAGTCTAATTATTTCCAACTTCAAATAGTTATTATATAAAAAGTATATATATTCTTAAGAAAATAAGAACGTCTTCACATACTTGATGATACATATTTTCAGATTCTTTAATAAAAAATTGAAAATTTCTATCAACATAGGTGTAATACCTGACCGAATTTACATTGAAATCCCTATATTAGTGCTTGGCGTAATCATCCTCTTAAGTAAGTGACGTTTTGAAATCGCAAAATGAAATCGGCCACATAATACATTTTAGAAAATTAGGGCGGAGAGATATAATTTAGTGTTAAAACTTCCGACTATTTAGATAAAGCGGTTATATATACTAGGAAACTTCCTGAAAAGCGCCACATTGCTTTCAGCGGCACGGCGGCCAACAAAAACTTTCTAGTTTGCGAGATAGAAAATCAAAACAAACCGTATAAATTTCCGATCTGACAGGCCACGTGTCCACGTCAAAATCACGAACCTTCTCCAGCTCGCGCGTAAAATACAATCAAGAGAGAGAGAGATTCGGATTTTCGCGGACGTGAACACGGACCTTAATACAAGATGTTGCCGTTCTAAGCGACTAAACTTATTTAAAGGGACGTCTATAAGCTAATTCCGTTTCCCTCTGGAACGGTTAAACGCCCAGGTAAGGATTTCGGGGACGTGTTTCGGCAAGAACGATAAGTTGGACAGATTTTTAACGCTTTCGCGTAGAATAATTTTTTACCTTATCAGAAAGACACAGGAGACGGGGGATAAAGAAATGGCGCATTTTTTCAAAGCCACTATTCGAGGAAAATTTATATTGCTACATTTATCGCTTGCGTTTGTGATTATCTTTGCCAATAAATTCAGATCGGGCTGCGAATTTTTACGCGTATAGACGTCTAAGTGTTTTGACGTGTAAAATGTTAAAATAAAAGTCGCCGAGGGAATTTTTCAAGTATACGGGTTATACACGTAGAAGTCAACTTCGCGATTTAATGGAATCAACTGTTATTAAATAAAATGTTATTTTAATGTGATACCGCAGTCCGCCCGAGCTAATATTAAACGACACGTTGGAACTAAAAGCCAAGGGAAACTTATACACGATGGCACGGGTTTTGAATAAATTCGCCCTAGCCTAAATCCTATTCAAATATGACGTGAGTTATTAACATGGCAACTTAATACAAAACATGCCTCGCAGTTGGACGTAAATTGCCTGTATTTTGTGCCGGAAGAAATGCGACAATTTTGCCGTTCGATGTCGCAAAAACAAAAATCTTACAAGTGCGATTTACCACTTACGTTACGGGAGAAAAAAATGTTTTAAATTAGGTACGCTTCGAACTCTTACGTCCTCGTAAAAGCCAAAGTGCGGAAATTAGTTATACAGTTTAAAAAGAGGGCGGTAATAGCGATTTTCTAACTTCCATGCAACTTCACAGGCCTCGATCTAACTCATAATTGACCGATAAGTCAATTATTACATTTACGGGAGGGAGCTAGCGAAACGACCGTCAGTATTCAGAACGTTTACAGGAATTTAATGGTCCCCCGTCTCTCTCGTCTCTCCTGTAGCACCGTAACAAAAAGGAGTTGTAGTGTTCGATGATGCAGGATAATCACGTTACGTCGGTTAGCTGCATGTCATATTGAATTCTAAGTATTGTCATTGAATGGGCCCTTTCAGATAGAATAAGAAGACAAAGGGGAGTTCTCGAATAAAAGATTGGACAAGTTAAAGTTTTATAAGGTAGAAATTTTGATTTTCTTAAAAAAATGGTAAATATTAAAATTTATTGTTTATTCGAACGAAACGGAATTCTTATAAAATTTGAATCAAATTTGAAACAAACACTTCGACGTTATTTATTGTCTTGTGAGGAATGATTTATTTTTCGTTAATCGCCCGAAAGGTGAAAGAAAATACGATTTTCTTTATTAATGTTCTACGAAAATTTTTCTAAATTGTTTTTCAGTGAGTTTTCAATCCATATGTGTTTACGTTCTATTAGAAAAAACGTCTGTCGGCCAATTGCCTTCGATTAAGCCACTCGACTTTGTCTCGTGGCTCAAACTATCGCATTCACGTGAAATATTCGCATTTCATCATTAGTTATACAATACACTATTTTAAATAGGGCAAACGGTACAGCGATTGGCCCTTTAAGCAATACACAATTTTATTTCGCTCGCCAAAAATACATAGTTGCAAATGTATATGTTTTAGTGGCATCAAGTCATTCAGAAAACTCTAAATTTTCGTTTTTCTTAAATAGTTTAAACATAATTGCAGCATTTCTGTGATGCATTATGGTTGAAGTGAAATTATATCAAAATAACAGTGATTGGTCGTCACAAGATAGTTATTGACTGCACCTAAGATAGTGATTGGTCGCCCTCTTTATCACGTACGCAGACCTATAAAGGTTATTTTTCAAATAAAAGACAACAAGGATTAATAAAAAAGAAACCTTTATTTGTAAATGAAATTTAAATAAATAAATTTTACATAAAATTTTAAATAAACATAAAATACAGGGTGTAACTAAAATAAGCCTAAACCTCTTAATGGGTGGTAGCTGTAATGATTTAAATCACATTTTCCTTATCAATAGATAGCCGTTTATTAATAGTTGCCGAAAAAATTGCATTTCAAATTTTAAGTACGATCCCGTCCTTACTCAATTTTACTTAAATTCATAATAGTGAAGAAACAGATTGTCGAAGCACAAATGACTAATTTTTAAGGTAAAACGAACATCGATATAATTTATAAATAAATAAAACGTTAATATGGATCGTTTAATATTTCGCTTAAGGTCTCTTAAGAGAGCTCGCGTTAAGGTTCAAATTTGCTTGTTTTACAAAACTTTCACTAAAGATTACAGCCAAAATAATAAATTTGAGAATTTAATCGTTGCACTATTGTATTATTTTAAATTATAGAATTTGACGCAAGACTCGTAGAAAATTTTTTTATTTTTGTTTAAATTTCAGGTTTAAAAATGCCTTTATTTGGAATATATTGAAAATTGTATTGAATAATTACAAGAAAATAAACATTTTTTTTACAAAATCGATGCATACGTCAAATTCTATAACTTAAAATAATACAATAGTGCAACGATCAAATTTCCAAAATTATTATTTTGGCCGTAATCTTTAGCGAAAGTTCTGCAAAACAGGCGAATTTGAACCTTAAAGCGATCTCTTCTGAGAGGCTTTAAGCCATCAGATGTTAAATAAGCTTCTATTTCGTTTTCCATCATTTCATGTCAAGTTCTGAAATAGCTGAACTCACAACTGTAACGGCTTTAGACAACCTTGTGGTGGGTTCGTTGTGACGGCGAAGGAATGCCTTATACCAACCATCACCAGGAAAGTTATTCGTAAAAGGATTAGGACGAGGAGTTTGGTCATTGATAGTTGCACGTCTTCCTTACGTCTAGAAAATTGTTTTCTCTGATTTTTTATGATCCATTTGACTAAAATAGTTTCCTCTCCATAGGACAAAATGGGATTTGGTCCACAACTGATTTTGACGAATTTATTGCTTCTTCGAAATTGCATCATTGCCCTTGGTATTTCAAACCTTCCGGATGCTTCTCTCGGCGGCATACCATTTTCTATTTCTTCTAAGGTCCTTTTGAAACTATCTTCCGAATAGGTTTTTTTATAGGTCACTCCAGATTCAATTTTTGGCATTTCGAACAGAATAATATTATAAACTGCAAAGGTAAAAACCAACCAATTATAGTTATTGGCCACCAAAAGATGATAGTTATTGGCCGGTGGCCAAAAACTGTAAGCGATAAAGTTAAGTCATCCGAAATTCCTAAATGTGAGATTAACAAATGTTACGACACATATTAATGTAAACTTACTAATAAAACAGGCATTAGTCGTAAACTATAGTTATTGGCCAAATGGTCAATCACTGATAACTAATCAATGATAACTACAGTTAGTACCACATTTTTAACATCTTTACTGATTAGGTACTACCACCTACACACTAGTAATATTTTTTAATAAAATTAATTCTTACACGAGGACTGAAATTTGTATTTTCTTTGTAATTTTGTGAAACGTTTAGGTTAACAATTAGTGCAACCTTACGTTTTCTAGTTAAAAAAAACAACAACAAACAAACAACCTAATGTGTACAGAATGCAGTAAAAAAATACATTAGTTACCATAATATATTACGTTGCAGTGTAATTTCACTTGCAATACCTAACGATAATAAAAATCTCGTAAATGGGACATTTATGAAAATTACGGTAATATACAACGCCGGAAAACTTTTAAAATTGCATTGCGCAAATGTGTTAAAAACCAGAATATATCCGTTAACAGTAAATTATAGGCCGCTTTTAATATGAAATATGTGTATCGAAATGTATACCGAAATGTTTAAAAGTCGAGTAATAAAAGTCGAGGAAATTCGGATATTTCCTGCTAAATTGCTTTATTGTAATTTAATTGCGGATTCCTGCCGCTAATTATGTTATAATTGCAACGTTCGGAACGGTTTCTGGGAGAATTTGGTTTGAAAATGTTTCGAAGGCGATTTTCCCTGTACGATCGCAATAATTATGATATCGTGGTCTATATACCTTATCGCCTATCGTCTTATACATATACAGGGTGGGACAAAAGTATGGAACCAAGCTTCTCGCGCTCAAACTAGTTGCTTTTTGAAAAAATAAAAAACTTACGTTAAATGGAACAAAAAGGTGCATCTTTGGGAGTTATCAGTTGAGTAATCACTGTTAGCATTTTACTCAAAACTACCCGTACCCACAACTGTGTCGGAAACTTCCATAACGGCCTCTTTTTAACATTCCATGTAAATTTATTTGGTTACAATATTTCTTAAATTTATCAATTCGCTGTCTAATGTCTTTTTTTTTCGCAATTGGCCGATCAGTTTTTAAATTTAAATACTCATACGGATGTGCCCGGACTTACTAAGCTATGGGGTAGGTCCGGATAAACGCAAGGATTCGCAAAAATATTGGAATATGAAAAATATGATGATTTGGAAAACAACGTATCTGAATCTACCCCACTTTCCTCTGCATATTTTTTTCTTTATAAATAAAGAATATATTTTTTCTTTATTATTAAAAACGCTAAAATTGGTTAAAATAAAAATTGGTGGAAATTGATAAAATTCGTCTACTTGTAAGTTTTCGGTTGTCGGTTGAAAGCGCACGGTGAGGTGCTTACTTAACTTCGCAAGCGGTTTACCGAAAGAAGCTTATTTTTCTTTCGGTAAACATTGATTAGCAACTTTTGATTGTATTTAAATACATTGTTTTTCCAATATAATTCGATTTTAGATAAACATTTCGTTTAATGGTTCTAATTCAGTTTGATTGTTTAAATAATTATCATAAGCTTTTTGAAAAAAGCAGTTTTTTGTCTAGACTTGTCTAGTCGACTTGACTGGGCTCGCTTGCATTTTTCAATAACCTCCGAATTGTCCCACTATGCACTTCAAATGCTTCCCGACCCGATTGGGCCGGGTTCCCGCTCGTCGAACTCCAACTTCCCCTAAAAAACTACGACTTGCTTCTCGGGTCCGCGTAGTTAACAGCACATAAACGGCACAAATCTTGGAACCTGGTCTATCGGTTAGTGCCGCTTTGCGAAAACCAACTACGACACAAATCGGCACAAACGAAGCGCTAACCGACACACCAGGTCCCAAGATTCGTACCAACAATCAGGTGTAAAGTTAGCAGCACATATAAAAATCGCCATAATTCGGGAACGGTTGGTGTTGCCGAAAAACTGATTACGGCGGCACAAATGGGCACAAACGAAGCACTAACCAATAGCCCACGGGGGTTGTTCTCGAACCATTCGCTGTTATAACGTATGCGAAAATGACGTCATAACAATGGGTTTCTATAGAAATCTGTTTGTTGAGATTTGTGCCGTTCGTGTGCCGCTAACTTCACGGACCCTTGCTTCTCGACTAGTTCTATCCGGCTCGACAAAGGACCAAGTGATATTCAAAAATATTTTAATAACGCTTTGTAAAAAAAAACTCCACCGTTGAAAACTTTTTAGACATATCTGGGTTAAATTGAAAGAACGTTGAAATTTTTTTGGTAGTCACGACTGTAGTCGAAATAATTTTCGTACGACTTCATGTAAATATGTGTCGGTTGACGTAAACGAATTAAATCCGTTAAATTATTTTTAAACTGAAATATATATATATATATATATATATATATATTTTTAATTTTATATCCAATAAATTTCTGGGCACATTTAACATTACAATCTGATCATAACTTTGATCAATGAATAATTTGATTCTAACTTAAATTGCTACAGGTTGAAACTTAACTAAGGATCTATTCACTAGTTCACCTCAGGTTCTGATAATTAAAGTACACTAATTTTTGCGTGTAACTACCGCACAAATACTCTGCTTTTCACTCATTTCACTATACTAGTTCAAAGGGTTTTGTCCTCTTAAGTCTTCTTTTCAAGTTGGTGTTGTCGAGGAGCTGGAGTGCCTCAGCATTCACGTGTTGGTGAAGTCGTTGTTCGTGACGTCTTGCGATTTTGGGAATAGTTTGATTAACTGTCTCTATTTCAAGGTCCTTATGTAGGTCACAGTTGTGGAAGTACCAAGGTGCATCGACTATGTCTCTCAGTACTTTGTATTGTAGTCGTTGAATGATTTGGATATTACTTTCGCTAGCGCAGCCCCAAAGTTGTAGGCCGTATGTCCACACTGGTTTTAAAACTTGCCTACAAAGAAGCAATTTATTGTGAATGGATAACTTGGAGTTCCTTCCTAGTAACCAATACATATTTCTATATTTTAGATTAAACTCTTCTTTTTTCTTTTTCACATTGGCTTTCCAGCGTAGCCTTGCATTTAGGGTCATGTTCAAGTATTTTGCCGAGTCAGCATATGGCATCTGGGCATCGTTTATTCTGATGGGTATATGCTGTTTTAATTTATTGGTGAAGTCTACATGCACAAATTTACTTTCGTTAAGTTTGATACGTCAAGTTCTGGTCCAGGTGTTTACTGTATCCATGGAGGATTGCAATTTTACAGCAGCCTCTTAATGATTTTTTCCTATTGCCATAATGGCTGTATCATCTGCAAACGTTGCAATGATGTCCTGTTTAAGATCAGGAATGTCTCTAGTGTATAGCAGGTAGAGTACTGGACCGAGTACGCTACCTTGCGGCACCCCAGCCTGAATTTCTCTTAAATTAGAATAGGCCTCTTTCTGCTTTATTCTAAAATATCTTCCTGAAAGGTATGATCTTAACAATTGAGAGTGTTGCTGTGGCAAGGTTTTGTTCAGCTTATGGAATAGACCTTCATGCCAGACTTTGTCGAAGGCCTGGACTACATCTAGGAATATTGTAGAGCAGACTTTCTTTTGCTCTAAAGACTTTTCAATGAAATTTGTAATTCTGTGTACCTGGTCTATTGTAGAATGGCTTTCTCTGAACCCAAACTGGTGTGAAGGAATTAGGTTCTTTTTCTCTATTATCGGTTTTAATCTATTAAGAAGTAGCTTTTCAAATAGTTTCGAAATAACTGGTAACAATGAAATGGGTCTATATGACGACACTTCTTGGGGAGGCTTTCCTGGTTTAGGAATCATTATTACGTCCGCTATTTTTCACATCGTAGGAACATATCTTAATCTAAATGTAGCGTTAATAAGATAAGTCAATTTTACTATTGCTTTCTTTGGAAGCCGTTTAAGAATTTCTCCTGTGATCTGATCAAAACCGGGTGCTTTCTTTGGGTTAATATTCGTTTTGATTTCTTCCAAAACTTCTTTTGGGGTGGTGGGTAAAATCTCGACATCCTCTTGTCTTGGTTCATTCCAATCTTGAAGGTCTTCTCCTACATTTGATTGGAAGATCAATTCCAAATGTTCTGCAAATCTCGTTGCTTTTTGTTGATTATTTCGGGCCCAACTTCCATCTGCTTTTCTGATTGGTGGGTTTCGATGCGTAGGTCGTTTTAAGCGTTTGGTGGCTTTCCACAAAGAGTAGTCAGTTTTACTGTCGTTGGTTAATTCACTTAGATAACTTGCGATTGAATCATCTTTGATGCGCTGTATTTCTCTCTTTAATTGCTGGGTAGCGTTGTTCAGGGCGGTGTTATCTACAGGTGCCCTTGTTTGGTGCCATTTTCTTCTTAATTTCCTTTTTTTTTTGATATCAATTCCCTAATTTCTTTGGGGTAATTATTGCCCTTGACTCTTGGTTTAATTTCAGGAGTATTTTCCCATGCTGCTTGCTGGATGTTCATAACAAACAAAAAACTGAAATAAATTGATCGATAAATCAGACCTACCCTCGATCATCGAACGGCTTCCACTTTTTCTAACTTGGAAACTAACGAAAATTTTATTTTAATGAGTTACAATAGGCACCTAATTATTATTTTTAGAATTACTTAAGAATTATAAATTTCTAAAAAAAGTCCACTTACACAAAGTGTTTCAAACGAAATAAATCAATAACCCATCTCGCGGTTAGCTATAGATAAATACCTGTCATATCGATGTTTATCACAATTTGTAACTTTATTTCGTAGATATATTAATTCAAACTTTATATCAACTAAATTTACGTAATGTACTCGGTGAAAGGCGAATTTCCTAAAATGCAATAAAGCCTAGTGCCTTCGTAGGTATAGTCGTAAATCAATTATTAATGTAAATACAAACAAAATTTCGAATATGTAGTTGGAAAGCTCGCAGCTGTTAAGCTACGTTGCTTTATATGTAGTTGCTTCAACAAACTTAGAAACTTATGTAAATTTATGCTGCCGTATCTACATTGACGAAAGGAAATGTTAAAATTTCTCGATAAACATACAAGGACGTGGAAAGCTTGGTAATTTCGGTTCTTGTCGTTGAAATGTATGTATACCCTACTAAACATAAGTAATGCTCGAACAACTGCCAGCGAAACAAATAAGTAGTACATGAAACGAATAAGTTTTTGGCGCCTTCGATTATTTGTTAGAATTAATCCGATTCGGATTACAGAGTTTCTCGTTCGTATAAGGGAAAAACAATTTCTTCTCGAGGTAATGACATACGCGGACGATTAATAATACCTAGAAGAAAGGTGTTTCTAGTTCGCTGGCCGTAGATCGAATACGTTTCTCCGATTCCATTTTATTTTCTTATTGCAATTTATTTTGGCCACGGAAGCCCATAAAAGTTTTTAACACTTTTCGATAGACAACGGTCGGAAGCGTTATTTATAGAAAAAAAATATTAACGGATTTTTTTTTAAAACGCGCTACGGGAAATCGAAGTTTTTCACAAACGACGCATGTTCGTGTCGCGCGTAAATTACATTAAAATTAAAATCGCGAGAAATTTATGCGAGATCTTTTTCGACGAAAGTTCAAGAACAAGATTGATTTTCTTTGGAGATTAGATAACTCGCAACTGTCACGGAACAAATAAAAGTGAACGGTTTAATGTCAAATGTATCGGAAGGGGGGGTGGCTTTAAATTTCAATAAACTGAAAGGATGTAGACGAGATGTTTAGCTAAAGTATTGCTGTGTTGTTTTCGCTTTTATGGAATCGGGATAAGCAAATCTGATTCCTTTCCTTAATGACGTTACTTTAGAATGAAACTACGTTGATTTATCGGCGAGGGGATGTTTTATGTAAATTTTTTAGCAACTGCGGATGTTACCAGAAGTTCCAATAAAAAATATTTCGACTGCTTATCAAAAAAAATATTTTAAACTTTTATGCGAGTATAATGATGCAAGCAGAAATTTTCACGGGGTCGCGATTTTATCGGGGAGTTTAATTTAAAAAAAAAATCGTTTCCAACAGGGAGAAATAAATATTTAAAATGAATCGTATAACGCGCGATGGCATTTTCTCCGGGAAACCTCTCAATTTATCAATCGATATAAATATTTATTTAGAAGTTTGTGGTATTATAGAAGCATCAAAGCTTGTTTTTCGTGACATTTAAAGGTATTTTTGTTTTCTTATTTACGTTAAAAAACGACCGTAGGCACTTAGATTTTCGTTTTGTATAAAGGGGGTTAGTGGCTTATTTTAGATCGCTTCAAGAAATTATACCTACCTACTTTACTGGTGGGATAATAGCTTCTATATTCGTTTCTTTATATTGTGCATGAATAATTTATGTTGTTGTTAAATACCAAGTTTAAGTCGACAGGATTTTAAGTAGGCGCGAGGAGGTAAAAAGCTTTAAGCTTCGTGTTTTGAACATAAAATAGCGGGAATTGCTTTGTATGTACGTAACATTTATATTTATGTAATTAGTTTACAGTTAAGCGGTTTAATTTCCAATTAAAAATTATCATTATTTGAATTTTTTTTTTGGGGAAAGTTTGGAAATGTCAGTCAAAATAGTTGCAATAGTTTTCTTAAAATGCAATATTGTATATTTCTTTGTAATTTTACGATTTTCGAAAAAATCATCAGAGGCATAATTATTCATAAAATAGTTCAAGGAATAATCGCCCCTTGAATTTTCGCCGTATGTCTAGTAAACGCCCAGCATAGTAAAATCTTCCGCGTCCGAAGAACGAATATTTGTAAAACAAAAACGAAAACATATTCTTTTAATTCTTTAAAAAAAAATAGAAACAAACAAATAAGTAATTTAGGTAGTTTAAAATGTTAATCAAATAAATTAAATATTTTTAATTAATTTCTAATGACGGTGTGTTCACCGTCGTCTGCGTTGATTTACGTTAGTTGACATACGCTTATATTTGTCAACTAACATGAATTAATGATTAAATGATTAAGTTAAACTATTAATATTTTAATGTGAACTTGTTCAAAAATAACATAAGTGTTAAAATACGCGAAACTGGCGTAATTATTTTCAACGGCATGTATTATTTCGTTACTCAAACAATTCAAAATTACCCTCGTTTAATTAGGTCGCCGCTACTGACCGCAAATGTTTTCAAATGACACCAACAGAAATCCGTCGCGAAATTTGAAAACGGCTGCTGAGGTGTTAACTGTATTATATTTTAAATTGCGACATCAATGTGTACAATATTATGACGTAATTTTAACTATAGTAAATGCAACTTATAGCGAAAAATGTCTTCCACTTACAATTATGCAAGTTCATCTGTAATTTTTCCGTATATCCGGAACGTGTCTCGCTCACATTATTTTCCGTTGTTTCGAAAATTGTTGCAGTTATCGAACAGATACGTTTTTAAAACAAAAAAACAAATGTAATTCTTGGTGTCACAACGAAAACATCTCGCTTAACCTACATCAAAATTACAAATTGCCGTTCTATATCGACGTGTTTATTTCAAATACTCTTCGGAATCAATTTTGAAACTATTAAACGCGAGTCCAGGTATCGATTATAATTTCCCCCGATATAAAAATTCTATTTCGTATTTAATACGCTTAATTCGCAATGGAACATTAACGTTATTAATCACACCATTTTTTTTCTTAGACCTCCGAAAGTTTCCTTCCGTCATAAAAATGTGATAAATGGTTTTTGTTAAAATATTAATATTTGTACCTGTAACTCTTCGCCTAGCCCCCGCTCATTACTCACATCTCGTGTTGAGCGAAATTTATTATTTTTTCTAATAATTCTAAAACGTCGCTTCTATTTATTTTTACGTATACGCGTACTTACATCAAATTTTTTTACGATAGACAATTTCGTCGATTCTTCTTTCCGGAAACGGAGAATCCGAAACTCGAACAAGTTAAATTAATTTTAACCACTTTAAACGGAAAACACTTCGCCCATCAACAAGTTTCTACTAAGTAATTATGCAGTAGTCGCGCTCCTCTAATTCGATAAACCATCGGTTTTCTCGTATTTAAAATACAAATACTCGCCGCCATTAAACAATTCCGTGGTCGTGAAAATTTGTTTTCGAGCCAAACTTTAAATTTCGCAAATTCGCTTGCGTGTACAGTTTAAAAATTTTTATAGAGCATCATTTAGGTTAGCGGCTGAGCTCTCCCATCGCATTTATGTTTTCTTACTTAACTCGTTTGCCTTTCGAATCGTCGAAAAACCCCCTTTCCGGTCCTTATAGTTAGTTTAAAGAAACGCGATGTTTTATCATCAACATTTTACGGCCGTTTATCCGGCTGCGCCCCGATCGGAAATAAACAACAATAAGTGTGCACTCTTTTTAGAACCATCGGTCGATGCAGGTCTGCACGCGAAATCGTTACGTTATTAATGAAAAGAGATCGTCGATTAATTTGTCGAAAAAATAACGAAATTAGTAAAAGTGCGGCCCTGGAAACGTCAATTTAATGTGGCCATTTTTAAGCCGTAACTTATAGCGCGCCTTGTAGAATACTTAAGCTACTAGAAAATTAAATTTTCTCCCCCGACGATAGTGCGCCAACAAAATATTTTCGACGTCCCCTCTATTTTAAAGCAGTTTAATCTCGCAGCAACCCTTTTCGGTTATTTCCTTCGGAACGATAATTTTGGATATAAACCCTATAACCAATAGTCTAACCCCAAGATGTAATAAATTAAATGGATATTAGACATCTTTTGATAAATTCCTCCTTGAATGTATTAAGTACCGCACGAGCCCTATCGGTTTTCGTGTTCTGAATTAGTTTCGGAGGGATTTTCGAACCATTTGGGGCATTACTCTTGAATATATTGTTTCGACTATAGTTTTAATTTAGGGTCGGCCAATTTATATTACGAGTTGTTAATTTTCCCCTTTCTTCGAGAAAAATTAGCGTTGTATTTGATTAGATTTTAGAATATCTGAAGTTGTCGTCGGGTTTTTTTTTACGTTTTTCTTATACGGACGATTTTGTATTATAATTTTCCTCGTTATGCTTCCCACGTTGCACAAACATTTCGAAATATTTTACAGGCAATAGTAGGTAATGGCAAAAAAAAATCCGTGCGACTTGCTTCGCATGAAAAGCAAATCTTTTTCGGTGAATATCTCGTTGTTATTTAAAAATGGAGAATTTCACGTACGAAAATAAAGCGGTAGTCTATTTATGTAGTATATTTCCGCAACCCAGGATAACGTGGGGCACAGGTGCTCGACAAATTGTTCAATTACATAAATGCTTTTGCGCCGAGCTGGATAGTAGAGTAATTTGGAAATGATCTTTCGACATTCGGTGTGCGCGAAAGTGATTAATTTTTCACATTTTTATCGAGTTTTAATTGCAGGTACCTATGAATGCGCACATCAAATATTCCTAATTGCGTAATAGCAAAGTCGCACTCACAATATTTAATAATAAAAATTAACAATTTCTGAAAATTTCAAAACCCGCTTTACTATCGGGCATTCTAAATAAATACTTAAAACGAGATTCCGAATTTTTAACAACCCTTCACAATTACATAATATAGGTGATTACTCCAATGGCGTTCCGTTTCGAATGCAAAAACGTAATCTATTTACAATTAATTCGCACTTTTATTTATCTCGCTTTAGAAGTTCTTTGAGTTTAGCAATTCTCGTTTTAATAAAAATGCAAAATAAACCGCCCAAAATTGTGCTTTTTATTTTATTAGCGAAGTGCGAAGTTAAATTTACGTAAGCATTAGATGCGTTTGTTTGCAATTATTTTGTTTTTATTCCCAAGCACGTGGGCGCCTATACTTTTTTTTTAAAGTTAATTTAAAAACTTAATTTGCCGTAAATATTTTTAGTTCGGAATATCTAACGCGGGGCCTATATTATTTTAAACGGCTTTTCCGTGGAAACGGATTTTTTCTGCGCTTTTTCGAGGGTCTTTTCGTAACCTGTCCCGAACAGAGCCACCTAAATTAAAGCTTACAGCATGCAAAAACGTGCTGTCTACATTAGGAGTCAACACGAAGTGGCACCTACGAGCCTTTCGGCCTAGCGACTTTAGATATAAAGATATTTTAATAAATTTATAAATAAATTTATTTTGTCCAGCTGATAACTAATAATTATTATAACAATTTACAAATTAATTATTAAAATTTTGATTTATGATGATTCTGTTGTGTCTACGGCAATGTCACTATGTACAGTGATGGATTTATTTAATGTCGCAGGCAAGAGCGTGCGTATACAACCAATAGTCCAACGAGGGGAAGCTATATGACGAGCGTTCTCGTCTTCTTAAATAAAATCCAATAATTTGAAAATTTTCCGTTTATGAATTCTGGTTAGGTTAGACATCTATGTTCGGATGGCGATGGTTATTTTATTACTAGAAATACCACTCCAAAACCTCCGTGAATGCGAAAACGTGTCTAGGTTCGAATCCGGACAGAAGAATTTTTTATTTTACAAAAACACACACATTACGGATTTAGTGTTTTCTAACATGTCATGGTAAAATATTAATATTAGTAAACAGCCTAAATAATAGGCCATTTATTGATAACAAAAAATTAATTGAAAGTTTCGAAAATTTGGTATAACTTTCAATGCCGATGCCGAGATAAGATTTTTTTAATTTACCTATTATGAGTTACGGCAATATAAATTGTAAATTACACTTCATTAATTTTTAACGTCACGTTTTTTAAAAGACCCTTTATTTTCGACAACGTGTTTAATAATATTGGCCTTTAGACGCTGTAACATTAAAAATTAATCGGAATTCCGTGTGTAGGTAGTATATTTCGCATGGAAATATCTAAAAGCTAAAGGGCCAAATTGCGCGATTGCGGTTCAATAAAAATTACCCTAAATTATGACCTATAGTTTGCAAATTTTTATGCGGCCCATAACATCTCCATTAGACGACTTATCATTTTTATGGTCCGGCTTCCGTTGTAGTAGGTAAGTACCCTGCGATAACCGATACGCGATTTTTACATGTATAACGCTTTGTAGGGTCGAAATTGACCCCGATTTATAAATCATACTTTATAATACGTTTTATCGGAAGGCACTTAGTTGAAAATTTAAAAGCAATTTCTGCAAAGAAAAGCGAGCGTTACGAGTTTTGTTTGAAGGGCGAAATTAAATTCGGCACATGGAAGGCTTTGATTAAAACGGCAGAAGATCCTTTAATTAATCGAAGAGCGCATGAATAAACCATAAAATGAAGATTGTCAACCAAAAATCATTAGACTCGCCGCGACCAGGTCAGAAATTGAAACGTGCACGATTTAAAAACATTTTTCGTCTAATTTCGGTTTCTCGATAGGCCTTTTTGTTTATTTTCGTTCGGGTAAAATTTGCCGTCTTACTTTTACTAATAACTAAATTACGCATCAGAGTAGGCCGCGATTATTATATGAACGATTGCGTAAAATTTATTTAAGTACGTCCTTTATTTTTTATTAATAACAAATACGAGATCCACAATAAGTTTTATATCGATCTGACTTTAACGAAATATTTTTTCCGGGATGGGTTCAGAACGAAACATCGATGTACTATCCAAGATGAAAGCTCTTGATATAATTTAAGTCGTTGTACGCTTTGATCTTTATATTTACTCTACCATAACGTTCAGTTCAGCTTTAGGACCAACAAAATTTCTATATCAGTAATGCGGGGAATAAAATTCGAATAACTTATTTAAGTAACCTTTCCTAGTTTTGAAATGGCGCAGGTATACCTACATACCGGTTTACTTTTTGTTATAATTTCGTCGATGCGAAGCTTTTATCGGAATAAGTAATTTATTTAGTATATACGGGGTGTATCACGACAAGTTTTCGTTAGAAAAATATAGAAAAATAAAAAGAGTTTCAATTTGGAATTTTGTAAATAATGGTAGTCGATTACGCCCTTTCGATTTAAAACAATTTTAGATTTTCACTTCTTCCGGTTACACCGGAAAAGGATACCAACTTCTTTATTTCAAATGAAACGCCCTAATTTTGATTATTGATTTGTATTCCCGAGACAATTATGCGACTTTTTATTCTAATTAAGCGTCGCCTCTAAAATTAGTCCTTTCGGAATTATTTCAGATTTTGTAAAAACAGTTGACAGCTACTGCAGTTGCGGGCTATTACAAATAACTACGTTTCTAAGACATTTATGCATGTACAGATTTAAAATTTTAGGTAAATATTTTAGAAAGTATGCTGCATCGAATGCTGTATTATAAACGTAACAAAATAATACCGAATGTTCAGAAAAAAATGCCGAACTTGTTATCCGAAAAATATCAATACCTTAATAATTTTAAATAGAATTTTTTTTTCAATTCTATTGCATTGTACGTTCAAAATTAGGGTCAGTGCGTATTTACTTCCCTCTAACAAAATGTCATAGTTTTAGAGTTATTGTAGAAAATGTATTAACCCTAAACGTCAATAAAATTAATCTAAAACTGTTAAAATCGAAGCTCGCGGTGTGCGGTTTCAGATGGACGGAGCACCAACACATAATGCTAGAGCTTGATGATGTTAATTCGGCGTATCAACGTTAAAAAAAAATGAACAAGTGTTTGGATGGAGTATTTGAACGGTGATGAGTTTGAATTTTTTTTAAGATTCCAACGTTATTCGTTGTCGATTCTGTTGTATAGTCTTGTATGACAGTAGTTATTGATTTTAACGTTTTAGATTATTTAAAAAGGCGTAACCAATTACCATTGCTTCCAAAATTTCAAATCGCAACTCACATTACTTTCCTATATTCTTTTAATCAAAACTGGTCGTGACATACCCTGTACACTTAAATATTTCGGTTAATTAAAAACCACCAAAGCCAAACTCGCGTTAGATTAATTATTTTTAATTAAACACTGTAGGAAAATGAAGTGAAATTCGAGAATTTGTATGTTTAGAAAGGTGAATTCGCTCGCAGTTTTCTTAAGTACATCAGTTTTAACCACTAGTTGTAAGTTATTTTTGTAATTTTAAGTTGTAATTGTTTTTTCTAGGAGTAAGGAAACGATAAATACGTTCTAAATAAACCCTTCGAAATTAAACGAAAATATTAATTTAGTTACTCATATTTTCTTCGTAGGCTTCAAAGAAAAGTTTCAGAGAAACCACGTCATCGTCAGTTTACAAAGATTTCATTTTGTCGGTAAACAGAATAATTCGATTTATGATGTACGCTGTAAAAATTAAACTTTTTTGAGTAGAAAATTAATTTTTTAAATAATCTTCTAGCGCTTCGATGATAATTTTCGAAACAAAAATCGTTGCGAATTTTTCGTTTTTGTTGAACTAAAAAATTATAACGAACTTTCGAACGATGTTTGGCGCAAATTTTTATTCGATCTTCCAGTTTGTTTACTAATTTTTATATCTTGCCAAGTCAATTAAGAAATTTATTTTAATATCGTCGTCGATGGCTTTCGTATATATAAACTTTAATTATCGCATTTTCCGCTTGTACGCTTTCATATATTTACAAATTCCCGATAAATTTCTAATTTATCATATTTTTTTAACGAAATTTTTTTAATGCGTAGGTAGACAAATGTCGCGATTTAGATTTTAAAATTATGACGTAAAACTTTTGAGGAAATTAACAGATAGATACACGTTTTATATAACTAAAGTTTAAAGGATTTCCGGTATTTCCCGAATGACTGATCTAATCTCCCTATTTTATGCCCGCCGGCTAAAGGGTAATTTCCTCTCTTCAAAGGGGAGCAATTAATTTATCATAAGTACGTTCGAAACGAACTTTTATTTGTGAAAATTGATACCCGAGTCTATAACTGAGAAATTTTTGTTGCAGATGTTTCGTTCGGACGGAAGAGGGCAACTTTCGGGCGAGATTGCGGTAAATTGAAAAAGATGAATTTATGTGTAGATTGCTGAAGAGTAAAATCTCCGGAGGAGCAGAGATTGATTATTCAATTTCTCATTTTCTACGCAAATTATCTTTAAAAACATAGGGAATCTCGTATTTCCCCGGGAACGAAATTAAATCGGAATAAAAACAGTAGAAAAGGGAATATTAAACATAAAAGGTCGCAAAGAATCGAAATGGACGAGAGACACGTTCCGGATAGGAGCTGCAGACGACACGGCGTGGGAGAAAAACGCCCGATTGCCATGACATCTCAGGAAGAGGGCGATATTTTGATATGTTTCTGAGAAAACTGAAACATATAGAAGAACATGGATTGTTCTATAAAGTAGTCGACAACTTTAGCGAACGTCTTGACAGCCGGCGCGCGGATTGTTTAAAACGAACATGAATCGGTAACAGATTGCCGTTTTTAAATTATGAATCAAACCTATTTTCGTTTTCTACTTACCTATAATTAAATCTAGTCGGTCGCGCAATGGAGCTGATGATGTCGCGTTTAACGACGAACTGGAAAAGTGCTGTCGGATAATGAAGGCGGGTGAATGGAACGTACGTCGTCTTTGGTGACGTCATGCGTGTGTTAGATAGCTTATTAGGACACTTAATTACTACCGTTTTCGCGTTTTTCTGTGCCATGTGGATGGTGATATTTGTGACTCTCTGTGACGAGTCGGGGGCGTCGATTCCGGTACACAAATACAGTACTCGCGTCGTAAGAACTAAGTACGGAACTTTAAGAGGAATTATAGTGCATAGTCACCCGCCGGTCGAAGCTTTTCTCGGGGTTCCTTACGCCACTCCGCCGGTCGGCAGTCTTAGGTAAGTGCCTTCAATTGCATTAACGCGGAATTTTTCTTACTAAGTGGCGGCGTGTACGTTCCGAAACATAACTAAAATCATCAATTTTGCGGTTCTTTTGTGTTAAAAGAAAAGCAACGTTACCATCATACGTTTTTAAATTAATCACCGCGTGAAAAATGTTTTTTTTTCGCCAGCATAATGGGCATGGTACGTTGACTTTTATAAATGCGACCTATCAGCTTAAAAGATGAGCACGGCACCAAGAAAATGTATTAGTAACGTCAATTTTAATGGAATTATTATATCGCATTTTTCATTACCGTGGATTTTCGAATCGTTAATATATTACCTACTTTTTTTTTAGTTGTTAATGGAAAACGGCGTTGCTTCTGTTTTTATTAAAAGCAAGTATATAGTATACGTATGTACTATCTGGTAAAAAAGTGGTGTCGCGTACCGAGTCGTATGGGATAGGCAACTCAAAAACCACTAAGAATTCAATCCCTTATTTTATGAAGGCGGAGTTAAACGACCTTAACACTGGTGCTTACATTACAAATTAATTTCGACTCGTTTTTATAACTAGATATTATTTGCTAAACTAGGGGGAAGATAAGATAATATAATTATCGGTAAATTTATTGTTTACATCAATTATACATAATTATGTAATGTTAGAATTTAATTAAATTGGTAAATATAGATATTTATGAGTATAGAATATTAGTATTCGATAAAAATATAAGTTAGTTAAATTAAATTAAATCGCGTAGTTTTATTCATTTTATTTTGGTCAAAACTTTCAAGGAAGACGATCGGTAAACTTTTACTTTTCTTGTTTAAGCTTTCCCGTTTGCAGGTATGAAACGAAGGTTATTCATTGTTATCGTTACCTAGTTAAGTGTTTGTTAAAAATATGCATATTATCGTTGAAATTTCTTTCTATATTACACCCGATGCAAAAATACATTTTGAATGAAATCGAACATTTTTTATTTATACAGGGTGTTTGGTTCACCGACGTATATCCGAAAGGAGGTGGTAGGTGAGTCGGTTTGGAACTTATTTAACCAAAAATACCTTTATACAAAGTGTCACGGTTTCTGAGATAAAGCCAACTTTGTGATTTTATTAAATTACTGCAGTTTTAGTATGATTAATTTTAATTAGACACAACTGCAAACTTTTAATTTCTTGTAACTTTTATTTTAGTAGTCTTTGATATCTGTTCTATCAAATAAAATCACTTGATACACTCTACATGTGATAAAACAAAATATGGAGTCGACTAAAGTTCAAAAATGTATTCTCTAGATATCAAACTTCGATCTAGTAAGCCACGTATAAAAAGTAATTACCTACCACCTCCTTTCGGATATACGTCGGTGAACCAAACACCCTGTATATTTACATGTCGGTAGATATTTATACCTAATTAATTATGTATAATTTTTAATATACCTAGCTACCGTTATAATATTTTTCCCATCTTTATATCATTCACGCAATTTCGTAAGAATTTATTTTACTATTATTAAGTAAAAACTAAATACGCTTCTTGTTCTACGCATAACTAACTGCCTTATGAATGCCAAACCGGTCACCGCTCGATGCTGTTGCGGGTAAAAAGCCCAGGTATAAAGGGAAATTTCGGGAAATGTAATTGCAATCTTATGTAAAATGGAAGACCACTCAATTGTGAATTTTTTGATATCAAACGATTCGTCTTAAAAAAATAAGCATTTTACATCATTACGTCAAACTGTTAATGAATAGAAGAAACTTATAAGGGTAAAAAATTCACTTACTTACGATTGATTACAAGCTAACTAGCTTGATGGAATTCTTAAAAATTTATTTTTTCAGAAAACGAGAAATTCTGAATCTACAAGTAAGACTTTACTTTTTTAATAGGTTTACTACCTAATAGATTTCACAATATCCATATTATAAGTTGTTTGTAATGACCTTACGGTTAATAATAAAATAAACATATCCATTAAATATAAAATATTTTGGTAATTTTTAGTTAGGTAAGTAAATAGATTGTAAGTGTAAAACTAAATAAGTGAAACGGTCATACAAATTTGTGAAACATTTGTAAAACTAACATTGATAACATTAATTACCTACAAAATATTATAAGTTATAATTTTTTATACTATATACTGTATATTACTATAAATACTTTGCATATTTTTTACAACTATATTTTTAGTTTTATGTTTATTGTGGCGTTAACGTTTAATCAGGAAACTATTTGTCGGTATTGTGTTTACTTAATATTAATTTTTTTTAATGTTTAGCGTGGGCATTTTTATAATTATTAACTTTAAGTTTAGATTGGATTTTTAAATAAATACTGAATATAAGTACACTTATCTTATTAAAACTTCTTATTTTTACATGCTTATTATAAGCTATTTTTAATCTATTATAATTTACTACTACCTTATAACGTTTATTATATTAGATTCAGAATTTCTCGTTTTCTGAAAAAATGAATTTTTAAGAATTCCATCAAGCTAGTTAGCTTGTAATCGTAAGTAAGTGAATTTTTTACCCTTATAAGTTTCTTCTATTCATTAACAGTTTGGCGTAATGATGTAAAATGCTTATTTTTTTAAGACGAATCGTTTGATATCAAAAAATTCACATTTGAGTGGTCTTCCATTTTACATAAGGTTGCAATTACATTTCCCGAAATTTCCCTTTATACCTGGGCTTTTTACCCGCAACAGCATCGAGCGGTGACCGGTTTGGCATTCATAAGGTAGTTAGTTATGCGTAGAACAAGAAGCATATTTAGTTTTTACTTAATAATAGTAAAATAAATTCTTACGAAATTGCGTGAATGATATAAAGATGGGAAAAATATTATAACGGTAGCTAGGTATATTAAAAATTATACATAATTAATTAGGTATAAATATCTACCGACATGTAAATATATAAATAAAAAATGTTCGATTTCATTCAAAATGTATTTTTGCATCGGGTGTAATATAGAAAGAAATTTCAACGATAATATGCATATTTTTAACAACACTTAACTAGGTAACGATAGCAATGAATAACCTTCGTTTCATACCTGCAAACGGGAAAGCTTAAACAAGAAGGGTAAAAGTTTACCGATCGTCTTCCTTGAAAGTTTTGACCAAAATAAAATAAATAAAACTACGTGATTTAATTTAATTTAACTAACTTATATTTTTATCGAATACTAATATTCTATACTCATAAATATCTATATTTACCAATTTAATTAAATTCGAACATTACATAATTATGTATAATTGATGTAAACAATAAATTTACCGATAATTATCTTATCTTATCTTCCCCCTATTTTAGCAAATAATATCTAGTTATAAAAACGAGTCGAAATTAATTTGTAATTTAAGTACCAGTGTTAAGGTCGTTTAACTACGCCTTCATAAAATAAGGGATTGAATTCTTAGTGGTTTTTGAGTTGCCTATCCCATACGACTCGGTACGCGACACCACTTTTTTACCAGATAGTACTTACATAGATATTTAGTTTGAATTTTCTAATTAGCAATTTTTTCCGATTGTCAAAGAAATGTATGTTTTGTTAAAATTGCTCTTAAAATAACAGCAGTCGTTAAATAACTTGTGGTTCGTTATAATCGATCTACTGTACGTAAATATACAGGGCGAATTAAGACAGTATCCCCCGCCCCCGTTCATTCGTTCGTTGAATATTCATATTAGAAAAATATTTTCTTAACAAAAGATACTTTTATTTTACTTCAGGGCCTACTGAGATTTAATCAGTAACGTGCAACTTTTTATTTTTAAACGACACCCTGTATACTTGTCACATTTTTCTCTATACGCTGTTATGAAAATATTGTGGGGTTAGATAACAAAATTACACCATTAAACACGATTTAAAGTTGAAACCCGTCCTATTTAACAACATTATCTAAAAATGACATAATTAATGACGTGTACAAGTCTTTTTTTGTTGTTGGTGTTTCTTGTACCGAAACAATATCTAGTTTCACAAAACCTTCTTAAAATGTTTCGAGTGCCTCCTAACTCTGCATTCTATTAAGAAATATTTCCAAATACAAACGTTTCACTCTGTTTCAAAATGTTCTAAATGGTTTTTTTATCGCCCCTTAAAATGCCCACATCGTTCCATCTATAACATGCAACTTTTAAAACAAAACAAAACGAGAATTAACTTTCTTAAAAGCAAAACGTTTTTAATTACGAAAGCTCACAAATCAGTTTTTGAAAATTACAATATTGATTTGCAATAGGTACATTACGTTTAAATCGTATCAGGTTTAAATAGGGTCTCATTAGGTCCGACAATTTCCGTTATTTATAAATTGTTTTTTATTTTGTCTTTTGTTTCCTAAGCATTCCCGTTGGACAATGTTATAAATTCGCGGTCACTCGCGCCCATTCACTTTTAACAGATTGTTTTCATTTTTGTTATTTTCAATTTATTTCTTCGATTGGAAATATTTATGATTTACCTACTTACAGTTTTCAAGACTGTTTTGTTTATTAGTGTAAGCAGGAACGATTTAGTAGAACGCAGGTAGCGTGGGACAAGGTATGGATATTTTTTAAATATTCGCTATAATTTTGCTGTATAAAAGCAACTGAACGGTCTTGAATAGTATATAATTTTAATAAACACACAAATCTTTTAAAGTACGTGTACGAGTTAAATTGCGAAAGAGGAAAAATAAGTCCTTATTACACCCTATTTGCGGTATATATATAGTAGAACACGTACTTTAGCAAGTAACTTGGAAAAACAAATTCATATCGTCGACCTATATCAAAGACGACTTATAATTTACGAAAAATTCTTTAGGGGATGCCGATAGCTTTAACATTTCGAAATCAACATAACTTACACAGAAATTACGGGGGTATGAATTCGAGGTAAACGGAATTGCATAATATGAAGGCCGCATTATACATGACCTACTTATAGCGCCCAAATGGAGTTTTCCTTTTACCCCAATAGATCGCAACTAGTGAAGCGTTTCTGAGACCGCGAAGGTGTTAATGTGGTAAAAATGTTGAAAAAAAAAACGCTCGGCTATTAGTTACTTTTTAGAATTTTTGAATAGACGAGGAGTTTTGGAAACACGATAAATAACGATTTTAATACAATTCGAAAGATGCGCCAGTACATTCACTATTAGATGTAGATATCTTAATTTAGGACACGAAATAATTTATATTTCCTAGAAGAAATATTTCCTGAAAGTTTCGAGTAAATCGGATTAAAATTGTGGAAGTTATGGAACTTTGAAATGTACTTTGAGTCACTATATGATGCCGAGCGCGACGTTTGAGAGGACGCCAGAATGCGTCGCGTTGTCGACAGAGACAAATCAATGTTTTAGAAACGGCTGCTGTAACAGAAGGGCCTATATGGGCGGGCCTACATTCGATGATTCGGTGTAAGATGGAAATAAACATTAAAAAAAAAGTCTCTATCGGCGAGCAAGACATCTCGAGAGCCGCTGCACAGATTTGCTTGACATTTAGGGAGGGTAGTTGTTATTTTTTTCATTTTGCAACGTTTTACCGTGAAAAATTATATCTACTAAAACTTCTTCAATTTAAATAGATGGGAATGTATTTTTCGATAAACAATTAAGTAGATGTATAAAAAAATATTTTAGTTACAGTCGAACCTCGATAACTTGAATCTGAAGGGAAGAGAAAAAACCTTCGAGCTATCGAAAGTTGGAGTAATCGAGACATATTTACGTGAGAATTTTGTTTGTAATTCACAAAGCATGTTCGAGTAATCGAGATATGTGACTTATCGAGGTTCCATTGTATTTCAAAACACTTTCTAAAATTAACAGTATTTTCGGTTTAACAGGATGTCGAGGAAGTGATGGAGAATCTATCTGGAGCGTGTAAACGTCAAAAAAAATGCCACAATGTTTCCTAAAATGTTTGGGAAATCCAAAAAATGCCTTAAACATTTAAAAACTTTAAACCTCTGAAATACTTCGAGGTTAGAAATGTTAGGGGGTAGTGCATTCTTGGCTCTTATGAGCTGATATCAAAAGATCTATTGCACCATTTTAAACATCATTATTTACCACGTTTGCGAACCAGGCATTATTAATTTTTAACGAAAATTAAAAATGTTAGGTGGGTATTTAAAAAATTGAAATTTATTTTTCAACTTTGAGGGAGCGCCGCAAGAAAAATTTTTCTAGGAACTAATAGCATTATTTTAATGTAGTTTATACGCCCCCGAGAGATTTTTGCCATTTCCTGGACGCCCTGTAGTTTGTTGTAATAATATTGTTTAAACAATATAAATATTTGAGTGCGCCGTTTTAAAAAGAAGTTTCATCAAAATCGGTTCTGTTTTTGTGAGTTTTGACAATTTTTCATAATAATAAGTCGTGCGAATTTATGTGGTCGTCGGAAAAATAATATTTTTTTTTCGGAAATTATGAATTTTTGCTAAAGTTAAAGTTCCATCAAAATGGGCCTTTGAGAAGAAAAATTAAACAAATTCGGGCAGAGGCACATTTTCAATGCTTAGCCGGTTATCATAATAATGTTAGGAGTATAATATATATAAAAACTGTATACAGTCAAATATACTGTCAGTATACTGTATAACACTACAACCAAAAGACGACTGTGCGCATTGACAAACAAACGTCAGAAGAAATAGAAATAAAAGGAGGAGCAAGAGAAGTGCATGTTTTATCGCTCGCATCCTTCGAGGAAATGATCAAAAAAGCCCTTGAAGCCCTATCAATAATGTAAAATCGAAAGAACATTGACGAATAAAATGATTAAATGTGGAGAAGAGTATATGGCCTAACATGAAATGTCAAGAATACAAAATTCATGAGGATTTCGAAGTAATAACGCTGTAATAACGAAGATCTGACTGTGAATGGAATTAATATCGAACAGGTCGTAAAATACCTACATTTGCATATTTCGGCACAACTGTTTTCAACGACTATACCGACGAAATCAAAAGTAGTAATTGAAAAGCACGGGCCAACCTGATCAAAATAAAAAAAAATAGATAGGTAACATACCTACTATGTGGCAGAGACTTGAATATGGTTTTGAGGGTTCGTTTAATTAGATGCTACGTTTTTGTCACAGCAAGCTTAAAAAACTGGAAACGTTCGAAATGTGGGTCCACAACCCACAGCCTACACTCAACCAAAAAAGTAAATACAATAAAAAAAACATTATATTAAGAAATGGCGTTCATTAATTTTCGTCCGAAGTACGATTTCATCATTACAACGTATGTCCAAAGATTACTTGATGTTCGAAATCATTACCCAATGAACGTTTATTGGTGTAATGACCTTATACATTGCTACATCGAATGGAGTTCATTACGTTAATGAATAATTTGACCGCTCCAATGAACAAGCTTTCTTTGTTTTCATAAATTAGTACATAGATAATATGAATTTGATTTATAGTAATAATAACTGTGTTTATTAGTAAATTATTCCACTGAAATGCAAAGTTTGTTTATTGTATCGATGAATGTGTTTATTAAATAAAGAAATATTCTTGTATTGTTACACTCAAAAAAATATTGTACATAATATCAATGAACACCAGTTATTGACTTTTTGGTCATTGATACAATGAAAAGTTCATTAACACTTCTAATACACTGAAGAAAATAAGTGCCTAATTATGCAATTAAAATGATCGTTCTATTTACGAATCATTTCTAATTTTTTACCTAATAACTTTCTTCATACCTACAATGAAAATTTTTATCGAAATAACGAAATTTTCGTTATTTTTTAAGAGTTATCTAATGTACGTTTGTAATGTACTTTTATTTAATGTACGTACATTGGACGCGGTACATCGAATTTTTTTTGAGTGAAAATGTACACTTCTATTCATTCATATTAAAAGAGTACAGTTACTATTTCACATTGTAAATAGGACAATGTTTATGTATATTGTTTCTGTAGCAAATTTATTTTTTGTAACGTTTCAATTAATTATCGCTCAAATATACCTACATAGAAAATTTGATTATTAGTTCTTTATTGTTAAACGTTGTCGATTAGAAATACAAATCGATTTTTCCGGTGAAAAAATCGATTTGTACACGTTTCTCTGAATTTGATATGTAATAGCAAACACAAACCGTTTTTAGAAATATTTTTCTATAACAGTTAATTTTTTTGCAATTATCTAGTTTGAGATTTTAAACTGCACTGTCTTGAATTTATCCTGTTTCTGCGAAGCCGTTAATATTCCTAGATTATTCTATATATAGAATTAAAAAAATACATAATCAACTGTATTTATGCTGTATATTAGTGAACTTAGTCATAGATACGATAAATGTAGTTTTCAACAATTAAAACATTAACTACAAAATACATCATTAAGAGGATGATTACGCCAAGCACTAGTATAGGGATTTCAATGTAAATTCGGTCAGGTATTACACCTATATTGATAGAAATTTTCAATTTTTTATTAAAGAATCTGAAAATATGTATCATCAAGTATGGGATGACGTTCTTATTTTCTTAAGAATATATATACTTTTTATACAATAACTATTTGAAGTTGGAAATAATTAGACTAACTTTTCGATGTCACTTTCTTGAATTAGAAGCTATATATTAAAAAAATAAAAACGTGTACCCCTTCTCCCATCTTTTAATTACCTAAAAAATATTTCTTAATAGATACTTATAAATAAAATAAGGGCTCAAAACATTTTCGTTTAATAATCGGCGAATCGCGGTCTTCGTGCTCGCGCGTATGCTCTATCCTTGTATCGCCGTCTTGTTCACGCTATCTCCTCGCTGCGTAAACTAAACTCGAGAAATGTTTATTTCAAGATATCGGCTTGCATATTACCTCATATAATTAATTAGTAAAGAATGCGTTCGTCGAAATTTTATGTATGGCAAAAGAGGTTGTATGTATATTGTAAATACATATCGACGCAGATTATCGTAAACGCCACTTTTTGCAAAAATGAGGTATTCTGACTGTCTTATGCATCAAAGGATCTAGGACAAAGACATCATATGTCAAGAACAAGAACATAGTATTTTGACGAAATTAAAGAGCGCGGATTATTTGTAAGTAAACAATATCCATTTTTGGCAGCAAGCCCTGATGGCGTAATAGGGTTTGATGGCATTATAGAAATAAAATGCCCTTATAATGGCCAAAATAGTACGCCACATGAAGCTATTGTTACCAAACGCATAAAATTTGCTACAATTGATAACAATAATGTGGTAAAATTAAAAAGAAGTGATAAGTATTACTTACAAATACAGGGGCAGCTCTTCGTTAGTGACCGCCAATATTGTTATTTCGTCATTTGGACTCCCAAAGGAATGGTATACGAGAAACTTGAAAGGGATATCAACGTATGGGAAACTAAAATATTACCAAAATTGAAAGCGTTTTATTTTGATTATTATCTCCCAGCTTTATTGGTAAACCACAATTTGTAAATAATACTTTGCTTAGTGTAGTGTAATTAGTGTAATTTGCACAAATTCTCCCAGTTACATTTTAAAACAATTTTCCTGATTATCATGTGAAGGGAAGGAAAAAGAGTATGAAATTTAATGGCAATTTACTTGAAATTTTTTTTAATTAAAACTTTCATAATAAGAATGTATTTCGAATTGTATTTCAAAACACTTTCTAAAATTAACAGTATTTTCGGTTTAACAGGATGTCCAGGAAGTGGTGGAGAATATATCTGGAGCGTGTAAACATCAAAATAATGCCACAATGTTTCCTAAAATGTTTGGGAAATCCAAAAAATGTCTTAAACATTTAAAAACTTTAAACCTCTGAAATACTTTGAGGTTAGAAACGTTAGGGGGTTAGCCAATTAGCCAATTCTTGGCTCTTATGAGCTGATATCAAAAGATCTATTGCACCATTTTAAACATCATTATTTACCACGTTTGCGAACCAGGCATTATTAATTTTTAACGAAAATTAAAAATGTTAGGTGGGTATTTAAAAAATTGAAATTTATTTTTCAACTTTGAGGGAGCGCCGCAAGAAAAATTTTTCTAGGAACTAATAGCATTATTTTAATGTGGTTTATACGCCCCCGAGAGATTTTTGCCATTTCCTGGACGCCCTGTAGTTTGTTGTAATAATATTGTTTAAACAATATAAATATTTGAGTGCGCCGTTTTAAAAAGAAGTTTCATCAAAATCGGTTCTGTTTTTGTGAGTTTTGATAATTTTTCATAATAATAAGTCGTGCGAATTTATGTGGTCGTCGGAAAAATAATATTTTTTTTTCGGAAATTATGAATTTTTGCTAAAGTTAAAGTTCCATCAAAATGGGCCTTTGAGAAGAAAAATTAAACAAATTCGGGCAGAGGCACATTTTCAATGCTTAGCCGGTTATCATAATAATGTTAGGAGTATAATATATATAAAAACTGTATACAGTCAAATATACTGTCAGTATACTGTATAACACTACAACCAAAAGACGACTGTGCGCATTGACAAACAAACGTCAGAAGAAATAGAAATAAAAGAAGGAGCAAGAGAAGTGCATGTTTTATCGCTCGCATCCTTCGAGGAAATGATCAAAAAAGCCCTTGAAGCCCTATCAATAATGTAAAATCGAAAGAACATTGACGAATAAAATGATTAAATGTGGAGAAGAGTATATGGCCTAACATGAAATGTCAAGAATACAAAATTCATGAGGATTTCGAAGTAATAACGCTGTAATAACGAAGATCTGACTGTCAATGGAATTAATATCGAACAGGTCGTAAAATACCTACATTTGCATATTTCGGCACAACTGTTTTCAACGACTATACCGACGAAATCAAAAGTAGTAATTGAAAAGCACGGGCCAACCTGATCAAAATAAAAAAAAATAGATAGGTAACATACCTACTATGTGGCAGAGACTTGAATATGGTTTTGAGGGTTCGTTTAATTAGATGCTACGTTTTTGTCACAGCAAGCTTAAAAAACTGGAAACGTTCGAAATGTGGGTCCACAACCCACAGCCTACACTCAACCAAAAAAGTAAATACAATAAAAAAAACATTATATTAAGAACTGGCGTTCATTAATTTTCGTCCGAAGTACGATTTCATCATTACAACGTATGTCCAAAGATTACTTGATGTTCGAAATCATTACCCAATGAACTTTTATTGGTGTAATGACCTTATACATTGCTACATCGAATGGAGTTCATTACGTTAATGAATAATTTGACCGCTCCAATGAACAAGCTTTCTTTGTTTTCATAAATTAGTACATAGATAATATGAATTTGATTTATAGTAATAATAACTGTGTTTATTAGTAAATTATTCCACTGAAATGCAAAGTTTGTTTATTGTATCGATGAATGTGTTTATTAAATAAAGAAATATTCTTGTATTGTTACACTCAAAAAAATATTGTACATAATATCAATGAACACCAGTTATTGACTTTTTGGTCATTGATACAATGAAAAGTTCATTAACACTTCTAATACACTGAAGAAAATAAGTGCCTAATTATGCAATTAAAATGATCGTTCTATTTACGAATCATTTCTAATTTTTTACCTAATAACTTTCTTCATACCTACAATGAAAATTTTTATCGAAATAACGAAATTTTCGTTATTTTTTAAGAGTTATCTAATGTACGTTTGTAATGTACTTTTATTTAATGTACGTACATTGGACGCGGTACATCGAATTTTTTTTGAGTGAAAATGTACACTTCTATTCATTCATATTAAAAGAGTACAGTTACTATTTCACATTGTAAATAGGACAATGTTTATGTATATTGTTTCTGTAGCAAATTTATTTTTTGTAACGTTTCAATTAATTATCGCTCAAATATACCTACATAGAAAATTTGATTATTAGTTCTTTATTGTTAAACGTTGTCGATTGTAGGAAATACAAATCGATTTTTCCGGTGAAAAAATCGATTTGTACACGTTTCTCTGGAATTTGATATGTAATAGCAAACACAAACCGTTTTTAGAAATATTTTTCTATAACAGTTAATTTTTTTGCAATTATCTAGTTTGAGATTTCAAACTGCACTGTCTTGAATTTATCCTGTTTCTGCGAAGCCGTTAATATTCCTAGATTATTCTATATATAGAATTAAAAAAATACATAATCAACTGTATTTATGCTGTATATTAGTGAACTTAGTCATAGATACGATAAATGTAGTTTTCAACAATTAAAACATTAACTACAAAATACATCATTAATAAAAAACACCAATTACTATCCAACTCTTCGGACCAACCCCGGTAGCCGCCGGCCGGAACATTAACAATAATCAAAAATAATTAGAAATAAATAAACAAATACAAAATTTCTACTCGCCCCCAAGTAAAAACCTGTATGAAATAAAACTTTTATTAAAAAAAATTGCAAATAACTACAAAATATATCATTAATAAAAAACACCAATAGTTTTTATGAAAATTTTTTTTTTAATATAGGTTATTAGTAAGGTGGCTGAATATTATAAAATTTAAATAAGAAGGATTTATTTTCTGTATCTTTTGTATCAGGGTTAATTAATTAAAAATTAATTTTTATTAGTTTTCCCGAATATTAAAGAGTTAATTTTATATTCATTTAATTGTTAAATAATTTTTTTTAATATAAAATTAGAAATGAAATGTTATTCGTTTTTTTAGATATCTGGTTTTTAAAGAAAGAAATTTAATTTTTCAATTTTTAATGTGATTTATTAATTTTTAATTATGCATTAATATTTTGTAGTGTTTAATGGGACGAGCTTTTGAACATATAGAAAGTTATATTTTATTAATTATTAATATGATTATTATTGTCAATTTTTTTTATAATTTAATAGTTATTATTTTTTTTATTATTATTTATATGGTTTTTAATTTTTTTATTTAAATTTTAGGTTTAATTTTGATTTTAAGTAATAATGACTAAATTAGTAAATTATTTATTTATTTTTAATAATTTTGTTAGGTTAATAAAAGGAATTCGGCAAATGTTTATTTTCGCCTGTTTATTAAAAACATGTCCTTTTGATTATAATTTAAGGTTTAATCTGCTCAATGATTATTTAAATTGCCGCAGTAATTTGACTGTGCAAAGGTAGCATAATAATTAGTTTTTTTATCGAGAACTTGAATTAATGATTGGACGAGAAATATACTGTCTCTTATTAAATTTTAATTGAACTTAACTTTTGAGTTAAAAGGCTCAAATATTGATTAAAGACGAGAAGACCCTATAGAGTTTTATTTTTAATTGATTTTTATTTTTTGGTATTTAAATATGAATTTTTAATTAATAATTTGGTTGGGGTGATTTAAAGATTGATTTAACTCTTTTATTTTTATAATCATTGATTTTTGAATAATAAATCTATATTAATAAATATAAATGAAGTTACCTTAGGGATAACAGCGTAATTTTCTTTTAAAGTTCATATTAAAATGAAAGTTTGCGACCTCGATGTTGGATTAAAATTTATTGTAGGTGTAGAAGCTCAATAATTAAGTCTGTTCGACTTTTAAAATTTTACATGATCTGAGTTTAAACCGGTGTGAGCCAGGTTGGTTTCTATCTTGTTTATTTTATTATATTTTAGTACGAGAGGACCAAATATTAGTTATAATTAACTTGTTTATGAATATTATTATTGCTTTGACAGATTAGTGTGTTTGATTTAGGATCAATTTGTTTTATAAAGAGGTAATAAGATGATTTTTCTTGATTTTCTTATATTGTTACTAGTGTTAGTTATTATGGTTATTTTAGTTTTAATTGGTTTAGCTTTTTTAACTTTGTTTGAGCGCAAGGTTTTAGGCTATATTCAGATTCGTAAAGGTCCTAATAAAGTTGGGTTTTTAGGTATGGTTCAGCCTTTTAGAGACGCAATTAAGCTTTTTTCTAAAGAAGTTAATAGTCCGTTTATATCTAATTATTGATCTTATTATTTTTCTCCTGTTATTATATTATTTTTTTCTTTATTTTTATGGGTTTGTATTCCTTATATAACTGGTATAATTAATTTTTATTTTAGTTTGTTATTTTTTCTTTGTTTGTCAAGTTTGGGAGTTTATGTAATTATAATTGCTGGCTGATCTTCTAATTCTAGATATTCATTATTAGGTGGTTTACGATGTGTAGCTCAAACTATTTCTTATGAGGTTAGGTTGTTTTTAATTGTTATAATTATCAGTTTCTAATGAACATAATAACATTGGGACTACGAACATGGAAATTAAAAAATGAACATCTATTAATAGTATTAATGAACTTTTCATTGTATCAATAGATCAAAAGTCAATAACTGGTGTTCATTGATATTATGTACAATAATTTTTTGAGTGTACAGTTTTGAGAAGGACCGATAAACAAAATAAAATTATAGATACGATCAAGACGTCAAAACGCGCTTCACTGCATTGAAAAATTCACATCATCGCCGAAAGCTTTTCGGATCGAACCGTCGATCCGAAAATGGCACCTGAAGAAGAAGAAGAATTCGTTTTTGGTATTCGGTAGCTTAAATTTGATCAACGATAAGGTTATTATTAAAAATCAAAACTTGTTTCATCAAAAAATATAAAACGAGAAAATATACTTATAACTAGGTACTTATTTAGATTGTAAATTTCAACTTCAAAGTTTACTATCTCTATTCTTGCATAATGAATTTGACCTTTTCGCTTCACATTTTTATAGCAGGTAATTTAATCAAATGCAATATTACGCGAAATGGAAAACAAAATTATTTTTAATTATTATCGTTGCTCTCGAAGCGAAGGTTTCTGCATTTCTTGATTAAGAAGTACTCCATTCGGAAGCTTAGCGGTGACTAAAACTAGGGTTTTGAATTAAGTAAATGAAAGCTACCGAGGAAAGCGCAAATCTCCGTACTTTACCTAAGTACAATAAAACGAATTGCGAGATTATATTAAGCGCACCTAATGGTCCAAGGTAATCTTTTCGCGTAAAAGCTTCTCCCAAAATTAAATTTTATAATTGTCAGGAAACCGCGTCAGGAATTTAAGATTCGATGCAGTTTTAATTGTTTTTTTGTTTTGTTTTTGTCCTCAGATACATGCCGCCCGTGACGCCTTCTCTGTGGAAATCGACGCGTTTGGCGGATCGTTTTAGTGCCGTGTGCCCGCAACGGCCCCCCGATATCGGTAATCGCACGGAAGCGCTGCTGGAATTTCCCAGAGGCAGGCTCCTCTTCCTGGAGAAGTTACTTCCCCTGCTAGCAAATCAAAGCGAGGACTGCTTGTACCTGAATCTCTATGTGCCGCGAAAAGGTGAGTTTTAATGGTTTACGTTTGTTTGGTCAACTGAAAAGGTGGTTCGAATTGACTCGACTCCATCAGTAATTATATATATATATATATATACTTCCTAGTAAAGTAAAGGAATGCGAAAGTTTCCTTATTACGCCCGAGAAGATAATTAAAAAGGAAAAACAAAAGAGCTGTAACCTACAGTAATTAAAAAAAAAAGGGACCTTACGACGGGGCAATTAAATTTTAATGACGAGAACTTTGTATTGAAGCAGAAACTATCTATGTTGGCGTAATTGATGGGGGGGAATTTAATTAATTCCGGAAATTAAATTTAAAAGACGTAAATTTATTTAAGTAGTTGATAACATCGAAATTGCGACGGAAATAAAACTAACAATTTCACGGCATTTTTATATTTCATGTCTAAAAATAAAAGTAGATGTCTAAAGATTTATAACGGTAATATGTCGCGTTGTTTGGTTGAACGCATTCTAATGCCTTTAAATTATTTTTTCAATTTCCTGAGAATTATTGTGGAATTTCGGTATGTGAACCGAATTTCTAACAATAAGATTAAATCTGTATATAAGTTATAAATAGCTTCCAAATAGGTATTTTTATAAATCATTTGTAACGTATACGTACAGTCTACGCAAATTTAAATGCAACTCAACGAGATGAGTGTTGTTGGTCGCATATTGTTTATAAGGCGAGTTCAACTCATTTCCAGTTTTAAATTCATTTTATGGATTAATTATTCATAGTGAACTTTAAAGTCAACACGTCAGTCTTCCGATTTACACGGTAGATCGGTTCCTGAGAATGCCTACCGTGCAAATCGAAATCGTGTTTTTTTTTTGCACGAAAAGCCGTGTAAATCGAAACGAACCCCCGAAATGCACACAATTTAGTCAGTTATTTAATTAAATTCATTTATTTCAACGTAAAATATAAATAAAATACAAATGAAAAACAAAAAATATCAGTCAATTTATGAAATAACAAATATAATAAACAAATAAAGCTATAGGTATAATTGTTCATTTTATATAAACTAGAAATACCTACAAAATTCATAAAAAATTCGTCCAAATGTTTAATTAATACTATCGTCGATTATTAAGCTTTTTTTTGCTGGTTGGCTGGTTGGTAGTGGCAATTTCAGATCGGAGAGACTACGTAATGAACACAGTAATTAACAGTTGCATTTAAATTTGCGTAGGCTGTAGATATCTATACTTAACGAAACCGAGTCTTCTCATTTAAGTACTGCTGTGTTCGTCGAAAAACTCTTTGACGTTTTATCGTTCGCGTTTGTTCGCTTATGTGACTTTTTAAACGCATTTTAGAGCGAGTGCCAATAAATAATCTTGAAAATATAATCAGATTCGTTACAGGTATTTTATCCGACATATCGTCATGTCGAGTTTCTTTCTTTACAACCTCCCGCATATTTTAGCGGATTAATATTTACTTAATGCGAAATAATAAAAACCAACTCATCGTGAACGTTCGCATTCTAAACTCTGTTTGGTTTTAAATCATATACTCGAGCAAGAGGCTTATAGACATTTTATTACACTACGCCCAGAAACAAATAAACAGAATTGTGAGTATATTTACAGATCATAAAACTTTTTTTATCTTCTAAATCTTTTGTTTATTCGACTGTAGATAAATGCACGCGTTTCGGCATAAAAATTATATTACTATCGAAATGAAAAACTAATAAAGTGCAACGTGACATTTAATGGTTTTTCAGCTGACAATATTTCTATCGTAATTATTTTCAATTAATGTAGGCTGTAACGAGCTGAATTATTATACGATGTCACCAACCTATATCTGCAAGTTGTCAGTTATAAAATATTGTATATTACGCGGAAGTTCGTTGATATCCATTAAACGGTATACAATAAAATAAATCAAACTGATTTGGAAACTGCAGTCGTCCTATGGTGTTACAGTAAACACTAACAGAATTGAATGGCGAACTAACAGTAATTTATCTATTTTCCGATTTTTATAGCATTAATTTTACATTAGAAATTTGAACGTCGACTATTCGTTTCAAAATAAATTGCACGTAGTCTGACAAATTTGCACAATTCGTTCCGATACCTATAGCTGAAATCGATACGGAAAAATCGTAGAGTTAATTTAAAAGATTTGTTAATTTGCGCCTGTTAATTAGCATAAATAAAACGTGGCGCATATCTAACAATTTCGTTACGAACTTTGTTTATAATTAGAAAACAACTGAAAATTCGTTTCCTTTATAAAAGTGAATTTTATCAATTTTTAGAAATTAATTACAATAATAAATTAATGCGATTTTTTATATTAAATTTTAAAATTCGTTATAATAAGTACCTTAATAAAACAATACCTTACAATTATTTAAAAATTCTACAAAGGTTAGGTTCAACTTTTCAGTTTCCACAGAAAATCGTAATAAAACAAAATGCAGGAGTCTATTTCGTAAAAACCTGTTAATTTTAACACTCCGTTTACACCATGGAAACGTGAGGTCCATTTTCCTGGAGTGCGACTTTTGCAAAACAGAACAAAAATTATGCCATCATTTTGTACAAGTTTTGTACCTTTAGTTTTTTTTGTACCCTTCCAAATAGTCAGTTATCGCAGATTGAAATTTCGCACTCCGGGGAAATGCTGGAGTGCAAAAGTTAAAAATGTCGTTTTTTTTTCTTGTAATAGTAAGAACTCATTTTGTACAGTTTCGTACAACCTTTAAAAAATTTTGTACCCTCCCGGAAATGCGTGAAAATGACCGCCAAAGTTCGCACTCTCGATGTATTTTAGAATGCTCAAAATTTATAGCCTTAAAAGAACTTTTTAAGAAGATAAATGTCCTTGTTTTTATATAAAAAGTGACTAAATAAATAAATAAATGTAATAAATAAATTGAAATTCAAATAACATATTTACTAGAACTTCAAAAAACAGGTATAAAATGCATTTTTTAAATATGATATATAAAAATATTGCGTAGTGTACTAATTCACAATTTTATAACAGTACATATACATTATATATATATATATATATATATATATATATATATATATATATAAACATAAGTAATGTGGTATCACGTCAAAACGCCGTCGACAAAAACGCCGTGAACAAAAACGCCGTCAGTTTCAAAAGTCAAATTAAATTGAACCTATTATTATAAACATTAGTGTATAACAGTAATAGGTATCTACTTACCTGTATTTATATATAAATCGAAATCAGTCAATTCCAGAATTTCAACAAACAGTGAGATTCGAAAATTTATTTTTAACAGATACCTGCTTACTTTTAAAGTAAGCCTAGTATAAATTCAGATTAATTATTGTTATATTTGGCACATGCTATATAATTATAAATATACAATGTGTGTTATGAATAATATTTTAATCATTTAAATCGTTGTATAAAACCAGACAACTTCTTTCTATGTTCGTTATTTTCAATCCTTCATTTTCTCTCATCATAAGAACGTTTATCACTAACAAAGTTTGTATAAAGACAAAAAGTACTTTTAACATTATTTTATCCCAACCATGTATCACGTAAATGTAGCATATACATATTATATTATATCTAGCATGTGCCAAATATAATAATAAGTAATCTGAATTTATATTATGCTTATACTTATGTACTTGAAAAGTAAGCAGGTTAAGAATAAATTTTCGCATCTCACTGTTTGTTGAAATTCTGGAATTCACTGATTTCGATTTATATACAAATACAGGTAAGTAGGTACCTATTACTGTTATACACTAATCTTTATAATAATAGGTTCAATTTAATTTGACTTTTGAAACTGACGGCGTTTTGTCAACGGCGTTTTGACCTGACGGCGTTTTGAGCAGATGGCAGTTTTGTCGACGGCCTTTTTACAACGGTGTTTTGACCTGACGACGTTTTTCACTAACAGCATTTTTGTTCACGGCGTTTTCTCCACGGCGTTTTGACTCACGGCGTTTTTGTCGACGGCCTTTTGACGAGATACCACGTTACTTATGTGTATATATATATATATATTAAAAAAATATATATATATATTTATATTTATATATATCATATATATATATATATATATATATATATATATATATATATTATATATATCATATATATATATATATATATATATATTTATATATATCATATATATATATATATATATATATATTATATATATATATATATATATATATATTAAAAAAATATATATATATATTTATATATATCAGGGGTAGGCAACGCGGCGCCCGCGGGCGCCATGGCGCCCCCGATCGATTTTTAAATTAGCTGAAAATATGGACACCCAAGTTTCACACTGAATTATATGTATCATTATGTATGACACCAACAAAATAAAGTTATAAAAAATCTGTTTTTTTAATGTCTATTAACCTATAACCTGTTGATTATCTGTAAAATATGCGCCCTCGGTGATTTTCAAATTTAGTATTGCGCCCTTAAGGACAAACAGGTTGCCGACCCCTGATATATATCATATTTAAAAAATGTATTTTTATACCTGTTTTTTGAAACTCTAATAAATATATGATATTTGAATTTCAATTTATTTATTACATATAAATTTTATCTGTTAATTTTATCAACAATTCAGAAAACCACAAATCTGGAAGGAATAATGTTTGTTTATCATTATTTAAACAAATGCAAAATATAAGTCACTTTTTATATAAAAACAAGGACATTTATCTTCTTAAAAAGTTTTTTAAGGCTATACATTTTGAGCATTCTAAAATAAATTGAGAGTGCGAGTTTTGGCGGTCATTTTCACGCATTTCCGGGAGGATACAAAATTTTTAAAGGTTGTACAAAACTGTACAAAATGAGTTCTTACTATTACAAGAAAAAAAACGACCTTTTTAACTTTTGCACTCCAGCATTTTCTTGGAGTACGAAATTTCAATCTGCGATAACTGACTATTTGGAAGGGTACAGAAAAAACTAAAGGTTGTAAAAACTTATACAAAATGATGGCATAATTTTTGTTTTGTTTTGCAAAAGTCGCCCTCCAGGGAAATGGACCCGGAAACGTGCACGTTAACGGACCTTTCAAAATAACAGGTTTGTTACAGAATAGACCTCTCGAAATACTATTGCAGTTTAAGAAATTCATAATTCAGCGCTACGTTCTTGATAAAATAAAAATAATTTAATGAAAACGTAAGAATCACTTAGAAAGTCTCGCAAATAATTAAAACGTGTTAAACATCATTGACCTCTTCTTGAGGATTTTTCGAAGTTAGTAAAATATTTTAATTAATTGTAACATAAATGTGTTCCGTTTCAATTAGTCGGAAAATTTTATTTTAATTTAATGCATTTAATTTTGGCGGGTTTGTTCAGTAAAATGCAGATTTCGCCGTCAGTCAAACATATTATATTAGATTAAATTCCAGATGGGAGGCTATAAATTTCTGCCTACCGGTACCTTTGGATTTACACAGCCTATATTATACTTACGTAAGCAAAATTTCCTGGCAATAATTGATCCCCGACCCGTATTTAGTAATACGATAATTTTGTGTATGTTTCGAATTAAAACAATTTGATTAAATTTTGGTTTATCCAGTTAAAAGTTTTGTCGTAGATAAATCGATAAAACGACTGTAGTTGGAGTACTTTAGTCGACGTGTAAGTAGGTTTTAATTTTCAAAAATCTTACCACGGTAAAACAAATAAATAAAAGCACTAGGTAGATTTTACCCTGTTATTCCGAAGATTATAGATATGTTCGATCATAAGCGTTAAATAACATTTTAATACTGAACTGAATTGAAGCAGAATAAATAATTCGCTTAAAAAATTTGGAGTGACGAGTGTCCATTGCTAATATAAGCTCCATTTTGGCGAAGTGAGCTTTTTGACGGATTTCTATGTATATTTTAAGGTTATCGCCCATTTACTCATAAGTAAATATGGAAAGTTTCATCCCAATCGAATCATCCATATTGTTTTTATATCAAGTTGAAGATGCATATTGTATTAAACAACTATAACGGCCAAGTGCGGCCTATCGTCGTCTGACGATAATTCGATGTGCGAATTAACCAGTACATATGGGTCTTTCAAATGCGGAGTACTCGTATTCAAAACTCGTTTTCACGATCTGAACGTTTCCTTGTTAGCTTATTTCTAAACAAATTGTAGGTATACACAGTCAAGTTCAAAATATACGGCACAACGAACAAATCTACAAAAAGTACTTACGATGGGTAAAACGAATTAAAAATACAACGTTAGGACTTTCATAATTAAGTTCGTAATTTCTTTGTTGTATCATGTGAGTCAGCGCAACGCTCGCACCCCGGGACATTAATTTTGAAGGTGACTGTACATGGTATGTAGATAGGCAGTCCAATTTACTTGTTTAAGTTTCTGGTATACCTTTTAGTAGGTATGTACGATAAAAACTGCATTTCAATATCCTACCTCTTATAGTTTTTGAGATAAAGGAACGTGTTCGTGCACAACATTTTGGTCATTTAGAAAATGCCACGCGTGGATTTTTAAATGTCGGTTTGTCACAAACTTAATTATTTCGGAGGCCACAAGTCCTCGTCTAGTCTATTAATTTGTTAGTCACTTGAAAACCCACCGTCACTATTGCGACTGATGTTTAGAATGTCTCGGGGAAACCGTCGCTCGAGGCGCGGGTGTGGGGTGTTCATAGCTAAATTAACGTTACCGAGATAGGTCTTTCATACTTCCCTTTTAAAGTTATTAACAAGAATAATTCATAATTAAATGATAAAATATTTCCTTTGCTGTTTTGTTGATTGCGTTTTAAAACCTTTGGTTTCGATAAAATTTAAAAATACAAAGTCGTCACCAGCTTACGTGTATCTATTTAAAAAATATCGTGCCCTTTTTTAACGTTTTATTACGGAAAGTTAGTTCATTTATTAATTAAAAATCGAATAGGAATAGGAAATAGGAAATAAGGGAACACGAGGGCAATCGAGAAATTCAGATTTGAACAAAACTCGATTGGTTTGCGGAGGTCTTCGAGATAAGAAGACGCGATTTGAACTAAATTAAGAGTTCTAAAAGATGGCGCTCACATTTACTCCGTTTACGTTTACTTACCGTTTACTTATTATACACTAGTCCGTTTTACGCTACTATAACGAGTTTGTTTCGCATTTATATGAGTAAAAACAAAAAATTGTACATACAAACGTCGTATATCTTAATTTTTTAGTTTTTTTTTCTCGGATCATTTCGATTAAACCGAATTTTGGATAAGCGAAGTTCGAATAACCGGGGTTCTACTGTATTTCTAAATTTTTTTCTGGCGATCGGATAGATCTCTTAAACGATTTAGTACGAAATGTAGAAGTAGCTAATAGCAACGAGTATAGTATTTTATTTAAAACTGATTCAGGAAATCGACTTTCATTATCTCAAAAAAATCTATAAGTATTGTAAATCTGTTTCTCGCTTTCCTAACCATCTTGCAGGGAAACTAATTTCATTCTAAAGTTGAGAAAAACGTAGTATTTCTTTAAAACTTCATTCAATCGTGATAAGAAATTAATTTGAAGATTATAGCAAAAAACGAAAGCGTACCAATAAATAAAATAAATAAATTCCTACATTTTAAAATTGTTTTCAGTTTATTTGGCATATTTTAATATTTTACATAATCAAGGTTTAATTTTTGGAAATAAAAACAATCGACTGTGTTGAAAATAAATATATAAATTATTTACCATGTTTCATATATCAATAAAAACTTTATAATCTATTTATTATAGTACCAAAAAAAATAGAAAAATAATTGAAACGTAAAAACTCGCGAAATTAAAAAAATATTAAGCCCTAAAAATATAAAACAACATAAAATGTGCAAATGCAAAAGTACACAACACGCCCCAAATTTAATAATTTTTTATTTGCCAATGCAAACAAAACCGAATTATGTTTTTTTTTCTTTGTTTCAGGTAAGCCCACATCTTAACATTGTTATCTAGTAGCGGTAGGTGTTTTTTTTTCTTTACACGTTATCCGAATTGAATTTAAAACGAACGAACGCGAAACTTGCGTTTGATCATACTTTTGTCTGCGATAAAAGTTACGTCGCGTAACAAAACGTTTCGTTTTTCTATTATTTTGAGTTGAATCCCGTAATATTATTCATACGGTTGTTCCGATGCAGTATGAAAACTGACGCACGCTATGCCCCCAAGATGAAAAGATAAAACATAAATTCCGCAATATATCACTAAATTCCTCAACGTTATAAGCCCGGGCATAAGTTTCGGGGCATATAAATAAGAAGATGAAGTAAAAAGAGCAGGACTCATAAATATGTAGGATTCTTCGAGATAATACGGTACGTGCAATACAACCTACAAGACAGTCTTAACATCGGAAAACTGAATCCGTAACGTAGGCGCGGCCCGGGGCCCGTTCGCTCGCTTTTCCGAACCGGTCGCGGCCGGTTGGCGAAATCCGTAAAGTTTTTCGCGAAATTGACGCTTCGCCGAACGAACGTCTCTGCACTCGGGTTGCTGCAGTTTTAATTTCTAACTTTTGCGCAACGTTTATACGACGCGAGGGCCCCCGGAATCGCTCGCCGATTTTTCTACGGAAATAGTTTCGTTAAAGTTTGCTCAAAGAAAATTCGCCCGCGTTGGCATTATTGAATGGGGTAATTTGTGCGCGATTTCATTTGCCAATTTATTTCGAAGCTCGCAACTACACGAACACTCGAACGGGCAGATATTGAAACTTTTCAAAGAATTTTTCAATCCGACGTTCGATTACAAATTAATTCAATATAAATCGCAATGCGGTACTATGTTTATTTGTAACATTTACCAAAAAAAGCCGCCCCACGTTCGACCGGCTTATCGAATAGCTAAATAGTAAATTTCCCGAATCGTCATTTTAAATTTTCCACTTCGAACTTCGTGGAATGGATGTTACGTTGGCGACAAATACGGTAGTTTTTTTAAGGTACCGGTGTTTTTATGCTTAAAACTCACACGGTTAGGTTAAATTTAAGTTAAAAATCCAACAATAATTAGGTTAAAAAAAACGACGTTTCATTTCGCCCTATTTACTACATTGCCGCTATAAAGTGTGTTAAAATTTTCTTTAATAAAACTCTCATTGCGATAACACAACACTCCGAATTAAATTAATATCGTGCAAACTAATGGCCCAGGCATTCGTTTAAATTTAAACGCCAAAAACGGAAGTTTCGGAGGCCTAGATCAAATCTACTCGTAATACTGGTACCGCCATGCGCCTTCCAATTATTGGCTTTGTTTAACGGTTCGACCAATCTCGGAAAATTCAAAATTAGAGCATTGTATCGACAAAACGTCGTTCTAAATCAGCACCTAGCAGCGCAATTATACTAAACATGACATGTTCTGCGATTTCGGTTCAATAATTAAAATAATTGTCGCGTATAATTATTATTAATTTTCAGGTGGAAAATACGTTGAACTATAAATTAATGTAAATGTAATGCGGTACGGCACAAGCGAGAAAACCGCAGAAAGAAGGCGCCGGATTTTTGCTAATTTGCTTAATTTAAATGTGGGATCATGCACACCGAGGTTGCGTAATAATATTTAATTACGTGCTTACTTTTGTAAGCGAGAGCATTTCTTTTTCAAATTTTTTTGATTACTAAAGTTCAAATGCATATTTGCGTTAACGAGGAGAATTGCGTTACTTTTTTTTCGAGGGGGAGGGGATAATTTTAAAGTTTAAAAGTTGAAACGTTGAGAAACACGTTTCGGAAATTAGACACCTACGCACACATCGATTTTAACGGTTTTCGTTGCTTCGATTTATTTAATAATATTTAATTTTAATGTACCGACCAGCGGCTTTATGTAAAAGGGTGTTTCATTGAGGACGGACCAGCCGACGCAGGACGATAGAGGATCTCAACGCGCATCAATTGGACCTCCATATGTGTTATCCGAAATTTGTTAGTTTATAAGTTATTTAAGTTTTATGTATTTTTAGCTAAACTCCGGTTTTGTAGACAAATTTCGTTATTCTGGCTAAACTATAGGTACTAGCGCCATGATTTTTTTTATAATCGTAGCCCAACAATTGGCCTATCATCCTAAACAATATTTTTTTTATTCGAACTAAAGGTATTTCAACAAAAAAAGAATCTTTTAAACATTTTATTAAAGCAAAAATTATTCCTTAGCTTTACAACCCCTAGCTAAAAATAAATAGATAGAAAAACAAATTAGTACCCATCCCAACTAGTACCCAACTTCTCTACATTACTGACAATCGTCCCTAGAAATTTCATCTGACCAGCCTTGCGACTTCACATCGAAAATTTTGTGTAAAGTGAAAAAAACGAAAATTCACTTTTTATTTTTAATCGAGATTATTTGCTTTAGTTATTGAAGGAATGCTGTTTTTTTTAATTTTTGTATAATTTTAAATTAAATCAAGTAAAACAACTGGAATAACGTTAATAAACATTTATTTCTATCATTACAATAACTGATCGAAGTAGTCACCTCTAGCGACAATGCGCATACGGCATCTTTTTAAAAAATGTCTCTTCAATTTTCGAAATGCTAATCTGTTTTTTCGAATTTTTTCACGCGCTTCGGACAGTTTTCTTTGGAATTCTTGTAAAGAAGAATATTGTTTGTGTTGCACCAATTCCTTATAGCGACTCCAAATAAAAAAGTCAATCGGATTTAAGTCCGGCGACCTTGGAGGCCAAGCTATCGGTTATTACAATTAACAAATTTAAAAAAAAGTCCAAAACACTAGCCAAATGCACAAAAATACGAAAAAAACACTTACATAAAGCAGACGATATTACCTAAGTAGAATTTACAAACAAAAAAAACACAAAACACAATCCAACTTCACATAAATACGAAAAAAAAACACTTAAAGCAGGCGATATTTCAACTAGCAAACAAGCTGGTAGAGCAAAGGCAAAGCAAATCACTACGAGAAACAGCACGATGTCACTTCGACACTTTGTTTCTTATCAACGCTAAGCGATCCTATTATAATGCATTGCAGGTACTAATAACATCCACAACAACCTAGCTCACATTTCGAATAATGTTCTCGATTAAAATTAAAAAGTGAAATTTTCTCCTTTTTTACTTTGCACAAAATTCTCGACGTGAAGTCACGGGTTAGCCAGATTAAATTTCCAGGGATGATTGTCAGTAATATAGAGAAGTTTTTAAGATGGGCATTAATTTTTTTTCTATCTATTTATTTTTAGCTAGAGGGTTGTAAAGCTGAGGAATAATTTTTGCTTTAACAAAATGTTTAAAAGATTCTTTTTTTTTGTCAAAATATCTCCAGTTCGAATAAAAAAGTTATTGTTTAGGACGATAGGCCCATTATTGGGCTACGATTATTAAAAAAAAATCACGGCGCTGGTACCTATAGTTTAGCCAGAATAACGAAATTTGTGGACAAAATCGGAGTTTAGCTAAAAATACATAAAATCTAAATAACTTCTAAACTAACAAATTTCGGATAACATATGGGGGTCCAATCGATGCGTGTTGAGGTCCTCTATCGCCCAGCGCCGGTTGGTTCGTTATCAATGAAACGCCCTGTATAAAAAGGAAAATACTGTATAAACATACTCCAAAAAAGGGATTTAGAGGATTTACCTAAATACTATAACCAAATTTTAAATGATTTGCAATAAATGATTATTTAAAAAATTCGTTCAAATATTGATTTTCATGTCATATTTTATTAGTCTTTTATTAGTTAATTGTTAACTGGTTTCCATCTTTTATAATTTTTACCACGGAAGATAACTCTAATGAGAGTTTAAATATACGATGGCGTTTGTTAATTGTTCGAAGTTTGTATTTATTGGCTTTCTACCATAATTTTAAAGAAGAATATTAATATTAATTATTAAGAATTATTATAATAATAGGTATATTAAAGTACAAATTTCATAATAAGGCATGTTTTTAACGCACAAGTCCAACTTTAGAAAATGAACCACGTAGCGGCGATTTTTGTAAATGACGAGTGCGATAAAAGCCTCTTTGTATTTCGCCCCTTTATACCTTTCAAAATAAAAAAAATCGTATACTAAGTACATATCACAAATTTAGGAAATTTTGTTGTGGTTGGTGATGGATCAATTATATGTCAATTGAATTCAAAATATTAAAATTTTGGGTTAGATTTATTAGGAATTTATGGTGAGACGTTCGACGTTACCGACTTCGAAAGATGAAATGTTGCGTATCGTAAGACGCTATTTATAGCACTAATTTCGGTGCCATAATGAGTTCTTTATAGATGAGTAAATCGAACGCCGGTGGTCGTCGGAAAATTATAGTGTATTATAACACGTCCTGAAATGTTACAGTGAAATATCTCTTAAGACGACCATGTTCGGTGCGGTTTAAAATCGGTCTTTTTTTTAGAAGGTGGTCGCACGGGCCAAAAAAAATTGTTTCAATTCGTCGACGGCGATGCAGTTTAAGAGATTAAATGACGCCCCTATCCGAAGGTTATGACGTGCTCGAGGTGTTAGCGGGAAGAAATGACAAATTTACGTTGAGCGTTGTCAAGGAGCAATGAAAGATTTCGTTTTTCCCTCTTCATCTTCTTAATAAACGCCTCGAACCGTTTCGCAATAATTGAGCTCGTCGTCCACGCTTTTTTATTGCCATACCATAATTTTCGACATTTTCGCATTTTTAAAACAGCGCGGTCTAATAATTTAAATTGATAATAATTAAGGGCGGGTTTTTTTTTCGCCTGTCGGATTCACGCGAAACGTCGTTCGACTTTTTTGGACTCGTAAGCATTCGAACCTTTCGTAGGTAATTAACGATGTTTTAAATTTTTAAACGCCCGGTCGCGTCGTTTTCGTTAACCGATTCACTTTCGTCGCGTCAAGTTTTAAAAACGATATTGTTCCGGCGGCAAAATTTTTCCGACCGACCGCTGCTTGCGCAAAATTTCGGGCCTTTTCCTGCAAAATTGTACCACGCCAACGTCAAGACGTTCGCCTCTTTATAGGGCCGACGAGCTGCACGTTTTCGGTTTTCATTTGCGTTTTGAAACCAGTCCTCGTCTATTAGGTCTGTTCCTTTTAAAATTTTTCGAATCTGCTTTTTCCGTACTTGCAGTTTTCAGTTAGAATTTACGTCGTGATAAACCTTTTAAACGCGTCTCTCTAAACTTAAAGTGGTCGCTTTAATTTTACCGCCATCGCGTACGTGATGCAATTTGCTCCGAACGAAACGAGAAAACTAATATTCAAAATATTGCGCGACAAGTGCAATTAATGCCTTTCCCTTTCCCAAAAATCTGAAAGAATCAATTTTTAGCTCATTTAGGGAATTAATGTAGATGACCCGAAATTTCAGGAAATGCATTTTGAAGCGAAAAATTATTTGCTTTACGGATTAGAAAATTCGCAAAAAATTCTAAAATCTTTTGTTAGAACAAACCTTAATATAATTCTAATTGAAAATATTTGGCATTTTGTTTTGTGACGATACCATAAAATTAAATTCGTTTCTAAATCAAAATCAAGAAAACTCAAACCGATTTATCTAAAAATTCTTAAGAGCGTTAAGTAGTGGTGTCCATATTGGAAAAACGCGAATCAAATTTGTGACCTTACGGAATTAATTATTTAAATTCTGCTTTTGCCGAAATGTTAGAAATTAAGTTAAAAATCTCGGAAGGTTCAAATAAGTAAAAAAAATAGAAGAAAAAATTGCTAACTTCTTTTATAAAAGCCGTGTAGAAAATCTACTAACCTTCTGAGATCGTATACGGTGAACTAAACACTTTTTCTAAATAACATTTTTTGATAAAACTTTTAGATTTTCTGCAATTTTAAACCGCAGTAAAATTTATTCCAACTTTATAAATACCGGCTACTATGCGTAAAATAAGCAATCTGACAACAAAGCTACGATATCTGCATTTGCAGCCGGAGATTATGTTTCGCCGATTCAGAATAATTTGTTGATGTATTTATTAACTTGTGCGAGCACTAGTTTTTTTTAAGTATTTTCGCCTCGCCTGTGATCTTTGGTGCCTTTACTATTCTGGCTCCCGCGACCTAGGTATTCTTTTCAGTACGGATATAAGTAGCGTGCTTAAATAAGTGTTTTGTTTTAAATAAATTTACGAGAAGCTCCTATTTCATAATAAAACTACAGCGACTTTAAAATTTAATGTCTGTTATTATTATTCTTCTTTTTATAAAATTGTGGTAATAATTCAATGACAATAACAAGTAGTTAACACCATATATTTCAACTCTGTTTAGAGTTATCTTCAAGGGGTAAAATTTTATAATTTCCGCAGTAATAATCAAAAATTTGGAGCAAGAAGGAAACTCCTGGTAGGTACTAATTGTATCCTTATTATATAATTATTATGGCTATTTATTAGGGTTATTGGCTCTAATTGTAAAATTGTAACTGTATTAAATAACTACAAGTCAATCACCATTTTTCTACTACAGTATGTTAAAAGTGTCTTACAAATTAAGTTCATTAACAAATTCGATATTACCTATGTTAAAAATCAAATTTAAGTAACCATTACATTATTTTGTATATTAATTTTAACGATGTTCGAAAAATAGTAATACCCTCACCTTAAGATCATATTATCAAACTAATGTTTTGCTAAATTCATTACAACTACAACCACAGTTACCCGACGTAACCGATGTAACCGAAGTACTTTAAAAGTAATTGTTGGAACGGGTTAAGTTCAAATAATTTACTAAGCAATATCACAATATTACATATATTGGTACATCTACAATTTATCATTAGTCATAACTTTACAATTTATTAATTAATAATTTAACAATGTATTATTTACAATAGTTTACTTACCCCTATGCTTTGGCACTCTTTGTACTCAAAATGGAAAACAAGACTGTCGTGTCGACTTACACCCCCTTTTTTATATCATTCCAAAATTATCGACACCGACCTAATTTGATTATTAAAACGAATTTGATTATTTGCGAAATGTATTTGTCATCACTTACCTTTAAATGTCGTAAGTGTGACACAGTTCTAGTGTTTCCTAAAAGGAATTTTGCTGATTTATAATTTTGCAATATCGAACGGGGTCGTTAGGTTACAGGGTGAAAAATAGATTTGTAAGGAAATCTGGTACCTATACGGTTCCATCATTCCAAAATAATCTAAGAGTGTTAGCATCGTGTGGTTGTAAAAAAGGTATTCTTCTAACATGCATTATTTGCTGATTTATACATTTCGTTTCATCATGTTTTTTAGACTACCGTAGCAAAACGTGCACATGTAGGAAAAATCGAATGAGTTGCATTGATTCCTGTAGATGTGTGGGACAAAAATGTACCAATGCAGTGAAAATTGCAAATGTGTCAATGTATAATGAATAAAATTACGTTAATTAAATTAACGTTAAATTTTAAAGTCGCTGTAGTTTTATTATGAAATAGGAGCTTCTCGTAAATTTATTTAAAACAAAACGCTTCTTATATTACGTACTTAATTATTAAAATAACGGATAAGGTGTATCTACAACAATTATATTATTATATTGGCATATGTAATTTAGAATTACGTATAGAAGGATAGAAAGCTACGGCAAAAAATGAGATGGGAGCGCCGAAAGAAGCGACGAAACCCACAATCTCAGCGTGATTCAGAAAATGCAATTTTCACATGTTTTCACTTTTAATTATCTATCTTAATTATAAAGCCCTGCAAAAATATAATTCTTGTGCCGTCGAATGCTATATAGGTGAACCAAACATTTTTAAAGAATAAAATTTTTCGACATGTCCTACTGTTTCGCAGTTATGACAGTATAAACGGAAAAAAAACGCGTAATTGAAGTGAACTTTTTACCAGTTCGAACCGAGATATCGGCCCCGAAAGTTATTTTTCTCCATAAGAGCCCATGTATTTCGGGTTTTTTCGAAATTTTTTAAACGATTAATTCCACAAAACCAATTACGAATTTTACGGCAAAAGAAAGTTCACTTTAGTACGCCGAATAACTCTTTCGGTGAAGATGGTGCTCTTTATACTGGACGATTTTTGACGTCTTTGGCTTTTTAAATAAAAAAATACGTTCTTTCGGTCTGTCGAGGTTTCATCTTGTAACCTCGACAGCTCCACGACAGTCATTTCTCAGAGCTTCGAGTACTCTACTATAAGTATTTAAATCGAAATACCTAGAACTTTTTAAGTAGTACCGGATGTTTACGATAATAATGTATCACCTTATAGTTAGCTATGCCTAACAGTGTTGTCGTTAAAGCCAATCGCGAAACAAAATTTACAAGCCCAACTAACAACGTACAAGGTCAAATTCTCTCTCATCAGCTGATACATATTGCTCTTAACGCAAAATTATAAAGCCCTCAAGTTTTTGTTTGCGATAAACAGTGCCTACGTACTACGTATTTACCTTTACTTTGAACAAACAAGATTTTATTAATAATTAAATCGAAGTACTTTAGTAAACTGAAAGTAACTTCAGCCCGTAGCAGCATTAAATAGGATTAGGTTAACGCAGCTGCTTTTTAGTGGACTTGTCGCGATTTTATTTCGTAAACCAATAAAGGATTATTTTATTTGTAACGCGTTTTGCGATTAGTTGTTTCGAAATTCTTCAACGGTCGTTATTATTCCGGTTTAAACAAACAATTCTCGATGTATTTTTTACTCGGCCATTGTTTATCGCGTTGAATATTAACTGTTTTTAAAACAGACCCCAAAACGTAGTACCCAACGTGTGTGTATATGTAGGTGTTTTGTATTCTCAGAAGGACCGTGCCCTAAAAATTCGGATAACGTCGTTTTATATGTTTCATACAAATGTCACTACCGAGACTCACTTTTTACATTTTTAAAATATCGACGCCTCGCAGTTTTCTTTCGCATGAAAAATGTTTTTGTTTCTGTTGTAGTTCAGAAAATGAACGTTAAAAATTACTTTGTTTTTCGTCGTTTCTCGAAGCGTTATTTAAAAAATACGGGACAGAATGGCGGATTTTGTGCTAATGTTACACTCGAGTTAAAAGAACTACCCGGGTATTAACTTGCCTGCAATTTGGAACAAGACTACCTATTTCGTTCGGTTTCTCGTGTATCAAAGCACTTTACTAACAAAAAACAAACCATCTACCTTGCAACTTGGCGTATTATATTTCGGTCATCGGATATGTCGAGGCATTGTGCCGACTTTCTTTCAAAGGTTAAAACAACCGACGCGACGTGGAAATTTCTTAATAATGTTATTGATGTAATTGCCGGTTTTTGAATGGAACGAATTCGACGACTAACTTTTTCTATTAAAATCAATTTTAAGAGGCGACAGCAGATGTATAAAAATTTAGAAAGTGCCTGTCGCAGACTCGGAACGTCCATACGAATCATATATGACCTAATAAAGTTGGCTTTGAAATTTACGGGTATAAAATAAAGAGGGAAAATTCTTATTGAAAGCTCGGAAAAAACTTCTTTTATTGGAAGTTCCTGCGTGTTGTATACATATATCGACTTATCTCTCGATTTCCATTACTTACAATTAATACCGTTCGCGTCTATTTGTGTGAGCCATTATTTGAAAAATGTTTACAGATACGTATTGTAATTTAACCCTTGTAACTTGACTGTTATTTAAACACCCGCTAACAGCAAAATCTTATTTTTTTTTAGAAAAAATATATTTCTGTTTTTATATGCGTTATCAAAACCTTTACCAAAGTGAGCATTTGTTTAACTGCATTGTTTTTGTCAAATATTTTAGCCGTACAAAGCGGGCCCGTGAAGTTAGCAGCACATGAACGGCACAAATCACGGGACCTGGTCCGTTCGTTTGTGCTTCGTTTGTGCCGATTTGTCCCGTAATCAATTTTCCGGCAACACGAACCGTTCCCGAGTTATCACGATTTTTAGATGTGCTGCTAACTTCATACCCGATTTTCGGCACAAATCTCGGGACCTGATCCATTTGTTTGTGCTTCGTTTGTGCCGATTTGTGCCGTAATCAGTTTTTCGGCAACACAAACCGTTCCCGAGTTATCGCGATTTTTAGATGGACTGCAAACTTCGCACCTGATTGATCGCACAAATGTTGGGACCTAATCTGACCGTTAGTGCTCGTTTTTACTAGTTTAAATTTTAAGTAGTTTTAATTAGTAGTATTTTAATTGCTAGTTTAGTATTTTAAATGAGGTAGTTTATTGGTTTGACATTACATAAAAAAAAATTATTGGTTAACGCGATAACTTCTTTATAGTTATCTTGCAACTTTAATTTTAATATACGCTTTATCGTCATTTACGACTAAATGACCCTAATACAAGTTCATGTTTGCCCATTTACGGTAAACAACATGCGTGGCGGTAGATGGACAAAACAAATTATATGTTTAAATAAAAATGTTTAATGTTGAGTTATAACTCAAAAACGGTTAATATTGCTGAAAAACTAATTAGGTACTTATGACATAAACTAGCAAAAACGAGCACTAACGGTTAGATTAGGTCCCAAGATTTGTGCGATTAATCAGGTGCGAAGTTTGCAGTACATCTAAAAATCGCGATAACTCGGGAACGGTTCGTGTTGCCGAAAAACTGATTACGGCACAAATCGGTACAAACGAAGCACAAACGAATGGACCAGGTCCCGAGATTTGTGGCGTTCATGTGCTGCTAACTTCACGGACCCGTACAAAGCTGTACTCAAAAGTGATGCGTTTTTTCGAAAAGTCAATAGGTCGATAACCTACATATTATTAAATAAATATTGACTCTTGTTAAAATTAGAACAAAATTTCACTTAAAATTTCAACTTTTATCGAGGAGTGAACTGCTGATCGAAATTATGTACTTTTACACTATTTATTTACCCACTATTGCCTAACATTTCCTATTATTTCCCGACTATTACCTACTATTTCCTAAACGTTGCACACCATATCACTCCAGTGATTTACCCCTCGTTTTTAATTTATTCTTGTTTTCAAAAAACCGCTGCACTTTTTAGTTTTTTAGCTACTATACAGTGATTGAGATATTGCAAAACTCGTTAATTTGATGTACAAGACGAAAACCGAACATAAAATATGTTGATAATAAAATAATAGATATTGTTTTTATTTATGCGCAACAATTTAAATCAAATAATAAACAACAGTTAAGTAGTCGGATTTGGTCAAATTAGTCTAGTTAACGATCAAGGCCTATGCGGCACTATATTGTGATTAGTGGAGATTTTATGGATACACATCAAAAGAAACAATCGGTCGATTTTAAAATAACCAAACCAAAAGAAAATTTGTACTTCTTCTTTTAATAAATTGTTTTATAAAATAATTAACCCAACTTTTCTCCGAATACGATCAACAACGGGAACAAATACGAATTAGATAATACACGGCGGGTGCGTTCGAAGTACACATACAGGGCGTTACAGAAAGTAACGCCCGTCCTTTCAAGGATCGAATCGGTAAGTTAAAAGAAATCGAAAGTCGAGAACAACAACATTTCCGATTGCCCTTCTCGGTCTCGATTCGGTGGTTTTCTTTATGGGATTACCTCAAAAAAAGTTTACTTCCCCGCCAAATCGCGCAAAAGTTGCTATATTTGAACATCGTTTGTATTTTTATTTTCATAAACTTCAACGTCGCGTTATTTTCTGTCCTTAAAATTGTAAAGGAGGCCGATCGGAAATTTTGTCACTCTCGACTTTCGATTTTTCTAAGCTTACCGATTCGATCCTTGATAAGGACGAACGTTACTTTTGTAACATCCTGTATAACGTGCGGCTTATTTATCGAGTTTTCTATTCACTCTTTTTTCTTAAATACCGTTTTATTTTATTTACTGCCGTTCACCACAGTAATGTTTCAGTTAATAAGCTTAATTCGCTTTGTAAAAAAAACTTGGCACTTATTTAAATTATTTTTATTGTTAAAAAGGCGAAAGTTTTTTTTCGGATGTGAGTTTTAATTAAATGACCGATCAAGGAGGAAGTCGTAATTTTCCATTTTGGATTGTTTTACATGTAAGTACGTCGTTAAATTGTTAAATTACAGTCAGGCAGTTGTTCGTTGATAATTTTTTTTTATTAGCGGAAACGCTTTTTATTCGATTTCAATAAAAACGTCTGAAAGAAATGGATCCATAATTCAATTGAAAGAATATAGACGTTCGCAAGAAATATAGGTTAATTAAACAATATTTCGATCTCTTAAAAATAACCAATTACGCACATAATAAATAGAACACGAAAAACGTTTTAGGAGAAAGGAAAGCACTAAATTCTTTGTTAAACTCCAGCTTTTTTCTTTAATTGAGTTTCAACAAAATGATTCTATTCATTCGCTCGCGTTCTTCAGTTTTGTTTCCATTTCTTAAGTTTGTAGGCATTTCTAATTTTCTTTTTGTTGTTCCGTTTTTTTCCTCCTTTTTATTATTTAGGGGCGCATTTCGGTCCTAACGTGTTTGTTTTAATTTCGGCAGATTGTCTTATCCCGTCACGCGGAAATGCAGCGAGCCATATATTTTAAATACAAAATCAACGACGTGTTATTGACGGGAAATGCAGTTTACTGAATTTTTTGAGGGTTATTTAACGGTCTAACGTTGATTGATGAATTTCGTGCGTGAAGTTCGCCGTTTCGCGAGCTTTAAATAACCATATATCGAGATAAATGAACTTGCCGAACTGAAACAACTATTTAAAATATAAGGGACGAATTTCGGACGGGTAACTATTAAAAAAAAAAAAAACGTTCGGTATAATGAAAAATTTTTGTTGATTGCGCGAACGGTCGTTAAAAAGAAAAAAGATGAAAGATATGATTGATTTATGTACCTAAAATAACGATTACGAAAAAAAAAGCGCACAAAGAGAACAACAAAGCCAACATTTTATGATGACATCAGGAAATTTCGATATTAATTTACTTTTGTCCCGCTGCGTTCGTATACCGATGAAAATGTTTGATCTCTGCTGCTGTAAAATGACGAATTGTTTACGAGCGCGTAATTATCTGTAGCACACGAGCAAGCCGAAACTAGATTCATTATATAACGTAAATTATGACGCAGATATCCGAATTATGTATATTCTCGTGGGGGGAAAGATTTTATATTCTCGGGCACGACCGTTCCACTGGAAATATCGCGAATTGTTTACACGAAATCAAAACAACTGCTAAAAGTGCTTTACGTCTTAAATTGCGAGATTATGAATGCGACTTTGAAGACGTTGGAAGTTTAGGGCATGTCGAACCCGTCTTCGTTGAATAATGAATTAGATTTTTCGAACGAATACTTATGAATCTTTCGGAGTTTCTCGACTTCCCGGAAACGCTGTGTAGGTACATAACCAGCTGTTTTCGTGAAATCATTTAGAAGACTACTAGTAGTAAGTAGTACTACGTAAAATATTGATGAAGAACTTTAAGGAGTTTCACCTTAATTTCTCTTTGGTATTTTTTTGGATCCGTGCGTTTCTGAAATGGATATTCAAGATTATGTCCGATTATACGGAAAAAGAAGTAGAGAAGTAACGGTTAATCTCTAAAGCAAATCTTAATCCCATAAGTATTTTACTTCACCGAAATGTAAGAGCGGAGACAAAAATATATTCTTCAAATATCTACTAACGTATTTCTTTGGAGGCGACGCGCGACGCCGACGCCAGACAACGAAATGAACTTCGCATTGATTACTTGATCTCCGAAAAATTTAAAGGCGGTAATAATGAGATATTTTACGGATTAAATCGAAAGCACTAATCTATTGTCGGGGTTTCTGAGAGGTGAAGTTCCGCAGCAAGTTATTTTTGCGTCCGTTTATTTTTTTACAAGCAAAACGTCTTCGGGCTTTATCGCGCGCCGAGGTTTTAGGGTTTTTCGAATTCCGCGTTTCGTAAAAATCGTTTAGATATTATTTTTTAATGCAGTGTGTGTATATATATATATATGTTAGAACTTGAGTGGGCGGCCTAAAATTATAGAGGACATCGATAAATTGCGCCATAATATGACGAAATTCAATTATAGTTAGTGTTTTATGTGAAACTGCGAACGCAAATTCTATTATATTGTACAGTACGTACTAGATAGTAGATAAATGTAATTTTAGTTCGCTTTATCGCTTTACAAGGCATTTGAAGTTTAAAATCCGATTAGAACAACTTGATGTTTACACGATGCTGCTTAAACTGAAACGTTCCTTTGACAGATAAATTTGTCTTTTTTCGTATTTTTTTTTATCGTCGGAATCGTTTTATTCCAATGAAATTTTGGTTCGAAAGCGTTCCTCGAAATTAAATTTTTTAGATTTGATATAATGTAGATAAAATACGACAACCGACTGACTCTTCGCGTGGCGCACCTCTGTCGAGATTAATTTCGTTGTTATTTAATTTTTACGTTTCACCAACATGTTTCTATGGTAACACCGTATTAACGCCGCTTTTGTTTCGATCCGGGGTTCAACTTCACAATGTTGACGGGTTAAAATCAGGTTGTGTGATAAATTGTTCCTAAAAATCGTTAGTAATACATATGATATTAAAATTATCTCTCGTATCATCAATTTTTAAATGACAGTCCTGATGTTCGTAATAGAAATATTCTTTTAACTTTCTCCAGATTACAATAAAATGTGTAACTTCAGAACTCCATTTCGCCAGCCCCCCCACTTTTAATTTGGGGGTTGAAACTTCGTCAGTCGTTAGTGCTACGTTAGTGCTGGTTTGTGCCGGTAACCCCGACGATAGTGTTACTCGTTAAAGGGGTGAACTAGCATGAGGGGCTGACGAAATGCGAGCCCCCCCAATTTTGATTTGGGGGCTCAAACTTGGCCAATCGTTAGTGCTGGTTTGTGCCGTCATCCCCGACGTTAATGATACTCGCTAAAGGGGTGAACTAGCATGAGGGGCTGACGAAATGCGAGCCTCCCTCCCCCACTTTTGATTTGGTGGCTCAAACTTGGCCAATCGTTAGTGCTACGTTAGTGCTGGTTTGTGCCGTCATCCCCAACGTTAGTGCTACCCGTTAAAGGGGTGAATCAGCATGGGGGGCTGGCGAAATGCGAGCCATTTCAGAGTTGGAAATTGTAACTTGTTTTGATTTTATTCATTTTCTTCCTTCAACTTAATTTTTTAAACACGAACCCAGTATGAAAAGCTGCGACTTGTGAACTAAATAGGTAATTTTTTGTAACATAAGCTCGTCTTTTAAACGGAATGATGCAATAAAACACACCTTATGAAACTTGTTCTTTTAAGAATATTATGAATATTAGAAAAAATTATTATTATTTAGTCAGTTAAACGCTGGTTGCCAACCTCATTAATGAAATTGAAGAAAATAAGGTATCAGCAATATTTTATTGTCCATTATAAACGAAAATATAAAAATGACGTTTTGCAAATTAACAAGATGAAACAAGAATAGAAATAAGCTATAGTTGCTATACAAGCTATATGGATAAATATATTAAGGGAACCGGAAAATAATGTCATTTTTTTACATTAAATTCAAACAAGTTTTTATTTTTAATTGATGATGTAATCACCCTCGTTATCAACAATCTTTTGCCATCTAGTGTGCAAATTTTCAATGCTAGATTGATAAAAATCAATTCGTTTTTGAGCAAAATATCTGGAGATGGCATTTTGGATATCATCCAAATTTTCAAATTTTTGGACTTAGAAAACTACCTTTGGAATTTACAAACATCTAATGCACTTGGATAAACATCGTAAATGTTTTTACTAGCAACTGTTACGTTACTACCCTTGTGAAACTTAAAAAGCACACAATTCCAGATATGTTCCTCTTGTAGTATTTGGCTGGCCATTTCACCCAAAATTGTAAAAAAAAAATTGAAGATTTAATTATTTATAAGTAAACCAGTCACATTAACCATAAAATATCTTTAGCGCGACTTTGAAGTACACAATGAGCCGATAAATGGTAAACAAATATTGATGTGCGCAGAAACGACATTACTTTCCGGTTCCTCTAATACATATACTAAAATTGAACGGTTTTAAGTGGCAAGTGACGAATCTACTTAAAGAGATTTGACTGTAGTTACAAGAAATGTTTATGATCATTTAAGATCCAGCTGTACCGACTTAGAGTTAATTGTAACTCGCAATTTAAACTATAGTTTTTTCTTAGTTATTATTGTTGTTACTACGAAAATGAACAGTTTCATCTTTAATTTAATTGTAAGTCTAAACTGACATTTTACAATCGGTCCTGAATCATTTTTTTAAACCAATTTATTAATGATTTTTCTTTTTATTAAGTAATTTATTGTTTATAAAATATTTGCATATTTGTAGGATGATTATAAAAATTTGCTTAAGGTCATCGTTATTTCAGCGCTTGGTCGGTAATGAGTTCATCACAGATTTTGTGGAAAAGGAAGTTTGTATTTATTGCCTTTTATCAAAATTATATTCCAATAAACCTACCGTTTATACGTAATTAGGCAGGTATATGATATAAAAGGAATACATACTTTAAAATTCAGTTTGGTAAATATATGTTACCTACCTACTAAACAGCATAGCAACTATAGCTTATCCAAACCTACATGATATTCACGTCATCAACAAAAAGTGACTAGATTGTTTATTTGTAATTCGGTTTGAAGTGACATATTCTATAGATGATTTACTTGCGCACATATTAGATGGTATAAAGAAAGGCTACAATTTATTAGAATTGTCAAAATACGAGGTACGAGATGACAGCACTGTGTGAAACGTCATCATCTAGTAAACTTGCATTGATGATGTGAACATCATATAGGTTTGGATAAGCTATACACAACTTTATCAGTTGTTACATAGGTATGTATATAGGTAATTATTTAAACCATAATCCAGCTAATTTAACAGCGACATATAATGCACAGTACATGCATGAGTACACATATATATATATATATATATATATATATCGACAAAGTTTTTCTAAAAGGACGTAATTCATAAAAAGTAAATTTTACAGATCACATTTTCTTGCATCGCGTAAATATAAGAAAATACGTTTCGCGGAATTAACAATCGATTTCTCTGATGGAAAAAATCTGAAAATTGTTACTAGATTTTAACAAATGATACCTTTGCTTTAGATGCATAAAATTAGTCAGAATAACTCATTTTCACAAAAAGTGTGGGTTACGTCCTTTTGGTAAAACGCCATCGATATTATGTAACAGAACCACATCGCGATCAATCACAATCGAGATTTTATAAAATAAGGTGTGGAGGAATTGATGAATTCTCCATGCTAGTTCACTCCTTTAGCGAGTAGCACTAACGTCGAGGTTGACGGCACAAACCAGCACTAACGACTGACGAACTTTCAACCCCCAAATCAAAAGTGGGGGGGCTGGCGAAATGGAGCTTAACTTCAGAGGATCCGCTTCGTTCAATTTTTTTTTCAAAACGCGTCTTAACTATTTTATTCGATTATTTTTGCAAAATAGGCACTATCAGATTCGAAATGTAAATAAAAATTTTAAATTCACAATTTTAACTCGCGACCTCGTGTGCTAGGGATTATTAGAAATATTCGAATAAACGTATCCTAACAAATTTTATAATTCAAATCGAATTAAAAAAAACAACATAATTTCCCCACTTCGTCCACTTAGAAGTGAAATGTGGAAAAATTCTTTTTTAGCGCGCGTCCACGCCACAGAAAGAATGTATTCTCCAAATTTCGCGTTTCTAGAGCCGGCGATTGAGGCCGGGCGTGTAAAGTACTGGGCGTTTAAGCCCCACGGTTTGGGCGGTATCTCGAAAAGTGACTCAATTTTGCTCGCGGTTTTATTTTTTATCAGGGTTGGCCCGAGGAAACTCTTTATTTATCTATCTCGGGGATTCTTTTTTAAATGAGGTTCAGTCTCACGTTTTTTTTTACGAATTTATCGGGTTGAAGATATATTCGAAATTGTTAGTTAATAATTTGCCCTGTTTAATTAAATTAAACTATAAAAGTCGAGACGTTTATTACAATAGCTTCATACAAATATAAAACAAAATCATTTATTAAAGTGGTTAGTAACAAAAAACTTAACTATTAATAAACAAATTGATGACAACCAATTTGGAACACTTATTAACGAACTTAACGAAATCTAATTCCACTTTCGTTGTAACGAAAAAATCACGATCAGAAATAATACGTAAAGTTGCAGTTTATAAATCAACGATAAAAGAGTACCTTTTATTCGCACGCTTTTACCTCTCAAACGCTCCTTAGACGGGATGTTTCCCTCGATGGTTTTGTCTGATAATTTTCGAAGAAACGACGACCGAACAACATTCGGATCGCTATAACTTTGAGACGACTAAAAATTTATTTACCCACAGCCTCTGCTTGCGCTGCTGAACTTGTCGTCGTCGTAAAGTTTCGCGTAAAGTTGTATCGCTTTTTCTCTTAAAATGTGAGACGTTACAGTCGCATGTCTTAATCTCTCGCTACACGAGAAACCAGACAGTTTCTATAATGTAAGTATAGTCGACGTCCTAGCAAAATCCAACATTCGGCTGAAGAACAGGCAAGCAGATAGATGTTTGCAGATTATTATTACTTTGTTGCACTTCGACAGTTTATTAATAATATTTAAGCCTCGTAAGCGCAACAAACATTATGGGCCGTACTTAGGGTCATTTAAATAACTATAAAACAGAATTAATTAGAAAAACGCGAACGTCGGGAAAACAAGATGTCACAAGACTGCAGTTTTTTTGGTGTGGGTTTAAAGTCCGTCTCTGAAATTTACAGACAGAGAAGGTTGCAGCATCAACGCTTATTGGAATTCCTTTGACGCCTGTTGTTCAATAATTACCTAACTATTACGTTGGGTTTTGCCACGACGTCGACTACGCATAGCTATGTATAAATCATCCGCAACGTTAACAAATTTCATACTTACACGTAAACATGCGAACGCACTACTCGCATACGTAGGATGTCTTTTATGTTTTGCATAATGGAACATAGAGGGCGCCACTAATCAAATGTCACCTTTAGTTAACCTAAATCCAAAGTTTCGGTGCGATACGTGTAGTGTTGTAGCTACAACGAACTGTCAAAGTTGACAAGTTAATCGAAAAATGAAATTAAACCGTGAATTTTCGCGCAATAATTTTCGAAGACAATTATTTCAATAAGAATGCCTCGTCGAGTTGGTTTCTGTTTTCGGCAATGAAGCACCACATCGGTCAACAATTTCTCGTTGGTATGGAGAATTCAAACGTGGACGGATTAGTCTTAGCGACTATCCAAGAGCAGGTGCACCAAAAATGGCAGTTACTCAGGAAAACGTCGATGCTGAGCGCAAGCTCATCAACGAAGATCGACATGTGACATATCGCGAAATTGATGCATCATTGGGGATTTCAAAGACTTCAATTCAAGAAGAGTGATTCAATTGCATGAAGAATTGCGTGCAAAAAACAGGTCACGTAGCAACAATTCCTCTACAAGATCAAAGAACCGTCACTGCCGATTGGTGTACAACCATTTGTTTGCCGCAAATAATTGCGGAGCTTCGAAAAACCAATCCCAAACGACGAATCATCCTCCACCACGACAATGCAAGTTCGCACACAACTCGCAAGACAATTGAATTTTTAACGCAACAAAACGTCAAATTGTTAGACCATCTTCCGCACAGTCCGACCCGAGTCCCAACGATTTCTTTACCTTTCCGAAAATCAAGGACGGACTGCGCGGTCAAAGGTTCCAGTCGTCAGAAGGAGCAGTCGATGCCTTCAAAAACTCAATTTTGACTGTACCAACAAACGAAGTGGAATGAATAACTGCTTCCGGAGTTGGTTCGAGCGCGTGCAAAAGTGCATTAATCTTCATGGAGAATACTTCGAAAAACAATAAGGTCTTTAAAAGCTATCTACTATTTTATTCCAGCTCTATGTGCGAAACTTAAAAGGCAACCCTCGTACCTCGTTATTTTTTCCAATTTCGGAAATCGTTGACGTACGTATCAACTTTTTCACTAAATTCTTCTACTTAATTGACGCAATAACTCGCACTTCTCGTCGACAGTTATTATTTTGTGCGACCTTTTCGACGTCTTTTTAAGTATAAGGGATTCCATGGTTTACGCGCGACTGCAGCTAGAAGATGTCCGGATTATTTGGAGTCCGGATTACCGGAACTTTACCGTAGCTGAAAATTGTCGAATGACGCAATGTTGAATGTTGCGGGTTTTAAAACATAACATTCGCCGTTATTTACGTTTGTCCGGTTTTTGCTTTTGAACTACGTTTTTTTAAGCACGCTCGGCCTACAGATCGATTTCGAAAAAACAATTTTTTTGTGAATTTTAGTCGCCAATTAATACGCCCATTGGCGATATTATTAATTTAATACGCAGTTTCAACTGAATTTATTTCTATATTAGTGCAAAATTTTTAAATGTATTTAAATTGATTAATAGTAAACCGAAAGGGAACGCGGGATAGCGCATATATTATATATGCGATATAACGAGGAAATGTTGGTTTGAACAACACATGGGCGTACTTATTGTTAGTAAATTTTATGCTTTGCCGCGATAACATTCCAACCTTTTTATGGTCGAAAATTTATTATTGCGAAGCAACACGATATTACGCGACAAATAAATTACGCTTTATTCGAGAGAGAGAGAGCAGAAAAGGCCTAAATTAAAAAGCTATTGTTTTAAATGCGAAATTTAGATAATACGCAACTATAATCTCCTAGAAAACCGTCGCGTCGGGCGATCCCGAGTAAAATGCAAACTTAGTTTTGCTTCGCATTGTTTGTAAAAAGTTGGGCGATTATTTTACTAAAATTATGGCCTGTTGAGGCCTGGGACATGTCCCTTTGTTTTCGTCCGTGTTTCTAAACTAATAATCTACATAACAAGCAACAATGGATACAATTAAACGATGTTTCCCTCGTCGTTTTTATTCAGAAAAACGTGTTGACGCACAAGATTTAAACCGCGATCGCCGATTGTTTTATCGATTCTATCTAAATGAACACCTCTCCTTAATATTTTGGTAACATTTAAAATGAATGGGTCGCCACGTTTGCGGTATAATAAGCTTTCGACGCGTTTCCCAAATGACGGACGAGCTAAAACATTATTTGCTTGTATCTCATATATAACATCTTTCGTGAGAGATAAGTTTCTCATGCATAATATAGTAGGGGGCAAGTTGTATTTAGAGAAATAGATGCGGTAAGGTGATTCTATTATTTCAACCTTGCCAATGAAAGATTTCAGTTAGCTTCAGATTTCCTTCATTATATATCCTTTATATACGGATTAATTTTAATGATCGTACGATATGATCAACTATACCTTTCATCGTCAGAATAAAACCTGTATTTTAAAATTCAAGTAAAATTGATTGAACTAAACCTAGTGTCCTTTATTAAAACGAGACGTTCATCGAAGATTATTCCGATATTATTTTAATTAATCTGCCGTACTGCATCATGGCTTACTTCATTATTCCTCCGATGCGAAATCTCCTCAGCTTTATTAATTTGGGCTAGTATTTACGACCCCTACGTTCTTGGTCGCTGTTCAAAATATTGATTCTTAATATATAGTTAGTTACCCTATGGGTTTTACGATTTGTTTTAAGGGTGCGTTTGAAGTGTATACTGTGTTGCCTAAAAATTATAATTAGCGTTAACATAATAACAAAAAAAGTATTGATTTTATAAACATTTGCCATTAACAAATATTATTCAGAACAAGTACTACTACCACAGGACAAAATTTGATAATGATATAAAAATTTTCACATTTAGAATTTACATATTTTTTTATAATAAACATATTATTTCTAAACATATTGCCATAAAACTTTGTCAACTTCTTGCGCCAAGTTTTGTGATGTTAAAACTAACAAAAAGTAACTGTTTGAAGGTATAGTTTTTAAAAACCTATGTAAACGGAAATTATCCGGAAATTTCGCGGTTATTTGCAAGAAATTATATTTTTAATTCAGCTTTTGTGTAAAAGGGGGCGTTAGAGTAAGTTAGCAGAATTTTTACCTATTTGTCGTACAGTAATCTACTATGGTAGTATCCTAACAGTTCAAATTTGTTTTTTTCAGTTTTTTAGCAATTGTAACTTTTTTTTGTTATTTTTTTCGCTAATAGGATTTCTTATACACTCCCGGTCAAAATGATAGCACACGTGTGAAATATTTAGGTTTACATATTTGTACTTGGTATTCGCTAAGGCTGCATTTATGCATGCCGTCGGTCGGGTCGACACGAAGCCGCACAAATTCTAAGGGCACACATAGACACATGAATACGTTTACGTTGCCCTTAGAATTTTACGACTTCGTGCCGTCCTGTGACCGACGGCATGCATAAATGCCTAAATGAGACATATTGTATGTAAACACATTGTAAAATCATAAAAAATTGAAGCACATATAAATTTAAACTTTGTCCTTGATGCTTACCGCAAGCGAAATGATGGCACACTTAAGAAATAATAATATTTATTATACGTAAATTCGAAAATAAAACATACAATTATACTTCTTAGACCCGGTAGAAACGTAAGATATATGTGAAATATAGCTATTCTAAGAATAAACAGATGTCAAAAGTGAGTTTTACAATGTTACTATATTCTCCGAATAGTGCTAACTACAGAATAAATCGTGGTATTTATTAGCTATACCGTCGTTTTTGAACGTATAGCGTCCGCTATTCTACGTATAACGCAATATAACTTCACATTTTGTGTGATAGCACGCGTATTGAAACGAACAAAGTTTTGTTATAGTGTCGGTCCGTTTTACTACGAAAAAGTTCGTATATTTGAATTATCAGATAATGATATTGAAGAACTAATTCATCCCAGGTTTAAAAACCCAAAATATTTCGAAAACGATATTTACACTTTTTTTTTATATACCTACACAGTAAAAATATTTTGTTAATTTCACGACTATTTAACAACATTTTAAATGTTACTTAGTTAGAGTTAAACACAACTGCATTTTTAGTTAGTTTAGGTAGTTTTATAATTCTACAGCTTTAGCTAAATGTATTAAAAATAGGAGTGGACCTGCTGGAACTAAAAATTGGAGTTAAATTAACAATATATTTTTTACTGTGTAATCATTTCAAACTAACCGGCAGTGTCGCTTCTCTTCTAGAACTATTATCTATTGTGAAAAATACACTCATATAGAATTTTTTATTAGGTTTCGTTTGCAAAAGAATACAACTCATAACTTCTCCAACCGATTGAAGTCATGCTCTTTCTTCACAAATAAAATTATTATTGGCATTATGATTTTATGCGACAGGTAAATACCTGCCATGCTTCTTGTTGTGGCAAACATTAATGGTGCCAGTAAGACCCATTTCACAGTGGGGCGGCGTGAAAACGATAGCAGGCTGTACGCTACGAAGGACTCAGTAGTACCGTAAGAAAAAATCTTAGAGAGAGGACATTTTTTTCTAAGTAAGACGGAAATATTAGGGTACGACGACTTCGAAGTAACCGTAACCTTGAATTGAGTTGTCGAATAACGGAACGACGCACGTGGTGCAATTTTGCCATCCCCTTCAATACTCTTATTTAGTCATGCAATTTTAAAATGATGGGAATAAAAAATTTAGTAATTTGTAGTTAATGTTTACTCGTACAATTAAATGAAATTTCTGTAATAATATGAAATTATAATGCTGATAATAATTTAAGTAATTCGCTTTCTTCTAGAAATGTGATTTCATAATTTGAATAGATGTCATAAAAACAGTTGTGATATAGATATTGAAACAACAGAAACATAGATTTGAGTAACATATTATGAAGACACGCAAAGAAACAAAAGGAATAAATTACTTATATCTATACTTATGAGCGTGTGGTAGTAGATTTGATAATAATTTACAAAATCACTACCTACAAGGACACTACTACTCATTGAATAAAATCACAACTGCAACTTAAAAACGACAATACCTTACCAATGGCGGCGTTTTGGCAGAAACGTAGATATCTGTTCTAGATATCTTCGTCACTGCGTGAACAATAAAATATGACCCATGAAACATTTTTCAGAAATTTTCAAATGTTTTTAAAAACTTATTTCATAAATTCCAAAAATAAAAAATACAAACAATGGGTTACATTAAATTTGCATTTTTATTATCTCTGAGTGGCATATTCCTGCACACTCTGTGATCTATAAGTTCTGGAAGTTGACAATGTTTATAAAAGTAATCTAATTTAGTTTTCATTTTGTGTTCCAAAAATCGTCGTCTTTTTCCACATAATCTATTTTTATTTTATTTACTCCAGTCCAGACAGTCAAAATACACTTCGTTTTCTGAGTCACACGTAATTGCCCCTGTATTTGAAAATATCAATCATGAAGTTGGTTAATCGTATAACTACCATCCTTTTGGTATTTCCAAAATGTATTTTTTTAACGGATGGCTTCCTCCGGTGTAAGATTTACCTTAAAAGTAGCAAAGGGCATTTAATTTCTACGATACTTTCAGTTTCTTGCTGAATACCATTCGGTGATGCTCCAAGATAAAATTTATTTGGGTCAATAAATAATCTACATGGTTTTCTTTTCGAATTAATGCTTTTTCTAGTTTTTCTTCGCAACATTTTCGTATGTATTTACAGGTTTTAGTGACGGAAAATGTGTTGACAGCGTATTATACAACAAATGTTTTACTGTATTTGAAGTATTTGTGATTTTTTAATTTGCAAATTTTGCAAATAATAATAAACACTTATAAAATACTGTATGGATAACTCTCCAAAAGCGCTATAACAAATCAATAAATATCAAACAAGACCGGTACCTGGCTACGAGATAACTAAGACATCGACAATAATTTTGAAATTCCTTCCAGAAACTACCTTTTTCTACTATTTTTTTTATAAGCGATTAGAGAGTTGTATCTGTGGGTTCAAAGCTTTTGTTATGAAGCTTTTATTATGGTTAATTATGGTTCTAGGAAAATGTTATTTTACCAAAGCGAAATCTGGTTTTGAATAAACATAATAATAATTATTATGTAGTAAATTATCAGATTATCGGTTTTTTGAGTAATTCAGTGTAAAGTTGAATAATGAATAAATATGTATCAGTAATGAGCTCTTGAAAACATGCGATACATATACAATAAAAAAAATAATTCTTTCAAGTCGGTCAAGTTAAATCAACCATCTATTCGACAACAGGGTAAAATGCGAGCCGGTTAGTTTAGGGTCTCTTTTACGATCTTGTGAATACTGACTTAATTCCTGTCATAAATTATCAAACTAAACACTCAATGTTTATCGTAACGAGATAAGCTTTCTATTCTAGGAAGCTGTATTTATTTGTGAGGAGTTATTTTTATTTTGAATAATACACTCTAACGAACAGAAGTTCAAGTTACTAGCAGATACACAAACCTATTGAATGATCGTGTTCGGTTGAGTCCAATACCTAACGAAAGCTTCCATAATTGCTCACTACGAATTTGCACTGGCGTTTTCGAACGCACCCTTAAGGGCGTACGGTCCCTATTGCCGCCAAACGATAATCCGTAGATGGCACTGTTAGTGAATTTTAGAGAAATTTTAAACAGACCATCCTTCTTGGTTGAAATAGCCCGCCTCTGTAAAGTCGTAAAATCTACCTGCTTTGAAGCTAAGGGTATAAATGTTTAGATACGGTGTTTTTACATTAAAACGTATTCGAAGACGATTTTAAAATTCGCAATACAAAAGTTAAGATTTAATGTTAACTACAGGAAAAATCTGAGATTACTGATCTGAAAAACTGATTTATTTAAAGTTCGCTAATAAATAATCTACTTTAATTTTAATTGAAATTAGAAAATTAATTAATAATTAATATTATTATTATTATAACAATATAAATAGGGCGTTCTCGAGGATATTGAATGCGAACGGATTTCGGTTATCAAAAAATGTTGTTTTTAAAAAAATAATAGATTTCACATGTGAAAAGTATTACATTAGGAAAATTGTAATTTAAGTAGATGAATATTAAAAGAATATGTCTCGTATAAATTGTAATAATGTTTATTTAACTTTATTAAATTTTCTTTTTCGATAACGGCATATAAAAAGTTTATTCTTATTGTTTCTGTTACGCGAAATAAGGTATTCTGCGAACGGAATGCGAAATGACAGTTCGGGATGCGAAATATTATGGATTGTTATTATCATTAACCTCAAATTAATTAATCGTAAATGTCAAACTTTCTAATCACATTTTTACTAATTTTGGGACAGTTATCAAAAAAATATTTGATACACGATTGCGAAATGCTTTCGCATTCTCGAATGATTTATTTGCTCGCTGGCGCTCGCAGAAAAACTTTTATTCTCGAATGCAAATAGTATAGTAATATTGTATAACTAGTGCTAAAATATCCACCTTTCCGCACGTGTTATATACTATGCTTTTCCGACGACCACAAGTATTTTTATTAAAAAAAATTGATTTTTGACGTTTACGTAAGTTCGTTTGATATTTAATAAAATGTCAAATTTGATAATAAAACAGTTTGTGCGTAAAGTAATTGCATGACAGTGTAGAAGACTTTGATTGACCGTGTGCAATGATCGCACACGGGCTGCAACGTTTTCGATTGGCTAACGAGTTTTTTTACGCACGGTCAGCCTATTGGTTTGTAATGGTCAACTTTCCATAACATTTATTGGTGTGAAATTATGCACTTTTCATAATGGTCGTCGGAAAATGTAACTTTCCGTACTAATAATGTAGGTAATATACCTATTTCTAGTATTTTTATTTGTATTACACCACCAAAGTTTTATAAATATGTACATGTAAATAAAGATCATTTATTAAATAATGACGTCAAAAGTAGAAGGTGCCATATAGAAAAAAAGGCAATATCGTAAGAACTTCAGTTGCAAAATAGTCGTCAAAAAACTTAGTTACAAAATAGCAAGAAAAAAGAACAAAATTGATGTATTCCAGTGATCTTGCGAATTCCTCGTTGTTAATTTTCTCAAAAAGACATTTTATTGATGCAATATACGATGTAATGAGATAGCTAATCGTGATTAATATTTTGTTAATCAGGATTCCGTTTCTAAAGTCTATGTAAAATGTCATATACTAACCGTTTATTGATGTTACAATAAATTATGTCTAAATTCACAATATTGACTTAAAGGACTTAAAAGGAGAACGTTTCGCTTGATTTATACTGTTAAGTGACCAATGCTCGCGTTAGATTTTTAGGTTGTAAAATTGATGATCTTTTACAATAAAAATAGGGAGGTCTAGTCATATTACTCAGTATTTAACAATAGTTGTGGGACGACCCACAACCATTGTCCGATATTGGGCGTCAACATTTAAACCAAAAATTAAAACTTCCAACAACCCGCTTTTGATTATTTATAAAAAATTGATGTAAAAACGAAAATGATCATCAGAAGTGATTCTTAACGGCAAGACGTGCTAAAATTTCTCCAATTTATTCAAATGATCGTTAAAAACACACATTGAAATTTTAAAAAATTGCGAAGCAATTATTTAATTAAAATAAGTATTTATTAAGCAAAAGAGCACGTTGTGCCGTAGAGGGAATGTTACGTTACCCACTAGTTATTAATTTGCAAACTTTGGTTATCCCAGTTTTGAGTTATGATTGCAGTAAAATTGTACTTTTTACACAATCATTAAGGTTTTTAAAGGTGTTATGGAAATGATAGATTTTTTTAAGTATTTTTCTGTGAATCGGAACATTGCAATCTATGGAAAACGTAATTTATTTCATAAAAACATCAATCTTTTTATTTGGACCGTACCACCTTAAACAGGTACCAACTTTCGACATTTTGCCGTTTCATTTAACTATGCAATAAATTAAGCAACGTGTAGTAGTTAAGACGATTCGCAATCCGATGGTTAGTTATATCTACTTCCTGAGCATTTTAATTGGCGATAAGGATGTAGAAGATCGGTATCAATTGAGGATCACGATGTCGGGGGATTCTTTAAACGAAATTTATAGCGAAAACGTTGGGAATTATAGGGAGACGTATTTCTACTAGGTACAATGTAGATACCAACTTTTGGAAGATGTCGCCCTTGTTTTCCGAATTATAAAATAATAACTGATGAAACGAGACGGTATTTTTTTGAAAAGGCGATCGACCAATGGCCGTTTAAATTCAATAAAACCGCCTATTCCCGTTGAACTACTCAATTATATTAAAAGGGCATTAAATTAAAGGAACTATGAAGCCGTTAGAGAAATGTTGACAAACGGGGTTTCCAATAAATGATTTTATATCGAGTGGTTGTTTCGTAAAGTAATCTTTTAGAACGACCCCATCAAATGGACCTTATTTTCGTTTGCAATTAATCAATCTTTTAGAAAAGCCTTATAGAATAGGGTAGGTTATTAACTTTGTAGAATATATATATATAGGTAAAGACCAATTGAGGAAAAGCTTTTTCTTTTATTCAATTTATAGACGGTAATATATATTTCTCATTTTAAGCAATCAATAATTAAGTACGTACGTGCAAGATATCTAAATATCTAGGCATTATAGACTGCGTAGAGGTGCTTAAATGATAGTTAAGGTTAATAAATACAAATTATAATGCTCATAAAATAAAATAATTTTAAAATATTTCATCGTATCTATAATAAAATTAATGATATAGAAACAATTTAAAAAAATGCCGAAATTATAACCATAGCTGTAACCATAACCATAACTCATAACTATAGCCAAAAAACATATACATTAGCCCCAAGTGCAGACGGCCCTCGCATAAACATGCGGTTTATGCAAGATACCCCATCACATTTTTCCCCAGTAATACGAAATGATTTAAATACTCAATGTCATCATAGATGATATTACGGCGAAGAAGTGAATTTCCGTGGTCAGCTCGCGTTTGTGCGCTGAAGAAATTGACACTAGTCAAGAATTACGGCAACAAATACAAGACGCTGCAAATTTTATTTAAAAATCAATTGAACGTATTTTTTAAAGTTAGAAGATCTTTAATCGAAAGCGTTCAAAAACGTACCACTTTGAAAATGTATTTGGCGCAACCCTAGATTTTCAAACGCAGATATTTTGACAAATACTGACTTTATGGCAATGAAACAATAGTACGTTATTTATGTAGGAAACGTTGAAAAACTAAAAAATCATATAGAAACGATTCCGTCAGTGGCGTAGAATTTAGAGCGGGGAAGTTCCCAAATTTTCTGTCAAATAATTGGTAAAAGGCTTTTTTAAATTTTGGCGTAAAATATCCTGTATCCCAGTAAGGTGTTTTAGGTTAAATCATCATATTTTTGGTCGAGGATTCTCCAGTTACTCCATGTCGCATTATCAATGAAACGCCCTGTATAATAAAGCACTCTGATGCGCTCTTTCTAAGCAAAGCGGGACGCCACGTTTCTATTTAAAGCGTCTCTCTTGTTTGGAGCGTAAATTTTATATCACAAAGTGAAGGTCTTAATGGACATGATACGTTACCGGAATTTTAAAGTCGTAACGTTTGGGGAACACGTTAGTTTTTTAGACGAAAGTACAACACGAAACTGCGGATAAATAAAATTATCTCGGTCGGCAAACGTAGGTAATAACAATAAATCGTTGTAAATGACACTTATTTTGTTTTCTACACCTACCACACTCACCTAAAATTGAAATTTTATGCCGGTTTTATTGAAATTTTGTCTCGAGAACATAGAAGTTATGGTTACGCCGCCGCGCCCCGCTCTACAACCGTTTCAATTTTTGCGGTCGGTTTTTGATCGGTTTCTCTTTATAACGGAGCTTTGGTCCACCCGTAGGTACTTATATCATTTTGCATAGATTTTTGAGCGCTTCACAAAATATTATAGGTTGAAGGTCCCAATAATTGAGAGGAAACATGTCCCACTCTAGGCATTCTTTTAACATGTCCCAGACCAGTTACTCGATTTTCAATTTTAAAAATAACCTACCGTTGCTATCGAAATTCTAATAACGCTCCCTCTCCGATGACGGTTTATTCGAAAAACATCGCACAATAATAAAAACATCGATTTACCCGTACAAGATTAGTTCCAGAAAAAAAAAGACAAAACACGTGTAAAAATCGAATACAGTGCAACAACGCGACAATCTTAAAAATAAGCGTCACTTGAACCGCGTTAAAACAAAATATACCGCATAGATATAGAATTGCTTTTATTTTCCTAACCGTGTAAAAATAAATTTTATTGTAATCGAGGGGAAGGCGCATATTTTATGTCGTGAAACTTTACAAAGCAAAACGTTGCTTTAGTTGGACAAAAAAAAGAAATTAGATTAACTCTAATCATCGTATTCCATTTTATATTCAAAACGACAACATTCCGTTCCCACAACTACGTCGAGCAATTTCCATTCATCTTGAGCACATACCTGCATATTCCTGCTTACATTTAACAGGTGTAGATATATATATATTTTATACATAAGGCTGTTCAACATAATCGACTGTTGAAAATCAAATTAACGATTTAGCCTTCTCAGTATTTCATCACGTAGATATTAAGCGCCAGCTTTGTTGTTTTTTTTTTCACAGATATACGTTTAAATTTCCATTAAAAAACTGGGGGGTCGAAATTAAGTTTTATAGAGCCATTTGAGGGCATGACCGAGCAGGAAATAAAAATGAGGATGTGTCCGGCGTCCACGGCAGTCTTTATTGCAAGTTAATGTCGGTATTCTGTTAAAATGTGGCGGCAGTTATTATAGGGGAGGCCACTATTCACGTTTTCGCGCTAATGTCACGCCGAGAGCGTGGAAAATCCCCGAATTTCCATTCATCCAGCGTCCGTATTATGCATAAATTCTTTGTGAAGAATTAGTATTTATCGCAGTTTTGTGTTATGTATAACGTACATTAGAATACCTTAATTATTGATTTAGTGGTGGTAAGTGTATCTGATGGGCGGCTTCCTATCTGCAGACACATTAATTCTTAAAACATAAAACTGCAAATAATTTTCTTAAAATAAATAAATAACGAGGTAGGAGAGATGACGAGATTAGGCACGTCTTATATTGGGATTATTTAAAATTAGAAAAAAAGATGATAGATCACATTTTTCTTAGCACGTCGAAATACTAGACGCATTTTCACCCAGAGCTTTTCACCAAAACCAGCTTTAGAAAGATTGATGAACGTTACCTTTTTTTTTACGCAATACGTAGTTAATGCAATTTTTATTATTTATTTAGCGAATTATGTTCATTTGTAGATTATAATTATATCCAATTATGAGTTGTTGGGATATCAATCCCGGATCGAGAGTATAAGGATCAATTTAGGAACAATCTAAATTTCTTACTGCCAGGGCGAGATAACGTGCGCTAATGTTCCAACAGTGCGCCTTAACGTAAGAGTAGATATTATTGAATGCCCTAATCTTAGTTTCAACAGCAATTATGAAATAACTGATACTGAAATGTCCCTAAAGCCGCATAACCGTAAATACTGGCCTATAAGATCTTGTTAAGTGGAACGTTCAAGGCAACTCTTGATAGGGTGGGTATATGTAACGTAAGGTCCTGTTAACTGGAAATAAGTAGGTAATATTAACCTATACACATCTTGTTGCAAATACCGTATTACTATGTTTTTATGCAATCGCGTCGCCGTTTCCGTTATTTTAAAAGAAACCCCGACCAGACGTCTTCTTACAGCAGTTTGAAGGAAACAGAATGCGTGTCTCTTCAATTCCGTAGTGCATTGCAGTGTTTGAAGTAGCAGTCTGCAAGCAGTGCGGAAGTGAGGGGACGCCTTCTACTTCCACATTTCCGGCTGGGGCATATTTTCTCTATCTATCGATGATTTTTTGCAGTCGGAATTACGTCCGTAGGCACTACGTAAATTGGTAACGACGATCCGGGGAAGCGCTGCCTTAGAAACGCAGAAACGGCGTTTTAATTGGATCGGTGTCTGTTTGTATTTTTTAATTTTATTGTTATAGTTGACGTACGACATCGGTAATTATGCCACGTGTTTATCGCGTTTGATTTTCTCGGTTCGTTTTCCGAAAATAGTCGACATTTTCTAATAGTTTGGCGAATGGTGTTCGTTTTAAATAATTGGAAAACGATTTTAACGGGTTCCCGGACGCAACTTTTACTTTGAACTTTTTTCAATTCAATCAATAAATAAAAAGTTTTGGAAAATCGCAGAAACAAACGAACACTCGTTGTTAGCATTTTAGCCTCCTCATTTGAAAATGCATATTTTAGTTAGGTCTGCCGCCGATTTACAAATTTCCATGATTGTATCGAAAGGTGCAGCGTAATATCTCAATATCGTTAAGTTATCGTCAATTTACGCGATAGAGTAGACTTCGTGGCGCTAGCACGCCAAAACTGTTGATTTTACAGAAAAATGATAAGAACTTAAATTGTAGGAAATTTCCTCTGGTTCATTTTATTATATAGGTATTTTTATCGTAAAATAAACTGGAAAGGAGATTCTGTCGAAAAACTCGTTTTTTTTTGGTGGCTTTTTCCACTTATGACGGTGCGAACGGAAGTGCGTTAAGATCGGAAACTTGGATTTTTATTGGGACCCCAACGAAACATCCAAAAATCAAAATTATCCGACTTCTTGAAGGGCAAGCCATTCTTTTATTATTATTTTTTGATAAACGGAGAGTTAGATAATATTTAAATCTGAAATATCGCCAAAGCGTGTTTGCAACTTGCACATTTTAATACTGGACGTGTTTTAGAGGTTTTAATAAAGATTGCCAGTCACTTACCAACCATCATCTGAATTGATACTTTTATCTATTTATTATGTCGTCATCTTTTCTTGGTAATCATTTTTAGAACAAGAGGGGTCGTTTCTAATACAAAAAACGTTGTTTTTAGTTTATGCAAAGTATCACGTTTAAATATTTTTAATTTAAATTATAGTGGGTTTATTTACCTATTGTCTTAAAGGGATGATTTTTTTCGAAGTATTTAAAAAAAAGGTTTCTTCGGACTTTCTTTGTTTAAAATAAATGGTCTTTTAAATAACAAAATATTGAAGTGTATGTCAATCTGTGAAAAAAATAATGTGCTGGCACTAACACGTCACGGAGTCACATTGCAAAAACACGGTTCCTATCGATGTGGGGGGGCGGCAACGCATACTTTTTTAAATGTGTATAACACCCTTCACCGATTGGCATACATTTCAACTTTTTTTATATTTAAAAGACCACCTTCGGTTACGTTTCGGCACATATAAAACTCCGTGCCATTTTAAACGCTAAAAAAGCTGTCGATTGTCAATTCGAAAAAAATCATCCCTTTGTTATATATCAGGGAGGGTTTGGCGCAGTCGGCTCGCCTACTATTTATTAACTCAAGATTGGGACATCATAATAACGAATTTAGAAATGATTTCGTACATTGATTGTTATGTAAAAATCGAAATTTAAAGCTTGTCCAATTACATCTAGTAGTCGAGTAATTAATAATATAGTAATTAACTGCAATATTTAAATAAATATACTTCAATAAACGATTTAGAAATGACTACTCGACTGGCCGCGTCCGACCGGGCCTTTATTGACAATAAACTTGTATAAAGGACATTTACTAAACGACTTTTAAGTATACACGCGACTGAAATATATGTACATATATAAAATCATGACGTTCAAAAAACAAACAGCTGGATATATCATTTTCGTAATAAAAGTACGGTCACGATATACGTACCTGAACGAAAATATAAAGCTTATGAATCGAATAAAATTTTATCGATGTTGACTCTAGGGCGCATATATAGATTGTTGTGTTGTCCTAGTTTTGATATTTGGGGTAGGTACCTACTTATAATAAATGTTCGATAACAATTTACAAAGTCGAAAAGTAATTTTCGCAAAATTAATGTTTTAATGCTGCGGTAAAATTCCACAAAAAAAAACATATTTTATTATATCGTCAGATAAATAAATGTTTAAAACTATCGTATCTAAATTATAAATTTCGTTGTTGTTGTTGTTGTTTTCATGCAGCAATATTCAATTTTTGAACGCTTGCCAGATTTTAGTATAATTTAGTGGAGATATTGAAAAACAAATAGGCGTTTTAAAAGTTGCTTTGACAGGTTGGGGAAAAGTCGTCTACTTTGCCGCAATAATAATCACTGTGCGACCTGTAATTTAATTTTTTTTTAATACTAATTAATTATAAAACATTCTTTTGGCGTTGGAGCTGTTCGGGGCACGACGAGGGAAGCGGATAGTGTTCAAAAGAGCGATGGGCCAGAGTTAAGTGGCGATTGAAAAACTGTGGCCCTAAAAGGGTCTGTTTTTCGATCGTCAGTTATCACCATAACCGTTGGATAATTTCCGTCGAAACGATTGCGGAAACAATTGTATTTTTTTTTGACGATTCACTGATGGTTGAAGTTTAACCGGTGATTGAAAAATCGAACCTTATCGGGGGCTGGGTATTTTCAACTCCCAATAAATTTACCTTGGGAACAATTGTTGACACGAACAAATATCTACCAGATAAATTTGTCGGGAGACGGGAATATCGGCCCTTTTAATTTCAAACTTGTTGTCAGTTCGAAGTACAATGTTTTAATAGTTGTTGAAAAATGAGTGATGAATCAATTGCGCAAAGCCCCAAGGTTTATAAAAATATTTGCAGATTTGCCTTCCCATCGAACCCTCTTTCGATACTCGTTTCGATTTCATAAACGATAGACGCAAAATAATAAAATAAAAACATTACGAACAATAAATAAAATTTGAAATGGTCGCATACGTAGCGAAGTGTGCGGAGATTTTTTAAAAATTTTAATAACGTGCAGGAACGGCAACGGCGATTAAATGAGGCCGAAAATAAGGACATCGGAAGCAATGTTTACCTAATTAAGTATACGACTTTAGGCGCGTTAAAAAAAAACTCGCGTCAAATTTAATTGTCGAAACAAATCTCTATCTTGTTCGCTAATAACGAGGACAATTCCGGGACCTTTCAAGCAAAAAAAAGGGACAGTAAAGATGGTAAAATATGAACCCGTAATAAAATGCGGTTTTGTATACAGTACGACTTTATACAAGTAATTTCCATACAAAGTGGTTAAAAGTTACCTACCTAAAAATGTTTTATATTTCCGTTTTCTGTCTGTTTAAGTTTTGGAGTTCGTGAATTGTCACCGGAAGGTTAACCCGGCCTTCCGATGATTCAGATCCTTTGCGCGGAAGCCGTGTACGAATAGCAATTCTCTACTGTAGCAGAACAAGGTTATTATCCATAATAGTGACGTCTTTATTAAATTATATACATATAAAGCACGCAGTACCGGAAAATTGGAAGCTTTCGTAATTGCACGAGCTTCTATTAACAGAAAATTCCTTTCTTTGATAATCACCGCACAATAAGGAAATATTAGTTTAAGAGGATATAAGCAATCAACGAATTCGTCGGTCGTTTGTCAACTTTTTTTTAAATTAATTAAAGGCGACCTTTAAAATTGTTTAGATTCTCTACAATACTACAGCTAAGACGTCAATTTACGCGAATGCGAACAACCGGAAACGTTCGACCGACATAATCAACGGTGATTATTTTTTCTTTTAGTAGTAATGCCTCCCCCAAAATTGCAGTCACTTTGCTAAATCTGTGCTTCTGAGTTGATGGATTTTTCATGCACGGAAAATTCTTAGGTTTCTTGTTTACGTTCATTTTTTTCATTATGTTCTGAGAAATATAATGGGCTCGCTTTTGTATCGTACGTAGGGGACAGATATGGAATGGGATGCGATATGTACTCTGTTCTTAAAAATATTCTCGGTCGGATATTTGCGACCAAATTTTCGATCGAAATTTTACTTATCGTGTCGTGTATTGAATTTTGCTTACAGTTAGTTAGTCGACAGATTAAGGTTTGTTTTTTTATTAACAACGCGAACGAAGATCTTCGGATCTACGTTTAAATTTAGGATTTACTATTCAGGCTTCGACATAGCTAGTAGGTAATCCCTTTTAAAAAATCCTTACCTTCCGAACGATCGCTGGTCGCCTAGGAGGAATACGTGACTGGGGTTATTAAAGTAATATTTTTAGTTTGTCGGACTGTTTTCCGTTTAACTGAATTATTATGTCTTTCAGACGAAAATTAACAATTAAACTAATTAAGGGAAAACAAAGTTAATTAATCGAACTGTTACAATCGATAAAATACTCCTAATAAATAAATTGTGGACGGTGTTTTATCAAAATGAGGCCAAGCGTCAAATTTGCACGCTCGGTTCCTTTTTGAAAAACGTTTTTTTATTCGGCTTTTTTCTTAAATTTTCAAATCTCGATTAGGTTTTGGTGTACGTAAACCATTTAACACGGAGTAGATTTTTGTTATTTTCTTTTTTTTTAAATTTTGAGCGAACACGTCTCGCGCCCCTTTTCTGTTTTCGAAGAATCTTTCGATCTGTTCCCGCTTTCAGTTTCACCTCTTTCAGATGAATGTTAGATATTCATTCATCTGCGTTAAATATTTATCAGTTGAATAATGTATTCTATGGGGAGAAAATGTTGTTTTTAATTACGCGACATAGGCGCGGTCTAAATCCGAAAAACGTCATTTGATCACCTTTTCCATTGTCATTGTAAATAATTACTTTAATCAATTTACTTTTTGATTTTTTTACGACGGGTTTCGCAAATTATTCAAACATTTTCTTTAATTTACGGCGTTAATGTCGTGACAAGAATAACCATACTAGTTTCTAAATGGGCCGACAGAACGAAAAAAAATTTTTAATGTCAAGAGTGAAAAACCTCGACAAATATTTTTTAAATGACGTAGCTGCAATGTTGTTTAGCTTTACACCTGCACATTTTATTTCAATTATTTGGAGCCCTAACAGTTCAACGCTAAAAGTACCACCTGCACTTAAAGCAATGAAAATACCCCAAAAAACACAAACAAAACACTTTAATAGGCAGCAACATTAAACAATCGATTGTTTATGTTTTTTTGGGAATTTTTATTGCCCCTAACAGTTTATGGAATATTTGAGAAAATATCTATTTTTACAGGAAGTTTGAGGGGCGATTTTACCCTTAAAAGATTTTCTTCGTAAAATTCGATCGATCCGGTTTGATTTGTGATTAATTACGTTCGTGTGCGGAATTTTCGGCCAATTCCAAACCCGGTATCGAACTGATGATTTTATCTAAGTGTCGCATCGATCGAACTTCTAAGGCCTTACCATTGTTTATTAGAATTAGAATTAGAACTGAATTTGAAAATTGAATTAGAACTGGAATATTTATTGCTTTTTCTTCTGGGAATCGGGGTCGACGACCGCAAGGGGACGAGTTACAAATTGTAAGTTTCTAATTTTTTAATATTTATTCGTATGTAGAACGTGTGTTTTTGATTCGCTTTTATGAGACATACACGTAAACCTTATTTTTTTATACAATATGGTTCAAATTAAATGTCGCCTTGTACACGTTGTTTATATTGTAAATTCATCGATGGTTAGATGTTCAATTTTCTGGTCATTGAATTGGCCGGCGTGGGTGATCCTGTAACACTTTGTAGCAGTGGTGAGCATTTAGGGTGTACTTTTATATCAAATCGGATTACGGCAATATATTTTACCTACTGCTAATGTAAAATAATTACCTAATGTTTATGATAATAAATCTTGAATGATGTCAAGACATTTTGGTCGCAAATGACATTTAACATCTGGAAACTTGGAAAACTGACCAAAAAAGTAAATTACAGACACAATATGTCCGCAACAACCAACGGTTCTTTGTCCATTTTTGCATTCGCAAGCCCATCCAGTTATTGAAGCATAACCTTTTTCCTTAGAGTCAAATTCAACGAACACTTTATAACTAACTCCAGAAATTTACGTTAAATTGATAGCTGCTGTGCCGATTGCTACCATTGCCTGTAACACCGATGTAGTCTATTGGCGCAACTTCAAATAGATTTGCTCGTAGTTAGCACAAATTCAGATGGCCTTGCGAATAGCTAACACTATTTCAGTTATATCTCTGATATCGAGTAATTCCTAGATAGTTTCTTACGTCACTCACTCGAAAATTAACAAAATCGTCTAGTGCAATCTAAAATTACAACGATCAAATCTCAAGTTCCAATTTTTTCCCCATTTTTTTGTATGTTAATTAAGAGGAACTTTAAATCACGGTATCTTCATTATTAGACTTTTCGTCCAGATCATTTTTGGATATGTTGTAGTGCAGGTTTCAGCATATTAATTAGTGCATTTTGGGTTAAATCGCATTAGTGCAATCAAAAGACATCGCGATAGCCAAAATGTATATAAAATCAAATAGGAGCCTTTATTTTTGACATAAGTGCATTATTTGTTTATTTAAAATAGGATTTTAACACGTCGACTGCCAACTACGAGATAACTCGTAATTTGTTTACTTGCCATATTTGTGCAGCTAGGGATAAATTCGTAATATATCAGTGTAAATATGAATAGATGGCCTCAGGGAAGAGAACAAAAAATTAAAAAGGTCGAAACGTGTCTGTGTACGAATCAACTCGTAGTTGGTTTTCGCGAACAGCCTTCTATTACATAAGCTAACTAAGACATAATTCGCAAGATCTTTAAAAAAAAAGCATTCTATATGCTTTTTGATGATGACTAGTAATACAATTACAGTTTTTAATAATATACGATTAAATTAAATTGGCTTTTTACAACGGGATCCTGAAAAGTACCGTGGCAGTCAACGTGTTGATCGTTCGAATAAACGCAATTTCAAATTAAATTTCGGAGTTGACACGTTATAATTAATGGCAATTTAAACGAGAACACGATTTAAAAATTATAATAATCAACAACGGGCAAGTTTCTGCTTAAATCGCATTAGAAAACGTTCTTTACTAGTTAAAAATTCACGCGCAAAATATTTTTAGAACGATTTATCAACTTACAAGCGCCTATAAAAATTCTTTTACAAACGACTGCCATAAAATTTTATAACAGATTTATGTCAGTTAAACTAAGCCGTCTTGTTTGTGTGATTCGCCTCAAAATTTAATAAATTTTCGAAACCGCAACGAAGCTTTTTTTATATTCAATTATAAAGTGGCGTCGACGGCTTTAAATGTTCAACGGCAATATTCCTTACAAAAAATTGCGCATAATATATATGATTCGTGCTTTTGACACCGATATTGCGACGCATTTTTCAAATACGTTTGCCATTGAAATGCAATGGCGCTGTCGATACTTCATACTGGAAAATCTTTTGATCTTATTTTACGGTTAAATGATCAGATCGGTGCATAATTTCAGTTGGATTTTGAGCCGCTTTCGTTCAATCGTACAAACAAAAAAATACGGAAGCGTTCTTGTGTTTGTTCAGCTTGAGGTGGAGCAAAAGCTGCTTTTATATAACGTCGACGTAGAAAAAATCGAAAAGGTGTAAAATATATACGCGCGGCCGTTCTTGTTCGTTTGCAATCGTTTTGCCGATTTCTTCGACATTTTTAATTCAAGCAAAATAAAGTGGATATCTCTAAAGATATATTATACTTGAACCAAACAAAATTGTAACTTTTGATGTCGGCAATTTTGTTTAGGTATGCGTATTAAATACATCGATTTCGATTGTTCGTTTTTTTTTTCGAGAAAACTAAATAATTATTGCCGTTCAAATCAAATGTTGTTTTAAACGAATCACAATATTTAACGATATTATCCTTGAACGCGACATAGAAGCTCGGGGCTGTCCTAATTAAATTAAGATGAACGTCAACTAATTAATACTGTATATTAAACAAGTTAAATAATTGGCTTAACATAATTTCTGGCCAATAAATTTATGGAGAAATTGGTTTAATCGATAGCCAATTAGAATTGATAATTGATACACGGTTGTTTATATGCTGTTGTCTGTCATGTTTATTTAGGTTCTCGTTTACCTGCATTGGTAATTGTACTGTAAATAAATAGAAAAAAAACAAATAGTGTAATAGAATTAGTAATTTGCGTGATTACATAAAATAATAATCATCGGTTAATTATGGCAAAAATTATGAAGGTGTTTTTTTTACATATATGTAGCTAATTACAAAAGTTCACTTCAAATTGTATAATTTTTATATAAAAGAGTAAATGCGTTAGTTATAACTAGAGCAAAGATAATTTTATGTTATTTTTCGTATCTTGTTTCGTTGTGCCCTAACTTGGAATTTGCGATTACAAAAAATTAAAACTTCGAAAGGGTATTTTTTTTTAGGGAAAATTAAGCCGTCGGCCTTCAATTGTTTTTACAAAAAACTTACGTTCAGGATGGATTTGCGGAAATAAATGGATAGAGCTATTTTGAGTGCACAGCCATAAATATGCTTATTTTTCGCATTCGTTGTATTTAGGGGTAAATATCTCCGGTGAGCGACCTGCTAAAAATTTAAAATTTTCACGCTTTAAAGTACCTACCGTACGAGAGTAAACTGCAGTGAAAAGTTTGAGTTGCATATTATTGTGCAGGATGTCAAGGAAATTAATAGGAAATCTCATGGGAGTGTCTATAAGTTCCTATAAATTGTTTTCTACGATGCCGAAACGTTCGCCTCCAAAGTTGGAAAAATATAAGTCAATTTGTTTAAATAACCGTCGGTGTGATATTGAATAATAAAATCGAGAATGAAAAAACGAAACAAATTAATTTTAATTTAAGATAATTTAATTTTTATTATTGTTACTTATAGGTGCTGCTTTATAATTTTTTGTAACATTTGTTGGTTTATAATTTTTTTCATGATTTTTCGTAAATATTTCCTACCGCAGAAATTTCGTGTTGTTCCATTTTCGAAATTTCCTTTTTAACCGAATTATCTATTTACATATTTTCGACGTTACATTCGCCCTTTTGTATCAAACATTTTTAATTTTGTTTTTTTTAACTATAAATTCCATATTTGGCAGTCCCGAAAACCACAAAAACCAATTTTCTCAACTAGAACACTTTAAATATTTTTTAATATTTTCACTTTTGTTTGAAAACTTATGGTACTTAACTTCGTAAAACAAGTTTGACGAAAATCCATCGAGTATAAATAACTGATGGGTTCCGAAGTTTTTCATTATTCATGTCTAACGACATTAGACTATATAGGTATTTTTACATTTTTTAAAATATTTTCAACTATCGAACAACGAACTTAAATGTCAAAGGAAAAATAATATATTTTAGAAAAAGAATAAAATGACATAATTACCAAAATATCTGATTGTAAGTATTTGACAAAGATAAAAAATAGGTACACATATTTTTGGACCTTTATAAATTATTAGTAGATAAATAAAACATTTCGAATGAACGTTAATTCGTTTCAACATTCTATAGATAAGAAAATTCAGCTGCGCCCGGTTCGCCACACGTGCGTTTATCGCGATAATGAAATCATCGGACAGGCACAGCCTGGTACCTGAAGTCGAAAATCGTCGATTGGGGCCAATTCTAAATGCGCTCGTATTATTTAGTCAGTGTACCGAGATCGTCTTTTGTATTCGGTCGTTCGATAAAATTTTGATTTTTCCCGTTTTATTTTTTTTTTTGAAAAACAGTGAACATTTTCTAATTTTTCGGTGAATTATGTTTTAAACAGAATAAGTTTTAGCTCATCATCTTGACGGGTTTCGCGATTAAAAGTTGTGCGTCGCTGAACCCCGGAGGAGACTTTTGACGTATTCTTTAGGAAACCAATGTAAGTCCTTTGCCCTTTTTATTTTTAATGTTAGGAGTAGTTTTTAACGTGAACAGTAATTTTTAGATTAAATTATAGGGTAATCGGTTTTGTTGAACTTGCGAAAGTCATAGAAACCCATTTATAACGTATTACAATATTTTGAAATTACACACGTGAATACTGCCCGTTTCTTTAAATTTAAACAAACGCTTCAACTAACAATTAGCATCTATTTTACAGAAATTTGCTAGTTTCAGAATTTCTTTTATATTTAAAAATGACGTAAGGTCGTGTTACGACCACTTGATAAGCTAACTGAGCTCGTTAAATTGTTATAGATAGTGGTTTTTTAGATTTATGGAAATTTTTATTGATAACCGACAGGGGTACATGCCTTTTTAATAAATCCGCATTCTTTCGGGTTATTTTATGTTAAGTCGCTTATACGGGGTGTCCACGAGTTCCAGGTGTCCTTCGATAGAGCCTAAACTAAGCAGAATAGAAAAAAAAAATTGCTGGTTGCAAGAGTCGCGCGAGGTAAAATTATTTTCGCCTATGCAGGGTGGTCAGATATTGCGATAGAGCATCCAACTTTATTATTTTAAATAGAACGCCCTACTTTTTTTGCATATTCTACTTAAGCATGTAAATTTAAGTCAAAAAGTATTAAGGAAATATCCACTTAAAGTTTATCGTTTTTGAACAAAAACATGTTTTTTTGTGAGATTTTGTCAAGTGCAACCCTGTACTAAAAAAAATCACATTTTCTTAATGAGTTAGTTCAAGTAAAGAAAACTTTAAACGTAAATTACGATTACGCTGATGTATCGAACGCATTGCTTATTTATTGTTAAACTCATACAGGGCAGTCGCAAAAAATTATTCAACTTTTCAAAATTGAAACGACAATAACTTATTTATTTTAAAAAGAACGTCACATTTTTTTACATGTGCTGATGAAGAATTATATCTTCTTTCAAGTGAATATTACATTTTCTATACTTAAACAGAACCGTTTCCAAAATATTCGTAGTTTTCTGGTATTTTATGGGAAATGTTGTTATTTACCAAAACCGAAAAATGACAATGATCAATGAAACAAATTCCTAAACACAACTTCAACTTACAAAGCTTAAACAAGAACAAAAATAACTTATTTACAACTAATTCGTTAAATGTTGAAAATGATATCATTTCTCTAGCAAGCACAAAAACTAAAAATATCTCGAAACGGTTATGAATTACTTATTACGTAAGGTTTTTTCGGAAATTTTCGAAAACTCGATCTCGAAGAAAACGCGTTTAATTCATTCTTATACTTATCTTACGTGGAAATTGACAATTATCGATGTACACAGACGAAACAAAAACTTTTAGGCCGGCTCAAAATTTTGCAAAAACCACGCGAGCCGCCAACTCCCCAGAAATAGTTTAGATTAACAGATTCGTTATAGAAACAATTTCTGTGTGAACTTTGTACGATTTAAGTGAACGTTGGCGGTGACAATATTTTGAAGCGAACATAATCACTAAGATTACGCAAAGGACGAACTGGAATTTTTCATCCAGAATTATTTTTTTTGCATTTCTTGCATTTTCTTTTTAAATCTATATGACTCGATTAATATTAAGATCGAAATAATCAGTTATCGTTTTCCAAAATTTTGAAAAATAAAATTGTTTTTTATACTTTTATTATTTATAAATTGGAATCGTGTAGGTACGTACCTACCCATGCTTTTCCTCCAAGTATCTTATCCCTTTTGGCTTTTTCGGCCTCTGGGAGAAAAGGGGACGAGACGCCTGGAGGAAAAACATCCACGATTTCAACTTACAATAATAGTACAATATATGTAAATACCTATCGATAGTCAGTGGAAAACGGCAAGATAAAATGATTTTGTTTTGATCTTAGAAATATGTGCTTTTGATAGGTATACAGGGTGCCCGTTTTTTTAGAGTAAATGCATGTGGATCTCGGTTATCTTAAGAGATACCAAGTCGGCTAAATTGGAAACAAAGTTCTATCTATATTTTTGTGCCGATTAATAATACGAAAAACATTTAACCTGCTATTTTTAATTTTAAAAATATCGCGAGAAAAACTGAAAATTAAGATTTTGGTTTCTATTTTTTTTTATATGAAAACCAGTCAAGTTAGCCATTTCTAATCAAAACATTATTGACAAACTTTTTGACGAGGAATTTAAAAATAATATTAACATTTCTCATATTACATTTTCAACAAACAACGACAGGTCAACTTTTTTTTTTCTTATGAACGTCATATTAGATTTATTATATCGTTTGAATTATTATCGTTAATTTATGTACACCTACGCTGAACGTTCAAAAATGTTTTATTGTGTTATAGAGTTATTTGTAACAAGCGTAAAAAAATTAACAACTTATTATTAAAGACATAAAAATATTATATCAACAAAGGTCCGTTTCTAAATAAGTAATTACAGAACTACACGGATGATAAAAGTTATATGAATACAATTCTAGAAGTAGTAATTGTAGACGATTGTTAAACTAGCTTTAATGTTCATTATATGAAACCGACCCTTACTCTTTACTACAGCATTAACAAAACTTTAATGATCTCCTGTAATTTTGTAATTATTTGGAATAATGTTACTTTCGTTGAAAAGACATTTTCACTTAAAATTATTTCACCGATAAATTGTTAAAGTTTTTACACTCGTTATAATATGTCGTACGTCGTGCAATAATTTTGTTTTAATTATAGTCTACAATTAATTAGAGTTATTTTAATAATTAATTATATTGCTTGTAGGTAAACCAAATTCATCTATTGTACTTGTAAATAATGAAACGGTCCTCAAAAATAAATTGAACAGTAACAACATAGCGCAGTTTTGCCTGCATGGATTTATCATTGTCGACAATGTCTGCTTAAAACCGGGTTTTGCGCAGAAATTATTGTTGCTGTCGATTTTTCTCATATTAAACCGGGCCAAGTTCGCTAATTACCTAACTATTTCTGCGGATTTCGTGATTATATATGATCGACAAACTATTGTTTCGTTATTTTGTTGAAATAACGTTGCGATTTATGTTATTTATAAATTAAATTAAATTTTATTAACAACACGATTCCAACATCGATATAGGTTTTATCTCGCAGTAAACGACATACAAAAACCACGTCGAACTGACAGGAAACATTCGCTGGTACTTACATATTTTGATTAGTGCTTCGTAATAACCGAGGTGATATCTAATATGTTTCCGCGCGTCTTTTCGTTCTTTGAACGCCAACTCATCGTTACGTTATTTGTTATGTATGTTATTTGCTAGCACTTCTTACCTATTTTCGAAAGCTCTAGGTGAAGTCTCCCGAGAGACACAATCTCAAATAAGCATTTTATTATAAAGGCACACGTCAAATTATAAATTTCTAACAGAACAGGCAAGGTATAGCTACAACTAGAAAATAATAAAAAATGTAATTTTATATTATATCTACGTCTTGTTTGACTCGAGATAGTTTTGAACGATATTAAGAATTTTTACATTCAACTGTTTTTTATTTTGATTCAAAAACGTAGTTAATAATTTGTACGATACGTTTTTATTTGTCGTTCGAAACATTTTTCTGTCAAACACCCGAATTAATTTAACAAAAAGTATTTCTAAAATTTTACATTAAATATTCAATATAACGTCCATTAAAAGTCGATCGATTTCCTATTTTTTTATATCACGTCAGGCACAACAATTAATTTATAAATTAAAACTACGTCGAGTTGTTTTACAAAATTTTATTCCATTTAATTCTAAGAAATGACGAAGAATGTCGGTGAGAATAAGTATTAACTAGGTATAGGTACGTAATTTAAGAGGGCGACCGCTGCGTTTGTTGTCAATAGATGGCAGCAGCTACAAAAATTAAGCATTATTTTATGTATGGATAACTTTTGAAAAACATTATTTATATTTATAATAACTAGGGCTCGGCAATAAACTTTAAAATTGGAAATAAACTTTACTAATTCCATTTCGACATTCACATTTTAAAATTAAAACATTTATAAAATAACTTAGGTGTACTACTCATATAGAAAAAGTTAAACATTACTCAAAATAAAAACCTTCTATTTTCAAATTTTAATTAGCAATAAATTTTTAAAAACACTTATGATCAACATGAAATTTCGTGATTCCCTAAATTAAATGTATTGCATTTGTAAAAATTTCAACGTTTTTCAAAAGTTATCCATTCGTAAAATAATGCTTAATTTTTGTAGCTGCTGCCATCTATTGACAACAAACGCAGCGGTCGCCCCCTTAAACGAAATGCAAATTTTATTAGTTGAAAAATATAATTCAATCATTATATTATTATTTACAATTTAATGATTAAACGTTACATTTTCTTTCGAAAGCGCACCACTCGACAAGACTTCATTTTTTTACATTTTACATATCTTATTCAATTTTATCGCAAAACGGCCTCGCGTGTGTAATATATTCAAATAATAATTGATCCCACTTTCGGTTTACGCGCGTAAAAGTGCTTCCCAATTTCCGTTCTCTATTTAGGTCAACGCTACCAAGAATAAGAGATGATAAGACAATGAGAAGGTTTCGTCGTAACAAAGAAGGCGAACATAAAGTTTCTCGAATTTGGCTTAACGTTTACAAACTGGAAGAGTTTCGTTTAAGGGTTAGGTAAATTACGTATTTACCTACCGAATTTGGTCGATTTAAATGAAAAAAATTTAAAAATATCTTAGCGGAATTTTACGTTAAATCGATTATAAAAGCTGAAAGGAACAATGAATTATATAATTAAGCCTTTTCAATGGCCGGGCTTATCAAGCAAGTTCCAACTAAAGTGTGTCTATAAACGACAACTAAAGCCGCTTTGTAAAGTGAAAACGGGGCTTTATGTAAAGTTTGCGTTAACACAACAAACAACAACCATAACTCCGAACCCTCTCTTTTCCCTTACGTCCCGAATATCGAATTATGTATAAACTAAGGTAGTACAAACCACTGGATACGCAACCCTCTGATGTATTAAACAAAATTTTCTATCAACAGCGTGTACAGGCCCGCAGCCTTAAACTATCGAAAATTAATTCAAACGAGAAAATCACCTAAGAAACATTTTTGTACGAAGACTACCTTTTTTTCAACTTGAAGCTTAAGAACTTGCAGAAGGAAATTCGGCTTACGTCTAAGTCGAGAGCGGAAATTTATGAAAAACTTCTATTAAAATTTCCTTCGGAGTGTACACGCACTCATCTTAAAAGCCAGAAACCCGCGTATGTAATGGAATTTGAGAAAATTGCAGTTTTCTGGCATCCCTGTTCGTCTCCGGCCTCGCTCGCGTTTATCTCTTTCCGTTTCATGTTATTTAGATCCTCGTAGAAGTACCCGCGTACCTCGTTCGCTTACTTTGACGATGGACCAACGTAAATGTATTTTTCGGAATATCCACAGGTCCGCTTTATGTCCGATATAAGTTCGAATACATTCTTAAATTAGTTTTCTCGCTCGCAAACTGAATAACAGACGTTTTAAGCTTCCATTAACGATATTATAAAATTTAACACTCGAGGGAGCGCAACTTTACAAAGGGTAATGTTTTAGGTGTGTTTCTCCCCTGCAGCTTTATTCGTCACTTTACCTGTGGCCTTTAAATGAAGGTATGCTTAATTGACAAGTTTCTATTGTGTTAGGCGTGTTCGCTGTTGTGTGTGCGCGCGTGTGTGTGTGTTACTATAGTTTGTTTCGTTTAATTACTGGTTCTTCGCGCGCGTACCTAATCCCGAGCAGTCGGCTTTTCGGAACATTATCGTGCCTATTCGAAAATAATTAAACGAGTTTGTTGAGTTTATACGTGTGTAACATTAAATTGGCGGAATTATATAAAATTAACGATGATTATGTATGTGGTGGGTAATTTCCTTAATTAATATCTCAGAAACGTGGTACATTACGTATTTGATAAAACTAGCGACAACAGCAGAAAAATGATGGCGAAGGAAACTATGTCGACCGGTTTCTTTTTTTTGCCGCTGAAGTATCGTGGCCAGTTTCGTAACTTTGATAATAAACATGACAAGGGTACACCTACACCAATTACGAACAACCGTGTTTTGCGAACAACCAGGTCTTTTTCATCTAGTATAAAAAAATCATTATAGTAGTAGTTATAAATATAAATCTAAACGTCTGTTTATTTTTAATTTGGAATTTAGATTAAAATTTTCGTGAATTTTAAATCCACCGAGTTAAATAAAATATAAAACGGTGTTGTGATCGCGTACAAGATTAAAGTTAATATTAAGGTATAAAAAAAATTAATTTACGTGTAGCATTTAAAATAAACCGGATTTAGCAAACCACCATCGGAAAATTCGCCGATTCTAAAATTGACCTCGCCTCATCTGCACTAGTCTAAGCTCAGCTCATCTACACTAACCTAAGCTCGCCTTGTTTGCACTTAATAGTAGGAGAGCCGGTCGCACTTTTTGGTACGTCATCATCGAGTAATGAATAAAAACGCATTTCCCCATTAAACGCGACGTGCGAAAGATTGGAAATAAAAAGGCTGATTCAGGTTAATCTTGTTTTGCGCATTTATACGTCACGTATAGAACACATCAATATAAAACTTTATGTTTTTATAAACTTTTTCCTACGACGCTCCATTGCCGAAATATTCACCCCCTCACCCCCCAAAGTTGAAACATTAAAATCAATTTTTTTAAATAACATTTGAATTTACGGCGTAATAAGTTTTTCGATATTACCTCGGAAGAACCAGGGTGCACTACTTCCAATCTTTTTTACGTTCAAAAGTCTTCGGAGGTTTAAGGGGTCAGTAGGGTAATCTTGCCTTTTTTTTCGATAATTTTTTTTTTATAGAAATTTTTATTCTACAATAAAACTTTTTTTACATGTCATTAGGTATATTGTGGAGTGTGTAAAAAAATTTTTTCGGAATTTTTTAATGTCATCTGTCGGAGATGTGGCTGGATGAAAAAAGTGTAGTTTTGAACTGGCCGCCACGATTTCTCATGTTTGGATCGTCTGAAACATAAAAACTCAATTGATTATTGAAAAGTACATAAATGGTTATCGTCCCTACTAGAATCATGAAAAATGTTAATAAATAAAAAGTTATCAACATTCTTATTTTTGTCGTTTTTTCCCCATGTTTTTAACATAAATTTTGTCATAACATTGTTAATAATTAATGAAAAATCATGATTCTAGTAGGGACGATAGCCAGGCGTTTTGTGAACATTTTAAAAAAATTTAAGCAAATCGGTTGAGTAGTTCGGCCGGAATCATGGCGGCCAGTTGAAAAAGTGTGTTTCGAGAAAAACGCGTTTAAAGTTTAAGGTACCGAAAAGTATACAAAGATGGACATAAACGTTGAAAAATTGACGTACCCCTAATCGGCCATGCCTGCTTCGTAGAAAACACCCTCGACATCGTCATATAGCTCGTTTTCGAGTGATCGATTTGCCCTGATGTCCAACCGGTGCTCCTTTGACACTTCGCAGCTGCGATCTTCCGCGGTACGAATACGGCACTCGTCGTTGTGCCTCGCGGTAGCGGCTGCTTGTGGGCCAATCGTCACACCCATTGTCTCCATTATCTTCAGCAAAGTCTTGGAACCCTCGTTGAATGTGCAAATCGCACAATCAGTCGCCAAATCCACAATTTTTTTGCCACTGAAGACATGTTTGGGAGCCATATTCCACACCATTGCATTGAAACATTCATTGTTGTTTTGGGTGTTCGCCCCCAAGCACCTGCTCAACAGATCGTCGGTTGTGAGGTCTTCATAGATTTTCTTCAACGCAGGTTGAATATCCTCGTCCAGTGCTGGGGGATGGCGGAAATCTCGAACAGTCCCTGATGCCTCGGCCACGTTATATTTGCACCATGAGCTTTCTCCTGTAGGACAGTACTCGTGCTGTGGATGCGCGTCGGTGGAAATTTTATGGTAAAAAGTCGCCAAGGCGGCGCGTCGCATTCCGTCTATGGAATCTTTATTTTCTTTGATGGCCCGTTGGTAGTAGGACGACAGGTGGAGCATGATATTATTCGTGAAGGCGGCAGTCTTTATTTTTGGGGCAGGTTCCGTCGTCGTCTTTGGCCTGCCTCTCGAAGTGCGTTTCGTGGCCGTTTTTTTTTCTTCATCTCGTGCTACTGTTTTCTGCGACTTTTGAGCTGCGTGAGATTTTTTGCCTCTTTCGCACGTTTATACATCCTTTTTTTCACGTGTAGGACGCACTCCAATTTTCTAATTTCAAATTCCTCTCCATAGGGCAATGAGTCTTTTAAACACTTGAATGTCTTAGTGTCACCGTCACCAATGTAGTTCTTATAATAAACGTTGTACAGTTCTATAGATCTTTTAAACATTTCTAACACGCTATCTACCTCCATTTTTCCAGAACTGCCACAATGATTCATGGTGCACTCAGCTTCATGATTCTCGTACCAAGCGTCATATTCAATGTCGTCCAATTTTGCAGCCATAATTTCGCACGATTTACAATAACGGGACTTTACAATCACGTCCAAAATTTTCCCCGTGAATTTTCCAATTAAAGAAACAACCCCAATAAGCGATGTAAAACCGCGCTTCTCCCAAGATCCGTCTCCCGACACAGAAAGATGATTTCTCGCGTTACCGGAAGCCTCGTTTCTCTCCTGCTCTTCTTTGACCGCTTTTCGAAGCACTGCCTGAGCTACTGCACGCGCCGCGGTAGAAACTTGTGTCAGAATGTCGTAATACGAAGTCTTCGCCAAAGAAAGTCCAAAATCCATGTACCCGCAAAAATTACTAATGCCTTGGAAACCAATGCCGAATAAGCGCATTACAAAAACAAATCGACGGTTTATTTCGTACGTCTTCCCAATTTGAGGGCTACTCGTTATATATTGTTCTTCATCACATTCGCATTGCACCACCAACTGAAAACCAAGCCCTTTTTCAGCTCTCCTCGAAAATTTTACATTTTTCTTGCACACTTTGCACAGAAAAAGATCTTGTAGAGTGAGAAAAAGACCGAAGTTTATGATGAAGTAACGCAGTGAATCGTCGATGTTGACGTCGAAATTCCCACCTCCCGATGACATTTTTCTCGCTGACGTACTGGTGTATGAATCATCTTGCTCCGCTGTATGTCGATTTCCACGAAACTGTCTCTTCTTGCTACGACCCGGCCTCTGAGCACATCTTTTCCTCCCTTTGCGATCCATTGTAAAAAGGCAGATAATACGCGCTATAAACGCACTGATGCGACCGTAAAAACAGAAAAATTAGCAACACGATACTGTACGAATGATTCCGTCAATGACAACGTGCAAATGTCTGGTTAGATTTCATGCGCCAGGTGTGCGCTCCGAGCTGCTCCGAGCGCTCCAAACGTCGAGCGGTATTATCATTTTTGGGCCTTTTTCGAAACCTTCCGATGGTAAAGTGGGTTTCTACATTAATTCTAAGGGTATAAGGGAACAGAAAATGCAAAAAAAAAAAATTGATTTTTTGAAAAAAGATTACCCTACTGACCCCTTAAGTTTTGAAATTTTTAACGACATTTTCAAATTTTCCAGATAATTTAGGGTAAAAAAAGATATTCCTGCTTAATTTCGATAAAATGAACCGTATTCGAGAAAATCATACATAAATAATAAAAGATGCAGAGAATTCTGGATATTATTATTCTCGAATATGGCTTATTTTACCGAAAATTAAACAAGAGTACTTTTTTCATCATAAAATGTTCGGGAATCCTAATATGCAGTTAAAAATTTAAAATTTAAATCTCCGAAATACTTTGGGGTTATAAAGATGTTAATTTACTATATATGTATACCGAAATTGATTAAATTACAACAAAAGATTAAAATTGATTTTTACTCTTCGATATTCGAGGGGGTGAATATCTTAACAGGAGAACGCCGTAGGAAAAATATTTATAGGTACTTGTGGCATTATTTCGACGTGAATTATACGTTACGGGGAGATCTGTTACTATTTCCTGGACACCCTCGTGGTTAAACACTTGAGTGCATCTATCGGAATGTTTCTGATGATTTCAAATAATCGGTTGCGTTCTTGTGGGTTCCGAAGTGAAAACCTTTATTGATTCGATTGCATTGTTTAAATTGACATTTTCGATGAATAATTTTTCGGTAGTCTTCCATACATTTAACAAACGGACCATTCAGAAAACGTACGGCACGCGTACCACCACTCCTATTCAATTAATTTTAAGTTGCCTGTAAACATTTTTCGCGTTTTATCTGTACAAATGCGGCGATAAAATATTCAACAGCGCACGATATTTATTGTACGGCTTTAAATCTCGCAGTTTTTCCTGCTTTTATTATTGCGAGGTACAGTCGCTTGCAGAGCTCGCGTCCGGCCGCTTAAGCCGTCCTTGAATAATCTCGCAATATGAGATTCCGGACAAAGTTACAATAAATTATCAAAGGTCGTTTGATACGGACACACATTTTACAGTAGATACGAGTATTTAAATGCTACCTAGTATTTTTAAAATTATTGGCGAGATGTTTTTGTAGGAAGCGATTTGCGCAATCGTCATAACCGAGTATCGCTCAAACCGACGCGACGTTTATATACTATTTAAAAGTACTTACGTATATCTATTATTAAACTTTTTCAAACTTGGCCAGATAAAAGTTTCATGCGCTAACTTTGTTTTGAAGTGTAAAAGTTTTCATTTTAGTCTATTTTAGTGAAGTTGACCAATGCGGAAAAACGAGTTTCGCCTCTCTTTTTTTTTTTAGTGGTTACACAAAATTTTAATGCGAAACTTCGACGAACTATTTAGGAACTTCCTACGTAGCACATACATTTATATAATCGACATATATTAGCGCGAATAATATTATTTCAGACGGTTTATAAAGGTAGATTAGTGGAACGCAAGGATGCTAATAGTTTAGCAGCTCTTATTAAACTCGTAACGTGTAAATTACGCATTAATAACAATTAAGTTGTATTTTATACGTTCATAGTCGATAATTTTCTCGTTATTACATTCGCGGGTTATCTGTTGGGGGGAGGGGGGTGGATTTAATTTTGTGTCCGGAAATTTGCGTATGTTTTTATATGATAATTCCATCAACGCCAGAAGTAAATCGTCGAAAGTCGCATTATTTTTTATAACAGGTAATTGAACGTATGCTACGTATAAAAACAAATAATTCGTTAACGGGGCAAACGCGAAAAATTATTTAGTAGTCGTTTCGAATAGTTACGAATCTGTATTTCATATAATATACATACTTACAAAATACATCTTCAGATTTACCTATGTATGTACGTAATGAAACCGTTTATATTTACTTTACGACTTTTAACTGTTTACGATGTATAACCGACATGATATTTATTATGTAGGTTTATTTATTAAATTATAGAATGGTAACGTAAACGCTGTCGGCGATGAAACTGTCGACGAATTTATTTGGGAATAACAAATCTGTTACTCAAAAGCAAAATTATTGGTAACTTGCGTTACTGAAAGAAAAAAAAACAACGAAAACCGAAATTACAACTGAAAACTGAATTACAAATTTCTTTGGTGAAAATCATTACGTTATGGAAGGGTAGTTTAAAAATATTCGACTTGCTTCTAATCAGGGCGTCATTTAAGAAAACGGTAGAAAAATTCCTAGTAGGTATTATGAAAGAAGTAACTAATTATTGCTTGCAACAAGATACATTATCATTACCTATAAATAATACAAAAAAACATGTATGACATACAACACTCGTGTGACAATAAGTGCTAACATTTTCTCGTAGGTGTTTTCCACTTTAAAATTACTCTTTTAACTGAACTTAATATGTTTAACACATTAAGTGTTAAAATACACAGGTACCCCTATATGTACTTATTTAAAAATCAACAAAAAATTTATCCGTATAATCCGGGCATCCAGAGTATGAATGATCGGATGAACGAAATTCGGATAAACTAGATCTTTTCCGTGTGAGTTTTAATTAACAATTTAATTTGTTTTAAATGGCAACCTCAATTGTTTTGCGCGATTTGGATATATCCTTCGATTGCCTAAATGACAGTATACAAAATGGTAATACTTACCTAAGAAACTTTTTGAAAAATAAATTATCAACATTTTTTATTAGAATGCAAAAAAGAGACTAAAAATTTAATTCCTCAATAATTCTTTGAATTCCTTGTCGAATACGATGCTTTTCGGATCTTCGTCGTAATCTTTTGTGATCTATAAGTAGAATAAATTTTTGATTTTAAATAACCCCATAAAAAATATTCGAGGGGTGTAAGGTCGGGCGACCTCTCGATAACCTGATTATTGAATTCTGACTACCATTTTCAGCTACGACTCTTTTACCATTTATTTGTTATTATTTATTTTGATTGTTAAGTAGATTTTCAGCCTCTTTTTGCATTTTAATAAAAATATTTTAATAATTTATTTCTCGATAACATTTTTATACGGTCATTTAGACAAACAAAGGATATCTCCAAATCGCGCAAAACAATCAGGGGTTGCCATTTAAAACAAATTCTGACGACGTCAATATAACTTAAAAAGAAATTAATATCTGAATAAGATTTTAATGTACAAATGTGCATTAAAAAAAACATAAAATCGACGCATTTTAGGATTTTTACAAAAATTCATTTGTTTCAAATTTATTTGATATATTACATAATTTTGACTTGCTCTGTATCTATATGGATCTATTGATTTTACACATATTATATATTTTGTATTACATTGTACATAAATTACATAATTACATAAATATATCGAATTTAGTTCGATAGTTAACGGCTGATTTATTTATAAACTAAAATGTAACATTAAATTATTTATTATGCGTGAAGAATATAGTAAAATCCTGATTCAAAATAATAATATCACGCATCCTTTTAATGATTTTATTTATACTAGTGAGTTCCAAGAAGTAGATTAAATGCGCTGACTTACTTTAGCGTTAAGGATAGCTCTGTCTTTCGTAGTAAATTGAGTAGAGGTGGGTGGGACTTGTTATTCGAAGCGCGAAACGCCAACACATAAACAATTACGTAAGTGCTGTGGGTTGCATAATTTTGATTTTTAAAAATCAAAATTATAGAAAGCCTTTATCTCGCTATATCTGTAGAAATAGTCTTGTAAATCAAGCTTAGCTTTATCTGGAATGGTGCATAAAAGCTCTCTTCCGAGCCTACCGGAGAACTCGACTTTAAGCTGCGGTCAGGACGTGAAGCTTTAACTCTTGATATTTCGACCAGTTGTGTGTGTAAATTTAAGGGTTCGCATTTCAGCTTTGCATTTTACGGTCATTTTTCGTGTTATTATAAGTCGCGCGCAGTTACGCGACGTATAAAAAAAATGAAGCGATGGCCCGGATTTGTGTGTCGTTTATTGCTTAACGGCTTTGTGTGTCGCTAAATTCGATTAAATCGGAGTTTACTCAGATGCCCTTGCTTTCTATAATAGAACGACAAAACAGATGTCGAACTGTCTCGTTCGTATTTGATTTCTCGAAGTCTTTATTACGTAGGTACGTTTTATAACGTAATTTCACGTAATTTCTTTTTTTTTCGCTTACGCCATACTAATAAAATCGCAATTTACAATTTCCTGGATGTATTAAATAAAGGTATGGGGCACGTATAATTTAAAATACTCGACCTACGAACTTTAAACGTCATAATGCAGCGGGATCCCTAACTCATTGTCTTTCGGGCCATTAAGCAAACTCCGCGTAGAACAATAAACTCCGCCTTAAAATCCAATGAGGTGAAAACAGTGTAGAGGAGGCATGAAATTGCTGCCTCTGCCCTGTCACCTCGCCAACTTAGAAATAGTTTAGAAACTATTTCAGACTTTGAATATTCCATCGATTCGCCGCTGACATTTCTCCCGTTCATTTTTCCACCGTTTTCGGTCTCTCTTTTTTTTTCCAAAGGCATAATTGAAATTCTCGCCGCCTCTTCGATCTGCAAGTTTCGCATTACCGACGGAAAGAATTGTTATCGTAAAGGTTTCCAAAAAGTTTGTTGGGGGAAGTTTTCTCGAAATCTAACTTCGCGATTTGAATTGTTTTTTTGTTATTCTTAAGAGGCGCGTGTCTCGTAATATGGAAAAAACTTTATTCGACACGTCCCCGCTTTTCGGAATTATGCGCGTATCGAGTTGTCGGTTAGAAAATTATTGTGTAGGGGACGCTTTAATTCGAGACGAATATATACGTGTATATATATAATCGAAATAAATTGTTTGCGCTTCGTTAATGCATTGCTAAACTTATTAAAATATCGTTTTTGGGTAATACGCGCGTAATTACTCTTGCTTCAAACGAAAATTGTTCGAGTATGTTCGATAAAACCGACAAACCAAGCGGATAAAGCGGTTTATTTCTGTCCGCGTTGAATCCGTTATCGGAAAGCTCCAATGCGGTATCGACTACAAGAGTAGGTACATCGTGTATGTACACGGCGAACACAGGATTTCGCAATTTATAGTGATAATTATTAAGGGCCGATTGGAATTTTGTTTCACTCAAATTCCGGTTTGTTTAATGTTATTTAACGACAATTTTAAAATTTCGGATCGATGCATTTCAGTAAACTTATAGATAGATATTTCGCTAAGTTGCTGTTTGAAACGGTTAAACTGAATTATTTGTTAGTCTACGCGACATTGGTAATTATGAGTTTGTTAGAAAATTTTTTTTTCATAAAATAGCCAAATTTTTCTAAATTTCAAGCTTATCATGTTTTTTAACGAGTAGAACGATTAACTTTCATTTTTAACGTCACGATCGTATTCAGCAAATACAAATTAGTTAGGCCTGTTTCAGACGAGGATACGCGTATGCGATTCACGTATCGCGTACAAAATTCTCTTGCGATACTTTTCCGATTAGGCTTTTTCTCACCAGTTCTTGTAGTTAGACAGAATCGGTAGTATATAGCGATTCGTTGTTTATGGTTGAGTGCTCGAAACTCCACAAAATGACTTTCGAGAGGCTGTCGGGGTTACAAGATGAAACCTCGACAAATCGAAAGGGTGTATTTGTTTATTTAAAAAGCCAAAAGCCGTCAAAAATCGTCCAGTTAAAAAGGGCACTATCTTCACCGAAAGAGTTATTCACCGTACGTATAGAAGGAAACGTGAACTTTCTTTTGCCGTAAAATTCGTAATTGGTTTTGTGGAATTAATCGTTTAAAAATTTTTGAAAAAAACGCAAAATACACGGGCTCTTATGGAGAAAAATAACTTTCGGGACCGATATCTCAGTTCGAACAGCTAAAAAGTTCACTTCAATTTCGCGTTTTTTACCGTTTATACTGTCATTACTACAAAACAGTACGACATATCGAAAAATTTTATTCTTTAAAAAAGTTTGGTTCGTTCTTGTAGCATCCCACGATAGAAGAATTATATTTTTGTGGGGCTTCATAATTAAGATAAATAATTAAAAGTGAAAACATGCGAAAATTGCAATTTCGAGAGTCGCACTCTTAACTGGTTGCATTGCATCTCCCATCTCACTTTTTCCCGTAGCTCCCTCTCATTCTATATGTAATTCTAAAATAAGCCAACATACTATTATTATTATTGTAAATACACCTTATCCGTAATTAAGTAATAAAAAGTACATAATACAAGAAGCGTTTTGTATTAAATAAATTTACGAGAAGCTCCTATTTCATACGAAAACTACAGCGACTTTACCATTTAATGTCTCTTTTTGTTGATTAATAAATTTCGTTTCATCATATTTTTTACATTGCAATAGCAAAATGTGAAAAAAGTAGCAAAAATCGAATGAGTTGCATTGGTTCCTGTAAATGTATGGGCAAAACTGTACTGATGCAGTGACAATTCGAAATGTGTCAATGTATGATGAATAAGATGAGTGTTAAAGTATTAAAAAGGTGTGTAATATCAGGGCTGTTAATTTAAACTGCTAAAAGTACAATTTTTAACGTAGGTAATACCGAATTTGCATGATCTAATTTTAGTTTCGTCTACACATTCAAAATAGTTTGCTTTTCAGCAGAAAACTAATGCCCCAATAGGGGGTGTTTTTGTTTGCGGTGACTCTGCATATGCAATACTTGCTCTTTTATCTGGATTTATTACATAATGATCAGTTTAATTCTGAAAAGAACTATTTTTCATATTGGTAATATACAAGAAATGACTTTAAAACACTTTAAAGTCGATACCCATCAACTGCCACACATGTAGGTAAACATAAATTACCGGAGATTTAATAGCGTGTACGGCAAATTACTCAACGTAAACTAATCTCGCAAGTAGCCAATCGGTGAGCGCGTTTTTTAGGTGGAAATTTTAATTTACTCCTAATTAAGAAACAGAGTATAGCATGTTGTATATTTCTAAAGAAACAGAGTATAACATTTTGCTGTCGCTTGGCGACCGACGTTCGCGAGATCTCAAATTTAGTATGCGATGCTGTATGAAGCGAGTATCGCTGTCTGAAAGATCCCATATATTGTAATGTTAGTTCTGTATCTGTCACACGCAAAGAGTTTTCGTATTTTCCGACTGACACCGATCCTACAGTCGACGAGGTCCGAACTGTCGTGATTTTAGAAGTCTGTATGCGATACTGTATGAAGGCTGTATCGAGCGTCTGAAAGCTTACATTTGCTATAATGTTAATTCTGTATCGAGCATACGAGAATCGCATACGCGTATCGTCCGTCTGAAACCAGCCTTAGAAGTGATGACTGTTATCAGGAACTTACTTTAAAATACCGATTGGGGTCCCAAATTTTTAAAATCGTCCATTTACAGGACGACTTTTAGGCAACGTCGCAATTAGAAAATCTTGCGCCTGAGGTCAAATATTTAATTTGTCCCCCACCCCACCGAAGTTTACTATTCAACTAGTTTATAACCCCCACTCACAACCGAACGCACTATGGGACGAACAGGTACATATTATCTCAAAATTTAATAATTTAATAACAGTAAAACGTATATCGAAATGAAATTTGGAATGTATGCTACTGAATAAATGTAGTTTTATAATTTATACAGAGTTTATTAAATATTACATTAGAAATATAACAATAAGCGTAGGGAAAATGCTATCTTAATAATCACTATTTAAATTTTCTTTCATTTGGAAATTATATTGCACAGACAATTGTTTGACAGTAGTACTTAACGGTAGGTATATCTACTAGTGGTATTATTATGTACCTACATAAATTGAATTTGAATTTTTTTATACAGGGGTAGGCAAAATGAGCGGAATACCCAATTTCTGACTTTATTATGAGCTGGACTGAAAACTGACCTTAAAAAAGTTTTTGTATATTTTATTCAATATTTAATAACGTTTAGAGATTTTTGTTATGTCATATTTTTCAAGTTATGATATCATCGGTTATTATTTTAAATGGAACAACACCCTAATTTTTATTATTGATTTGTATTTCCGAGATTATCGTACGACTTTTTGTTCCAATAAATATTGCCTCTGAAATTAGCCCGTTTGGAATTATTTCATGTTTTGTTAAAAAAAATTGATAGCTGCAGGGTGTTACAAATAACCACATTTTTAAGACATTTATGCATGTACAAATTTAACATTTTAGGTAAGCATTTTTTATTATAAATCATTAATTTAACAAAATAATACCGGATGAAATAAAATTTCGAGGGAGTTAATACATTTTCCAAAATAACTCTAAAACTATGACATTTAGATATAGGGAAGTCAATACAACCTGTCCCTAACTTTGAACGTACAATGCAATAGAATTGAGAAAAATGTAGGTTGGTATTTAAAATTACTAAGATATTAATATTTTTCGGATAACAAGTTTGGCATTTTTTTGAACATCCAATGATATCATAGCTTGAAAAATATGATAGATAACGAAAATCTCTAAACGTCATTAAATATTAAATAAAATATACAAAAACTTTTCTTAAGATCAGTTTTCAGTCCGGCTCCTAATAAAGCCAGAAATTGGGTGTTCCGCTCATTTTGCCCAACCCTGTTTGATGCGATAAATATAAAAAGAAACCGGTGCAAAATATTAACAAAATATTGACAAATATACAAATTATAATCTCATCACGACCACAGATAAAATAATATTTTTCGAAGTTAATTGTTTTTATTAAAATTTTATTACGCAGCGCTCTGTTAGAAACTTAATATTTTAAAAACATGCAAGTTGGTGCAAGATTTTATTGCTGATTCTTAAAGTAGACACTTCGACGAATATAAAAATCGCAATTTCTAGACATCGGCAAAAAGCGCTAGTTACTAAATGTCTAATGCAAGTTTATAATTGTAGTCAATTAAATCGTTGTGGTTCTCGATTTCATTTGAAACAGTTATTAAGTATAAAGAACCCAAATTAGACCTTTACATAGCAAATAGATATTCTTTTAAGCTAATAAAACAAAAATAATACCTAGATTCAACCTATAACACATTATAATAGGAGTTCAAAGTTTCGCGTAAAATGTAGCAATAGATCTGTTGTTTGTAAATGTTCAACTTTGAGACCTTATAACAAATTATCGGAAAGACCTACAACAAATATAATCACAGATCAAAAAAATATAGGTTTCAATGATTTATAATTAATTTTTCTTTTACTTCTACAACACACTTGGCAATATTGAATTTTGAGATGATATTTACTAGTTCGCCCCATAATGGGACGGTTTGATGGTCAGATGAGCAAACGATCGGCTCACCGAGCAATCCAGTGTTTTTTTTTATTCAGTCGCGTCGTGTGTAGAGTGGTTCGAGTCGAACCCCGACGAGAAGCTCGCAGACCCTCCGTTTTATCTTCGAATGCCTTCGCATGTGGAACCCAAAAAGTTATTGTGGAGTTGCTAGAATGCTACAGGCAATATCGGTGTTTGTGGGTTGTTAAAAACGAACAATATTCTAATAGAGACAGCTGAACCGAAGCACTGAGCACTGCATCCTTATTGGAATATTTTAAAAATAGGCAACCTATTGCTACAATAGATTTATCAAAGAAAAAGCTAGAAAATATGCGAAGGTATTTCGGAATTCCTTTATGGTCCGGTGGTATGGTCTGAAGGTGTGTTGAAACGACTCGCACTTGGACAGTCGGAATGTTTGATGCGATGATCCGATGGCGTGTAGGGGGGTTTTAATCAACTATTGAATACTGACGCCATTGGCGTCCCGTCCTTACTGCGGCGCTGTCTTCAAGGTCTCGGGGCTAATTTAAATTATTCTGCCATCAACGAATTACACATTTTATACCGGGTTGAGTGTTTTAACTTGAGACTGGAAAATATCATCGTACAAAAAAAATGTTCGACGTCAAAAGTTAATATTTTCGGGGGACGGGTGAAAACAAGCACCTCCTCGACCACAACGGCATCTGCAAACGTTTTAGACGAACGTTATGTATTTTCGACGTACTATTCAAATCTGAAATTATAAGTAGGGGTTCTCGTGGAAGATTTTAACGTCCCCCCAAGCTCCAAAACCCCAGTGACAGTCGGAGACGGAACATTTTTAGCATACACGAATGGTCCTCTCGAAAATATTAACTTTTGATGTCGAAACGTTTTTTTCGTAGTTCTTCAGATAGTTAAAAAACTCACCCGGTACACATATAACCGGGAAATTTAAAAATCGGCAGTTCGAAAATGTAGTTAGGTGGGGGGGGGGCTGTTATTCAAAACTTCGTGTGCTTCGAAACCACATTTACCCGACTTTTATCTTGTACGCAAACTTGCTACAACACCTTCCATTTTTCTGACATTGTCGACGTCGAAATGTCCTCTTGGTGGAGTTGAAATGGCCGCGTCTAAACGTCAGCCTATCTGAATTCTTCGCGTAAAATTACGCTGCGTTGCCTTAGATATTTATTGAAAAATTCTATGGACGTAAATATAATTGTTTATATAACGAAAATTTCTCGATTCTGTAATTTGTTGATTATTTGGTTGTAAATAGATTGGTATAAATGTAACTAACTGTCCTTTCGAATTTAAACTAATACGTTAACATGAATAATTCGTTCGTAATTTATTGTAACCACGTGTGAGTGAGTAGTAATAATTTTAAATCTTCCAGTAATAATACGTTTATTCAAATTCTTCAATTTCGAATTCGATCGCGTGAATATCTTTGACGGTTTATCGCGCGTACTACGAAAGAATTACATATACAGTCAGCTGACTGCATTTTAAAGTGGAATCAGTTTTAGATATTTCAATGCCTTCACATACAATTTCTTTGGAACAAACATAAAACAATTTGCATAGTCGTATAAACTGAATATCGCCCTCGTTTACGCTTGGTTTCACAAGTAAGCATCATTATCGTACCAAAGAGCATCTCACCTACCCTCAATATGCACGCTTTTACGAAATCGTTTGCATCGTATCTTTATACATGACTAAAATACCTGAAAGTCTCAAGATAACGTAACAGATTAGTTGTAAATTATTGGCATACGCAACTTCTGCGCTTTTATATGTGCACATTTCAAAACATGTTAATTATTCGAAATTAATTCGTTCGGTAATAAGATCATTAATTCCACAGTGTTGTCGCGCGCCACTAATATCAATCTTATTTCTCCTATTCAACATAAGAAGAACAAAGTAACATCGTCCAATTTAAATATAAATCCCGAAAACGAAGTTAATCCCCAATTTTTGCCGTATCCGCGTCAATTTGCAACTTTACAGATTTCATACAGAAAGTATCGATTCGAAATATGTATTTTCCTGCTGATTTTACAGCATCGACGAAGAACTAACTAAACATTTTTTTAAGAAATCGTTCATAATCCCCCATTCCTAGAAAACGCGCGTTTATTTGCATAATTATTATGCCACGAGGGGCTCGCCTTTTGGAATGATTAACGATGCGTCTCGTTGATGTTGTGTCGCTTAAGGTCACTAGAAAGGGAAAAACCTGAAATTATTAATATAAACGGTCGCGTTTCGTATTTTCGATCGTTGCGCCGTGCGCCGGGGTACGTTTTAATGTAATTAGAAGAGAGTGCGGGTTTCGGGTAATTTTAGTAGGGATGGCGACATTTTTGAGATATATAGGACTTTCAGATTTATTTTGGTTATTACGGCGAATTTGTTTTCGGTAAAATGTCTATAGGATTTCCATTATCTACATAATTTTACATTGAAAGGTTGCAAATAAAAAAGAAAACGCCAATTCAATCTCATTTTTCCATTAGCGATTGAACAACGCATTATCATCGGCTAGGGGTAATTCTGTCGGTAACTTGAGTATTTATTTAAATTATTTTTAATTAAATTTCGACTGCGCCTATAGATTAAAAATTCAAAAACTTATTTAACTAAGTAATAATTAATTAAACATAATATATGGATAACAGATAAATGTCATTAAATAATTACTTTTTTTGTCAATTTGGCGTTGAACTATATTGTATTTGACTGTGTGTATAACAATAAGATTTTCAGCGTGTTCATACCTAAGGTAAAGTTCCCCGATGCTCGGCATGTTTAGAAAATATTTGCGTAAAATTTTTGTCATTATGCGTAAAACTCGTTTGTTGGCCATCTAAAATTCGCGATCGACGTTTTAAAATGTTAGTTTTTAAGTAAAACTTTTTTAAGCACGATCTGGCCCTTCTCACAACAATTAAAATACCAAAAAATCTCAATGTTGTTCGATAACTCACGGCCAGTCCTCTATTTACAGAAAAACTTACGTGCAGAAGGAAAACTTTTAATTGTTAAAACAAGTGAAACAATTTTCGTTTTTTTTTACGATTATATATTTAAATTAATGACTCGGGGATATATTTATACTAAAATATGGATTTAATGTGTCATAAAAAATATATTTGTCATTATTAAAATAAGTAAAAAAAAGACGACGGCGCACATTTTCGACGACTACGTCGATCGTTGGCGAATGGCATATTTATTAATCCAGCGATCGACGCCCCTCTGAAAATTGGCTATTTTTTCACAGAAACAAACAATTTCAATTTAGACATTTTACAACACGTCGCAACACAATAAAAAAAATAATTAAATTTCTAATATTTTCGGGTGAAACGATGTCAAACGTACTTGTATTTAATAAACCGTGTTTAAAAAAACAACAACTTCGCAACAGAATGCCACAAAACGTGGCGGATAGTTGACAAACATGTTACCTTCCCAAGTTTAAAATTATAACACTTTAATAAACGGGTATAGATATTATTATATTTGCATAACGGTAGGATCATCTCGAAGAGCGGTACTCTTACCTTAATACATATTGCATGACTTTCTTAATTAATTTTGCATATCATTAAAAACTAATTTTAACAAACGATCAGTCTATTAATAGGTAATGATTTTCTATTGATCAAGAGCTTTCATTTCCAAGACAATAGCAAAGGGATGCCCCGAGCGAAATCGGACTGATTTTCGCACACATGATCCAACACTAAATCACTTATAATTTCAACCCCTCGATCCGCATGGTTCCTGAGTTATGGCATAAAGTAAAAAAATTAAAGAATTAAATTAATCCGGAACAGATGAAGCCACGGCCATGAAAAAAAATATAGGCAGTAAGATACCTTAGAATGATTCAAAATGTATAGTTTGCTTCAATTTTGTTACCTACAAGGTGTCCAAATAAAATATAACCAATTTTCGTAACACTATTTATCTCAATCACGCCATCATTTTCTTAACACCCTGTATATTTAACCATGTTGTACTACGACAATCATTTCAAGTATGGGTAGGTAGTGATGAAACATGCGAAATATAAAAGTGGTATCTCTACGGGATGTACAAAAAACAGTGTTACGAAAATTGTTATGTTTTATTTGGACACCCTATAGGTGTCGAAATTAAATCGAACTATACTTGTTTGAACCATCCTAAGGTATTCTACTCCCTATATTTTTTTCGAGGCCATAGCTGTATCTGTTCCGGAGGAAAAAAAACTCTTTTTAATTTTTGGACTTTATTCCATAACTCTGGAATTTCGTGGATTGGGGAGGGGCTGAAATTATAGATAATTTAGTTTTGGATCATGAGACATTATGCATGTGAAAATCAGCCCGATATCTCTGCGGGCATATCCCGCCATAAGAAAACCGGGCACAGAGACCCTTTCCGCAACTTATAAACTTCATTAATTTTATATTACGTTGTTGTAACTTAAGCGAATGAGTAAATTAAGTAAAACCACGTTAAGAGCTTAATTTCAGATTTAAAATGCCACAAAACATTTTCCTTGTATGCAAATTAAGGAAAAATTAGATTAACTCTACCTTAAGTTGCCATAAAGTTGAATAAAGCGTATCTGTGTAAGGTCTTGTATGATTAACGACCGTTTTTTTTCATATTTTATGTTTCAGTTTAGAATTTTAGTACCTTATTAGCTTAAACCACGCTCTATTAGATAATCGCCCGTGTGAACTTGTTTTAAGTTGAAAAACTTATTGTTCAATGTTAGTTTTGTTGTCGAACACGTTTCTTGGGTAAATATACAAACATTTAATTCAATATTTATTTTACATGATATTATATCTTTGTACATACAAGGTGATCTAAAATTCGATCCACTTGTCTCAAGAGTTGAAAATAAATTATCTATTACCATTTGGGGGCGCAAATAAAAATATAAATAAATTAAATTAAGCAAATATTAAAAATATTTAATGATATAGTATATGAGCAAAAAATTTGAATAACCTTTACATAAATAATAAATAAGTACTTATTTACAGATACAATTACGCTGCGTTGCCTTAGATATTTATTGAAAAATTCTATGGACGTAAATATAATTGTTTATATAACGAAAATTTCTCGATTCTGTAATTTGTTGATTATTTGGTTGTAAATAGATTGGTATAAATGTAACTAACTGTCCTTTCGAATTTAAACTAATACGTTAACATGAATAATTCGTTCGTAATTTATTGTAACCACGTGTGAGTGAGTAGTAATAATTTTAAATCTTCCAGTAATAATACGTTTATTCAAATTCTTCAATTTCGAATTCGATCGCGTGAATATCTTTGACGGTTTATCGCGCGTACTACGAAAGAATTACATATACAGTCAGCTGACTGCATTTTAAAGTGGAATCAGTTTTAGATATTTCAATGCCTTCACATACAATTTCTTTGGAACAAACATAAAACAATTTGCATAGTCGTATAAACTGAATATCGCCCTCGTTTACGCTTGGTTTCACAAGTAAGCATCATTATCGTACCAAAGAGCATCTCACCTACCCTCAATATGCACGCTTTTACGAAATCGTTTGCATCGTATCTTTATACATGACTAAAATACCTGAAAGTCTCAAGATAACGTAACAGATTAGTTGTAAATTATTGGCATACGCAACTTCTGCGCTTTTATATGTGCACATTTCAAAACATGTTAATTATTCGAAATTAATTCGTTCGGTAATAAGATCATTAATTCCACAGTGTTGTCGCGCGCCACTAATATCAATCTTATTTCTCCTATTCAACATAAGAAGAACAAAGTAACATCGTCCAATTTAAATATAAATCCCGAAAACGAAGTTAATCCCCAATTTTTGCCGTATCCGCGTCAATTTGCAACTTTACAGATTTCATACAGAAAGTATCGATTCGAAATATGTATTTTCCTGCTGATTTTACAGCATCGACGAAGAACTAACTAAACATTTTTTTAAGAAATCGTTCATAATCCCCCATTCCTAGAAAACGCGCATTTATTTGCATAATTATTATGCCACGAGGGGCTCGCCTTTTGGAATGATTAACGATGCGTCTCGTTGATGTTGTGTCGCTTAAGGTCACTAGAAAGGGAAAAACCTGAAATTATTAATATAAACGGTCGCGTTTCGTATTTTCGATCGTTGCGCCGTGCGCCGGGGTACGTTTTAATGTAATTAGAAGAGAGTGCGGGTTTCGGGTAATTTTAGTAGGGATGGCGACATTTTTGAGATATATAGGACTTTCAGATTTATTTTGGTTATTACGGCGAATTTGTTTTCGGTAAAATGTCTATAGGATTTCCATTATCTACATAATTTTACATTGAAAGGTTGCAAATAAAAAAGAAAACGCCAATTCAATCTCATTTTTCCATTAGCGATTGAACAACGCATTATCATCGGCTAGGGGTAATTCTGTCGGTAACTTGAGTATTTATTTAAATTATTTTTAATTAAATTTCGACTGCGCCTATAGATTAAAAATTCAAAAACTTATTTAACTAAGTAATAATTAATTAAACATAATATATGGATAACAGATAAATGTCATTAAATAATTACTTTTTTTGTCAATTTGGCGTTGAACTATATTGTATTTGACTGTGTGTATAACAATAAGATTTTCAGCGTGTTCATACCTAAGGTAAAGTTCCCCGATGCTCGGCATGTTTAGAAAATATTTGCGTAAAATTTTTGTCATTATGCGTAAAACTCGTTTGTTGGCCATCTAAAATTCGCGATCGACGTTTTAAAATGTTAGTTTTTAAGTAAAACTTTTTTAAGCACGATCTGGCCCTTCTCACAACAATTAAAATACCAAAAAATCTCAATGTTGTTCGATAACTCACGGCCAGTCCTCTATTTACAGAAAAACTTACGTGCAGAAGGAAAACTTTTAATTGTTAAAACAAGTGAAACAATTTTCGTTTTTTTTTACGATTATATATTTAAATTAATGACTCGGGGATATATTTATACTAAAATATGGATTTAATGTGTCATAAAAAATATATTTGTCATTATTAAAATAAGTAAAAAAAAGACGACGGCGCACATTTTCGACGACTACGTCGATCGTTGGCGAATGGCATATTTATTAATCCAGCGATCGACGCCCCTCTGAAAATTGGCTATTTTTTCACAGAAACAAACAATTTCAATTTAGACATTTTACAACACGTCGCAACACAATAAAAAAAATAATTAAATTTCTAATATTTTCGGGTGAAACGATGTCAAACGTACTTGTATTTAATAAACCGTGTTTAAAAACAACAACTTCGCAACAGAATGCCACAAAACGTGGCGGATAGTTGACAAACATGTTACCTTCCCAAGTTTAAAATTATAACACTTTAATAAACGGGTATAGATATTATTATATTTGCATAACGGTAGGATCATCTCGAAGAGCGGTACTCTTACCTTAATACATATTGCATGACTTTCTTAATTAATTTTGCATATCATTAAAAACTAATTTTAACAAACGATCAGTCTATTAATAGGTAATGATTTTCTATTGATCAAGAGCTTTCATTTCCAAGACAATAGCAAAGGGATGCCCCGAGCGAAATCGGACTGATTTTCGCACACATGATCCAACACTAAATCACTTATAATTTCAACCCCTCGATCCGCATGGTTCCTGAGTTATGGCATAAAGTAAAAAAATTAAAGAATTAAATTAATCCGGAACAGATGAAGCCACGGCCATGAAAAAAAATATAGGCAGTAAGATACCTTAGAATGATTCAAAATGTATAGTTTGCTTCAATTTTGTTACCTACAAGGTGTCCAAATAAAATATAACCAATTTTCGTAACACTATTTATCTCAATCACGCCATCATTTTCTTAACACCCTGTATATTTAACCATGTTGTACTACGACAATCATTTCAAGTATGGGTAGGTAGTGATGAAACATGCGAAATATAAAAGTGGTATCTCTACGGGATGTACAAAAAACAGTGTTACGAAAATTGTTATGTTTTATTTGGACACCCTATAGGTGTCGAAATTAAATCGAACTATACTTGTTTGAACCATCCTAAGGTATTCTACTCCCTATATTTTTTTCGAGGCCATAGCTGTATCTGTTCCGGAGGAAAAAAAACTCTTTTTAATTTTTGGACTTTATTCCATAACTCTGGAATTTCGTGGATTGGGGAGGGGCTGAAATTATAGATAATTTAGTTTTGGATCATGAGACATTATGCATGTGAAAATCAGCCCGATATCTCTGCGGGCATATCCCGCCATAAGAAAACCGGGCACAGAGACCCTTTCCGCAACTTATAAACTTCATTAATTTTATATTACGTTGTTGTAACTTAAGCGAATGAGTAAATTAAGTAAAACCACGTTAAGAGCTTAATTTCAGATTTAAAATGCCACAAAACATTTTCCTTGTATGCAAATTAAGGAAAAATTAGATTAACTCTACCTTAAGTTGCCATAAAGTTGAATAAAGCGTATCTGTGTAAGGTCTTGTATGATTAACGACCGTTTTTTTTTTCATATTTTATGTTTCAGTTTAGAATTTTAGTACCTTATTAGCTTAAACCACGCTCTATTAGATAATCGCCCGTGTGAACTTGTTTTAAGTTGAAAAACTTATTGTTCAATGTTAGTTTTGTTGTCGAACACGTTTCTTGGGTAAATATACAAACATTTAATTCAATATTTATTTTACATGATATTATATCTTTGTACATACAAGGTGATCTAAAATTCGATCCACTTGTCTCAAGAGTTGAAAATAAATTATCTATTACCATTTGGGGGCGCAAATAAAAATATAAATAAATTAAATTAAGCAAATATTAAAAATATTTAATGATATAGTATATGAGCAAAAAAATTTGAATAACCTTTACATAAATAATAAATAAGTACTTATTTACAGATACAATGTTATGTTCAATAATTATAATTTCTATACGCATCGATAAAATTGAGAATTTAAAAGTATTTAGAGCTTTAAAACCATGATTAATAAATGCGTAGCGAAATGTTTACGTTTCCGAAATTACAATAAGGCTTATTGGACAAATAAAAATATTATCCACGTCCGTCCCAATTTACGTCGACGATGCGATGTCGGAAAAAAAGTAGAGCGAGCAGCTTTCAAAGAGCATTGTTTATCTGGCGCTTAGTTTTTTATGTTGGTACATTCTACGTCTCACTATTGAAGCCAAATTGAAATTAGTTTGCTTTCTCGGTCCCAGATTCGATTGATAGATAAGGACGAAATCGGAAGCTACTCGTTTAACCTGAAAGCATTTTGCCGAATAAACAAAACGAAAGGTCGGGAAATGGAAGTGGCGAAAACTGCTAGTACATAATACTAGTACAAGCACATTTTGCCCACTTAATACAGAACAATTCAGTTCGCAATATCACGCTTTATGGAGCTTGAAAAGCTCGCTCCCCATTTGATAACTGCTAATCGTCGCTATTGACTCTCTCAGAATTTCATTCGGTCAACAAGCTTTAAATATAAAAAAAATATATATCTAAATAGGACGGTACTGCAATTAATAATTGGCGTTTTAAAATTAATTGTGAGCCGTTTTAATTGGTCGCATCGATTTAAAACGAATTTAAAGCGAAACGTCACTTATACACCTTTAACGATCTTTTATTAGAAAGGAATAATTTTGTTAAAAATACTCTCGATGAAATCGTAAATTAACGGGCGTTTTTCGTTTATTTAAAGCTTTAAAAATTGTACTTAGGTCAAGTTTCGAGTAACGAGGTTTTAAACGCGCTTCACATTATAACGGGCGTCTGAAAAGTCTTTCGGTCTTGGTTGGCCGCGGAAAGATAAGGGCGTATGACTTGCTTTAAGTATTTAAGGCTAACCCTCCCGTTTTACGACATGCGAAATTGCGTGTATTTTTCGAACAGGAATATCGCAAAAAGTATTGGATTTATCGAGATGATTTTTTTGTTGTTGTTAGAATCAGCTGACTGTTTTGTAAGGATACTGTTATCAAATTATCAAAAATTTTAATTAAAAACGAGCTTTTTGAAATATAAATCTTTTGAAAAACGTAAATTTAATTTAGAATGGAACGTCGTCCCAAAATCTCAATAAGATACAACGGAATTAAAAAAAAAGAAATTTTTGGATGAACCGTTTGCTGACAATTCCTGTTCAAAAATAGTTGGATTCAAAAGCAAGCCATCTCTCTCTTGTCGGAGTTCTGTTTCTCGTAAAACCATTTTCAATTTTTTTGTCAGATTTCTGTTGGTGTTGCTCGTATATAAATGTCAATGTCAAGTTAAATAACAAAGGCGTACTACAGTACGCCTTTGTTATAAATGTTGTTGTAAATAATTAAATTAAACTACTAATATTTTAACGCGAACGTGTTCAAAAATAACATAAAGTATTAAAATACGTGAAAAACTGACGTAATTATTTTCAACAGCATGTATTTCGTTACTCAAACAATTCAAAATTTCCCTCCCTTAATTAGGTCGCCGCTACTGGATTACAAATGTTTTCAAGTGACATCAACAGAAATCTGCCAAAAAAAGTGCAACAATGCCAACTGTCGACGTTTAGACAAATTCTATTTATTATAGTAGGACGTAAAGTAAAATAAAATCTGTAATTTCGAAGGAGTAGCGTTTCAATCGCCAGTCAACTCTGACCATCAGTCAATCCACCATAAAAACAATTATTTCTAATAATCATTGGAAGTTAACTGGCGATTGAAAAACCGTTCCTTAGATAATTAAACCAAAACCTTTATATTTCCACAACCAACCAAGACCGAAAGACTTTTCGGACACCCGTTTAAAACTTTGTTACTTGAAATTTGACCTAAATATAATTTTTTAAACGGTCTACGAAGGTTACTTTATTATTAAAAATTGATAAATATTAGGTACGTAAATGAAATAACAAATGAACGTAGTTCAAAAATTATAAAATAGATTGTTTCATAGCAACTTTCAAGCAATAATTACTCAGTTTTATAATTGTGGAAATCAATAAAAGCAAATTCCACGTAGGTACATGATAATTAAAAAAAAAATTTTTTATAGGAACTCGTTGGCGTCTCATTATGAAATTTGGCACATAAATAGTTAATGAATGTCCTCAAAACATAATTTTTTTTCAATAAAAAAAATAAAAGGTGTTTTAAGATTAAAAAAAATTTTTTTTTTCAGTCATCAAAATCATAGTCATGTTGCATATCAAATTAAAGTCCATTGAAAACTTAAGAGAATAACACTAAATTGAGCTCTTTAGATCAAATAGTTTTTGAGTTACAGCTTTTTAAAAAGTACGATCGTCATCATTTTGTGCGATTTCTGCTTCTTTTAAAATCAACGCGGGCACCGTGTCAAAATCAACCGGGCTCATCGCTGAAACAGCGAAAGTAAACGCTACGTTATAGTAGCTAACTACGGCTGAAAGACTTTAAATTATTGTGATAAACTCGTGGCACAACTGATGTCACACGCGTCAACCATAAAAATAAAATTTTAACGATTTATATGAAAAAGTTGACCGATGTTAAATAAGAACTCCTCTAATGTTTAAATAAGGCTTATTAAATAATAGTTCAATAAAATTAAATTTTTTAACTATACAAAAATTATTAACAAGCTAGATAGGAGCCGTGTGGTGTAGCTGGTCAGCTTAAGACCTTCTGGCGCACGCACGGCTGCGAGCTCGAATCCCGTTGCAACCTTTAACACATAGAACAAAGCCATAAAATAAATTAAAAAGGAAAAAAAATTAACTATACAAAAATTATTAACAAGCTAGTTTTTTGTGCGAACCTTTACTTCTTATGTTCCGAACTGAACCTCCTCGAAAGTCGTCCTCTTCGATGGAGCGTCTGCAAAAATTGTTATAAGGGGCGAAATTCGGTTGTTTGCGATAATTTCAGAAACTATCGATTTTTCGCGGAAAAGCTTATTACGAAAATTGTAGCTCGTAAAATTTGCCACGAAAAAGGTTCTTTGTCTATCTTCTGTAGTTTAAATTTTTAAATAAGTAATTTTTTTGAAACGTCCCACGGGTCCGTCTACCTCTAGGGTTCCGGAGGCAGTGTAGCTGTAGGCATAAGTAATACAAAGGTACATATCAATAACACAAAAAATCACCCATTCCTTTCGGAGTGGCAGAGGTAAAAAATATGCCTTGATGGATCTGTACCGAAATTTCAATGGCTCTATGTTCCAAGAACAGTTTAGGATTATTTTTTTTTTAGAAAACTGCCCAGTTTTGATAGATACGTATAGGGAGCCGACTCTGTGGTCGCGTGGTTAGGAGACTAACTTCTCGCCTAACGGGTCCTGGGCGAGGGGTCGGTAACTATAGTAAATTTTATACACAGTAATTCAAGTAATTCAAAAGTAATTCAAGTAATTCAAAAGTAATTCAAGTAATTCAAGGTAATTCAAAGTAATTCTGTATTACATTCTAGAAACAAATACACACTAATACATAAGTTACCGACCCCTCGGTTTCTAGAATGTAACACATAATTACGTTGAATTACTTTTCAATTACTTGAATTACTTTGAATTACAATATTAATTTAAGTTTAAAAAAATTTTTAATAAAAAAATAAATATGGAGTAAATATAAATTTAAATATTATATTATAAGTATCGGCACTTAATTAATTGTCGAAAAATGTGCCGGAACACAAGGGTTAATATAAAGTAGTCAAAACCTTCAAGCAATGTGAGGTCAGTTTAGAAATTGTAAAATATGATGAAAATTCGGAGACTGATCGAGAAAAATTGTAATATCTATATTATCTATTAAAAAATAAGCGAAATCAGAAACGAGTAAATTTTCCGTTAAAGAAATCCGTTACGATTCGTTACTGAAATCCGAGAAATGGCGACCATTAACGATTGCCGTCTTTAATGTGCATTTACGTTTTTCTTTGTCGTGCCATGTGTCCAGGTAAATCAGTGGTAGAATATGCCACGTTCAAAACTTTAAACTGAATATTACAAATATACAATTTAATAATTTTTTATGCACGACGAACATTGGATCTTTCGTGAATAACGTATCTAGACTAAATATTTGATAGCGTTGTCCAGAACGTCCGATTTGGTTGGTAATGCGTCTGTGCAACTCGGCGTAATCTAGGCCATTCAAATTTTATTCCGATGCATATTATCACTACAAAGTTAATAAATGATGCTGTTTCACAGAGTGGTGCCGTATCACCTTGTAGTTTTACAGTATGAATGGTAGTCTATTTTTGCCATGTGTGCAGGTAAATCATCGTTAAAATGTTATTTATGTGTAATTTTTATTGACGTCGTACATTGGAATAAAATTTGAATGGCCTATAGCTCTTTGTACATTATTTTTTTTAATTAAATTTTTTAAATTAACAAGGAATCTGCTGAAAAATGTAAGAAACGTAGACGAGCTCCTACGAAATCGGAACATGTATACATAACGCTAAAAATATGTTTCATTTGTTTATGTTTAGTCAGCGTCTCGATAACCGTTTAGAAACACGATCTCGTTGCATGTTTCTATAAATGTATATTTTTGATCTATGAACAAAAAAATGTGGCCTTTATTTTATTCAACGGAATCGTCACCCTAATTTATAATATAAATTATAAATATAAATAAAAACATACATATAAATATATGTATATAATATCAATAAATGTTTAATGAGAAAATAGATAAAAATAAATTAATATTTTATTGCATAAATTAATAACTTAAATTAAATGTTATTATATCACATCTATTCAAAAATTATATATTTAATAAATAATTTATATAATAATAGGCTATATTCTTATTAAATTTTAATATTTTTATTAGTTAATTAAGGTTCTAATCCATTAAACAAGTATTAATCAGATTTGCCACTATACATTTATAAATCAATAATTAATTTATAAATATGCTTCACATTTATTTATTTATTTCTAATTATATAAATACTAATAATATATAATAATATATTTTATTTACTTATATATAATAGGTATAGTATATTAATTCAAAATTAGTTAGATATAATTGTATAATTTTTATTGTACGTTTTTTAAGCATCATAATAACTTAAATTATTGCTATATGACAATAATTTATTATGTATAAATTTTTCTAGTAAAAAGCTTAATTTTGCACTTTTTGACTCCAGGTCAACAATTTTTAACTAAGTAAATTTTAAACTAAAATCAAATTCTTAAGTTACAAAAATAAAAATTACAATTAAACTATAAATTAAGATTTAAAAATTAAACTGGAAATTAACGGAAAAAAAATTATAATATTAATTTATAATATAAATTAGGGTGACGATTCCGGGTATTATATTATAATACTGTTAATTTCAAAACAATCGAGTATATCTTAAAAATTAAGAGTTCAATAATTTATTTTTTATATTTTAAAATATCTCTTTAAAATCAACTGTACCTTAATGCAAAGAACACATAAGTATTTATATGTATATACCTACGTTTGCATTTACATATACATATCTATGTACATGTCTATTTCTATATATTATTTATTTTATATGAAACGTTCATAATAGGTATTAGTTTGAATTGGACTGAATTAGTTTGTATTACATGTATTACTATGGTATTAGTTTGAATTAGGTATGAATTGCTTCGAATTAGGTCTGAATTACTTTGAATTACTTTGAATAAATATTACTGTGTATAAAATTTACTATAGTTACCGAGCCCTCGGAATTATTTGACGTTATAGCTTTTTAAGTTTGTGCCTGATCTCCATTTTGAAACGAGCCAGTCGATTTTTTATCAGCAAGGAAGTCAACTTTGCCATACTGAAAATAAATAGATCAACTTCCGGAGATTTAACTATATTTAGAAATAAATATGAAAGCTATTTTGCTACAAAATTTGTCGTGCTATGTAGATTTTTAAAAATCGACCATTTATACATATTGATAAGTGCGGAGTTATTTCTGTAGTGAAGATTGTTTTCAAGAGCGTGACTGCAAATTCCGGTTTTTATTTTCATTTTGAAACGATGCGAGAGACGTGTTTCGACACGGGGAGAACTCGCTGAGGTTTCCTGTATGACATATTTGAGGTGTATGTAGTCTAGTATTTGTCAGGCAGAACAAATCCAACGAGTTGCCAAGACGACAAGCCACAATTGCGTTTCGGCAAAACAATCGATCATAAATCCGTCTCATATGGACGAATAATAACACCTTTGCATTTGTTTAGAATTATCGGCTCGTGGAAAATTTCACTTCAGGTTTTCGTCGCGGAAATGACATTAATCTATTACCACTTTGGCATACAAAGTCGACGCTTCACGCGCAAACAATACCACTCAACAAAGAAGTAAATACCGAGGCGTCTGAAACTTCGAAACTCTATTCAAGGCGACATGTAGAAATAGAACAATACCGCATAAACAAGTTAAGCGTTCCTACATTCACGTACGTTATAGAGGTTTAAGAAAATCCTGCGTGTACTACGGTTGGAAATTTAAATGGGCGAATTTGCATTAAGGATGTGACCAATCCTACGATAAAAAAAAACCTGCGCACTCTACAATTGCGAGAAAAACGACGCCCCTAATTTTTTGTTAAACTGAGGCCGGTTTTTAATATCAAATTTAATAAGCATCACCTTAGACTTGCAGAAACAAATTCGCCCCGAGCTTGTATAAACACACACACACACATACCTACAAAATTTAATCTCGGACCTTTAAAATCCCACGAAATTTTAATAAAATAACATCTCATTAGTTTAGAACCTTCATAAATTTAGGTAAATAGCGTTTGCGACAAACAAACGCTTTGAAGTGAGATTTCAAATTTTTCGCAAACGACTTCATTTTGCACATTGAAAATTATACTTGGTACGTCGAAATTTCGCCCCATTATCTTTGAAACGTTTTCCGGCACACGATCCACGTGCTTAATATAGAAATAACAAAATGTTTTTGGAAGAAATACGGCCATAAACTCCTCGTTTTTTTCTATGCCTTCTGTGGACTAATGGGCCTCTGACAGTACGTGTTCTTAAAAGATATCCGTTCCTCCTTAAACGTGTCGGCGAACAATCCAACTTCTGCAGTTACTACAGTTTAGAAGTGCGAGGTGTTTTTGTTTTACGAATTCGCCCCCCCCCCTCTCGAACGTGGTTCGGAATTAAATTTATTGTAATAAAGAACCGCGAATTTTTCCGATCGCTTATCAGTTCGTAAATCGATGCTCGTAAACAACTGTCAAGGAGTAATAAAAGAGAGGAGAACTTTATTTCCTATATTTTCCAATTGACTTCGTACTCGAAGCACCTGCATCGAAGTACATGCCAATTTCGTTTATTCCTCGCTAGGACAGTACTCGAACGTTCCTTCGAGCGAGACACGATCGCTTTGTGCGAAGTGACGGGCCTTTTGTCTCTACCACAAATCGCAAAAATCAATTTAAAAGAGAAAATAATTGACTTGACGGTTTAACAATTGGCGCGCGGCAAAAAGATCCGAGGAAGCCAGTTTCGACTTGGAAAAGACGTCGCGAAATAAAAGTACTAAAATAGATTTTGTCTGACGACTTCCTGTAGAAAATCGTAAAATGTTTAGATAACGTGAATGGAAAGAAATAAAATATGCGACGCGATATAGCGGACTAGGAAATTACATTAATTTCTTTGTGTTCGCAACGTAGTGTCTGGAATATAGTAAAAATTGCCAAAAAAAAATGAGAAAAAAGAAAAGGAAGTTACGGCGCGAGGAAATTAAATTTTCGAGACTTACTTCGAAATTTACTTTAATTACTTTATCTCGGTCGTTCATCTGCAATTTGTATGTAGGCATTTCGGTTTTTTCACCATTATCCTGTAGTCGCGTATCGATTAATTAGGCCTTTAAAGGGAACGTGAAGGGCGACGTGTTACTCGATTGATAGATATATCTTCTATATACGGGGTGTAACTAAAGTAAGTCTAAATTAGGGGTAGCTGTAAACATTCGTAACATACACCCAACTCGTTTTTTACACGGTTTTGAAATTAAGCGGTCTCGAAAAAAAACGCCTCCATTTTTTTTACACGGTTTATTTTCTTTAACGCGATTTCAAAATAATTTGTAATAAATGTATTTGACGAAAGAGGACCTTTTTTTGAAGCGACTTCTGACTTTGTGGACTTTTTGGTTTTGAATACGACGGCACAATTTAATTATTTTTTTCTTAATGGAAACGGAAACTTTTATCTTTTTCCAACTACAAGGTGGGCCAAAAGAAGTCATCCGATGTTGTTTGGCTCTCATTTTTTTTCTAAATGAAAAACTTCGATTCTGTTTTTTGATTATGTTTATTTGAACCTTTAGAATTTTATTGGTCAAGTCGAGAAGATGATATCGGCCAAATGGGCGCCGTCACAATTGATTGCTATACGGGCTCGTTTTATGGCATTTTTCATCACTTCGGCGAGAACTTCGGGCGACAGATTCTCGCACTCGTGTCGAATGTTGTCCTTGAGGGCTTCCAGGGTCTCGGGCTTGTTCACGTAAACACGGGACTTCAAAAAACCCCACAAAAAAAGTCTGGAACGGTTAAATCGGGCGATCTTGCGGGCCAGTGCAAATCGCCAAAACGAGAGATGAGGCGACCCGGGAACGCCGTCTTCAGAATATCGGTTGTGGCTCGCGCAGTGTGTGCCGTTGCTCCGTCCTGTTGAAACCACATGTCCTCCAGTCCTAATTCGTTCAATTGCGGCAGAAAAAACTCGGTTAACATGGCCCTATAGCGCGCACCGTTCACTGTTGTCGTTTGATCAGCGGCGTCCTCGAAAAAAAATGGCCGGCCACTCTTGGCAGCGTCTCGTGTGGTCCCATACTCTTCAAGGTTGGTGGCCAAACGGCGCAGTGTTTGCGCAGTCGGTGTCGGACGACCGGGGAATCGGCGACGGAATTCGCGCTGCGCCAACACCACAGACGAATTGTTACGCAAAAAAATAGACACGATTATTCCGCGTTCTTGGGGAGTGTATCGCTACATGGCTTGTTTACTTGTATTCTACATCTGTCTAGTTCACAAATGTCAAAACAGATTTGACATTGGCCGCCATTTGCAAAAATAAGAGCATCTTCCAATAGGGTGATTTCATTTGGCCCACCTTGTATAAGAAAAAGCGCACCAATTTTTTTATAATTTCGATGAAAAATTAAAACTACGATTAAGAGTCGGTTTTACAATTATGAGATATACGTTAGATAAGCTATTTCTGGAATAACTTTCATGGAAATTTCTACTTTTTATTTAGATATTTTTATCAAAAAAAAAAAATTAAGGACTTCAATTAGGTAATTGTAGTCGTATTATCGTTATTTACCTGCACTTACCAAGTTTCATCGCGAATTTTCGTAATGTTCAAACGGTTCCGTTTAACCTATTCGCCGCCGCCGCCGGAAAGCCACCGAATCGTCAAAATTTTGCGAAATAATTAACTCCGCGTCTCTCTTGGGTTTTCAGTCTTCCGATCGATTGAACGCATCAGCTTACTAATTTTTTTTTCGGTCTTTAGTTTCTCTCTTTAGAGAATTTCCACGTTTGCGTTGAATATTAATACATTCTGGCATCTTACTTTCAGCGATAATTTTCAGTAACACCTCTCTTTGAGATATACGGCCTATTAGCTAATGTCTTCTTCGTCTTTGAATATGTCTCCACAGTTTCCTTTTTGCTTAGCGATTATTGTGACGTCGTACGCGAAAATCCAAAAGTCCACAGTTCGACAAATATTATCAGCCCCATTCCAAAGGGCATCGCCAAAAATTAACGTGCCTTTAACTGACGTCACATCGTTACCTAATTTAAATACAATTCCAAAGTTAAAGTGTCGGCAGTTGAAGTTTTTTTTCGGCAAAAACGGTTTTGCTAAAAGTAAATCAAAAATGCCTTTCGAAGCGAGCCTTCAATTTTATAATTTTATATTTCGGAACTTTGCGTGGAACTTGCCACGGTTTAATTAGTCTCAGGGCACAATTGGCTTTTTGCTCCTCGGGGTATTATGAATAAACAAGGGGTCACCTTATTTTATTTAAGATCTATTAAGGATTGAAGTTGAAGTCGAGGGCCTAAATTTTCCATTGAAACTCAGATTAAGGTCAAAGCTCTATTACATGAAGTTTAAAGTTTTATAAAGCAACCCCAGTAAAAGGGTTAATAAAACGTACTTATGAACTAATCATATTTTACGGAAACACGCAAAGAACGTCAAATTTGAAATATCCTTTAAAATTAGGACGATTATTATGCAGAACTAATCCCAAATTTGAGGTTTAATTAAACTATATAAAAACAAATTAAAATTATAATTGTGAAAAACGTAAATTAAACGACGATAATTGAAAAAATAGAGTACCTTATTTGGCATCGTTATCGACACAAGCCGGGGACACTAGGCGATTGACGACGACGCCACTGGTGAATCTTTTGTAAATGGTTAAACTATACAACTACGAGGGTTATACCGATGAAACAAACGCAAGCAATATGATGGTAATTTCCACTCTAATATTGTACCTTCCTATTTAGGCACAACTCTATTTCATAATACTTGGATCTGTGCCTATATGTGAGTTAAACACAATATTAAATACACCCCAACGATATTTTGGGTATCAACCCCAATCTACCCCCTAGTCTAAGAATGTTCGGATGACTTGGCTTGTCCTTCGAACTTAAAACTAATTTTCAGATTATTTTTGAGCTTTAATATGAAGTTAAGAAATTAAGATGAAAGTTGTGTACAGGGTGGGGCCAAAAAAAAAAGTTTTCGTTCCGCTGTAAAGCAAAACCATTTTTTCCTTTTCCAAAAACACGACCATTGCCGTGAAAAACACACTTCTTGCCTCAATCTTTCAATCGCACCCATGTTGTGGCGATCCTTTAAAGTATAATTAGGTATCTAGATATAAATAACTGTCCTCCGCCCTACAAAGGACAAGGTCAAGTTCGGCGTTTATTTCCATTTTTTTTTTAGTAATAACATTAGGTGCCAAAATAAAAACGGACTAGAAAAATTTCGAAACCAATTCTTTCGAAGATGACCTCGTATTGCATAACATCTATCACAACTAATCGGAATCTGCGCACACAACCAAAATGATTTGTGTTTTGCGCTTTACATCGTTTTTGCGTTTTACCGAATTATGTTTTTGTAATCGTAGCGCCGAAAAGGATAAATATTTTAACATTCGGTGAAGAGAAAAAATTTCTGCGGAAAAAAAAATTAGCCTCGCGCTTAATTTGAACAACCCTGTATATCAACACAAGCGGTAAGATAAAAATAACAAATTCGGGCAGGTGTAGTAACGGTGTTATAAGAAATATTTAGTTTGGGGAGTGTCAGTTATTCGCGTTAACGTTGATTACGTTTCGTTTTTTCAAAATACTAAAAATATTGTTTAGTAGGCGTACGGACCGACGCTGTACCAGTGCAAATACGAGTCCCGCAACTTTTCACCGTGACGCAAATCGAATATAATTGATCGATTCCGTCGACCTTTGCGCCAGACGTCAAGTTAGCCACTAGTTTTTACATAACAAAAGAAGAAGAAAAATTGTCTCCTTCTCCTCATTTTTAATTATTTTATTTGCCTATTTATTTAAATAAACTCCGTTAAAAATGTTTTGATATATTAACGGACAATTTAATTCTTCTTTTTCGATTTTTTTTAAACTACTTTAGGGACGTAGCAAACTTAAATACATTTATGTAACAAGTTAATCGTAAAGCAAACGTAGCAGGAAATTGGGTTATTTCTATAAGTTTTGAGATATTGACAGAACTAATGGATCCGTAGCTATAGAACACATTGTTCAAGGAATTGATTATTGATACTACTGCTGAAAGAGACGGACCCCTTTTTATTTTTTAATTAATTCTTAAAATTAAATTAAATCAAGGACTTCGGTTTCCAATATATATGGAAAATTTCGCAATATTATGTAAAAATCGTGGCAACAGTCTTACATTTAAATTTTGTATCGTAGTAACTATACGTTAGCGTAGTTTTAGATAGGTTAAGTTAAGAATATATCTACGAATGTATAATATATTACTACGAAACGTAAATTTAAAAATATCTTATACTAACGTTTTATTTTTGTTGCAGGTAAGCTACAGAAGCCATAAACGTAATGTAAGTTTCATATTCCTTCTTATTTTTGTATGTGCATGTGACTTACGAGAAAATCCGTATTGGAAATTCTCGGGAAAGTATAATGTTGTGTTGTATTGATATTTATTTCAACGGCAACGGTTGAATCGGAAAGCTTTATGTTGTGCAGTTTGCGATGATAACGTATAACGTCGTTGAATAGTTTTTGCTCAAATGAAGAATAAATCGCGTTTATTGGAGATCTTTTGAAGAGCCCTTCGATGCTTATTTAGTATGTCGCCTATTTTTATATACGTACATTTATCAAACACGTTACTTTACGCCTTCCGAAACTTCAATATTTTTAAAGAAATTTAATATCCTCGACGTTTCGTTTTTTTTTTTACATGACTTTTATCATTAATCACGATCTGCTCCTTTGAACTATATTTAGTTGTAAGTATAAGTGATATACACTTGACCGACGTTTAATTGATTCTTTTAATTCTTTTGGACGCCGTCAATTTTCGTTGGACGTTTGTACGTGTATGTTTTTAATTTTTAATTGTTTTATCGTCGCGTTCGCATCCGACGAGAACAATACCTAATAAAAATAAACGTTCGCGTCAAAATATAATTTAAACTCCAATTTTTGCAAAGCTCCTTAGTTAAATTTAACTTTCCGATTTTTAACGTCCTAAATGGTCGCCAAAATGGATCGCAGGGGATTTCCAGTTTAACGTCGCCGTCGTCGTCGCTGCCGCCGCCGCAGATCTCGTTTCGTTGATATTTAATTTACTTCATTTTAATGAAATTAGAACTTGTCGAACTTGTGTTTTATTCGTTACGAGAATCGAAATTCAAACAGCCTTTCGGAGCGCAACAAGTTAACTTTCTACATTGTTTCCTCGATAAATAAGGCGGTAAGTTGCAGAGGGAAAATTGAGATGCACCACTATATTCAATGACGAATTGAACCTCGGACACCTGTTGCTCTTGCCGTTGTTAAAATGCATTTCGTTAAATTTTTAATTTAGTTCGCGTGGGAGGAAAAGTGGGACGTGTTCGTTCCCTAAATAGTTCTTAGGGCATTTTCGAATGATTTCATTTTGAAATTTTCGCTGTTTTCTAAAAATGAAAGTTGGAGGCACGTGTTCGTACGTGCGGGCAGTTTCGACCGTTGTAATGAGGTTGGAGAGGGTTGTGGCAAACGTGCGTAGGGGAGAGTCGCGCGGCATCGATCGCTTTAATTTTTTTTTACCGTAATTTTGGGCAAGGTTGTCTAAAACAAGATGACGTCGCTAGTAAAATAATTCGCATTTTCTTGATCCGTGCATTTCACACGCGCCCGACCCTCGAACTGAATACCTTCGAACCCAATCTTCATTTCTTTACAAAATATGTATTATGTCACTTCTCCATCAAAACTTAATGTCCCCCCTTTGCATTTTTTCTTTTGTGCGTGTTCTTCGTGGATTGTTTCACTTCTTTTTAGTTCATTATCCGTCTGTTTTCCTTTTCGCCGCTTGTAATTTTTTTCATCGGCCACTTTCTTCTTTTCTTTAACTCTTCTTTGTAAGAAATGCTCGTAAAGCCGCATTGATTTTATTGATTTTCGGTCCGTTTTCCTTTTTTCTTCCATTTAACAAAAGAACAATTAGATCAGACCCTTTCACTTAATTTTACTTGTTAACAACCGGAAAACCTGACTAAAAAATATGACCGGTGCTGTACAACCACGCGATTGGGGGGATTAAATTAATAGAGATGCTGCTAATTAAGCAAAGAAATTAAATTAAACACGCGCCTCCATCTCCTCTATTATTAGGTAGCGTTTCGTGAAACAAATTAATCTTGACCTAACTTCATTCTATTTATTTAACTCGTAATTGTATACAAATTAAGTAGTAAAGAGCAGAAACTTTTACCCTTACCTAAACAAAATAAACTAGGAGAATAAATTACTTTATCTAATCAAAGCACGGCGAGTGAAGCGTCGTATTTTCCGACGCAAGACGTTTCGTAAACTACCAATTTTATTTAAGTGCTTTCTTATCGCGAGGCTTCGACACATTTGGTCGTTATCAAATCGGAAAAGTGGATAATTAGCAACACGTTAAAGATAGGATTTATAATGTGTACAGTAAAACTCGTCGTCGGCTAGTGGAAACGTGCTGGAGCGAAACAAGGAGCAACAGCTGCCGCGCGCAATAAATGATCCCCCCCCCACCCCCGATTCTCGCAACAAATTCACAGGGCCGATTTTGATTAATGTATTTTGTAGAAATATATGAGCGAAGTTTAATAACGATCAATTAGCAATTTGCAAAATACCCGGTTAAGCACGGCGAACGATACGGTTTTCGAAATTAAAACTTGTGTTAATTGCCTTTTAGGGGGAAAACTCGGTTGTTTTGTCTTGTAAATCAGGAAAGACGAAAGGTAATTAAGTGCTCGTTTTCCTTTCTTTCGAACCCTCAATTTAATGCCTTTGTTTGGAATATAACCGTTGCTATTTGATTTTTGTAATATGAAGGAAAACAAAGGCGAGTTTGGTAGATATATATACATATAGGGGTTTAAACGCGAGTTAGTTAATCTTTCGAATTTGTTTGCGGTCCAGGTAATTATTTTCATTTTAATGTACTTAAATGGATACCTTAATAAATTAAAATACGGAATTTAACGAGCACAACAATTTATGACGAATTTTCGTAATGCTTCTGACGAACATCAAGTTGTGCCCTCGGCTTATTCGAGTTTGAAAACTACGACCGGCCAATCAAAAATCGAAAAACACTGAACTTATCCCTAAGCAAGCTACAAAATCTTTTTAGCATATAAATTGTATTTTATATTAAATCCGTCATCAATGCGATTCTTTCAAAGTTTTGTTGGCTTTCGTTGTGTAATGTATACATTTATATTCCAGATCGCGGCACGGCATTACGTACGAATATTTCTTGTCGTTTTTAAGCGAATCGATGCCGACGCGACGTCGGAGCTTTTTGTATTCAGGCATCGCAAACGGCACAGTGACCGGATGATGAGCCGGAACGCTTCACTTGCAAATATCGCGTTTTTAATCATAAGTTAAATTACGAAGTAAACAAACGGCCGTGCCAATTAATTAAGTACTTGCCGTCTACAATTAGACGAGAACCGTTTTCGTATCTATCGCGGGGATGCAGCTCGAATATTAAAATTAAGCTCCACCATAATAACCGCTAGCAATTAAAGCTCTATTAAATACGAAAGAGACGATAATAATAGACAAACGAGCTCCGTTCTAATTTAATTTTAGAATTTTAATTAAATTATCTGGGACTAAATGTATTCTTTTGTTGCTCTCGATTTTATTATCAGAACAATTTTCTGTCATCTAGCACAGACACCGGCTTGAAATTGCTGCTATTCATTTCGCGAATTGTGTGAACTCACTTAAATACTTTAATAAAGTCTTCGCGAATGTCCTCGTTCGACTATGAAATTAAGCGACGGAACTCGGAGTAGGTGCCTTTTCGTTTCGTTTTTTTTTTCAAAGTTTGGGCAGGTATATAGGTCCGATGATTCGATTATTTCTGATTTTAAATCGTATAATACTTTCGAATTTTATTATAGCGGATGCTTACAAATTGTTACATGCTAGAAACAATCTTTCATTCATCGATCAAGTTTCGGGTAAGAAAAATTTTAGGTCCCGAGAAACCTATAATATTAAATTTAACCGAGCATCTTGACAGCTTGACCCTTCGTCATGTTAGATTTCGACATGATGATTTTTCACTGTCAGTGAGTTTATATATATTACGAAACGGGCGTGTGTTAGCTAAGATAATAGCTCCTCCGTATCGAAAACGAGATTAAATGTCCGTTTGTTATTAAAGGAATGAATGGACTTGAAAAAATTACATTTAAAAAAATTACGAACACGGGTTTATTGAGAATATGGCGGGAATTAACTGGCGTCTGAAATATCTACCTAATTTTAAACGTGGTTTAAAAACAAAACAATATAGAAAACGAAAAATTGTTATTCTCGCCAGATAAAATTTGTAACTCTCCTAAACGCGCACGATGTTATCTTACTACCTAGTGTAAAATATATTTCAAACTGTAAAGGTTATAATATAATATGTGTAACCTAATTTTCATTTTATAGATAAAACGACCTTAAGTAGTATCGTGTTATGAGTCCAATCGGTGTTTTTCCTCGTGTTTTTTACACTTGCATTACGTATTATTTGTATTTTGTTGTCATTTAAATACCGCAACTGCTATTTATAAATATTATTATTAAACTGGCCTCGCACCCGATAGGTGCTGCGTTCGAATCTCAGTGCGGGCGATGAAATATCCCCCTGTTAGGTGCGGATGTCTGTGATCGCGGAGCTAGAGTTCGTTCGGTGTAGAATTCGTCCTGCCAATCATTCGCATTCAGGGAATGGTAGCGCTGTAGCGCTTTATCGAAGCGATGCTCTGAATGGTGTCTACTTTACTCGCAGTGCTGCAGCGCTTTAGTAAAGCATTAAAGCATATAAATATTCCGCTTTAACGCTTTATAACTAAATAAAACAATGACGCATCCGTGCGTTCTAACCTAACAAATTATGTTGCTTGTGTATGTTTTGGTTTATGCAAAAAATAAAGATGGCTTATAACGTTACAATTCGGAGACGAAGTCATTTCCCTTACAGTAACGTAACAAGAAAGGTTGAAGATATTACAAGGTAAGTTTTACATAAAAATTTGAGTGTTTTACAAATAAAATTGCCAACCTAAGAATTAAAAGCTGAAAAATAACTAGTACCAAAAATGTTTATTCGGGCAAGATAAAGCGTTACAGCGCTGCAGCTTTTGACGCTACAATTCCCTGAATGCGACCATTATGTTTGAACCCCTATTAATAGCAGGCGCCATGATATTGCATAAACAGAAAAAACACGGCTCAGTGCTCGATTTCGGAGTGGTTCGGAATAATTTATACTTAACGCTTATTTTTCCAGTGACGCGTCACGCTTAAATGGACACGATTTTGTCATTTATCTCGCAAACGACGCGTCTTATTTTTGCAAAACACGCTGAAAAATTTTAAAAAATGCCGCCCGTTTTGTAATAAATGAATCCGGTAGACAAAAAAGTTTTTAATAAATACCCTCAATCACGACCGAAAAGTAGGAATGGTCGTGCTGAAACACCCCGTATATAATCGGGGCTTCTTAAACTTTTTCCACTCGCAACCCGTTTTCGCACGAGAATATTTCACGCGCCTCTTAAATAGGTACGTATATCTCGAAGAATTTGACGGAGAAACGATTTGAAATGACGTCCTTCGCGAACAGTTGACACAGTTTTCGCGAACCCCAAATTCTGTTAACACTGGCCCAAAGTTCAAGAAGCCCCGACCTATACCTACTATGCTTATACTAAAGCTAACGTAAGTAGTATAACTACTGTAAACTGTCAATGTTTACGTAAATACCAATTGTGATACATAAATATCACATAGATAAATAGATAGGTACCTGTGTATTAAATATATAAGTGTATAAGGACTTAATTTTAACACCGAAAAAGGGCTCGTTAACATCTCGGATTTAGGTAACGGTTATTATAGATTTAGAAAATTTAGGAATCGTTGCATTAATAATAATATTAAGTGGACGAAGTAAAACTTATTTTTAGAATGGCAGCGTGGCGCACAAAAGCTCTTCATTCGTTCATAAAGCTCTGCACATGTTGATAAATATGTTTAATGGCAAGACTGCGGTGTTTATCGTTTTTTTTTGGGGGGGGGGGGAATAATCTTCCAAGTGTATTTTAACTTCCATGATCTCGTCGAAAGTTTTTCATATACAGTGTGTCCCAAATTGAGCGATACACCACGGGCATCTTTCTTATAATTAAACACGAAGATTCGGTTAAATGGGCAATGTTGTGCAGTTTTGATTGCCGATTCAGATTCTATTTAGAAAAATTTTAAATTCCAAACAGTTTAGAACTTATATTCTAAAAATATTGAGAATTGTCTTTTTTTTTTAAAAGACGAATGTCCCCGAAATTATAAAAGACGCGAGACGGGCAAACTTAAAAGTGAGATCAAAATAAAATTCAAGATGGCGGTCTCTGAGACATCGATAGTAACATGATTTTTACATGATTAAATAGAATTTTATTTTCTCTTTTCAACAATGTATAGCAACATATGTTTGAGTAAAAAATTACTCAAAATATTGATTGTTTTTATTTTAAATCGAGTACTAATAAGCTCTGAATAACAGATAACTTTAACATATAAACAAACGCAGTTGTTATAAACAACACAACACATTGTTATACGAAAGAAGTTTTTCAAAAGTTTATTAATTAAAAACTTATTTATCGTAGGTAGTGTCCATTAAGTAAGTAATGGTGAAGTTTCGAGAATTATTTTATAAATTATTAAAAATTGCCATTATAGTACCCCTAACATCTAATTGTTTTGTTTTTAATTCATTTGTTACCAAAATAAAATTCACGTGTACTTGATTTACGGCCTACTTGACTGAAAATCGCGATTTTCTTTTTTTGCAATAACTTGTTAAATGTTTCTAAATGAAATCTGTATCGGCACTCGAAACTGCACATCATTGCCCATTTAACCAAATTTCTATCTGTAATAATAAGAACGACACCCGTGGTATGTATACTGCTCAATTTGGGACACACTGTATGATTGTAATTGATTGGCCTTTGTCATGGTGTTTATCAAATTAATATTAAATCGATTGTATTATTAAATATCGGTAGAAGTGGGCGTTGTCGCGTATCTCCGGATCAGATTTAAAATAGGTACAATGCACCAAAAATTTAATTGTACAAAAAATGTGTTCTTTATGAAACCTTCAGTTCGTTCCCAAAAACAAAGTTTGTCAAATACAAAATTAGATTTATTAAAAACCATTAAATGTTATTAACACTTTTTACAAGTAAAATTAAGTCTAAATTAATCCACTACCAACACCTCCGATGTAACTCTGTCGCGTAAGCGGCCCAAACAACACCTTTTTGGTCCCGAGAGCGTCCGGTATTGAGAAGTTTCACTGTATTTGATTGAGTTATTAATTTATCTGGACTATACAATAAAGTTCAATTTTCGAACGCCCCGTAAAATAATAACGACTTTTAATTTGACAAACCTCGTTCTTGAGTCGAGCAGGAGATTTTATATGAAGGACGCATTTTTTTCGTACGACAAAGTTTTCAGCCCATCGTAAACTCGATCCGGAGAAACCCTGTATTTAACAATACATTAGCGTTAACGAGCTTTTTTATTTTCGTGCATAATCGTCGGAACGCGATTGTTAAATAATATTTAAATTCATTTCATATTTTTTAAATGCCGAGCTAACTTTTCACAAAAACTTTACAAAGCGACCGGTTTCGCGAATTACATTGATTTCGCATCGTCAGAGCATTTATTGTCGCCGTCATATTCAGTTATAACTGTTATTTCGATTCGTTAATTTGTTAACAAATGACGACCCGATTAAGTCTCTGCTCATTGAACACAAAATATTAATTATTTTTATATTTGTATATTTTAAATTAATAATAGTTTTTTAATGCATTTTTTAAATCAAAAATTATCTTTGATATTTCGAAAAGTTGTCGTTATTACTGAATAAATACATAAAACCTACTCAAATGTATTGCGTCACGATTGATCGTATGTGAAAAAAAAATGCGAAAACAAAGTAACGTAGATATCTATACCTAAATTTTGGTCCCGATGTTAATATTTTATTACCGAATAATAGTCGAGGGCACTCCGAGAAGATAGTTCGTGCTTACGATTAATAATTCGCTTGTGCATGAACTAAGCAGCGCGTGAGTGAAATAATGATTTCATATCGTCTTTCGATATTCGATAATGCGGTAGAATTTGTTTTAACTGTCTTTCAGGAGTGCCCCCGACCATATGTAGATCGAATCAGTTATCCACTATAGAACTCGCAGTTGTAGATATAGATTACACTAACATCATTAGACATGCATCACGTATTTACCCATTTACTGCAATAAGATGCAACGTTGTTTGTGCTCTACACCACAACGAGCAATTAATTGACAACGTTATCGTCGAGTAACATGCATGTACTAGTTAGATTGTCTCTTCGGATCTGGCACCGTAACAGCATCGTTTCGTGGCTGCCTGCCTAGCTGTCCGTTGTCGCTACTTGTTTATGATAATGTTATTACGCGTAGCGTAAGGAGTATTCCCCCCCCACCACCCCGTGCGTCGAAATACTTCCTCGTAGCGTTTTCTCAAATTACCACCTACGCAGATCTTGCACACGTTCTGAAATGCCCAATTGAACGAAATGCTAATTTTATCTGTCTCGAGGAGGCTCTACCATTTAAGGTTGATGGACAGATAAATGAAAAATGAGCTTTCCGTACTATCGCCGTCCCTAAATTATGTTTCCAATAGATTTCTGGTTGTTAAGTTTAATAAAGAAATTACTTTGCGCTCAGTTATATTGACTTCGGAGGGCAAAAGTAGTAAGAAATTAATTGGACAGATTTATCTCTGCTTGACGTATAATAATTGCATTCTGTTGTTTCTATGGGCTCCACTTTTTCTCTTAATATTGATCACAAAGCGATCGGCTAAATAATCGCCTAAGGCATTTCATTATTGCCTTTTGTTTCGCTGGCGCACAATTGGGTTTACATCTTGTGCGTTAATTATTTTTAACGATGCCGACAATCTTTTATTCTATTTAAGTCTGCCGAAATGGCCATAATTTTCGAATGATATTATTTTAATCTTGGATACTCTTGATGCATCTACATATAGGGTAGATACCTACTATATAAAAAGTCGCAGATTTTAATTTAGGGATGTTAAGAAAGCAGATATTTATTTTTATTTTGTTACGAAATACTAATAATTGACTTTTTAATTTAATATTGACTTAATACATAGATGTACTACTTCGAGTGCTTCGCCCCTTTTGAAGCACCTGGCGGTAGTACGTACCCCTACATCCACGTATGAATATAATAAAAGAATTAATAATTACGTTGGATCGAAAGAGACAATACAAAAAAATTGACTTATTGTTAGAAATTTTTAACTAGTTATTCAGCGAAAATTATACCGAAAAGAAGAGACGTTTTTCCTGTTTATTTAAAAAATAATTTGAGTAAAGTGCCGAATAACATCTACCGTAATAACATAATTGTCGCCAAAAACGAAATTACGATGCCGTTAGTTGTCTAATATTTAATGTGACGTAAGCAGTAGTCGTGCCACCAAATACTATTGAAGAGTACTTTTGAACCCTTCAAAATTAATGCGTGGCCAAAAAATTGTGACTAACGATGTTGACCAATAGTTGATTGTGTGGGAAAGATGACTTTTTCTAACAAGGAAGGTTCGGCAGCTAGGAATCTCAGAAAAATTTGAAACTTTGCAGGATTGTAGTACTAGTCAGCCCTAATCAAGAGTCGTATTCTGTTCGTGCTCTTGCGCAGTTTAAGAGGTTAAAATTCACCTTTAAAATTGGAACTTTTTTCGATTTTGCTTATTATCTGCGAAACAGGAGCTATCGCCAAAAAGCTATATATTTTTGTAAATGGCTGTTCAACACCTACATTATGATACAAAAATTAGGGAAGAAAATCCTAAGGGGTGTCATGCCTTCGAATTTTCACCCCTAATGTGGCCATACTTGGGTACATTTTTATATCGGCAGACATATATATTCATGTAAAGGACAATTAAAACTGTAATGTTGAAAAAAAAACAACGCGATATAGTTTTATACAGTAGATGACCTATTGAAAATTTATTCATTTGAAGGCAGGAATACCAGGATTGCGAGGCAGACCACAATAATTCTAAATAATTGATATTTCTCTAAAGTCTAATAAATTTTATCAAGTATCAAGTTTATCAAAATGATTAAAACAAAAATTCAATTGTCTGCCACCGGTTGAATATTTCCCACCATATTAACTCTTAAACAGACTAAGAAAATTTTAGTAGTGTTGTGACGTAGGTTTTTGTGCGATGGGAGCTTGGGCTATTAAAGGGGTCGTAGTGGAGTTTGATAAAAAAATATGCAGATATTGATCGGAAATTTTTAAAATATATACTTTTTAGATAATTAATTGTAAAATTATGTATTTTTTATGCAGTAAAATTATTTGAATAATCACTATCTACTGCCTTTATGCCGCAGAATTATAAATTTACTCTATTTTTAATTTAAAAACTATTCGTGTGCTCTTAAGCATTGAAAATTTCCCTATCACAAACCATAAACCAGATAAAAGTTTAATTGCATTTTTATGTGGTCGATAAAATACAAAGTAACTAATAAAACATGTGCGCCGCCTACTTTCATAGCTTATCGGAGGTCAAACAAAGAGCTGAACGTTTTTTAAATAAAAACGGGATTTCCTAGTATTCATGTAATAACTCGAACGCATTTATATATAGAATTCTGGCAAAACCGCTTCAGATCTTTCGCGTTAGTCGTACAGAGCGGTAGTGCTTGTTTCAATAGTTCGAATTTTAAATTACGGCGTCGTATTGTTCGAGGAGTGCTCGTTCGTTTAATAAGGCCTTTTTCCGTGTGAGTGCGCGAGAGTTATGTGTTGTGTTGTGTTCTCTAAAAGGATTACAAACAAAAACGATTAATACGACGAGGAAAGGACGAGGATATTTCTTTGTCGACTAACTCTCGACTTTTCTATAAAGAGTTGAGCTTGGTTAGGCTCTTGGATAGAGACTCGGTTAGGGTCTTAATTAGGGCTCCTCTCAAACATTCAACGGTTCAATTTCACGAATGAAATTTTACTTTACGTAGGTATAGGTATGTAATAATACAAGTTCGCAGTCAACGAAAGAATCTATGCTGGAAATTGACCATAGAGGAAAAACGATAACTAGAAAAAGTTAGGAAATACAAAGAAAAATTTAGAAATCTGTTACAGACAAATGGCAGTCGCAGCGGCCGAAGTGTTAGCTAAGCGTCCACTAGTCCGCATCGGACACACAGTACCATCCCTTAAAATTTTCACCCCTAATTTTTATATTATAATGTAGATCTTGACATTTACAGTCATTTACAAAAATATATAGTTTGTTAGCGATAGCTCTTGTTGTTCAGAGATAATAAGAAAAATCGAAAAAGTTCCAATTTTCAAGGGTGGAATTCCCCCGCTTAAACTGCGTAAGAGCATTAACGGAATATGACTCTGAATTAGGGTTGACTAGTACTGCAATCCTGCAATAAGAATTCCTGCGTTGAAAATAAACAGACCACACTTGTATTACATACGAATAACAAGTACCTATGGCGTAAAATTTAGTCGCATTTGCATAGTTTTCCTTTATAGGGAAAATTTATCAAAAGCGGCACGTTATGCCACTATAGCATGGAATCTTTCATAATATTTATTATGACGGAAAGCGCGAGTTCGTTGCATCCGCGTTAGTTCAACTTTAATTCATAAAAGCGCTCGCGACACTTTAAAATTCACAGCGCGAAATAATCCCGGTGAATAACACCTGTTTCGTTTCGGAAAACATTCGCCGTTTTTATTTTGGGCGCCACGATAGTCCAAAGAGAATTAACCGAGGCACATACGGTCCACGACGAAAACTTTTTAATCGTATTCCGACACAATGGGAAACTAACGTAGCATGAACTGGAATTCAAAGCGTCGCAATTACGTGCATTCGCGTACGACGAGCCAGGTAATATCCTGGCAAAAGCGAGTAAAATAACACTAATGCGCTTTCCATTAATACATATGTGCGCGGAACTGTAACGTTAAATTATTAAAAATTACGTAAATATCTAATAATTTTGAATCTCTATTTATAACACATTTTGGTTCGGTCTTTCATATTAATAACGACATTTTAATAATTTGCAATTAAACATATGAGAAATTTTGAAATTCATTTTTGAATCGATCTGACGTGGTAAAATCTACAATCTAAAATCATAAAAGTGTAGGTAAATGACATTAGAAATATCTTTTATTTCGCAGGAAAACGACTATTACGACTTTTTGACTTATGACATTCAGAACCAAAAGATAAGAAATAAAAACGATTTATAGAACGCGGAGAAGAAGACATCGTAGAAGAAAAAAAAGAACGCTTAAAGTTTGTCTGAAAAATAATATATCATTCAATTTGATATATCATTGTTTCCTTTTAGTCGGGTTTCCAGAACACTCTGTAAATAGTGTTCGCGCTATCGCGACAAAAGTTTAACTTTTGATAAATCGCACGAGTAAATCGATTATTTGGAAAATTTAGAAAAATCCACGTTCTTGATAAACGCGAGCGAAACGAGTCTTCGCAAATGTTTTAAAAACGGCGCACTTGGCGCCAGCAAATTGACCAAATCGACGATCGTGTGCCTATCGAGGGCGTGCATGTTATGAAATACGCGTTTTATTGCTTAAGATTTTACGAGAAAAACTGTTTATATCTGACGGGGTATTTTTTTTTCCAACCCGCGATAGACGGATGCATTCGCTTTATTTCCTTCCAGTTTGCATTTGGTTTGTTTTCCTTTTTAATACGCGAATCCAGAAAACTACAAATTGGTTATTGATTATATATTATTCGTTGATTTCTGTCTTTCAATGGCTTTTTTTCGGGTGGCGCGTCTCTCGGTGCCCCCTTTTTATTTCCACGTTTACGCGGGCATCCTTCTTTCGTTAAGATTTATCGCGAATAAAACTGAAATTGAACAAACGTCGAACAATGGCCCTCGTCTTAATTTAATAAAAAATTGTAAATCACGCGCGAAAATTCGACCGAATTACAAATAATTCGCCTAAAAGTCGAGATTCCCTAAACGACAAAGAAAAAATGCAAATGATTCGGGCTTTGTCGAGTCGAAAAATCTCCAATGCAAATGGAACACAGAAGGTTTCGCAAGATCTTGTCTTGCAGTTACAATCGCGTTACTTATAGTCCCTTACATAAAAAGGGGAAAAGAAAAATCAATAGGTACGTTTATTCGTGCAATTATACAAGATTTCGCACGATCGAAATTATCGAAATGCTTTTAACAAATTTTTAACGTCGGCTGCCTCCTCGCGAAGAGTTTGTGCAGGTATTCTAATTAATTGTAAGTGAAGCTGTATAAGATATTAATAAGCGCGATGAGAAGTCGTTGTGTACCTACATCGATTAAAATTAAACCCTTGCGTTGGCGGCGTTGAATTTCCTTCGAACTTTTTTTGTTGTTAGTTATTTTAACGAGGAAATGAAAGAAAACCTCATATGGGTATAGCTTACAAATTACGTAAGTATAAAGATGTCGTTTATTTTCTAATAACCATAATTCTTTACGATATCATAATAAAACTTTATTAACAAGGATAAGAACCTCATCGTGACTCTAATGGACACCGCGATGTTTAACGAAAGTGCATCACTTAGCACAACATTTCTTATTTTCTCAATATTTTATAGGCGACACATTCAGAAATTAATAATGTAAAACGTTGTTATTTAACACAGTAATTAATTAAATAAGTTACGATTAATCACTAACAAACATTTTTCTTCGATTTACAAATTTGAATTTCCATATAATAGGTGTCAAAACTCCTTTTTTATTTTTCTAGAAAAAATATATCTTTTAAAAAAATATATTCTCAAGAGTATTTTTATAAGAATTAAAAGATTATTTATTACTTTTTCCCGATTATCTCGAACACGGTGCCATTCTATAGAAAATTACAAAGAAATATTGTCGTTAGAGAATTTTATGCCTATTTCAAAACGTATTTCACATTACCGATCCGATAATCGATAACGGAGATAACTCGTAATCTGTTTAAAATCTTTGACCGACCGCCATTTTGAAACTGGTCGGTCGATCTCGTTGGCTAACGAACACGACCTTCGTATTCACAAAGACAGTACACTGTCCAAATTTCAGCTTCCTACGATCAAAATTGCGACCGGAATCGTGTCCACAAGATTTATGACCGACCCAAAATGAACGACCTATATTTTCGTGATCGGAGAAAATCTCAAACGACACGTTTGGGACCCGTCATCAGACAGGCTGCAATAGCTATATTTTCTATGAAAATTCAACTAAAATGTCTGATTTTTATTTATTTTTTTTTAATAGGAACTGGTTGCTTGATATACAGGGCGATTCATGACTCCGGTTATTTTGGTATTTTGGTTAAAAAATGTGAAATATTTAATTTTTTTCCGAATGACATATCTGACTATTTTCTGACCTACGTTTATCTCTAGGTCGGTCACGCCCTGGTATTATCAAAGTTAAAAATTGAAATCGTAACCGGAAACTTTGAAGTCCAATGACTTGGAAACGAAGCCCTTTAGGAAAACAATTTATTTCGAATTTTTTAATCAGAACATGACGCTGCATATGTCTGCTCATTTTGTTAAACGAGTTTTAAAACATCTTGTATATAGGTATTTTTTCAACCATCGAGTTTCGCGATTAAAAACTGTGCGTCGATGAACGTGGAGGCTTTGGGAAACCAATGTAAGTCATTTGCCCTTTTTATTTTTAGTATTAGGAGTAGATTTTAATGTAGACGGTAGTTTTTAGATTAAATTATAGGTGTTTTGTTGAACTTGTGAGTGTTATAGGTACCCATTTATAATAATGTAGGTACTATTACATTATTTTGAAATTACATTGAACATCTGAATAGTACCCGTTTCTTAAAATTTAAAGAAATACTTCAAGTTGGAGTATTTGATATAAATTTGGTTCTTTCGTCATTTATTTTATATTTAAAAATGACGTAGGCCGTGTTACGATCGCTTGATAAATGCTATCGCTGCAGAGACCAGTCAGTTTTATCGAATGCGAGACGGGGCAGACGTTAAATTTGTTTAAATCAAGCATATGCACCTTAGATAATTCTCATAAATCGAGCTCGTTAAATTGCAGATAGTGGTTTTATAGATTTATAGAAATTTTTATTCGTAACCCATCTAATAAATTCACATTCTTTCAGGTTATTCTTTATTAAGTCACTTATATTTACGTAGTTTTTATTTGTACTTGTTCCAAATTTATTTATTTTTTCGTCTAAACTAGTCTAAACTTTAAAAAAATCTTCTAAGGCGACCACTCCTGCAAGAGCCCATTTTTTTAGAATAACCACAGGTGGTCGTTTTATAAGAGTTTTACTGTATTATTTTTGGTACATTTTTGTCACGTTTGTTCTTATCTTGCCTCCGTATGCCCGAAATTTCGTATCGAACGTGGCATTTGCGGTTACAAAAAAATTCAAACTTCGGGAGGGCGATTTTTAGGGAAGCATTAAATCGTCAACGTTCAAATTTTTTTTACAAATAAATTAGGGTAGTTTGCGAAAATAAATAATAGAGCTCTGGATGTTTGTCCTGTTTTCAATGCGCAGCGACAAATAAACCCATAAATATGCTATTTTTCGCATTTTTTGTAAACTTTAGGGGTAAATATCTCTGATGGGCAACCTGCTAAAAATTTAAACTTTTCACGCTTTAAAGTACTATACCAAAGTAAAGCGCAGTAAAATGTTTGAGTTGCACATTTCACTTTGCAAGCAAAGTTGTGTCGGATTAAAGTTTTTAAAAAATTCGGATGTCATCTAAAATTATTATGCTGTATGTCCATTAGGAAATGATAGGAGCATATGCATCATGTCTAAGTAACACTAAGTTCCTATAAATTGTTTTCTACGATCCACCCCCGATCAAAGTTGAGAAGGAAAAGTCAACGTTTTTAAATAATCAGTGTTATTAAATAAAGAAATCGAGAATGAGGAAAGTAAAGAAAATTAATTTTAATTTAAAACAAAAATATTATTTTTATTATTGTTAGTACTTTTGATAATTTTTTATGACAATTGTTTGTTTGTAATTTTTTTTGGTAATTATTTTCTTACTAGAAAAATTTCTGATTGTTCCATTTTGGTAATTTTGATTTTTTAACTAACTATAAATTCATATTTAGCAATTTCGAAAACAACAGGAATCCTATTTTCTTGACTATATAACACTTCTAATTGTAGAAATTATTACGTTTCAACATACATATTTTTCTAAATATTTCAACTCTTTTTCGAAAGACTTTTGAACTTTCGAAATAGCGGTACTTAATTGTTACAGGAAAAACTTTTCCAGACAAATCCATCCAGTATATAATTGGGTTTCGAGGTTTTTCATTTTTCATTATTTACCTATCTATAATATTTAACTATTTATAATTAACAAACACACTCGTTACACATTATTTATACACTTCGTTGGTCGTGTTCACAGTCAAAACTTTTACTCTCTTCAGTTTTATTAAAAACTAAATTACTTTTAGGCCCTAATGAATTCGAACAAGGTTTAGTAGGGTCAAGGGAGATTTCATGGATTTTGGCTACTTTTTATATTACTTTTTGTACTCGCAGAAGTTGATTTAAATACTTACACTAGTTGAAGTACCGTATGAAATTGTTTTTAGACTTAAAATGCTTGACAAATTTTTTTACATTAGTTTGCCGAACAATGTTGAGCAGTTGTTAGTTTAGTTGACGCCCGACGAATGCTAAAGGCGACACCCTTCGCAGATGCAGTGAATTTGTTTATTAATCGTATTCATTTCGTGCCCAGGGACTCGTTCAACGTTTTAAATGTAATTTTTGAAACGTTACAATTTTTTACCTGTACTGCCTATTTAATTTTATTAACATTACGTAGGTATATCTAGTATTTATATTTTGAAAATACGTCTAATGAATATTAACGTCGACATTTCCTTTATCATAAAGGCTCCTTGCGATTTAACCCAAAAATGCACTAATCGATATACTGAAACCTGCACTACAACATATCCAAAAATGATCTGGACGAAAGGTCTAGTAATGGAGATAACATGATTCAAAGTTCCCTTAATTAACATAAAAACAAATGGAGAAAAATTTAAACTTTGGATTGCACTAGTCGATTTTGTTAATTTTTGATTAAGAAACGTAAGAAACTATCCTTTACAACATATATAAAAATGAAACGAACGAGTTACTAGATATCAGATATATGACTGAATTAGTGGTAGCTATTCATAACGTTACTTCGTTCTGTATCAAAATACGGATACATTGTAATCATGCCTGAATTTCTTGATGGAAAAACTCAATTTACAACTACCGAGGTCAACTATTCAAGACGCTGCACAATGAAAAGATTCGTAGTCGAACTTGTCTTTGGTCGTCTGAAGAATGTATTTTCATTCTTCAAAAATGTTATTCGTCGACCATACTTAGATATGTTGCATATATATTTCAGAATCGCATGCGCAATTTCAAATACTTTTTTGGTCCATTATTCACCGAATCTGACTTCCATCAAGGAATTGCCGAAATTGCTGTTTCTAGACTTGAAATATCCAATCAATTACAGCAAAGATTGGAAGAGACTGGATTGTCAATCGAAGACTTAAAAAAGATCACTCTTTGTGTGCATCAAACAAACTTGACTCCGTTTTATGTTGCAAAACTTATTAATCAAAAGGACGTGTATGAGTTATACGTTGCTGTAGCTCAAGATACTTTACTGAAAGTTCACCTTAAGTCTCGTCATGTTTCTGGGATTAGTTAGAAAGTTAGTTGGTTGGGCTTGCGAATGCAAAAATGGACAAAGAACCCTTGGTTGTTGCGGACATATTGCGTCTGTGATTTGGTTTTTAGTCACTTTTCCAAGTTTCCAGATGTTAAATGTCATTTGCGACCCAAATGTCTTGACATCATTCAAGATGCAAAGACTATGATTAATTCATTATCATAAACATTAGTTTATTATTTTTATGTTTTAATACATTAGCAGTAAATAAAATGGCCGGCCAACTCAATGGCCAGAGAATCGAACATGTAGCCATCGACAAACACCAATAAATATCCAATCAATTACAGCAAAGATTAAAAGAGACCGAATTGTTAAAATCTCGTCATATTTCTAGAGTTAGTTATAAAGTGTTCATTGAATTTGACTCTATGCAAGAAGTTTATACTTTTTCCATGTTATTTCCAACACAATGGTACTCCGCTACATTACGGAGCAACTATTTGTTTGCAGCTAATATGATTAATATGTTCTGCAACACAAAACGGAGCCAAGTCTGTTCGATGCACACCAAGAATGATCTTTTTCAAGACTTCGATTGACAATCCAGTCTCTTCCAATCTTTGCTTTAATTGATTGGATATTTTAAGTCTAGAAACAGCAATTTCGGCAATTCCTTGATGGAAGACAGATTCGGTGAATAATGGACCAAATAAAGCATTTGAAATTGCGCATGCGATTCTGAAATATATATTATACAACATATCTAAGGACGGTCGACCGAATAACACCATTGTGTTGAATTCAATGAATTCAACAATGAAATTCGGGCACGATTACAATGTATTCGTATTCCTACAGCTTTGAAACAGCATCACTAAAGCCACGATCTACAGTAACTAAATCTCCTGGACGCAGTTTGGAATAAAATCCGTTACGATTCTTTTGCATGCCAAGAAGAATTTGTGCATCATTATTTCCTCCATCTCTAAAATATGAATCTTCTGCTTCAAGGATTTCTCCATTGTCTAGAATTACAACCATAAACTTAATAAAGTGTCGATTTTTCTGGGATGACCATAACTTCTTTTGTAGAGTCGGAGGGTTTCTCAACGTACAGATATGTACCAACCAGAAGTACAAAAATTACTTCTGGGTTTTTTCCAATCGTGTAATTTATAAAAATAAAAAAATAATTCGTGTAACTCATATATGTCATTTTGATGAATATGTTTTGCAACATAAAACGGAGCCAAATAAGAAATAAAGGAAACACTTCCTCGGAGCATCTTCAGGTAGTGCTGAGCATTTAAGATATATAGTCGTATGTCAAATCTGATCACGACAATATATTTCTGAAAAAATTGTGGTCTTGTTTAATATGAAACACGACACACTTACTATTTGACAATATTGACCTTAATCCAATATGGCAAATTTTAAGATGGTCGCTATGTTCTAATAATAGCCTTAAAGAGACCATCTGACCGATTTTTTTATTGAAGTATTTAGTCATTTCTTCCCGTTTCTGAAACTCAGAAAAGGCGTCCCAGAACTTTTGACACATCCTGTATATTCAAATAACATCGCAAAAATGTCATATGAACATTTTCAGTCAAAATACACCCTCAAACTTGTAGGCTATAAACACTTGTATTACCCTATCTGTTTTGGCCAGAATTGACATGAAATCAGATAGGGTCCTTTATTTATTAATTTATTGCGTGACCTCGGACGCATCTGATTTACTATTATTTAATTTTTGAAACGTAAAAATGTTTTAAGTTGAAGTATATTTACCTATAAGTTTAGCTATTAGTGTAATTAGTGATTTTAGGGCTTCTGATAAATTTATCTGAAAGAGAATTACAACAATTGTTGCGATCGGCCCTTAGCGGTTCAAAAATTGTAGGTTATAAGGTACAAAATAGCATTGTCGTCGATTGTGGTTTTTGCGTGCATACCCTTGTTAATTTTTTGTAATTTATTGCGATTTCGCGCGTTATCGAACAATCAGTTCTTAAAAGAGAACTTTTCATCGTGGTTTTTAGTTCGGAATATGTTGCATTTAATTTAATGGCTCATTTTCGGATTTGGTATCTGCAGAGGACGAATGTTACGTTTACACTAAATGTACGTGTGGAAATTATTTCACTGAATCATGCAGAACCGTTTATTAGTGTAAATCCTGTCTACCTGATTTTGTCGGTTATTTTAAAACTCGCAAGCATATTATGTTAATTACAAATGAAATGGAAACACACTTATTAACTGGCAATCGTTCTCCAGAGATCCGTTTTTTAATGCATCCGAACAAATCTCCCGCCGTATCTGCTCGTCCCATTTTCATAAATACATTTAAATAGATTAGCGCAGAACGAAAATTTACCTAAGTTGTCGAATAATTCACTTTTATGTTATTTACTCGCCCCTTTTATAGTCGTTGCGTGTTGTATTACGCATACAAGTCTCCATAAATCGTTCTTTTTATCTTCTGTTTCCTTCTAAGAAATGCCACACGTTCACTACTTATCCAATTTGTTCGCCAATAAAAACGTTGTAACTTAATTTTGCGATGGCATTTAGTAAAGTGGCGAAGACGTTGTAACACGTTCACAATCTATTTCGGAACGTTAAAATATGTCTTCGAAATCCCGGAAAATTTTATTACAAACTTTTAGCTCCAATTGTTATTATAACACTTTATATATCCCATCTTCGCTGAAATGCTCGATAAAACATTTTCCGCAAATTTATATTTTTCTCTGCGCAAAGTGTAGGTATACACTCAAAAAATTATTGTACATAATATCAATGAACACCAGCTTATTGACTTTTTGATCATTGATACAATGAAAAGTTCATTAATACTACTAATAGATGTTCATTTTTTAATTTACATGTTCCTAGTCCCGATGTTATTATGTGACATTAAGAAACTGATGATACATATTTCATAATTTAATGGTATTATCTTGATTGCTTGACGACTCTTTATTATAATCCAATCATTACTTGATTCGTTCTACGAATTTCTTATCATTAAATCTGTAACTTAAAATTTATGAATTTAAACATGAATTATTTGATGTTCAATGTCTGTTTTGACAATAATTAAATACATTTATCTAATACTTACATAAACATTTTACTAATTATACATATAAATATTTCAGTTGATATGTAATCTTTTAAATTCTATATATAGAATAATCTAAGAATATTAACGGCTTCGCAGAAACAGGAATAATTCAAGACAGTGCAGTTTGAAAACTCAAATTAAATAATGGGAAAAAAAAATTATCACGACGTTTACATTAATATTTATGTTAGAACTGTTATAGAAAAATATTTCTAAAAACTGTTCGTGTTTGTTATTACATATCAAATTCCAGAGAAACGTGTACAAATCGATTTTTTTCAGCGGAAAAATCGATTTGTATTTCCTACAATCGACAACATTGAACAATAAAGAACTAATAATCAAATTTTCTATGTAGGTATATTTGAGCGATAATTAATTGAAACATTACAAAAAATAAATTTGCTATAGAAACAATATACATAAACATTGTCCTATTTACAATGCGAAATAGTAACTGTACTCTTTTAATAGGAATAGAAGTGTACATTGTAACAATACAAGAATATTCCCTTATTTAATAAACACATTCATCGATACAATAAACAAACTTTGCATTTCAGTGGAATAATTTATTGAATTTATGTAAGAATATTGATAAAACTAATAAACACAGCTATTATCACTATAAATCAAAATTCATATTATCTATGTATTAATTTATTAAAACAAAGAAAGCTTGTTCATTGGAGCAGTCAAATTATTCATTAACGTAATGATTTGCATTCGATGTAGCAATGTATAAGGTCATTACACTAATAAACGTTCATTAGGTAATGATTTTGAATATCAAGTAATCTTTGGACATACGTTGTAATGATGTAATCGTACTTTGGACGAAAATGAATGAACGCCAGTACTTAATATAATGATTTTTTATTGTATTTACGTACTTTTTTGGTTGAGTGTAGTACGTAGTATGAGACGCTCGGCGTAGTACACGAAAAAAATTTAATTTTGAAAGTGTAATCGCGCTTCGATGGGTCCCCGCGTCACATGCTTAAACAGTTGCGTAACATTTTTTGTTTGAAATTTGGAAATAACTACGGATTTCGGAATTTTCGACTCTGCTCGTCTTCACGTATTTATCAGGTACCTAATACGAAAACGAGACGCCACGTATAGTAAGAACTAGATCCGCGTTTCTTAAAACTGTTGCTACTGTATGAAATTAAATGGACTGCGATAAATTAGGGTTCTTTGACTTCTCCTATAGAACTTTGTTAGTTTCACTCGATTCGGAAAACTTCAAAGAAACTAAAGAGCCTTTTATTTTAAGGGCCAAATGGAAATGTTCGTGCTTTGTAAAATGTTTACAAAGATTCTAACGATGAATTAACTTATAATGCGCAACCCTCGGATCTCTGCGGCGAACGTTCCAAAAAAATTTAGATCAAGTTTCCGCGAAATACATCGCCTACATGGATAATTTAAATTAAGGCCCGCTCGAAATTCTTACGGAATTGATTTATATCGGCGTGAAATTTTATCAAGGATTTATCGCGAAAATCCTATTACATAATATATTATTCCCGAAACGGAAAACACTCTGCAATGACCTATTCGGAGTATTAATGCAGTAGATACTTCGAAAATTATACCTACATGTCGCGTTTCAACTGGGAAAATGTTGTACAAGTTCGCGCACGTAAGTTGGCGAATTTTCCCGTTCAAAATTGTTATTGGAGAGGAACCCTAATATATGCATCCGATAACTTTCGCCTTGCTAGAATTATTAAGCGATAAAATACAACCTGAATAGAAAGAATTTTAATCTTACTTTTATTATTGCCGCCGCGAAGCGCGCGCCATCGCTGGCCGGCCAGGAACTATGCGTTATAAATTTTAATGCGGTCGTAAGTTGTGCTTTAAATTTATTACATAAAAGGCTAATTGATTTCGACACGGTAAAAGCAACCCGGAAGGATGTTTAATATATTTAAAGACAAAAAAAAATGGAACGATAATTTTGATCGTCGACGGTCCCCGTTGTCCCACGTATTATTGCATAAGTAGCCGAAGAAATTGAGCGGGTAAACAGAAGAAGCAAATTTTATAGGCACTTTTCGGGCTTCATACATAATTTGCGGTATGATTGCGCGCTTGGGTTCCGCAAAAGGAATTCCTGTCAAGTTAAATACGTTTGAAGGGGATTCGTATACGAGAAGCTACCTACCTAAAATACAATATATTAAGAATTTCGACTTAAAACAGTATATAATATGCTCGAATACGTATATTATCAGGATGTGTGCCATATTCCTGTTATTTATTTGACAGTTAAAGTGTTTGCTGAAACACGAACGAAAATTTACACAAAAGCACATCGTTTCTTGTTTGGCACTAGCGAGGTAAGAAACAAATAATTTTATTTAACTATTTATTCGTTTAATTGTAAGTACGAATTACGCTCATAGAAATAGAATTTTTCCGACGATCACTATGAAAATACATAAATTTGCACCGCTAAAATAATAACGTTACCGAAAATCGACCATTGTTACAAACAAATAGTCCTGGATCGTGCGTAAAAACACTTGTTAGTCACCCGAAAACGTTGCCGTTCCGTGCGAAATCATTTCGCACGCTAGTCGGCCAATCGAGAGCCATTTAGCCCGACCGAATGTGCCCGTTGTCTTTACGCGCAAGCAGTTTTATCGTTCGTTTTCAAAATGTCCAAACGTTAAACGTCAAATTCGCCCTGGAAACGACACAAAAACGTTCAGGAAAAACAACCGTCGGCCGAGTAAAATTAGATTTTAACTACAAAAAAATCATTAACAATGGCTGAATTTTTGTGCGGACTTTTATTATTACGTTTCCAATTAAATCTCTCAAAAGTCCCCTTCGATAGCGCGTCCGCATAAAATTGTTGAACAGCGAGGGTTGGGGGGGGGGGGTTAAAGAAGATAAAATTCAGTTTTTCGCAATTATCTCGGAAACTATCAATTTTTCGGAAAAAAAGATTTTCATTGACTTTTTTTCGTAGAATCAATCGCTTCAAAGATACGAAAGACTGAAAGAAAATGTACACTCCACCGCATACAGTGAAAACTCTATAATGTGGACATTGTCGGGACCACAGAAAGTGTCCACATTGGGAAGGTTGGGTCCACAGGTGTAGATGTATTCTTTTAACAAAATACCTTTGTATATTACATTTTGTAGGTATATCGACTTTATTTAATTAGATAAAATATCAGCTTGTTATTCAGTATATCATTATTATTATTTTATTATTATTCCCTGTGTAGGTATCCTAGAACCATTGTACTATGAATTCTAAATCATTCTATATAGCAGTCAACTATCAAATAAGCAATGAAGCTCGTTGCTAATTGTAAATGTTGACAAGCATTAACAACAATAACACGAATATATTGTTCAGTGTGGATTAGGCTTACTGGGTACACCACATAAAAACCTTGCACTTTTTCTACAAACTACAAATATTGTCACTTTGTCACACGTATTACTCGAAAACGATTAATAATACGAAAACACTCAAAACACCTATTTTATAGAAAATTTCTCAAACTACAGTTTCGTTAATGGCCTGATAAACGAAAAATTGATAGTTTCCAAAATCATTGCGAAAAACTGAATTTTACTTACCAACATCTCTTATAACAATTTTTTGCAGACGTGCGATCGACGAGGACTTTCGATTTTTAATTCGAAACGTAAAAATAAAGGACATCGCGATGTCTTCGAAGTCGTAGGTATATAACACGTGATGAAAGGATATTCCATGAGATTAAGTCGTAAACTATCACACTCTCACGAAATATCCGCCTTTCATCGCCAGTTATTCAATATATTATTATCCATGTTTTATGTTTGATTTATACCCAATACCTAACTGATAACGTCTCAATTATCAGTTACGCGAATGAGCGAGTGTGCAACGCAACGTCAATACAAATATTTTATAGCCACCACCTAACGAAATACAGTAAGAACTTATAAGGTAGATAACAAATATTAAAAAATAAAGTGAAACGCCGAACTTTTATCTCTATTGAATCTTACTTAAAATTTATGAAAAAGATTTGAAGAACACCTTTTCTGCCATAAATCGCAATAATGGCCGTAGATAAAGAGCCGATTTACAACTTGTACGTTAAGTTTTTTTTATAGACAATTTATTTTATGCTTTAAATATTGGAGATCTCGTTTACGTCGTATAACAAAACAATATGCACGCCCGACAAAAGACGTTATTAATCGATATTAATGAGTGCGTTAAGGGGGTATTATCAGGGTCCGCCATATTAAAACAGTAGGTCAAATGAAACCAATATTAATATACATTGTTTACGAAAACCAGGCATCTTTACGAAAGATTCATGATTCGTATAGATACATCCAATCTTCTAGTTTTCAACAAACTCGTTGCGTTTTCTTAATAAGGTTAAGAAATTATTAAATTTGCAATCAAACATAAAATAGTGTTTTAAAGAAATACGTCACTTCGGGAAATAAAAAACCACCCGGAGTAATAGATAAAACATAGCTACGTACTACAAACACAACTTTAACAGTTAAAAATTAACCATTTTTAAGAACAAAGGGCATAAAAATTAACCTAAATTACTATAATGTAGGAACAGGATATAATCAGGAATCTGTGTTTGTTAAGTTGAGTCAATGTGTAGTACGGCTGTTTTTAGAAGGATGGCAGCACGTGCAAATTTTTGCGTTGTTGTCAAACGTATAATATTTTGTTTGTATTTTAAGGTTAATTTGCACAATAGTCAGCTTCAGTTCTACTTCACTTTACGTTATATGAAATTTTCAAATTGCAGTGAAATTGTATTTGTTTTTGCAAAATATAGTCGCGCTAACTAATACTCCCACATTTTATTTCAAGTTAACTTCTGAAAATTAAATAAGCAATGTATAAGTATATAATAAAATCCAGATAACACAACGTGTGGACATCCATAAGACAATTGAAGGGTCTGGTGCAAAAAGAGGGCAGCTCCAACTGTATACTGATTATAGGGGAATGCGAAAAAGGATTATTACCAGACGAATATGTTGCACTGGTGAAAAATACTTGTCGCAAGTTTGTAGTAGTTTCGGTTACCGAAAACATAATTTTAAATTTCAGTGGGCTGAAAATTTGGTCACGGTATGTACCGTATTTATTCTAATAAACAGCGCCCTCTAATAGACAGCGCACCTCCAAGCTGAAAAAAGTTATAAGCAGCGCCCTCTAATAGTAAGCGCGCTGTTTATTAGAGGAATGTTCTGCTTAGTCTAAAGTTCCGTGCTGTGCGCGTACTATTATTGAAATAATTGAAATTGAATTATAAAAATTGTTTCTAAAATTTAAGAATGGTGACGTTGGATGTTAACTTTTTTTTGAAAATTAAATGGAAAAAGTTATAGACAGCGCCCTCTAATAGTACGCGCCCTCTAATAGACAGCGCACCTCCAAGCTGAAAAAAGTTATAGACAGCGCGCTGTTTATTAGAATAAATACGGTATTCTTTACTAAACTACAACATAGCGTACAACTGGAAACTATTTTTTTAAACGTTAAACAGTTTTTACCTTCTCCTGAACTATTTATAACAATGGAGCTGCCCCCTTTTTGCGCCGGACTCTTCAATTGAGGAGCTTAGAGGAAAAGTGATACAAGTGACATTTGTTCAAATGATGACATATACAGTACAACAAGAATTGTGAAGTAGAAGTTGCTTAAATTAATACAGTTTATAGAAAAAAAAAACAGTAGTATTTGGTCCATAATGACAACTATATGGCACTCAAAGTTGAGAATATTTTTAGCAATTGTGCTAAGTTTAATATGAAATATCTCACATAAACTCAAATGTCACTTGTACTACTTTGCCTCAAAGTCCCTCAATTGTTAAATGAACTTTCAAATAGGTTCGTTATGCTGATATTATATGACACGTATTCTTATACAACTCGTAAAGAATATCACTCGAAACATATTCAACGATCGATGAGCAGTAATCAAAAATACAAACCGATGCTTCAAATGGTGTCTGATTATTTATTCATTATCAATTATGCCTATTCCAACACCAAAGGGAAGAAGGGAATCGATTAATATACATTATACCATTCAATAGAAAATCATAAATCGATGTATTCTGCTAAATAGAACCATACATATCTTTTCTATACTGAATAACGGTGACACTTTTTGAACTTAACTGTAATATTCTTAAGTATACATCTACCCACTGCTTTGGAAAATTGGTATTGGTTATTTCTAATTCATCTTTAAATTTTGTAGATAAAAATGATTTACAGAATATATAATTATTTTCTGCAAGATATCTAATACCTCTAACCTTTAGAAGAAAATGGTTATATAGAATAACTGCATCAGTCAACAATTTACAAAAATTTATCGAGAAAAATCGATAACTGCATTTTGGCATTAAACTCCTATAGTGAAGTTGAATGTTATTAATATTATGTTGAGCCGACCCGGTGGTCGAGTGGTTAGGAGACTAACCTCTCGCCTGATGGGTCCTGGGTTCGAATCCCGGTACGGGAGGTGAAATATCCCCCTGGTAGGCATGGATGTCCTGGGGGGCACTAGAAGTAATGCCTAACGGCGGTTCCTGGTGTCCTTTGGGGTGTGCTACTAACAAAAAAAAAAAAAAAAAAAAAAAAGAAAAGAATATTATGTTGAAAATTAATATGATTGTGAAATGTTTACCTATAAGAAATATTCAATGTGACATATGTTGAGGTTATGTTTATTTCTTATTTGTAATCACGTATAAATTCAACTTTGGTAATAAATACTTTGTAGGTGTTTGTTAATTTATAATGAGATATAAATAATAATGTATATACAAAACGCGTGCTTTATTTTAAAGTTAACTTTCACATTTTATTTCATTTATTATTTTATAAAAAGGCACTCAAAATAACAAACACCGAGAAAACTTGGGTACGCAATATGTAAAATATAATAATTAATATTTTATATGACATAAGTATAGTTATAGTTTCATAATTAAAATTTTCTAACGCACGTTATGGAATCCGTATCGACAAACTATATTTCGGAAATCTAAAAATGCATATTGGTAATTCGAACCCACTCGTGAAATTCCGTGCAACATTTCGTAATGAACAAATTTAAAGTCGAACTAGGCTTTGCGAATTAAAGATGCATAAGGATAAAGACATAAAGGTAGCGGCAACACTGCTAATTTAAAATATCGCGAATTAGCATTAAAAACTTTAAATTGTAAATTCTTTAACAGGATATACATATGCCATCTATCAGCAAACTTGTAAGTGTTAGTTCCAAAATTGCCGTCGTCTTTGACTTTAGCGTGCTAATACCCCCTTAATCGAATGGACAAAAACGACGTTAACTTATTTGCGTCTCCATCTCTAAATTACGTTGACGGATTTTCGTAACGTTTTGTACATCCCTGATGAAACACGGTTTCCCGGAGGATATTATTCAAGCATCGATCCCTAGGTCGCTATTACATAAAGATTCGAACGCCCCCACCGATACCCGGGTTAATATAAAGTTTGGAACAGAGCATCGTAAACCTCTTATTATTAACTTATTTGCTAGAAAAAAACCGGAGTAGCTCCGCCGAACTAGTTGGGTCGAGATTACGCTAAATGAATATACGAAACTTTTAAATGGTAACGAGGGCGTTTATAAAATTATTTCATTTTTATTCTGCCCGTCAGCAGTTTTCTTTTATGTCTATAAAGCGACGCTCGGAAATTTCAAAGACGACGACGGCTTGTTCTGCGACCGCGGAACATATTTGTTAGGTCGCCTACCGAAAGGCAGACACAAAGTTGATTGAAAATCAACATTCCTCTTATGCGTCGCCTCCCTCTTTGATGTTGCTAACCCTTATGCGATAAAGCAAAGATGAAGTTGTTAACATAAAGAACTTCTCGATTTAAAGGACTTTAAAGCGGCTAAAAATTCATTCTTTATTCGCCTGCAATTTAAAAATGCTACCGTACACATTTTTTTTCGCGTAATCAGAAACCTTTTCTGTCGAATTTGCTTAGCTGGGAAAAGCGCCAACTTTTACAATCGAATTTTTAATTAAACTAACCGGGGGGCGGCCGCCCTTATTTTATGGTCCTCCTAATTGTTTAGGTAGAAAAGTGCGATGAGCACGAGAATCTTACGAAAAGTTGAACGTTTATCTTTGCCCACGAGGGGAAAATTGAAGATGTAAATATCGTACCCAGAATTGGTATATAAAACGAGATTGAACTGGGTACACGTTTCACATAGACGTTTTACTTTTGGGCGTATTAAATCAAAGAATACGACTTGCCGATTATAATCCAAATAGTCATAGCTAAACTTTTGTTTTATATATTTGAATATACTCACTCATAATACCTATACGAAATTGAGATTATTACATGTTAATGTACAAAAACTTTAACCTGTGTTTGTGGGGTTATTGTTGTTTAACGACATAAAAATTTTGTGACAATGTACGATCGATAATAAAAATGTTTGATCAATGGGCGTCACTCCATGTGAAATCAACCAATAAAAACACAATTTTGCAGCTTCATGTTCTTAAATTTTGTGACCTTTTGTATTTTTATTGTATCATCTATGAAATGAAAAGTTTCAGATTTTTGGGCATTTGAAATATAAAAAAAATACGAAAATTCACATCGTTTTTGAATGTTTGAACGACTCTATCTCAAGAACTATTTGACTTGAAGAGTTGCATTTTGCGTCATGCTCTTCAGTTTTTTATAAGCTTTAATTTGATGTGCTACAAGGTTATGTTACTAAAGCTTTTATTGTTTTAAACAATCAAAAAGTAGTTTTTTGAAAAATTAAAAAAGCAGCTTTAATTTTTTTGAAAAAAATACGTTTTTTATATACTAATTGAGAATGGAAGTGCTCAATTTTTTATTATAAAAAAATATATTGACCAATTGTGCACAGGAAAAAGTAAATCAAAACGTATAATCCTGTTAACTGTTTAATTATTTTATATCAAATTGACTGAAAATTATATGTTTTACATTATAACGTTTGACGTTTTTAAATCAAAGAGATATTGTAATACTAGTTAGTAATATACATAACGTATCCGCCAAAAGGCCTGCGTCATATAGAAAACTTGTTTATTATTGATTTATCAAAAAAAGTTATTGTTGATAAAAGTTGGTGCATGGTCTAAAACCCAAAATACCATCATCAAAAATCGAAATTTATACGTCGCATACGGAGTATGTCCGAATAAAACCACATTTAAATAGGCAGTCACAGCTGGTCTACCTTGAAAAATCGCATTTTGTTGCGAAAACCTCAAATCTACTAGGTAAAAAATATAATTAGTCCGTTAAGTGAGATCGAGATTATTAGTAAAATTAGTGAATAAAAAACAAATTTTTATTAAAAATCAAAGCTTTCGACCTTTTGATATTTCAAAAACATTATTTTTATTGTTTAAAACAACCTTGTCAATCAAATCAAATTAAAGCTTATAAAAAAAACTATAGAAAACGACACAAAATGCAGCTCAAATAAGTTTAAACCTCTTAATGGCGGTAATGATTTAAAACATGTTTTCCTTGTCGACATAATGATCGCGTCTTGCTAGTTTCCGAGAAAATTGCATTTTCAATTTTTAAGTACGACCCTGTCCTTACTCAATTTTAACTAAATTCATAATGCCGAAGAAGTGCACAAATGACTAATTTTATGATTATGTTATGATTGGTTATTGTCGACGACATGGCATTGGCACATTTAATTTATTTTATTGTAGGGTAGATTAGTGCAAATTTAAGTTTAATTGTTTTTTGTAAAGGACCAGCTGATAGTTATCGTTCTGTCATTGCTCGTAGTAGCATTGCGTTGTTTGTGCGTTTGATTTTACGCAACTAGTGAACGTGTTCGCGATGCTTTCCAATGCAGAATAATTAGATTATTTAAACACAAGGCGCAGGTCCGTATTTATTCTTATTATTTGATATAAATTTCAACCAAAATTGTTAAAATTCGATAAACGTGTAAGACGTTTACCATCTTGTTTAATGGCCACGCTACACACTCCCCTTTCACCCCTTAAGAGCTTTCGAATTATTTTAGTTACACCCTGTATCTATACATTTTTTTTTGTTTTATTTATATGTAACGCAAATACGTGGTTATGTGAAACCTTTTAATATGTCAGGCTGTAAATGGGCATACAAACAAATGCTGCATTTTAACCATTCTACAGAATAAATCTTTGTTTAAGGTAGTTTATGTGAATATCATTTTAATGTTTAAATCGCTCTTTGAGCTTAGATACCAACGGTTTTATTTTTCTTTCTGTTTACATAAACAAATATAAAATAAACAGTGGGTAAACATTTACTTTCAATTTTTATACGACTTCCAAACTGGATGAAAAGTTACCGACACCGAAATCATCGACGATCAAAACGGTCAAGGCCGCATTTTGATTCTCGATAACGCCAAATTAAGACTTATTTAATAATCAAAACTAAAATTTAAGGGAGTGCATGATTATTAATATTTTGCCCCTTAATTTTTCTACTGGATAATGTGCATTATCAACGTTATTCGCAGATAATAACTCGTTCGCAGCAGATTAGACCTTAGTGTAATCATTTTTGATTTTTATTTTGACCTTTAAGGGCCTTTTATTTCATCGTAACGTAATAATTACGTTAGAAAGAAGTCATATTAATGGATTTATTACGAACTGACTCGACGCCACCAACAAAATTGACCTTTGCCAAATCTATGTTACGCTGCTTCCAAAAAAAAAATCATCGACTTCTCGCGCGAATTGCGATAAGACGTGATGATTCATGTTGCATCATCTACCATGCTTTTCTGAATCGATGCGAAACAATCACCGAACCTAACAGATCGCCATCCGTTCACGCACTCCGATAATTTTTTGAAAAAAAAAAACTCTGGATGTGATTTGTAGGTAATATACCGAAAATTATTTTAACGTTCAATTTGTATAAGCGTGACTGTGTAAAATGCCCACCTACAAAGGTTTGCCAGTTTTCATTTTTATAGGTGCATATTGCGCCGTAAAGTTTCAATATTTATAGTTGTATTGGCTTTTTTTTTTAAATCGACCGAGCAATTTAGTTAAATTTATATTTAGGCCATAAAATTCAGGTAGAGGAAACATCACGTTTATGCTGACGAATTTAGAGTTGTTTTTAGTGCGATCGCGTCTTTTATTTTATGGATCTACCTTGGGGCAGAATACATAAATTCATCTTTTCCTTTACATCACTTAAAGCTGTTAGGATGTGTAAGAACAATGGCCGAAATCGAATTTGAAAAGAAACAAGTAGGTGTTACGTAATCGCCATCCCACAAACATCCCCCCCGTTTCTTTTCAGAACGTTCAAAGATCTACTTACTACCAATATGAATATTTTGCGTCGTTCGTTTCGTTAAAGAACAAATAGCCGTTTGTTTTCAACCCTCGCACTATCCATTTTTTTTAATAACGCGTAGTAATAGCGGTGGGGTCGTTAGTGACCCCATTGTCCGGTTTTTGATTTTTATGACACTAAATATCATTCTTTTGACTTGTAAAGGATAAATAAATCTGTTTTTTAATAAATCTCTTAAACTTAAAAATCTCTTACAAACTTGTAAAGGATAAATAAATCTGTTTTTTAATAAATCGCTTAAACGTTTAAATTGATTACTGTTTTCTTCGATTCACTTTAACATCGTTTCTTCTGCACCTTTATCGCTTACACGAACCGAACTTCTTCTAGCCACGATTACCGAACGATCGATCAGAACTTATAAACAACGAATTTACTGAAACACATAGACACAAAGAAAAAGGGGAAATACTGAGTTAATAACAAACAAGGAACATTGAAATTATGAGGCCGTCGAGTTGCCAATACACGGAGACACGTCCTTGCAGTCTTAGCGAGCGACGAGCAATTGCTATTTATGTGCGGGGCAAAACAATATTCAAGAATTAATATATCGTACTTAATACTGTAGGGGTCGCTGGGGACCCCGACGATATTACGAGTAACTCATTTATTCCCTAGCAGCACACTTAGCTAAAAGTAACATAATTTCCCAATATATTATTATAAGTCAATGTGACGGTCTGTCTTATAATCACAATATAGAATTTTGATGTAAAACCTATGCAGTTAAGCTATATTGTCAAGATATGTAGATTATATATCTTAAATATACACATAACTGATCTAAAAGTAACATGGTTACAGTTACAGTGAAGTGTTACAAAAGTTACAGTGGTATAAATAAGAAACTACTATATTATCTTATAATTTTATTATTGAAAAAAGGATATAAAATATTTTAGTAGTACATACTAATATACAACATTATAATACAAAATTAAACACATTTTCAGTAATATCTTAAAATTTCAATTCATTTTAATAAAAGTACCTATATAAAGACTTGATAAAAAAGTCCAGATTTATTAATTTATTATTTATTTATTTATTTTCAATGTTTCGGCACAATTTTTGTAATTTTCCAACAAAATTTATTTTTGTTAACAATACTTACAATACAAAAATTGACAAAAAAGAAATTTTCGTGTTTAACAAAAATAGTGTAAAATTGAAAATAAATAATTAATCAATAAACAAATTTGGACTTTATCAAGTAGGTGCATATAATTAAATAAAATTTAATAGATATCTATAAATATATCTATAATATCTATACATATTTCTTATAGTTATCATCATGGATGGTGTACAACACTCGTATTATTTCTAAAAATTAAATTACACATTAATACACGATCGACTATACAAAAATTACTTATATTTAACTTACCAACAATACATTCGTTACTTTCAGGTCACAGAATGTCGGTTTGTTGATTATTTTTTCTAACGCCGTGTCCGCGTCTTGTACTTATTGGTTACAATGTGAGTTAGTAATTTGACCATTTAGCAGTAAACTGTCTTATGGGCATTTTTTCTCCGATGGGATAATATGATACGTTTATCTGAAAATTAATATAATTAATCATTCAAAGAAAATAGTAAAAAATAATATCTAATAACAAAGATTACCTACTTAAGTACATTCTACTTAATTTGTTCGTGTTTTTAAATCCTGAAGTAAGTAGGTATAGTCAAAATGGAGTATGACTCCACCTATGAAAGTAATAAGTAATGCAATGTGGCGTTCGGCTATCGTTTTCTCTTTCCACAGAAGTTGGCATTGTAAAAGAGATCGAAAATAATCGACGTACGTTTGAAGTTGCTTAATTCGTATGTTTTTTAAATTGCTCCCAGAATGTTATATCTTCATAAAACATTAAAAGTATTAATAAAATGTAATATATAAGATCATAAAAATTGACTTACGTATTATAATACTTACTCTTGAACATTGAAAATAGAAGTACACTATCCCCTTCGTTGCAGTGAACTGATACTCCTCTGTTTACACCACTTTGGTCAAGCAACAAGATATGATGTCCCGTTAGGTACCTATTGACCGAGGGTTAACAATAGCAAGTATATACGCTTAGGTACCTATACTTGGTATAACAACTTACGAAGGTAGGATATCCGAATGTTCTAAACACGTTCTAAACGCGCAAGGACGTCATCCGTGCAAGTACGTACCTGTCAGATTTCTGATTCTTTCACGAGTGACGTCACATCTCAATGTGCAGAACCGCCCCGATATCTTACCTTAATAGTTATTGAACCATAGTACCTATATATACCAAGTTGATTTAGTAATATTTTCCAAAAAACAAGCATTTATTTAAAATCAATTTTAGAATTAAATTCACATTAACCCGCAACTTTAAAAAAAATGATCGAAAGTTAATGAAAAACGAAAAGGTTTCGTCGGTTTTAATACATTGGCGGGGTGGAAACCATAACACCCTCTTATTTAGATTTTTAGTAGGTATCTTTCCGATCTAAATCAACAGATTCACAGCCGCATTGGAAAAAACAGTTTCCTATGTTTCACAAATGATTGTTTCTATTATTGCTTCAAAAAGAGTAACATAAACAGTAGGTATCTAGGTATAGATAGTTTGTAAAAAAATAATAAATTACAAAATACATAACTTAAGTAGGTTTCGTCGTTTTTTTCGCGGACTCTAGCTCTCAGTCGCTTATACATATGTATGTACTTTTTGGTTACGCACTAGCTTACATGTCTGAGACAAAGAACGATTCCCTATTGTCAAACTTTCGAAGAAATGGCAAAAGCACAACCTAGTTTATCAGTAGAAATGTAGAAAATTTAATTTCAACATTGCCTGGTAAAGTGGCATAGTCATAAAACTGCGTGATTTTAAAATAGCCAGTGCGGATAACAAAGGTGATGTGTCGTAAAGAATTTGGGAAAAGGTTTCCTACTTCGTAGAAATGACAATGATGAAGGTCGCAAAGTTTTACCTATTTCCATTTTTGATTATTACCCACTTAAAGAGTTTGAAAAATATGTACCTTATACTTATTCAAGCTTATGTTTTACTCGAAACTGCTAACTTTTTTCAACGTTTAGTGTTTATGCTGTTTTAGATTGAGGTCATCCCAAGCATTTGAGGTTACTCTAAGGTTAAATAAAATTATAAATGAAACCGGCAAACGAGCCATTTTAATTCCCAAAAACTTTTTATGAAAACAAATTCTATGAAGACAGCTTTCTCCAAGTTTGGGTTTAGATTTTTGTCATTAATTCTCTGGTAACGAAAAGTGATAACAATTTAATAGTTGTTACTTATCTAATAATTAAACTAGGTATTGATAATATTCCGTTTATCAGTGATCGGTGTATGCATTTCTCCCTAAATGCTTTTTTAATTAGGTAAGAAAGGTGAATATATTTTGAGAAGGTTTTACAAGTTTTATATTACCTATTTTTTAGATAGCAGATTTTGTTAAATTTGATATCTATTTAAATTAATTCAAAAGACATTGAATAAATATAGAAAATCCATATCGAGTATACCTAAATTTAAACATGTTTATTAGTATAAAATTTAAAAGATTTTAATATATCATTTTTAGATAAATTTAAACCCATTTTACGATATTTATTTAAGCTAGCAATTTTATGTCGCAGGTATATCACGTTAAAACATTATTTACAAATATGGTTTACTAAGATCACATCGATCTTAATATTATCTAATTTTGTAATATTTAAACAAACCATCTAAAGAATATCTGCAAAACCTTATACTAAAGTCACATACATAAATGTGGCTTATTATATCACATTTAGATAATGCTGAGTTTAATAAACTCAGATGTGCTGCTAGGGTTGTTTTCACAAAAACTATATTTTACCCAAAACATAAAACTAACTGCCATCCACAAATAAGTCGATTTCTTTGTATTTTTGGAAAAAAACTATTCAAAAATGTACACATCCAAGGAGCATGCGGGGGGTCTCCAGTGACCCCACGGTAATACTAGGGTCGAGCGCACATAATAAAAATTGTCGAAAATTGGCCTTTCGCGTTTACAAAAGAAGATATTTTTTATTATCTGCAATATAATGGAGGTTTTCATAAATGTTTTAAATGAAAAACTTTTTGAAATACTACTATCACAATTTTAGTACTAGGTACACAACGAATGTATGTAGGTAGTACATATTTAAATTCGTAATGTTAATTAGTTGAAACAATTAAGAAAATTCCCCAGTGTAGGTATAATATGTACAGGAACGGGTAAACAAGGCTTCTACACCTCGAATTTCGGCAGGTCTAACAAGCAAAATGATTATAAATCGTTATAATTAATCACGCACAACGCCATCTACCGTAAAATAAGCAGCTATTTAAACATATATATCCTTGCACGGTAGTTAAACTTCACATTAATTTCAACATGTAAATAATGAACGTCGTTCAAATTTCGATACGTCGCCGTCGCGGATATTTAATATTTATCTAACATTTTCGACTAAAACGGATATAACGTTCGCCCTCTTAAATTATATGTATTTTTCGTGATGACGATTGCCAAATTATTTCAATATCCGCTAATACGTATTTACATAATTGATTACTTTCCTGATTTCGGTCGAGTGTAATTGAATACATTCAGGCTGCGTTTTAAATTTAAAATAACGGAAAAACTCCGCGGAAACTTTCCCCGATCTATTTATAAATTAACATCGCCCCCTCGATTTTGATAACGTTGTAAATTTCTCACGGAGTTAAACTATTAATAATGACCGATTCTATTAAACGCTTTATGTTAGTTGAAATTAATAGTAATTTCGTTTTAACGGCCTTTACAAGTTTGAAGTGAGTGCCGTGCGCGATCTTCTATGAATTCATCTACACAAGATGCGCCTCCAAAGAGTGGTGATTAATGGGCTTGATTAAAGCGATTACTTAAACTCGGTTTAATAGCAACATTTCTATCTTAGATTCTTCCGATAAATTACATCGTCATTCTAAGAACTTTAATGGGGGGAAAGTAAAATTAGAAATTCTGCCGTAAATGTAGATTTCCCACTTAACGAATTCGATATAATTAAGCAATTTTCCTGGCATTCAACTATCGGCCAAGTCGGTTTAATTTATTCGATACGAACTTATCCGCTTCTCTCTAATCCAATAAAACTTTCAATCGCGCTCTCCTACGGCCAATAACACGTTCCTGTTTTTCGAGCCGGGGCTCGGAGTTAAATTTAATTTTTACGTCCGCTAGCCGTGCCCGTTCTCATCGGATTATAATTGAGCGCTAGAAAGAAAAAAAAAGAAATACGAAAACAAGCCGTTGTGATTTTTTAACGCATAGAGGTTAAGATAAATTGTCGCGCGGACGATGGAAAAACGACCAACGCGGACCCGACAGTAGAATCGCAACGCCAACATTTTTTTTTTTTTAACCGATTAAGGAGGCAAGTTTTGGACTGCGATAAATTCATTTGCGATATTTAATTAGGAGAATTTGACTAATTCCCCGGAAGTTTTTGATATACCGTCTTGTTTGTGTATAACTTGCGGAACATTAATCTGCGTTTTCCGGGAAGGGATGTTCCCGAAGACAAGAGGGAACAAGTGAAAACCTCCAACACCTTTAAATTATCATAATTTTATTACAAAGTTTTACTTTTGCGTTGCGGTTTTTAATTATTTCGCGTCAACTTTGCGAATTTCGTAAGCGAGAGGCGAATTTTTTTTATAAATAAACGTTAACATTTTTGTAAAAGTCCGACGAGTTAGATAAGAGAAATGGGCGCGTTGGCAGACACGAGAATGGCATGGAAAATTGGATTAAACTCGGAACGGAAATTGACAAAAAAAAACAAACTTTAAAATCTCAAATTTCCGAGCGATATAAAACAAAAATAAGATTAAATTGTAAATCGAGAACGCCAGAACGAATTACATAATACGATTTAATGCGGAAATTATGGGCGGAATTTAGTTTTCGGCAATTGTTTTCGAATTCGTTTGAATTTGACGGTTAAGCTGTTATTTAAATGCAGCATTGCCAAGAAAAATCATGAAAAATCATGAAGCGGAGCTTTTCTCAGGATTTTGAATTTTGACTTATCTACGTGTCGAATTTGATCTCGGAGTTGAGCAATGACGAGTTCTGATTATCGGGGACCTTATGTGCGAACAAATGGCCACCTTGGTCCTGTTCGAGGTCTAATTGTAGGTTGGAAATAGCCTAATATTAAACACAAACGTGGAATGAAACTATTCAATTCTGATAATTATAAATTCTGAATACGGTCTTGAATTGAGATTATTGTTTTAAATTACTTACGATTCAATTAGGTAATGAAATCCATTAAAATTAACAAAAATACAATGCAAACGGCCACAAACGAAACCATAGTTACCCTTGATTTAGCGTCCGCACACACGCAGGCTGTCGATGTTCAATTATCTCCATTTGGTTGTAAATGATCCGAATGATAGACAATTTAAATTTTATTCCGAGGCTCGTCATCAATAAAAGGTTTCACACACTGGTATCATCTCGTATTTTTACAGTATGTACTAACAAATTGTGGTTTTTTCTTTGTCATATGCGATATGCGCAGAATACGTCACATTCGAAACTTTATACTGAATTACAAAATATAAACGTACGTCGCGCATCGTCTAGTAAATTTTTATTGATGACGTGCGCCGGAATAAAAAGACCCGGTTGAGATTTATAGGCAAAAATAGTTCGTATTTTACAAAAACAAATTTTACCAATCGACAGACTACAAAAAACAAATATAGAAATACCACATTTTTTGTTTTCGTCAATCGAGGTCGTGATTCTAGAGTTATAAGGGCGCAAAATTCGTATTTTAACATTGAATACCTATATGAGGAAATATAATTTTCGTTAAAAAAAGGCCCTAATTTGATATGGTATATTCACAAATATTTGACCTTAAACATATATAACTTACAGAGTGGTGCACGCATGCGCAAGTGGACAACTGTGCGTAATAATTGCGTACTGTTTGGGTTGAAAACATGCAGAATTGAATACTATTTACGTACGTTTCTTACAATTGCTATAACAGCATTTCTTTGCTATACAAATACGATGCGAGTCGCTTAAAAAAAAATGCCACGCGTTTTTCCCGAAAACGATTAGCGATAGCTAAAATCCATTTATTATAAAAATTACGGAGTATCAAGGAGGAGGAGGTCGTCTCATGGTGACCTTGGATGTTTTTTAAACTCATCGGTTTTAGAGTCATAGGCCTAAGACACCTTTTTTTTTAATTGGACGGGATATTTTTGTGACGTCCAATCGATGGTTCGTTAAAAAAAATTAAAAAGCTTTGCCCGAGATATTTCTTGAAATAATCATTCGTTTCGAAGATACGAGCCAAAATGAAAATTTGGTTTCGGAAATTTCTAGTACGCGTTTACTTGCAAAGATAAGTCGCAACTTTTTTAAGCAAACAAGTACAAATGTACCTATTGTCACGGTCGCGTAAAAAGGAGAACTCGTTAATTTTAGAAATGCATCAATTACCTAATACCTACCGGTGATTTTTTTTTTAACTCCTATATTTATACAATCAGTCTTTTTGAGACTATAAGTACAACTTGTGTGTGCTTAACCTAAAACTTAAATTATTAACAACATAACATGTAGAGTAATGTCCCAGTGGACAATCTCCATAGAGAATATTTTTTACATAATTATGACTTGTTTATTAACTAAAATCTAGTGAGTAGATCAGATGGTTTGAATCGCTTTAATCTTCTTGGTTCTTCTTCGTCCAGTAGCAGTGAGGTAGCCAGTTCGTTTGGATGTGCTGTTATCTTATCTTTGTATTTTGTGCTGTATTTTGTAATTTCTTCCCGAATGGTAGGTATCTTTAGATCAGCGTGTAATGTTGCGTTGGTTATGTACCATGGGGTATTTACTATTGCTCGCAAAACCTTATTCTGAAATCTTTGCAAAATCTCTATGTTTGAATTGCACGCAGAACCCCATAGGGGCACGCCGTATGTCCAGATGGGTTTCAAAATAGTTTTATATAGTAGCAATTTGCTTTCCATTGACAGTACCGATTTTCTTCCGATTATCCAGTAAATTTGTTTGAATTTTGCTCCCAGCTGTTTTCTCTTAGTGAAGATATGAGTACGCCAAGTTAGTCTTCTGTCCAAGTGTAAACCCAGATATTTCACTACATCCGCTTGAGGTATTTGGTTTCCATTTAAGATGACCGGAGGACAGGTTTCTCTTTTCAGGGTGAAAGTAACTTGTGTCGATTTCGTTTCATTCGTTTTCATTCTCCATTGTTTCAGCCAATGTTCTAGGTAATTTACGTGGTCTTGAAGATGTCTGGTTGCGCATATGGGGTCATTGTGTGAAGCTAATATCACTGTATCGTCAGCATATGTTGCTATCATCGTTGTATTAGTTTCAGGTAGATCTGCCGTATAAAGTGAGTATAATGTGGGGCCCAAAATGCTCCCTTGTGGGACACCAGATTCGTTAGGATAGAGTTCGGAATGTGCTTCTTGGTATTTTACATGGAATGTTCTGTTAGAGAGGTAGGATTTAAGAAGAGAGTAGAAAGGATGTGGGATTGTGCGTTTGAGTTTATACAGTAGTCCTAAATGCCATATTTTGTCAAAGGCTTGACTTATGTCGATGAAGACGGCTGAACAGTATCTTTTCTCTTCCATAGTGTTGTTGATTTTATTTACGATTCTGTGAATTTGTTCTGTGGTCCCGTGTTGTTTCAATTGTGATTTTAATCAACTTTTAGAAATACGTCACTTGATACAAATGCCGATAAAGTCATAGAGAATAACAATTTAATGTAATATCGTTAGCAACGTATTAAATTAACGGCGGCAGTTTTTTTTTCTTTTTTTTTTACCAACGACAAAAGGAATAATTAAATATTATAATAAATCTTTTTAATTAAAAAAGGTATATTTTGCGTAGATCTGAGACGACGTAATTTCAATTTTCATTGCAATCTAAAGCCCTTTTTTAATTTAAATTACGAAAACACGGTGTACTAAATCTTGTTATTAATGTAGAAGCTTCCGGAATTTCCGTAAATAAATAAGTAGCTCAAAAAGTCAACAGGTTTTGAAGTTGAAATTTTCATTGTAGGTACGTACACTTTACTTGACGGACTCGTTGGAATAATTATTATTATTTTAAGTAAATTCATACTTCGAGTCGACATTTATAATGTTGTTTTTAGATTTTCGTTGGCTTGTAAATCGTTAACAATAAGAAATTTATCTTACTAATTCCTAGTCTAATTAACTTATTCAATTTCCACAAACTAAAAACTATTTCTCGTTAGGAAAATTTTCACCTCGCATTTTAATTAAAAACTTTTAAAGGGCACATAAATTTAAGAGTATTATAACCGCAAGTGCCGGAATTCCAATTAGCCAACTACAGGACTTTTTAATTTCCTTGATTATACTTTTGTGCATTAAGAATGGGAAGTTTTTATATTTTAACGAGTAGAGATCCTATTTAAAAATAAAGTTTGTACGTCGGCATTCGCGAGACGTTTCGCTTAGGTACCTAATGTTTTAAAGTCGACGACATCTTTTACTCGTGCCGAATAAATTACGGTTTCTGCTATTCGCCCTTCGTTTTATAACTTATGTCGTTTCGCGTGCCTCGACAGTGCGAAAAATTAAACAAACTAGCAATTAATTAAAGGATAACAGGGGCCTTGCGGGTTTTCTACCTCTTTTATTTTTTTTATTTGTCCACGTTTTTAATTACGCGGTAGTCTTATTTATCGTCGGAAAAGTAGTTTCCGGTTGATTTTTTTTTACATTGACAATTAAATAGAACTACTCGCTGCAACGTTATCGGTAGATGGGTACTTAAAAAAAATTCAAAATTCTCTCAAAAATACTCGCGAACGGAGATAAATTAATTTAACAATTAAATACGATAACGACGTTATCGTTAAATTAATATCTCTCACATTTGTTTCCGCGTTTCAACCTGCCGCACCGATTAATTTCAATTTTCGCTCGTTTATAAGTAGTACGTCTACTTTAATTTTGATACTGCCAAAAAAAAAGTTAATTTTAACGGCGTAGGCGGGTGCGGCTGGGAAAAAATTCGCAAAAAATTCATAAAATTCGCATTTTTCATTCACGCAGTTTCCTCTGTAATCGAATTCCTCTTTCCGGCAGTACACCCATTCGTGTTCATTGCTCTTGTAATAACAAAAGCATAGATTTGGTGGTTGATTTTAGAAGCTAATCTTCCGCCATCTGTTCAGCATTCGGCAGTACTATAATAGTGTTGTTATTAGTTTATTGTCGTTTGTGCGACCTTAATAAAGTTTCGGGGAAATTCCGGCGCTAATTCGTTGCACATAATATTATATAATATATCGAGCCCCTTTAATCGATTTCATTTATCGAAAAAGTTTTCTAATTAAACAAATTCGGCGCAAGTTAGATTTATGTTTTGCGTTAAAACGCGGCCTACGGAATTTAAATGAAGGAATACGTAATTTTCGTTTCGTTGATATTATTAATTTCTCTGTGGATAGTGTAGTAGAAGTAGATAATTTCGGGGTTAGTCGAGAGGTTGGCAAACTCGCCCTTTATTTATGTTACGTGTTGTATATTTACGCTACTAACCCTTACAGTTCCAACTTATGCGCGTAAGATCAATTTATGAACTCGAACAATTCGAGAGAACTTTACGTTCGTTAAAAGTCGGCCGTGTATTTACAATTAAACGCGTCAAATAACATAAGTGCTCGCGTTTGGTTCTAATATAATACGCAAACGTAGTCGTAAAAAATTAAATAAAAAACGCACAAGTCGGTCGTAATAGACGGAAGCTTAAAATGTCTTAAATGCAAATTTTTCGAGATGTATTATCGAATAAGCGAATACGGAAATGTATTACTTACTCATATTTGCAAAAATTTGCATGCCACATTGATGACCGCTCGTATTTTAATATTGAATCGCTGAGCCTATATTTTGTAGGTTTCTTTTAAATTGGTTTATATATGTAAGAGCAACGCGACTATTATACGAAATTCGCCGATTCCAACATTTGTTATCATTTATTATTATCGAACGATTCCGCGGAACCTACAAATCAGTATTCAATCCTGGGTTCGCGTCCAATGAAATATTCAGGCTACGTGTATTTTGCGCCATAAAAGACTGTGACAGATTCCCAATTCGCCAGAGAAAAAATAACAAAACGAATCGATTTTTTCCTTTGTATAATCAACTACGTATAAGAACGCGGAGGAGTCGTTTGATCACGTTTGACTGCGTTTTCTTAAAACAGTTTTTCTCGAGCTGATTATTATCCGCGCAATTAACAATAGACGTAGAAATCGGCGATTGTTCGAAACAATGTCGGTTCTAATACAAAATTAGAGGATTTTTTTTTAAAATAAATAGCCTCGAGAAATCTAAGGGCGGTGTTGGTTTTCCCAATACAAGCAGTGGAGAAAAACGAAGAACTGTAGTTGACTTAACTAAGAACGATAGTTGTCCACGCTTCTTGGTTAGGCTTCGCACTCGTGTTTATTAGGGGCGACGATAGTCGTCCTGAAACTTAAATTTAGGCGAACATAATAATACGACTTCTGTCCTCTTAAAATTTGAACTTGGAAGAAATTTTGCGTTTCTAGTTTCAAAACTTGTTACTGAATCCCTGATTGTATCTTCATCTCTTTCTTTTATATGCCTATAACAAAGGATAGAAATGCACTCGGCGCGCACTGATTGTAAGTGTATTCGGTGCATGTGTACAGTGTGTCAACGGATAAGTTGACAAGAGGAGGAAATCTTTATTAACGATTTTGTCGTTCTTTATAAAAAATTCTACTTGTTGAAAACATGAGTTTACCATAAAAAAATTTAAGAACAGATGTTCAGGGTGTTAATAAATTTAAGAAAAAGAAAAACACGAAAACTTTTAATTTAGACAAAATTGTTATCGAAAAAAGTTGTTTAAAATTATAAAAAAAGACCAGAATAAGTGCAAAATTTGAAGCCTAAATTCGAATTTTTAATTATATCTCAAAATTATGCAACTCGCGTCTTTTCTTCAAACACAACATAATCTTGTTTTTTTAAGCAAACAACAAAAATGATACAAGAATTTCCAAGATTGCGGAAAACTACTGCGCGATCGACATTCTAAGATTTTTATCTTGAATTTTCACAAATTCTTTGAAATTTTGTATCCCGACTTTTGTTTTGTTTCTAAGCAGCTTTTTCTAACGACAATCTTGTCTAAAATAAAAACGAATGGCGCGCTTTTCTCCTGGAGCATCTTCATGTTTTCTTAATTGATTAACACGCCGTGTATATCTCGATGGCGTTTTGCCAAAAAAGGGCGTAACGCACACTATTTGCAAAAATAGATTTTTTTTTTCTAAAATGCTAAATTCCGAATGGTTTTTTTTTTCGAGTTGTTAAGCTGCTTTTTGTGCATGTTTAACGAGGGATCGTTAAAAACGCCGAATTTAACAATTTTTGGTTTAAAGACGAAAGGAATTTTAATTTCAACATCACGAAACAATCGCGGAAACTTTCCTCCATAATTCTACTAAACGTCGACAATTTATTATTCAACGTAACAATACATCTTTATTTTAAATTACCGCCGTTAAAGTTTAATCTTTTTCGTTTGTGCGTTTCAAAAGGGGAAGGAAAGTGATATTTCCCGCTCGGCAGATCTAACTTAATCTCCATCGGAGAACTTCTACAAACTTCATAATTTGTATGTTTCAAAGGCCACTTTTTAGGATCAAAAACCGGTTGTTAAGTGTGTTTTTGGGGCTACTTTATTAGATTGCCATGGAGATTTATACTATATCTACATCTTGTTTAGTGTCCCTTATTAGCGATAAACCGCAGAAATGTATTTCGGTTGTATTTTATGTCCATATTTTATTATAAACGGGGGCTTAGCCTCGTTCAACTTATCCTTCAGATCATCTGTCAGTGTATCTGGAACATTAAGAGCGACTTCAATCTATAAAGTACGTGAATGTCCTTTCCGTCGAGCGCTCGAAAGAAAAACGATCTGTTCGGGGGAAAACAAAATAAACCTCACTTACTGATCGTGAGCTAAACTGGTACACGGCTGGGACGGAATTTTAAAAGGGGCGTGGCGGCGGCTTTAAAATGAAAAAAAAATTGATAAATGATAGTGGCACTTTTTACTCCTACGGAATATATTTTCGACTCTACTTTTACAGCGTTAATAAATAAAGCGCAAAAAGACGTGCGCGCGTATCTTACATTCAACCAAAAAAGTACGTAAATACAATAAAAAAATAATTATATTAAGAACTGGCGTTCATTCATTTTCGTCCGAAGTACGATTTCATCATTACAACATATGTCCAAAGATATTCGGTATTCGAAATTGATATTCGAAACCATTACCCAATGAACGTTTATTGGTATAATCACCTTATACATTGCTACATCGAATGCAGTTCATTACGTTAATGAATAATTTGACTGCTCGAATGAACAAGCTTTCTTTTTTTTAATAAATTAGTATATAGATAATATGAATTTGATTTATAGTGATAATAGCTGTGTTTATTAGTTTTATCAATATTCTTACATAAATTCAATAAATTATTCCATTAAAATGCAAAGTTTGTTTATTGTATCGATGAATGTGTTTATTAAATAAAGGAATATTTTTGTATTGTTACAATGTACACTTCTATTCCTATTAAAAGAGTACAGTTACTATTTCACATTGTAAATAGGACAATGTTTATGTATATTGTTTCTATAGCAAATTTATTTTTTGTAATGTTTCAATTAATTATCGCTCAAATATACCTACATAGAAAATTTGATTATTAGTTCTTTATTGTTCAATGTTGTCGATTGTAGGAAATACAAATCGATTTTTCCGCTGAAAAAAATCGATTTGTACACGTTTCTCTGGAATTCGATATGTAATAACAAACACAAACCGTTTTTAGAAATATTTTTCTGTAGCAGTTTTAACATAAATATTAATGTAAACGTCGTGATAATTTTTTTTGCAATTATTCAGTTTGAGTTTTCAAACTGCACTGTCTCGAATTTATCCTGTTTCTGCGAAGCCGTTAATATTCCTAGATTATTCTATATATAGAATTAAAAAAATACATAATCAACTGTATTTATAGTGTATATTAGTGAACTTACAAGGAAGGTTAGGTAGGTGGAAAATTAGGAAAAATTTGATACTTTGCAGAATTGTTTTACTAGTCAACCCTAATCAAGAGCCGTATTCGGTTCGTGCCCTTATTCGGTTTAAGAGGGTGAAATTCACCCTTGAAAATTTAAACTTTATTCGTTTTTGCTTATTATCTCTGAACAGCAAGAGCTATCGCCAATAAACTATATATTTTTGTAAATGGCTATTCAAGACCTACATTATGATACAAAAATTAGGGATGAAAATTGTAAGGGGTGCCATCCCTGCCCCCAACTCTCAATTATTTTTAGTATTTTTTTTGTACGCTGCAATGAATTGATAGATTAAAAGAGTTATTCATTAAAGTGTATCACCTTACATTTATTTATTGGTATTTGTGCAATTGCACCCTTTGGTAATAATATCCGAAGCCGCGTATCTCTTAAACAATAAGAAATATCACCATCAAATTATATATTTTTGTAAATAACTCTCCCAGAAAACATACATGATGATTCATCATGATACAAAAATTAGAGATAAAACGCCTAAGGGTTTCATTCCTACCCCTAACCCCCAATTATTTTTAATATTTTTGTGTACGCTGCAGTGCATTTTTATAACTTATAGACATAATTATTCATTAAAATGTATCACCTTAAATTAGTTGATTTGTATTTGATCAAAACCACCCTTTGTTAATATCTAATATCCAAAGTAACATTTCACCGAAACTTATCTCTTGAACAATAAGAAATTTGTGTTTTTCAAGTTTGTGTACTTGTGTAACTAGTTTGTCATGAACTATATAGTATCAATACAGAAAGGTCAAGCAAAATTTCGGGTAATTTCACCAGCAAGGAAGTGGAAAGGTGTACTAATTAATATTATAGTCATCTGAAATCTATATAGTGTAGATATGCTATTTTGTATTCCTCTAATTTAGTTTAGAACTGTTAATATATAGATAATATGTACGTATAAATAAAAATACTAGAGAATAATTACCTACCTACTGACGTATGAAATATGTAGATATGTAAATAAACAACATATGTAACAAAATATCCTTATTATAATAAGCCCTAAAGTGTGGGAAAAATTAGTAGGAATAATGAATGTTTCCTAGACTGACAAAGAGAAGTGAGATGGTGAATGTAACAGTTAAGTTAATAAATATTATTTGCTGTATTTATGTATTTATATTTAATTGTATTTTAGTTATCCATATTATTATTGTAACAGCGGTTAATACACATACTACGACACCGTGAGTGTGCGATATTTCTTATTGTTCAAGAGATAAGTTTCGGTGAAATGTTTCTTTGGATATTCGATATTAACAAAGGGTGGTTTTGATCAAATACAAATCAACTAATTTAAGGTGATACATTTTAATGAATAATTATGTCTATAAGTTATAAAAATGCATTGCAGCGTACACAAAAATATTAAAAATAATTGAGGGTTAGGGGTAGGAATGAAACCCCTTAGGCCTTTTATCTCTAATTTTTGTATCATGATGTAGGTCTGGGAGAGTTATTTACAAAAATATATAATTGGTTGGTGATATTTCTTGTTGTTTGAGATACACTACGCGGCTTCGGATATTATTACCAAAGGGTGCGATTGCACAAATACAAATAAATAAGTGTAAGGTGAAAACTTAAATGAATGAATAACTTGAATGAATAACTTTAATGAATAACTCTTTTAATAATCTATCAATTCATTGCAGCGTACAAAAAAATACTGAAAATAATTGAGGGCTTAGAATTTTCATCCCTAATTTTTGTATCATAATGTAGGTTTTGACTAGCCATTTACAAAAATATATAGTTTATTGGCGATAGCTCTTGCTGTTCCAGAGATAATAAGCAAAATCGAAAAAAGTTCAAATTTTCAAGGTTGAATTTCACCCTCTTAAACCGAATAAGGGAACGAACGGAATACGGCTCTTCATTAGGGTTGATTAGTACTACAATCCTGCAAAGTTTCAAATTTTTCTGAATTTTCCACCTACCTAACTTTCCTTGTTAGTCATAGATACGATAAATGTAGTTATTATTTCAAAACGACCTTACGTTAATATGATGTTTTAAATTCATAAACTTTAAGTTATGATGTTAATGTAGAAATTCGTAGATACAATCAAGTAATGATTGGATTGATGAAAAAGAGTCGTCGAAGCAATCAAGATATCCATTAAATTATGAAATATGTTCATCAGTTTCTAATGAACATAATAACATTAGGACTACGAACATGGAAATTAAAAAATGAACATTTATTAGTAGTATTAATGAATTTTTATTGTATCAATGATCAAAAAGGCAATAACTGGTGTTCATTGATATTATGTACAATAATTTTTTGAGTGTACGTACGAGTAAGCGGAATACTTTAATAGGCCGTGCCGATTGATAAGAACCGAATTCCAAAGACGTTTCCGCGTGTAAGGTGCAGTTAAATACGCGTAGGTAGGTACTTGGATATGAATGGGAAAATTTAATTTACGAACATCCTGGAAACGCGTATCGCTCGAAGGGTATTTAGCTGGCGCAAATAGATGTTGTAGGTTGCTTGTTTGTGTTTGCAGGTGCGCGACTCTATGTTTAATTGCAAATATTTATTTACGAGTTTACATACAGACTTGCGGATAGATGGAAATGTGATTTGGGTAATCTTCGGGTTTGTTTAATAACCGACGACTGAAGTGCGTTTACAAAATTATCGATTTTCCCGTTTGTTTGTTTGTTTTTTGTTTTTGAGACAAAATAGTTCCAGCTGATTTATACAAGGGCCGCCAATCGGCAGGTACCGGTTGCGGATTGAAATACAATCGTCGTCAAGATTTCACGTTAATTCCTGATTATTTTCCTTTAAACCAATACATCTTCGATGGAGAAGTGTAGAGAAATTTGTTGAAATCAGAAGCATTGTAAATACGGAAAGACAATCTAGAGGCGAATTTCGAGTGCCTATAGACACGGAAGAATACCAAAGCGGGACGCAATTTTGAATTGGCTCAATTAATTTCGCGTTCGTGGTAGTGTTAAGATTTTCAGTATGCGTTCGTACAATGAGGGAATTATTTTATGTCGCAGGCAACGTAAGCGCGTATGCAACCAATAATGCAACGAAGGGAAAAAGACGACACGCGTTCTCGGCTAGTTATCTAGTCTTTTCGTTTATGAATCCCGATTTATTACTCTTATGTAGGTCAGCATTGTTGTTGAGATGATACGATGGCTTATTTTATTACTGGAAATACCGCTCCGAAACCTTCGTAAAAGCGAAAACGTGCCCAAGGGCCCAATTCTCGAACCATTCGCCAACACGACGTATGCGAAAATATCGTCATAACAAACATAGAAAATACGTCTATAGAAAACCATTGCTATGACGTCATTTTCGCATACGTCATGTTGGCGAATGGTTCGAGAATTGAGCTCCAGATTCAAATCCAGAACAGAAATGTTTTCTATATATGTTATAAATGGGTATTCATTACGAACTTAGCGTTTTTTTATCATATTAATGATCGTTTAAAACTATAGTTAAAAGTAAGCCGTAATTTACATTTACCTACATTACCCAAATAGGCAGATAATGATTTATTTTCAAATTTTAAATTGTCGTTTATTTTTTTAAACAATGCCTTAAGTAATAATTCACCCTTTTTACGAAAAAAAATGCACGGTAAAGTATTAGGTACCTAATATTTAGTGAATGGCGTAAATAATGGCCATTCGGCCAAGTTTTGAGAATTTCGTATCACCTTCAATACCGATTCGTTAAACTGTAAAATTTCGTCATTGAGCGTTTGTCAACATAAAATAAGTCCCTCGCCGTACAGTATAAAGACGCCGAAGAACATTGAAAGAGTGCGAATGTATTCGAAATGTGACGGGAATGTTCGAATTGCAATGGCGGCCATTTAAATAAATAAATTACATTTATAAATCCTTGCTTTAAAAACTTTCCGCGAATCGCTCATATAGTCCCCCTTTTACCTTAAATTTTCGTCTTTCCGATTAAAATTCGTTACCGCCACCTTAGGAAATTCGTTAATATCCGCTTATCTTTGTTTACGTCAATCGGATAACGATAGAAAGACGAGCACGTCAAGTTTGAAATTTATCGTTTTCCGATTGGCGTAAACAAAAATAGGCGGATATTAACGAAATGCATTTCCTAAGGAGGTGGCGGCAAATTTTAATTCGAAAGACGAAAATTTATAGTAAAGTACTGTACCGTTTGGTGGAATCTGTATTTGATTTTGGTGCACTACCACTTTTTATACTTTATTGTGCCGAACGATCGATTTTCACTTAATCTTTTTTACTTCTTTCAGCGACGGGAGAAGAAGAACCCACTCCCCTGCCGTGTCTGGTTTACGTGCATGGCGAAAGTTACGAATGGAATTCTGGCAATCCGTACGATGGTACAATTCTAGCTTCGGCCGGAAGGATTATCGTGGTGACTATCAATTTCAGGCTCGGAGTTTTAGGTAAGTCTATCTTGTTTATTGCGGCACGTTCGAACATAAATTAAATTATCGGTCGTATATGAATAATAAGTCGGTACAAAGTTACATCTCCAGAGCGTAGTATTATTCACTACGGGCAAACTTATATATATATGCCGTTAACTCCCTTGACGATGATGGTTGGTTTCGAGAGCGCATTTTTCCGAAAATGGTTTTCCTAACTAGTAGTCGTACGTCTAGACTAAATGATGGCTCTTATCTTTCTTGTTAGAGTAATCAAAGTTTAGCGAAGAGTGAAATCTCTTGCTTTACAAACGCAACATTGTTATTAAAGCTTGCGAGGAACACGGGAACTTTGCGAGTTTCAAACTTTACCTGTTTACAAAATATACGCACCGCATCTAGTTTTCAACGTCTTGATAATATACCTACTATATGGGACGAGAATATGAAACATTGTTATTACGTTTTCATAGGAAATCTCTAAAAAGGCATTTCCTTTACGGCGGTCTCGTTATTTCAATTTGAATAATTTAGTTTCAAGACGACACGGGCGTATGAATATGAATGAAAATAACAGATTCGCTAACGGCCTTTTGTCATTTTAAAGTTAATAAATAAAATACTAAAGTATGTTTTGGACGTTTTTTTCGTCAAGGTAATACAACTTTCCGGATAAAGTAATTTTAGTTTTCAGTTCGCGTACCATCGCGGTCGTTATAACTGCGTCATTGTCTTCCCTTATTTATTACTAATTGTCTAGAGTGGTACTTACGTTTTTACTTTTTTGTACGGTTACTTGTTAATGCACTTTAATTATCGACAAAATTTCAAGGGTTTAGTAAAACGTTTCGAGTAAGGGACGAAGTTGAAATCACAATAACGTGTAGGTACAATTTTATTAATTTTTGCGACGGGGCTTTTTATTTTTATACTTTGTTTATATTTTGGATTTAAGACTGCGTTCGCACGCCACGATTTTCATAACATGAACTAAAGCTTCAAACATTTTGCATAGATAGCGATACCACGCGGTTTAGAATTATTTTTATTTAAATTTTAACATTTGCCTCCTAAATGAGTCAGCAGAATAAATGCCATGAATTGCACCTGAATAATTCAAAAAATAAATGGTCTACTGTAGTTGATTGGCAACTACGCTTTTGGAAATGTGTTTTCAAATTGAATTATATACAGCTGTAGCGACGTTCGGTTCGCTGTATTTGTAATAACAATGATGATAAATTGTATGCTAAGTTGTAATGGAGCCTTATTACTTAGAAGTATTATTTTTATTCTGCAATCATAAATCAGTCACTAGTTCAGTTACCTGATATGTGCTTGTTATATCAGTATTGAAAAAAACACTAGGTTTTAAACGACGATCGCTAGAGCTAATAGACCGATTGAAATAAAAGAAAAATGTTGCGTTTGTGTAGGGCATTTTAGTTTTTAAATTTCGCGCCTATGATATAACGTTAGGCAGAGAAGTAGCCAGGTAATAAAAATATACATGGAAGACGAAAGTGTATTTTTTGAGGTACGAAAATCCTTACAGTTTGCACATCACAATTTAACTGTAACTTTTGTTGTCGATTTAAATAAAATTATCGAAGTATTGTGAAGCATTGTATGCAGTGGGGCACGACACCCAATGAGAAACTGTTTCTATTTCTAATTAGTTTTTCTTACATACTTAGTTTATACATAGTATGCAGTTTATAGGTTAGGTCCCCCAACTAGTCGTGCAGTATTTATTTTGCTATTATATTCATATGTCACTACCATTGAAAATAGATAATCGTTTTTCGATCAACCAATTAATGGTTTAATTAACCAATTAAAATAAAAACACTCCAACTTTCATAACCGATAAATAAGTAGCTTACTTGTAACATAATTATAATCTGTTCATAATAATTATTACGATGTTGATCACGATATCGTTATTTTAAATATTACTTTTTATATAATTATAATATTTATATAATATACCTAACCATAATTTTGTAAATTTACATAATATTAGCAGTATATGCATAGATATTAATTTGATTAAATTTAGTACTAGCTACTAAATCGTGTTTATTTCCTTAGAAACAATTGTTTCTGTTTTATAATAGGTTTATTAATTTATAAATTTGCTCCATTACATTTAACACACAATTACATAAACTACTCCTTGTTACTTATCACCTTAGTGATCATCCTCTACCACCTAGATTATTATATAACAGTTTCTATCGAAATAAAGCTTAGGAAAAGGATTTAGTAGCTAATAAATCTAATTAAATGTTTATGAAAAGGGCTGTATAACTTTTACGATATTTGGCAACAACGTAATATTTTCCACTAACAGTTACTAAGAACTATCCCTAAAAATTCATCAAAATTACCGAGTCGCCTTCTAATAGAGAACCCTTGAACTAAAAAATAATTTGAACTTTGATGAATCAGCTGTTTTGCGACAAGTTTTGCTCCGAAAACACTTTATCGAGATCATCTTCAATTTTACTTCGTTTTATGTAGTAAAAATTTAGGAGCATAATTTAGACGTGATTTCGTAGGGCACTATCCTTTACAGTTTCGATTTGATGCGTAGAACGACCACAAAAAATTCATGAAGGTTAGACAAATTTCAACCATTTCAACATTTTTTTACAAGATTATTATTGACTTTTCGGCAAAACCAAAGGAAAGGTCCCTGCGTTTATGTTTTTTCTTCATCCTGTAATTTTATGCGGCCTATTCGTTATGTCGTTTCGACGATGATCTCAATAGAAGTACTCCATATTTTCACCATTTGAATTTGAATTAATATTGACGCCATTTGAATGTGGCGCTAATTTTGCGAACGCAGTCTTAATGGGTCGATTTGCCCTTTGGTTAGCACAAGTTCAGGGAGAACACTACGTTCTCTTCTCAGGAGTACGACTGAAAAGTCGGTAGTTTTAGAAGACCTCCAAAGAGCACGTGAGGTCTCCAGTGACTCCACGGTAGTATGAGGGTTAATAAAATTTTTAAAAGGTTATTTTTTCTCGCAATTATTTTGATTCGAATAAAACATTATTGGGCTACGATTGAAATTTAAATAACTTAAACACCCTGTATACATTATACTTCTAGAAGCCTAAAATTATTAACTCAAAAGTAAACAACATAAACGGGGGGCAACACAATGCAAATAACAATCAATATTACGCCACATCACATTTTCGTTGAATATACAATTCAAAGCCTTTTTAGAATCTTGTCGCTTTATCCATTTGTATTTAATTTTAATATTAATTAGTAGGTATCTGATTTATTTTTAATTTAAATTCGACCGGCGCGGCCGCGGCGCAATTTTAAAAGCATCAAGCGTAAACTAGAAAATATACAATGGACAATTTAATCCGTGCTTAATTAATCGCGAGATTCGTCCCGTTTCTTCCTTACTTTCATTTTGTAAGAATATTCGATAATGCCTATTATTTAAAAGTAGGGCATCGATACGGTCCACCCACGTTAAACTCGCACACGCAGTAGTACCTAAAGAATTTCTCGACACAAATCGAATTACTTAAATTACATTTCATTTTTAGATTCGTTCAGGGGACGTTTTAATGTAAAAATTAAATTAACGTATTTATTCGATTCTAAGCCGAACTTTTCTTGTCATTTTAATGTCACCGAAAATCGGGTGCGGTATACATTCGAGGTCGGCTAAGCTTCACCTTAAAAAAAAATAGCTGCTAAGTGCCAAGTACGATCGATCTCTTGTTAAATAAATTTAACACCGACGGCATACTTTTATGTAGAGCTTACTTTAACAATTTTTTTAGAAAATTTGGGGTTGTAAATATATTAATTTTGTAATGTGCGGTAAAATATGTGTAGGTACAGTCAGTCGCTTTCGAAATGGCATCTCCCATAAAGCAGACCCTTATTTCGTTGTCGTTTCTAAATCGACCGGTTGTACCTATACTTACTTTTGTTGCTAAAATTGAAAATCTTAAGCACGTTTTAAAATACACGAGTGAATCGTTTTAATCGTTATAAATTATTATTAATTATTAAAAAAAAAACGTTTATTTATTATTAGATTTTTTGTTTTAAAACGTCTTAGCGCTATAATAAATATAACAGCGCCTCCGGATTTGAGGACCGAGGAAATTGATAGGCTAAGCGTCCGCAATATCAGAGGTTGACAGTCGACAAACAACTCAATTTAAAAAAAAAATAAGTAGGGCAAGGCTTATTTAAGGTGTCTAAATGCACTCGCCACGTATAAAGTAAAAGGCTTTATTATCGCAAACTCGATTGCGCCGAAAAAGTAATATAATAAATAAATGCGATAAATTCCCATTTACCATAAAACAACGCAACAAAAATAAATCGAGTGTACTAGACCAAAATACATTTATGGTGATTCGAGCCTTTTTCTCGTGTATCATTCTTTAATAACTCACTTAAATCGTACCCTAAAACTGCAACATGTATCTTTGTTTGTTTTTTTTTTTTTTAAATAATTCTATTTCGCATCTAAACTTCCGATTATATCCATATTATAAAAAAAAACCGTAATATTTCTCGCTTAAATAGAGAAGCGGCCGTTGTTTATTACAAATTGGATGTTCGAAAACGTTTTTCGGATAAGTGTAAAATTTAACGAAACAACTTTAATAATGCACGAGCGCACATAAATTATCAATGTGTAAGGTTCTTGTACTTTCTTGAAAAAACGATATTAAAAATTGAGAACGCCCGACGCAACGTGCGGAAAAGTCAAATTATAAATACTACTGCGACATTCATTCGGCGAAAATATGACGATTTTTGTAAGCTCGCACGGCGAAAAATTTAATATGGAATATTTCGTACCGTCGTAAAAGATATCAATCAAGGATTTTATTGGTTCATCTTTTGGTAACACGGATTCATCACAATCAATCATAAATCTGACTGAAAGTTAAATGTGCTTACAGATTTTTCTAACTTTTAGATGCTACGCGAGACCGAAAAAAAAATGAATTAGCAATTTTGCATAATATTACGAGACATTTTAGGGTACGTGTATATAGTGTTTCGTGGGAAGAATCTTTATAAAAACGATCCAGGATTTTCTGGTATTTCTAGGAAAAAATAAGACAGTTTCAACGTTTAAATGCTCCTAAAGAAGTTGTTTGTTATTCTTTATTTGCATTTATTTATAGTCTTTGTTTTTGCACAAGAATTTTTATTGACATCTTGTTGCTTATAATATTAGTGAAGGTTTAATTAAAAAATATAATTGTAATTTAGTGAAGTTTGTTATGGTGTCCAGGTTGTCGGAGTGAGGGTCCGATAGTCGTTAGTTGATTTAAGGGTAAAATAATCAATCATCTGACACAGTTAATATATAATAAAAAATATATTTGAATATGATTGAATATGTACAAGAAAAATAGTAGCTATTCGAAACAAATTACAATAAGTATCTAAATAACACAACAAAAATATTTTTTTGATTTAATTTTAATTGCACTTATTTGGCGATATTCGTTTATATTAATCGTGTTCACGTTTAAAAATATCACTAACCTTTTTAATTGCACTTTTACAAACTCCGAACCGGTTCCACAATTTTAGCATCGTCAGGGGGTTATCCTGTCGTTCAGATATAACAAAAAAAAAACGAAAATTCAGATATATATCCAATAAAATAATGATGACAGATTATATAGTAGGCTACCCACAATACAATTATTATGTATGACTAAAATTTAATACCTTTATACCTATTTACACATTTTTATAAAAATTTGAAAAATAGAAAATTGCACAACGAAACAGCGATTTTTAAAAACTACCGTAATGTAGAAAATACGCGAATTTCACTACAAAAACGAAAACGATAATATTCAATAATTGACAGGGTCGTGTCTTTTATTCCGTTCGAATGCCCAAATTATTTAAAAAAAAAAACAACATTTATTTAACAATTACCTAACGTTCGATCCTAAACTATAGCTGAAAATCGAATAAATCTATTTTATCGGTTGTTATCATAAAATTGACAATAACACACCTACGCACCAATTCAGTTTTAGTGCAGTTACAGTCAGGTCTCGGTATTACATTTATGTTACGAGCTTATATATTTGCTTTTATTCCGATTTATGCGCAAGTTAGGGAGATTTATATGAACGAAACATATCGATGGACAAGTGGAAATTATTTATTGGCCAATTTCTGTTTGGCGACGCCTAAAAACGGGCTTTCGCATCCAAATTTCGACGTTACGTTTGAATTAAAAGACGACGCGACGCGGTAAAGAGTGGGTTTAGTTGTTTAAAGTTTAAAGTTTAGCGGGTTTTCCCATAACGTATAATTTAAGAACCGTTTGCGGATTGTTTGTAAAAATGCGGAGGAGCTGTTGCGTGGAATGTTAAAAGGAAATTAATTATTCATTTCGGTTGGTACAATTTTCACCTGCTTGCACGTCGAAAATTTGCATAAAATAATTAAATAGTGCAAAATTACATCGTGAAACGACATTATCCTTTTATAATGTAAATAAACCCCCGCAACTTCTCGACTATCGTTTCTTAAATATTATTAACAAGGTGAAGATTATTAGCGTGGTCATTAATGCTGATATTTTTGGTGGTCGCGTTTAAATGTGCTACGCTACTTAGGAGTTAAGATTAAACGAGCAATATGCGGTTTAGTTATAGCCCTTCTGCTAATGACGTGCTTTTCCGTGACAGTTTATGATTTATGTTTGGACGAAAAGTTTCGGTTTACAGTTACTTAATTAAATTACCTAGACTTGCTCGTTTTCAAACCATTGACAATTAGTCAAAGCAACTCGTTCTCTTTTACGACAATAATTATTATTATTAATTTGATTTATAACCTAGTCCGATATCTAGAATCTGACGAAATTTACGCGAAACCGCGTTCGGATCGCATAGTTACTTTTTATTTTCCACTTTCAACTTCGCCAAACAGATATAAAACTTCGGTTGGATATAAATCTCGCAAGTTGCACAAAATGCAGTTCGTTGAAACTTTGTAGCGGAAATATCAAGTTGTAAATAAATAACTACAAATTGCCATTTCGGTGGGGGATAAAAAAAAAACGAAAAAAGTTCATGAAAAATCATCTCGCAATATTTTTGGAAAAATAATCGAAAGGTGGCGATTGGTAAAATCTGCTTCGAACACGGACTCCATAATAATACAATTTGTCGATCCGTTCGGAACATGTGCAAGGACGAAGACGTTTCCGCTCGACTATTTGGGAAAATACGAATAAGAATAGTCACTTCCTCTTTCTTCATTAAATCGTCATCGAGAGGAACGCCGCCGTCGTCATAGTTTAATTTCAATTCTGAAAACGAATTCCGCGAAACAAAAGTCCTTCGGCGTTAATGTACACGAAACTCGAGCTTCGATCCGAACTTAATGTGAGTTTCCAGACGTTATCTACGTTAGGGATCGTTGTTATGGTACCTCCGAAATCTTCCCGGCTTTTGATCGATACCTTTTCTGTTGTAAAATTCCTTTTATTAATATAATTACGCGACGAAATAATCTCATTTCTGCACAATTACCGATGTAGGGTTACACGACGTATACCCACGTACAGTCATGTTCATATGTTTTGTCCCGTCGCCCGTGTTAGTTTTAATCGTAAAAGGCCCAAAAAATATATTACTGTCCGTTTTTATTTATTATCTGACGTGTCCTTTTTACAATTTAAAAACAACCGCTGCCCTACATCCTTCTCGATCCTCTCTCGTCGTACGTTGGCCTGCGATCACGTCTCGCGATACAAAACATACGAACTTGATTGTACACCTAATAGTTCTTGAAGGCGAGACAGGTACAGAGAAGACGATCGATGACGACGCCAAGTTTCCTATGAAATACGGCGTTGTCTGCCACAATTTAATAACGAACGACATATCAAACACCACGATTGATTTTAAATTGCCTTTTACGCAAAGTACCTAACGGTATTATCTATATTTAATCACTAGTGGAACTACATTATCTTACAGTGTTCAATCAATTTTACGTTTATTCAGTATTCACGCTAAATCCAGTAAATCCGCAGGAAACATTTAAATTCCATGTTTTTTTTTCTTTTCTGACGTGGACACGTTATTAAAATTGAAAATATTATTTTGCGACGAATATTTTACCTATGTACGTACATAGGAATATTGTCCGTATTATAGAGGTGTCGACAAAGAGAGAGTTTTACTATATCGAGAAATCCTGAAAGAATATAATAGAATATTTGTTCGTCGACGAAATTACCGCTGAAAACAATAAATATATTTTTTCGGTTTTTGTCGCGAGTGTCCGTTTGCCCTTACACACGCGCATCACATGTTTGTTTTATATTGTTTTTCTCGATACAGTAGATAATATTTTTCTAATAATTTTATTAATAAATCAAAACAACGTTCCGCGTGTAACGGTATCGAACAATATTTAAGATATTTAAAAATATTTTTGGAAAAACCTCTTATTAGAGTAGATATTTAAAAATATTTTTGGAAAAACCTCTTATTAGAGTGTCCGTTTGTCCCGCTCTTTCCATAATGAGAGTGATTATAGGTATTGATTTATATAAAAATATTAGTTGCTGTAATTTTTTTTGTAATGCAAAAATGATTATTTTTTTGATTGTAATTAGTTACTTCTATTCCCTTAATAAATTCTGGCAACCGTCACACAATAAAGGGGCTTTAGATGTACGTTCTCTCTCTCGCGCGCGCGCACGCTCGCGCTTTCGCTCTGTCGCATTTCCGTAAAACTTGCAGCCATCAGAACCGCCTGACTTTTTACACACGTTTTTAAATAGTTTAATGAACAATCTATAGATTTCAGCTTTGTTAAAACATCCACATAAGACATTTTTTTTGAATTTCAAAGTATCTACTTATCTATTTCAAACGAAACGTATTAAACTTTGAACGTTGTTGTCGCACCTTAATTGATACATTTTTTTTACATTTTCAAAAACTTAAGGGTTGGCGTTACAACCGGGGCAGGTTCGTATCGTTGATTTCTTAAATATTTAAATAACTACATAACATTAAATTATCATTTTATAAATTTTTAGCTTCGTTAAATCACCTTACTCGGATTGGTCGGTAGTTCTTACAATCGAATTTGACTATTTAATCTTCCTTCAAGTATGCGTAAGTACTTAGAATTAAAAAAAAAAACAAAAAATTTTAAATTTCATTTAAAATGAATGAATTTGTACTCGCTAAATAAATAGTTATAGTTTCTAAATTTATCAAATTCCATTATCGCGTCCGATAAGCTTGAAGAGAAAGTTGTAGACGGAATGAACGCGCATTTTTGCGGGGATTTTAAAATAACGAGTTAGGTAAAGCTCGATTTTTTTTTTAATATTTAAATAGGTAGTAACATTAAAAATGAAAAATTCAACTTTCTGTTTAGTAACTGTAATAAATATTAAATGGGGGCCGTCTGGGCTTTTACTTGGAATAAATAATAAATTTCTGCAATAAGCCGTTGATGTACGCTTTTAAATTTAATGTTGCACTCACTTTTTCGAAAACTTTGACGGTTAATTAATTTTCGGCCGTTATAAATATCGGGGAAAACACATTTGATACGAAAAAGTGTTCGTAATTAGATACGCCGCACAGTGGTCTAGAATTCAAATCTAACTGGACAAAAGTATTTTTTTTGCTTCCAATATATTATTATGATTTCGTAAAATCGCTGATTAAGAAATGATTAAAGTAAAGTACTTTTTTTAGTTTTAAAGGGATAATTAATGAAATAAATCTAAACCGTATTTTTTTCAATGTGTAAAAATTTGATACATTTAGTCGATCTTCGTATACCATGGATTTCGATAAAAATTGGTGTGTTGGTGGATGGGTCTATTATATAAAATGTTTCAACATGACTTGCGTTCAATTCTCATTAAACCCCTCCCCTCCTGCCGCAGTGTCCTTCGAATGTTCAAAAATATGATTCGCGCCAAAATCGACATCTCGGAAATTACTGGGCAGATAGCGAATTTTGAAAGCTAATTATATTTCTTAGAACACCTTTGGTTGATTTTTTGATAGGTCAAAACAGTGTTACATTAGATAACAGTTATCTGCATAGTATTTTTACACCCTAAAACAGCCCTTTTGACTGTAACTGTAGAACTGACCTGAAATTCGGTGTTTTAGATATTTTTTGTTCTGAATTTTATACGTAGGCATGTACAGCACAGGTATTTGACGACAGTGTACAATAATCGATTCTCGATTTTCCAAAAATTTTCGCAAATATTCTACAAATTAGTAAATCGACCCCCGAAAATTCCAAATTCTTTAACTTAAAACATTTTATTTATTACGTTTTTCCGCTTCCAACAAAGGAATTTCACGTTCAAATTCCGAATGGTATTTTACATTTAAAAGTTTTAGATAACGTATAGCTTAATGTCGAAAATAAAAATATTATCTTTATTATTCGGAACACTCGTGCGTTTATCGCCAGGCCTTGCGACCTCCGTGACGCACACGTGCGATGATTAAGTTCGGACACGAACGTCCCTTCTATAGATTGTCTGTGGAAGGGATTTTACGTAAATCAGTTTTAATTGGCAACAAATTCGAACGATTTGTTTATTTCGTTAGTTTGTTCGCGTCGGTCTTCGGTGATGTTGTTAATATGTGTTCGCATTTCGCGTCTCGGTCGTTTCGGTTTTGCTTGTCATCGTTTTAGGCAGGTATTTATAATAAATTAAAGGCCATCGAAAACTTCCTGTAAAAATTGTAGGTAATTTCTTCTTAAATAATCAATTGTTTGACAAAAACGAAAGAGAAAGCATCAAAAAAGAAAGAAAAATTTCGGGACTGCACATCTAATTCATTAAATTGTACTCCTAAAATTTTATTTTTATTGTTAAACTTTGAATTTTGTTAGCTTGTTAACTTCCGGGTAAACTTTTAGCTTAGCCGTTTTTATTGCTTTTAAAAGGAAACAAATAGTAACGAGATGAAATATAAAATTGTGGAATTTTACATAGGTACTCGATAAAATAAAAATTATGATAAACACATGGTTACTTTCGAACGCATTACGTGCGGTTATCGCACCCTTCGAGATATGCACGTGAGCTTTATCAGCCAAGCCACACATACCTTTGTATAAAATAATCATACTGTTTTTTACTGATTAAAATAATGTAAGTTTGATTTAAATTATTTGCTCGCATTCATCCGTGTTTGGCAAATGGCGCGCACGTGCGGAGGTGGCGTCGTAGGTACTATCTGGTAAAAAAGTGGTGTCGCGTACTGAGTCGTATGGGATAGGCAATTCAAAAACCACTAAGAATTCAATCCCTTATTTTATGAAGGCGGAGTTAAACGACCTTAACACTGGTACTTACATTACAAATTAATTTCGACTCGTTTTTATAACTGAGTACATAATAGTACATAATAGTACAATAGTACATAAGTAGTACATAAGATAGTACATAATATCGACGGCGTTTTGGCAGAATGGCTTAACCCGCACTTTTTTGCGAAAACGCGTTATTCTAGTAAGAATATTCCGATTTTTTCCACCGGAAAAATCGATTTGTATTTTCGTGAAACGTATCTGCTTGTTAGTTAGTTACGCGACAACACAAAATGTGCGTTCAAAATGTGCAAAATGTACGATTAAGTCACCCTGCAAAAACTGCGTCGATATATATTCTAGTATATTAACGAACATTTTAAAATTATTTAACTAAACATTTAAATACATTTGGATTCTTTTAAAAAAATCTGGTTATTGGGCAAAGTTTCTTGGAATTTATTTTAAAAATAAATTAGTTCGATGGTTCTCTCGCTAGTTTATTTATTTTTTTTATGGAAAGCTTTGACGTTCCAGCGTTTTTATTCGAGTAACGGGCACTTGCCTAGTTTTTATTTTAATTATTGGGAAATTTGAAAATTGTGTTTAGTTTGCCGGCTTTGAAAATAGGTTGCGTGAACTTGACGAAACAACTACAGGCGCAAATTCTTAAAATAAACTAAATAACTTGCACCCTAATTTTCAATACCTTCAGAGATATTCGCGATTAATTTATAATTTCGCTAACTTTACGCCCGCTATTCTTTATTTTAAGATATTAAATATTTCATTGATCGTGCTGTTAAATACAACGAAAAAATCGCTGCTTATATCTACAAAACGTTGGGTTTTCGGACACGTGTTAATTAAGATTTTTTTATTCCTTTTGGCCGATCTTTGTGGTATGGCACCAATTGTGCGTAGTAAATGGAATCCATCTATCAAATAAACGTCTTCATCAAAACATTCAGAAGATTAGTTTATTTTCACGTACCTCTTAAGGACCGTAGCTATAGTTTATATTTTTTTGTTTGAAACAGGCCTCCATTATATTGTGAGAGAGAGCGCCGGTGGAATGGTGGTCAAGGAAAGAAAAACATACAGGTATCGATATCAATTCCGATGTTCGAGGCTAAGTGCCAGTAAACGTCCAAACACATCTCGTTCCGTTTTTAGCTTCTTAAGAACGGTTGATCATAAAAAGAAAATGCATTGCAGGTTTTTTTTTATAGATAATCTTATAAGCTTTAATTTTGATCTAAAAATGTATTTTTCGCGTGGGACCAATGTAAATCGAGATAATCGCAAAAAACATCAGTTAGGCTGACAAAGCGCGCAACAGTTGTAAAATGATTGACCAGGAAATTTAGAAAGTGGGTGGTACTCTTTTTTTTTTACTTTGATTAAAAAAAAAGCTTAACTTAACTCGATGGTCGGCGCAACACAAAATTAGCGAATTAATGAAGTTTTCGAATTGCCCCCGTACTTGTATTTTAGAAAGTTTGTTAAATTTCTGGTAATTATCGTTAATGGAAGAATCTAGTAGACGAGGCCCGTTCAGAAAGTCACAAGGTCGCTATAAACGGAATTTAAGCAATCTATAATTTTGAATCCTTTTAACGTAAATAGATACCAACGAAACTATATTGTTTTTAATTTTTAATATTTATTATTATAAGATTATCGTGTTTCTACCTATATATATTTTTTAAATATAATTTAAAATAAGTTTCTACTTTATTATTTCTTGTTTGTTTCAACTGATTTCGGCTAAAACGTTTTTAAAAGGTCTCGGTAAGAATTCTACGAGTTTGTTCCATGTAAGATGAATAATCTCCTCGGGCTCGACCTTGATAAGCTGCCACCGACAACTAAATTGGTTCGTTTATCACGACAAGTGCTCGCCTATAATGAGCTTGCTGAGAGCTAAAGCTCAAAGCTTTGTTGGTTTATTTTAAAGCAGAAATAGTTGTTTGCCAAAGTATAGGTGTTTGTTAAGCTTAGAACGGTTTTCTACTTGACGTTCCTCTCAGGAATGAATATTAATTTATTAAGTAGGTAATTATAATACATTATATGAAGACAAAACGCATTGATCGGAAGATATCCTTATACAACAACAACCGTCGCGACGGTTTGTAGGTGAATTATTCTACACTCTAATAGGTTATCACCTTTTCCAAGCCAGTTGCTTTTAATGCATAATAAACGTCCTCGGTACCTACCCGTTGCGGTTTCTTTACATCAAAATTTTCAATCTGCATTTGGTTATAACGTCGAGTGCCGTAAAATCTAAATATAATGGCGTTTGTGTTGTAACAAACATTAAAGGAATATTAAATGTTACTCTTGACTTGTACGAAGCTAAAGGAAACTCGAGGTAGGTAATAGGTGAACGTCAGAATTATGCGACCGGCTTTAACAAATTTAGCTTTTATTAACCAATTAAAATCGTGATCGATGTTTAATCTAATTTATCTTTACGTATGGCTGTTTCAGATTATGTGATCGTAATTTATAAGGATTAACTGTAATTACACCAAAGAGAAAACTGGTTAATAGGAAAATTCTCGTGGGGCAACTTTGCAGTTAGACTAGATAATAAATTAATACTCCCATGGAAGCACGGTAACCCAACAGATGTTGTTGGGACAACGGTTTCCTGTTGTGCCCAAAAAATACCTACATTGACTAATATTTAAGAAAGTACGCATTCGTAATGAGCTCAAGCCGCACTCAATTAAGTATACGCACATTATCTATACTAAATTAATTATTTACCAATTTTTAAAATGGTAGAGCCATTTCGTAATCTCATTATGTATGTGTAGGCACGCATAGTATACTTACTGAATGTTTGAATTAATAGTTGTTTACGCTAGTTTCTTATCCAATAAATTGCAAATATTAATTTTAATGAAAGGGCAACTTGGAAATTTTATATATTTTATATTTTGCGATATATTCAACACCTATATGGGTCGATCGTTGAGACTTTTAATTCACGGCAATTTAACTGTAGGTACCTAAAGTTAGGCGAAATTAATGAGTTAAAGGACCACGCACACTTTATATGGAAAACTAGGAACCACTCAAATCGATTTTTTGTTATATCAATCGACGCGTCTTAATGTGACGAATAATTATTATCATTGCGCCAATTTTGTTAATTTATAAATAAAGCCGCAATCTTTAATTAACGCTCTTATGAGAATTTCGTGAGAGCAAAAGAGAACCTACTAAAATCAAATTTGTTTGAGTTCATAAATCAACTTTGTTATTTATTGCGGGGTACTTAACAACGACGGGTCGGTACCTACCTACTTAAACTGGCCTGGGATTTAAAACGATTGAAATAATTCTTTAAATGGCTTAAAAATTCTTGGCTTTGTGCACATTAAAAATGTGTACAAAACTAAAAAATTATTTGTATCTATCTATAAAAAGATAATATCGATGGCATTTTGTCAAAAGGGCGTAACCCATACTTTCTATTAAAATGAATTATTGAATTAAATGAAGACATAATCTGTTAAAATATGGTAACAATATTTCGATTTTTTTCACCGGAAAAATCAATTTGTATTTCCGCCGAACGTATCTTCTAATAGCTACACGACAACACAACATGTGTTCTTCGGTAAAATTTACTTTTTGTGGGTTACACCCTTCTGGAAAACCTGCGTCGATATTTAATATCAGCTTGCTTTTTACAATTGCTGCTATAATACAATTGCTGTTGCTGTTAACGTTAATAATTGGAAATAAAGTCTATTAATATATATATATATATATATATATATATATATATATATATATAAATAACATTAACAAACAATTCAAATAAAAAACAAAACACATTCACGAATAACAAATTAATAAAAAATAATAATTCTTCATATATTCAAAATTGTGACTCAAATAAATAAATAATAAAATTGTCTAATATAAGACAAAAATACATTTACTGTAGCTGTTTATTTTTCTACCTCTATTAAAAATGTTCACCATAAAATATCTATAGGTAACTCCAAATTATTAATTTTATTTTAGTGGAGGTAGTAGTGATCATCCTCATTAGAGATCTCTGTCAAGTAACTTTAAAATAATTTTGTAATGTAATAAATAATTCAATAAATCATTAATATTGAAAAATATTGAAAAAAGAAATCTTCCGCATAAAATTGTCGCTATTATAACAATTACGGTCTATCCAAACCTATAGGCAATTCACGTCATCAATAAAGTCACTAGATTGATTATTTGTAATTCGGTTTAAAGTTTGGAAAGTGACGTATTCTATAGATGATTTACTTGCGCATATATTAAATGGTGTAAAGAAAGACTACAATTTATTAGAACTGTCGAAATACGAAGTACGAGGTGACAGCACTGTGTGAAACGTCATCATCTAGTAACCTTTTATCGATGACGTAAATTGCCTATAGCTTGGGTGGCCAAGCTCCTTGATAGTCCGAGCCATTTTTCAAAATTTGAAATTTTTCGCGAGCCGCAATTAAATACGTAAGAGATATGCAAAAAGGTATTAAAAATTTTTTTTTTACAGAAATTATATTTATTAAATATAATAGCATAAAAATGAAAAGGGAACTCGGGTACATTTATCGAGAGCAACAAATAATCCTTCAAAGAGCCGCATGTGGCTCGCGAGCCGCAGGTTGCCTCCCCCCCTGGCCTATAGGTTTGGATAAAATGTAACTAACAAAATTATTAGTTTTTAGGCAATTCTTTTATTCCAGGTTTTAAGCTCGCTTACAGTAAATAGGTACCTTCCTAATTCTATTCTAACGACTCTAAAATAGTAGGATTGAATTCAGAATTTAAATGCTACCGTCAATTCAATATGAATACGGGTTTAAAATTTTTAATTACAACAAGGAATTTTACAATTTTTAGTTACAACAAGGAACCGAACAATATAATACTTTATGAGCACTATTTTACTATTTTCTACCTGCTACTTACATTTGTGTCGTTTCTTAGAAACGTATTTACCACGACCCCTCCATAAATAACGAGCGACAGATTTATTAACTTCCGACATATTTAAAGCCCAAATTTTTTTAATAAATTGTTCATTAACGGGTTTAATAATGAAGTTACAGATTTGGCGCAATGATAATAATTATTCGTCACATTAAGACGCGTCGATTGATATAAAAAAAAATCGATTTGAGTGGTTCCTATTTTTCCATATAAAGTGTGCGTGGTCCTTTCAAGAAAGAAAACTAACTTAAATACCCAGGCGGCACACTGACGTTATAATGTCGTCAACTATTGGCCATTTGGAGACCAATGGGGACGTCGTAAATGACGTATATATGACGTCAATATGACGGGTTAATGTCACAGTCCAACGACGTCAAATTATGACCAATCTAGTACGTTACTTGAGACGTCTAATTTTTGTAAATGGGACGTCGATTTGACGTCCCATTGACGTAATCCCAAGGCATTAATGGCGCATCTAAAGATGAAAAAAATACAAATGCATTCAATATAATTATTATTTTATTACGAAAATGAAAGTGCAAACAAAGAACCTAAATCTAAGAAACTAAACAAGGTATGTTAATATATCAAAGAATAAACACAACATTATTTGGATTTACCTGCTTAATAACCAAATAACTATATTATTATTATTATATACGAGTAATACAATAATATATTTAAGATAAGATGTAAGCGGTAAATATAATATAAGATATACAGTGTGTCCACAAGTACTGGGATCATTTGATAGAGCCTAAATTAGTTTAGGTAAATTAGTTTGTGCTTAGGCACAATAGAAAAAACTATTTTAGATAAAAGCTCGCTGGTTGAAAGAGTCGCACAATGTAAAATTTCACACCAACAAAAGACATCTAAATAAATTAATAATGAAATGAGGGGTCACTCACGCCACAAAGATAATCTAGTCACCTAAACGTTAAAACCTATAGAAATAAGTCCAATTTGTTTGTTTCTTGTAAAGTCACGATTTATAAAATTATTGTAAAAAATATTTCTTCTAGTTTTTTAATTATTTAAAATTATTCGTTTTAATTTAAGGTGGCGATAGGCTGATTAATTTTTCACTTACCGTTAAGAAATTATATGAAAATTTACAATTTACAAATTTACAACGTAGAACTCGCTGCAAAGTAAAACCACTAACCTAACAAAACCGCTGGCGGTAAACCAAAGCGTGATCAGTATACACAGTGGCGTGACATTTTAAAGGAACTAGTTCTAGCCATTGACGTACACAATTAGAATAAATAACTGGATGTGACTTTACTTACCTGTTTAGTTGTATACTACTGTATTTATAACGTATAGAACTATTACTATTAATCGCATAGATGGGATAGTGCATAATTCCAAAATAGATTGATATATTTTTTAGTTAAAATTTTGGATTAAAACATAAACATGTTAGAAAAAATCACGAATATTTACGCTTTAAATTAACGCTTCAAAACGTCTTTATCTTCACTTTCTCAGTACGGATTCAGGACTTTGGAATGACCAAACAAAGACGTCTCGACGACGTTCTTTAATGACGTCAAATGTTCGTCGTGCGTACGTCACTTATTGGATCCACGACGTCGCCGACGAATAATTACCAATAATTGACGACATTATGACGGCAGTGTGCCGCCTGGGTATGTAACAGTTTGAAAATACTCGATGTTGGGGAAAAAATTCGCATCCTACAAAATAACGTCGAATTACTTTAAGAGTAACAGTAATTACTAACACTTACAATACAGATTATTCGCATATAAAAATTGAATAAAATTAATATTTCGAGTCGGGTTTCTAATTTAAAAATAAAATAACGACGTTGGTAAAAAGAATCAAAAATGAAATATAGTAGACGATTCCCATAAAGACTCGCGAACGTCGAGTGTTATTAGAAACGCATTATTATATTACACGTTAAACGTGAACGTACATTACGTCGGGGCGCAGCGGGTCGCATTTCGGCGCAACCAATTGCCGGGGTGCATTTTAAGTGAATCGATGCCGATGCGGCCCGCTCCGCCCCGGCATAACGTACGCTTACCCTAAATGAAATGTTCAAATTGAACCCCATTCACCGTCGGACAATGGCTTCAAAATCGGCTTTGAAAATTTATTATTGTTCTTTCTGTCATGTCTTCGGGTACACTCCGCGCTGCGGCAATTATTCGGGCCTTTAGGTTATCTACATTACGTGGTCCTCTTTTTGTACATGTTATTTTTACGCACCTAAACCCAGAAGAAGAAATCAGGACAAGTCGGGAAACTGCTACGTAGGTAAAATCATTAAAGCTTCAAGCATTTTCTAACAGACACTGCAAAATGTGTGTTGTTGGAAGACATTTTCTCCGGGAAAATTTCTCGCCATTAGTCGTGACGACTACTATCAATTATTTGATTAATTTTAACAAATCATTTTTTGTTTTCAATTGATTAATGTCTTCATTTTCTTTTCTACGGTATTATTATTATTTTATTTTTAACATGATTTTATTGTGACATAATGACATTATTACATAGAGAAACAACGCTCTTTTATGTACTAATATGTAGTATTAAACACTAGTAATGCCCCTTTTTTTAATCGGCTATTTTTAAAGAATCCTAAATAACCTAAATACCTACATAAACGTCGGCTTTTAAAAATTTTCACCACATTAATTTCGCACGCGACTGTACATACGTATGCGCCCATGTAATATTGATTTTATTGGATTTGAAAGTTTGCATAATACGGAAATTTGGCCAATGTAGAAAATAAATTCGGTCCCTTGCCTTAAACAAGTTTTACTATAGGTACTATTTTTAATTTTTAAACAACTCCGCAACAATTTCCGCTGTAAATAGGTATTACTTACACTTTGTATTTGAATTAATATTCAGATTAAATCGCATTTGACGATAAAGCGACTATATTTTTATTTATAGACTTACCTAGAAAAAACTGTATAATAAAAACTTAAAAGGTACAGTACATGCTATAAATGTTATTCAATTGTAAAGATTTTAACAGCTGTTCCTGTTGTAAAATGTAGGTATGTACCTACAACTTTTTGATATATTCCAATAAGATAAAATCTTAAACTCTTAACTTCGAAACTTCTTTAAAGGTTATCATTCGTTTCCTTACTCGAGCTTGGGATTATCAATTTGATTTTTTATTCTCAATCAGTCTGTGTAAACCTTTTTTTCTTTAGAGTTGGTTCTTTTTAGCGTTCTCCTTAAAATAAACTGTTTTATCCCCTTCCGTTAAGCGTCCGCTATAAGATAATTTTATTTTATGCCGCAGAGACGCCCAGCGCGAAAGACGGGGGTGGCTTAAGACTAGGGAAAATTACGATATTGCTCGTGTTATTTGAAATTGAAGTACTTACCTACTATAGTAATACACGTTCGGACGTAATTATATGTTAAGTCGGTGCAAAATTAATGTCGCGAATCACGAACATTGACCGGAAAATACACGGGCACAATTAACAAATCTACGCAAAAGTACTTACGACGAGCGAGACGAACTACAAATACAAAGTTGAACTTTAAATATACTGATCATAATATGTTCGTTGTGCCATGCTAATCCGCGCAATGCTCGCGATCAACGACATTAATTTTGCACCCGACTGTACATAGGTATATTTTAAGACAAATAGTGACGCTAGTACCTATGGTCTATCCAAACCTATATGCAATTCACGTCATCGACAAAAAGTTACTAGATTGTTTATTTGTAATTCGGTTTAACGTTTGGAAAGTGACATTTTCTACAGATGATTTACCTGCGTACGTATTAGATGGTATAAAGAAAGACTACAACTTATTAGAACTGTCAAAATACGAGGTACAAAGTGACAGCACTGTGTGAAACGTCATCATCTAGTAACCCTTTTATTGATGACGTGGATTGCATATAGGTTTGGACGAAGAATACCTACTTTTATCTATTGCACTTAAGTTGATTTTGTTTTTATAGTTAACCCGAGATGACTCAAAAATGTCTTTGTTTTTCTATTAAATAAGAGTAGGTATCTAATTATTAAATTCGCATTTTTTTTGAGAAAGACAAAATAATGGTAAAATGCGTGCTTTCACGACCGTCGGTTCTCATTTTGACGATATAGGTATCTCTCGGATTTTACCGTGTTCGTCGAAAATGTCATGTTAAAATGTATTTCATAATTTTATAATTTTCTAAACACGATTCACGCAAAATATCGTAATTGTTTTGAGTAAATTTTGTACTATGTATAAAATAATATTCATTCTACAGTTTACTTACTATAGGTGTATATTTATAATAGGTACATAGGTATATTTTGATGTGATTCTAAGCTACGACGCCGACGGCTCCCGAATTTATGCTATCTGTACACTGATTTGCTTGATGTCAGTTAAAACGTCCTATCTGCAAAATTATAATTTTGAGATAAATGCGTTTTAGTAGATTTGTTAATGTCACGCACATTTTTGTAGATAAATGCGCGAAGTTTGGGAGGACACGGCTTCAAAAAAACATAATTTTTCATATTCCGAACTTAAATTAAGATTAAGTACGTACTTTGAATTTGAAAAGTCGGACATTTTGAACAATTGTAAGAAAATTTCATGAGATGTATCGGTAAACTTTTATTAAGTTTAGTGTAAATGCCCCCCACCTCGACAAATTGTACCCTAGATACGATGTTTTAGTAATTTTCAAATAGGAATGTTTGGTTAAGTAAATGTAAGGTAGGACGTTTTGTCTAAAGGACTTGCGCGGCCCACCCAGATTCGTAATTTAGTTTTATATCGTTACAGCACAAGGCCAGTGTAGTACAAACCTAAAATATTTTCGGGTTCCGGCCAGTGAAACCGGCATGAAGTTGGAAAACCTGTTTATTGAAAATTTCTCAGAAAAATGCACGTGCAAATTCAAAATGCACACGTCAAAATTCCAAAATTACCTGTCGTATACGAGAGGGGAATAAAGTGGGCCGAAAAGTGAAAAAATATTTTTGGAAACAAAACAAATGACTGCGACTTCGTATTTACGACATCTTCTCGCAATTCTAAATAACATTTTTGCGCATTTTCAAAACTAAGGACACACTTTACGCTTGGGCCGATTTCATGTTTTGAACGTCCCTCGTGTAAGAAAAGTTACATTCAAATTTTGACGTGCGCATTTTGAATTTGGAATTCTGCGGAGACTTTCGTGAAGAAAAAAATTTTCTGTGAAATTTCAAATAAAAGACTTTAAGTGCGTCTCCGGAACCCTTTTAGATCTGCACTGCACTGATCTTGTGCTATAACAATATAAAACTAAATTACGAATCTGGGAGGGCGCGCAAGTGAAGCTCTCCTACTCCGGTATTTTGGATTTAGGACAAACCAAATTTGTTATTTAATTTGATTTATAGGCAGCTAAGGCATTCTATTAAGCAAGTACAATATTTAGAAAACGTCGTGCGCTTGGCAATGCACAAACGCCTCGAGTCGAACTCGCAAATTTTGCAGATAGGACGTTTTAACTAACATAAGTAGGGCAGTAGACATATTTGCATATATTCTAATCCCCTATCGACCGCATCAGAGAACTTTAAGCGCGATCCATTATTTTGACCCTTGCGTTCGCCAAATTATTTAAATGCAGAACAAGGTTACTGCCCAAGACCTTAATTTAAAAACCACTTTTATTTCAATTATAATTACGTTTTATTCAGAAGCAGCTAATTAAAGTATCTACTTTTTATCGATTTAACGACAAATAACTTAAATGCATATTCGTTATTCGCGATAGGTTCCAATGCACGTCGTGCATAAAAAATTACTAAATTTTAATTTGTAATATTCAGTTTAAAGTTTTGAACGTGGAATATACGGAATATACATACGACGTGGCGAAGTAAGATTACAATCTTTTAGTACTGTAAAAATACGAGGTTTTACATTGACGACGAGATTGGAACCTATCGTGAATAACGTATATGTGCGTTGATTTTATTGTTAGTTTTTTCCAAATGGCCCATAATTTGATATTTGTGACGAATTACGCCACTTCGCATTAGAAGCGATTTTTTTAATTTCGGAACTTTAAAAATTTGCACCACAAAGATTTTCAAATTCACATTTACGTTGCAAGCGATATCGTCTAAGTAGGGTACTTGATAAAATAGTTCGCCCTGATTAGCGCCCAGATTAATGAGGCCGTTTTAAGTGCAATAAGTGTAAATATCGCGACTTAACGTGTAGGTTATTCATAATATTTTATAAATGAAATTTACTTAATGACACCAAAATTATCTGATCTTCTCGGCCAATCTGGGCACGAAATAACATTTAATTGAATGTTATTCGTTTCGGAGTTACACGGAGACTATTGGCAATTAAAAGGAACACTAAAAACAATTTACAGTTTTTCGATAACGCTCGCCGTTTTGCAGTGTCCGGCAAAACGTTAGACACACGTTCGGAGAAAAGAAAATTTTGTTCTCGATCGGAAGTTTCTGCATCTTATCGAACTCAAAATGCAGTGATAATAGTCGGCAAGTAGTCATAGTCAATAGTAAAAAAAAATTAAAAATATTAGACCTGTAATATTTATAGATATACGTTATTCAAGATAAGTTCCAATACACGTCATCAATAAAACCCCGCATGTTTACATTTCGCAATAAATTTGTACCTTTTTATTGACGACGTGCATTGGAACCTATCGTGAATAACGTATAGTTATGTATATTTATGAATATAATATTTTTGAAATATTTATCGCCCTGTTCCTATATTTATATTAATAGATACACAAGAAGCTTACAAAGAAAACCGACATTCATAAAAGCTTCTTATATACCCACGTGGTTTCATAAAATAAGTATTATATTTTTATTAAAATTGAGTACCTGTACCTATTTATAAAACTTCTCTGTTTCTGCTTTCGTTTGCAATATTGCGTTGTAGATTGAACGCTTATAGCGTTATTAAATCTACAGCGTTTCAAACACCGAACAAGTTTTATTATCGAATATACTTAGGGATTTGGCTTACCTATATTTTCAGTAATTTTCGAGCTTGTGCCCGGAAAAGTGTGCTAATTTCATCCGGCCAGGTAATCCTAAATAATTATAGATACCTATCGGTTTAAGATATTTTATTACTATTAATTAGGAGTAAATTGTAATGCTGTCATAATAAGATTACGACAGATTCCGACCCTCTTACAACACGGTTTCGCCCTAACACGTTAATAAAATCGCAAAAATTATCGTTTAACACCAACAATACTTCTCCGACACCAAGATTTCGAAAACTCTAAAATACAACGCGGAACTTGTACTTTTTCGCCCGGAACATTTTCCAATTGAAATCCGTTGGATTTTTCCAGCGTAATATAATCAACGGCATCTTCGAGGTTGTTCGGGCCCGCCATTTTGTTACCAAATCGATCGATAAAGTTAGGTTTCGAAGTTTTGAATGTTTTAATTTGAATTCCTTAACGTACCACTGATGATAATCTCGAAGGGGGGCTGAAATACTTATATGGAAATTGAGTATTTGGAGTTACAACGTTTTAAAGTGTTAAAGCCCGAAAATATGAAATGTTTGAGTTGTGGGTTTTTTTTTTAGTAGAGTATTTTATTCTCGTCCATTCCGTTAAAGGCGTGGCGCGTAAACTACAGAGTTCAACGACTCATTTTGCACTTGTTAATAAAAGTTTGATTTTTCTATAATTTATTTTCTTACGTCAAAGCCGAGCTTCGCTTTAAAATAGCGTTGCAATGATGAAAAGGTCAAAATTTATACACGTAAACGATTTCTTTTTTAACAATGGCCGTGTAATGGGCGTTTAAAATAACATCGAGTAGGTGCGAGATAATGAGTTTACCTACTACCTCCGGCAGTCTCTGTCGAGAATTTCGTTTCCTAGTAATACGTCAGCAGATCATTAATGAAACTGAAGTTGACTACCCCGATTTCTTTTCGTTCAGATATTTACAGATAAAGTTGGTTCACGTAGACGTGTCATTTATATTTCTTGTAGTACTTCATGGCCGAGATCCCCATTTTTATTTAAATTTGTTTAAACCATTTCGTTATTAAAGGAATTTGTTTCCTCGACATTTGCGCATGTTACGTTTCTTTGTCATTTTTTCTTTGAACTTTTTGCGCTCGTGGGAAGTTCGCTTAATTTATAGCTAGGTGTACCTAGAGTGGGTTCGCGTAATACGAATCGATTTCAACAATTTATTAACGACAGCATTATTGGAACCTGCAGCCCTTAAATGGTCGAACTTCTAATTACAGGGTGCGCCAAAAGTTCTGCAACTTTTAAAATTGCCATATTTTCTCGAAAACTCAACGGATTTATGCGAAATTTGGTGTAAACAATGGAAACAACATGTAGTTTACACAGTTACAACAAGTGTTCGAAATGGCCGCCTTCAACTTCGATGCAGGCCTCCAAACGGGTTTTGAAATTTTTCGCGATTTTCGCAAGGGTCTTCTGGTCCAAATCGTCCCATGCTTTCTGTAGAGCGCACTTCAGGGACTCCACATTGGCGTGTTTTGTAGCGCACGCCTTGCTCTCCAAGATACTCCAAACCGAGAAATCGAGCGGATTCAAATCGGGGGAGTTTGAAGGCCAAAACGATTTGTCCCAAAACGCAGGACAAATCTCCGCTCAGAGAGCCATCGTCGATTTCGATCCGTGGGACGGGGCCCAATCTTGTTGGAAGATCCAGTTGCCGTCCGGGAAGTGCTTCTGGGCGAAAGGAACCACTTCAGCCTTCAAAACAGCGTTCTGGTACACTTCGGAGTTGATCTTGACGCCTTTTTCCAGGAAGATCAGTTTCGTTTTGGCTTTCGCGGTGATTCCGGCCCAAACCATCACGGAATCCTTGCTGAAGTGGCTTCTTTCGATGTTCACAGCTCGAGGAGTTCCTTTTGGTAGCAGTATGCGATCGTTCTGGCGATTATGGACGGGTTCCAGGTTGAAAAGCTTCTCATCTGAAAAGAGAATTTTCTGACAACCTCGACTTGCGACCACGGCCAACATCCTCTTGCAGTTTTCAAGCCGTTTCTCCTTCATTTTGTCGGTCAAAACGTGAGCAGCGATCTTCCTGTGAGAGACGAGCTTCAGATCTTCCTTCACAATCCGCTGCACGCTCCCATCGCCAATTTTCAGCTCTTTTGCCATCTTCCTAAGAGATCGTTCCGAATTTCGCTTCACTCGGCATCGAATTCGGTTCTTCATAGCTTTTGAACGCACTTCGACGGGTCTTCCGCTTCGAGGACGATCTGCAACACTTCCAGTTTCCTTGTAACGCTTCAGGACCCGCGACACATCATATTTCTTCAACTTCAGCGTTCTGGAAATCCGGCAATTCTTCCATCCCTGCTTGTGTAACGAAACGACGGCGTGGCGAGCTTCTTCGGAGACCATGGCAAACTTCAAAAATGGAAGCGGATCGACTGGAATAAGAGATAAACAGCATGAATACGACTGAAATAACATGTTCAAACGAAGAAAGCGCGAAAATTGACACACAACGAAGAAAAATCGACGAATTGAAAAAAGTTGCAGAACTTTTGGCGCACCCTGTATACGCGAGTTATTCTTTAAATTAATTTGTTACCGCATTAATAGAATTATATGATATTTCATACTTTGGCACTTTTGAAAGGAAGAGTTTTCTCTGGGAGCAAGTTTTTGTTGCGTCGATAAACCTTATCACGTTACCAACGAAAACCTGCCGGTTCGATGCAGAAATTCAAAATAGTCAACGATAAGCTCGATAACGATAAAGCTCCAAAAATTACTTCGAGTTTTCCGAAGCGACGAGTAATTATTAAAGTGATTAAAATCGCCTTTCCTTCTTCGTCCTACCAATTTCTCCCGTTTCCGATCTAAAAGGTAAACTGAAAAGTCTCCTTCGCATTCGCGTCGGTCGCCCCCCGGTCGAGGATCGAACTGCTTGAACCCTTGAACGTTTAAATTTGATATCTGTCATCGCGGCGCTAAATCTAAATTTACAAAGCGCAAATATTTGTATACCTATCTCCATATTTTATTAGGCCTTTTCCTATTTTATCGTTATATGTAGGTATAGTAATTACAGAGTTTGCATTCATAATTATTTCTAGATTACTTAAGGCCCTCTAACATTAGATGGAAGTGCGCGTATAAAACGCCATAAAATATTTGCACAGTTTGCGTATAGAAGATTTGCTTAATTAATTTATTACTTTATGTTCTAGAAATAATCTAAAAAGAAAATTAAATCTTGATTTGATAACATTTTCTTTTTGTATTTAAATTAAATAACGCACAGTATGTTGCCGGATGAAGTTGACAAAGGGCAAAATCGTCTGCTTGTCGAAAAAACGTGTTTACCATACAAAAATCTGAGATCAGATGTACAGGGCGTCGATAAATTAAGAAAACATGAAAATGCTTCAAGAGAGAAGTATCGTTGGTTTTTATTTCGTTGTCAGACAAAATTGTTCGTTTTAAAATCATTTAATCAACAATCAACCCGACCACCTACAATCGCATGAGCAAGAAATATGCGAGTTGCGTAATTTTGAGATGAAATTAAAAATTTTAATTTAGGCTTCAAATTTCTATATTCGTGCTGGTAATTTTGCTATTTTAAGCTACTTTTCCTATTAACAATTTTGTCTAAAATAAAAAATGACGGTAGGTGTATAGCTTCTCTCTTTAACCATTTTCGTGTTTTCTTAATTTATTAACACCGTGCACATCTGATCTCAGATTTTTTAATGGTAAAGTCATTTTTTCGACAAGCAGCATCAATAATAAAGATTATTCCTCTCTTATCAACTGCATCCGGGACACACTGTATGTATAAGTAGTGTCGATATGTCTACACACGTTATGATTAATTTGGACAATTTAAAAATCGGGTTGCATCAAATTACGTAAGTAAATGTAAACGCTACAAATTGTTACGCTACCACGACTACGCTTTTTTTTTAATTATTGGCTTAGAATAATGTTTCGTTTTCGTTCACCTGCGATACTTTTTCCCTAGCATAAAGTCAATTAATATCAACTTTTAGCCAGTAAAAATGCAAACGAATTTTTTTAGTCGACGTCGCGACGCGACGTCGAATACAGAAGCGCAAAGACGATAAAAGCAACAATGAGGTCGAAACATTTGCATAAAACTGTATTTTTACGTGAACCTTTTCGAACGTTTTACACTAATTTTTATTTTATTTTGTGCCGAAATTGAATTGAATTTTGATTTTTCGATTTTTCCCAACAATGCGTCGCTATTATTCGTGCCATTAGTCGTGTCTTGTCCCTTTTCTGTGTTATTCTATAGGCCAAAGCACTTCCAAATTCTATAAGCCATTCCATGTTATTCCAACTATTCCTGTGATCCTGGCCTACCACTTCTTAGACGTTATACGATTAGGGCCTCGAGCGGCGGTTTATTGAAAACACCGAAAAAAATAAATCGCGCGTTTCGTTTCGTTTATTTTTCGCAAAGTAAAATCCTCTCGCATCGTATTTAACAAGGTAACTCGTTTTCTAAATTTTTAAGCGGCCGCCCATGCATTATATATACAAAATGCACGTTTTTGAATAGCAACGCCACGTGTTGCTTTTATAACGCTAACACGAAATGAAAACGGAAGTGGCAAAATTTTCACGCATCGCGAAAGAAATATTTTGTAAACTAAACATACAAACAAGACACAATTCTTGAATTGGAAACGAGGCGCGGCGCACAGTGGTGCAGGGGTATATGGAAGTGCGGAAAAAAATTGGTATCTCAACAATCTTCGTTATAATGAAATTATTTCTTAAATTTATGTAACCATATATGTTATCGTATATGAAATTAAAACCACAAAATTGTTAAACACAACAATCTATTTAATAAAATTATACAATTAAAATTAAAATACAGGTCACTCTATTTAAAATGAACAAATACAATACTAATATTACAAAACAATACAACAAATAATTATATAATATGAATAGCTATTTCTATAAATTAAACAAATCTAATAAATTTTTATTTTAATAAATTTTGGGCCGTTTCACATGTTTTGTCGTTCGCCTTAAATAAGATATATACGGATCTGATGTAAAATGTACTCCATAAGACAATATTCTTATATGCAATGTTGATATGCCCAGTTTAAGGGTTTCTTCATTACATGGTTTTTGAAAAAAAAATTGATTTATCGTCCATCTCTGATGGTTTAATTCCACAAATAATGCAATTGGTTGATGACGTGTTAATTGCTAATAATGATTAGTAACTTTCCCATAAATCATAGTAAAATAAAATTGGTAATTTTCTTCCAAATCACGTCCACGAATATTTATTTTACTAGATGTCAATTGTTTTATTTCGTCTTCTACTCTACATTTTTCCTTTCTTATCAGTTGTTGTGCCTCCTTGGCAAATTCAAATTTTAGCGCTGTACAGTATCTTGTTGACGATGGTCAGCAATTTTTCCAAATATGCTGCATTTCGTTGTCAGAGTTTGAAATCACCAAGGGAACGATAGAGATGTCACAAATAAATGAGAATCAGATATGTTTTCTTCTGGATCCGAAAATTTCTGTCCGTACTCGCTTTGCGCAGATGCTCCATCCCAATCCCATTTATTTATTTATTTATTATTTATTTCACGGATGTAGTTCTACAAATATATCGATGGCGTTTTGCCAAAGGGCGTAACCCACACTTTTTGTGAAAATCTGACTATCTTATGCATCTAAAGCAAAGGCAAGGCATCATCAGTTAAAATCTGGTAACAATATTTCGATTTTTTCCACCGGAAGAATCAATTTGTATTTCCGCGAAACGTACTTTTATATAGCTACGCGTCGATACAAAATGTGCTCTCCTGTAAAATCTATTTTTTGTGAGTTACGCCCTTCTGGAAAAACTGCATCGATATCATGTTTAAATAAACATAAACACAGTAAAAATACCTACATAACAACATTTTTTTGCACTGTGTGTTGTACACTTATTTAAATACCCGCAGTACCTACTCGTCTATAATAACGAACCATAACAACAATCAAACAACAATTATAGCTAAAAGTTGCAAGAAGGGGCACTTAATTTTTTGATGGGAAATTGTTAACAGTATTAACTTTGTAAAAACGTTAATCAGAGCTTGGAGCTATTTGGAGCTTTTTTTGTATGTCCAAAGTCAAACAAAGTAAACATGGTATTTTATATACATTTGTATAATCGTCTGTAACAAGTCTGATGATAAATCTTTTTTAAAACTATTTATGATTAATGAAAGATAATACAAATTTCTTGAAAAACATATACGCAATTTATTTTAAATATTTTGAAAAATTGTTAAAACCATATTTAAATTCATATGGCTAAATCGCTAGTTTCCAGGTAGAACATGAATCATCTACTTGATCTACAAACATCAACTTGAGATGCATTGTTTTCATTAATTAAAACGAATAAAACATGCTGATGTATAGTTAATACTACTGCGATGCATATGCTATTGTAAAAATATCATTAATACAAAAAAATACCATTTTAGAATTTAGGGTTTTTTCCACCTCTGAACCATTGTGCGGCGCGGCGCACTATGGGGCGAACAGGTACATTTCATCTCAAAATTTAATAACTTTAACAGTAAAACGTATATCGAAGTAAAATTTGGAATGTATGCTACTGAATAAATGTAGTTTTATAATTTATACAGAGTTTAATAAATATTACATTAGAAATATAACAATAAGCGTAGGGAAAATGTTCTCTTAATAATCACTATTTAAATTTTCTTTCATTTTGAAATTATATTGCACAGACAATTGTTTGACAGTAGTACTTAACGGTATATCTACTATAGCTCATCCAAATCTATATGATGTTCACGCCATCAATATAAAGTTACTAAATGATGACGTTTCACACAGTGCTGTCACGTTGTACCTCGTATTTTGACAGTTCTAATAAATTGTAGTCTTTCTTTATACCATCGCATGTGCGCAAGTAAATCATTTATAGAACATGTCACTTTCCAAACCTTAAACCGAATTACAAAAAAACAATCTAGTAACTTTTTGTTGTTGACGTGAATATCATATAGGTTTGGATAAGTTATAGTGGTATTATTATGTACCTACCTAAATTGAATTTGAATTTCTTTATACAGGGTTCGGCAAAATAAGCGAAATACCCAATTTCTGACTTTATTATCAGCTGGACTGAAAACTGACCTTAAAAAAGTTTTTGTATATTTTATTTAATATTTAATGACGTTTAGAGATTTTCGTTATGTCATATTTTTCAAGTTATGATATCATCGGCTATTATTTTAAATGGAACAACACCCTAATTTTTATTATTGATTTGTATTTCCGAGATAATCGTACGACTTTTTGTTCTAATAAATATTGCCTCTGAAATTAGCCCGTTTGGAATTATTTCATGTTTTGTTAAAAAAAATTGATAGCTGCAGGGTGTTACAAATAACCACATTTTTAAGACATTTATGCATGTACAAATTTAACATTTTAGGTAAGTATTTTTTATTATAAATCATTAATTTAACAAAATAACCGGATGAAATAAAATTTCGAGGAGTTAATACATTTTCCAAAATAACTCTAAAACTATGATATTTAGATATAGGGAAGTCAATACAACCTGTCCCTAACTTTGAACGTACAATGCAATAAAATTGAGAAAAATGTAGGTTGGTATTTAAAATTACTAGGATATTAATATTTTTCGGATAACAAGTTTGGCATTTTTTTGAACATCCAATGATATCATAGCTTGAAAAATATGACAGATAACGAAAATCTCTAAACGTCATTAAATATTAAATAAAATATACAAAAACATAGTTTTCAGTCCGGCTCCTAATAAAGCCAGAAATTGGGTCTTCCGCTCATTTTGCCCAACCCTGTATACGATGCCCTTATACGATAAATATAAAAAGAAACCGGTGCAAAATATTAACAAAATATTGACAAATATACAAATTATAATCTCATCACGACCACAGATAAAATAATATTTTTCGAAGTTAATTGTTCTTATTGAACTTTTATTGCGCAGCGCTCTGTTAGATACCTAATATTTTAAAAAGGTGCAAGTTGGTACACGATTTTATTGTTAATTCGTAAAGTAGACACTTCGACGAATATAAAAATCGCAATTTTTAGACATCGGCAAAAAGCGCTAGTTACTAAATGTCTAATGCAAGTTTATAATTGTAGTCAATTAAATCGTGGTTCTCGATTTCATTTGAAAGTTATTAAATATAAAGAACCCAAATTAGACCTTTACATAACAAATAGATGTTCTTTTAGGCTAATAAAACAAAATTAATATCTAGATTCAACCTATAACACATTATAATAGGAGTTCAAAGTTTCGCGTAAAATGTAGCAATAGATCTGTTGTTTGTAAATGTTCAACTTTGAGGCCTTATAACAAATTAACGGAAAGACCTACAACAAATATAATCGCAGATCAAAAAAATATAGATTTCAATGATTTATAATTAATTTTTCTTTTACTTCTACAACATACTTGACAATATTGAATTTTGAGAGTTCGCCCCCATAGTGCGGCGTATCGAAGATTCGTTAACGGTAGTTGTTTTACAATAATTTCGACAATAACTGTTTATGCATAGATGTATAATGACTGTAAAAGAAGTTAATGCAACGTCTAGACTAAGAAATGCAAAGATGTGCATTACGAATCTCTTCTAGAAATACAATTTGACCCGGAACGGCTATACGAGCGTTAAGCAAATGTGCGTAAAGTTTCACGAACTGAATGATTAAACTGTTTCTCTCGACATTACGTGTTCATCTAAAACAGCCCAGAATAAATTAACGTTTTCTACGTTATGCGCCGTACAAAATACTTGCGCCATTGCCGGGATTTTTCCATCTATTCAATTTTCGAATGAACTCCTTTCCTATTTTAATGTCTATGTTGTCATTTATCTTTAATGACATACTTATTACGTGAACTGTCAACGGAGATATACCACGTAAAATGTGGAGGTTATTGCGGCATAGAACAAGACAAATAGTACGAACCGACCGTCTATAAAATGATAGTGTATAATGTATCAGTCTATTTCCAGAACGCCGATAAATTTCTGTTACGGAAAAGAGGAAACACGCATTGGTTTAACAAAGAAAGGGTTTCACGTGTACATTTATACATCGTGAAATATCGAGTGCGGGAATCTTTAGGGAAATTATCACGGAAAACGCCGTTGTATACGTAAAATAGAAAACAATTCCATTATTTGAAAACTAGTCGCGAATTAAGTGAAATTACTTTTCTTTTTTTTTTGTTGGCCAAAGCAAGTTGTACACGAACGTCAAGTTTCCGGTGTGAATTAGTCGAAGTTGATTCTCTAACAAAGAAACTGTTTATATTTTATAATTTCAAAGCCAACTTCGTATTTTTTCGGTTTTACAAAAAATGTAAACGATTCAAACCACCTTATTTCAAAATTAATTCATAACTAAATATGAATAATTTACGTTACAATGCATCTAACAGAAGAGGAACCTAACAGAATAAGTAGATATTACCCACGTGTATTTAATTCGAGCCTGTTTATTAGTAAATAACTGTCGGCGCAATTCTAATTGGCAGACAACAGAAAAGCTAATAAGTACACAAAAAATAAGATAGCATAAATTATGTTCAAGCTAAAATTACATTAACGAGGTTAATTATCTGTTTTAATTGGTAGCTTGTTTAAGTTCAAGTATCTAACAACGCCAACGGCTTCTTCAATTCTATTTAGTATCATATTATGTAGAAAAGCGACCTGTAAACGGGCAAAAAAAAGATTAATTACAAATTAATATTGCTCCTCTAAAAAGCTCACTTGAAAGACTTCCTTCGTGGGTTGTAATTAACGTAGGTACGGCCGCACGTAGTGAAAATGTTCGACTTATTACGAACGTATTAAGGCTTATTTTAAGTCGGCAGTTTGCAAGTACCTAACGGTTAAGTAGACATTTTCATTTTAAACGATTTCATTTTTGAAAAACACAGAAGACGGAAAAAAAACTACGCATAACATTTATTCGTTGAACTAGTTCAAAAAGATTAAACAAAAAAACAAACAGGTAAAGGGCGTTCAAATTTTATTCCTATGCACGTCATCAACAAAAGGTTACTAGATGATGACATTTCACGCAGTTATATCACCTCGTACCTCGCATTTTTACAGTACATACTAATAAGTTGTAGTCTTTATTTTGTCACGTAATATATGCGCAGACAACACCCGTAACGAGGGCGTGGCGAAAGAGTGAAAGCGAAAAAAATATAATAAATAAATACATATAAATTTCTTTGTCATTTTTGGGTCAGCAGGGCGCAAGTTAGACGCTTCATACCCTCGTTCCGGCGTTGTGTGCAGATAAATTATCGGTAGAAAATGAATTACAACTACATATGCGATCTAGTCGTCATCTAGAACTTCTTATTGATGACGTGATCGGAATAAAATTTGTATAACCTATAGTTTTTTCTACTACTGATGTTTGAATTTAAACTTTCTTGTAAATTTTAATTTTTTATATTGAATCGAAAACTCTTTGAATTAATTTTATTTTTGAAACTCGCAACGTTTTCTTTTCTATAGAGGACGTAATACTTACGAACCTAATGATCATTCAAATTTTTTTTTGTCACGTTATAGGTCGTGTATATGACACTTTTCAAACTTTTTATTGAATTACCAATAAACAATCTAGCCATTTTTGATTGATGACGTGCATCGGAAAACATTCGAACGACCTTTAGTAGGACGACATACGTTGAATACAGAGACATTGAATGTATGTAATTATACAGACATTGTATCGAGCGTATCGAGGTAAAACGATTAGAAAAACATCCTTAAAAAAGTTACCAACAATTTACCAAAAATCTCGTGCCTTTTGTATTTGCGATTGTCGTCTTTGCCTCTTCAAACAAACACTTTTACCTTCATTAATTTTATCAATAAATCTCGTGGAATATTAATTACGTTCCAAGTTTTGCTGTACTGCACAAACACCTACTTTGGTACTTTATTTTTTTGCTCAAAAATTGTAGGTCTCTCGGGAATAATGAAAGAGCCAAAAAAGGTTCGAAATTGATCTAAATTGCAAAACTTCAGCCCTCCAAAAGTTCTTTAAAAAAAAAACAAACAAGCAGAGGTTGCAATTTTCACCCCCGCTTACAACGATAGGAAACTTTTCAATAAGAAAAAATCATCTACTAAATGTCATTTTTCTACATTGCTCCACGTTTGAGTTTGGGGGATGTAACTTCGACCGGGGACGTTTCAGGAGAAACACTTTTATATGAAAGACTAGTTAGAAAATTAATTTTCGACAAGGAATCGTCCCTTGAAGTTTTTGGCGATATTTAGCAATCTCCCCGTATAATATAAATTACGCATTATCGTGTATAGTTAGACGTCGACGTGCTAAACATTAACAAACAATATTTTAGTCTTGCACGCGCTTAAAATACATATCTGGTAGGTACGTGAAACAGAATATAGCTAAGTAAATGATATTAATTTAATCCGAGACAATGTACGATTACATGCGCGCTAAAAATAAATTAACAATAAACAATAAATAATAAATTAACAATAAATTATAATCTAACGGGCCGTCCGAAAAGTCTTTCGGTCTTGGTTGGTTATAGAAAGATAAAGGCATGTCTTGGTGTATAAGTAATTTTATTACTACGACACGACGTGAAATAGTTTATGACGTGAATTAAACTAACGCAAGACGTGCCTTTAACTTTCCACGGCCAACCAAGACCGAAAGAGGTCCATTTCCCTGGAGTACGACTTTTGCAAAACAAAACAAAAATTATGCCATCATTTTGTACAAGTTTTGTACAACCTTTAGTTTTTTTTGTACCCTTCCAAATAGTCAGCTATCGCAGATTGAAATTTCGCACTCCAGGGAAATGCTGGAGTGCAAAAGTTAAAAATGTCGTTTTTTTTATTGTAATAGTAAGAACTCATTTTGTACAGTTTTGTACAACCTTTAAAAAATTTTGTACCCTCCCGGAAATGCGTGAAAATGACCGCCAAAGCTCGCACTCTCGATGTATTTTAGAATGCTCAAAATGTATAGCCTTAAAAAACATTTTAAGAAGATAAATGTCTTTGTTTTTATATAAAAAATGACTTATATTTTGTATTTGTTTAAATAATGTTAAACAAATATTATTCCTTCCAGATTTGTTGTTTCTTGAATTGTTGATAAAATTAACAGATGAAATTTATATGTAATAAATAAATTGAAATTCAAGTAACATATAGGGGAAGGTCGGGTAGCCCCGGACACTTAAATGAAGTAGAAATATAAAATACAATCAACAAATGTCAGTTTGTATTTTAGCATTAAAATAGAGTAAGGAACTTTGTTAATCGTACTAATGAAAAAAAAAGGATATTTTAATTATTGTAACTAGAATATTGAAAAAACTTAAGCTCCCAATTTGCGGTAATATAAAAGTCGGCGGGTAGCCCCGGACAGATATCAATAGTGGCCTAAACGTGTTTTGGCCTTACAAACGTCACAAATGTACTAAAAATCGGAAGCGTCAATGTTAACACATGCTTCGTGGGCCCAATCTTTGCAGTCATGACACCGAATCCAATTTTCTTTAAACGTTTCGCCAGATATGGTACACGCTGTCTCTTCAACTTGATGGGAATCACCTTAAATAGTTGTCGTTGTTTTCAATTTTTTGCCACCTCTACCTTTTTGTTTTTCCTCTAGGTCTTTAGTCAGGGGCATTAAACGATTGTCTAGTTCTTTAACGTGATTATACAGTTGCTTAGAAAAGTTCTCAGAAAACGTGGGTTCAAATCGTCCTAACTTTGGACGAAACGTGATCTCTTTGTGACTATTTACTGCTTTTAGACGGTCCTGAAGGGAACTTCTTGGCACATCATACCTTTCTGCAGATAGTCTTATTGATAACTTGCCTTCTTTGACACATTTCACTGCTGTTTTCATTTTATTTTCGTCCCATTTACCTCTATTAGTTGTTGGTCCTTAAATTTAGACATGTTGTATAAGTTCCTGCAATACAAAAGTATAATCTAATGTACTAACCACAGAGAAGCTATAATAAATTGAATCATTATATTTGTTGAAAATATAATAAATTGAAATTGAAATATGAAATTCAACATTTATAATGGTGTCCGGGGTACCCGACGTTTTCGTGTCCGGGGCTACCCGATCGCTATCATTCGATGTTGTTGCCCATAGGTCTTAAATTGTATATGGAATGAAACGAATACTAATACATTCATAAACTATATTAAATGTATTACAACTCTAAAAAATAGACAAGGCGGTATACTAACTTTTTGCACTTGATAATCTGCAATTAAATTCGACAGGGGCGATGAGAAATGTTTGGCAGGAACAAACACTCACTGTAGCTTGTCAATCAATCTGTGCTCATGCATTGACTAAGTTGCATATGCGTACAAACTCTATGGGGGGCCCCCGAAACTATGTTTTGGTTTTCCAACGTGTTTACTTACTTAGTAATTGTACTGTCCGGGGCTACCCGCTGTCCGGGGCTACCCGACCTTCCCCTATTTATTAGAATTTCAAAAACAGGTATAAAAATACCTTCCATTAATGTGATGTTTTAAATTTATAAAGTTTAAGTTATGATGTTAATGTAGAAATTCGTAGATACAATCAAGTAATGATTGGATTGATGAAAAAGAGTCGTTAAAGCAATCAAGATATCCATTAAATTATTAAATATGTTCATCAGTTTCTAATGAACATAATAACATTGGGACTAGGAACATGTAAATGAAAAAATGAACATCTATTAGTAGTATTAATGAACTTTTCATTGTATCAATGATCAAAAAGTCAATAACTGGTGTTCATTGATATTATGTACAATAATTTTTTGAGTGAGTATATATATATATATATATATATATATATATATATATATATACATAAGTAATGTGGAATCACGTCAAAAGGCCGTCGACAAAAACGCCGTGAACAAAAATACCGTCAGTTTCAAAAGTCAAATTAAATTGAACTTATTATTATAAACATTAGTATATAGCAGTAATAGGTATCTATTTAACTATATCTGTATATAAATCGAAATCAGTCAATTCCAGAATTTCAACAAACAGTGAAATTCGAAAATTTATTCTTAACAGATACCTGCTTACTTTTAAAGTAAGCTTAGTATAAATTCAGATTAATTATTGTTATATTTGGCACATGCTATATAATTATAAATATACAATGTGTGTTATGAATAATATTTTAATCATTTAAATCGTTGTATAAAACCAGACAACTTCTTTCGTTATTTTCAATCCTTCATTTTCTCTCATCATAAGAACGTTTATCACTAACAAAGTTTGTATAAAGACAAAAAGTACTTTTAACATTATTTTATCCCAACCATGTATCACGTAAATGTAGCATATACATATTATATTATATCTAGCATGTGCCAAATATAATAATAAGTAATCTGAATTTATATTATGCTTATACTTATGTACTTTAAAAGTAAGCAGGTTAAGAATAAATTTTCGCATCTCACTGTTTGTTGAAATTCTGGAATTCACTGATTTCGATTTATATACAAATACAGGTAAGTAGATACCTATTATTGCTGCATATAGTAATGCTTATAATAATAGGTTCAATTTAATTTGACTTTTGAAACTGACGGCGTTTTTGTTCACGGCGCACAGTGGAGTATATGATATGAGAAGTTGGCCAAAAGTCGTATTTCTTAAATCAATTATATAATGTAGCTTAGAATCTCCCAAAATAAATAAGATTCTGGACCGTCTATCTGCACCATTTTCTTGTCGTCAGTCTAACTATTGAAGGGTCTAGTTCATTTGTAATTTGTCTGTAACTCCGGCTTACAGGTAACTTTGTCAAAGCTCTACAAAACCGTTTGTATTATTTTCAAAATATTAGAGAATTAGTATTAGAGAATTTTTGTGAAATTTTCGAAGAAGGATTCTGATCTAGAAGGTTTGTATATAATTTAGTAGAATATATGACATCTTATATCGAAAGATACGTATATATTTTTTGTTTTAAATTAAACATAAAAAATAATTTCTTTTTTGATTACTTTTAATAATCACCGGTCATTTAGTTATACTTCCAAGCGTTGCCAAGCAACAAAAGTTGTTTAATATGAAATGTCAATTATGTAACTGTAATAATTAACTTTTTTTTACCAAAGTACACCCATTAAATTTTTATTATTTTTTTAAATAAGGTCTACGTGTTAATGTATGTATTTTTCAAATATTGGTATAGTCAATAAAAATGCTGTTTTGTTCACAGAAACATTTACCAATATGAAAAGGAAGGACTTTGTTTGATATAATAAAGGAACCCGGTCGTACCAAGTTTCAAATTCCTAATTGTTTCAATTTATTTCATTAGTTGTTTATAAGTTTATTGTAATGTAGCAACAAATTTGATTTCAAAAATTTTCGTTTTTTTTTCAAATTTTATAAAATCTGAGTTAAAATAGCTTTAAATGATTACTTGGACCTAGTAGAGACACAAAATCGCATAAAATAGTTTTGGCCAACTTTTTGTGTTAAATACCCCACTGTGCGGCGTTTTAGCTGCGGCCTTTTTATATATACTGTTATAAAATTGTGAATTAGTACACTACGCAATATTTTTATATATCATATTTAAAAAATATATTTTTATACCTGTTTTTTGAAATTCTAATAAATATATGTTATTTGAATTTCAATTTATTTATTACATATAAATTTCATCTGTTAATTTTATCAACAATTCAAGAAACCACAAATCTGGAAGGACTAATATTTGTTTAAAATTATTTAAACAAATACAAAATATAAGTCATTTTTTATATAAAAACAAGGACATTTATCTTCTTAAAATGTTTTTTAAGGCTATACATTTTGAGCGTTCTAAAATACATCGAGAGTGCGAGCTTTGGCGGTCATTTTCACGCATTTTCGGGAGGGTACAAAAATTTTTAAAGGTTGTACAAAATGAGTTTTTACTATTACAAGAAAAAAAAACGGCATTTTTAACTTTTGTATTCCAGCATTTCCCTGGAGTGCGAAATTTCAATCTGCGATAGCCGACTGTTTGGAATGGTACAAAAAAAACTAAAGGTTGTACAAAACTTGTGCAAAATGATGGCATAATTTTTGTTTTGTTTTGCAAAAGTTGCACTCCAGGGAAATGGACCCGACCGTAAGTCTCTTTGGACGCTCGTCGTTTACAAATTCACTTCAACTGTTCGTAAAACCGAACCGTCAATTATTAGCGTATTACGAATAAGTAGGCCGTGAGACGTGTAGTGGTGCATATCTGTTGCGTTTCGGCTCGATAAAAAAGTCCGCCCCCGCCAAGTTTACTTTTTTCCCCGACATTTCGAAATTAGCGCCGCATCAAAAGTACGAGCGCGCATACGAGCGGAGGTTCGCGGTGTAAATATTTAATAACTATTTCAACGGGGGATAATCGTTTCGGTTCTTTAGCGCAAACAAGTTTCTATCTTATTCTGAATACCGCACGTGGTAGCATATAAGCCATAAATGGAAACTGGACGTTGCATATTAAAACTATTTGTAGACGTCTCCACATTCTAAATAATAACGAAACCCCGCAAATGACTTTTTAATAATTCAGATGGTAATTTACCTACGTAGAAAAGTTATAAAGTTTAATCGTCGTACGTTTGCATTGGAAGATGAAATCCTTAATGGGGAGACAAGTGTTGTCTTTATATCTCGTTTGCTTTTCATTAAAAAACTCATTTGGACGTTTTCTTAAAATTCTATAGACCTTCATTTGAAATAAATAGAGATTCTACTTAGGCTTAATATAAATTCTGAAAGATTTTTACCTTGGATATCCCGATATTTACCGCATTTTCTTTCGGTATAAGTTCAGGTGGAGAATTATTTCTTTTGAGCGCTTTATTTATGAAACCAGAAAACCGTATCCTGGCGTTATTCGAGTCGAAATAAAAAATGTAGGAAAATGCATATGAAGTTTCTCTTTATGCTACCTTATCTACCATATCCTTTTTGTTCAAGTTTACTTATAGCGACTAGAATAAAAAGCAATTTAGATCTGAAAAACTACTCGTGGCGCGGAAACGTTTTACGCTTGTAGTCAGTCATATCGAAAATCCTTCGTGAAATGTTAGTAATTTCCTAAAACGGTAAAAAATGACTGGATTCTGTAGTTTAATCAAGGCGGCTGTATTGAAGTCTCATAAATAATTTATAGCCTCATTTAAGAAACGAAAGACAAGGTGAGGGACGTCGAGTTGATGGAATAAACCAAGCGCAATACCGAACCTACGCTTATATCGGAAGAAAATTGATAAGATGAAACTTCGCGTAGAATTAAAAATCCCTCAAGTATTTGTCGTTATTAAAATTTTAATTGAAGTTCTCGGAACTACATCGACGTCACGATGTGAATTTTAAAATTAATTCGTAAGCGTACATCATCGCGGTGGATATACGTCATATATTAACTACCCCGTGCATCGCGAACGCGAAATAATTTTGACGAATTGTTTGAAAATTGCCGTTTCACCTGATGTCCGCGTCAACTGTCGTTTAAACCGTGTCCGTGCATGTTAACGACATTAAACGCCGCTAGGCCGACGAGATATATATTTTAAAGCATCGGCCCGGGATCATAAAAATTAATTGTAGGCGGACATCGATTCCCCGGCAAATAAATGTACTGCTTTTTGTGTGTAGTAGTTTACATCGTGCAACAAACAAAATAAACGATTCGCTATTTATTATAGCGTTGGGAAAATGCTCGAGAATGGAATTTGCGAACTTTCGGATAACTACTTATATAAAGATCTTTGCCGTATTTTACGCGGAATTAGCAATAATTGAAGACGGGTTAAAAGTAAAGAATTAAGTGTTCGCGCCAGCAGGCGTATTTTGTATCATCGAGAATTTAATTAATTCGGATCTTGTTTGCGCGGGGTTAATTCGGCGCTTGCAGTAAACCTATCGCTTACCTAAGTGTTTATTTTCAAACCTAATTAACACGGCTAAGGGTTAACTGGTTGACTGGTTGAAAAACAGGTTCTAAATAACAACAACGTCTAAATAGCATTAGAAAAATATCTTGGAATGCCCGCAAAATGTATAGGCGATATACTTATACCTACAAAAAAATGTGTTGCACGGTTGCGTTGGATATATGCGACTTATTTGGTATGTCGCGGCTTCCGTTTATATCAAAATTTGAATTAAAAAGAAAAAGAAAAACAAACGAAAAGTACTTCGTTTTGAAGCGGTTCCAAAAATTGACGGGGCAAGAGTGGAATGTTTAAAAGGCCCCGTTTAACGGGGGAGCTTATTGTTTTGAAAGTGTCCTGTTTTCGATCTTTTCGATTTTTAAGGGGGTATTAGCACGCTACAGTCAAAATCGTCGGCAATTTTGGAACTAACACTTACAAGTTTGCTAATAGATGGCATATGTATATCCTGCCAAAGAATTTACAATTTAATTTTTTTAATGCTATAGCTTATCCAAACCTATATGATGTTCACGTCATCAACAAAAAGCCACTAGATTGTTTATTTGTAATTCGATTTAAAGTTTGAAAAGTGACATATTCTTTTGATGATTTACTTGCGCACATATTAAATGGTATAAAGAAAGACTACAATTTATTACAATTGTCAAAATATGAGTTACGAGGTGACAGCACTGTGTGAAACGTCATCATCTAATAGCCTTGTATTGATGACGTGACATCATATAAGTTTGGACGAGCTATAATTCGCGATATTTTAAGTTAGCAGTGTTGCCGGTATCCTTATGCATCTTTATTTCGCAAAGCCTAGTTCGACTTTAAATTTGTTCATTGCGAAATGTTGCACGGAATTTCACAAGTGGGTTCGGATTACCAATATGCATTTTTAGATTTCCGAAATATAATTTGTTGATACGGATTCCATAACGTGCGTTAGAAAACTTTAATTATGAAACTATAAACTATAACTATACTTATGTCATATAAAATATTAATTATTATATTTTACATATTGTATACCCAAGTTTTCTCGGTGTTTGTTATTTTGAATGCCTTTTTATAAAATAATAAATGAAATAAAATGTGAAAGTTAACTTTAAAATAAAGCACGCGTTTTGTATATATATATATATCTCATTATAAATTAACAAACACCTACAAAGTATTTATTACCAAAGTTGAATTTATATGTGATTACAAATAAGAAATAAACATAATCTCAACATATGTCACATTGAATATTCCTTATAGGTAAACATTTCACAATCATATTAATTTTCAACATAATATTAATAACATTCAATTTCACTATAGGAGTTTAATGCCAAAATGCAGTTATCGATCTTTCTCGATAAATTTTTGTAAATTGTTGACCGATGCAGTTATTCCATATAACCATTTTCTTCTAAAGTTTAGAGGTATTAGATATCTTGCAGATAATAATTATGTATTCTGTAAATCATTTTTATCTACAAAATTTGAAGATGAATTAGAAATAACTAATACCAATCTTCCAAAGCAGTGGGTAGATGTATACTTAAAAATATTACAGTTAAGTTCAAAAAGTGTCACCGTTATTCAGTGTAGAAAAAATATGTATGGTTGTATTTAGCATCGATTTATGATTTTCTATTGAATGGTATAATTTATATTAATCAATTCCCTTCTTCCCTTTCGTATTGGAATAGGCATAATAGATAATTGATAAATAATCAGACACCATTTGAAGCATCGGTTTGTATTTTTGATTACTGCTCATCGATTGTTGAATATGCTTCGAGTGATATTCTTTACGAGTTGTATAAGTATAAGTCTTTGAGTTGTATACGTCTCATATAATATCAGCATAACGAACCTATTTGAAAGTTCATTTAACAAATGAGGGACTTTGAGGAAAAGTATTACAAGTGACATTTGAGTTTGTGAGATATTTCATATTAAACTTAGCACAAATGCTAAAAATATTCTCAACTTTGAGTGGCATATAGCTGTCATTATGGACGAAATACTACTGTTTTTTTTCTATAAACTGTATTAATTTAAGCAACTTCTACTTCACAATTCTTGTTGTACTGTACATGTCATCATTTGAACAAATGTCACTTGTACCACTTTTCCTCTAAGCTCCTCAATTGAAGAGTCCCGCGCAAAAAGGGGGCAGCTCCATTGTTATAAATTGTTCAGGAGAGGGTAAAAACTGTTTAACGTTTAAAAAAATATTTTCCAGTTGTACGCTATGTTGTAGTTTAGTAAAAAATACATACCGTGATCAAATTTTCAGTTCACTGAAATTTAAAATTATGTTTTCGGTAACCGGAACTACTACAAATTTGCGACAAGTATTTTTCACCAGTACAACATATTCGTCTGGTAATAATCCTTTTTCGCATTCCCCTATAATCAGTATACAGTTGGAGCTGCCTTCTTTTTGCTCCAGACCCTTCAATTGTCTTATGGATGTCCACACGTTCTGTTATCTGGATTTTATTATATACTTATATATTGTTTATTTAATTTTCAAAGTTAACTTGAAATAAAATGTAGGAGTATTAGTTAGCACGACTATATTTTGCAAAAACAAATACAATTTCACTGCAATTTGAAAATTTCATATAACGTAAAGTGAAGTATGGTCTATCCAAACCTATATGCAATTCACGTCGTCAAAAAAAAGTTACTAGATTGTTTATTTGTAATTCGGTTTAAAGTTCGGAAAGTGACATATTCTATAGATGATTTACATGCGCACTTACTAGATGGTATAAAGAAAGACTACAATTTATTAGAATTGTCAAAATATGAGGTACGAGGTGGCAGCACTATGTGAAACGTCATCATCTAGTAACCTTTTATTGATGACGTGAATTGCATATAAGTTTGGACGAAGTGTAGAACTGAAGCTGACTATTGTGCAAATTTAACCTTAAAAATACTAACAAAACATTATCCTGTTTTTCTATTTACTTTGGATGAAGTTTCATAAATTATACGTTTGACAACAACGCAAAAATTTGCACGTGCTGCCATCCTTCTAAAAACAGCTGAACTACAAATTGACTCAACTTAACAAACACAGCACGAAAATTTTCCTAGATTATAGTAATTTAGGTTAATTTTTATGCCCTTTGTTCTTAAAAATGGTTAATTTTTAACTGTTAACGTTGTGTTTGTAGTACGTAGATGGTTTTTATTCCCTGAAATGACGTATTTCTTTAAAATACCATTGTATGTTTGATTGCAAATTTAATAATTTCTTAACCTTATTAAGAAAACACAATGAGTTTGTTGAAAACTAGAAGGTTGGATGTATCTATACGAATCATGAATCTTTCGTAAAGATACCTCGTTTTCGTAAACAATGTATATTATTATTGGTTTCATTTGATATACTTTTTCAATATGGCGGACCCTGATAATACCCCCCTTAAGAAAAGAATACGATTTTTAGTATTTAAGGGCAGGGGCATGGCTTTAGCGGAATAGGGAATTCTGAGAAAAATTCTAGGAAAAGCTGTTTTCTGAGTCATTTGATAAGATATTTACATAAAGCTGTTTGTTTAATAAAATTTAACCAATTGTCTGTGTTTGTGCCTTGACAAATTTTAGAAATATCTATTATTATTTACAAAAAAAACGTATATTAAAATCGTAAAAGAATGCGCTTGTTTAGACCTGATTAACTGCATTATACATCGAATAATTTAAAATGTTCTTACAGAGAAACACAGATCTATTCTTCTTCTTTAAGAAATACTTAATTTGAACTGCATAAATTTGTTAATAAAATGGTAAATGGCGTACAGCCGAAGTACTACAATTCAGTATAAAATCGACATGGCTACTGCTGCCACAACGGAGAAGTAAGAAGTCACAGTAGAAATATTAATTGCTATAGTCGAGCAGTTCATTAGTTAATAAGATATGTTCTTGAACGTAATGCGATAGGTATGTTTATAAGATAAACTTATTTTTAAAACATAGATAATGTAATTTGAAATTATGAACGAATTTATTATACTGCATGTGTACCCTAGAGGTAAACAGTCGTAACTCCATTTTTGTCATTTATAAAAACGATAGGAAAGAATAGAAGTTACCTAATATTTAAATACTCATTGTTAATATCTGTAAATTTAAATTGTTACACTAAACTGCTTTTAAGGAAATTAGCCATGTGGAGGATTTTACTTGGTCAGTAATTAATAGTAAAATATATTTAAACCAGCTTATGTCAAAATCAGATGGGTTTCCGATGCACGTCATCACTCGTACCTGGTATTTTTAAAATACTAATAAATTGCAATTATTCTTTGCCATGTTTTGTGTGCAGTTACGAGGCGCGTTTTTTAAGTAAGTACCGTTTTGGAATTAAAAAAAGACGTGCAAAGATATCGCAATAATTTTATTTTTACATGAAAGCCTGTACCTTAATCTACTTTTCTACATAATTTCCGTGAATATTGAGGCACTTGTCATAACGTGGCACCAGTTTTTGAATACCCTCCTCATAAAATTCTGCCGCCTGACTTGTTAACCACTGTATCACAAATGTTTTGACTTCGTTATCGTCTTGAAGATGCTGACCACCCAGGTGTTTCTTCAAGTGCAGGAACAAATGGTAGTCGCTGGGCGCCAGATCAGGGCTGTATGGAGGATGATCTAGAGTTTCCCATTTAAAAGATTTGATGAGATCTTTGGTCCGATTAGCCACATGTGGACGGGCATTGTCATGCAGCAAAACGATACCCTTACTCAACTTGCCACGTCTTTTGTTCTGGATTGCACGACGCAGATTGTTCAATGTCTCACAATAAGACGCTGCATTGATTGTCTCATTACGAGGCAGAAACTCCACTAGCAATACTCCTTTTCTGTCCCAAAAAACTGTGCACATGATCGGACCAAAGATCTCATCAAATCTTTTAAATGGGAAACTCTAGATCATCCTCCATACAGCCCTGATCTGGCGCCCAGCGACTACCATTTGTTCCTGCACTTGAAGAAACACCTGGGTGGTCAGCATCTTCAAGACGATAACGAAGTCAAAACATTTGTGATACAGTGGTTAACAAGTCAGGCGGCAGAATTTTATGAGGAGGGTATTCAAAAACTGGTGCCACGTTATGACAAGTGCCTCAATATTCACGGAAATTATGTAGAAAAGTAGATTAAGGTACAGGCTTTCATGTAAAAATAAAATTATTGCGATATCTTTGCACGTCTTTTTTTAATTCCAAAACGGTACTTACTTAAAAAACGCGCCTCGTAAATCATCAGTACAATATGCAACTTTCGACATTTTAAACTATATTACAAAGATAACTTTCTAGTAATGACGTGCATCGAAATAAATTTGGATGACACATAGTTTATCATATATTGATATATTATATTGAATAGTTTATTGTTAGTAAGTTTTTATTTTATTCATGATTTCATTTCCGAGCGTGAAGGATATTTTTTTATTATTCACAATCAAACAGATAAGTATACTTTGCAATTATTATTTGTAATTTGAAAAACGTCGCTTTATTACATTCGATTCGAATAGTAGCTACTGTTGCGCGCACAACTATCAACTTTTTCGCACTCAAATGTTTATTGTTTACGCTCGTTTTTTGACTTTGACATTTCTTAAACGTCAAAATTTTTAATGTTTACATGGCCAAACCACCCGTAACCACTCCCAAATCACCCCTGCCATTCTTTAAAATGATAAGGAATAAGTGTTTGCAAACGTGCAAAAATTTCGATAAATAAATAATTCGTGTGCCTTATATCGAATACTGATATATTTAACATCCTTTGATGACCGGAAACGGGTCTATCGGACTACTTCCGGCTGATGAAAATCGAATTTTTTCAAAAGAACATAATACTTTTCAATCTGAATTCGTATATAGAGGAGTAAAAAATACAAATATTGTGTTTCATACATGTATAGCTTATCCAAAGCTATATGATGTTCACGTCATTAACAAAAAGTTACTAGATTGTTTATTTGTAATTCGGTTTAAAATTTGGAAAGTGGCATAATCTATAGATGATTTACTTGCGCACATATTAGATGGTATAAAGAAAGACTACAATTTATTAGAACTGTCAAAATACGAGGTACGAGGTGACAGCACTGCGTGAAACGTCATCATCTAGTAACCTTGTATTGATGACGTGAACATCATATAGGTTTGGATAAGCTATATATGTGAAATATCTATCGAGGATAAAATAATTATTTAAAAAACTCGTAGTACGCCATAGATATAGTAGGTATATTTTTTGTAAAACACCAGAAGGTTCTAAACCACAATTCGACAAAATGGGTGTCCATCGCATACATCGAGAGTTGACCGTGAAACCGAGAATACCTACATTTTTCCCAACAAATGGATTAGTAATTACGACTCGATTAATTTTCCACCACGATCACATGATTTGACCATTAGGGGTTATTATTTATGGGGAAGAATAAAGAACATGGTGTACCGAAAACCACAAGGGATGCTATGATTCAAAGGATAGGTAAATGAAACAAGTCAATCTTTAGATAAGAATACATATTAGTACAAGGATTATATATCACCTGCTGTATTATGTATTAACGAAATTAAAGAATCTAAACAGGATACCAATAAATGGTTTGAAATCAAAATTTTGTTTAGTGATTTGGAATGGGACAATTAAATGAATAAATTTCATTATTACAACGCTTAAAATTTAAAACATTTTATTCTGCTTATCGAGATCGACGTGAATGCCTTTATATGATATAAACACGTTAGCAGTTTTAATAAGTGTTTACGTAGTAATTTTATTATATGCGAGTAACGATAATCTACAAGCTTCGCAAGAAATAGTTTAGCATCTTGCAAATGTTGTTTGATTTTCTCTACCAGTCGTAACCAATGATAAATACTACACAGTTGGTGGAAGTAGGATGCAAGATACACGGCATTTTTCCTTGTTGTATCGGTGGCGTTTTACATATGTCTATTGTGCCGTTGATTTTATTATCAAAGCAGTAGAGGTTCCCGCCCATACCGGCGTACCTCCTCATCTTGCTGCTGGACCCCGCAAGTTTTCAATTGAAGCGGTACTCCTGCCCTTAAATGAAATATTTTTTGAAAACAACGTTCTGACGAACATCCCGATATCGTAACTTAACGAATAATATAGTGTAGGCGTTTAAATGTAACATGTGCAGTAAAAAACTTGTGAAGCTCACCACCTCTGTAATTTAACAACCTGTCTTACAAGGGGAGGGTTACGTGCTATATTTTGTTCTTTTTGTTAATCGATTGTATTTTGATGGATTTGAATGGCGAATTTCGATTTAATTATATGACGTTGTTTTCCACTGTAAGTCAACGGAGACAGGTTTTACTGTATTTGTAGAAAATTCATTTGGTGTTTTGTATTATATTTTTTTGATTTTGAACGAAACGAACGGTACGGAGGTGGCGAAGGACGGTGTTAGGTTAGTTAGGTTCTTCTAGGTATATTTACAGTTTAATATTTAAATACAATAGGAAGTTATTCGATAGCTGCTGTTACGGAATTCATCCCCATTAATAATAGGTAGGTACAACTTAAAAATAAACAGATTACCTAAGCTTATTTACGTTAAGAGAGCTGAAAGTTGATGAATAATTTATGTTTGCCCATTCCGCGTCTACAACGGCCTTAATGTGCTAAAAAGTTTTCGAATAACTTTTGAGCTTTATCTTAATGTTAATTTTTTGTAACAATTGTATTGTTGGAAGTATTATCATATTTATATTTCGCTACTTACTTCATTTTTATTTTAAATATTGATACATTCAAATTAGAAGTGGCTATCTAATTAGTTGTTTCTTAAAAAAACCAATCGAATTTCAATTAAACGTATTAATTTTCATTTAATCATCGCTTTTTTTACGCTTTCAAAGCTAATATTTATATTAAAATTATCTTTCTTCCGACAAAATCGTACCTATATTTACTCGCGTTAATTTTCACATTCGAATTTTTCATTATGGGACTTGCAAAAAGATTATTGTTAAAAATTTCGCGCATTTCATTTATATGCCTACCGTAAATAATTTATGAGAAGAAGTTGAAAAGCTTTTCTGGCGTCTTACGAAAGTCTTAATGAAGTCTTAACAACTTTCGAAAATATGTATTATTTTTTATAATAGTAGGCTTAAGGTTTTGTCATAAAAAAAAGTTTCCTCGAATAAATCACGCACCCTCAATTTAAGTTAATGAAATGTAAAGAAAAAATGGGCAAACTACGCAAGTAAATATGGTGTATATGATGTTATAAATAACAAGATCATTTATTTTCGTGTATTTGGAAGTGATGTTGGGCTTTTATTTTCGTGATTTCTACCATTCGCGGTATCACGTATTCGTATTACAAAAGGACGTATTTATTCTTAAAATTTCATCGTCGAATGTTTCGCGACAAAATATTTTAATTAACAAACATTTTCGCCCGGTTTCGAATATTAAATTAAATTAAATAAATTAAAAGAAAAACCGAATTTCTTTACTAATATTCTGCACTTCGAGCTTTCTTTTTCGATTATGTTGTATGCGAGGAAACGCGAAAAGTTCGAATCGAGTTTTCTCGAAAACGGTGCATTGTAGCGATAATAAACAAGGGCGTTTTAATGTTAGAAAAAACACTCGCGTTTTCAAATTTGACGTTAAAAATTGATCGTAACAGATGTGTTGAAGGTAAATTAGTCAAAAATACTTTTTTGTTAAATATAGACGATCTTCTTTCTTTGATTTTATAAAATCGTCGGCTCGTCCTAATTGAAAATGTTAGGTTACCGATTCGAAGTATAATTTCATGCTCTACGTTTCGCGTCGGAAGACCTTATTCGATAGAAGGCGTAGTTTTGGAGTTAATTACGAAAAATCGGGGAAAAAAGTCGGAAAATTTCGCTAGAATTTTTTGACGTAGCGAAAAAAACTCAAATCCGCGGAAGGGGCAAACTCGTGACATTTTTTTCGGACGTAAACCATTTTCTTTGGCTTTCCTCAAAATTCTAATTTCACTTTTGTCTTTTGATTTTTGAACGGCTTTGGCGTGGCGTTTCGAGTTTCGGTTCGTTTTCGAAACGATAATTGTTGACTTGTACTCGTAAGCCCGCGTCTCATCGACAGTTAGGGTGAGTTTCGCGATGCTCGAGTCGCTGGCGAAAACTGCACGCGAAACCGCGCCTTCGGCAGCAAGCTTGCGATGTTCTTTTTGCAAACAAATTCGGTTAACATCGGTTAAAATATTGTACGTGCCCAAACGACGATTATCAAGCGCCCTCGATGTTTGTTTCCCTCCGTCGTAGACGTTGAAGGTCGACCAGAACGCGACAAATCATTAACCACTTTTCGGCCTTTTATACCACTCATGCACGCTTGCGTTTTCGACGGACGTGACTCGCCAAATGCTTTTTGTTGCAGCATTTTCGACGACAACGCAAATCTCAAGACACATTCTTTTCCTAGTACCTACTTTTTTTTCCAGAATGTATCTTCCAAAATTATCGGTTTTTCTAGAATCGCGAGAATCATCGCATTCAATTACTGCAACAAAATCACAACGCGTCGCACGAACACGTCCGACAAAATGGTTTTATAAAAAAAAAGTATAAGCGTCATATTACATGAAATCCATAAAAGTGTGGGCAATAAAAAAGCCAATAAGAAAACCCAGAAAGCGAAAAAATATAATTAAGTGCGTGTTATTCTTAATATATCACATTTACGAGTCGTTTGAGGTCACGTCGGCACTAGGTATTAAACAAAACGGGAGCAAAAATTTAAATTAACTTTTCGGTAACAATTTATACAGTTAAACAACTTCCTTATAACATGAAAGGGAGGTAATATCTCTTTTAAGCTCGGCTCACTTAATATTTAAGTTGACATTTAAGCCCGTTGCTTCCTTTGAATCTAATTTCGTGTATACATTCAAAACTTAAAATGTAAACTTGCTCGGCCAAAAGGAAAATGAGAAGGATAGTTGTGTATATTATGGGGTTGGTATTAATCTGAAGTTGCGGCTTTAAAGAAAACCGTTTCTAAACTTTCTAATAAGAGTTTCTCGGTTCCCCTATAACAGTATGTCAATTGGAAAATGAAAACCGACTAGGCATTTTAAATTTTAATTGGCTTTATGGAAACGAGAAATTTTATTTTGAAATATTTGGTTTTAAGGGGATAGTAGACGGATTTGCAGTGTTACTTAAAACTTAATAAATTCAAAAGATGAACATCAATGAAACTTTTATTTATTATAAACGTGATTATAAAAGATTATTCTTGCTCTTACATATATTATTTTTTATTTAAAGTGATAAACAAAAATAATAGGTTTTCCGGTATTTTTTTGAAAAATAATCTCAATATTCACTTGTTCTTTTTGCAGTCGTATAGACGATAGTGTTTTTCAGGCTAAGAAGTAAAATCAACACGTACACTTCAACAGTTTCGTATTTAGAACGATTTTAATTAATGTTGTTAATAAAAAAATGTAGTTTTTCGGTGTTTAAATCTGTTTGATGAGAGATGAACTTCTGAAGTTTTAATATAACTTTCTAGTAACTATAACACATACTTTAGAACAGCAACGTTCATCTAAAACAATTTAAAAATTAAGAAATTATCGGTATATTCTTATTATTTTAAAAATATTGTCTTTGTGAATGTAGACAACCAAAAATACATCGTCAAATTTTTACCTGCTAAATAATACTTCTAGTTATTTGCATAGAAACTGAAAGCAGATGTTTCTCAGAAGATTAGCCCAACCATAAATATCGAAGGTGGCATTGTTTGGAATATGTCAAAGAAAGGAATAAAAGTAAAATAAGTAGTAATTTCTGCTTTACAATTTGTTTTGTCGGTAGGGACTTAGCTGATGTAGGTATTTTGTATATATTTAAAAATGTTGAATACTTAAAAATTAATTTTTAGCGAATTTTCATAGAAAATATAACTATTTCAGCCTGTCTGATGACGGGACTCAGACGTGCCGTTTTGGATTTTCTCTGATTTCGATCTGTATATTACGAAAATATAATTCGTTTGTTTTGGATCGGTCATATATATCTTTATATAATCAAATCTTGTAGACACGATTCCAGTCGCAATTTTGATCGTAGGAGGCTGAAAATTAGATAGTGTATTTTCTTGAAGAAAACAAAGAACGAGTTCGTTAATCAGCCAAATTGACCGACCTGTTTCAAAATAGAGGCTAATCAAAGATTTTAAATTGATTGTGAGTTACCTCCGTTATTAATTATTTGATCGGTAATATGAAATATGTTTTGGGATCGGCATAAAATTCTCTGTCCATCATATCTCTTTATAATTTTCGATAGAATGCACCGTTTTTGAGATAATCTGAAAAAGTTATACATTTTTTAAAATTTTAAGGTAAAGAGATTATAAAATATCGTACTATATAACTGTCTTACTTATTGTGTGGTTTTTATTATTATTTGTTTTCTGGTCATCTAAAATTTATACTTTATCGTTTTAATTTAAAAAAATCGTAAAATTTGAATTTGTTCTATTCACCTCAAGAGAAAAAAAAATAAAACTTTAATGTAAAGTATGTCGTGAGAAAATTGCACATATGCTCTCTAGTATATTGAAGGGGAACTGTCGAGGAATCCCAAAAAATTGTTAAAAAGTTCCTCCTTGACCGTTCTTGTCGATACGAAGAGGTAAAGTTGAGAATTCAACTTCTTCATTTCTGCAAATTTTTTAAAACTAATATTTCCCACAAAAAGCTAAAGTACCTTTATTGTTTCATGCCAAAGTAATTCATAATAATTGGTGATTAATTTTTAAATTGTATTTTATAAATTCCCAAATGTTTATCATGATAATCAAAAAATGAATCTGGCAACGATGTTAAAAATAAATAAAGCGTTACCCACTTTGCTGTTTCGTACATTAACAAAATCGGCGTTTTGTAGGAATATTTATTTGAAATATTATACCTAACGTGAGTTGCTAATCACAAGCTATCAAAGTATGACAAATTAAGGTATTTTTAACAGTTAATCTCACGATAGCTAGGTAATACAATCTGAACATTTTCTGTTTCACTTGATTCGTTATAAGTAGATAGAGAGAGTAGATATTGACTTATGTCAATAATTTATTATACTCCCTCTGTCCCAAATTAGTTGTCACATTTGACTTTTTTTCTGCTGATTATTGACAAATACAATTTAATCCTGGAAGTAATATTCTAAAAAATTAAATACTCAAAAAAGAAGTTATAGAATAGGCTGGTGTCAGATTAACAACTAACAAAGGTTTGAAAGTGCACCCACTGCCACTTTAATTCGATGTGAAAAGTGCCCAAAATGAGTAGTTCGTCAAGAAAATTAATTTAAAAAAGGGAAATGAACAACACTACTCGAAATGCAGTTCTTCAGTTCTTCTTTACCTGCTTTTGTGTGCCTAAATTTTTTTATTTGTAATTTTTTTCGAAATGTGACAATTAATTTGGGACAAGATTTAGGCACCAAATCTGACAACTAATTTCGGACATTACAAATTAACATATTAAGATATTAGACAAATTAAAATATTTTTAACAGTTAATCTTACAATAATTAAGTAATGCAATCTGAATATTTTCTGTTTCACTTGATTTCACTTGATAAGTAGATAGAGAGACTAGATATTGACTTATGTCAATTATTTATTATATTAGATTTACATGTTATTTCATCCCAAACCTAATTAGAAAATGACCCTCAAAAATATTTAAATAAACTATAAAGATTAATTTGATTTTATTAACATTTTAAGAGTTTCTGTTATAAAGACCTCTACTGCCAGATAGATGTTGCCAATTCTAACAAACAGTTTTTTGCCAACAACTTTGTTAAAAGTAACAATAGATTTTTAGTTATTTTTTCCATATCTTCTGAAGGGTCTTCTGCAACGTACTGGAAAACTTATGCGTCATTTTGTATACACCCTGTATAATAGTTCCGTCGTACCTATTTCCAATTTCAATTAGGTATTTGATGATTTATAATTTTATAAGAAACTGAATTGACCAGTTTATTGAAACACAACGATTTAGAACAACGGTTCTCGAGTCGTGAGGCGCAAAATAACAAAAGGGGAGTCGCGAAGACATTTTAAAAAGACAAAAGCATCAAAAAGTGTCAGCAGCAAAAAAAGGAGATATAGAAAAAAATATTCGGGCCCCAAAAATCTTTGAAAGAGGGACGGGATTCAAACTGTTTTGGAAAGTTGGGTCACAAATACTAAAAGGTCGAGAACCGTTGGATTACAGTATCGATATCACCGTGGGCACCAATGCTCGGTAATACTTTGTATAATACTAATGATTGTATATTCATAACAATACATAATCCTTTGAAATAAACAGGTAAGACGCGTTTTCACGGAACGTTCGGCCTGCGGCGATATCAATGCGTAATATATAAAATATTCGAACCAATCATGTTACTTTTGTAATGAATAAATTTAAAAAAAAATGTAACTTTTATTAGCGAATTTTGCAAGTTATTGAAATTATTTGCTATGTTGAAGTCGACTTTGTAACTCGGTAGCAGTTAAATAATTCTAGAATCTAAAAATACATTTACCTACTTGTAAATACTTTCAGTAACAATGAGAAGGGATTACGTTGGGGACCCATTATACCTACTTAACCGAAACCTCACTACCTGCTGTTTTTAGAAAACATCTGTGTTAAGATATTAGAAATTTTGTTTGCCTTATTATTTGAAGGATCGGTGGAACTACACTAGCGACATCGCAACGGCAATAGTTTTAAAAACTCCGTCTACTATCCCCTTAAGGGTTATTTTAACAATATTTTCTATAAAGGTCGACAGATGCTGATTCGAATTGCACACGTCTCAATCTCGTAATGCAATTTACAGTAAACAGAATGTCGTAAATTTTTACGCCAATATATGTGGATCGACTACTCGTAGTAAAAATGTGTATTGAGGTTGACGTGTATGTCGTACGGAACGACACGACAAACATTTCAAATGGAAGTGTTACATTTTTACATAAATTATTTGTCTATTCGATGTTATGTATAGCGTATTTGATAATGTCGCGAAGGTTAATTTTGTCGTGGTAAAACAAAATAAACGTACAATAAGTCGCATATCTGATACGACGTTAAAGATAACACCCTAAATATATTATCGAATACGGACGCTTTGTTGCAATCAATCTTGCTGCTATACAATAAAAGACATAATAAAGCTTACGAACATAAAAGGAGCAAACGAGTTTTGCAGCAGTTGACAGTAGGAAGTTAACAATGTGTCAAGAAAAATAGGAAATGCGCATGTAGGGCCATTCAAAATAAATTAAGTTCGTATAAAAGCGACAATTTATTACGTGCAATATGGTTATGAAGAGTTTCGTCGTGTAGGGTAAAAAAAAATCAAAGTAGGTTTTGTATTAATTAAAATGGCGCATTGTTTAGATTAACACTGACGTGATTACGATGGCTCAAATGTCAACTAAACTTCACTGGCTCGAACTTCAATTAAAGTTCGTCGACATGATAAAATATGACCCACCTACAAACATGAATCTAGCACCTGTTTTAGACGGGAATTGTTCGAGAGGCGATGCCTGAAAATGATATTGATGCGCAACTCGAGTCTGGGAGCGAATTGATAATCGATTGTGCTTTAAGTACCAAGTACACCTACATCTACATAACTAGAAATCAGTTCCGTTAATTTATTTATTTTTGCAATGGAAATTTATTTTTTTTTAAATTTTAAATTATAGCGTTATAATATTGTTGTTGTTCGGTATTTAAATTTGAACTTATTTTCGAGCGCGCGAAAACGGCTCGTGACGTAATGGCGCGTAAATACGAACGAAACGTGGACGTCTCGTGTTCGGCGATTTCGATTACGTAAATGGCCGCACGCCAATGGGCGAGCGTTCCGCTCCACGTGAGATTCATTGGAATTCATTTCAAATTTTAATTTGCGAAAACGCGTCAAATACGTAATTTTATTTAAAAACTGTTTTCGCGCAGTTAAAATAAATTAACAACTTTACCTGTTTATCTATATTTCGTTAGATTTAAAAATTCGCGCAGGTACTTATCCTATTCGGACAGAATTGGAAAAGATAATCCTCGATTTGTTAGCGTCGAAAATCGTATTAAATTAATCTTTTAAAATTGCGACCGGTGTCCGTGGTAACTTCGAAATTAGTTTAGTCTAACTTGTTCCGAACACATTTCGCAGGGCACAACTTCGTTCGATGAATGCGTTCGGTATTTGTAGTTTCCGAAACACCTTTGAAAACCAACCGCCAGAACTTTGCACGTATACATAAATACATACGGGCACAAACGGAATTCCGAATTCAATTATATCCCCCCTCTTTAATTATTAAGAAAATAAGTTAAATAAATATTTACTTATAGCCTGTAAATATGTACATGGTGGGCCGCACAACGTGAAGTCCCTCACATACTGAGATTGCAACTAGATAAACAAATTTCAATTGAAAAATTTGTTCAAATTTGCTTTAAATGCTAAATTTTTGAAATACAAACGCTTACGCCCATATTAACAAATTAATTTACATTATGTCAGATTGCGTTTTAACATTCTGCGATCGATTTTTATTTTTGCATTAAATTTATTTAAACTATTTAATTTTAATTTGACTACTCGAAGGACCAATTTCGACGCCGTTCTTTGTGTGCAAGACTAATGTTTGTTTACTCGCGTATTATTTACTAATTTTAATTTAATTAACTTAAGTTAATTACATTAGAAACGCACACGCGAATAAAACGGGGCGCGATAATGATTACCTATCCAATTTTCCAAATTAAATCTCACATCAGTTAGAACACAATGGCATTGGTTCGCTTCGGCGAGTTTATCAAAAATTATACGTAGCCAAAATAAAGAGCCATCAAACACGGTTTTCGTCTGATAAGTTTCGTGTCGCTGAAAACTTTTATTTACTCTGTCTGTAGCGTGTTGTGGAATTAATTATGCAAGCGAACGCTAGCGCATACGGCTTTAAATCTTAAACGTCAAAGTGGTAGAAAATGTAGTTGGCAGCCAAAGGGTTAGTTATGCAAAGTTTTATTGCCCGACAGCGCAACTATCGTTCAACGGTGCCTAAAACTATGGCAATTAAATAAATAAACCGAACAAAAATGTTTAAAGTCACGAAAATATTGTATTATAAATAAAATCTTTGAGGGGGGCTTCGGGGAATATATAATAAAAAAATTAAGAGAAGCCTTGTGAATATGATAAAAGGGCTACTGATAAAAATATTTAGCGTTATCGATAGATAATGTAAAGTAAAATACTAGACAAGAGATATCGCTACCTATATATAAAACTCTTTCCGAAAATGGCGTAGAAATAATTTTAGGTTATTATTTAAAGTACCTATAGCCGAATAAAAAACACATATTGTAGTTTTAATTATAACAGTTGAAAAATGAAGAATATGTCATCGATTCGAGCCTTACATAATTGCCCTTTCAAGCTGAAGTTTGAACATTGTCGAGCTGTTCGTTTTGACGGGCCAATCAATTAAATGGGTTCGAAAATGTCTCTCGTGTTGTGCGCGCGCACCTAACAAGGCACATCGCCCAATTGTCCCTCGCGAATTTCAACGGAATTTTCTAATATCATAGATAAAATAGATAATAAAGCTCCAAAAATATAAAAACGTTTGCCATCGTTCAGTGAACGATGTAGTGCCAAGGGGGTAGGGGTAATTATTTGGAATCAACTCTACAACTTACAAGGAAGGTACCCGAGATGTTCCACTCAGATTTTGATGAATTTGCTCTACATTGATAGATGATTTCACGCCCTATATACGTTTTTTTCGCTGATAAGCAAAAATGCCTCTATTAGTTTTTGACCCCCTGTATCAAAATCGGAGTGGGACACCTCGGGTACCTTCCTTGTAAGTTGTAGAGTTGATTCCAAATAATTGTCCCCATCCGCCACATCTTACAATGAACGATAGCAAACATTTTTTTATGTTTTTAGTGCTTTTATTATCTATGATAATTTCTCTCCATCTTTCTCTTCGGGAATTCTTAGCACCCTCTGATCTTCCATAAGGTTCACTGCTGCCATAGTGCCGAGGGCTATCCCTATCCAGTGAGAGAAGCAAGTCCCAAACGTTAACTCCCCTAACCAACAACAACTAATCCTAACCGTATCCCTACCAACTCGCCAACCCGTCTGGCCAGCGTGGTGAGTCACGGCCATTTAGCCTCAAAACCTCTCCATGTGAATGCAAAAGTATATATTAGGGGGACCGGAAAGTAATGTCGCTTTCTTACATTAAATTCAAACGAATAAATTTTTAATAAGTCTTTATTTTTAATCACCCTCGTTATCAACAACCTTTTGCCATCTAGTGTGCAAATTTTCAATCCCGGACCGATAAAAATCAATTGGTTTTTGAGTAAAATATCTCGAGATGGCATTTTGGACATCATACAAATTTTCAAATTTTTTGTCACTAAGAAAATGTTGTAGGGATCGGAATAAATGAAAATCCGAGGGTGCGATATCGGGCGAGTATGGTGGTCGAGGCAGTACCTCCCACCCCAATTCATTAATTTTTTTCCAGTGTTCACCTTGCACGGTGCGGTCTTGCATTGTCGTGTTGCAGAATGACGCCCTTTCTGTTGACAATCGCCGGATACTTTTCGATTAAAGATTGGTTCACTCGATCCAATTGTTCACAATAAAGGTCTGCATTAACAGTTTGTCCAGGTTTCGGCACTTCAAAGTGAACAATTCCGCGAATACTCCACCAAACACACAGAAGCGCCTTTTTGGGATTTAAACCCGGCTTCGCAGTACTTCGTGGTGATTCATTTGGAGAGAGTCACTGCCTTTTGCGTTTTGGATTATCATATAGGACCCATTTTTCGTCTCCAGTGATCAAACGATCAAAAAACGGTTCTGTGTGGTGCCGTTGAAGCAATACGTTGCATGTGGTGGATCGGTTGGCTTTGTTCTCTTCGGATAGATTATGGGGGACCCAAATACCCTTCTGCTTATTTTTCCAATCTGCTGTAAATGTTCCTGGATGGTCGACCAAGGTTGGTTAAGGGTGTTTAACAGTTCTTCGATTGTTTGACATGGATTTACTTCCACTTCTGCCCTTAGCATGTCGTTGTCTAATGTTGTTGGTCTTCCTGATCGATAGGAGTCGGAGAGATCAAAATTACCGGATCTGAACTTGGAAAACCATCTTTGGCATTTACGAACGTCTAATGCACTTGGATAAACATCGCAAATGTTTTTGGTCGCAACTGTTGCGTTACTACCCTTGCGAAACTCAAAAAACATACAATACCGGATATGCTCTTCTGATATTTGGCTGGCCATTTCACCCCAAATTGCAAAAAAAAATTTAATATTGAATTATTTAAAAGTGAACAAGTCACAATAACCTTAAAATGACTTTGGCGCGCCTTCCAGATACACAATGAGCTGACAAATGACAATCAAATATCGACATGCACAGAAACGACATTACTTTCCAGTCCCCCTAATATGATAATAGTGAGGACAATTGGGCGACGTTCCTCGTAAAACTACAGGTACATCTCCTACAACACGGTTGATAGGTTTCTACGAAAGGCCGTGCTATATGAGGCCCTTATATCGGGCCTTCTTAAGGCAAGGTCTTACATTTCCATTCCAGGTCTTCCATTTCTTACATTTCTTTTACATTTCCCTTCTCCCATTTTACTGGGATAGTGTGCAGTGTAATTTTCTAAATGTGCTAAATCAAAATCGTGTTGGAGAAGTACGGTGTTACCAAGCTGCAACGCAAAATCGGCATGTTAGAGATCAGAAGATAACTCTTGTGCTTTGGAAATTTTGTGCCTTTTAGCAAAAAGCGTGAAAGTCTTCTTTTTCCAGGAGTTGTTGTTTGTTCTTCGTTTACAACATTTAAGGTGTAGTATCGTGCTTAATTTGTGGGACAAGCTGTTGTCTCGCCAAATTTTTCGATTTCTACGAAAATGTCGTTATTACTAATTGCAGAAAAAAATAGTTAGGTCCAAGTATAGTTACAGTTTAAAATCGCGTATAGGTGCCCGAAATTCGAATCAACTGTCGCGTTAATTTCTTTTTCGTTCGTTACACGCCCATTTAACGGGCGATTTTTTTTTTGGAACCCGTCGATCGCGACTTCGTGGAAGTTCTTCGTGCAGATACTTTTGTTTTATTTTTCATGCGTAGGGGGTAACTTAAAATTGTTTTAAAACTTACGCTTGCTTTAAATACATGATTTTCTAAGCTTTTGTAATCACTGTTGATATTTCCAACGTAATTTTTATTTTATTTTAAGTGGGCCTGGAAGTGCGCTCGATAAAACGCACATGCGGTAGATAACGTTCGAATGTTTTAGGGTTTATCTATACTGAGGTACTTGTGTAACGTTTACAGGTATATTCCATTCATTTAGTTTAGTATTCTTCGGTGCTTCAATCGGTGCGGGCGCGTCTTATTTCCCGGCTATTTTGTGTCTGCGGACGATTGATTGTCTGCAGCTTCCTAATGGTAATTTACAATTAGTTTAGTCGATATTTAGGTTGCATATTTAGCAATTTGCAAGAGAATTTAAAAAAAAACGTCGTCAATTTGTCGCGATAATTAATGATCTCACTATATTGAACATGTACCTAGACGTTTGACAAGTTTACGCGAATAAAAACAACTTCGCGAGCTTTGGCATCGATTATTTAAACCACGATTGTTGGCGAGGCGTGAAATATCTTACTGTTAGTTACTCGTTATAAACGAAACGAACGAAGCGATATAATTTTCAATAAACCGGTCATTTTTCTCAAAATAAAACAAATTAAAATGTGAAAACAATGAAAGATCTTCTGGAAGTTGTAACGGAAGCGCGAATACATTGTACCGCTTAAGGGTAGATACGCGTTTTTTTTTTTTCAGGACTCGATAAAGTAAATTGATTGATTACCCACCCATTTCGTAGCGAATTTAATACGTTTAATTTGTAAGTAACCTACTTAACAGCATTGTAAAAAGCGGGGATTAAATAGTTTTCGAAAAACATATAATTTTAGTTTAAAAAAAAAAACGGTTTGAATGTTACACGAAAACTACCCGCGATTATCGTGTGATACACATTATTCTTCGTTACGAAAGAGAAAACCAAATGATTTCAAGTTCAATTCGAATATTTATGCGATATCGTAAAACTAAAAGATATAACTTAAACTAAAGATCTTTGCTGGCGCCATTTCGGTATGGAAATATACGGCTTCGGTGGTGTGCATTTCAAATTCAGATATTGAAAACATATTTCAAATACATCGCATGATTCTCAAATGGATATCCAGGGGCAACGGGGGCATTGTAGACATGAAAATGCTTCTCTAGAAACCGTTTTCTTGTCCTCGCGTCACTTTCGAAATACGAGTACCGTATCGTAATTATTTTAGAACGTTCGTTATTAAGAACTGACGAATTTGAAAACGGGAGTTTCGAACGTTAACCTTAATAAATATCGCCTTATTTAATTAGAGCGGGCCCATTAAAACGGCTTGATGGGCACTTGAAAAACCGTCAGTTTATTGAATCGGGCTTTTCGGAAAATATTAATAACTATTAACATTGAATGTACGGAACACGTAATTATAAACCGTAATTGAATTTCCATTTTCAATAAGCAATTCGCGCTGGATTTATATGCAAATGTGCATTGTAAATTACGAACAGGAAACATTTAACCATTATGCGATAGAACGAGGACTTTGCGAAAATTAATTCAATCGAAAATAGTTGCGTCGCTATATTATATTCCGTATGCACGTAGGCGGTTAATGTTAACTTTTTAAAAATGCGTACATGCATGCATGCATACAAACGTGCGTTTCGTCGAAAACCAGGTTTTTGCGGAATCTGTCGAGCTTTTATTCCATTTTATGATAACCATTTTCCGACCAGGCATCGATTTCTCGATTAAAAAAAATAAAACCCTGGAAAACTAGTTTCTTTGAGAGATTATAAACATTAAAATTCTTGTTTTTCTGCATGGAAATCTACTTGAAAGTACCGTCGGTCTCAAAATTAATAGACCAGTAGTTTTAGATATTTGGGTCGCGAACAAGTTGCAATCCAAGTTTTAGATTTTGGCACGTTTCTTGACGGTATCTTTTTTCTGGTTCATTTTACGATAAAAATATTTATATTAGAAAATAAACTAGAAGAAATTTTCCACGATTTATGTTCTTATCATTTTTTTTTTGTAAAGTCGTCACTTTGCAACGTAACTTGACTGCACTGAAAAATTACACTGCACATTTTCAAATGTGGAGGACAAAAAATCTTCCGCCGACAGGAATTATGGTTATAATCTGGTCGCCACCAGCAGGATAGATTTATTTTGCAGGCAAAACGTCGTACGTTTCAATAAAAAAATCAAGTTTTTGACGTTGGTCCGATCGCGATGCCATATTGAAAAAATCGCGCGCGAAACCGGATTTATTGCAAAATCTCCTTACCGATGGGCGCTACGTTAAAAATTCCTATTTTCAATTTTGTAGTGGAATTAATGTTCGACAACTTTTATCTGAAATATTTTTTTTGAATCCATTTCCTCGCGCCTTGTTCGATTTTATATCGTGGGGTAAATGCAAGAAAAAAATATGTTACGGTGGGGAATGTAGTTGCAAGAAAGGTGGATTGAAGTGTTCTCTTATTTGCAAATTTAAATATCGTTATTGCGTTATCAATTATTATCGATCAAATTCAGAAGGGAATCGAGAATTTTAAATCGAACAATAATGCAAAACGCGATATTGCGAGTCAATTGCTAGCCCTTCGAATAATCGTCTATTAAATGTTATTTGAATATTGATATACCTAGTCGTTGTAATTCGTCTTTTAATCTAACAATTATTTTATTAAAGCCTTAAACCTTTAACAGTAACAAGAATCTTTTTCGTTTGATTTCCGCAGAGACGAGCGCCACGTGAAACTTTTTGTATCAATCGCAACGATTAAAGTTTTTCGATCTTGAAGACAAAACTAACCGATTGCGAAGCAACTTATCGATGAAATTTAAACAATGCGCAGTTTCATTGTGTATAAAAGTTGCAGCGTTCTACTACGTATTATTTAAAAAAAAAACAACCGGTGTTTTCGTATAAGACACCGCACACGCGCATCGCCTTGAATTAAATCGCTTACGTCACGGCCATATTTAATTTAAAATAACATTCGGGGTTTGCTTCCGGAAATTTGGATAAATGCGGGGGAAAGGTAAAAAAAAACCAATTTGACGTCGGAAAATAAAGAAAAGTATGCGCGGATCGCAAAAAAATTGAAATTAGTTTTCTAATAAAAACAGAGCGTCTCGAATTTCTCGTTGTATTCGATTCGATAGACAATTTACAATATGGAAACGGGCAGGCGCAATATTATTTAACAAAATAACGTAATCGACGCAAGTTAAAGAGGGTCCTAATTTCGGCCGCCGAAAAATCTCGGAAAAATCTATTTAAAGAGATTTACAGCTCGACGATAAATCTAACTTTCGGAATAACGTTAACGCAGAATGTGTAATATAAATGCATATATGCTGTTTTGTAAGTTTCGCGTTCGTTTTCCGTTTCGGGGAAAAAAACATAGCCGAAGGGAATCTCTTTTATTTATAGCAGCTCGGTCGTTTTAAATTCAAAAGTCGCCATCTTCGCGTTAATTTATGAGTCTAAAATATGTATTGCTTTTTGTTTGGGCGTGATCGATGCCCGCAGCTGTTTTCTTCTTTTTTTTTTCGTACAATAGAATATTCTACAAGCCCCGATTTGTTCCAGGATTTCTAAAAACGGGAGCTAAAGGGAGTGCACAGGGGAATTTTGGTCTAATGGACCTAGTAGCAGGTTTACACTGGCTTCGGGAAAACCTTCCAGCTTTCGGCGGTGATCCCGAGAGAGTAACACTGATGGGACACAGCACAGGGGCCGCCCTCGTCAACTTCATAGCCGTCTCTCCGGTCGCAAAAGGTAAGAATAATAGTTTCTTCGTCTTTAGTCCGCGACAAAAAAAAAGGTGACTGAAATAGGGACAATTACGAAAAACGAAAAAAAAATATTTTGTTGCCCTTCGTACGTATCAGTTTATATTTCTGTCTAACCGAATAAAGCCACCGGGAAATTCGATAAGGAAAAAACTCCCGAGTCTTTCTATTGAAGTATTATAGACTACAAAAATAACATTATTTCTTTTATGTCTGGACTTGATCCAATTCTTCGCCGTCTTACTTTATTTTTTTACGTCTGTTCCTATATCGATTCCAAAATCGGACACAAAAATATTGTAATCGCCGTTGTTTTATTCTACGCGGAAATCGAATTAACCTAATTTCCGATTCAGATATGGGAATTTCCAGCTTCTCCGAATAATTGGAAATTAAATAACGTTAGGATTCAATCGTGATTATTTGAGACACGATCGCGAATTCGATACGAACTTGTTACGACTTTTAAATCGTAAATTTATTTATTTATTTATTTGTTTATTTTTACAATTTTGATAAAATGTCATATCCGCTAGTTTCTTTCTACATTACATTTATTATCTATAAAATCATGTTGAAGATAATAAATTCAGAAAGTTTAAACGCTGTTAAAAAGTCCTTTGACTAAAACGGAAGATAACGTAAAAATACAATTCTCGGAGTTTGTGAAAATTCGGTGGAATTTAACAACTTTATAAACAAACCTACACTTTATCCAAACCCATAAGCAATTTACGTCATCAATAAAAGGTTACTAGATGGTGACGTTTCACACAGTGCCGTCACTTCGTACCTCGTATTTTGACAGTTCTGATAAATTGTAGTCTTTCTTTATGCACATCTAATATGTGCACAGGTAAATTATCGATAGAATATGTCGTTGTGCAAACTTTAAAAGGAATTACAAATAAACAATCTAGTAACTTTTTATTGATGACGTGATTGCATATAGGTTTGGATAGGCCGTATATCGGGGGCAGTGCGGGACTTATTTTATGTCGCAGGCAACGTGGGCGCGAATGCTACGAATAGTGCAAAGAGAGAAAGGATGATCTAATATGACAAATTACACATATTTTTGTCGATTTAAAATAAATAAATAATCGGCGCGTTAGGTAGGTACAATCGCATGCAATGAAAATGTCCTCGTCGTCCATTTCGTTTCACAAAACAAAACGCATGTCCTAAAATGACAAAGGTCAAAGGCTGTTTACCGCAAACATTAATTTTTCTCAATCAGGCTAAACCCAATTCCCGCTTATTTTCAACATAAAAATCGTTTTTGAACTAGAAGTTGTATGAGAAGCGTCGATTTTTCTAACCTAACCTAAGTCGAATTTTTTCGCAAACGATTTTAACATTCATAAACAAAATTCACATTTTTTTTTATTAAATATTGGCAGCCAGCCTAAAAATAGCGCAATAAATTTCTAGGATGTGAGTCGTTCCGATAAAAAACGACCGACTAAATTTTTAATGTACGAGTCGCGCGCGATAAAGAGACGAATCGCGTATTTGAAAACTCGCGAACGTTTTAGCATTATGGCGTCATCGACAGTCCATTAATCTTCTAGAATAATCGAAATTCAATATTATAGTAAATACTTTGTTGAGAAACCTTGACTTTAGTAATAGCCCAGTTAAATTAGACAAAAAAAGAATCGATCTGCGAAAATATTCCTATTTGGCTGAATTTTTATTAACATTTTAAATAATCTCTCGAAAGTCCTTATCGATACTACGTGTGCAAATTTTTTACAGGATGTGCAAGGGGGCGACTAACAGGTTTCTGTAAATATCTCGCAAAATATTGATTGTTCTGAAATAATGGCTTAGACGTAATTTGTAGCTTATAATATTCGTCGCAGAATAGGTAAAATAAGACTTTGTCGGATGTCAGCCATTCGTTTGATCCAACAGATTTCTTAGCGTAAGTTATAGAAGTTGTTCAAAAGTGATACCCACTGTTTCACTGCACAATGTTTGTGTGCATGTGTCCCCTAAAAATGACGGAATGTCTCATTATGTATAATCAATTGGAGGGGGGGGGGCAGTTTAACTGGTCTCCACATTACATAAGTTACTAGTTAGGTGCTATATTTCTAAAACATTGTGATGTGCATTTGTTTTTTATTAAACCATTCGACAACCGTTTCCGTTTTCATACTGTAGTACCGCAGTTCTGCCTATTTATCACAATTGAGCGATTTTTCAGCAACCTTAATAATAACATTGTATCGTATCTTCAATATTAATGGACTCGTGTTAATTATTCTTCGAGTTATTTCAACTTTTTTCATAGCACATCTTATGTTAGTTTTAAACCGAGCTAAGTATCATTTCAAATCTTCTAAATTCCAAGTCATTCTAGGGACACACTGTATATTATGTTTATGTATTTGTCAGTATTTGGTCATTATTGAATAATTTCTATTGAATCTCTGTAACTCGAACTTGCATAATCATTTCGAGATGACAAGTGACGATTCAATTTAGAAAGATTTAACCGTATATAAATAAATAAATAATAAAAAAAGGTCTTATTTTACCTACTCTATGGCAAATTTTATACGCTACAAATTATGTTTGAAGCATTTTTGCAGAAAAATTAATATTTTGCAAGATACTTGCGAAAGAAACTGGTGGTCGTCCCTTGTAAAAATTTTGCACACGTGGTATCGATGGGGGACTTTTGAGAGATTATTTAAAAAGTCGATATTCGGCCGTACACAAAAATGCAGCCAGGTGGGCAGATCCATAAAATTTATGTTCGGTTAAAAAAAAAAGCGTTTTCGGGAGCTCTCTAATTTAAACTTTTTTTTTTTATTATTATTTGGGGAAAATGTCGAAGTTTGGTCCAGTTTTATTGCCTATTACCTCTGCACGAAAGTTGCTGTTTAGAGAAGCAGCTCGAAAATTTATATGAATTACGTACTCGCGCACTTCGTAACCGGCGATATCGGTAATTTTGATTTTCATTCAAAGATAAATATTTGAAATCGGGCAATTTTAAGTCTCGCTTAACCTCCCCCCACGAGGTGTCGATAAATTACAGCGAACCGTTTTAACTAAAGCAATAGTATTTTCCCAATAGGCGTTTGCTTTAAGTACACCATCGCTGAAGAAAAAAGGAAGCGATAAATTTTCTCGAGCGGATTACTTTTGTTTTTTGTTTTTAAGGACAACTTTCCAAAGTGGTTTGGGAACATTATTAGATCGACGCATAAATTATAAATAATCCCTTTAACGTTCTGCACTAAATAGATTTTAATTTAACCGATGCGGTGTTGCTTTTCGGATTAATTAAGTATTATGTATACAACGGCAATTTGATAAATGGAGTTGTAATCAGTGTTCTGAAAACCGGTTGCCGTATTCCATTATTTATTATATATCTACACCATTCTCAAAGATATAAACGAAATGAACCTAATCATAGTGCACTCCGTTGGGAATAAAACCAAGCCGAACTTTCATATTATAGAAATAAAGAATTCCATTATCGAATCTATCAAGTGGAATGTTACACAATAAAGACGAAAATGTTTAGATTGATGCGACAATATCCTTTACTTATCTACATGTAACAAACGTTCGTTTTGTTTTAATGTCGTTTTAAGTGAAATTTGATAACTGAAGTCGAAAGGTATATAATTCGATAATCCGTTACGCTTTTCATGTAAGTATTAGTCAACGTGGGAACAGAAACCATCGTCGAAGTAAAACAGTTATATGTTAATTCAAGTTGCTCAGTTGTTCGTTCCAGTTAGTTAAAAGCTCGTTCGAAAGGATAATAGTGCGCTTCCATGTAACCAATGTACACTTAAAACAGTACGCAGCGTAATTGAATTTAGTTATACGTTGAAAGCGTATAATCGAGATTTTAACGAAATTAATTGTGATCGGATTAAACCTCAGGTCGAATCTACATGGTTACGTAAAATAGGAAACGTCACGTGTGTAGGACAATTAAAGCAATTAAAACTTTTGCGCAGCAATTCCGAACGTTCGGTTTGTTAAAGCTCCGAGCCTCGTGACATTGCAACTTCTATCGGACAAGATATCCCGATGTGTCGGTCCCGTAAATTGATTTTATCCACATGCGGGAGGGTGTGTGTGTGTGATTTTATGACGGGAATTTATCTAAAAAGTTGGAGCTTCGATCCCGGAGACCGTCGCCGGCAAAATTTCTTTCTTGCTCCGATTTGTAGGATGGGTCGTATTAATTTAATCGTGGACGTCGCTCGACGATTAATCGAATCACGAATGTCATCGGTGTTGGTACTTTTCGAGTACATTTTAAACATTCCAGGGCGAGCTCCCTATATCCTTCCGCGTTTGTCGTTCGAGTTGAATCAAATCTGACTCGATCCTTTTACATTTTATATGAGAATTATGGTCGGCGATAAAGTGTCGAAATATGTTTTGGGCTTTTTCGTCACGCCTAAAGTGTGCTTGTTGAATTATGGAGGTATTCTGTTTTATAGTCTCGAGGTGCCGATTACTCATTGAAAGATTCGAAGAGTAAGGGGAGCACTCGCAATTTTTACCCCGGTAACGTCATTCAGACGTAGACGGTCTCGAAATCGGCTACTTTATTGTCGAAAAATGACTTGGAATCGGCGCTTGACGTTATTAGTGTAAAGTTAAACGAACACGAGAACGGTCTAGAGTTTAAATTTTATGTAAAATTATGTAAAGTAAGGTTATCTTATGTTCGGTGTAAATTTGTTATATTCTTATTCTGTTTATTTACCCCCGCTTGAGCAATGCGGTTCGTTTTGTAAAAGGAAACGTCTTTCGCAAGTACAGATTTAAATAGGAAGGAAAATGAAAACTCACTTTATTAACCTATAATTGTAGCGTCCGAGTTAGGCAGGTTAATAGCAGGCCTTGGCGTGATTTTCAAACGATTTCAAACGGGACGAATTTTGAAAGAAAAAAAACCTAATCACATTTTGGAAACTTCGCATCTTTGCGGCAGTTATCGTTCGATCGAAATGATTTTGAAACACTTTACGCCTAAAATTGAAAGATCTCCGATCTTTCTCAATTTTGATATTGAACAAAACCTGTAATTTGTTGAAAAAGAAGTTAATATTAATATAATAGGTGTAAAAGGCCTAAAAAACACCGGGGCGATAAGAGAGTTGTTTTCCAAAACATAACATCTGACTGCAAGGCCGACGTCCGATACCAAAAAAAAAGATCATCAACGTGGTGGTGGTTTTAATGCACAATAAATTAGATTATAGCGAACAATGCTAAATAGAGATTATCACTTCGACAACTTCTACCTAAAAAGGCACGATAGACGCGATTACACAATCGTGGTTCATTATTTCGGCTTCTTCTCTGCTGTTTTGCCTTTCTTTGACACGTGCTTCTAGTGAGATCGAGATCCAATACTTTAGTTGTCAGGCCTGATTAGTAATTTACGTCTTTGTTATTTTCGGAAGTCTATCAGCTTCCATCCTATCGATATGTCAGGTGGAAAACCTAGAAAAGTCTGGGAATTTTATTTTGATCCTGGAAATCAGGGAAATACTAAATATTTGAAAAAGCCAGGGCAAATCTAATCAGTCGTTTATCCTGTCGACTATCTTTATTTTTGTTTTCATAAACTATACATTATCCTCGTATATTTAAGAAAACGGAGACTTTAAATAACAAGTTAATTAGTTATTTTGCCAAATTCGCGTTATAAATGACCGTTTCGGATAAAATGACGAACAAATTTGCAATATAAACATGGCGAGAAAGCGAACAGAAACAAAACAAATCCAAAGAAAATGGCCGCCAACAAATAAAGCAGATGCAAAAAAGAATAAAGCGAGAAAAACATAAATATGTTGAATAACTGTTGTTCGCTTCGTGGGCTTATGTCACATGTAGTGCGGGTTCGCTCCAGCAAAAACAAAACAGAAAGTTATGTTTAAAACATAATAAGTAATTAGAAAAAAACTCGATCATAAAAAAATACAATAGCGTTATCTTACCCACTTTTCCTTTATTGGGAAACTTGGGAAAAAGTCGGGAAATTTAATAATTTTAAAATGTGCATTTCTTGTTCGTTTTTCTTCTTTTATAAAATTCGTAGATTTCTTGAATGTTTTATCTTCTGAGAAAATTGTGACTAGTTATTGATCTTAAAGTTAGTTATTAAGTTCGTCGTCTTAGTTATTTCGAAAGTCTCGTATAAATACAGGGTGATTCAGAAAGTGCGAACGTAACTTAAGAAATCGATTAATCATGCAATTTGTAGTGAAAATAATAATATATCCTAGTCCCATTCTCAATTGTTACCGAGGTAAAACAATTAATTTCTTTACTAATTACCCATAACAGACGTTCGTCGAACGTCAGAACTTCGCGCGGTTGTAATTTTAAGTTTTTTTTTTTACTCATTTATCTCGGTAGCCCTCGAGAATCGGACATCGGTATATTATTACTTTTTACGTCAAACTGCGCACGATCGATCGATCGGTAAAGTTATCTCCGCACCTTTTTTAATCGCCCTGTATAAATACGCAGTTCCAAAAATTTGACTTGTTTTACGAGTAAATCAATTACTTCAAAACTACGCGCGCCATTCGAGTTGATATTTAAGGATGTGCGCGCGACAGCGCCGACGCTAACGTGATTTGGAGTATTCTAGTGTTTTTAATTAGAGTAATTTCCATTAAATGTCATCTTTTAGTATACGTACCAGGTATAGATATTCCACTTATGTATTTAGGATTTGTGTGCAGCCCATCTTATTTACTCCTATCGTTTTCTTCCTATAGAAGGGTGTCGCTGGGTTATCCTCGCTCACTTAATATATCAATTATTATGAACGTAAGTACTTAGGTACTTATCTATTGAGTGAGTACTGACAAAATGATAAACTATAGTAACTAAATTTGAACCTCATTTAACTTCTTTAACTAAGTTGGAAAGTTTCGAACGAGCTTTCTAAGCTCGACTTTTATTATCAATAAATATATATCTATTGCTCTCCGTCTTTCTTTCGTCCTTGTTTCGGGCCGTATTATTTTCGCCTATTACGCTATAGATGTTGTTTATTCATTTATTGACCGTATATGCGTTCTAAAATTGTAAACAAAACATGATCGATACTTTTCCCCTTTGTTTAGTTTAGCGTAATATTACGCTCCACAAAACGCACGACGGATGCAAGCCTATGAGACGGACATAGCCTGGAAAATTTAACTAAAGGAAAAAGATATGTTTGCGCGAATATAAAACGGGCAAAATTTATTCGACTACGGCTGTTTTGGTGTCATAAACCCTAGAAGTCTATGTTACTTTTTTGGGTTCAGTTAATGTTAACCGCATAAAGTCGTTCTTATTTTTTTTTGCATTCACAATAAGGACGAGAATTGTTTCGAACTTATTTCAGCAAAGCACGTGAGAGGATCAAAACTTGTTGTTTTGTAATTTTTGCGGCATCCGTTTACGTTATTACCTACACGTTATCTAACAATCGGCATTTCAAGCTCCGATTTATGCCAATGTCCTCAAAACTCGAAACGAATTTATTGAATCAAGTAATGGTCTTGTTATAAAAATAAACAAAATCGAAAACTACCCGATTCCTAAATAAAACGATTAGAATTCGTCGTTGCCGCTTGTGCAGTTCCTTTCGTTCCACTTCAATTCGTTCATTTGCGTTTGCAATTTAAAGCTTTCCGTTGTCAGCGTCCGAATCTTACTTAACTGCACACAGCGTGCATCGTTTTGAATGGGAATTGCGATTTAAAGAACTTTATTCGAACTGGCTTGGCACGTTGAAAATATTATTCAAACATTTACAGGTTTATCCATTTACGTTATATATGTATGTACAGTCAAGTTCGTTTGTTTTGTCCCGCGTGATGTGATCGCGGGTCAACGATCAACGAGAGCGGACAAGAGGGATGGAAGGGCAGATATATATATTTTGTTGGAGTCTTACGATAAAACTAACATAGGCGACACACGGTGGGGCAGAATACCGTAAAACGTGACAGAAAGTCAAAAATTGAAATGTCATATTCAATTGTTTAAACTCATATTTTATAATAGTTTAATCATCTATGAATGTTATACGATTAAGCAATTACTGCTATCATCACATATTTTCGTGTAGTACAGGCAGAACTGGCAATTCCGATAAACTCGTATGAATTGTTTATTACACGTCAAAATAGTTGTTCCGTTCTTCGTTTAGTTTTATATAGATAATTAATACAAAAGTTAGTCGAAATCGAGATGGATGCAAAGTCTACAGGTACATAAACTTATTTAATAAGTTAATTAATTAATTAATTTTGTTTATTATAATTAATCTATTTTTGTGACTAAATTTCATTTCCTTCAGGTCACTAAATCAACTTGTCGTTGACTTTTAGTTTACTATCAAGCTGTATCAAGTTAATTTTTTGCATAGAAGCTAATACATACAGCTACTGCATAATAAAAAAAAATACTGCGACTTTTTGCGACATTAGAAGATAATGGCCTATAAGACAAAGCTTACAGCCGACTCTGTGTTCATTGCAAAATAATTTAAGTAAACTTCGACTATTTTTAAGTAACTTTCCATTCTTCTCTATTCGTCTTCAATTGTAGAAGTAGCAGAAAGCCGAAAAACTTCAAAAAATTTACATGTTTTTTGTCAGTGTTCGCCGAATTAGTAAACGGTTTAGTTTTTACAAAAAAAGCAATTGATGTTTTATATATTCTCGGAGAGAGAAATATTTTTCGATATATAGAAGAATCGTCTCCCGAAGAAGAGGGAACAGAAAGTATTTCTTCTTCATTAGACGACTAAACTACACTTTTTTCTATTGTAACTATAATTTTATTTTAATTTTACGATTAGAATAGTTTAATTATAATAGAAAAAGATACCTGAATAGTCTACCTGATGAAGAATAAGAAATATTTTTTGTTTTCTCTGTTTCCTTTTATTAGGCTATCTTTTATTCAATTATTAATCTATTTTTAAAATTACTTACGAAGATTTTGTAAGAGTTTGTCTTGTGTAAGTTTTTGAACAGTTTAATAGGAGTAATATCTTTTATTTTTTTAGTAAGATAATTTTTTGAGTACGTACGTTATATAATAAATGTATTTTTTTTTGTTTGATAAACTTTGTTTTTGAAATAAGCCGAATATCTACAAGCAATAAATTTTTTCCTACTACGATTAAATTTTTAGTTTAGTAAACCCAAATTCAGAGACTGAATTTATATGTATAAAAAATATTTATGGAATTTCTCTTGTGATCAATAAAAATAATGGTTTACTATGAAATGTTCGAAAAACATTGTTCTCAAATAATATCTACTGGCGTTTTACAGCTTGGTTTGTTTATGTTTGACTTTAGTTCAAAAACTGACCATTATATAATTTTTTACGTATTACATTTTTTGTTCAGCAGGTCCTAAATTACAACATATGCGACAACCAATCAATGTCACGAGATCATATTTTCTATAAGATACCATTATTGCGGGGTATTTTTATTTTAACTTTTTTAAACCCTTTATCTACATTTATTTTTAAAACAAAAATTGTAAAATATTATAAATGATCTATATTTATTCAATTTAAATGATATACCAAATAGTTAAAGCAGTTACATAAATCAAAACAGTTTCTGCCACGTTTTACTGTATCCCGCCCCACTGTGCGACGGGACAAAACATATAAACTTGACTGTACCTATAGCGGCACTTGTCAATTTAAATTCAGTCAAACGATCTATGAGCGATCGGCGAAATTGAAGGAACCGAATTTATTTCAATCTAACTAAGACCGAACGAGTCTTGTTTCCTTTTGTATTAAACCGGGCGAACGCATTCGGTTCGACTGTCCATATTGTTGGCTTAAAGAGATGTCCTCATCCATCTTCGTTTCAACTTCCCAAGTAGTAGGTATAACGCTCGGAAACTTAATAGCAGCCATGTTCTTTTAATATTCGAATTTAGTGGCAGTTTTGAAGTTAATCTTATAAAAAAGAAAGTTTATAAACTTCTCCGTTTTTAATATCCCCAACTTTCGGGTTTTTACTGATATACTTTTTGCAAAATTACAGCAACGTAGGCAATTCACGTAATTCATTATTTACCTGACTGAAAGTTATTACCTATAAGAAGAAACTGGCGCGAATAAACTATCGGAGTTTGATTTAACAAACAACCGACGACTGAAGGGATGAAATTTTGATATTGATCTCTGCGAACGTTCGTTAATTAGAACCATCCGGTTTATGTACGTGTAAACGGTTGACTCGATTAGTCAACGTAACATAAGGACACGCGAACGATATCAAAGACTTTACTGTGTTTCACAATGTAAATGTAGGATTAGGGGCTTAATTTAAAGTTTTGTTTACTTCAAGGTTTATAATTTTATTAAAGTCGTCTATATTTAAGAACATAAGCCGATTGTAACTAGAATTTTTTATGTTTACGAGCGCACCGTAAATATATTCTGTAAGCATTACACTTTTATTACAACAACGAAAACGAAATTATACGTGCACGTGCACGATTTAATCACTTTATTGCACCATATCAACCTATAACTATTTAGACCAGTGCGATAAGGTTTTCACCTCTGAATCCAGTTATGCTGAATAGATTTTCGTAAAACTTGTTTCGTTGAGTTTTTCTAACAAGCAAGAACTAAAATGTTTGCACCCTTTAAAAATTTATAATCCGTCCCAAGAGTTGTCCCAGTGTAGTGGCTCTCGACCATTTCTAATAATTTTTTATTCGCTGGCGATAACCCCTTTAATTAATTGTTTAGTTTAAAATCGAAATATTTTAATTTTATTTTAACTCGTTTAAAAATGGCGGTCGTTTTTGTTTCGTGCCGTGCGCCGAAGGTTCGCGGAAAACGCCGTATTTCGGTTATGGTATGTCGCGCAGCTCTGGGATTAAACCCATTATTTTTGGCATATTTCGTGCTACATTTTTGTCGCGTATGTTATTTTTCCTATCTCGTCTCTTTGTGCCCGAGATTTGATTCCTAACTTGGCGTTTGCGATTACAAAACATTCAAACTTCGAAAGGTTGATTTTCAGGGAAGGACAAAACCGTCGACCTTCAAAATTTTTTTTAAATACCTACTTATGTTAAAGTAGTTTGTGGAAATAAATAATAGAGCTTACTTTTTATATTTTTTTTATAACAATTGTTCGTTTACAATTTTTGTTATGATTTTTTTTAAAAACGTTTTCTCGCTAAAGAAATTTCATGTCGTTCCATTTTGGTAATTCTTTAATTTTGGCATTTACTTTTTAATCGAATTATACATATTTTGTTTCAAACAATGGGCGCATTCGACCGAACTCATCGCTGAAACGGCGAATCGTAAGCGCTACGTTATAGTAACCTCACTACGGGCCAAAGGGCCTTAAGTGACTATGTTACGTAGTATTAAAATAAACTCAGAATGGCTAAGATTTATAGCAACTTTTGAAAATGGTCCCATCTTTATGGTCGCTCACGGAAAAAAATATCAACTGCAAAATTGATTTTATAATGACTTCGTATTATCTTTACTACCGATTATGAATAATTATTTATAAGTAATGTTACAGTTTACATTCATGTTACGTCCGCTACGCAACGTGTCCCTTTTCATTAATCGCATCGGACCGTATCCACCCTCTCTCTTTAATGTATATGTACTGTAGAGAACGTTACGGTTCTTATAAGACGACCTTTATCACAATTATCTGCAACAACAATCGAATGACCTCACTTTATACAACGCGGCAATCAAAATTCTACAAACACAAAGACTACATAATAATAACAACACCTTAGGTATTCCAATCTTGCAAGCGCTTATCGATTAAACAATTTCATTTACTTGGTCGGCAAAATCTTCGTTTTTGTTTCAGAAACCGTTTGCGACGTTTTGCTGATTGCGAACTTTGCCCGTACTTATGTTAGGTCAATATAGGTCCCGGTTCGATTTTTTTTTTAAACTGCCAACTCCAAATTTTGACTAGGGATGTTTTCCTTTTGTGACAATAATGATTAACTTTTCTTTCAAATTATTCAAAATCCCTTTATTTATCGGTAAGTCGTTTTTTAAGATGCCATTGTGGAAATAAACGGTGACGAGCTTCGATAAGTTTTATTCCGTTTATTTTAATTGCTTGAAATTTTGCCCGGTCTGCCGAGCCCGTATTTGGCCGCTATCGTGACGAAATGAGTTTCTACGATAATCTCCGTTGCGCTTCGTTTTACGACAAAAATACTTACGCGACAAAATAAACTAGGGAAAATTTACTACAATTTATGTTCTTATCGTTTTTCTGTTAAAGTCCGATAGTTTCGGCGTATCAGCTTCACAAAATTTACTCTACAGGTAACTTGGCGTTAATTAATTTGCTTAGAATAATTACATCTTACAGTAAAGCGTAAAGGACCAAATAAACAGAATAAATGTCGTTTTAGCTTGCTTGCGCTTATTTATTTTCAACAAAAACCCCTCGTCGACTGGCCTATTGGTACAACATTAACAGTTTCGAAACGCCCCGGTAGTTTTTATTTTAAACTTGTTAAGTAAAATGGTTCTTTTTGCTTTTAAATTAAGTACTTGAAACAAATTATTAATTATTTATGTGTAAAAGTCTTTTAATTTAGATAAAACATAAATATGTTGCGTCTGACGCAGTATCGGTATGTGCGCACTTTAGAATTCCATTTCGGTACCTTATACCCTTATTTATTATTCCCAGTTCGATGCCTTGATTCGGAATGAAAGTGGAGAATGAATATATGATAATGCGAAAACGTTTTGCGATTTTTAAAAACGAGAGAACAAAGTTACAAGTTACACTTTTCGGGCTATAGAAAATTTCGAAAATATTTAGATAGGTAAATGTAATTATCGAGGGACCAAAATTTACCAGTGTACCAATGCTTTTACTAATTTTTTTTTATTACTATCTGAAATCGAAATTTCCTTTATTAACTGGTACGAAATATGATTTAAACCGCAATAACGTAAACAACTATAAATAGGTACATTTTGTAAACATAATCGCAGTAAATTTTGACGAACACGTCGGTAACTACCGCCCGTACGACACGTCGAGCACGATAAAATTTTATGTTATGTCATCGAAATACATTTCGTTAAAGCTGTGCTATGTAAATATTTTCTTTGGACATTTTGTTTATAACTACATAGATACTCTACTATTTCGAGATTTTTGTCGAATTGGTTCAGAAAAAACATTTAATGCCTTTATTAAAATTTTCAATTTGCGTTTAGTGGTGTGAAAGAAAACGATTTATTACAGATGTATAAATTATGTTACGTTTTACGAATTTTGTTACTCGTAAAATTTTTAACATTAAATTACGATGTTTGGGGAAATTTAACTTTTCGGACGACAAACTCTAATTGTTCGTAGATAGAATTTACGTGCATTTACAACTTCTACGTTCTTTTTAATGATGAGTAGAACCATTGTTTCCTTGGATACGGCTCTGCATAGTAAAATTTTATTTAAGTGCCCACCGTGCTTTTTCCTCCTCGGGGCCTTATATGTAAACAAGGGATCGTCTTGTTTTATTCAAAGTCTTTTAGGGGTTGAAACTGAGGACCTAAGTTTATAATTAAAACGCTTAGCAAGGCCAAAGCTCTTATTACATTAAATTTAAGATGAATAATCCGTTGATGTGGACGCTTTGTCAATCGAAAGTATGAACATTGCAATTGGACTTACACTACATAAGTCAATGGCACTGACACTGATTGACTTCTGAGCCTTCCATTTTTAGATGCTCCGACCTTGTTGTACATTAAATGAAATTAAAATGTACAAAGTAGGGCAAAAATTAATGGTACATTACAATACTCGACGCCAAATTTTCATTCAAAGCAATGCCTATATTTTTATCAGGTACTATTTGTAGTATAGGTCGGTTATATTCAATTTTATTTTAACCAATTTCATCCAAAATTATGGTAAAAAACATAAAGCGTTACTCCACACACACCCTCCCCCCCCACCTTAATGCGGGTTTATTGATCGCAATCAGTTACATTTGATTGGCTTCTTAAAATTCGAGAAAAATAAATGTATTCCGTTCTTTGTTTTATTGCTGCTTTGTAGGCGTTTTAAAAAACAACAGTGACTTAACCAATACGAACAGGAAATAGTTGAAAAGAAGTTGAAGAACGAGTAAAGCGTTCGAAATCAATAGGTACTTAACACTAATTTAATGTAAAAGTGAAAATCAATAGGTTCGACGATAATGCCCCTAGAAGATCACTTTATCGGAAAAAAAAACAAGAATCGGTAAAGGAAAAATGTGGAATTGAGATCCACGAAGACAAATAATGGGGTGTAGAGTAATATACATTATACATGACTTCAAGAAAAAGCCGGCAGTCAGCGTTAACGACCTCTTCAACACTAAGAGCGCGTTTCGTGTCGTTGTTATTTCATGCCCGTCTTTGTCCATTTCTTTAATTAATTTCCCACACCGTTACGTGTTTGTTTTCTCCTCAGATTAAAAAATTCCTTGTTTTTGAGGCTCGTTTGCAGCTTTGTTTAGAAGCAGTTTAAAAGCATTATTAAACGGGCGCATAAGCAAAATTTGGCGGCGCAAAAAGCGGCAGTACGTGCCAGCACAAAGCGGTTTCGTCCTGAAAGCTCACTTCAGATTGAACTGGAGAAGTAGAAGGAGATAAACTGTGTATATAGGGTTTCACAATGGAATAAACGTAGAATTGCGTAATAAGTGGAAATTATAGTGAATATTGTCTATTTTGCGGAACCCAGTCCTATTACTTCCATTAAAATATAATTTGCGGGACACGAGTTAGATGTTAATGTTAAGGGTTGAGCTGTCGCTCGATCTGCAAATATGACGTAGAGCAATGTTCGTTATAAAAGCTAACTGTAAATTTATATTAAGCAAATAGAAGAAAATTATGTTTTTTTTTCTAAACTATTTTTAATCGCCTTATAAATGCGAACACTACATTAATTAAATTAAATTAAAGCTCTTAAGCTTTTTAACCAATTAATCGGTTACAGCGACTGAGATATAAACGGTATTTTGTTAACCTGATTTCTTTGCGGAACAAGACGTTTTTCGAACATATCGCCGACGAGAATGCTTAACTGCCACTTTTCCTTAAAAAAAAATTCCAAGTGGCATCTATCCCTATGGAATTTGGGTCGGAAAAATCGAATCTGCTATTAGTTTTTGCCATTTCGAGATTATAAAAACGAGAAAACGCGTTTAAAGTAAAAACTGGCGCGATATAATTATGGCAATAAAAATCTTTTTGAATCAGAAATAATCCTTGACCTACTATTAGGTTAAGGGGAGGGGTCGGGTCGATTTATTTTAAATGTATTGGTCGCTGTATTTTTTTAAATGTAGAAACGTTTGCTTACAAATGTCAATTGCCAAGCATAAGTACTCCATTTTTTTTAATTAGGAGGATCAAGTTAAATTTTCCGGAATATAATACGAATTTTTTGTAGGTAGACATATGATTGGTTATATTGACAAGTCAAGTTTATGCGGAAAAAGTAAAACGGAAACAGATAATTGGCATAATCTGCTTGCCTTGGGTTTATAAAAATAAATACTGAATTATTGTGTTTTGTTTCGAAATAAGATTATGATCAAGGTTATTAATAAAAATATTAATTGAGAATCGTTTTGATAATTAATCATGTTAATTTCTAATAATTAATAGACATTTTAAATCTGCCTCCTAAATAACCTTTAATGTAAACGGGATATCTACTTCCGCTTTTTCTAATTAAAAAGCAGAGTATATTAGCTTTGAACCGAGGAATCGCGCAATTTAAAAAAAAGTCTGTTAGAAATATTTGAAATAAGTTTACGGGCACAGTTTCGTACTAGTGACCCGCATAATCACAAACCGACCCCCCCCCCCAACCTACTATTTATGATTCAAAAGAATGTTTATTTCTATATATCGCGTCATTTTTTTACTTGAAACGCGTTTTCTCGTGTTTATAATGTCGAATGGCAAACTTTATAGAGCGGATCCTATTTATACTTGGCATTTTTTAGGAAAAGTGGTAGTTGTGCGTTCCGCGGAAGTACGAGGGTGATTTAAAAAATAAGGTGACGGGACCTCTCGCGGATAAACTTTATTCCGCATGCAGACACGCCGATACACGGTAGTGTGGTACTGGTACACATTACTGATTCAACAGAATTCGAACGTAACCTTTCGTATACGAGAGACGTTCAAAAATACAAAATCGGCTCTTAGTATAAAGCCCGTACAGTGCCTTTAGCGTCTTATTCGAAAAAGGTCTTTAGAATTGCAAGTAGATATCAAATACGAAGTCGCAGTCGTTTTTGTTTTTTTTTCAAAAATATTTTTTCACCTTTTGGCCCACGTTTTTTCATCCTCGCATACGAAAGGTTACGTGCGAATTTGGGCGTGTGCGTTTTGAATTTGGAGCTTGCGCGGATTGTTTTACGAGGAATAGAATTTTCCGGGAAATTTCAAATAAGGTTTTCCAACTTTATGCCGGTCACTGTGTCGTGGTCGTGTTTCCGGTTCCACTGGCCGGAACCCGAAACCCCTTCAGGTTTTTGCTACTCTTGGCTTTGCGCTATAACAATGTAAAATTAAATTACGAATTTGGGTGGGCGCCCAAAGTGAAGCTATTCGATGTCGAATGCGACACTCATTGTCATCTGGTGGTGGACGTGCCTGGCCGACCAGGATCGCATAAAAATATAGGAGTATAAATTTACAACTACAAAATATGTTGTTATAGAAACAAAGTTTTCCTTAACTACTTAACACTTAAATTGTAAGTGTTGCTCATTTCACACCTGTCCTGCCGTTATAGATCAAATCCGAACCTGTTTTCGTGTTAGACAATTAGCACCGTACAATTTCTGTTGAAGAGGTGCCCTTTAGACGTTTCCACGTTCGACCATCGTGTTTCCGTGAGCGAAGCCAACTTACAACTGCTGCGGCCCTGACGGGAAATTCACACGACAACCACAACGAGAGCTCTCGTTTAGCTTACTTTTTGAATCGCCCTCGTACAATCAGTTTATATACCTATTCTGTTTTTTTAAAATTTTCGAAATAGGAAGTACTTTCTTATATGGGAAATGGCGATTTCGCAGAAAAAAACTGATTGTTTTCATCGGCCAAAAAAAAGGACGGGAATAGGCGCGTTTTGCAAAACCGAAATGATAGATAAAATTGAATTTAACTTGCGATTATCTGTTTGAGCCGACCGAAATGGTGACGTTTTAATAGACTACGAACTCGTCGAACTTACACGCAAAGTACACCACATTTCACGTTGTTGTCGGTAAATATTTATCGATCTATTTGTAGCTTGACTGTAAATGAGCGTATAAAGTTCGTTACCGTAATTCGCGCAGTATTCGCCGTATAAAAAATCGAATTTCGAACTGTTTCTAAATATTAACCCGTTAACCACCCCAAAAAAAATAAAAACCGAAAATGTGACGTTGCAAAATGTAAAACTCTACAGCGAAAGCTCCACAATAGTGGCGATGCAGGGTATTGTGGTAAGGCCCGCCGGAAGCGAGGAACAAGCGTCTCCGGAGACGAGTATCTTGCAGGATCGTCTTCCTTTCCCCAATACTGACGCGATGCACTACACGACCCTCTTATGGATTCCGCAATACAATTCCGCACTTTTATTTTGCTTATAAACTCCGGAGCACTCGTGTTTCGGTTTACAAAACCATCCAAATTACGCGCCTTTATATTTTAAGACGTGTTGGCGAAGAGACACCGAATAGTAAGGAAAGTTATAATTGCTTGAATAGTTGTTTGCCCAATTATTTCAGAAATTCGTGTATGGAATTAATTAGTAGTATTATTAAATTTGGGTTAACCGTGTGACGGCTTCGTATTGTTTTGGATGCTTATGTTACACTGACACAAAAGCGCGCTTTACGTTGTTTATATCAAAACTTATATGTGAAACTTAAATTAACAAAAGTTCAGCTGATAAATTAGTTTCGACGGTTAAAGCTTTGGAATCGATTTGTTTCCAAAAAGACAAATAGTTATATATAGGTAACTGTTCTAACAAATGATTAATACACGCAGTTCTCTAATGGATATTGACACAGTTACGCGGTATAATAATTAATCTTTTGTGAAATCATAAACTTTTAATTACTTTGGCGTTTTAAAATTAAACTATAAAACGTTATAACAGCTGCGGCTAATTTATTTGTATTTGATGATTGCTATAAATGTTCGAAACGTGAGGCGCGCGCGCGTTCAAATCTCGCACGCAAACATGAATTTTTCCGGATAACCTTATAAAAAAAAGACGGTGCAAAAGTTATAAATGTACAATCTCGAACTTCAACTCGAACCTTCAAGTATTTAAAACGCTAGGGAAATTTTATTCGGCCATAAAGAAGTATCGCGTAATATTGAACAAGTTTGATACGCAAAAGCGCGTTTGTTACGTAACTGTGCGGAGGAGCGCGCGCGCCCACCTTTAGGAAATTCTTTATTCCGAAACTCGTTCCATATTTTTACCGAATCGAGGGAGGTCTTGTTAAGAAGATGCCATATTAACACAGATCGGCGGGACCTTTGTTTCGAATCAAATTTAATTAAACCGGTTTAATTAAATTTCTCTCAAAAATAAATAGGATCAATTTACGTTAGCGCGCGAACGCCCTGTTCAAAAATACAGCTATTAAAATCGACGAGGTTCAGGACGTGCATGCCAAAAAAAAAATGCTATTCAAAAACGGTCAGGAACTATTCGGCGCTTGCAAGGCATTCGAAGTAATTTTGTTGGCCGAAGACATTTGAATGCACTCGAAACGCTCAGGATCTCGTTAAAGGATTTTAAAGGTCTTCGTACTTGAATTTGAGTACTTTCAGCATTTACGTAATCCTGGAAACTAGCACATGTTTGTTTTAAATAGAAAAGCTACTAACAGCGCGGCGTATCGGGAAAATGTTGGTTTTTAAAAATAACATCGAGCGCTTCAAGTTTTATCTACTGTTAGAACTGTAATTAAATACATTCTGTCAAAAAAATTACCGGCGCGAAACTATAATCCGTTCACGATTGGCAATGGAAACCTGTAAACTGGATTTGTTCCTGTAAAAATTTAACTTTGTATTGGAGGTTATGTGATTTTATTTTTAGACTACCGGTTTAAATTTTGATCGTAGTTTAAACCATAAATTTTCCTTAGCTACCGTTGTTGTTACTATGGAAACGAACAGTTTAAGATTTAAAACTAGAATTGAAAAACTCGCCCTAATACAGTTCAAAATAGTTACCACGACACAATTCAAAAGGAAAATAAGATGTTTGATTTTTGATGTTTTATCTTATTTTCCTTTTGAACTATGTTAATAGTCACTATTTTGAACTGCATTATCGTAATAAGTCGAATTTTTAAATTTTAGAGTTGTTTACTGTTTCCCACATCTCAATATCGTATGTCCAGATTGGTATTATTTTGTGTATTAGGAGTTTGTTGTTTCTTGAGAGTTTTTGAATTGATTATCTGCCTAGTATTCGGTAAAGTTTACTAAAGACAAGTCCAAGCTGTTTCCGTTTGGTAAATACACTCACCGGCACAAAATTCGATCCATCTACAATTTTTAGTAAAAAATTGCGATAAACGTTTGTTTTATCTAATAATGGGGAAAATTCATATTCCAATGGCATGTTTAGTGCGATAAAATTTTATTCGTTTGGGGAATTTAGTTAGTTTGTTTATTTGGTTGGTATCAAATTGTAATAGTCAAATTCTGAGCGTCCTTTATTATTAAGTTTATTACGCGTATTAGTCTTAATTGTTGGAAATACAATTGAATTTACTGTCTGTAAAAATTAAATATGGTGTTGAATCCAACCGATACTGCCAGAGCAATTGCTTTGATTCAAGATGGGCGCTCGCAGTACTACGCCGCTCGAGTGTGGTGCCTTGGTGTTTCAAGGTGTAGTATTCAGAGAGCTGTAGAAAGGTTTCGAGAAACTGGAGGCTACACCAGGAGAGTGGGATTGGACAAGAAAAGGTGTACAACTGCTAGGGATGACCACTTCCTTACATTAAATGTTCTGAGAAACAGAGATACTGTTGCAGTTAATATGCACGTAATGAGTTGCAAGAAGTACGGGGTGTAAGTGTTAGTGAAAGAACCGTAAGAAGAAGGTTGCAGGAACACGAATTGCTAGCAAGAAGACCCGCAAACGGTCCACAATTGACCAGAGAACATCGAATGGAGCGGCACGTCAACACCAAAATTGGGATAATGATGACTGGGGTCATATTCTTTTTACCGACGAGTCGAGATTTCGTTTAAGATCTGCGGATGGCCGTCAAAGAGTATGGCGCAGGACTGGAAAAAGATTCGCCCAATGTAATATTGTGCCAAAGCTTAATTTTGGTGGTGGTCCAATGGTATGGGGAGGTATTAGCATGGAAGCTCGCACCGAATTAATAGTAATAAATGGAGGGGCGATGACTGCTGACAGGTACATTAGGGACATTATAAAACCACATGTCGTACCTTTCGCCCCATTTATTGGTGACAACTTTATGCTAATGCATGATAATGCCCGTCCGCATGTTGCCGGAATTGTTTGTGAGTACTTGAGAGAAGTAACAATCCACTGTATGATGTGGCCTGCAAGAAGTTCCGATCTAAATCTGATCGAACATGTTTGGACCATGGTGGGGAGACGAGTTCATTGCCGAGTTCCTGCTCCTTCTAACTTGCGAGAGTTAAGTGTAGCAGTAGTCCAAAAATGGGACGAAATTAGCTAAGATTACATTCGTTGCCTTATTGAGGGCGTGCCAAGGCGAATAGAAGCTGTAATTCGAGCACGAGGAGCTACTAAACGCTACTGATTTTTTGCTTTTTCGTTTTTTTTTACTTGTTATGTACAATAAATGTTGTTTACTGTTTTATCTAGTTATGAGATGTTGCCGTATTTTTGTTGTTAGAGCAATAAAAATGTTCCCGTCGGTTTAATTACATTTCAACATCTGTTTTACACACCCTTTAAACTGTGTGTAAATATAGCCAATCTATAAACTAAAATAATTACATCAATTAACCGCATGGATCGAATTTTGTGCCCGTGCCTCCGACCTAGGTACATTTCAAGATATTTAACGCTTTCGACATGCTCGAGGCTGTGACCGTTGAATGTGATCTGGTGGACAATTTTCTTACTCTCGTTGGCTTTTATTCGTCAAGTTTTAAGCCAGCGTTGTATTTTATTTAAGTTTTTCTTTTTTGAAGAGTCGGCTCACAGTGGTTCAGAGGCGGAAAAACCCATAAATTCTGAAAATGGTATTTTTTTTGTTATTAATGATATTTTTACAATAGCATATGTATCGTAGTAGCATATTTTATTCGTTTTAGTTAATGAAAACAATGCATCTCAAATAGTAGACCATTCATGTTCTACTTGGAAACTAGCGATTTAGCCATATAAATTTAAATACGGTTTTAACAATTTTTCAAAATATTAAAAATAAATTGCGTATATGTTTTTCAAGAAATTTGTTTTATCTTTCATTAATCATAAATAGTTTTGAAAAATATTTATCATCAGACTTGTTAGAGACGATTATACAAATGTATATAAAATACCATGTTTACTTTGTTTGACTTTGGACATACAAAAAAAGCTCCAAATAGCTCCAAGCTCTGATTAACGTTTTTACAAAGTTAATAATGTTAACAAACTCCCATCAAAAAATTACGTGCACCTTCTTGCAACTTTAGCTGTAATTGTTGTTTGATTGTTGTTATGGTTCGTTATTATAGATGAGTAGGTACTGCGGGTATTTAAATAAGTGTACAAAAAAAATGTTGTTATGTAGGTACCGTGTTTATGTTTATTTAAACATGATATCGATGCAGTTTTTCCAGAAGGGCGTAACTCACAAAAAATAGATTTTATAGGAGAGCACATTTTGTATCGTCGCGTAGCTATAAAAAATCGAAAAAATCGAAATATTGTTACCAGATTTTAACTGATGATGCCTTGCCTTTGTTTTAGATACATAAGATGACTCATTTTTTTTTTACAAATTTTCAGATTTTCACAAAAAGTGTAGGTTATGCCCTTTGGCAAAACGCCATCGATATATTTGTAGAACTATATCCGTGAAATAAATAATAAATAAATAAATAAATGGGATTATGATGGAGCATCTGCGCAAAGCGAGTATGGATAGACATTTTCGGATCCAGAAGAAAACATATCTAATTCTCATTTATTTGTGACATTTCTATCGTTCCCTTGGTGATTTCAAACTCTGATAATGAAATGCAGCATATTTGGAAAAATTGCTGACCATCGTCAGCAAGATACCGTAGAGCGCTAAAATTTGAATTTGCCAAGGAGGCACAACAACTGATAAGAAAGGAAAAATGTAGAGTAGAAGGCGAAATAAAACAATTGACATCTAGTAAAATAAATATTCGTGGACGTGATTTGGAAGAAAATTACCAATTTTATTTTACTATGATTTATGGGAAAGTTACTAATCATTATTAGCAATTAACACGTCATCGACCAATTGCATTATTTGTGGAACTAATAGAAAGAAATCCTCGAGAAATCCTTAAACTGGGCATATCAACACTGCATATAAGAATATGTCTTATGGAGTACATTTTACATATTGCCTATTGATTCAAATATCATCAGATCCGTACATATTTTATTTAAGGCCAACGGCAAAACATGTGAAACAGTCCAAAATTTATAACATTTGTTTAATTTATTGAAATAACTATTCATATTATATAATTATTTATTGTTATGTTTTGTAATATTAGTATTGTATTTGTTCATTGTAAATAGTAAACCTGTATTTTAATTTAAATTGTATAATTTTATTAAATAGATTGTTGTGTCTAACAATTTCGTGGTTTTTATTTAATATATACCTTTAATGATAACATATATGGTTACATAAATTTAAGAAATAATTTCATTATAACGAAGATTGTTGAGATAGCAAGTTTTTTCCGCACTTCCATATACTGTGCGGCGTGTCGGAGGTATACAACAAGTATAGCACTGGTCCCAGTACGTTTCCCTGTGGGACGCTTGATAGGATAGGATATAAGTCCGTGTATTTGTCGTGATGTTTAACTAGGAAATACCTTCGGTGCAAGTATGATTTGAATAGGAAGTTGTTTGTTTTTTAGTTTGTAACGTAGGCCTATATGCCTTGAACCCTGCAGGTGGACAAAATTGTCGTTTTTCATGGCGAAAACTTGCCATAGGTTCGTTTGTCGGTACAATTAGTCGCATTCGGGGCGAATGTCTGTCAAATAAAATTAACGTGAAACCAAAAAAATTCGGCCTCAATGTATTAAATAAATAATAAACGTTACCAGTTCGTTAAAAGCTTTAGACATTGCGGAGATTAAATTTAAGGAAGCAAATGCCGTTTTCGGGATTTCGTATGAAAAACGATGCTATCCGTTTTTAGTTAAGTAGCTGCTTACACTGATAAAAAAACAATATATTCTCGACGTTAATGTATTTCAGATTGCCATCGAAAACGATCGCTTGCCCATCGTAACAACGCAGCTTATTGTTAAAATTACAACGTTTTTCGAGAACGGTATAAACTTAAGTCCCCTCTTCGGAGTTATCGATTCACCAAATTCATCATATGCACCACGCTATCTAGTAGCATCTTTAGTCGACGTCCATGCATATTATTTAATACCGCACCTTTACTCTCAATTATTCCTTAGCTTAATTCAATTATTTCGATATACACTCGCAGATTACTCCGGAAAATGTGATTAATTAAATTCTTACAGTGCAATTTCTCTTATTTTATAACATAAATTCTTACGAACGGCGAAAACGTCTAATGCGAGATCTAAGGGAAAATTACCAAGATTGTAATTTCGTGTTCCCGCTCGGTTTCGTTTCCCCTTCGCACCTGTTTGTTTTAAGTAAATCGATCTACGGCAGTCTTTATATTTTCGTCATTAATCATCGCCTCTGACGAGCTGAATGGAGTTTAGACGAAATTTATGCACTAAAAGTTTCCTGGGCGCAGGTTTTGCACGTTTCCTCGTTCGTCGAGGCGGCCCGCTACAAACGTTAAACCATTTATGTTTCCACTTGCATTATACCGAAGCGTATAACCTTTAATATTATCAAATTAAGCGTTACGGCACGCAATAAACGCAAGTTGCTTAATGCAAATATCGCCGTGTCTACGTGCATGTCAAGTCTACTACACAAAACGCCATAATTTGCTTTTGCTTCGTAAACTCCAGTACGTAACATACAAGCTCGCATCCGTTAGATATGATAAAGGGCGTACTTATAATTACAAGAGCGTCATCTGCGTCTTCAACCGAAAGGCTTAAATTCTAGCATCCATGTTGTCTGTTTAATTTGGTCTTATGTTAAGGTTAATTGGTTTAAACATCGGCCCAACACGCACAACTAAGCCGACGATGTGTGTTCCAATAAGAAATTTCGTCTAAAATTAATTTTTGTTTCAGAACTGTTACATCGAGTGGTGCTGTTAAGCGGATCGGGTTTAAGTCCTTGGGCGTTACAACGCGATCCGCTTTCGGCGAAACGGAAAGTGGCGGAGGTTACCGGCTGTCACGGAGACCTTCTCGAAGACGACCTGGCCCCTTGCCTCCGGCTAAAACCCTTGGACGACCTGTTATCCGTGAAAGTGCAACCGCCGAGATTTCTTCCGGGCTTTGCGCCTTTCATCGACGGTACGATACTTGTGAATCCCACGAACCCTCCCCCCACGACAAGCACCGTAACCGTGGCCACCTCGGCGGGCTTCGAGCTCGCCGATTTTCCGGAACGCGACCTCCTGTTCGGCTTAACCAGTACCGAATCGTATTTAGACTTAAGTGCTCAAGATTTAGAGTTCGGTTTTAACGAAACGCGGCGCGATAGAATATTGAGGACTTACGTGAGAAACTCTTACTATTATCATTTAAACGAAATCTTTTCGACGCTAAAAAACGAATACACGGACTGGGAGAGGCCCGTGCAGAATCCGCTGAGCGTTAGGGATGCGACGCTCGAGGTGCTGAGCGACGGACACACGGCCGCCCCTCTAATACGGATAGGATATTTGCATTCGTTGCGTGGCGGAAAAACGTTTTTTCTACATTTTCTACATCAGAGCGGAGAACGGGACTTTCCACAGGTTAGTTGGTGATTTTATTCTATTGTTGATTGTTTGGGGGGTATTGTCTGGGGAATAAGAAGTTACAAATTGGCAGACGAGCTGAAAAATATTTGAATATACGACGCTCGTCACGCCAGTTTTAAAATGAATGAAAATATACCTGTACGTTGGGCGTGTATTAATGTGCAAGCCTTAAGTACACGAAATAATTTCCAAATTGTAGCCGCATTATATATATAGCTTCTGTCTCAAACCTATACGCAATACCACGTCATGCCCAATAACTAAGGGTCACTAGATGATGTGTGCGCCGAGTGCTAGTGTCGTAACTTATTAAGTTCACTCGGCTTCGTAGTTTCTTGTTTCAAAAGGCAGGAAATCTTGTAGAAATGTGCTTTCATCATCAAGACGAGCATAATTACCACCCATAAGCTAATTATTCAATTATACGCTCCAGTCGTATTTAAACGATTTCAATATTGTTAGTTTCAATTTTCAGCAAAAACTCCCATTTTATAGAAAAATGTTTGGTGGAAAATTTTACGGGAACAAAGCAATATATTTATGGAATGTTATCGACGTAATGATTTAACAATGAAAATACATAGTCCGGTTATGAAATCAGAAATTGCAATGCTCAGAATTTCATTAAAAAAAAATTACTTAACGAATATAATTTTTTCGAATACATTCGAACAGTTTTATAGGTGACAATAAACTAATTTACTTTAGTCACAAGAATAAAACCACTGAAAATAAAGTCCGGTTATAAAATAGAAATTGCAATGCTAGTTCGTCTAAATAGAAAACAACTTCCAAACCAAATCAGTAATTCCAATAACAAGAACATTCGCATTTACTCATCAAATATTTTTTCATGTTTAGTAGATACAAAATGAACTTGCCTTTAAATATTCACATTTCGTAGTCGAGCGCTTAATAAGTTGCCTAGCTTTCGCGCCCCTACCGGTGACATTAGTTTTTGGACACAGTGTACTACATAAATTCGAATCGATAATAGATCCTAGTTTCCCTACGTACATTAGAATAGATATATGTATAGTAAGAACATATCGCATTAGTTTACATTAATATAGAACGTATTAATAAACTACGCATTGTCATTAATACAGAACGTTTTCACGATGTTACTAAAATATATCGGATTCAAATGCGTACGTCTATAAAAAAATTAAATAATCAGTTATTATTTAGATAGGTTTGACATTTGCAAAACAAATATTTTAAACTAATTTAACATTTACTTACTGGTGAATTTTACAACAAGACTTTTACGTGCAGGTTTTCTTGTGGATATAATGGTTCTGTGGATATAAATAACGTTAAATTTGTACTTTGATCTACTTTATTGCAGTTATTCGGTATAAATTATTGATTAATTGCACACGAATATTTAATGAAATTACGTTAGTATAACGTTTTGATGAATAAATCCATGTTTCACTCTACTGCAATACAACCTAAAACGAATAATATTTATCAGGTGCAAGTCGCAAAATATTAGATATCTACCATTAACAACAAAAATTGAAGAAATTAAACAAAAATCGGCCAAACTTCTCGTAATTTCAAAAAATATCGAAACCAATAGGTAAATATCGCGTTAATCCTCAAAAAGTTCGTATAGTGCCGAACGTTTAAAAATCACGACCCGAAAAAAACTCGTTCTCTGTACCTTTCTGCGAATAATTAAATTATTCCCGGCGAACGTACAGAAAGTTATTGAATTTCCGTGCGACCGCATACGCGTGTCAACCAAAAATTACATTTTTATTTAATTAAATTTCCGTTGCTTTAAAATCGTTCGCCTATTAATAAATGAGAAAATCAAACGGAGATCGTAGAGGAGAAATCGAAAATAAAATCGGTAAGCAGCAACGAACAACTTGACCAGATTTTTATGTATTTCTGAGCGCGATATCTTGCACAAGCAACACTGAACAATAAATAGTTTTATACTATACACGTGCTATCTAAGAGATGAATAAAATTTTATCGGAAATAAACGGCATAAAAAATATGTATTTGCCTGTACTCGTTTTTTACTTAAACGCGGAATTTTAACTAACGAATTTAAAATTTATCAACTTTTTTAAATAAAATTTGTTTCGCGTCCTTGTCGACAATCTAGATCTCAATGTCGAGGGGCGTAAATTGAATCAACCTATACGTATTATGATATTTCTTTACGTGGTCCTTTTTCTATTTGACGGCCGTCGTATCGAAGAGATTTAAAAGAACTGTCTTTTCTGGCCGCGTTTGAATGATGCAAATATTATTATTATTAGTAGGTATTTAATTGATGCATTTATTTATTTTACAACTAATTGTAAGTAGTTAAACGTTAATCAGATGGCGAGAAAGTTTTTTCAAAAACTCAAATTTTTTCTTGAATTATAATCTGAAGGAAACGGATTATTGTAGAATTCGGATTTTTCGTCTTTGGATAAATACAGGGCGTTTCAGAATTGCTCGGCGCCATTTAAGTCGAAATAAGCAAAAACGTTTACACGTACACCTATATAAACAAACGTCGCAAGCTTGTTAATTAGTGATATATTAAGGGCCAATTGTACGGTTTAAATTGTGAGTTATACTTAAGATTATTTAAACCCATTGCATAATTGACCCTAAATGGCAAAAGATTCAACATATTACTTATTATTAATTAAATTAAAAACGTGCCCGTCAACTCTTCGTAACTAAAGAAGTTTGAAGAGTCTCCTAAATTAACGATAAAATATTTAATAACTTTAAAGTGCTTAACCAGCACGGTATAGTACGTAAAAAAAGTACTAAACATATAAGTAAAACTTTTAATACAACTGTTAAGTAAATAATTAAAATTATGCAATTTTCATAGGAATTGAAATAATTAAAAACTAATTAATAAACACCGTAAATATAGATAATTTGTTAAATTTGTACCATTTAATACCTCAGAAATAGATATATTTGGGGACATATATTTATTTGAACTTTTTTGCATGCTTTGACCTAAAGAACATTCCCTCAAAATACTACACAATTCTGAAACGCTCTGTGTGAAGTGTTTCGTAGAACGTACTTCTTTCTTTTTTGTTTTCATGTAAAACATTTAAATCTATTTAAATTAGAAACGTAAATAGTTTGGCATGTTTTAATATCTTTAATAGTCCTCCAACGTGATGGAAGTTGGTAGAAATATCTTGGTTACTATGTTCTTAATTATTGAAAATAAGTTTAACTTGAAATAATAAAAATAATGTGTAGTGGTAACGTCAAAACATCCCCGACAAAATAGTCGATATACCCACCCACATAAAACGGCCCAATGCAAAAATAACTCCTATTTCAGGGTCAAATTCATTAAACGAAACTCATTCTTATCTCCTCATTCTATTTCTTTTTCGACAACAAATGGAAACAATGGATTCGAACTGTCAGTAGTTTGTCAACCAATAAAAGCACCCCTATAGGTATCAGTTTCGGTACGAGATGAACTTATTTTTAACCCTTTTAGCGCCGGCGACGACCGAAAATGTCGAACCTGACCGTAAAGTGCCAAACGAAACTGGTGTAGTTTGGTTAAGTTATAGTCCGTTCACAAACCAGGTGAAATTGTATATCAAAATTAAAAGAAATAGTAATGTTAATTTTTCATAGAAGCGGCTCATTAATTTTCGAAGTAATATGCACATTTTTACAAATTCTACTAGCATTTTGCGTCTGCGGCATAATTTACAGTTTTAGGTTTCAAATAACAAAAAAACCGCTTGTAGTAAACTGCTTACTTTCTGCTACCTGGATTACCATAGTCGTCCCATAAAAATTTTACGTAAAGTTGTAGGTGAAATAAACATACATAATTGAGTTATTATAAAATATTTAAAAAGTATTTTATTATTTAATAAATATAGCTCAGTTTGTTTTATCATTCAACTTCCAACAAGATATTTTGATAAGAGCATTAATATTTTTCTTGCTAATTTCACTCATTTTTGCAGTACGCATCATAACTATGCCTTTAAATGGTGAATAATACCTTTTTAAATCATCGATAAAATTATTTCAATTGGATCACGTATATATTTGTATTTATCTAAATTTATAATGTTATTTTATTGATATCAAAATACATGCATAAAATATACATAAATGAGTTCGGGGCATTTTACTGAAATACACGCACGTTATTCGTTATCATCATAATCACTGTCGCTATCATCATTATTAACAGAAATTATTAAAGGTTCTACAACCGTTTCGATGATATTATCGAATTTCCAAAATTGGTCTTCAGTTTTAGCAATATGTTCAATACATTTTTTCCAGTTGTCAGCCGTTACATTTTTTAATGCCGTTTGTAATAACATTTTCACAGAACTTAATTTAAAATCCGTGTTATTACGGGCCACTTCTGATTTTACTTGAGCCCATACTAACTCAATTGGATTGAGTTCGCAGTGGTATGGCGGAAGACGAAGAATCTTACTACCGTTTTTCTCTGCTAATTCGTCGATTACATACTTTTTATATTGAGACTTGGCGGTATTAGCTATGGCGATCAACTCTCTTTTCAAGAGGTTTTCCTGAAACGCAACCAATTACATATATTTTCTTTATTCCACGTAGTAGTTGGCAAACGTTCACTAAGTCGCGAATGGTAAGAAGCGTTGTCCATTACAATAACAGAGCCCTGAGGAAGTAATGTAATCATTTGTGAAAAATATTCCTCGAAAACGTCTGCGTTCATGTCTTCATGGTAATCGCCGGTGTTTTTCGATTCAAATATTAGATCACCTCGATCAAGAAAACCATTTAAACTTCCTATGTGTGTAATAATCAGTCGACGACCTTTGCCACTTGGAGGATGAAGTCCTGTAGACCAACCTTCTTGAACAGCCTGGTGATGGGTTTTTACATTTTGGTCTTGCCACGTTTTCGACACCGCGTATCCTTCATTCGCCCAGGTTTCATCTAAATAGTAGATTGGTCGCCCTTCTGCACGGTAACGTTTAATATCCCAAAGATATCTTCTTCTCCACGAAACAATTTCGGCCTTATCAATTAGGCAGGAGTTTCTGCTAGGTTTTTCCCAACAAAAATTAAGTTTCTTTAATATTTTCCAAAGAGTTGTTCTACCGATCTGCGGTAATGTATCATCTTCTTGGATAACTTGAAGCACTTTGTTTAACGTTGGTATTTCTTTATTGAAGTAAAACGAATGTACCTTACGCCGAATAGCGTTTTTCTCGTCTTTTGACAGCTCGATTTTCTTTTTTCCACCGGAAGCGATTGGTTCCTGTATGGCATTATTTTTATCTTCTTTCAATATGTTATATATACTTGTTTTTGATATACCTATCATTTTACCACATATTTCAACACAACCATCCACTATTTCTGACATATGCATACGTCTTATTGCTTTATAGCAATTTAACACCATGATTTTTTCATTAATGGATAACGCACAACTTTTCGCCCGTTTAATTGGAACGTAATCGCACAATAAATTCATTTTCACTCGTGTTGTACAGATCAAACTCGGAACTGAAACTGGAACTGTTGAGACGATGGTTTCCATGAAAGTTATTCCAGGAATGGCTTATTCTGCAGTGTAAACCATGTTTATAAAACTGGGCATAAGTAAGTCATTAGTGCGGCTTTAAAGATTCCGTTAAAGATATTATCATGACTAATTACTATCATAATAGATCTATGTATTCAAAATAATTTAGAAAGTGCACTTTGTACAGAATTTCTTTAAAATATCGGTTTCAAAGAGAAATCCCTCGGTAACGGAAAATTTTACAAAAGATTTTTATTAATATTTTACGTTGTATAAAAAATGAACACGGACGCCTATGAGTTCCCACTGTCAGTTTAATTTACAACTTCGCCTGATTTGTGAACGGACTCTAGATGGAAAATGTTTAAAAATATATAGGGAATAAATTATTGATTAAGTTATTTCAATCATCATCATCATCACCCAGCCAGTATTGTCCGCTGTCGGACATAGGCCTCCTCCAGATCCTTCCAAAAACCCCTATCCTGTGCAGTTGCAACCCAGTTTGTTGAAATTCTTTTCAAATCGTCCGTCCACCGAGTGGGTGGTCTCCCTTGACTTCGCTTGTCAGCCCTCGGCCTCCACTCAATAATCTTTTTTGTCCATCTTCCATCTGTCTGTCTCGCCACATGGCCAGCCCATCAATAGTTATTTCAATATTTGTTGAAAATTAATATAAACAATATAAGTATCTGTGACAAACGCACAACGATACATCGTTGTCGGCACTAAAAGGGTTAAAATAAATTATCTTTACAAATTGGACCTTCGGTTTACAATTTGATTGAATAAAATATGAAAATTGGACATACAAGGTGTTTCAAAAAAATGTCCACGTATGAGGCTTGTTAAAGGAAAGTTAACGCATCCTATAAAATTAATAATGGATCCCTCCCCATTAGTAGTTATCGAGAGAGATAAGCATAACTAGAAAATGTTTAGGTGCCCAGGTATATGTTTTGTATTTTATTTTATTTAGGGGCTAAATTGTCGGTGATTTACTGATTTAATCGCTTAAAGTAAAGGAGTTGGTGCACCGAATTGATCCCCTGTACTTATTGTGGCCTACAAATGCCCATTATACCCCCGCTACAAACGTGCTTATAAAAGCACTGCTTTCGAAAAAAGTTACGAGTGCGACTCCGTGCCGATTGCTAATCTTTTTCAGGTATATGTGCACTGAAGGGGTGTTTCATTTTCCTCCTCGTACACAAGAAACTAACTATTAGTTCCATTATGCGTATAGTACACTTCAGATTTGTAAGATTTTTTTATTTATTCATTGTACCTATCCAGTGGAACGAAAAATCAAAAATTTCAGATTTTTCGGGCTCATAGTTTTTGAGCTATTGATCTTAAAATGTGCAAAAATCGCACAAAAACGACAACATATTTAATTGCTCTTAAAAAACTGTAAGCAACCGAAAAACTTTTTGACCTAGAGAGGCGAATTTGTTTTAAGTTTTTAATGGGCTTTAATTTGATTTGCGACATGACTATGATATTTAAATTTTGTAATGAACCTGAATGCAAACATAGGTTTTTTCCTTCCTAATTTTAGGAGTGTTTCGTGTTTTCTTGGATAACTGACGATTAGTCGTAATAATTAAATCAAAAAATCGTATTATTGTACCTATTGCACAAATGTGATGTCGGCGTCGCCATTTAAAATGTTTCGCGCAGCGTTCATCGTCCGCATACCAAACTCATTTCACGTAATACAAATGCACCGACGCGACGTGCGCGACGCGACGCTCTTACGTAATATATACTTTACAGTACTGGACGAATATGGCGATAAATCTCATTTTTTGTTATTTAAAATATTACGTACCTACGTATGAAAACATGCGAGATAAGACTCTCTACGTAATACGATTGTTGTATTTCCATTTTAACAATTTAATGCTTCGCATGAAAAGAGGGTTAAAAGGATTTCACAATGGTTCGAGCGCATTATCTGATTGTGTTGCAAGCGGCTTATATTTGATTATGTCGGTTTTAGTAATTTTTGCGATAAGAAATATGATTTTCGTTAATGTATTTGAAGAATTTTATCGTAAATTTATTTTTAACGTTCCCTTTTAACCCCTTGACATACGAAAACGTCTGGGAGACGTCATTTGTTTCTTATGTCAAAACAATAATTGACGTGTCTCAGACGTCTTCAACATTCCGTTGCGAGTTGTTGTTTACAGTGCAATCAAAGATCATTTCTATATCGAGAAATTAATAATTCCGCACAGTTTAGAGTTTTTAACGTTAAAAATAATCGAACGGTATGTCCGAAACGAATTTATTTTTCGAAAGTGAGGATGAAGATGCGGCCAGTAGTTCGAGCGAAATTTCTGAAGAGAGTAGTTTATTCCGAAATGTTCGTAAACGAGTAAGACCTTTATCCAGCAGTGATGAATCAGATTCATCAGAAAGTATAGAAGAATGGAAATGGGAAGATAAAGAAAATATTCCATATATAATACCATTTACTGAACAACCTGGTATCGACGCTTTGGTTTTGCGACGATTAGAGTCCAATCCTACTCCTCTTTGTGCTTTCAAGCAAGTACTGAATGATGATTTTTTTGCTATGATAGCAACAGAAACAAATAGATATGCATCGCAAATGATTGCAAATGAGAAAACAACTAAAGGTGAAGAATGGTTTCCTGTTACAAGTGACGAATTACAAGCATATTTTGCACTATGTATTATAATGTCGCAAGTAAAAAAGTCTTCTATAGATATGTATTGGTCAAACCGAGCAATTGTAGAAACACCAATATTCTCAAAAACTATGCCCCGAAAACGGTTTCTAGCTATATCTCACTTTCTACATTTTACGGACAACGAAACGATGGATAAAGACGATAAGCTAAAAAAGGTTCGCAATGTGGTTGATTACTTGAATGAAAAATTTCTTCAGTTATACACCCCTAATGAATCTTGTCGCAATTGATGAATCACTGATGAAATTTCGAGGAAGGCTGAGCTATGTACAGTTTATTGCTTCAAAAAGAGCCCGATTTGGTATAAAATTTTATAAACTTTGCGAATCAAAATCTGGCTATTGTTCACAGTTCAAAATTTATGTGGGCAGAGAAATGGTAAATGATAAGAAAACGCCAGTTTCTCAACATGTGGTGATGAAATTAGCGGAATCGATTTTAGGAAAAGGATATACGCTATATTTGGATAACTGGTATTCATCACCAGCACTGTTTGATCTTTTGAGAAAAAATAACGTGAACGCAGTTGGAACTGTAAGGAAGCAACGTAAAAATATGCCTAAGCAACTTTTTACGAAAATAAAAAGAGGAGACGTACGAACTTTGTCTTCTAATGGCGTATTGTCCTTACATTGGCATGATAAAAAGGATGTCTACATGATCAGTACAAAACGTGTTTCTGCCGAAATGGCAAATACTGGGAAGAAAAGAAAACTGAAAAATGGGGAAGAAGAACAGATTATAAAACCGAAATGTATCATCGAGTATAACAGCGGAATGGGAGGTGTGGATAAGCAAGATCAACTTGTTTTCCAATTATGCGAAAATGTGTAAAAGGATATAAGAAAATATTTTTTTACATGATTGATATTGCTGTTTATAACGCGCACGTTCTATATTCAAATACTCCTAATGCAGAAAAACTAAGAATAGTGAATTTTCGACTTAGTATCGCCGAAGATATGTTATCCACTATATCGTTACCAAATTATCCCAAACGTGGGCGTCCATCACAAGGAACACAAGGTTCGACTCGTCTGCAAGCAAAATATTGGGCACATTTCCCGGAACATATACCTGCTACTGATAAGAAAAAACACCCTGCGAAAAGGTGCATTGTTTGCACAAAACGGAATATAAGAAGCGAAACAACTTGGCAGTGCAAAAAGTGCCAAGTACCATTGCACATTCCGAACTGTTTTGAAAAATTTCATACATTAGAAAATTTAATTAATAATTTGCATCTAATATAATAGTTATAAAATATATTTATTTTTTGTTGTAACACTAAGTTTGACGTTTTGTTATTCAAATAAAGTATTTTGAACAAGATACAAAGCTACATTTGAATGCCATAACAACCGATAAATAAATAGTATTTCTAGACACATTACTTTTGTGTTTAATGATATGTCAAGGGGTTAATTTCGTTTGGCGATGCACGTGCGTGTTCGCTTACGTTGTAGAACGTGGGCTTTTGTTTTGAAATTAGCCGCACGCGGAACACTCCCGCTTTTCTTACATAAATTCGTCAAATCCAATTAAAGAAAATATTGTTAAAGTCGGAACCGTCCCATATTTCGTTATTTTGATGCGTTAGTAAAATGTCTTTACCATTGGAAACGCAAATAAATCGAAATTGAAATTTTGCAGAACATAAATTTAAAAGCGGATCAATCGTGGTGTCATATGAAAGTTGGGGAAAGTTATCGGCCTCGTCTTTTCAATTTTTTTTCTATTTCTCCCACTTGGCAATCTTACCATATCAACCCGCACGTTTTTACATTTATCTTGCGACTATGATCGTCAGTTTAACAATGTCTGGCGTTACGTATATGTACGTATGGGGTTTTAAATTTTTTAAAACATCACCTTGATCCACATCGACAAAGACGTTTGTCAGCAAACGTAAATTTCCAGTTGACTCCACAGAAATTATTTATTGCGATCGTCGAAACAATTTGTGCAATTAACACTCACGCTAATTGCCTCGATGCAGTTTCATTTACGTAGTACTACATTAATATACACTACCTACGCGAGTAAGTAAATTGAATAAATTACTGAAATTGAAGGTTTTCAGTCTCTCGGGGTGCAACAAAACAGCCATTAGCACTGCATTTAACAAATGACTTTCCTATTAACGTTAATAGAATGCATTAGTAAAGTGAATGCTATACTGCGCCATACCTAAATATCTACATTCGTAGCAGAAATTAAATTTTACGTACAAACTTTGATCGAATGTCGACCATTTGTGTAGCCCGAGGAAATTTAATTTTTGTTAGTAAATTTCGTATTGCGTCCCGTTTCATAAATTAGAAAGGTTCGACTTTTTAAATTAAATTAATTTGGACCGTTTAGTACAAGCGCACTCTAAAAAATTGCAGGAACTTAATTAACATAATTTACCTTAGTCACAAAGGGCCGTGTTAATCAAAATTCGAAGCGGGTTAATGCATTAATTGAGGCCTCTGGCGGGAATTATTTCTTCGTCCCCTTATATCACAACGACAGTTTTACAGTTTCGTGAGACAGCAATCTCCAATATATCCTTTTGGGTTGCCTTTGACAATTTTCCCCGGCCTTTTCGCATTCGGAAAATGAAAGGCTTATACTTTACCCGAACAACTAAGAATTTATTAGGGGCGGCTTTTAAATTATCGAAAACTTAGTAATTATTATCTTTCGCGAAATCACTTTTTGATGTAAGTAATTAAAATCCGATTACGTTTGTGCTAGACGAAAAATAATTAAGATAAGCGGTAAAATTGAGCTTTTCCGTCCTTTGTTTCCGCGAAAAATTTGAATCACGCTCGAAACGCTAATTTAATATTTACGTTATTCTGGTATGTTCTTGTTAAACTTGGCGTTAAACTGGCTCTTTTGTTCGAAACTAATATTATAATGAAGTTATAGAATTGAAAGTGAATGTCGGTTATATTTTTGGACTTTTAAAATTAAGTAATTTTACGCAACGATGGCTCTGAAACGCACTAAACAATTTTCATATGTTTAAATACGTACTTTTTGCCGCAATTTTTTTTGCACGATATAACTGTTGCCGATTAATCGAAATAAGGCTTAAAATGACCAGGTAATCAAATTCTCTTAATGATTTATTGATCTAAGTGTTGTAGTTTTTTTTTTAGATAATCGGCGTCCTTTTAAAAGGACGGTGTCAAAATAAACTAGATATGATACATTCTACATTTATTACATTTTTTTATAATACAAACTGCGTCGCGTTTGTTTCTCTTGATGTTCGATTAGTTGATTAACACGTTGACTGCCACGGTACTTTTCAGGATCCCGGCGTAAAAACCGATTTAATTTAATCATATTATATTATTAAAAACTCTAATTATATTACATAGTAAACATCAAAAACATATAGAATGTGGTTTTTTTTGAAAAAAAGATCTTACGAATTATCGCTTAGTTGACTTATTTAACAGAAAGCTGTTCGCGGAAGCCAATTTTTTTTTAATTTTATATTTTATTTTATCGTATTGCAATCTGTTTATACAATAATAAGCAAATATTAGGTTAGGAGTTAATGTGACATGAAACAATGACTTGAAGATTGAAACCCATCGGTTTACAACGGTTTGAAAACCGTGTTGTAGACAAGGAGCTTGTTGGTTAACGATAATTTAGATTTTCTACCAAATAGCCAATAGTGTTTACGGAATTTCAGACCAAGCTGTTTGCACTATTGTCCAGAGGTGCGGCAACTTCCATAGTAATGGTGTTCCAGATTGTATCAAGGTGCAAACCTAGATATTTAACCTCTGTCAGTTGAGTTGGAGGACTGCGGAAGATGCACCTTTGCGTTTTGTAAATGTTATATGAAAGGATTTTGCTTCGTTTAATTTAACGCGCCATTTTTTAGTCCATTGTATTACTACGTCTAGGCTCTGTTGAAGGAGATTTACAGCAACGACCGGATCTGTATGGTTTACCATGAGTACTTTATCGTCAGCAAAAGTAGCAGTGAATGTATGAGGATTGATTGGCATGTCTGCTGTAAAAATGATGTACAGGATGGGTCCAAGTACACTGCCCTGAGGTACGCCGGATTTGACTGGATGTAACTTAGTTTGGTCTTGTCTGTAATTTACCTGAAAGTATCGTTCCTCTAGGTAAGATTTGAGGATAATGTAAAAAGAATGTGGTAAGAATGCTTTGAGTTTGTACAGGAGGCCCGTGTGCCAAACTCTGTCAAAGGCCTGACTATCATCAAGGAAGGCAGCTGTACAGCATTGTCTATCCTCAAAAGCCTGATTTATCGTGTCTACAACCCTGTGCACCTGTTGAATAGTGGAATGATTAGCACGAAAGCCAAACTGGTAATCTGGGATGATATTGTGGTCTTCCAGGATCAGGGTCAGTTTTCTGGCCAATAACTTTTCCAGTAGCTTACTTAAAACGGGCAATAGACTAATTGGCCTATAGGAACCAACTTCGTTAGGAGGTTTACCGGGCTTAGGAATGATTATTACCTGCGCTACCTTCTATTGGACTGGAAAGTAACCCAGCCTCAGGACAGCATTATAGAGCATGGTGAGCATCACTAAGCCCTTGCGCGGTAATTCTTTGGTTAGTTTCCCTGCAATCAAATCATAGCCTGGGGCTTTCTTCGATTTTAGGTGGTGTTTAATCAGTTGTTTGACTTCATTAACTGTAAATAGTTCCATGGGCAGAGCGGGTTGGTATGGTATATCCAGAAAGTCCTGTATTTCTTTTTCCTCATCGACGGTTATTTGAGATGGAATAGGTTGGAAGACATTTACTAAATGTTGAGCAAACAGATCGGCCTTTTCTTGATTAGATCGCGCCCACAAACCATTAAGTTTCCTTTTTTGAATTGATTGATTTTGATTTTGTATTCTTTTCGTTGCCCTCCAAAGGGAATAATTGGTATCTTCTGTTGGGCTGAGCTTCGTAAGAAATTCTTGAAAGCTCTCATTTTTAGCGGCTTTTATGAGTGGAAGCCAACTACGAGTTAATTCGTACACAGACACCTTTCGACCTTTTTAATTTTTTGTTCTCTTTCCTGAGGCTATTTATTCATATTTACACTGATATATTACGAATTTATCCCTAGCTGCGCAAATATGGCAAGTAAACAAACTACGAGTTATCTAATTCTATCAAATCTGGAGTATTCGTGAATATTTTCCGATACTTTGAAGCTCCCGATTTGAACCATGGTCCTTCTGAAACCTAAATGATCTAGATTGACATTATTAAATTCTATACGCATGTCAGGCGTTTTGCTCAGCCATGGGGCAATGGCCAATCGGGGTAAAAAACTATTTTTCCCCTCTAATTGAAGCACGATACGAATTAATATTTTCGTCGGCTCGATCCTTCACGCCACCCATATTTTCATTATATTGTTTTATCATTTTCCACTGCTGTACATAAATCGTTTTTCCTTTTTGGGCACATCTTTTTAACAATGCTGCCGGGAGACGCTCTGGTATTATCCGAACCAATTGTCCCTACACTGTTATCATGCCAGTTACAAATAATGATGTCATTATCTGTAGCTGAAGCAAAATCAAATGTACTTTGTTTTTTTTCTTCATTTCGTTTATTTGAATGTAAAATTGTGCAATGTTTTCCCACTCCGTTTTCGCTTATTGTTCCTGTTCCTTTACATTCTCATAATTTTAGTTCAACAAATGATTGTAGAGAGGTAAATAAGTTGTCAAAATATAGATCATAAGGCATATTAGAGATTTTACGTCGACAAACTGCAATATAATACTAGCGCCTAGTCCCAAATATATCGAAGAACCTTGGTAGGGGTCAAACTATTCGATCCCCGCCTTATGGGTTTTCCTCGAATGAATTGTTTTGCTCCGTGTCAACCAACATGTGGTGGCGCCATCGATTCATCTATGCTGTGAAGCTCTTCGGGAGGCGCCAAATCTAAAAATCTCTTATTTCGAATTTCAAATAATCGACGAAGTTTTGTAAACTTATCGGTGATGTTCAAGTTGGGAATTGTCGTTATCTAGAGCGGTTTCTCGATACAAGTTTATTATTTGAATCTTCCGAATTCACCCAGTACACCTCATCGTCTTGAAACACACATGCACATAACCACTCAGCAACAATATTCCAAATTGTTATACCCTTCGGAATTTCACGATCTTTATCTAGATTGTCTATTTCCTCTGACAATTCATTCAATGTTAAAACTTTTTCCTTTGTCCAATAATAAATGAAAGTTTTAGCTAATCATAGTGGTTTATGCCGCTGTCCTTTATAAAGGACAACCAAATATCTGTCTACATAACTTAGTCATTATCGAATTATACAACGAAGACTACAATATATATTTCTGAATTATAATTTTAAAAATACACATATCAAGTTAGCTATGACGAAAAGTCTTTCGATATAATCACTTACAATAACAAATATAATTCAATTAACTGAAATGTCTATTAATACACGTATACGTTTGCGACATCGTTCAGAAACTGCACGAATTAAGTTGTCGACGTGAAACTGTTGTCCTTTTAAAAGGACGGCTTAAATTAGTTATGGGTTAAATCGAAATTGCATTCGATAAAAAAAAAAGATGTTTTAGTTCCTGCAACAGCTACGAAGAATTAAATTTAACACTTCGATCCACCCCCGAAATCGGAACTTTGCATCGGAAAGCGGATTTACTTGTAATGCCCGCACTTTATTATAACAACCGTCGGTATCTCGCGCCAATAGATTTTCACTTATTTCCGCAACATTTCCCGTATATTTAATCAATTTATCGGTAGCTTTTCGATAACCCGTGTCCTTCGACGAAAGGCCGTTTTGTTTAGTCGAACTCGCGTTCGACAAACTCGAAAACTTTCGCTGCCTTTTAAGTGCAATCGGAAACAAAACAAAACCGAGCGTGTACGTACGTACGCGGTCGCTGGCATTTTCGAAAACTTTCGAACGCCACACGATCGATGTTTACAAAACGATCTGGGCCAATCGCTTCGGCTTTCTAAATTCGAAAGGAAACGAGAGCTTAGTTTACATCGTAAGTATGTTGGACAAAAGTTCGACCGTCGAAAGCTTCAAAGGCTGCATCGTATATTTATATAGCCGATCGAAGCGGAAGCTCTAACTAAACGTTTACGTAAACACATGGCATAAAGGACGATTTGTAATTCTGTATCTAAGCAATTTAGATAATGTTTAATGCGCATTTTTTTCGGCAGAGAAGCGGGAGCGTTAGAGGAGAGGACATTCCTTACATTTTGGGACTTCCGCTTGTTGGAGGAGGCCCGTTTTTTCCTCACAACTACAGCCACAGCGATGCCATTGTTTCGAAAATGCTCATCCATTACGTTAGCAACTTCGTGAGGAAAGGGTAAGTTGTTTTTGTTTTTTACTTATCTATATGTGTTAACTTTAACGACAATTTGAAAGTGAATCGCGGACTGTTAAAAAACCTATTCTTTCCGAACACGAATACGATTTTGGGCCGCGGTAACATCGTGTATTTTAATGTTGTTAAGCGATTTCGTGGAACGAATTTAAAGTAAATTATAAATCGGTCGAATCGATTACCTCGTAACGTTACGATCGGGAAATGCGGGTGGGCCTTCGAAATGTTTATTTTTATTATTTATTCTTATTTACGCGAGGCCGAACATATATTTTGATTTCTTTTGAGCGGCACGGTTATTAAAACGAGTTCAAGAAAGGTGGCGAAACGCGGTCCCGGTAATTTCGAACGACTTCGTTAGGTCCTTTAACGGTTAAAAAATATGTTTAAGACTCTCGATTTTAATCGCGAGCGATGTTAACTAAATTAATTTGAACGCAGTAAAAATATCAACAAGTAGGTCGCTTCGATTTTTCGTTTTCCTTCCGTTTTAATGTAATCGACGGACGTTTAACCGTTAATTAGTGCGAGGCGCAAACTAAAACGGACGAGGACAGTTTTATTTTCAAAAAAAAATCGAAATTGCCGATGACCGTAGGTACTAATTGGCTAAACTGTGTTCGCGCCTACTTCGAAAATTAGAATTACGTACACTCAAAAAATTATTGTACATAATATCAATGAACACCAGTTATTGACTGTTTGATCATTGATACAATGAAAAATTCATTAATACTACTAATAGATGTTCATTTTTTAATTTACATGTTCGTAGTCCCAATGTTATTATGTTCATTGGAAACTGATGAACATATTTAATAGTTTAATGGATATCTTGATTGCTTCGACGACTTTTTTCATCAATCCAATCATTACTTGATTGTATCTACGAATTTCTACATTAACATCGTAACTTAAAGTTTATGAATTTAAAACATCATATTAACGTAAGGTCGTTTTGAAATAATAACTACATTTATCGTATCTATGACTAACAAGGAAGGTTAGGTAGGTGGAAAATTCAGAAACATTTGAAACTTTGCAGGATTGTAGTACTAGTCAACCCTAATCAAGAGCTGTATTCCGTTCGTGTCCTTATTCGGTTTAAGAGGATGAAATCCACCCTTGAAAATTTGAACTTTTTTCGATTTTGCTTATCTCTGGGATAGAAAGAGCTATCGCCAATAAACTATATATTTTTGTAAATGGCTATTCAAGACCTACATTATGATACAAAAATTAGAGATCAAAATTCTAAGGGGTGCCATCCCTGCCCCCAACCCTTAATTATTATCAGTATTTTTTTTGTACTCTGCAATAAATTGATGGATTATTAAAAGAGTTATTCATTAAAGTGTATCACCTTACATTTATTTATTTGTGTTTATGCAATTGCACCCTTTGGTAATAATATCCGAAGCCGCGTATCTCTTAAACAATAAGAAATATCACCAACAAATTTATATTTTTGTAAATAACTCTCCCAGACCTACATCGTGGTACAAAAATTAGAGATAAAACGCCTAATGGGTTTCATTCCTACCCCTAACTCCCAATTATTTTTAATATTTTTGTGTTCGCTGCAATGCATTTTTATAACTTATAGGCATAATTATTCATTAAAACGTATCACCTTAAATTAGTTGATTTATATTTGATCAAAACCAACTTTTGTTAATATCTAATATCCAAAGTAACATTTCACCGAAACTTATCTCTTGAACAATAAAAAATATCGCACACTCCCGGTGTCGAAGTGTGTATATTAACCGCTGTTACAATAATAATATGGATAACTAAAATACAATTAAATATAAATACTAACTAATAAATATAAAAACTAACTGTTACATTCACCATCTCACTTCTATTTGTCAGTTTAAGAAATATTCATTATTCCTACTAATTATTCGCACACTTTAGGGCTTATTATAATAAGGATATTTTTTTGTAAATGTTGTTTATTTACTATATATTTCATACGTCAATAGGTAGGTAATTATTCTCTAGTATTTTTATTTATACGTACATATTATCTATATATTAACAGTTCTAAACTAAATTACAGGAATACAAAATAGCATATCTACACTATATAGATTTCAGTACTATAATATTAATTAGTACACCTTTTCACTTCCTTGCTGGTGAAATTACCTGAATTTTTGCTTGACCTTTCTGTATTGATACTATGTAGTTCATGACAAACTAGTTACACAAGTACACAAACTTGAAAAACACAAATTTCTTATTATTCAAGAGATAAGTTTCGGTGAAACTTTGGATATTATTTACTTATTATTTACTTTGGATATTATATATTAACAAAGGGTGGTTTTGATCAAATACAAATCAACTAATTTCAGGTGATACATATTAATGAATAATTATGACGATAAGTTATAAAAATGCATTGCAGCGTACGCAAAAATATTAAAAATAATTGGGAGTTAGGGAAGGAATGAAACCTCTTAGGCGTTCTATCTCTAATTTTTGTATCACGATGTAGGTCTGGGAGAGTTATTTACAAAAATATATAATTTGTTGGTGATATTTCTTATTGTTTAAGAGATACGCGGCTTCGGATATTATTACCAAAGGGTGCAATTGCACAAATACAAATAAATAAATGTAAGGTGATACACTTTAATGAAATAACTCTTTTAATAATCCATCAATTTATTGCAGCGTACAAAAAAAATACTAAAAATAATTGAGGGTTGGGGCAGGGATGGCACCCTTAGAATTTTCATCCCTAATTTTTGTATCATAATGTAGGTTTTGAATAACCATTTACAAAAATATATAGTTTATTGGCGATAACTCTTGCTGTTCCAGAGATAATAAGCAAAATCGAAAAAAGTTCAAATTTTCAAGGGTAGATTTCACCCTCTTAAACCGAAAAAGGGCACGAACGGAATACGGTTCTTGATTAGGGTTGATTAGTACTACAATCCTGCAAAGTTTCAAATTTTTCTGAAATTTCCACCTGCCTAACCTTCCTTGTAAGTTCACTAATATACAATATAAATACAGTTGATTATGAATTTTTTTAATTCCATATATAGAATAATCAAGGAATATTAACGGCTTCGCAGAAACAGGATAAATTCAAGACAGTGCAGTTTGAAAACTCAAATTAAATAATTGCAAAAAAAAATTATCACGACGTTTACATTAATATTTATGTTAGAACTGTTATAGAAAAATATTTCTAAAAACGGTTTGTGTTTGTTATTACATATCAAATTCCAGAGAAACGTGTACAAATCGATTTTTTTCACCGGAAAAATCGATTTGTATTTCCTATAATCAACAACATTGAACAATAAAGAAGTAATAATCAAATTTTCTATGTAAGTATATTCGAGCGATAATTAATTGAAACATTACAAAAAATAAATTTGCTATAGAAACAATATACATAAACATTGTCCTATTTACAATGTGAAATAGTAACTGTACTCTTTTAATATGAATAGAAGTGTACATTGTAACAATACAAGAATATTCCTTTATTTAATAAGCACATTCATCGATACAATAAACAAACTTTGCATTTCAGTGGAATAATTTATTGAATTTATGCAAGAATATTGATAAAACTAATAAACACAGCTATTATCACTGTAAATCAAATTCATACTGTTTATGTATTAATTTATTAAAACAAAGAAAGCTTGTTCATTGGAGCAGTCAAATTATTCATTAACGTAATGATTTGCATTCGATGTAGCAATGTATAAGGTCATTACGCCAATAAACGTTTATTGGGTAATGATTTCGAACATCAAGTAATCTTTGAACATACGTTGTAATGATGAAATCGTACTTCGGACGAAAATTAATGAATATAATGATTTTTTTTATTGTATTTACGTACTTTTTGGGTTGAGTGTAAGTACAACTCACGTTAACATTCAGAACTTTCTACTCATTCGGAATTTAGAATAAAAAATAAATTTCTGACTTTGGACGTTGACGTTTCGCACGCATGGAAGGATATCTCGAATTACCGAAAAATCTGTTTACGGAACTGAAAACCGAAAAAACGCCGGCACCGAGAATAATCGATAAAAACTAAAATTGAAATCGAGGGAAGCGCGAATTTCTCCGCCGAAATGAAATCGATTTTCACCGATTCTCTCTTATAAATAAATATCCAAAGCGTTTGTTTTTATTGCTTGTTTACATCGCCTTACTGTTTCTTTATCAATCAACAACTCCGAGTGAGAAAGGCTAAAATAACGTCGTCGCCCCGTTTCGTTTTACTTCGTTGTAAATCCGTTCAAGGCTCAAAGGCCAGCTCATAATTTAATTGTATTTAATCCCGTTAGCCATTCATAAATTTCGCGCCCCAACAAATTCTTCGGTCCTTTTAGCGTCGAATCTATAATTAAATTAAATCGTTCGTTTAACGCCCGATTTTTCTCAACTTTTTCCGAATCCCTTAATTAAATTCGTTTTTATTTTTTCGACAGGCAAATTATATATATGGTATTTAGGTAATGCGCGCGTTTCGTCGGTTTATCGGAAGGTTAAAACCGGAGAAGGCTGCCGCGTAAATCAACGCGAGCACTAAAGCAAATCCCGTTCATTTTAATTTCTTCTCTAGTTTCGTTTAAAAGGTGGAGTTGGGTAGATAATGAATGTTCAACTTTTTTACTTTCTCGCCGTAAAGCTCTTTACGGCTGAAAGAGGGATGTTTTTCGAAAAATATAGACGACATTCACCCGAAAGTCTAGACATTAAACGGTTGCGAGCCGAAAATCGTGTTTTTTTAGCCGTGTAAGTTGATCTTTCTTGACGCTTCAAGAACAACTGAAAGACTTTAATACGAAAATTTTCGGTCTTTTGAATTTTTCGATGTTACTTAAGTGCCTTGGCATCGTCGTAACGTTAAATACAGGTGACAGGTCTTTCGTGTTATCAGTGTGACAAAACAAGTCTGCTATATATTGATAAAATTTACCTAAGTGTATCACATTTATTTGACGCACAGTGTACTAGCGGAATTTTTCGCAAAATGTAGATATGTGAACATTATACCGAGTGCACTGGGTTTTACGAATTTGTTGCCCTAGTAATCAAATAATTAATTTAATTATTTGTGTGGCCATATGCGAAGCGTATTTAATAATTAAAGCACAATGTTCAACCATTCATTAACAACATTCTGAATTTTAAATAGATTTTTTTTACGGAAACAATTCGATAATTTTGTTAATTAATTTAAACTTATGTTAGAAAACTTTATTTTATCATGCACCTTCACGTGCCATTTAACAATTTTCTCCACGACTATTTAATAATACAGTTAATATTGCATTTTCACTTGAATAATGATATTCATTATTCCACTAGCGTAATAAGTCACCTGAACGTCAAAACGCAATCCGCAAACCTGCATAATATGAGTGTGCTATGAAATGCGCGTAGCGTCTGACGCAAATGTCAAAATAAATTATCAATTTTAAAGTTTATGAGTGAATTTTTAGTTTCCTGTATATATATATATTTTTTAATAGTCGTGGAGAAAGCATATTATTCCTACTCGCGCATGCTCGTCTTCGACTCGTGCCGGTCATAATCCTCGTGAATAATAACCATCATTATACGCTCGTTGTAGAATACACTATTTCGCGCAACGTTATAAGAAACTCGTTTACAATAATTCCCAAGATTAATTATCAATCGGCAATTCTTTCGCAAAGCCGTTCCACACGAACTTCAATTCAAATATGTAATGAATGCGAACGAACTAAAAAAAGATCTTGCCTGTTCTTAGAAACTCAATTTGCGATAGGCAGCGCTTTTAGTAAAAACTTCTTTTAGTAGTCGAAATAAATAAATTCCCTTTTAATGTAAAGTTCTTTTTTCTTCTAAGTTCTTTAATTCTAAACGTTCTTTATACCTGCCGGTTTTTTTATATGTATATAATTGAAGCACAGGTTGTTTGAATCTACCTCGTCGTCCTTAATAATACCCAGTTATTTAGAAATCATAGTTAGGGCCGTGCTTTTCATCTTCCATTTAATTTAATTGACACATATTTACTATATAAACGTTTGTTCGAACAATTGTTTCTATGATAAAAAATTGTCAAGTAAATTTATTGGTAGATGAAAAGAACGGCCCTTAATTTTATAAATGAAACGTGATAAAAATGTAACTTACTGTACATGTTATGGAATAATCGACTGGATAAGTGCTTCTTCGTTTATGGTGGGTGGACATGGTGGAGGAGTGCAGTGGGCATTCCACGGGGATGTGTCGGACGCTGGTTTAGAATTTGACAATGAACACATATTAGCTTTGTTGGCTTTGCAGGAGGCATTCCTTTGTAAATTTATAGTGTCCTATTCTCAGTCTTGTGATAATAATTTACTCCCATGATTTTGCTTTGTGAGACGTTGCCAGGGGTTCGAATACGGTTTTAAAGAGTCACTAAGCATTTGGCCTTTGTATTTATGTTTTTCGTCGATGTTGTTGTGACCTTCTCTTCATCTAGTTAAACAAAATCGATTTCGTCTGTAAATTTAAAATTGTGGCAGTATGTCCGTCTTAATTCATGCAATAAATTTATAGAGGTCGCTATTTGTTTACGACTTGAAAATGTGGTTATCTAGCTAAAGACTGTCAAGGTAAACATGGTTTACAAATCGTGTACAATTATATTCAGGATAATCAGCTTTTATTAAATTTCTATTTATTTCAATTATTTTTAACAAGCGATTATTACCTTTAGATAATGAACATTTGACTTGCCTACCTACAATTGGAAATGCGATAGAAAACAAATTTTTATTTTAATAACTGAGTATTTATTCCAGACATTTAACTTTAAACAAAAAGATATATACGCGGACACGTGTATATATCCACGTGTTCGCGAACAAACTGAACAAGAGGAAAATTTCCATTTGATTTTATGTAAACGCGTCATTCTATGAACGTGTAAAAGTTTTTGTCGAGGTTTTTATTTTGCATAAAAACACTAATTTTCCAGACGAAGTCAAATATCATTTTCGTTACTGAGAACATTAACGTTATTGGGACCAAAAACGCCAACGCGATGTAGTTTTTTACAATTGGTGACATATTGAAAATTTATTCATTTGAAGGGAGGTCTGTCAGGTTTGCGAGTTAGACCACGATAATTCTAAATAATTGATATTTCTCTAAAGTCTAATTCTATTTCTCCAATAAATTTTATCAAGTATCAAATTTATCAAAAATGATTAAAACAAAAATTCAATTGTCTGCCACCGGTTGGATATTTCCCCACCATATTATCTCTTAAACACGTTAAAAAATTTTAGTAGTGTTGTTAAGTAGGTTTTTGTGCGATGGGAGCTTAGGCTATTACAGGGGTCGTAGTCGAGTTTGATAAAAAAAATATGCAAATAATGACCGAAAATCTTTAAAATATGTACTTTTTAGGAAATTGATTCTAAAATTATGTATTTTTTATACAGTAAAATTATTTGAATAATCACTACTTCTGCCTTTATACCGCAGAATAAATTTACTCTATTTTTAATTTAAAAACTATTCGTGTGCCCTTAAGCATTGCAAAGTTAACCTATTACAAACCATAAATCAGATAAAAGTTTAATCGCATTTTTATGTGACCGATAAAATACAAAGCAACTAATAAAACATGTGCACCGCCTACTTTCATAGCTTATCCGAGGTCGAAAAAAGAAGTGAATGTTTTTATAATAAAAACGGGATTTCCTAGCCTCCATGTAATAACTCGAACGCATTTATGTATAGAATTCTGGCAAAACCGCTTCAGATCTTTCGTGTTCAGAGCGGTAGTGCTTGTTTCAGTAGTTAGAATTTTAAATTACGTCGTCGTATTGTTTGTGTGTGCGAGAAGTGCTCGTTCGATTAATAAGGCCTGTTTGCGTGTGAGTACGCGAATGATGTGTGTTTTGTTGTGTTCACTAAAAGAATTAATACGACGAGGAAAGGTAGGATCTTTCGTTGTCGACTAACTCTCCGTGTATTTATAAAGTGTAAATACATGGACTTTTAAGCTCTAACGCAATTTTTTTGAAAATAGCGCTTGATGAAGCTCTTGGATATGGACTCGATTAAGGTCTTGATTAGGGCTACCCCCAAACATTCAACGGTCCAATTTCACCTTACGTAGGTATAGGTATATAATAATACAAGTTCGCAGTCAATCTACGCTGGAAATTGACGATAGAGGGAAAACGATAGGAAATACAAAGAAAAATTTAGAAGTTTCTCATTTTTTCTTGTAGTCTGTTACAGACAAGTGGCAGTCGCAGCGGCAGCAGTGTTAAGCTAAGCGTCCACTAGTACCATCCCTTAAAATTTTCACCCCTAATTTTTGTATCATAATGTAGGTCTTGAACAGTCATTTACAAAAATATATAGTTTGTTGGCGATAGCTCTTGTTGTTTCACAGATAATAAGCAAAATCGAAAAAAGTTCCAATTTTGAAGGGTGAATTTCGCCCTCTTAACCCGCGTAAGAGCACTAACAGAATACGGCTCTCGGTTAGGGTTGACTAGCACTGCAATCCTGCAAAGTTTCAAATATTTTCCGAGATTTCCACCCTCCTAACCTTCCTTGTAAGATGGATTAAAATAAATAAAACTCCGGTTAGGTACTGTTTTTGTAAATTAACGTTGTAGCTAAGGAACGAGGGCTCAAATTAAAAAATTTGGCCATTTTGAAAAAGGGTCGATTTTTCATTTTGACAAAATACGACACATTTTTCCAAAACAAGAAAAATATTTAAAATTAAAATTTGTAAAAAATGCGCGACGGTTCGCGAAATGAGCGCAAATGTTTGATTTAAAAATGCTGGAAATTGTTCGAATTATTATGTTGTCTGTGTTGAAAAATGTAGTTGCAAGACAAATGCGTTTAGAAAATGAAATTTTTTATAACAATAATTTTACGTTTATATATTTTTTTTCACTAAAAAAATTTCATGTTCCACCGATTTATTTAGATTTTGCGACGGTATATTCGTCATTTTGTATCAATAATTTTGTTTTTTTAACCACAAATTCATATTCAACAATCCCGGACACCATAAAAATCATATTTTCTTGACTATAAAACTTCAATAATTCTATAAATTACTACTTATATTTTTAATATTGTCACTTTTTCTTCGAAAAAATTTTGAATTTTAGAAATAGCGCTAATTTTTAAAGGAATAAACTTACGATTTCTCACTATTACAAACTCGATAAAACAAGTTTTAACGAAAATCCGTCCAATATAACTGAGTTCCGAAGTTTTTCATTTTGCACGTCTAAGAACACTGGACTGATTATGAACCAACCTCATCAAGTGATCGGGTGATTTAAAACCCATTTTTTAGGGATCGTTAAAACGAATAATTTCGAAAACGGCATCGATAAAAAATTGTCGAGAAGTTAACTCCATTACTGAAGACGTTATTGACGGAGTTTTACAAAATGTGTCAAGATTGAGGGTTTTCAGTTTGAATAAAATAAATCGTTTTGTTAAATTAAAACTTACAATTATATAGGTACACATGCAAGGAGAGAAGGTCAGGCGTGGGCTCTCGAAATTCGGCCAGTGTTGCATATTGAAATAACGAAAACAATGACAAGGGTGAGATTCTGGGATTCAAATCGTCTCGTGGGTACTACGAATGACATAATGGTTGTAATTAAGTTAACGTCGTCGACTTGCTGCGTCTGTTGTGCGCACGACAGGCTTTTGCCATAGTTATCGCTGCAATTTGTAACGGTGATGAGGCCCATGAAATGGTTTTGACAACAAATTCTTGTTCTGCGAGTTCTGCGACGTACAAACACACCCGAATTTCGAGAGGTCGCCCTTGACCCGCTCCTTGTTAGTGTTTTACGCAGTTGGTTATTCGTTTTCAAGCATTTTTTATAAGTAGCGATTGCTTAAAATGTTTATATGTACTTATATTTTTAATTTTCTCATTATTTAATGATGATATTCGATTTTTCTCTTGAAAATTAGTAGTTCCGGACAAGGTAAAACTTTTATAAAGAATAACATTTTTTTTTCCATTTCGTTCGTGTCTTTTTTCGTACATGTGTTGCATATCGTTTCCACTTCGGTGCTTTAAATTTCATTGACATTCCATTCACGTGGAATGAAATGATATTAAATTAGGTATACGTTTTAACCCGTAATTGTCATTATCTCTTGTCTTTTTTCCATTCCAATGAAACGGAATGGGTTCCAACTAGTTCATAACAACTTTTAATGAGACTTTTAATCGCTCTCGAAGAAAATCGACAAGTGCGGTAGGTAATTATCGAATTTCAATTATTGTTCGATATTCTAATTGTAGTTAATCAGTAGTTATAACTGTTAAAAGCATTTTAAACGATTTCTTGTAATTACATAAATTAAGGTTTCTACGATATTGAATTAACTAGTAGCGATTTCCTTTACGAAACCCGTCGTCGATAACCGAATAAAAAATATATTTAGCTTTAAAATATACAAATTATTGCCGCAATTTTTAAAATTCAATTTCGAGAGTCTAATCGACAAAAATTGCAAAACTGTTTAATTTTTTTGTAAGTAAATACGGTTCGGTAAGGACGAAATCAATTAGAAACCAAATCAGAGACGTCCTCCCTCCCCGACCTTATCTTATCTGAAACTACGTTATTATCCTTCATGGTTAAGTAGACCCTAAAATTATTTATTGGGGCAATTGATAAGCAAATCTGTTTCTAACCAGATACGGTAAGGCTGAGCAACGTTTACTATATTAGCGTTATTAACTCGAACGACAACATCGGCGTATCTTATTGTTAAAACCGGGCGAGAAAATAAATCTGAGAGCTTTCAGATGCTACCGAAAATGAAAGCGGCGTAGAAGCAACTTAAGCCCACCAACTCTTGTATTGTTTTGGGAAACCGACAGAGTGGATATCAGCTCTAGGCTCGGTGATAAATAATCCTCTTTAAGTGCTTCATTAGTAGCGCACAGCGAGGGTTTAAAGTTGATCTTGTCATAATAAGGGAATGTTTAGTTCTATTAACATATTTAGGACGAACTTTTTTCATTCTAATTTAAATTAATGTGTAAGGGTACTACTTATACCTGCTTAAAGTTTTGTTTTGTTTAAAAATTACGTTTTCGTTTTTCGCGTGCTACGTTTTGTTGCCATTTATCGCTCTACAGATAATTTTACGATCGCGTTATTGCGTATTATTATTTTGTTATTCGTTCGGGAGAGCGTATTCGAGCTTCTACAGCGTTTCGGATTGTAAATTCAATCAGATGTATGTTTTTTAACAAGTTTTCCCTTTGCATTATAAAAGAAATTTTTTACCACAAATCTGTGGTAAGTGGTAAGTTGCCATTTTGTTCGAATAATCATCGAAGTGTTGATTAGGAAACTTGAAACTATGTAATTTGTATACGACGAACAACTTCTGCACGCGGTTGCTATATTGGTTGCTCTCTCCCGTGTCGTTTATCATTTTTATCACGCTGGAATTTTCCTTGGACCATTTTTTTCGAGGTTCTGGGCTTTCAGTCTTTAATTATGTGCCTATATGTTTTCTCCAATCTCTTCGTTCATCTTCTGTGGTAACCTTAATAAGGCAGTTTTCAAAATTTAACACTTTCGTTTAGGATTACCTGGTCTTAACGTTTCCTCTCGCGTTAACGTCTAATTAATAACTGATAAACTCCCAATTCGCCCACGTACATATTTGATACTGATAAATATTCGCCGTTCAAGGCGCAATCCGAAGGGCTTCGCGTGAAAAAGTCCTTAAATGCCGCTTTTTCGCGTTTCAAGATAATTAACATTTTTAACTTGAAAAGTACCGTTGAAACTTTATGCTTCGTCTTTTGGACAAACCTTTGCGCCGTTATAGTTGTTTTTACAACTTCTTTAGATAGAGGCCTTAATTTAATACTGCGGAAAAATAACATTGTAGGTACGCTCAAATATCTTGGGGACTTTTTAGTGATAAGTGCACGTGGAAAACTTGGGCACTTTTTACGACTTATTGCACGGAAAATTTGTTAGCAGCATATGAAGGTATAGCCGATAGTGCACAAAATGGTGCGAGAAATTCAAATTGGCAAAAATGTCACTTAGGGACTTTTTGCACGAAGCCCTTCAGTTAAGTACAGCATGTTAGCGTTCAGTTGTTAATAAAGCGTTATTTCTACATCGATTTAAGTAGACGTACTTAAACGAGTAAACGGGAGAACTTTCAACCTCTTATAGAGTACAGTAAAGTTCGTAGAATGTAGTTTGAATCATTCGGTTTGTAATCACATATATAATATGTTATCACATTAAAATTTCAAAAAGTATTTGAACTGCCATACATATATTTTGCGCTGTGCTCAATTTCTAGATTATTAATGTTGCTCGGGTTGTTAGTCTCTCTCGCCAATTCTGCAATAAAGATTTATCACAAATAATTTCGCTCTCCGTTTGTTAATTACGCTTCACCCACGTTTGTTTTAGTATGATTGATATTTACTCGTTTTATCCATTAATTTCCGTGCGGATTTGGTAGACGCTAATAGTTTGATTTTATCTGTACTCCTTGACGGTTCGAATAAACATATTTTAGTTGCGAGCATTGTCCATTAAAAATAACGTCGTCGTCGGAAAGGGCCCCTAGTGTTTTCTTCTGTATACACTGGCATTTAAATTCAATAATGCTCATTCAATAATTCACAATTAATTCTCTCGATACTTGAAAAGGACCTTACGGGTTTTTATAAGGAGCTGGGCCCAACTGAAGATAGCAATGAACCATATACCGTTTGAAAGCCCTCAACGAGTACTACAACGTAGGTCCAAGCATAAGTCACGAAAACGGAGTACAGCATTTTTACGAGCATTCAAATGTTTTATATCGGTTTTGTAACTAAAGACATTCATCGATAGAATTCATGAACAAGTACTCATGAGTTATATACCATCGGAAAGTGCGCTTCGAGATCTACACGATGGTGTTAAATTCAACGTCCTAGGTGCTGGTACAAGCACACTTTCAATGCTTTAAATGGATTTTTGTTTTGTGCTGTGGTTGCTTTCGCATGCTTTACCGACCAATTCGTATGCACCACCAGCAATAAACATCGCTAATTAGTTAATTTAAGTTAATGTTACGTTAACTTAAGCGTGTAATATCTATCACATCAAGTACTTTTTTGGTTTACAATTATTTCTTTCGTCTAGACTTATGCAATATGTACTAACTCTATAATATAAATAATTCATTTAAAGCATTAAAAGTGTACTTGTACCACCAGTTAGGTCGTTGAATTTATCACCATCGTAAAAATCTCGATGCGCGCTTTCCAATGGTATATGGCTCGTGAGGGTCCGTCGACGTATGCGTGTCCTAGACTGGTTACAAGTTGCTGGGCCCGCATAAAAATTAATTTAAAGCATTAAAAACGCCTTTGTACCACCAGTTAGGACGTTGAATTTAACGCCATCGTAAAGATCATAGAAGCGCACTTTCCAATGGTATATGGATCGATAGGGTCCGTCGACGTATGCGTGTCTTTGACGGAATATACGTTGCTGGGCCCGGGCAAAAATTCATTTAAAGCATTAAAAATGTACTTGTACCAGCAACTAGGTCGTTGAATTTGACACCGTCGTAAAGATCTCAAAGCACACTTTCCAATGGTATATGGCTGCTGAGGGTCTGATGACATATGCGTGTCCTAGACTGGTTACAAGTTGCTGGGCCCGTATAAAAATTCATTTAAAGCATTGAAAGTGCCCTTGTACCACCAGTTAAGACGTTGAATTTGACACCATCGTGTAGATCTCGAAGCGTACTTTCCGATGGTATTTAACACATAAGTACTTGTTCACGAATTCTATCGATAAATGTCTTTAGTTACAAAACCGATATAAAACATTTGAATGCTCGTAAAAATGTTGTACTCCGTTTTCGTGACTTATACGTGGACCTAAGTTGTAGTACTCGTTGAGAGCTTTCAAACGGTATATGGTTCATTGCTATCTTCAGTTAGACCCAGCTCCTTATAAAAACCGGTAAGGTCCTTTAATAGTTTGTTGTGAAACGCGTCATAACGGATTAAGAAAAAGGAAAAAGAAGAAAATGAAGGCGATTAACGCTGAAACACGTTAACAAAATTTGGATAATAACAATTAATTAGTTCAAATTATATACACGACCTAGTTAACTTTGTTAGGTAACTAAATAATTTTATCACTTTGCACGAACAACAAATCGACCAATTAATCGCCTAATCGGCGGTTAACCAATAGTTTTGGTATTCAAAATATTATATTATACACACGTGGTTATACCATCGCAACAGTGTTCTATAAGTTACGACACGCGTTTTATAAAACAAAACGGTTGGTTGACGTATCGTTTGTCGTTTTTTTTTCAAATATCGGACGATTTCCGGTTCATAAACGCATCGATTTTTGGTCGGTTGGTGCAACCCGCCCAATTGACGTTTGCAAAATTCTTCAGACATCTCTTTTATTATCAGTCTTTTGTTAAGGTGTTTTAGAATTCAATCGTCTTTTGTTAAGGTGTTTATCTATCTCTTAAAAATAAAAACGCAAGACTGTAAACACCCTGCGTATATAAATAGTATAAAAAAATTTTATACTCAAATGAAGCACTTTCGTCAAGTGAGAGACAATATAATAAGATTTTCGTAAGAAAATTCAATGGCGCCTTTGTTTCTGACGTTACAAGTAAACTTGATGAAATTAATAACTAATTTGCCATTTTTCAAATCATCGATTGATGAACGTAAAGCAGTTATATCGGGGATCTTTTGGTTGAATAAGGGATAGTCTTATACGACTCAAGAACTTGAGGGGTTACAATTAAAAGCCCATATATTATTATTATTATTATAATCATAACCCTTTTACCTTTTAGGTGTCGGGTATACATTGTTAGTTGCATTTTGTACATTTGTATTATATTTTATTTCTTATCTATAATTTTTTCCACTCTTTTCTGTTTTTGCTAAGGTTGTTGCTTCTGTCCGTGTTTTCTCTTTATCTTGTAGTAATTTGCTTATTTATTGGTTCCATGTTTTTCTTGGTCTTCCTCTTTTCTTTTTTGTTTGTGGTTTCGCTTCATAAACTAGTTTTACTTGTCTACTATTATTCATTCGTTGTATGTGTCCCCACCAGCTAAGTTGTCTTTGTTCAATGAAATGCATTAATGGTTGTACCCCTAATTCTTCTCTTATTTGTGTATTTCTGATCTTATCTTTTCTGGTCACTCCCAGTACTAGTCTTAGGAATTTCATTTCGGTGGTTTGTATTTTTCTTTTTTGTCTCTTCGAGAGTACCCACGATTCATAGCCATAAGAAGCCCACATATATATTAGGTGTACAACTTTGCTTCCGCCGTTTTTTTCCGAAATTCGAGGCTTTATTGTAATAAACTGGTTATACATTTATGATTCAAAGTATTGTCCATCGCTGGCCACTACTTTCTCCCATCTTTCGAGGCAGCGTACGAATCCGCGTTGAAAAACTGGTCATCTTTGAAGCGATCCACGAATCGATCCAATTTTTACTTCTTCATAAGACTGGAAGTGCTGGTCATCCAGGCCGTGTGCCATTGATCGAAACAAGTGATAGTCCGAGGGAGCAACGTCTGGAGAATACGGCGGGTGGTAGGACTTCATTTCAACGTTTCCAAGTATGTCTTGACCACTTTCGCAACATGGGGTCGAGCATTGTCATGCTGTAAGATTACTTTATCATGTCTCTCGTTGTATTGAGTCTTGCTCAGTAATGCCTCATTCTGCATCTTCGAAAACCTTCTTCTTCACGCCATGCCGGTCTTCGACGTCAAAATCACCGTTCTTGAAGCGTTGAAACCACTCTCACGTTCTTTCATATAGCGGCCTCACGTAGGTATTTGAGAGCATTCGATGAGCCTCAGCCGCTAGATTTCTTCATATTAAAACAGAAAATTAAAACCTCCGCAAATGACGAGAATTTGGCTCGTAAGCTGACATGTTTAATCGAGAATAACTTTATGATGCAGACACAAATCGACTAATATTTCGATGGCGTTATATTTACAAATACCTAATCTTATTGTATGACAGCTACGATCTATTTATTTTGACTACCACTTACCGCTACAGCCATTTATTGCAAAACGGCGGAAGCAAAGTTGTACACCTAATATATAATTATAATATCACACAAAGTCAAAACGAAAAACTCTATTGTGCGAATTAAATACTAAAATAGAATAAAGACAGTTTGATGGAATGCAACAAATTCCCGTTATTTCCGTTAAGTTTTATTTTATTAGTTTTAGTTTTATTCAAGAAGTGCAAACGTTGTCTGTCGAACAAGACAATCCAATAGACTTGTGACTTACAATTGAAGAAAATTTCAACAAGAACATTTTTGTCGCCAAAATCTAGATAAAAACGAGCGAAACGATTTTGTCCAAAGTTCGCCAAAATTACTCTTACGGAAAACCCTATTTTGAGAGCGACAAAGCATATATTAATAGAAAAATCATATAAATTTCTAACAGCCACGTCCTTCCTTGTTTAGAACAATAAAATGAAAAATCGAAAGACCCGGAAGTTTTGTAGTAATTGTAGGAACATACAATCACTTTACCTATGTCGGCGCAACAACAATAAAAATAAATACTGCCTCGCGAAATTTAAAAATCGCCAATTAAATTTCTCAAAAAAAATTTTGTTTCGCGCGCATCGACATTCTCCGCCCCGAAACGTTCATAAATGTGGAACGAATATGTGGTACGTATGCAATAATTGATTTAATTGTGACCGAAGCGATTCCCGGTCCATTAATAAAATGCACGTTATATTCGCGTTTACAAATTAAATTAATTAAATGTTGTACTGGAAAATTAATCTGACGCAACACGCGAGATTAACGAACGTCGACAACCAGAGCGCCATAGCGCTCGTGGTATTACGGAACTGTGCAAATGTTAGGTAAAGGTGTTCGCTTTAAATATAAAACGACTCGGTACGCAACTGGATTTACTGCATTATTAGATACGGGGCGATGGGGGGTATTGCCAATTTGGTGGTCAAATACGATTTGCGTTGCTGTGTTAATTTCGTTCGTTTACCACTCTGCCATTAAGCGAAATTGTGGACGTTTTACCGTAAAATCGTTTTAATTTCGTATCCTCTTGGCAAGAGGGGAAATGCGGGAGAATAGAAAACCCGTCGATATCAAAATGTCTCTTGAAAGTTTGTTTTACGTGCTCGCCTATACTTAGAAATTTAATTATTTTTTTTGAAAATACTTGAAAAACTTGACTACCTGCTTATGTGTCAATATTAATGTGCGCCAGGGCCGGCTTCAAAATCAATTGTGAGGTTAACTACTGTAAATTAAAACGGAGTTAAAATCACGATTACGTCAAAGTGTCGCCATGATAGATGACCGACTTTAATTATTAAACTTGTCTTATTTTCTAGACACAACCGGGGCGAGGGTTGTAGTTTAGAAGTTGGATGTTCGAATTAAATTAGATTATAGAATACTATTCGGAGCGGCCGCAATCTAACATTTAACGGATTAGCGGTTGCATAGCGTCAGCAAATAAGTCAGTTCACGGACGGTTCGAAAGCGCGAGGATTATTATAAGAATTCGCGTTTCTCTGAAATAGGTATTAGGGCTTTGTATGTTAATAGTTCTTCCTTAGAAAAAAATCAAGATCCCCCCCTAAAGGTTTTTGTAAGAAAACGAGATTTTACGGAATTTTAGTTCGACAAAGGGATAAAGATGTTACGAGATAATAAAGCGTTTGTTTTTTTATGGGAAATAAACGACGCTTAGTTTAGAACTTGCGGTTGGTTTTACTGGAAAATTAACTAATTGTTAAATTAAAGCTTTTGAAATTGTATTACGTAATATGTTGTAAATTTGTTTTGGATAGTTTAGATTCGGTTTAATAGTTGGAAATTGATTTGTTGGATTACTTACAAAATGTAATGGCGACACTGAATTACGAAACTAATCGGTTAATTTCAACTTTTCATGAAACGAAACTAGGGAATTTGTAGTTATACATTTACATATACAGGGCGTTACAATGGTAACGCTCGTCCTTTCGATAATCGAATCGGTAAAGCAAAAGAAATCGAAAATTGAGAGTGGCAAAATTTCCAATTGGCCTTTCTTGCAGTTTCATTGACAAAAAATAGCAAAACGAATTACAAAAAAAGGTAATATGTTTTCTCTTGCGCGGTGTAATGTATATACAGTGTGTTTCACTTTCAATAAGGGACACCTGAATGACTTTCTCATTTTTAAAGCAATCGATATAAATTTTTTTTGCATGTTTCAAAGACGCATCTTGCTGTGGCAATTGATTTTTTCTTAAGATCAAAACCTAGCCGACCGTGATCGAAATGAAAACTAGTGTTTCACAAGTAAAGTGACATTAACGATTAAGATAGAACAAAAACGTTGTCGCAAATCACAAAAAAATATCCAAATACGAAGTTTCGCTGAAAAATTTTCATTATTGTAGCGTTTCGACAATTTTATTCAAATTAGACAACAGGTTAACGATTACAAAATTTTAAATAAGGTCTTTTTCGACTAAATTGCCCCGAAGACGAAAGCATTTTTCGTTTTGAATGCGACATGTCCGACTTCGTCGAAAGTGAAGCAAATGTACACGCTTTGAAACGTTTTGCGCATTTTTTAAAAAGTTTCGGTACACGATGGCATTTTCAAAAGTTCAAGTTTCAAATTTATGACAACAGCTGTTACAACTTTCGACCCCCGATTGTAGGATTTTAGGGTAGATGGCACTTAGTTATAATTATAATTTTCTTTTGGTGATATTTTATTTCTACAAAACTAAAAAAATAAAAACGGAAACAAATGAAGTGAGTGCCCATTTATACCGTGGGGCAGTTTGCAGATCTCGAAAATTCAATTCGCTTGTACATTCAGATTCGGTTTTGTAACGAGTGACGAATTGGGGCTTTTTAACAGCTCATTTTTATTTATTTTATTATTTTAACATACCGCGTTGTAAAATAATAATAAACGTGCACCGTTTTACTAGGAATTTCTAAAATGCCGCGAGTTCTAGCAATAACTATTTCCCTTTTTGTTTTATAATGCTGATAATGATGGAATTTCTAATACCTTCGACGCGGTGTTTGTTATCAAACTTTTGCATTACAGTCTTGATTTTAACTAGTCTTTCGTTAGCGTCGTTCGCGTATAGGTGTGTCAAAATATAAATTCGTATCGTTATTTATATTTCTCGTTTAAATTAAAATAAAACGGGATAAACGGGACTTTTCGGTTGTTCTCTAAATAGAAGTTTGTGCCGGAATTAAACTACGAACCGCATATCGTACGTGATGGTGTTTCCAAAACAAAACACACCAGAGTCCGAGCTTCGACCGAACTGATTGTAAGTTTTTTTTAACGTTATATTTTGAATTTTCTATTTCGGCGAAATTTTAAGAACTGACGTTCTAATTTTCATTTCGTCGAAACGACGCCGACGTACCTATAACATGCAATTTTATAAATTACCTTCGCTGCCCCATCGAAGGAGAAATATTAATAAATTGCAGCAAGTCTCTTAGAAAATTGTTACGCATTTGATTTCTTTTCCGCGTGCCGCAAAGTGCCACTTATTATTGATATTCCGGTCGTACAATTTTCAGGGACGGTCGGTCGCTATCCTCACGAACGTCTATACGTCACTAGGGGAGAAAATCGAGTTTCTCTCTTACACGTTTTTAAATAGTATACATATGTATGAAAAAATTTGAAAGTAAAAACGAAGTTTTTTATTTATTGATGAACTGAAGATCTTCTCGTTCTCGACGCGCTTCGGCGATCCCCGACTTATTGTTACTAGAACAAACCGTAGATTATTCAAAATCGAAGGAAAATTTTTAACTGTTTTTTTTTTTAATTTCCATTTTAAGTTCCACAATCAAACATATTTGTGATAATTTTTATCGATGCATAATAAAATTTAAACGCCACTTTTTCACCTATCGCGAAAATTCCTTTGTCAACACAAACTAGCGATTTTTAAACTAAATTATTATAGATAATCGACATCAAAATAATCTTTGTACGTATCGCAAAGTTTAACGAACGTTAATATAATTTAACTGGCAGATAAAATTTGGTAGGTAAATTAATTTGTTTCAAACTAGTTATGATATCAAACTTTTGGTTTGATCAAATTAACTTGATTAAGTGACAGGGACCTGGAGGGCAGATCCGGCAAATTACCTATGAACCGCGACGTAGACGTCCCGAGTAGGTGAAATGGACACTTTGTTAGTAAATAATGTGTGGATGCAGTAAATTTTTACTTTCTTATGCGAATCTATCGGTAATTATATAAAAACGATTGACATTTAATAAGTATAGGTGTACAACGGCCGTTGTGCGTAAATAATAACATTATCTATCTAAAGCTTTTTATGCTTAAGTACGGAAAATTTAAATTTCAGCTCAATATTGGTTTAAAAGCGTTTAAGTCAACAACGTACAGTAGAACCTGTAAATCTGACCATCAAGGCTGTTAATTTAAACTGCGAAAAGTACAATTTTTACATAGGTAATACCAAATTTGTTAACAAACTTAAGACTGTAAGGCACATTTGGCAAACTGTAGTAGAAAAATGGTGATTAACTTGTGGTTATTTAATACACTTACAATTAGGACCAATAGCCCTAATAAATTTCCATAATAAGGATACAATTAATACCTACCAGGAGTTTCCTTCTTGCACCAAATTTTTGATTTTTACTGCGGAAATTATAAAATTTTACCACTTGAAGATAACTCTAAACAGAGTTGAAATATATGGTGTTAATTAATTGTTGTTATTGGCTTATTACCACAATTTTATAAAAAGAAGAATAACAATAACAGACATTAAATTTTAAAGTCGCCGTAATTTTATTATGAATTAGGAGCTTTTAGTAAATTTATTTAATATAAAACGCTTCTTATATTATGTACTTAATTATTAAAATAACGGATAAGGTGTATCTACAATAATAATCATAGTATGTCGCAATTCTTTGAATTATGTATAGAATGAGAGGGAGCTACGGGAAAAAGTGAGATGGGAGACGCGATGCGCCCACTTGAGAGCGCGACTCTCGCAAATGCAATTTTCGCATGTTTTCACTTTTAATTATTTATCATAATTATGAAGCCCTACAAAAATATAATTCTTCTATCGTCGGATGCTACAAGGACAAACCAAACTTTTTTAAAGAATAAAATTTTTCGATATGTCGTACTGTTTTGTAGTTATGACAGTATAAACGGTAAAAAACGCGAAATTGAAGTGAACTTTTTAGCTGTTCGAACCGAGATATCGGCCGCGAAAGTTATTTTTCTCCATAAGAGCCCGAGTATTTTGCATTTTTTCAAAAATTTTTAAACGATTAATTCCACAAAACCAATTACGAATTTTACGACAAAAGAAAGTTCACGTTTCCTTCTATACGTAAGCTGAATAACTCTTTCGGTGAAGATAGCGCCCTTTTGCACTGGACGATTTTTGACGGCTTTTGGCTTTTTAAATAAAAAAATACGCTCTTTCGATCTGTCGAGGTTTCATCTTGTAACTCCGACCTCCCCACGAAAGTCATTTTTCGGGGCGCTGAGCACTCTACTAATATATGTGCAATAGTTTTACGATTTCGGTCAAACTGCGCGTTAGTAGTTTTCTCGACTCAACTTAATTACACCCACCTTAGTTTAAATTGTTGCAATATCGTTATGGTTGCGAAATGGATATTTACAGGAAGCGGTTTAGCTGGAAGCGCCAACGGTGGGAGTCAGTTTAGGGATCCGCTTGATGTCTGGATGAGATATCACGGGATACACAGGAGTGCAGATTACGTGCTCACTTTGGGCATCAATATCGAATGCGGTATAGTGCTTGTCTGCACACAGTAGGTAAACGTACACGTAAACTTTATAGACCTATCAGCTTATCAACTTCTTTTTAAAGATAAGCAACGTTCAACGTAATCGGATTTCGTAGTCGTTAACAATTAATAAGACGCGAACGAATTAGCAAACCAACGTGGATGCAGTACTAATAAAATAAGAAACAGTTTCATCCTCGTACATACATTACAGTAGTTGTGCTTGGCACACGACCAAAATCATATCCCCTCGCTTGTCCTCGTATAAACGTTACCAGCAAGTTAAATAATAACTCGACGGTAAGTAAAAAAGTAATTTATTCAGGATTATGTAGGAAGTCGATTACAAACTCGTCGGGCATATTTTGTACTTTTAAGATGCTGAAATGAAGACTTGACTAAATTCAAATTTTTACGATACACACAAATAATAAGATGTTAAAATTGCGATTACACGACGTTTTTACAACGCGCTATAAATATTATTTTTTTGCCGTAAAATATAAATATTTGTATTAGTTTTGAATTAAATGTTTATTTAGAGGGGAAATTTTTGCTTCTTACTTGTTCCTTAATCGGGCGATCTTTGAATTTTGACGTTTTATTAATATTTAGGCTATATGCACCGTTTGGGCGCGAAAGTAAGCCATCGCATTATTTATTTAAACTTAAAATTGACATAACTTACAAACTACGGTTGCCGAATTGTTAGGGCATATGGTAAAAAAGAACTGTCGCCGACGGAGTTGTAAGAATTAAATAACTTGTTAAGCCCGAGCAGATGGAAATCGGACGAGAAAATGCAGACGATGCGCGTCCAAGACGCATAGCGTTAAAATCGATAGTACTATCTGGTAAAAAAAGTGGTGTCGCATACCGAGTCGTATGGAATAGGCAACTCCAAAACCACTAAGAATTCAATCCCTTATTTTATGAAGGCGGAGTTAAACGACCTTAACACTGGTGCTTACATTACAAATTAATTTCGACTCGTTTTTATAACTAGATATTATTTGCTAAACTAGGGGGAAGATAAGATAAGATAATTATCGGTAAATTTATTGTTTACATCAATTATACATAATTATGTAATGTTAGAATTTAATTAAATTGGTAAATATAGATATTTATGAGTATAGAATATTAGTATTCGATAAAAATATAAGTTAGTTAAATTAAATTAAATCACGTGGTTTTATTCATTTTATTTTGGTCAAAACTTTCAAGGAAGACGATCGGTAAACTTTTACCCTTCTTGTTTAAGCTTTCCTGCTTGCAGGTATGAAACGAAGGTTATTCATTGTTATCGTTACCTAGTTAAATGTTGTTAAAAATATGCATATTATCGTTGAAATTTCTTTCTATATTACACCCGCTGCAAAAATACATTTTGAATGAAATCGAACATTTTTTATTTATATATTTACATGTCGGTAGATATTTATACCTAATTAATTATGTATAATTTTTAATATACCTAGCTACCGTTATAATATTTTTCCCATCTTTATATCATTCACGCAATTTCGTAAGAATTTATTTTACTATTATTAAGTAAAAACTAAATACGCTTCTTGTTCTACGCATAACTACCTTATGAATGCCAAACCGGTCACCGCTCGATGCTGATGCGGGTAAAAAGCCTAGGTATAAAGGGAAATTTCCGAAAATGTAATTGCAACCTTATGTCAAATGGAAGACCACTCAAATGTGAATTTTTTGATATAAAATGATTCGTCTTAAAAAAATAAGCATTTTACATCATTACGCCAAACTGTTAATGAATAGAAGAAACTTATAAGGGTAAAAATTCACTTACTTACGATTACAAGCTAACTAGCTTGATGGAATTCTTAAAAATTTATTTTTTCAGAAAACGAGAAATTCTGAATCTAATATAATAAACGTTATAAGGTAGTAGTAAATTATAATAGATTAAAAATAGCTTATAATAAGCATGTAAAAATAAGAAATTTTAATAAGATAAGTGTTCTTATATTCAGTATTTATTTAAAAATGCAATCTAAACTTAAAGTTTATAATTATAAAAATGCCCACACTAAACATTAAAAAAAATTAATATTAAGTAAACACAATACTGACAAATAGTTTCCTGATTAATCGTTAACGCCACAATAAACATAAAACTAAAAATATAGTCGTAAAAAATATGTAATATACAGTATATAGTATAAAAAATTATAACTTATAATATTTTGTAGGTAATTAATGTTATCAATGTTAGTTTTACAAATGTTTCACAAATTTGTATGATCGTTTCACTTATTTAGTTTTACACTTACAATCTATTTACTTACCTAACTAAAAATTATCAAAATATTTTATATTTAATGCATATGTTTATTTTATTATTAACCGTAAGGTCATTATAAACAACTTACAATATCGATATTGTGAAACCAATTAGGTAGTAAACCTATTAAAAAAGTAAAGTCTTACTTGTAGATTCAGAAATTCTCGTTTCCTGAAAAAATAAATTTTTAAGAATTCCATCAAGCTAGTTAGCTTGTAATCGTAAGTGAATTTTTTACCCTTATAAGTTTCTTCTATTCATTAACAGTTTGGCGTAATGATGTAAAATGCTTATTTTTTTAAGACGAATCGTTTGATATCAAAAAATTCACATTTGAGTGGTCTTCCATTTGACATAAGGTTGCAATTACATTTTCGGAAATTTCCCTTTATACCTAGGCTTTTTACCCGCATCAGCATCGAGCGGTGACCGGTTTGGCATTCGTAAGGTAGTTATGCGTAGAACAAGAAGCGTATTTAGTTTTTACTTAATAATAGTAAAATAAATTTTTACGAAATTGCGTGAATGATATAAAGATGAGAAAAATATTATAACGGTAGCTAGGTATATTAAAAATTATACATAATTAATTAGGTATAAATATCTACCGACATGTAAATATATAAATAAAAAATGTTGGATTTCATTCAAAATGTATTTTTGCAGCGGGTGTAATATAGAAAGAAATTTCAACGATAATATGCATATTTTTAACAACACTTAACTAGGTAACGATAACAATGAATAACCTTCCTTTCATACCTGCAAACGGGAAAGCTTAAACAAGAAGTGTAAAAGTTTACCGATCGTCTTGAAAGTTTTGACCAAAATAAAATGAATAAAACCACGTGATTTAATTTAATTTAACTAACTTATATTTTTATCGAATACTAATATTCTATACTCATAAATATCTATATTTACCAATTTAATTAAATTCTAACATTACATAATTATGTATAATTGATGTAAACAATAAATTTACCGATAATTATCTTATCTTATCTTCCCCTTAGTTTAGCAAATAATATCTAGTTATAAAAACGAGTCGAAATTAATTTGTAATGTAAGCACCAGTGTTAAGGTCGTTTAACTCCGCCTTCATAAAATAAGGGATTGAATTCTTAGTGGTTTTTGAGTTGCCTATCCCATACGACTCGGTATGCGACACCACTTTTTTACCAGATAGTACTTACTACAAATTTCAACGTCCGCAACTATACGATCCGATAAGCGACAGTTCTTTTCTATCAAATAGTACCTTGTCATTAAAATTTCCACTTTCGCCGGTTATTTATAATCGAAGAAAAAAAATTGAGGAACTTGCCTACCGCTTCTTTCGCTTCTTTTTTTTTTGGCATCTTTGCGACTTAAGATTCGATTTTTGAAGTCTTGAATTTCATGCACATAATAATTTATAAGTAGACACACAGTAATCTTCGAAAATCTGCATTTTCATAATTTAAATTGAAACTAATCCGAGTACTACCCGAGTCGTGTGTGCTTTAGTCACAAAAATTCGTGATGGCCTCCCAATCCAGGGCTGTGACAAATGGGTTACGCATGGATATCCGTTGGACATATCCTCAATGTTGAAGCGGTACATCCGTAGAATGTCTAATGTATATCCTTGTGCTATCTGGGTATGGTGTTTTACGCTCTAGGAAGTCTAGTGTTTGTTAAAATCCATAAAGTCCAAACGATAGTTGATAAAATAAATTTCTATTCTAAAAATTTAGGCGGTCGTCTGGTCTAGACTTAAAAAAAAATTCTTTTGGAAAGTTTTAAACGTAAACTATAGATGATTATTGGAAAAAAAACAGGATTTTTGTGGAAAATATTTTTATGCACCTATACCTATCAAAAAATCGACGCAGGCGTCTGCTAACTGTTTTGGCAATTAAAAACAAATGAAATGGAGAAATTTTAATTGTTTTAGCTTGGATCGGAATTTTGTTTTTTAATAAAAAGTTGTTTGGCCGTCTTGTAAAACGTTGTTTGATTTTAAGAACTGTATTGATGTAAGAACAGTCCCACTTCGGACTATAGTGATATTATTCTTGACGAATTTCCTGCAATTTTAAAGCAATTTGATCGTTTTCCTGTGTTTGTTTTACAATTAGTCGATTCGACCTCTTTTCTCTGTCTCACTATATAATAATAGTAAGTGTGCTTTTTTAACTTTAACAATTTTAAGTTTTCTTAAACAATGCTTTTGTTTACACTATAAGCTTTAAAATAAAGCTGAAATTATTCTCGAAGGACCTCTCTCGCCCGGAAGTATTACGTAATAATTTAGGGACGACTCCTAAGTAAAATTAAAACTTTTTAACGGCTCGACAGAATCACCTCAACGCCACCTCCGCTAACACGTACGTACTAGATGTCTAAAATATGACCGGGACCGTGGTGACCTAGAGAGCTAGTCGCTCGGCTGGTTTTCTAGTGCATTCACGGCCGCTGGTTCGAATCCCGTTACAACCGAGATGGAGATTTGTGAATGTAACGGGGAAAATGCAACGGCTAGGTATGCTACCGTACCAGCACCTGCGTTAAACACCTAGTAGGCAAGTGCTGGACACTGTTAGTACTCTCCTGGGTGCTTGAAGATCATTATTTTGAGTAATTAAACATTTTAATTCAGCATCGAAACGACCGTTTCCCAAAACACAATAATTTACGAAATTAATGTCTGTTTATAAATTAAATAACCTTCGTGGTGTTACGAAGTGGGTTTTTCGTCCTCAGATTCGCATTAATCATTTCATAATTAAGGTCGCTGCTGCACGTTAGATCGAAACGAAACAGAATCAGACGCTTCGGAATCCATTAGCAGTCCAGGCCATTCTGAAAAGATATTCACCCCCTCCCCCCCCACAAAGTTGAAAGGGAAAAATCAATTTGTTTAAATAATATCATTTTCATTTTTTATTAAAATTTAATCACGTTTGCTTTACATTCTTAATAAATTAAGTATTTCAAAACAATTACATAGAGTAGTTAATTTAGGACTCTAGATCCACAATATTATAACCACAATAAACGTCAGAGCCCTATAAAAATCACTAATTCAAAATCAACCCCTTTTTAGTGCACGGCGGCGCCTGCGTGTGTGCGTAGTAGTATAATTACCAGTAATACGCCTGTTACTCTTTAAGCACGATTTTCTCGAATATGGCTCATGTTATGGAAAATGTGTAAAACACCTTTTTTATTCTAAAATGTTTGGGAAATTCGAAAATTCGTTAATTTTTTTTAAATTAATCCCCTGAAAAAAATGTGCTTATAAAGCGCATAGAGGTTAGGGGTAATGCATCCTTGCTCCCCCCGAAGTGGTATCAATTATCTATGAAATCGTTTTGAAATACTTTATTTATTAAATATATAAACCGAACATGGTTAAATTTTAATGAGAAATAAAAGTATTATTTAAACGAATTGCTTTTTCCCTTCCAACTTTGAGGGTGGATACTTCAAGTTTTATTTTGACGCGTTCTATACGTCCTCGGAAAATTTCTAATCTATTCCTAGACACCCTGTTTTATAAGGCGGGCGTCCCGAGGATTAAAAGGGGATTATTTTGAATTAGGGGGCTTCAAAATGGCTCTGACGATTATTGCGGTTAGTATGGCGTATAGAATGTACCCGTAAAATTTCATGCTTGTGTCGCAAAGTGCAGGGTTTATGCACTTAGAGCCCTGGACTATAAAATCAAATCGACTTGAAATTTCTGACGTTTACGTTATCCCAGTCATTGGTCGCATTCAGGGAATGGTAGCGCTGTAGCGCTTTATCGAAGCGATGCTCTGAATGGTGTCTGCTTTACTCGCAGTGCTGCAGCGCTTTAGTAAAGCATTAAAGCATATAAATATTCCGCTTTAACGCTTTATAACTAAAAAAAGCAATGACGCATCCATGCGTTCTAACCTAACAAATTATGTTGCTTGTGTACGTTTTGGTTTATGCAAAAAATAAAGATGGCTTATAACGTTACAATTCGGAGACGAAGTCATTTCCCTTGCAGTAACGTAAGAAGAAAGGTTGAAGATATTTACAAGGTAAGTTTTACATAAAAATTTGAGTGTTTTACAAACAAAATTGCCAACCTAAGGATTAAAAGATGAAAAATAACTAGTACCAAAAATGTTTATTCAGGCAAGATAAAGCGTTACAGCGCTGCAGCGTTTCGACGCTACAATTCCCTGAATGCGACCATTTTCACCAATACTTTTACCGTTGATTTACAACGAATTTTCAAAATTTTATAATAAATTATATGATTTAAGACTATAACGTTATTTCCCAGCATATTTATAATAAATATGTTGCATCACGTTCCAATTCGGATTTGAAATAATATTAAATTCCCAAACAAGCAAATTCGGCGTACATACGAAAGATTTAAATTAAACGAAAACATCTTGAATTTGAATTTCGCTATTTTAATTGTACAAAATAAACAACTCGCAACTGTTGCTGCGCGACGATACTTGAAAACGCAACCAAAATCCGAATAGCGCCTCTTTACAGTCGAGGTGCTTAATTCGTGTTCCTTTTAACAATTAAACAAGCAGGGTGCGCAAAGTGAAAAATTACACTTCCACTCCTGAATAGAGGCAACCATACCGTAACTTAATTACGAGCGGTTTTTATTTTAATAGGTACAAATACGCGCTTTACGGGGGACTTGAAAGTTTTTTGTTGCTTGACGCGCGTTGGCAATTTCCGACAATTTTATTTCGTGGAGGGAGGGGGAGGAGTTTAAATCGATTTGGCTATTATTAAATTTGAATTTCTGGAAGTTGCGTCGTCGATAAAATATCGAGCGCGCACAAAACGAATAAAATGTGTTCGTTTCGCTCTAATTAAAAACGATTGTCTGAATTACCAATTATAAAATCTTAATGCCGGCGCAAAGCAAAAAAAAAGCGACCGAAGAATTTAATTTTCTCTAATGAACATTTTCAGGAATTTTATCATTGAAAATTAATAAACACTAAAAGGCCGAACTTTTAACGGTTATAATGTCGACGGGTCGGCCGTCGTTTTTGTAATTTAAAGGACGCGGCTTTATCCGTCGATGTTTAATAAAATATTATAGTCGAGTCGAGTGTTCTGCTGCGAGCGTTTTAAAATACCTACTCGATCGGATTTTTGATGAGCGAACGTCAATAACGCGACGTCCTTTCAATTCGATATCGTGAAATGAACGTCGAATGGATTTCGGGACGGCTTTAAAATTGAAACGGTTCCTGCGGTCCCGCCGACCGTTGCCCTATCTTTGAATATTACGAAAAATCCGCGATAGTTAAAATATCTACGTAATAAAAAAGAAATTGTGTCGATTGTCGCGCGTCGTTGTTTTGTCGTCGAAATATAGACGTTGTGATAAAACAGTTCCGGAAAAATCTTTCGAGAAAATGTGTTCTGTTACATTAAAAACAGAAGGGCATTCTGTGCGATCGAGCAATTTTACTCATACACACGGTTTTATGCCTACTCTTCCGACATTGTGTTTTGATTTGACATGACGTAACACGGAAGGTCCATTTTTAGCCCTTTAACTATTGTATTAGCAATAAAATTAATATAAATAATACTCCTAAATAACAAAAAAGAAGTTATAAGTTGTTTAATTAAAATGTTTATCCTTTAAAAATTGCCACTTTTGATTATTAATCATTTAAGGGTCAATTCGCCTCAAAATATTCAATTTCGAAAAAAAAATTTTTTTTTGGCGAAGACCAACATATATGTTGGTAGTTTAAAACCAAAATATTTTACGATTACAAAAAATTCAAACTTTTCGAATTGGTGATTTTTAGGGAGGGATTAAACCGTCAGTCTTCAAATGTTTTTTGAAAATACCTATGTTTGGTTGGTCTGTGGAAATTAATGATAAAAGCTTGGATACTTGTCCTCTTTTGAGTACTCAACCATATAAATATGCTACTTTTCGCAATTTTTTTGTAAACTTTAGGGGGTAAATGTCTCTGGCGAGCAACCTGCTAAAAATTTTAACGTTTTGCATCTTAAACATATGAGAGTAAACTGCAGTTAAACGTTTGAGTTGCCTATTCCACTGCAGGCGCAAAATTTTGAAAAAATTAGGTTGTCATCTGACATTATTATGCAAGACGTCCATCAGGAATTGATAGGAAATTGTTTTTGTTGTCCTATAAATTGTTTTCTACGATGCACCGCTGCCGAGATATTCACCTCCAAAAAGTTGAGAAACGAAAGTCAATATTTTTAAATAACCGTTGTTATTGAATAATGAAATCGAGAATGAGGAAAATGAAAAAAATTAATTTTAATTTAAGATAAAAATATTATTTTTATTACTGTTAGGTACTTTTTATAATTTTTTTTATAACAATTGTTTGTAATTTGTTTCACGATTGTTTTGTGGGTAATTCGCAGGTTAAGTTTCATTTTTAATTTTGATTTTTTAACCGTAAATTCATATTCGGCAGTCCCGAAAACCACAAGAATTCTATTTTCTTGACTACGACACTTCGATTGTCGAAAATATATTTTTTAATATTTACCAACTGTTTCGAAAAAATTTTGGAATTTCGAAGTAGCGATAATTTTTTTTAGTTCTCTGCACTATTACAAACTCGATGAAACATGATTTACGATTTATTTTTTTATTATTTATTTAAGATCTATCTAATATAACTGGGGTCCGAGGTTTCATGTCTAACGACACTGTATGTATACGTATACGAAAAAATAATCTAACGCCTATCTACCTACAATATGCCTGAATCAATCGAACAACATTTAGAAACCAATAGTTCGTCACTAAATTATGGTATATTCGAGGGATTCGTGCCAAACGAATCCGATTTTCCGACAAATCCAATAATATCTTTATAAATTTCGCAATCGGATATGCCACTTACGTTAAGCCAACAAAACGCGTATTCTATTTTGAAAACAATCACCAGCGACTGCTTCTAGAGATCTTATTAAAAGTAAAACAGGTGGAAGCTATCAAATCCTCCGTAAGCCCACGCAATTCATCTCAATCTCTTAACAATCAACAATGTCGTCTAAAGCGTGACATTTGACAAATTTCCCAAATCAATTCAGTCCCAACGTTCTTTTCAAATTCCTTATAAAGGATTTAATAATTTTTTTTGATAACGTCGTTATAATAGGTAGGTAATAGATTTTCGTTTTAAAACGAATTTGATTGCGACGCAACGTATCCGGATCGTCTTGCTCGAACAATTAGCGCGAAAAGTCTCCTCCGCATCAAGACGACGAGGTTGCGCGAAACTTGTAAAAAATAACGCCGCGATTAATTTTTGCGGGCACTATTAGCAGTTTGTGATTATAGCTACATAAAAGTTTATGGGGTAGACGATAAGGAGGGAAAGGAACGCTATCGCGAAACTAAACCATACTTGACCCTTTATATAACATTTCTTATATGTACGTCTGTGAACAGCCTCGTATAAGAGCTCTATAAAATTGTTGCAGAGACCCGAACGGCGCTATCCCGAGCATGTCGACGGGGGAGACGTCGAACAAAGGCCAACAGAAAGACAGTGAGGAGGTCAGCACGCCCTTTTGGGACACGTACGACACCATCAATCAGCTGTATCTGGAGATGGGTATGTTGATGTCTTTCCTATTGTTAAAAATCGGACGCAATTAATATTCTTTCGTCGTTTAGGGCTGTTTGTACTCTTTTTTTTACCGTGAAATCGTCCGACATTTATTTCGCTACGCGCGCGCGTGCGCGCGCGCGCCTTGTTTTAATATCGCAGTTAAATTTTAGGAAGGTAGTTAAAATTTAAAGGTTTTCTAGATATGGTGTACCTACTGTTAAGTAATTGTTATGAAAGCCGCTGGTTGCGTATTCTTTTCTTTTATTTAGTTATTAATATAAAATATTACAAAAAGAATTTTTTTGTTACTTGTCATAATAAATTTTATTTTACAACAACAACTTGTTTATCTCGTTAACTGTGTATGTTTGTTTTTGCTCGCCGACTCGTATTTTCGTAACAAACCGGCCGCCTTGAAATCACATGATTTCGAAATTAAAGGTAAATCGCAACAAAGACAAGTTAAACAATAATCGAATTTAAAATGAACAAAAAACAACAATATAGTCTTAAAGTCCGTTAATCCTTTAATTTATGGGGCAGGTAAAACACAGATCTCATGCACTGCTCTCCTTAAATGATGCCCATTCGCGATTCTTAAAGTCACAGACCGGCAAACATTGTCTGGGCAGGGGTGAATTTCGATCACCCTACCTAACGACCATCGTAGCGGAGATGCATTTCTATCTTTGATTAAGACCAAGGCTCCGATTCGGATTAAGTCAGGTAAATGATGGAACCATTTGGTGCGCCTCTGTATTTCAGGTACCACTTCTTGGCTCCATCTTTTCCAAAAACAATGCACTAACTTTTGATTTTTTGGTAAAGGGTTAATCGGTTTTCATTAATTTCGCTCAGATCTTGTTCGGGGATTTGCTGGAACGGCTTGCAAATTAGGAAATGACCTGGTGTTAACGGAGTAATATCGCTAGGGTCGCTAGACAAGGCCGACAATGGTCTTGAATTAAGTACAGATTCTATTTGTGTTAGTAATGTTGAAAAATCTTCGTAATTTAAAGAACTATTACCTAACGCCCTACTTAAATGAGTTTTAACGTATTTTACACCACTTTCCCACATACCACCTTGATGAGGATTTTGAGGTAAATTAAATTTCCATTTTATACCTTCGTCTATCGCGAATTTCGAAATTGTTTCATTATTTGGTTTAGAATTTAAAAATTTGTAAAGTTCGTGTAATTTATTTGAAGTGCCAACAAAATTTGTAGCGTTATCAGAAGATATTGACCTTGGTTTGCCTCTACCACTAATAAAGCGTCTTAATACTGCAATAAATGCTTCAGTTGTTAGCGAGGTAACCAATTCCAAGTGAATAGCTCTGGTCAGTAAACAAATGAATATGCAAATATAAGCCTTTATTAATTTAATATCATAGTAGCTCTAGCTAAAAGCTTCATATGTTTATCAAAGAAATCCTCGTAGGGTATCAATCCCGTTTCTTCTACTTCAGCCACCTCTAACTGGATTTTTATTTCACTGTACTGTTGGTACAGTCCTTTAAATACCTCTGTGTGCAATTGAATTTTGTTAGCGTCACTTTTTCCGTTATAACCTCCGGTAATACACTTAGATACATTTCGAACAGGTTTAAGTCCTTTATGAGGGCTTTACCGCTAGATAGTAAGATTTTAATTCCTTTAGCCATTTAGCGTAATAAGTGGATAAATAAATTGAAAATGGTAAGAAATTATTTCAAAAATGGTAAGCAAGTCAAAATTACAGACAGAATTGATAGATAAGTGGTGTAAACCCCCTCGCGTACCTGAATTGAAATTTTGTAGTTATAATAAAGTAGCGAAAAATAATAATTGAATATAACTACAAGTAAGTAAGGGATAAGTTCTGACCTGTTTTTTGTCTTGTCTTGAAGTCTTCTTTGTATTATTCACTGTCTCTTGCAATGAATATCCGACGTTCGAAGGACCATGTTAAGTAATTGTTATGAAAGCCTCTGGTTGCGTATTCTTTTCTTTTATTTAGTTATTAATATGAAATATTACAAAATAATTTTTTGTTACTTGTCATAATAAATTTTATTTTACAACAACAACTTGTTTATCTCGGTAACTATGTATGTTTTGTTTTTGCTCGCCGACTCGTATTTTCGTAACACCTACATTAGTAAGTACCTACATAATATTATTACATTTAAGTACCTACATAAATTACTAGGTTAATAATTTAAAAATTTTGGATTCATTTTAATGATAACGTGTGATAGATATGGTTCATCTTGTTACAATTATTTGTTTATTTATTCTAATTGTCGTATAAATACGAAGGGCGCTCTTAAAAGTTTTTGGTTCCAATAGAATTGAAAAGCATTGACCTTAAAAAGGCGACATATTTTAAACTTCCGTTTAAATTTATTTATATTTTCCCGAATTTACCAAAACATAAAACTAACAGCCATTTTTTTTTTCAATTACACACCACCGGAAATTCTAGAGATATTTTTTGCAGGAATTATTAGTACCAATCTTTATATTAATTTGCCTATATCAGAATCCTCGGGCATTTACAATCGCCCCGTATAAAAGCATTTAATTTAAAAACAAGTAAAACAGCCGCACGCAAGGTTCCTAAATAATCTATAAAGTCTATTTTAGTCCTATAAATTTAATGCGTAGTCTACGAAAGTCTATATATTCACCAAGTCAGTCTATAAAGTCCATATTAGAACACCTTTCGTGTGAAAATCTTGTTATTTTCTGCAGTCCATTTAAAATAATCCATATTGAAGATTTTGCGTGGTCGTTCTGATGCTAATTTTGACCATTTACCCTCTTACACTGTCACTTTACGAGCCTTAAATAATGTCTTTGTATTTTAAATAGGCTCTACGAGCTGCTGTATTAAAAATTATCACGATTATCTTGGTATTCCTTTAGCCCCCGAATGAAGCATACCTGAGCGGCAACAATACGCTCCTGCATTGCTTAACCAGACAATTGAAGCGTTTTTCTTCCCTCCTTCCGTTATTTCTTTCTTCTCTTGTTGTCGTATTGTCCAAATTTTACTGTGTATTATTTACAAAACTAACCAGAAACTAAAAAACTTTTAGTGTAATATTTTCCGTTTTCTAATAATTTAGTTTTTTCATCTTTTAATTAATACAATATTAATACATTCATTTGAACAGTTTCCAATAAACACCATTTACGTTCATCCCCCATAGTATTTAAACTGTGTTATTATTATTAAGACCGATTCGATTACCTTCAGTTAATTATAAATTATCAATATTTTTTTTTAGGATTCGGTAATTATTAAGTAACTCTCGTACTACCGTAGGGTCATTGGGGAGACCCCACGTGCTCTTCGGAGCATGTTTTTCCTAAAATTCCAAAAGAAATTGACTGTTAATTTTATGTTTTGGTAAATTATAGTTTTTGTAGCATGTGTCGTTTTCTAAAAAAATTAAACAAGTTACACGTAATACCGATGGAGTCACCGACGACCCCTATAGTATTAAGTACGGCACCTGAATTAATTTTTAATATTGTTTTGCCCCACACATAAATTCCAATTGCATCTTATTTGTTATTACCGTATATAAACCTGAATATAAGACGAGAAAATCATTAAAAATCACTGAAAATTATTTGGACCTTTAGATTTTCGGGTAGGTGGTCCACCCATAAGCATAAGTGACGATGAAGATTTGGGCTATCGATAAAACAGTTTGGCGATTAAAAATAATTACCATTGTGAATTTTGACGTGTATTTTTGTATATTTTTCATTATTTGTAGTTTTTATTAAAACTTAAAACAATTTTCTTTTCAAAAAATTTATTATAATCGGGGTCTTAAAAAATGTGCTTTGGCAAAATGGGACTGGTCTAAAAGTCGGGATCGTCTAATACGGTATTTTAACTAATTAATTTAAACGTTCAAGGTCAATGTAAAAAGAGATTTATTTATTCTGTAGATCAAATAATAAACTTGATAAATCATATTTAGAGTCACAAAAACCAAAAACTGAGAATCTTATAGAGCACTGGGACCAATAACTGCCCCATCGGTGTTACGTGTTATAAAAAAAAAAACAATTGGTAGTACGAGGGTTAAAAAAGCAACAAAAAATTAAGCAATCGGGCGCGCGACTATTCTTCGATTTTTTTGGCGTTTTTGGATCACTGTGCTATGGCGCGTCTACGAGAACTAATTGCAAGTCGAAGTTAAGTAATTGAATCGATCCTCGTTCGAATGGTGACGATAAAAAATATGTGCCCATTTTGAAATTTACAATACGCGGCGTAGGTATTTAAATTTGCGTTTCCTTTTAATAAGAGCCGTCAAAAAAACGTAACGTAAAATATCGACGTTCGATAATTATTCTAATATAATTAATTATTAGAATTTTATTTTGCAAAATACTTTGCTGGAGACGTTGCCATTTTTAACAACATTTTTGCGGTAAAGTTTATCGTTAAATTGAAGTAGGTTGAACGACACTAGAAATCGACTAATTAAATAATATTGAAACCAAACATTTTGTTTGATATCTAAAAACGAGAGTTTCATTAGCAAATACGAGAAAATATTTGTTTAAACGGGAATAACAAAAAAAAAACAAAGTTGATTAAAATTTAGCTATAGACACTTTTATAACAGGTGTTAACAGTAATATCGAGCCGATAATGAAAATCGAACGGGTGGCGGCGCCAAATGGCAATTGAAAAAGGAATTATAGATATACATTACGATATTAAGATTTCGCAATTATTTCGATAATAATTGTAGATGATATGGTTATGTATCTAGATGCCTTTCGGGTTGCCTTACATTAATAAACAACAATTCTCTGATATTGAGATCCATTCCGAAACGTGTAATTTATTTATGTGAAACTTACCTCGGCCTGTTAGTTAATGAATTATTAATTAACAAACCCTTCGCAGCAAGTCGAGGATGTGCATTTGCATTATTTTGATGTTCGTTTTGCTCAAAAGTACCTATTCTGTTCGTTTAAATATTATATTCTCGAAACGTTACGTTTGCCGCCACTTTTAATTTTGTTGCAGTTAGTTTAGTAACGGTGCGCCGAACGTCGGCGCGTTAAATTATTTATTGCAAAAACAGTGGCAAAACCGAAGCATTTTTAATAACACGTTTCCGCATTTATTAGTTCGTTGTGATTAATAGCGGCGGCTGGGCTGTGCGGCGGTGGGTTTATTCAATTAAAATCCGGCCCAGATGTCCTAGTTACGGGGCGGCGGTGGGGAGGGATCGGAAGGGGGGCGCATTTATACAGAATAAATGCGAAGTAGTTTATCTTATCTTTGTGGTTTTGGCATCTAAAATTCGTTTTTGTTTTCGAAACGGCAATTAGTGCAAGTCTTTGTTTACACTTGCATTTGATATATTATTTCGTTTTTGCTGTGGTTCCGGGCTTCTTTTTTTCAAATTGCACAGAATACAAATTCGAGCGTTTCTAATCCTGAAACATGAAAGCAATTTATTTTACAGATGTTCGCTGCTTGTTTGGGCAATAATAATATTGACCTATTTGGGGCTTAAGCTTCCGTTTAGGCAATCGAAATGCACGGTTAATAATTTATTTTTATAATACTAGTATTCTATATCGGAAATGGAGGTTTAAATAATATTTTCGGCGGGGGAGATTTTAAAATATAACTTCGACGGACATCTGCGTGCAGATTTTTTTAAACCAGTACTTAATCAGAGCGATAATGATTATGTTTCCGTGAAATAAAATTCGCGCACATTTTTATTGGCAGTTTGTTGGTACCTGTGCAATGTTAAAGCTGAATGTCCACATAATCGACTGTGCGACGATCACGTCCCCCGGCGCGGCGATTACAATCGCCCACAGAGATGCGGGGCATTACAAAATGATCGAATCGGTACGCTAAAGAAAATCGAAAGTCAAGAGTGTCCAAATTTCCGATTGGCCTTCCTTATTGACAGAATATAACATAACGTTGACACAAAAATTGAAAAATTTCCATCGAGATCTTGCGCGGTTTAATGGGAAAATAGTGAGCGTCTCCGAGATGCGACTATTTATTGTAGGGACAGCTGTAGCGCGAGGACGCGGTCGATAACAACTGTTGGTTTCACGACTGGTTCTTTGAGGTATCCCCATAAAAAATCGTAATTGACCATCACTTTCGATCAACCGGCCAGGAAATGTAGCGCTCAACCAATTTCGTACTTACTAATCACAATGAGCTGGTGCTCCGTCGTGCTGATGCCAACAACGCAGTCTAGTGGCTATAGGAAACGTTTCGCTTAAAAATTCATAGTATTCTACCGAAGCAAAACAATTGGGGAGAACGTGTGGACGACGTAGATTGTCGTTTAGTATTCCAGTCCAAATATTTACCGACCATTGTCTTTGAGATGATCTTTGACGAGTTAAATGGTAAAGATTGTGTGTAATTATAATGCCCTCTCGAGTAAATGAAGACTCGGCGCTCCAAAGACGGTAAGGAATGCCAATCGGCAATTTTGTCATTATCGACTTTCGATTTCTTTTATCTTATTGATTCGATCCTTGAAAGGACGGGGGTTGTTTTTCTAACACCCTGTATACGTAACCGGCAGGTTCGAGGTCGCTTGAAAATAAACGGCATTTCCGGCGCCGCAGCGCAACACGCCAGGTTATAATAATGGAAATGCAGCTTAATTCGTAAAATTCGAGCTTTATCGATGATTAATTTCATAGAAATAATCCGATTGCTTTGTGTAACAAAAATCGAATTAGTTGCTTTTACGTTTCCTTAATCATAACCGTAGATAATATTTTTTCTTTTAGAAATAACAAAAAAAACAACAAATGGAATATAAATCTAAAAAAAAACGATACTTACATTAGATATATAAAGTATTGTGGGCGGTGGTTTTTATTTATGTTAGTAATAACCGTTTAATATGGAAATGTATAGAAAATCCGATTTCTTTATCGTCCAAACAAGTTCAAAGCAACGTGATAGACCCAAGTCGTCCTCATAATATTATGATTTCGAAATGACTTCAATTTAACAATTTAAAATTTTTTTTAATAACATTGCACGACGTTTTCGTAAACTTACATTTTTCTTAAAATCAACCAAACCGGTCCTGATTGCACGTAAGTACATACAACGAGAAACGATTAAATTTCGTCGATTGCTTTCCTCGTAAACAACAAACGTTTAAAATAATTAGGTACCTATATAATTAATTACATCAAATAAGTCGAAGCATATAAAGATTAATGACTAAGAAAATTGAAGGGACTTTCAGTTTTGTTGTTAACTTTGATATTTAACACCGTATAAATCCATCAAAGTTATCTTTATTGCGTTCACACCAATCGGACGTTAACACCTTCCAGCAGTATTATTGATTTTTCTAATTAATAGTGGCGGGGGGATGTATAAATTTTGCATAATTGGGTCTCCTTGTTAAGATGATTAGTTATTTAACGTTGTAAATGATATACTAAAAACCGCCGCTTCGAATACTTATAATATGTATGTATTTTAGTTTAATAATTAAGAAATTCATTTTTGTTCCTGAAAGCGTGTAACGTTGTATGTTTGAGAAGGTTAATAGCTTTTTCAATTTATTGCATTAATTTCATATTCTCCGGAAACCGCTACGTGAAAATATGTCGTTACTTCTTAAATGGCCATCTAAAAAAAAATTTTACGCTTTCGTCGCTATCCTATCGATATATTATGCACTTCGTCATTTCCTTTTTTTTTAACAATTTTTTTTTATTTCGTGATTAGGTTCAATCCCCTCCTCCGTTCTCTCAGACCGTGTCCGATTATTGTTGATGTTGAGGTGATAATTTCAGTAGTGTTGAGCAATCGTCTGATTTTTCTTCAGTATCGGTTGCTTTTGATGATCACAGATGTAATTATGTTCTTGTGAACGGACACAAAATAACCGCGACTACTTTCTGGAAGGTCAAAAAAGGTTAAATCGGTGTTAAAACACAATTTTATGAAATACAGTAAAACCCCGATTAATGCTGTAACGGCATAACGCGGTTTTTCTTTAGAAAAATGTATTACAGTTAAAAGCCAGACTGCTAACACAGGAGAATCTGTTGTAGATAACGGAACAGTATTGGACAATGTAAATGCGCAAAGTATTGAAGAACTATTGCATGTTACGACTGGTGAAAACCTTTTCTACGACGATTTTAAAGAATTAGTAGAACAACAACAAGTGTACGACGACGACGAAGTTAGCATTTGTGAAGTTGAGGAGCAAATGGAACTTGCAACGGATTTTCTCAAAATTATGAATAATACGGATCAATTTGTACAAAATAATCCAAATTTCGATAGAAGTTCAAAGGCTAGACGAATAGTCTTCCTATCGACAATTGCTTACTGAACAAAAGAGGAAAAGGCAAACGCCGATAGATGACTTCTTAAAACGAAAAAACATAAAGTGTCAAATCTTCATTACAAACATAAATGTTTGTCCCTTTTCACAGTCCCCATTTATGTGTTAAGATGGCCTCGTTTCGGTTAGCGCTTGATTTTTTTGAATCGTATCCGCCGCGTTAAACGGGGTCTCACTGTATTTTTAGTATCTCGCGATTAATACATAGAAAAGCTTCTATGAGCCTACCGGGTGTGGCAGACTTTTACATAACATATTTACAATTTAAGTTTATCCACTTCAAAGCAGTTCCCATCGGAAGACACGCGCAAACGTCGCTGCCTCTCGTTGTAGCCGTACCGGAAGTCCTCGATCGGTATCGTCTTCAAATTGATTCGTCACAGATTTTCTGAATGGTTGTTTCGAAATGACATTGTTTCGGGAAATGAAAGTCATTTCCTTGACTAACTTTGAAAACTTTTAACTTTGATGACTTTTCTGAAAATCTGTGACGAAACAATCGAAGGCGATGCCGATTGAGGACCTTCCAGTAGGATTACAACGAGCGGGAGCGACGTTTGCGCGTGATAACCTTAAATTGTAAATGTTTAAAATATAAACATGTATTCACTAAATAATTAAAACTGTACCTATTCTATTTTTTTTTAACTATAAACTTATAGAAAGTGTTTCAAAAAATGAATTTGTATCGCAATAGGTCTTTTGGGAATCGAGTTATAGAAGGTTTAATGTTCTTTTGTTCGGTAATCACAGAAATGTTCGATTAGAGCTTAAAAACGTATTACGTGTCTTTTTGCATTGCATATCCTCGCGAATCAAACGACCTGTTTGAAAAGGAATTTTTCTCTGAATATATCTCCCCAGAAAATCTCATCGCTTCCACGTTTAAGTGTTGGATTCTCCAGTTTATCTGAAACTCGAAAAACTCGAATTCGACGGTCGTCCGATCTAATTTAAGACCAATTCTGGGTTAATCCGGGAAGAGGATATTTCGTCAATCTTCAATTGTTTAATTTTTATGTCCCTGACACTTAGTCGGACGGTGTTGTGTGATAACGACCTCCCGTTAAATAAACTTCAGACACGAAGGTCGTCTCCGATTGTTTCAACTGAGACACGACCACCGTGTCGCTTCTCGCGCAGTTTTTAGATCTTTTTTCTAACGATTCTTTTCGGTCCTTTTATTCTGCGAAGAATTTTGAAGCAACACCTTATAAACGCTTGCGGTTCCTGCGATTTGTCTTCGTGACACTTTACATGGTATGTAACAGGATCGATAATTCCTCTTCTTTGAATATCCGACGGCTTACGTAAGGCTTTATTGTTATTTTTGAACACGAAATTAGATTAACAAAACCCGTGGTTTAACAATTTTGGTTGCCTTGTATGTCGTTACAAAAATGGTTGTTTGTTTAAAAGCGCGTTCGATAAGAAATGCCGACAGTTTTGTTGCGTGTAGGCATCCAAATTTTTGACCAACGCTGCGTAACGAATTACACGTAGGCTACTTTGATTATAGCAGTCTTAAGGCCATTTGCACAACTGGTGGTCGTCGGTGGATCACCATAGAAATAATTGTCTAAACATTTGTGATCGACTGTTGTGCAACTGGCCCTTATACTTCGTATTAATATATTTTCAAAAAAACGAAGTAAACTCCGATTTTGTTTTTAGTTGACCACTGAAGGGCATAAATAACGGGCGTCCAAAAAGTGGAAAGACCGTGGAAGATTTAAGTAATTTTATTACAATGACATAATTTAAGCTGATCGTAAGACATGCGCCTTCAACTTTCCACAGCCAACGAAGACTGAAAGACTTGCATGACTTTACTTAATGTTTACACAATTTTAATTGTTAGCTTATTTGTAATAAAACAGAAGAACGGCGATTTCTTCAGGCATACTTGTGTACATCATTGGTTATTTTAATGCTTACACTTTCGAATTAAACTGACATAAATACTGACTCTTCGCCATAAACGAAAATTTATTTAAATCGAGTTGGCGTGTTGTCTTTAAAAAGCCGCCCGTTTCAAAAAAATCCACAATTACCTGTTAACTACTGTTTTGCATATGGTTTTATAAACAACACTTTTCCAAGAACCGTAACAAAACGACTAAGACAATAGGCTCCGCAATTTTATATACCTATGTACAGTCAAGTTCATATGTTTCGTCCTGCGAGATGTGATCGCAGGCCAAAGAGCGACGAGAGAGGATCAAAAGGGACGAAGGGTAGCAGTTGGTTTTGAATCGTAAAAAGGGACACGTCAGATAATAAATAAATACGGACGATAATCTTTTTTTTTGAACCTTTTACGATAAAAACTAACACATGCGACGGGACAAAAACGTATGAACTTGACTGTACATACTGCTACAGCCCCACGTTGGGCGCCATTTTATTTGCTATACTATGATATGGGATTATTTGCTAGATATATAAATATTTTTACTAATTCTGCAATTGTAACATTCTTAACCTAATTTAATTTAACCCCACAATTAATTACCGTACAACTCTTCTTTTCCCCTTTCGGTCCCTATTTAATCGGTCTCTACCCTTACACAGTAATTCTCACCCTCTTATTGTTCTTCTCTTTTCCTTCGCCTTTTTGCTTCACACCAACATCCCCCGTTCCATCCAAACACCCTTTTTATTGCTTTTTAATTCTTCGCCGGCTCTCACGAATTCTCGCTGATAATCTGACTCCATCGTCACGGACTCTTACAAAATTTCCTTTGTTTGCGAATCTTCTTCTTTGCACTTTTTATCATTAATACTCTATTTATATTTTATTTACACTTTATGCTTTATTTATACACTATTTTCTTCTTTATTGCCCTTTTTACATAACAGTTTGTAACTTTTCGTAACATTTATTATTAAATTACAATCTTCATATATTTTTCCCTGTCTCTCTGTTCTCTTTTAATTTTTATTTTATTTCTGGTATCGCTTAATTTTTATCGCTTACCCCAATCATCGTGACTGCAACTTGCACTGCAAATGGGTTTTCCGAACCGACGTTTTAATTCGTAATTCATATTTTTCTCGTTCATTTGTGTTTGTTCTGTTCGCGGCGAAGAAAATTTGATTAATTTTGTTTAGCCGAAAAATGTTGCCCGAGTTTTATACGAAATTTTAGTGCCGCAATATCGACGTTCCCATAATGTTCATAATTAATTTTGTTGACATTTTCGTTAGAATTGGTTTCGTAACACTTAAATATTTTATTAGCGCATAAAATCTGTGTATTTAATCTAAAATTTTACGTATGTAATAATTTTATGTAGTAAGTAAATTAATTTAGGATCCCCCCGTAGTTATTAACGTGGTACTATGTTTTATTAACGTCAAAGTGAACGTTGTAACAGAACGACCGCTCTCGTTGCCTTTTAAGCCAATTTGTAAATCAATTCTTTAGAACGGGGCTTTTGCTTGTCGGCTACAATTCCACGAACGTCGCAAAACGAATCTTACTTGTATGTACCGCCTACAAAAAGCGATTAATTTCCGACGTAAAATACTATCAACCCTCCTTTTCCTACTCAACTTACAAAATTAAAAGAGAGCTTCGTCGTAAATCATGTTAATTAAAACCGACGTTAAAATATTGTTGTCTCGAGAATTAATGAATTTGTAAAATTATTTCTAAAGAATTTTGGTCGTGTCTCTGCGAAATCTCGAATAAAACCAAGATTTATTTATGCCGCCTCATACACATTATTTTATTAAACGACCGCGCGACTCGGCTCCGCGTGTATGCGTCCTAATTCTTAAAGTAATTGCTTTAGCGTAAAATTCTCTTTCTCTTGTTACAGGCAATCGACCAGAAATGCGTAACCATTATCGCGGCCATAAAATGTCACTTTGGCTCAATCTTATACCTCAACTTCACCGGCCCAGCGAAGGGGACGACACGTCCATGAGGCACCACCATTTTCAAGAAGAAGGCGAACAATATTACGATGGTGAGCTTCCGGGATAAATTCGCATTCATATTGAAATTTCTTTCTCCGTTTTAGGTTCGGTTCGCGAACAGACGTTACAAAAGCCGAATTTGATACACGTCATTGCGCCGCCACCATCACCAACGACCCCGAAAGCAATTCCGGCCACGACCACCACTACTCAATTGCCCCCTAAATCCGATACGGCCTTACAAGCCACGACGACCGAATGCCCTCCAAACCACACGACCCCAACTTCGGTTAATAAAATTTCGAACAGCAACAACTTATTGAAAAATTAGCGACCAGCCATTATCAAAGTTACACGACAGCCTTAACTGTAACCATCGCGGTCGGTTGCTTCCTGTTGCTGCTAAACATATTGATTTTCGCCGGCATCTATCACCAACGCGACCGCACCAAGAACAAGCAAAAGAAGAAGGAAGAACTCGCGGAGGCGGGCAGCTGCAGCAGTTCGTCGGGCGAAAACTACGACAGCAAGGCCGCGATGTACGAGGTCCAGCAGATCGGGTACGAATCGTGCAAAACGTCCCACGACCTCTCGCGACCCGGCAGTTTCGATCACAAAACTCCCCCGAATTTTATCGGCGAATACAGTTACGAAAAACAGTCTCTCGCGGACGTGCAAATGCCGGAACTTTCGTTGCGGGAGTTCAAGTCGTCGCCACCGCCGGGCATAAAGCGCGCAGAAGGTCTTCCCGTTCACCCTCCAAGTTACTCGTCCGAAGACCAATCTCAACACGTGAGCAGTCCGAGCATACCGGAGCCTCCGCCGCCGCCCAAAAACCAACCGCCGAATTCCGGCAATCAAGTTGGTATACTTAGACCGCACGGCGCCCCCACAACACCGGGAACAATGAAAAAACGTGTTCAAATACAGGAAATATCCGTTTGAGTGTGCGTTATCTCTTTTGAACTTATTATTGTGATTGTACGTATCCGATGTGATTCGAACTTCTGTCTAGGAAGGTATCGATTCGTGTTGTCCTCGCAACTAATCAAAATCATATCTGACTGAATTGATCTAGGAATTGCACTGTGATTGTCATAACTGGTCGTCATGGATGTTTGTTGTTGCGGAAACCATCCACAATCAATTGCCTAACTCGGAGTTGCGATATTTTCCAATTCGATTTAGAAATGATCAGTTCAAATTAGTTTTTAGAGGGTAGTTGCGGAAGAAACGCGAAAACGGGGCCGTTTTGTTAATTTATCGACGAGAATCGATCGGTCCGAGGAATGCGACTGGGCAAATTTTGTTTTTTGTTTTTGTTTTTGACCGTATAATTTTACCAAACCAACACCGATGTCCGGTTCGGAGTAACCGATTTGGTAAGTTTAAACGAATTCGTTCGCCAATTTGGACTTGCACGAGGAGGTCCTGGCGTATTTAATTTTTATTTTAGTAGCTAGATGAAAATAAGCCGCTGGCGTTATCTCTTTCATTTGAACGCAGCTTTTTTTTTCATTCGATATTTTACGAGACATTTTTTTTTATTAGATATCCCATTTTATTTACAATTTGTACAAGTACATTTAGTAAATTTCATGACTGTAGTGATGGCAGGTAGAAGTATGCTCACCAGCAGACTTCTGTAACAGTAAGCTTTTAGGCTTCTTGTGACTAGGGGTTTAAAACTTACAAACTAAGACTTATAATCTAACTTAAGCTACACTATCTACATGATCATTCAAAATCTATTCACTAGATCACTTGGCACTAATCTTTTCAGTCGCCTATTGCTAGGCTCATTGGTTAGATTCACTGCTAATACATTGGGATGAACTCTGAGTCGAGCACTGTAATGTAAGGTGTAGCGTTGTATTTCTTCCTTGACTGTAGGAGTTTGGAGATCCCTTCGGATAACGGTATTGGGAATGAACCATTGAGCATTTGTTATTATACGCAGCACTTTAGATTGGAAACGCTCCAGTATTTCGATGTTTGAATTTGAAGCTGTACCCCACAGTTGGATTGCATATGTCCATTCAGGTTTTAATATTACTTTGTACACCATTAGCTTATTTTCCAGACTAAGTTTAGATGTTCGGCCAAGTAGCCAATACATTTTGGAGAGGGCCATTCCTAATTGCTTTCTCTTAGTGAAGATGTGCTTTCGCCATGTAAGTCTTCGATCAAGATGAACTCCAAGGTACTTCACTTCTTGTAGTTGTGTTAACTGGGAGTTGTTTAGTTGCACAGGGGAGCAGCTTTCTCTTCGTGTGGTGAAGGTTATATGAACAGATTTGGATTCATTAACTTTTATTCTCCATTTCTTTAGCCAATTTTCAATGGAGATAAGATTAGTCTGCAGTTTTTGCGAAGCCATGAAGGGATCGGTGTCCGACGCTAGGATAGCGGTGTCATCCGCAAATGTTGCAGTTAGGACTTCTGCTGAAGTTGGCAGGTCTGCGGTGTAGATTAAGTACAAGAAGGGGCCGAGCACACTACCTTGGGGTACCCCTGCATTTATTGGAAAGAGTTCAGAGTGTTCAGATTCGACTTTTACCAGGAAGTATCTCTCGTGAAGGTAGGACTTTAGGATTAGGAAGTAGTTAATTGGTAGGAGGTTGCGTAACTTGTACAAAAGACCAGTAAACCTGACCTTATCGAAAGCCTGGGTAATGTCGAGAAATGCGGCTGAACAGTATTGTCGGGCTTCAAAAGATGAATTAATTTTTTCCACTACTCTGTGAATTTGTTCAACAGTGGAGTGCATTAGCCGAAAATCAAACTGGTGATTTGGAATCGTCTCAGCATTTTCAAGAATTGGGAGTAATCTCTTGAGAATTAGTTTTTCAAAGACTTTTGATATGATGGGTAAGAGACTTATTGGCCTGTATGAATTTAATTCTGCAGGAGGTTTTCCTGGTTTTAAAATTAGGATAATTTGGGCTACTTTCTACTGCGCAGGAAAATATCCAGTGCGTAGCACTGCGTTAAATAGTTGAGTAATGTACTTTGTTCCAATGTGAGGCAGTTCCTTTAGGGTTTTCGCGGTAATCAAGTCATAGCCTGGGGCCTTCTTGGTATTTAGAGAGTTTATGACTTCTAAAATTTCCCCAGTTTTGAAGCTCTCAACTGGTGGTTCGAGCTGGTAAGGTTCTTCTAAGGATTGGATAAATTCATTTTCTTCGTCTAGTCCAATGTATGAGGGATGAGGCCGGAACACTTCCGTTAAATGTTCTGCTAACGCTTGGGCTTTGTCTGCATTACTTCTTGCCCAGGTGCCTTGGGTTGTCCTACGAGACATTTAATTCGTAGTTTGGCTATTACGTGTTTTACTTGGAGGTATTTTCGAGGAAATTTAAAATTATTTATATGCTCGGTACGTATTCGATTTTATCGAGGTCTTTAAATATATATTAAAAATGAAACATCTCGGAATGTCATCGTGAACAAAAAGGAAATTGGAATTAATTCATCGATTAACCTCCAAAGTTGGCGGCGCCGGGGGAATTTCTAACGGCCGTTAATTAAATAATCTTCGAAAGAAGTTCAAAGCGCAACAAATGTACTTTTTTTTTTGTTTTGATCGTCGTAACTTGAGCGTGCCGCGAAAGTTAAGCTATAGGTTCGAGTGTGCCCCGATACAAAAAAAAAATGTCGAAAAACGCCGCTCTAAATTATAGGCAATTTTAATTGTGCGCGCTCATCGCAAGAGGATTAAATTAACCTTTCGAAGGCATTGTCGCGCGAACTTCCAGAATAATCCGGTTTCTTCGGCGTTAACATTCTTTGTTGCGTTGCAGATGAACGATTTTCATTTTTTTTGCTGCACCGTAACCGACATCATAAATTGAACCGTCTCATTTTGTACGTCCCCATTTTAGGGTTAATGTTTACAGATTTTCTTCTCAAAATTTGCGGTGTTTCTTTGTCAGATAAGGCGAACAAAATCGGCTTTTAGGACCATTTTCTCAACTTTAGTGCTACGATCGAAGTTCAATTACGATCAATTTTTAATTTTTTCAAACGTTTTCGTTTGCGAGTTTGATTCCGACAAATCAAATTTCACAAATGGTTGCGGCGATTAATTTGAAAAACGGAAAACGACGGCGCTTCGTTGGTTTCCTTTAATTCCGTAATTTTGAGTAGTTGGTCTTTGTGACCTTCCCACAATTTTGCTTTTTCGCTTGATTTGACGTTTACGAATAAACTATTTATCGACGTTTTCTTTTCCACAATAATTTCCGGAAACGTTCCCTATTTTCCCATCGGAAATTTGTCGATAAGCAACTTGACAAACACAATCGAGGTTGTTTATTTGATAAAAAGTTGTTTTAGAAATAACTATCTCTATAAAATTAATCTCGTTTACGGAATCGTTACCTACAAGTCTTTTAATTATAACTTGGAAAAGTCACTTCGCGATTCTGCGGCTTGACACTTAATTAACTAAGTGGCGATTAAATTTAAAAAAAAAATTAAATCTGCGCCAAACGTTAGTCGCTTCTTTCGAACGACGAGGTACTCCATTAATTGTGGATGGTTTAAAGAATTTTCCTATAGTTTACTGTTATCCGTTCTTTTTTACAATGTACATACAGTTGATAATATTTCCTAACAAAATCGGTACAATAATTGCAGGAATTTATTTACACAGCTAGAGTTATGACAAAGCATGTGGCACGCGCGCGACGAACTCGAATTTTAACTTGCATAATAGTGTATAATTTTCAAGTGCTACAGTGCAAAATATGAAATGTATTACCTAAATTGTTATAAATTAATTTGTAGCCGGTGTCGATAAATATTGCGATGGTCGCGGGTGGGGGCATCGATTGTTTGGTCGGCTCGGACAATCAAGTTGACTGTTTGCAGTAAAACGTGCTACAAAATAGGGTATTTTTGTTAAATTTTTATAAAACGGTTTGGTTGAAGTGTCGCAGCACATACATATATCCATCGCGATATTTATCGACAGCGCGCACCGACACTGTTGTGCCAACGATATGCTGAATGTCCAATAAATAAGATAAAAATAAATTTTAATTCTTTTACTGCATCTTTATAGCAGTAAATGTGCATTTATTTAAAAGTACTGCCATAAACCCTAGTATTAATTAATAATGCTCCGAGTTGTGTGTTGTGCGATGATCGCTACGTAATTTAATATAATATTTCTGTAAAACTTAATGCCCCCACAGTAATTGCATTTTTACACAACAGAATTATTAAATGATAATTAATAAACTTGATAAAGGTCTGACAATTTTATAACTAAAGAGTATGCTGTTTATTGTACGAATACATCCTTTATCGATGTGACATCTGAATAAATTGTTTCAATAATAAATGCGTTAATATAATTTCAGGAGTTTTTGTTATTATTTTTTTTAAATTTATTTATTAGTCGCATCAACCACTAGGGTTATTAGAGAAATAAAACGATAATTACAAGATAAGTTGAATGTCGATTGAATAGGATTATATACATATTATATCACATAATGATATTGATTGATTTAATGAAATCGATAGTTGTAGAAATGCCGTCGTTGAGAGCTCCGGGATGTTGTGTACTTCTTGCATTCGAGGTTTAGATGTTTGATGGTGACTTCGTTACGGCAGGCGTCACAAATAGGTGCTCCTGGGTAAGTTTTGTATGTCCTAGTCTTAAGCGTGTTGTTCCTTAATTTTGGGAGGAGTCTTGAAGAAGGATCGGGTGGCTGCATTTATTTCGTTAATTTGTGAGAGGTAATTTGAAGGGATCGCGCCCTTTAGGATTTTCACCCCTAATTTTTGTATCACAATGAACAGTCTTGAACAGCCATTTACAAAAATATATAGTTTATTGGCGATAACTCTTGTTGTCACAGACAATAAGCACAATCGAAAAAAGTTACAATTTTCAAGAGTGAATTTCGCCCTCTTAAACCGCGTAAGAGCACGAACGAAATACGGCTCTTGATTAGGGTTGATTGGTACTACAATCCTGCAAAGTTTCAAATTTTTTGAGATTTCCACCTGTCTAACCTTCCTTGTTAGCGAATTTAGTGAAAAATCCAACCGGTGGCAGACAATTGAATTTTTGTTGCTGCCTGCAAAAAAATTAAGTAACATTTTTACATCGACATACATATATATTCACGTAAAGGACAATTAAAACTATAATTTGAAAAAAAACAACGTTATGTCAGCCTTATACAGCAGGTGACATACTAAAAATTTATACAGTTTGGAGGGTTTGCAAGGTTCTAAATAAATGTTATTTCTCTAAAGTCTATAATAAATTTTATCAAGTATCAAGTTTATCAAAAATAATTAAAACAAAAATTCAAATGTCTGTTATCTCTTAACCACACTAAGACAATTTTAGTAGTGTTGTGACGTAGGTTTTTCTGCGATTTTGGGCTATTAAAGGGGTCGTAGTGGAGTTTGATAAAAAAAAATATGCAGATAATGACCGAAAATTTTTAAAATATGTGCTTTTAAGAAATTTTTCTAAAATGTATTTTTTATGTAGTAAAACTATTTACTGCCCTTTATACCGCAGAATTATAAGTTTACTCTATTTTTAATTTAAAAACTATTCGTGTGCCCTTGAGCATTAAAAATTTCCCTATTACAAACCATAAGCCAAATAAAAGTTTATCGCATTTTTATGTGGCCGATAAAATACAAAGCAACTATAGCTTATCCAAACCTATATGATGTTCACGTCATCAATACAAGGTTACTAGATGATTACAGTGCTGTCACCTCGTACCTCATATTTTGACAGTTCTAATAAATTGTAGTCTTTATACCATCTAAAATGTGCGCAAGTAAATCATCTATAGAATATGTCTCTTTCCAAACTTCAAACCGAATTACAAATAAACAATCTAGTAATTTTTGTTGATGACGTGAACATCATATAGGTTTGGATAAGCTATAATAAAACATGTGCACCGCCTACTTTCATAGCTTATCGGAGGTCGAACAAAGAACTGAATGTTTTTAAAATAAAAAAGGGATTTTCTAGTATCCATGACAGAGGATCAATATTTCATTTAGTATTTCAGTATCAATAACTCGAACGCATTTATATATAGAATTCTGACAAAACCGCTTCAGATCTTTCGCGTTCTTGGTACAGAGCGGTAGTGCTTGTTTCAGTAGTTCGAATTTTATATTACGATGTCATATCCTACGTCTGTGCTAGGAGTGCTCGTTAGGTAGATAAGGCCTTTTTGCGTTTGAGTGCGCGAGTGATGTGTGTCGTGTTGTGTATTCTAAAAGTATTACAAACCAAAAGGATTAATACGACGAGGAAAGGTAGGATCTTTCTTTGTCGACTAACTCTCCGTAAGGTCAATGTATTTACACTATAAATAAAGTGAAAAAAAATTGAAAAGTGAAAAATTTTCAGAGAATTTGTGTTATAGCTTAAAGGTTTAAGCTGTAACACAAATTCTCTGAAAATCGAGGTTGGTTAAGCTCGTGGATAGGGACTCGGTTAGGGTCTTGGTTAGAGCTCCCCTTAAACATTCAACGGTCCAATTTCGCGAACGAAAATTTACCTTACGTAAGTACAGGTGTGTAATAATATAAGTTCGCAGTCAACGGAAGAATCCACGCTGAAAATTGACGATAAAGGGAAAACGATGACGAGAAAAAGATAGGAAATACAAAGAAAAATTTAGAAGTTCCTAATTTTTTCTTATAGTCTGTTACAGACAAGTGGCAGTCGCAACGGCAGCAGCGTTAAGCTATATATATCCCACAATAATTAAAGATATCTAGGAAATGATAAAAAATCTTCGAAACGAATGATTATTCGCGAAAAACACCTTTAGGTATAACTTTTTTTATTGTTTTACGGACTGTCGAATGAGGGCCTCACAAAGATATTGTATCCAATTTAAAAAAACGACCACTTAGACCTACAACTCCAAAACCAATTGATTTTAAGGTCATTCAGCGTCACCATCAGTCGGCCCTCTACAATTTTTGTGTTTTTTGCATTTTTTAAGCGACTCGCCCTGCATATCTAAATTTTGCTAGAGTAAACAAGACAATTTATTTTATGTAGGCACTACATATTTTTTAAATTAAATTGTGATCGAATTGGACGGAGTATAGTTGCAGAAATAGTGATAGGAAATGGGATTATCAACGGTAGGGTACAGAAAGTAAGAAATAATCAGTATGCGTATGAGAATGACTGAAGAAACTATAAAGAAGAAAAAATCGGACGAGGATTTAATCGCATCTCGTCTTTTTTTTTGTTTCACCCTAACTAGGGGGCTTTGGAGCATGAACTGCTGTAGTTATTGGCTCCACAATCACAAACATCCATGCCTATCTGGGGATTATTTCACCGCCCTTATCGATACTCGAACCCGGGACCCGTCAGGTAAGAGGCCGGTTGAAAGTTTAAAACTCACAATCGACGTCAGATGACGGATCCCGTATAATAAAAGTTATCTAAAAATTATTTAAAAATCTTAAATCTTAGGCATTATAATGATATTTTATTGTTAGTGGATTTAATTAATTTTAATAAATTTAAAAATAAAATTACACTCGCGACTAAACGCAACTATAATAAATTAATCAGTATAACACAGGGTGAGTCGTGGGCGTGGTTCTTAATTAATTTTAAGCAAACAGAAAAGTTATATCAACATACAGGTCCGATTCGGAAAATTTATCGAGTTATAGCTTTTCCGAATCGGACCTATGTAGTATGTCCGATATAACGTTTTTTTGCTTAACATTACTTAAGAAACACGCCCCTAAAGTTTGGCGAAATCATCGCGGGATGTCCTGCATATTGTTAAAACAAATAAATTTTAAATGAATTTTCGAAGACCAAATTTCGATTTGACACGTAATATCGTATTTTATTTCAAATAAAGTATATCTATACTTTATTTGAAATAAAATACTATTACCGTTTCCCTTTCCTTGTAGATTAAACATTTTCAGCGGGCACCTCCGGCAGGTTAAATGTAAATAATTTTACTGACGTTTGCGCTTTAAATTCTTTTGATACGGATTTAATTAACTTTTTTATAAATTTTTAATGATTTGCTTAAAAGAGAATTAACGCCGATACAGGCTGTTTTTAATTAATTTAACTTAAAAAAAAATTGCTTTTCGTCGTAATTTTTCGAGAATCTTGTTAGTATAGGACGACACTATGTCCACGGTTGCGGCGGGATTCGAACCCGCGACCGCACGCGCACTGGCAGGACGACTAGCTCTGGGCACCCCCCCACCCCAAAGAAATATGAATTACGTAATTCTAGCCATATTTTATGCAAATAAAAATAATTAAAAATCAAACAGTTGTCCGAGGTTTTAATTCGATTGCCTAAAACATGAAGTGAACGTGCTTTACGTTCTCGATACTAATTAATCGACTTTATGGAATTCAGCATCAGCTAGACGATGATAAGACAATATACATTCATTACAACTTCCCCTGACATTGGCACAGAACGCCCACTTACGGACAGCACCAAAGTTACGTGCTTAGTTTTAATGATGTGTGGTGTAGGACGTCTTTTACTGTTAGTCAGTCCCGTTCCATCCACATCTGTATTCCACGCAAAATGTTGCCTTTTCCTTTACAACGTTAACATCGTTTGCTCTCCTCGAGCTAGACTGATACAAATAATGAAAACTACTCACAACTAATGAAAATGACAGCGAATTGTTGCGCATTACATAAATTTCATTACAGATATTTTAGTAAGTGGATCCAAAACGTTTTGTTAAGGTTTAATTTTTTAGAACCATTTAAACGTCATTTAACGATCCATTATATTATTAAGCTAATTTGCGCATTAACAAGCTTGTTTTGCTTGTATACTTGTTTTATGGCGCGTTGTAAGCAATTCTATTACATGACCGTTGTTTTTGTTATATTTTTGAGTACCTACATATTGTTTATAAATTAACGAATAGATATTAAAATCGCCTACTCGTTCACTAAAGTTCGTATATGCCGGCGGCATTGATGAAGGAGCGTAGGGATGGTAATGGAGTGATACGTAGTAGATTGTGAATACGAATTAAACGGGGTGTAATAGTTTAGAATGCGTGACAGTTGATGAGGGTGCGGGTCCTGTGCAACAATTAAATTGACGTCGTATTCTACCCGCCTAAGCAGAAACATTAGTTGTTGAATAACTGTAACTTGTTTTACCGCATATTTCTTAATTATTTGGTAATATTTTTGTTAGGGTGTATTTGGTACTTATAGTAAAAAGTATTTGAAAACGATACGATGGTTATGTCGGTCGGCAAAAAGCAAGGTCTCCTCGCCTTAAAAACAAAGGAAGAGAGAATTTAAAATGTAACCAGCAGAATGTGGTTTTGATCAAGTAAGTAAGTTCACCCTTACCTATATTCGATTTCTGTAACAGTAAACTTATCAAAAGATAAAATTTTTAAATTAACTAGTCTGGCATCCGTGCGTCGGTCATTATAGCAACCCTGTCTTCGTGGGTACGTGAGATCGCCCACATTATTCTATAAATAGCAACCTGGTTTCGTAAAATTAAAACGGCGTCGCTAAACTCTCTTTTTTCCACTCTTGTGGCTGTGAATTATACTCTCCATTTTCGTTTGCTCAACTTCGGGAGCTCTATGGGTTGCCATATTGACTGGCGCACGGCTGCCAGACCTACGGAATTTGAGTTAGGGAATTCGTGTTTGCAAAACACCCGTTGCCAGCTTCTCCGTTTATAACATGATTTTTGGTTTTTTTTCATTGAAGTACAAGGCAATGTCTCTAAAATTGCGAAATCGTCCATTTATGTATTTTATTAAAATATGTATAGGTACAGAAAAATTTAAAATCGTTAAAAACGAATACGCTCAGCTGAAAAGAAATTATGTATGTATGTATGTATATCGAAAGCCAAGTTCCGCAGAGGATCGTGGCGGTTACAGATAGGAGCGATTCTATGAATCTGTGATGTTCTAACCTTCTCGCATAAAAAATTAATAATGATCAAAGGATGGGAAAGTTTCGAGAGTTTTTTTTTTTTGATAAAGTTACTTTATTGCAGTTGCGCTACGTGTAAAGTTCCCGGTAAAAATCTCCTTTGCGTCCTTAGAAAATTACGAAATTTCCAGTTAAATTTTACGAAGAGAAATCGGTCGTCGACGAAAGTTTTGCAAATAAAATAATTGAGATGGGCGCAAAATTTTAGGTCAAACTGCCTAAAAAAAATTAAAAAAAAATCGCTAATTATTAATACAAAGTGCAACAAACCTAACTTATTTATTTTACATTACGCGGGCGGAATACATAACACGTAGCTATGCACGGTCGTAAAATTGCGAAGACCCACACTATGCAAAGTTATCATGTTTGGAATTACGTGTGCAACTAATTTTTGTGCATTATTATCTGTTAAAGTCTAACCTAAGAGATACAACGCGAAGGTCGGCCAGCATTGCTTATCGTTAGTTTATTTCTAATTTCCTATATTTTTTCGTCATTTCGTTCTATCCTTCTAAAATTTTATAATAATAAAATCGAAAATGCTAACCAAAAAACTAAAACATTAAACTTATATTATAAAAAAAATATGGCCTAACTAATAAACTCGATTACTTATTTTTAAACACCCTGTATATATATGCGCGTGTATTTTATTCGACGTTCGAACCTGTACAAAAGCAGCTCCGCATATGCAACAACAATTAAACAAAAAAAAATGAAAAACACTTTTTAATGGACGCAATCAAATTACGTACGTCAATGTTAATTCGCGATAATATATATACGCGACTGTTCCTACTGCAATAATGGCACCTAATAAACGAGTATTTTATTAATTGTCCCCTCTAAACTCTTGAGCGTAGGGTGCACATTATCTAGTGCACATTAGATTCAATATAGTATGTAATAGTCGGGGTTTATATTACGACGTGTACGTTATGTTTAAGTGCGCGCAATAGCACGCGAAAATAAGTTTTAAGTGAAAAATAGTATCTACAATATTAGTTTGTGATTAATAACTTTTAATTATGGTGGGCGGCAGCCTGTGGAAAAATTCATTTCTTAACCGTACCCACAGGTATGCCGCTAATTTTGCTTGAACGGCCGCATAACTATTAAAATTTTAAATATCTAATGGCTTTTTTTTTCTTTTAATTAACGTACCTATGTACTTTAAGAACGAAGACAATTAATTGTTTAATGGAAAGATACATTGAAAAATCTTCATTTTTAACGAACGCTCTTAAAAACTTCAATTAAACGAATGAATCGTATAAACGACGAATAGATAATTATCGTAAATTTTAATTTTAACCTCGAAGCTTTTTTCACTTTTATTGCTCGTAATTATTCATCGTGTAATTAAATACAAATTAGTTTTACTAAAAATGTTGCGATTTCGGGGAATTATGCGCGCGGACAAACTAAAATTAAAAACGTAACGTAACGTCCGTGAATTTTTGTAGACCGACTTTATCTAATTAAAATTTTAATTAGTGCAAACTAAAATGCGGTCCAAAAGTTTTATTATGTACATTATTCTACGCAATGCGCCTTGACGTTTAAATAAAAATATAAAGAGTGTGCATTGTAGAGATTAACTTTGCTTTAATTAACCAATTCAAAGCCCTTCTGCTTCATAAAAACGAAAAACGGATTATTGGCTTTACGGTAGAGCTAAATTTGTTATTTTAATAGACACATAACATTATCCTTAAAATGTGAACAACAAAAACTATGTCTTTACGTATTTTAAGAATTGTTTTAATTTAAGAATTTGGGTTTTTGTAGAATGCAGGATGTAAAATGGGAATAAATCGTTCTAGACACGTTCTTGTGTAGAAATTGACTTTTTTAATAGTAGAGGGCCGAACCGGCATTTTTGTGTCGAATTAAAATGTTGATAAAAATCGCAAGGTTATAATACGGCATATTTCCCATATTTTGTCATTTGTCGATGTCGACGAAACGGAACAACACGGCGTTCTAATTGCATTTCTTAATTATAGCAATTTCTAGTAGTACAGGGTCGAAACAAAAAGTTATAGGTCGAGTCGGGAAAACATTTTGCCAACAACCATGGACCAAAGCGGTTGTCCGAAATTTTGCAAAAATTCGAACACGACAAAAACGATTTTAATTCATTATTTAGTGCATGGTTCACTTGAAAATCGATATTTTTCAACGTACTGAGACGAAACAAAAACTTGTAGTTGACCCTAAATAAAATGGGTACAATAATCCTAAGAAGGAATACTTGTGGCCAACACTTATTTATTACCGTATGTTGTAAGCAGCCGATCACGCGTAAATACACCGTTTCGTAGACCCCCTCAACGGCACTACAAACCGCCGATTCACGATCTTACATAAGTCAACGCAAATAAAGGCTCAGCGTCGTTTTTGAGACGAAACAAAAAGTTTCGGTTTATACCAAGTTATCCAAAAAATAATAAAAAAAGAACAATCGAAAAATTTCGAAAACTTCATCCCGAAGAAAAAGACTTTAATTTATTGCATTGTGTATGTCTTAAATCCAAATCAATATTTCCTGCAGTATGGGGTCGAAAGAAAAGGCTTCAGGTGGCATTAAAACCTTGCAAAAATCATGAATAAATTACAGGTAGGTAGTACCTTTTTTAAGATTTCACGAAAATTTTTAATCGACGGAAACGCGCTGAGATTGTCATTTCTTATTCTCGAAAAACTAGTTTTCAACTAATTTCGGACTTGTTTTACACCTATCAGATGGTGTCATTTTATCGAGATTATAAAAATATATAATCTCTTTAAACGCCGGCAGTTCCTTACTTATTGCTGCGTAATACCCGAAATACGAGTTTTCTGATTGTTTTCGACTTGTTCTAAAAGTTACGGCTCAAAAGCACGCGGTCAAAATTTCGCTAGAAAAAAATCGCTAAACTATAATAAGGGATTTTTTCGAGATTTGGCAAAAATTTTTAATCGCCGGAAACGCGCTTAGATTGTCATTTCTTGCATTGTTAATCTCGAAAAACTAGTTTTCAACTATATACGGACCTGTTCTATGCGTATCAGGTAGCGTCGTAGCGTCACCTAAAATACGAGTTTTCTAATCGTATTCGACTTGTCCTGAACGTTAGGGCTCGGAAGCTTGCGGTCAAAATTTTGCGTGAAAAAAGAAGCCGTGTTATAGTCAGGGATTTTTTCGAGATTTGGAAAAAATTTTTAATCGCCGGAAATGCGCTTAGATTGTCACTTCTTGCATTGTTAATCTCGAAAAACTACTTTTCAACTAATTCCGGACCTGTTCTATGCGTATTAGATAGCGTCATTTTATCGAGATTGTTAAATAATTATAAACTATTTAAACGCAGGCAGTTCCTTATTTATTGCTCCGTAATACCTAAAATACGAGTTTTCTAATCGTATTCGACTTGTCCTGAACGTTAGGGCTCGGAAGCTTGCGGTCAAAATTTTGCGTGAAAAAAGAAGCCGTGTTATAGTAAGGGATTTTTTCGAGATTTGGCCAAAATTTTTAATCGTCGGAAATGCGCTTAGATTGTCACTTCTTGCATTGTTAATCTCGAAAAACTACTTTTCAACTAATTCCGGACTTGTTCTAGGAGTATTAGGTGGCGACGTTTTATCGAGATTATGAAAAATTATAAACTATTTAAACGCAGGCAGTTCGTTATTTATTGCTTCATAATACCTAAAATGCGAGTTTTCTAATCGTATTCGACTTGTCCTGTACGTTAGGGCTCGGAAGCTTGCGGTCAAAATTTTGCGTGAAAAAAGAAGCCGTGTTATAGTCAGGGATTTTTTCGAGATTTGGAAAAAATTTTTAATCGCCGGAAATGCGCTTAGATTGTCACTTCTTGCATTGTTAATCTCGAAAAACTACTTTTCAACTAACTCCGGGGAAAACCTGTTTTCTATGGAGTATTAGGTGGCGACGTTTTATCGAGATTATGAAAAATTATAAACTATTTAAACGCAGGCAGTTCGTTATTTATTGCTTCGTAATACCTAAAATGCGAGTTTTCTAATCGTATTCGGCTTGTCCTGAACGTTAGGGCTCGGAAGCTTGCTGTCAAAATTTTTCCAGAAAAAAGAAGCCGTGTTATACTAAGGGATTTTTTCGAGATTTGGCAAAAATTTTTAATCGCCGGAAATGCGCTTAGATTGTCACTTCTTGCATTGTTAATCTCGAAAAACTACTTTTCAACTAATTCCGGACTTGTTCTAGGAGTTTTAGGTGGCGACGTTTTATCGAGATTATGAAAAATTATAAACTATTTAAACGCAGGCAGTTCGTTATTTATTGCTTCGTAATACCTAAAATGCGAGTTTTCTAATCGTATTCGACTTGTCCTGAACGTTAGGGCTCGGAAGCTTGCGGTCAAAATTTTTCCAGAAAAAAGAAGCCGTGTTATACTAAGGGATTTTTTCGAGATTTGGCCAAAATTTTTAATCGTCGGAAATGCGCTTAGATTGTCACTTCTTGCATTGTTAATCTCGAAAAACTACTTTTCAACTAATTCCGGACCTGTTCTATGAGTATTAGGTGGCGACGTTTTATCGAGATTATGAAAAATTATAAACTATTTAAACGCAGGCAGTTCGTTATTTATTGCTTCGTAATACCTAAAATGCGAGTTTTCTAATCGTATTCGGCTTGTCCTGAACGTTAGGGCTCGGAAGCTTGCTGTCAAAATTTTTCCAGAAAAAAGAAGCCGTGTTATACTAAGGGATTTTTTCGAGATTTGGCCAAAATTTTTGATCGCCGGAAATGCGCTTAGATTGTCACTTCTTGCATTGTTAATCTCGAATAACTACTTTTCAACTAATTCCGGACCTGTTCTATGAGTATTAGGTGGCGACGTTTTATCGAGATTATGAAAAATTATAAACTATTTAAACGCAGGCAGTTCGTTATTTATTGCTTCGTAATACCTAAAATGCGAGTTTTCTAATCGTATTCGGCTTGTCCTGAACGTTAGGGCTCGGAAGCTTGCGGTCAAAATTTTTCCAGAAAAAAGAAGCCGTGTTATACTAAGGGATTTTTTCGAGATTTGGCCAAAATTTTTAATCGCCGGAAACGCGCTTAGATTGTCACTTCTTGCATTGTTAATCTCGAAAAACTACTTTTCAACTAATTCCGGACCTGTTCTATGAGTATTAGGTGGCGACGTTTTATCGAGATTATGGAAAATTATAAACTATTTAAACGCAGGCAGTTCGTTATTTATTGCTTCGTAATACCTAAAATGCGAGTTTTCTAATCGTATTCGGCTTGTCCTGAACGTTAGGGCTCGGAAGCTTGCTGTCAAAATTTTTCCAGAAAAAAGAAGCCGTGTTATACTAAGGGATTTTTTCGAGATTTGGCAAACATTTTTAATCGCCGGAAATGCGCTTAGATTGTCACTTCTTGCATTGTTAATCTCGAAAAACTACTTTTCAACTAATTCCGGACTTGTTCTAGGAGTATTAGGTGGCGACGTTTTATCGAGATTATGAAAAATTATAAACTATTTAAACGCAGGCAGTTCGTTATTTATTGCTTCGTAATACCTAAAATGCGAGTTTTCTAATCGTATTCGACTTGTCCTGTACGTTAGGGCTCGGAAGCTTGCGGTCAAAATTTTGCGTGAAAAAAGAAGCCGTGTTATAGTCAGGGATTTTTTCGAGATTTGGAAAAAATTTTTAATCGCCGGAAATGCGCTTAGATTGTCACTTCTTGCATTGTTAATCTCGAAAAACTACTTTTCAACTAATTCCGGACTTGTTCTAGGAGTATTAGGTGGCGACGTTTTATCGAGATTATGAAAAATTATAAACTATTTAAACGCAGGCAGTTCGTTATTTATTGCTTCGTAATACCTAAAATGCGAGTTTTCTAATCGTATTCGCTTGTCCTGAACGTTAGGGCTCGGAAGCTTGCGTCAAAATTTTTCCAGAAAAAGAAGCCGTGTTATACTAAGGGATTTTTCGAGATTTGGCCAAAATTTTAATCGCCGGAAATGCGCTTAGATTGTCACTTCTTGCATTGTTAATCTCGAAAACTACTTTTCAACTAATTCCGGACCTGTTCTATGAGTTTAGGTGGCGACGTTTTATCGAGATTATGAAAATTATAAACTATTTAAACGCAGGCAGTTTTATTTATTGCTTCGTAATACCTAAAATGCGAGTTTTCTAATCGTATTCGCTTGTCCTGAACGTTAGGGCTCGGAAGCTTGCGGTCAAAATTTTCCAGAAAAAGAAGCCGTGTTATACTAAGGGATTTTTTCGAGATTTGGCCAAAATTTTTAATCGCGGAAATTTAGAATCTTTCTTGATTTTAATTGAAAAATTTTAATATCCGGAAATGTCTAGAGTATTGTGGCATTTTATCGATAAAAATTTAAACTATTAAACCGGCAGTTCTTATTTATGGCTCGTATACCAAAATGAATTTAAACTATTTACTGCCGACGTTAGTGACTTCTAAAATGCGGTTTTCAAGATCGTTTCCTAAGTTGTCGAGTTGGCAAAATTTTTCCGAAAAAGAGCCTGTTTACTAGGGATTTTTAATTTGCCAAAATTTTTAATTCGGAAATGCTTAGATTGTCACTTTTCATGTTAATGAAAAAATTTTAACTAATTCGACCGTCATGTATTGTGGCCGTTTTACAATGATTTAACTATTTCCGAGTAGTCGATTTTCTTGTCCTGAACGTTAGGGCTCAAGCTTGCGGTCAAAATTTTTCCAGAAAAAGAAGCCGTGTTATACTAAGGGATTTTTTCGAGATTTGGCAAAATTTTTAATCGCGGAAATGCGCTTAGATTGTCACTTCTTGCATTGTTAATCTCGAAAACTACTTTTCAACTAATTCCGGACCTGTTCTATGAGTATTAGGTGGCGACGTTTTATCGAGATTATGAAAAATTATAAACTATTTAAACGCAGGCAGTTCGTTATTTATTGCTTCGTAATACCTAAAATGCGAGTTTTCTAATCGTATTCGACTTGTCCTGAACGTTAGGGCTCGGAAGCTTGCGGTCAAAATTTTTCCAGAAAAAAGAAGCCGTGTTATACTAAGGGATTTTTTCGAGATTTGGCCAAAATTTTTAATCGCCGGAAATGCGCTTAGATTGTCACTTCTTGCATTGTTAATCTCGAAAAACTACTTTTCAACTAATTCCGGACCTGTTCTATGAGTATTAGGTGGCGACGTTTTATCGAGATTATGAAAAATTATAAACTATTTAAACGCAGGCAGTTCGTTATTTATTGCTTCGTAATACCTAAAATGCGAGTTTTCTAATCGTATTCGGCTTGTCCTGAACGTTAGGGCTCGGAAGCTTGCGGTCAAAATTTTTCCAGAAAAAAGAAGCCGTGTTATACTAAGGGATTTTTTCGAGATTTGGCCAAAATTTTTAATCGTCGGAAATGCGCTTAGATTGTCACTTCTTGCATTGTTAATCTCGAAAAACTACTTTTCAACTAATTCCGGACCTGTTCTATGAGTATTAGGTGGCGACGTTTTATCGAGATTATGAAAAATTATAAACTATTTAAACGCAGGCAGTTCGTTATTTATTGCTTCGTAATACCTAAAATGCGAGTTTTCTAATCGTATTCGACTTGTCCTGAACGTTAGGGCTCGGAAGCTTGCGGTCAAAATTTTGCGTGAAAAAAGAAGCCGTGTTATAGTCAGGGATTTTTTCGAGATTTGGCCAAAATTTTTAATCGCCGGAAATGCGCTTAGATTGTCACTTGCATTGTTAATCTCGAAAACTACTTTTCAACTAATTCCGGACCTGTTCTATGAGTATTAGGTGGCGACGTTTTATCGAGATTATGAAAATTATAAACTATTTAAACGCAGGCAGTTCTTATTTATTGCTTCGTAATACCTAAAATGCGAGTTTTCTAATCGTATTCGCTTGTCCTGAACGTTAGGGCTCAAGCTTGCGGTCAAAATTTTTCCAAAAAAGAAGCCGTGTTATACTAAGGGATTTTTCGAGATTTGGCAAAATTTTAATCGCCGGAAATGCGCTTAGATTGTCACTTCTTGCATTGTTAATCTCGAAAACTACTTTTCAACTAATTCCGGACCTGTTCTATGAGTATTAGGTGGCGACGTTTTATCGAGATTATGAAAAATTATAAACTATTTAAACGCAGGCAGTTCGTTATTTATTGCTTCGTAATACCTAAAATGCGAGTTTTCTAATTGTATTCGACTTGTCCTGTACGTTAGGGCTCGGAAGCTTGCGGTCAAAATTTTCCAGAAAAAGAAGCCGTGTTATACTAAGGGATTTTTCGAGATTTGGCCAAAATTTTTAATCGCCGGAAATGCGCTTAGATTGTCACTTCTTGCATTGTTAATCTCGAAAACTACTTTTCAACTAATTCCGGACCTGTTCTATGAGTATTAGGTGGCGACGTTTTATCGAGATTATGAAAATTATAAACTATTTAAACGCAGGCAGTTCGTTATTTATTGCTTCGTAATACCTAAAATGCGAGTTTTCTAATCGTATTCGGCTTGTCCTGAACGTTAGGGCTCAAGCTTGCGGTCAAAATTTTTCCAGAAAAAGAAGCCGTGTTATACTAAGGGATTTTTTCGAGATTTGGCAAAATTTTTAATCGCGGAAATCGCTTAGATTGTCACTTCTTGCATTGTTAATCTCGAAAACTACTTTTCAACTAATTCCGGACCTGTTCTATGAGTATTAGGTGGCGACGTTTTATCGAGATTATGAAAATTATAAACTATTTAAACGCAGGCAGTTCGTTATTTATTGCTTCGTAATACCTAAAATGCGAGTTTTCTAATCGTATTCGGCTTGTCCTGAACGTTAGGGCTCGGAAGCTTGCGGCAAAATTTTTCCAGAAAAAGAAGCCGTGTTATACTAAGGATTTTTCGAGATTTGGCAAAATTTTTAATCGCGGAAATGCGCTTAGATTGTCACTTCTTGCATTGTTAATCTCGAAAAAAAAAAAAAAAAAAAAAAAAAAAAAAAAAAAAAAAAAAAAAAAAAATTTTTTTTTTTTTTTTTTTTTTTTTTTTTTTTTTTTTTTTTTTTTTTTTTTTTTTTTTTTTTTTTTTTTTTTTTTTTTAGTTTGAGTATTAGGTGGCGACGTTTTATCGAGATTATGAAAAATTATAAACTATTTAAACGCAGGCAGTTCGTTATTTATTGCTTCGTAATACCTAAAATGCGAGTTTTCTAATCGTATTCGGCTTGTCCTGAACGTTAGGGCTCGGAAGCTTGCTGTCAAAATTTTTCCAGAAAAAAGAAGCCGTGTTATACTAAGGGATTTTTTCGAGATTTGGCAAACATTTTTAATCGCCGGAAATGCGCTTAGATTGTCATTCTTGCATTGTTAATCTCGAAAAACTACTTTTCAACTAATTCCGGACCTGTTCTATGAGTATTAGGTGGCGACGTTTTATCGAGATTATGAAAAATTATAAACTATTTAAACGCAGGCAGTTCGTTATTTATTGCTTCGTAATACCTAAAATGCGAGTTTTCTAATCGTATTCGGCTTGTCCTGAACGTTAGGGCTCGGAAGCTTGCGGTCAAAATTTTTCCAGAAAAAAGAAGCCGTGTTATACTAAGGATTTTTTCGAGATTTGGCCAAAATTTTTAATCGCGGAAATCGCTTAGATTGTCATTCTTGCATTGTTAATCTCGAAAAACTACTTTTCAACTAATTCCGGACTTGTTCTAGGAGTTTTAGGTGGCGACGTTTTATCGAGATTATGAAAAATTATAAACTATTTAAACGCAGGCAGTTCGTTATTTATTGCTTCGTAATACCTAAAATGCGAGTTTTCTAATCGTATTCGGCTTGTCCTGAACGTTAGGGCTCGGAAGCTTGCGGTCAAAATTTTTCCAGAAAAAAGAAGCCGTGTTATACTAAGGGATTTTTTCGAGATTTGGCCAAAATTTTTAATCGCGGAAATGCGCTTAGATTGTCATTCTTGCATTGTTAATCTCGAAAAACTACTTTTCAACTAATTCCGGACCTGTTCTATGAGTATTAGGTGGCGACGTTTTATCGAGATTATAAAAATTATAAACTTTTTAAACGCAGACAGTTCGTTATTTATTGCTTCGTAATACCTAAAATGCGAGTTTTCTAATCGTTTCGGCTTGCGCATAAAAATTAATAATGATCAAAGGATGGGAAAGTTTCGAGAGTTTTTTTTTTTTTTTTGATAAGTTACTTTATTGCAGTTGCAGCTACGTGTAAAGTTCCAGTAAAAATCTCCTTTGCGTCCTTAGAAAATTACGAAATTTCCAGTTAAATTTTACGAAGAGAAATCGGTTGTCGACGAAAGTTTTGCAAATAAAATAATTGAGATGGGCGCAAAATTTTAGGTCAAACTGCCTAAAAAATTAAAAAAAATCGCTAATTATTATTACAAAGTGCAACAAACCTAACTTATTTATTTTACATTACGCGGGCGGAATACATAACACGTAGCTATGCACGGTCGTAAAATTGCGAAGACCCACACTATGCAAAGTTATCATGTTTGGAATTACGTGTGCAACTAATTTTTGTGCATTATTATCTGTTAAAGTCTAACCTAAGAGATACAACGCGAAGGTCGGCCAGCATTGCTTATCGTTAGTTTATTTCTAATTTCCTATATTTTTTCGTCATTTCGTTCTATCCTTCTAAAATTTTATAATAATAAAATCGAAAATGCTAACCAAAAACTAAAACATTAAACTTATATTATAAAAAATATGGCCTAACTAATAAACTCGATTACTTATTTTTAAACACCCTGTATATATGCGCGTGTATTTTATTCGACGTTCGAACCTGTACAAAAGCAGCTCCGCATATGCAACAACAATTAAACAAAAAATGAAAAACACTTTTAATGGACGCAATCAAATTACGTACGTCAATGTTAATTCGCGATAATATATATACGCGACTGTTCCTACTGCAATAATGGCACCTAATAAACGAGTATTTTATTAATTGGCCCTCTAAACTCTTGAGCGTAGGGTGCACATTATCTAGTGCACATTAGATTCAATATAGTATGTAATAGTCGGGGTTTATATTACGACGTGTACGATTATGTTTAAGTGCGCGCAATAGCACGCGAAAATAAGTTTTAAGTGAAAATAGTATCTACAATATTAGTTTGTGATTAATAACTTTTAATTATGGTGGGCGGCAGCCGTGAAAAATTCATTTCTTAACCGTACCCACAGGTATGCCGCTAATTTTTGCTTGAACGGCCGCATAACTATTAAAATTTTAAATATCTAATGGCTTTTTTTTCTTTTAATTAACGTACCTATGTACTTTAAGAACGAAGACAATTAATTGTTTAATGGAAAGATACATTGAAAAATCTTCATTTTTAACGAACGCTCTTAAAACTTCAATTAAACGAATGAATCGTATAAACGACGAATAGATAATTATCGTAAATTTTAATTTTAACCTCGAAGCTTTTTCACTTTTATTGCTCGTAATTATTCATCGTGTAATTAAATACAAATTAGTTTTACTAAAAATGTTGCGATTTCGGGGAATTATGCGCGCGGACAAACTAAAATTAAAAACGTAACGTAACGTCCGTGAATTTTGTAGACCGACTTTATCTAATTAAAATTTTAATTAGTGCAAACTAAAATGCGGTCCAAAAGTTTTATTATGTACATTATTCTACGCAATGCGCCTTGACGTTTAAATAAAAATATAAAGAGTGTGCATTGTAGAGATTAATTGCTTTAATTAACCAATTCAAAGCCCTTCTGCTTCTATAAAACGAAAACGGATTATTGGCTTTCGGTAGAGCTAAATTTGTTATTTTAATAGACACATAACATTATCCTTAAAATGTAACAACAAAAACTATGTCTTTACGTATTTTAAGAATTGTTTTAATTTAAGAATTTGGGTTTTGTAGAATGCAGGATGTAAAATGGAATAAATCGTTCTAGACACGTTCTTGTGTAGAAATTGACTTTTTAATAGTAGAGGGCCGAACCGGCATTTTGTATAGAATTAAAATGTTGATAAAAATCAAGGTTATAATACGGCATATTTCCCATATTTTGTCATTTGTCGATGTCGACGAAACGGAACAACACGGCGTTCTAATTGCATTTCTTAATTATAGCAATTTCTAGTAGTACAGGGTCGAAACAAAAGTTATAGGTCGAGTCAGGAAACATTTTGCCAACAACCATGGACCAAAGCGGTTGTCCGAAATTTTGCAAAAATTCAGACACGACAAAACGATTTTAATTCATTATTTAGTGCATGGTTCACTTGAAAATCGATATTTTCAACGTACTGAGACTTGACCCTAAATAAAATTAATCCTAGAAGGAATACTTGTGGCTTATTAAGCAGCAGCCGATCACGCGTAAATACACCGTTTCGTCCCCTCAACGGCACTACAAACCGCCGATTCACGATCTTATAAGTCAACGCAAATAAAGGCTCAGCGTCGTTTTGAGACGAAACAAAAGTTTCGGTTTATACCAAGTTATCAAAAAATAATAAAAAAGAACAATCGAAAATTTCGAAAACTTCATCGAAGAAAAAGACTTTAATTTATTGCATTGTGTATGTCTTAAATCCAAATCAATATTTCCTGCAGTATGGGGTCGAAAAAAAGGCAGGTGGCATTAAAACCTTGCAAAAATCATGAATAAATTACAGGTAGGTAGTACCTTTTAAGATTTCACGAAAATTTTAAACGACGGAAACGCGCTGAAGTTGTCATTTCTTATTCTCGAAAAACTAGTTTTCAACTAATTTCGGACTTGTTTTACACCTATCAGATGGTGTCATTTTATCGAGATTATAAAATATATAATCTTTTAAACGAACAGTTCTTACTTATTGCGTAATACCTGAAATGCAGAGTTTTCTGATTGTTTTTTCGACTTGTTCTAAAGTTACGCCTCAAAAGCACGCAGTGTCGAAAATTTCGCTAGAAAAAAATCGCTAAACTATAATAGGGATTTTTCGAGATTTGTCAAAAATTTTTAATCGACGGAAACGCGCTTAGATTGTCATTTCTTGCATTGTTAATCTGAAAAACTAGTTTTCAACTATACAGGACCTGTTCTATGCGTATCAGGTAGCGTCACATTTTTGACGAGATTATAAAAAATTTGCAATCTATTTTAACACGTGACAGTTTTAATTATTTATTGCTCGTTACCTAAAATACGAGTTTTCTAATCGTTTTCGACTTGTTCTGAACGTTGGGCCAAAAAGCTTGCGGTCAAAATTTTGCGTGAAAAAGAAGCCGTGTTATAGTAAAGGATTTTTTCGAGATTTGGCCAAAAATTTTTTAATCGTCCGGAAACGCGCAGATTGTCACTTCTTGCATTGTTAATCTCGAAAAACTACTTTTCAACTAATTCCGGACCTGTTCTATGCGTATTAGATAGCGTCATTTTATCGAGATTGTAAAAAACTTATAACTATTTTAAACGCCGACAGTTCTTATTTATTGCTCGTAATACCTAAATACGAGTTTTCTAATCGTTTTCGACTTGTTCTGAACGTTACGGCTCAAAAGCTTGCGGTCAAAATTTTGCGAAAAAAAATCGTACTATAAGGAATTTTTTCGAGATTTGGCAAAAATTTTAATCGCCGGAAACGCGCTTAGATTGTCATTTCTTGCATTGTTAATCTCGAAAAACTACTTTTCAACTAATTCCGGACCTGTTCTATGCGTATTAGATAGCGTCATTTTATCGAGATTATAAAAAATTATAAACTATTTAAACGCCGGCAGTTCCTTATTTATTGCTTCGTAATACCTGAAATACGAGTTTTCTAATCGTTTTCGACTTGTTCTGAACGTTACGGCTCAAAAGCTTGCGGTCAAAATTTTGCCAGAAAAAAAGCCGTGTTATACTAAAGGGATTTTTCGAGATTTGGCAAAATTTTAATCGCCGGAAATGCGCTTAGATTGTCACTTGCATTGTTAATCTCGAAAACTACTTTTCAACTAATTCCGGACCTGTTCTATGCGTATTAGGTGGCGTCATTTTATCGAGATTATAAAAATTATAAACTATTTAAACGCCGGCAGTTCCGTTATTTATTGCTTCGTAATACCTAAAATACGAGTTTTCTAATCGTTTTCGACTTGTTCTGAACGTTACGGCTCAAAAAGCTTGCGGTCAAAATTTTGCCTGAAAAAAAGCCGTGTTATACTAAGGGATTTTTTCGAGATTTGGCAAAATTTTTAATCGCCGGAAACGCGCTTAGATTGTCATTTCTTGCATTGTTAATCTCGAAAAACTACTTTTCAACTAATTCCGGACCTGTTCTATGCGTATCAGGTGGCGTCATTTTATCGAGATTATAAAAATTATAAACTATTTAAACGCCGGCAGTTCGTTATTTATTGCTTCATAACACCTGAAATACGAGCTTTCTAATCGTTTTCGACTTGTTCTGAACGTTACGGCTCAAAGCTTGCGGTCAAAATTTTGCCAGAAAAAAAAGACGTGTTATACTAGGGATTTTTTCGAGATTTGGCAAAAATTTTGAGTCGCCGGAAACGCGCTTAGATTGTCGTTTTTTGTATTATTAATCTCGAAAAACTACTTTTCAACTAATTCCGAACCTGTTCTAAGCATATCAGGTGGCGTCATTTTATCGAGATTATAAAAAATTATAAACTATTTAAACGCCGGCAGTTCGTTATTTATTGCTTCGTAATACCTAAAATTACGAGTTTTCTAATCGTTTTCGACTTGTCCTGAACGTTACGGCTCAAAAGCTTGCGGTCAAAATTTTCCAGAAAAAGAAGCCGTGTTATACTAAGGGATTTTTCGAGATTTGGCAAAATTTTAATCGCCGGAAATGCGCTTAGATTGTCACTTGCATTGTTAATCTCGAAAACTACTTTTCAACTAATTCCGGACCTGTTCTATGCGTATTAGGTGGCGTCATTTTATCGAGATTATAAAAATTATAAACTATTTTAAACGCCGGCAGTTCCTTATTTATTGCTTCGTAATACCTAAATACGAGTTTTCTAATCGTTTTCGACTTGTTCTGAACGTTACGGCTCAAAAGCTTGCGGTCAAAATTTTTCCAGAAAAAGAAGCCGTGTTATACTAAGGGATTTTTCGAGATTTGGCAAAATTTTTAATCGCCGGAAATGCGCTTAGATTGTCACTTGCATTGTTAATCTCGAAAACTACTTTTCAACTAATTCCGGACCTGTTCTATGCGTATTAGGTGGCGACGTTTTATCGAGATTATAAAAATTATAAACTATTTAAACGCCGGCAGTTCGTTATTTATTGCTTCGTAATACCTAAATACGAGTTTTCTAATCGTTTTCGACTTGTTCTGAACGTTAGGGCTCAAAAAGCTTGCGGTCAAAATTTTTCCAGAAAAAGAAGCCGTGTTATACTAAGGGATTTTTTCGAGATTTGGCAAAATTTTAATCGCCGGAAATGCGCTTAGATTGTCATTCTTGCATTGTTAATCTCGAAAACTACTTTTCAACTAATTCCGGACCTGTTCTATGCGTATTAGGTGGCGTCATTTTATCGAGATTATAAAAATTATAAACTATTTAAACGCCGGCAGTTCGTTATTTATTGCGTAATACCTGAAATACGAGTTTTCTAATCGTTTTCGACTTGTTCCTGAACGTTACGGCTCAAAAAGCTTGCGGTCAAAATTTTGCCTGAAAAAGAAGCTGTTATACTAAGGGATTTTTTCGAGATTTGGCAAAATTTTAATCGCCGGAAATGCGCTTAGATTGTCACTTGCATTGTTAATCTCGAAAACTACTTTTCAACTAATTCCGGACCTGTTCTAGGAGTATTAGGTGGCGTCATTTTATCGAGATTATAAAAATTATAAACTATTTTAAACGCCGGCAGTTCGTTATTTATTGCTTCGTAATACCTAAAATACGAGTTTTCTAATCGTTTTCGACTTGTCTGAACGTTACGGGCTCAAAGCTTGCGGTCAAAATTTTGCCAGAAAAAGAAGCCGTGTTATACTAAGGGATTTTTCGAGATTTGGCAAAATTTTAATCGCCGGAAATGCGCTTAGATTGTCATTTCTTGCATTGTTAATCTCGAAAACTACTTTTCAACTAATTCCGGACCTGTTCTATGCGTATTAGGTGGCGTCATTTTATCGAGATTATAAAATTATAAACTATTTTAAACGCCGACAGTTCGTTATTTATTGCTTCGTAATACCTAAAATACGAGTTTTCTAATCGTATTCGACTTGTCCTGAACGTTAGGCTCAAAAGCTTGCGGTCAAAATTTTTCCAGAAAAAAGAACGTGTGTTATACTAAGGGATTTTTCGAGATTTGGCAAAAATTTTTAATCGCCGGAAATGCGCTTAGATTGTCATTTCTTGCATTGTTAATCTCGAAAACTACTTTTCAACTAATTCCGGACCTGTTCTATGCGTATTAGGTGGACGTCATTTTATCGAGATTATAAAAATTATAAACTATTTTAAACGCCGGCAGTTCGTTATTTATTGCTTCGTAATACCTAAAATACGAGTTTTCTAATCGTTTTCGACTTGTTCCTGAACGTTACGGCTCAAGCTTGCGGTCAAAATTTTCCAGAAAAAGAAGCCGTGTTATACTAAGGGATTTTTTCGAGATTTGGCAAAATTTTAATCGCCGGAAATGCGCTTAGATTGTCATTTCTTGCATTGTTAATCTCGAAAACTACTTTTCAACTAATTCCGGACCTGTTCTATGCGTATTAGGTGGCGTCATTTTATCGAGATTATAAAAATTATAAACTATTTTAACGCCGGCAGTTCGTTATTTATTGCTTCGTAATACCTAAAATGCGAGTTTTCTAATCGTTTTCGACTTGTCCTGAACGTTAGGGCTCAAAAGCTTGCGGTCAAAATTTTTCCAGAAAAAGAAGCCGTGTTATACTAAGGGATTTTTCGAGATTTGGCAAAATTTTAATCGCCGGAAATGCGCTTAGATTGTCATTTCTTGCATTGTTAATCTCGAAAACTACTTTTCAACTAATTCCGGACCTGTTCTATGCGTATTAGGTGGCGTCATTTTATCGAGATTATAAAATTATAAACTATTTAAACGCCGGCAGTTCGTTATTTATTGCTTCGTAATACCTAAAATACGAGTTTTCTAATCGTTTTCGACTTGTCCTGAACGTTAGGCTCAAAAGCTTGCGGTCAAAATTTTTCCAGAAAAAGAAGCCGTGTTATACTAAGGGATTTTTCGAGATTTGGCAAAATTTTAATCGCCGGAAATGCGCTTAGATTGTCATTTCTTGCATTGTTAATCTCGAAAACTACTTTTCAACTAATTCCGGACCTGTTCTATGCGTATTAGGTGGCGTCATTTTATCGAGATTATAAAAATTATAAACTATTTAAACGCCGGCAGTTCGTTATTTATTGCTTCGTAATACCTAAAATACGAGTTTTCTAATCGTTTTCGACTTGTCCTGAACGTTAGGGCTCAAAAGCTTGCGGTCAAAATTTTTCCAGAAAAAGAAGCCGTGTTATACTAAGGGATTTTTTCGAGATTTGGCAAAATTTTTAATCGCCGGAAATGCGCTTAGATTGTCATTTCTTGCATTGTAATCTCGAAAACTACTTTTCAACTAATTCCGGACCTGTTCTATGCGTATTAGGTGGCGTCATTTTATCGAGATTATGAAAAATTATAAACTATTTAAACGCCGGCAGTTCCTTATTTATTGCTCGTAATACCTAAAATGCGAGTTTTCTAATCGTTTTCGACTTGTCCTGAACGTTACGGCTCAAAAGCTTGCGGTCAAAATTTTTCCAGAAAAAGAAGCCGTGTTATACTAAGGGATTTTTCGAGATTTGGCAAAATTTTTAATCGCCGGAAATGCGCTTAGATTGTCATTTCTGCATTGTTAATCTCGAAAACTACTTTTCAACTAATTCCGGACCTGTTCTATGCGTATTAGGTGGCGTTTTATCGAGATTATAAAAATTATAAACTATTTAAACGCCGGCAGTTCGTTATTTATTGCTTCGTAATACCTAAATTACGAGTTTTCTAATCGTATTCGACTTGTCCTGAACGTTAGGCTCAAAAGCTTGCGGTCAAAATTTTTCCAGAAAAAGAAGACGTGTTATACTAAGGGATTTTTTCGAGATTTGGCAAAATTTTAATCGCCGGAAATGCGCTTAGATTGTCATTTCTTGCATTGTTAATCTCGAAAACTACTTTTCAACTAATTCCGGACCTGTTCTATGCGTATTAGGTGGCGTCATTTTATCGAGATTATAAAAATTATAAACTATTTAAACGCCGGCAGTTCGTTATTTATTGCTTCGTAATACCTAAATTACGAGTTTTCTAATCGTTTTCGACTTGTCCTGAACGTTAGGCTCAAAAGCTTGCGGTCAAAATTTTCCAGAAAAAGAATCGTGTTATACTAAGGGATTTTTTCGAGATTTGGCAAAATTTTAATCGCCGGAAATGCGCTTAGATTGTCATTTCTTGCATTGTTAATCTCGAAAACTACTTTTCAACTAATTCCGGACCTGTTCTATGCGTATAAGATGGCGTCATTTTATCGAGATTATAAAAATTATAAACTATTTAAACGCCGGCAGTTCGTTATTTATTGCTTCGTAATACCTAAATACGAGTTTTCTAATCGTTTTCGACTTGTCCTGAACGTTAGGGCTCAAAAGCTTGCGGTCAAAATTTTTCCAGAAAAAGAAGCCGTGTTATACTAAGGGATTTTTCGAGATTTGGCAAAATTTTTAATCGCCGGAAATGCGCTTAGATTGTCATTTCTTGCATTGTTAATCTCGAAAACTACTTTTCAACTAATTCCGGACCTGTTCTATGCGTATTAGATGGCGTCATTTTATCGAGATTATAAAAATTATAAACTATTTAAACGCCGGCAGTTCCTTATTTATTGCTTCGTAATACCTAAATTACGAGTTTTCTAATCGTATTCGACTTGTCCTGAACGTTAGGCTCAAAAGCTTGCGGTCAAAATTTTGCCAGAAAAAGAAGCCGTGTTATACTAAGGGATTTTTTCGAGATTTGGCAAAATTTTAATCGCCGGAAATGCGCTTAGATTGTCATTTCTTGCATTGTTAATCTCGAAAACTACTTTTCAACTAATTCCGGACCTGTTCTATGCGTATTAAGGTGGCGTCATTTTATCGAGATTATAAAAATTATAAACTATTTAAACGCCGGCAGTTCGTTATTTATTGCTTCGTAATACCTAAATTACGAGTTTTCTAATCGTGTTCGACTTGTCCTGAACGTTAGGCTCAAGCTTGCGGTCAAAATTTTCCAGAAAAAGAAGCCGTGTTATACTAAGGGATTTTTCGAGATTTGGCAAAATTTTAATCGCCGGAAATGCGCTTAGATTGTCATTTCTTGCATTGTTAATCTCGAAAACTACTTTTCAACTAATTCCGGACCTGTTCTATGCGTATTAGATGGCGTCATTTTATCGAGATTATGAAAAATTATAAACTACTTTAAACGCCGGCAGTTCCTTATTTATTGCTTCGTAATACCTAAATTACGAGTTTTCTAATCGTTTTCGACTTGTCCTGAACGTTAGGGCTCAAAAGCTTGCGGTCAAAATTTTGCCCAGAAAAAGAAGCCGTGTTATACTAAGGGATTTTTTCGAGATTTGGCAAAATTTTAATCGCCGGAAATGCGCTTAGATTGTCATTTCTTGCATTGTTAATCTCGAAAACTACTTTTCAACTAATTCCGGACCTGTTCTATGCGTATTAGGTGGCGTCATTTTATCGAGATTATAAAAATTATAAACTATTTAAACGCCGGCAGTTCGTTATTTATTGCTTCGTAATACCTAAAATTACGAGTTTTCTAATCGTTTTCGACTTGTCCTGAACGTTAGGCTCAAAAGCTTGCGGTCAAAATTTTTCCAGAAAAAGAAGCCGTGTTATACTAAGGGATTTTTTCGAGATTTGGCAAAATTTTAATCGCCGGAAATGCGCTTAGATTGTCATTTCTTGCATTGTTAATCTCGAAAACTACTTTTCAACTAATTCCGGACCTGTTCTATGCGTATTAAGATGGCGTCATTTTATCGAGATTATAAAAATTATAAACTATTTAAACGCAGGCAGTTCGTTATTTATTGCTTCGTAATACCTGAATTACGAGTTTTCTAATCGTTTTCGACTTGTCCTGAACGTTAGGCTCAAAAGCTTGCGGTCAAAATTTTCCAGAAAAAGAAGACGTGTTATACTAAGGGATTTTTCGAGATTTGGCAAAATTTTAATCGCCGGAAATGCGCTTAGATTGTCATTTCTTGCATTGTTAATCTCGAAAACTACTTTTCAACTAATTCCGGACCTGTTCTATGCGTATTAGGCGTCATTTTATCGAGATTATAAAAATTATAAACTATTTAAACGCCGGCAGTTCGTTATTTATTGCTTCGTAATACCTAAAATTACGAGTTTTCTAATCGTTTTCGACTTGTCCTGAACGTTAGGCTCAAAAGCTTGCGGTCAAAATTTTGCCAGAAAAAGAAGACGTGTTATACTAAGGGATTTTTCGAGATTTGGCAAAATTTTAATCGCCGGAAATGCGCTTAGATTGTCATTTCTTGCATTGTTAATCTCGAAAACTACTTTTCAACTAATTCCGGACCTGTTCTATGCGTATTAGGTGGCGTCATTTTATCGAGATTATAAAAAATTATAAACTATTTAAACGCCGGCAGTTCGTTATTTATTGCTTCGTAATACCTAAATTACGAGTTTTCTAATCGTTTTCGACTTGTCCTGAACGTTAGGGCTCAAAAGCTTGCGGTCAAAATTTTTCCAGAAAAAGAAGCCGTGTTATACTAAGGGATTTTTCGAGATTTGGCAAAATTTTAATCGCCGGAAATGCGCTTAGATTGTCACTTGCATTGTTAATCTCGAAAACTACTTTTCAACTAATTCCGGACCTGTTCTATGCGTATTAGGTGGCGTCATTTTATCGAGATTATAAAAATTATAAACTATTTAAACGCCGGCAGTTCGTTATTTATTGCTTCGTAATACCTAAATTACGAGTTTTCTAATCGTTTTCGACTTGTCCTGAACGTTAGGCTCAAAAGCTTGCGGTCAAAATTTTTCCAGAAAAAGAAGCCGTGTTATACTAAGGGATTTTTTCGAGATTTGGCAAAATTTTAATCGCCGGAAATGCGCTTAGATTGTCATTTCTTGCATTGTTAATCTCGAAAACTACTTTTCAACTAATTCCGGACCTGTTCTATGCGTATTAGGTGGCGTCATTTTTATCGAGATTATAAAAATTATAAACTATTTAAACGCCGGCAGTTCGTTATTTATTGCTTCGTAATACCTAAAATTACGAGTTTTCTAATCGTTTTCGACTTGTCCTGAACGTTAGGGCTCAAAAGCTTACGGTCAAAATTTTCCAGAAAAAGAAGCCGTGTTATACTAAGGGATTTTTCGAGATTTGGCAAAATTTTAATCGCCGGAAATGCGCTTAGATTGTCATTTCTTGCATTGTTAATCTCGAAAACTACTTTTCAACTAATTCCGGACCTGTTCTATGCGTATTAAGGTGGCGTCATTTTATCGAGATTATAAAAATTATAAACTATTTTAAACGCCGGCAGTTCCTTATTTATTGCTCGTAATACCTAAATTACGAGTTTTCTAATCGTTTTCGACTTGTCCTGAACGTTAGGGCTCAAAAGCTTGCGGTCAAAATTTTTCCAGAAAAAGAAGCCGTGTTATACTAAGGGATTTTTTCGAGATTTGGCAAAATTTTAATCGCCGGAAATGCGCTTAGATTGTCATTTCTGCATTGTTAATCTCGAAAACTACTTTTCAACTAATTCCGGACCTGTTCTATGAGTATTAGGTGGCGACGTTTTATCGAGATTATAAAAATTATAAACTATTTAAACGCCGGCAGTTCGTTATTTATTGCTTCGTAATACCTAAATTACGAGTTTTCTAATCGTTTTCGACTTGTCCTGAACGTTAGGCTCAAAGCTTGCGGTCAAAATTTTTCCAGAAAAAGAAGACGTGTTATACTAAGGGATTTTTTCGAGATTTGGCAAAATTTTAATCGCCGGAAATGCGCTTAGATTGTCATTTCTTGCATTGTTAATCTCGAAAACTACTTTTCAACTAATTCCGGACCTGTTCTATGCGTATTAGGTGGCGTCATTTTATCGAGATTATAAAAATTATAAACTATTTAAACGCCGGCAGTTCGTTATTTATTGCTTCGTAATACCTAAAATTACGAGTTTTCTAATCGTTTCGACTTGTTCTGAACGTTAGGGCTCAAAAGCTTGCGGTCAAAATTTTTCCAGAAAAAGAAGCGTGTTATACTAAGGGATTTTTCGAGATTTGGCAAAATTTTAATCGCCGGAAATGCGCTTAGATTGTCATTTCTTGCATTGTTAATCTCGAAAACTACTTTTCAACTAATTCCGGACCTGTTCTATGCGTATTAGGTGGCGTCATTTTATCGAGATTATAAAAATTATAAACTATTTTAAACGCCGGCAGTTCGTTATTTATTGCTTCGTAATACCTAAAATACGAGTTTTCTAATCGTTTTCGACTTGTCCTGAACGTTAGGGCTCAAAAGCTTGCGGTCAAAATTTTTCCAGAAAAAGAAGCCGTGTTATACTAAGGGATTTTTTCGAGATTTGGCAAAATTTTAATCGCCGGAAATGCGCTTAGATTGTCATTTCTTGCATTGTTAATCTCGAAAACTACTTTTCAACTAATTCCGGACCTGTTCTATGCGTATTAGGTGGCGTCATTTATCGAGATTATAAAAATTATAAACTATTTTAACGCCCAGGCAGTTCGTTATTTATTGCTTCGTAATACCTAAATTACGAGTTTTCTAATCGTATTCGACTTGTCCTGAACGTTAGGCTCAAAAGCTTGCGGTCAAAATTTTCCAGAAAAAGAAGCCGTGTTATACTAAGGGATTTTTTCGAGATTTGGCAAAATTTTAATCGCCGGAAATGCGCTTAGATTGTCATTTCTTGCATTGCTAATCTCGAAAACTACTTTTCAACTAATTCCGGACCTGTTCTATGCGTATTAGATGGCGTCATTTTATCGAGATTATAAAAATTATAAACTATTTTAAACGCCGGCAGTTCCTTATTTATTGCTTCGTAATACCTAAATTACGAGTTTTCTAATCGTTTTCGACTTGTCCTGAACGTTAGGCTCAAAAAGCTTGCGGTCAAAATTTTTCCAGAAAAAGAAGCCGTGTTATACTAAGGGATTTTTTCGAGATTTGGCAAAATTTTAATCGCCGGAAATGCGCTTAGATTGTCATTTCTTGCATTGTTAATCTCGAAAACTACTTTTCAACTAATTCCGGACCTGTTCTATGCGTATTAGGTGGCGTCATTTTATCGAGATTATAAAAATTATAAACTTTTAAACGCCGGCAGTTCGTTATTTATTGCTTCGTAATACCTAAATTACGAGTTTTCTAATCGTTTTCGACTTGTCCTGAACGTTAGGGCTCAAAAGCTTGCGGTCAAAATTTTCCAGAAAAAGAAGCCGTGTTATACTAAGGGATTTTTCGAGATTTGGCAAAATTTTTAATCGCCGGAAATGCTTAGATTGTCATTTCTTGCATTGTTAATCTCGAAAACTACTTTTCAACTAATTCCGGACCTGTTCTATGCGTATTAGGTGGCGTCATTTTATCGAGATTATAAAAATTATAAACTATTTAAACGCAGGCAGTTCGTTATTTATTGCTTCGTAATACCTAAAATGCGAGTTTTCTAATCGTATTCGACTTGTCCTGAACGTTAGGGCTCAAAAGCTTGCGGTCAAAATTTTTCCAGAAAAAGAAGCCGTGTTATACTAAGGGATTTTTTCGAGATTTGGCAAAATTTTAATCGCCGGAAATGCGCTTAGATTGTCATTTCTGCATTGTTAATCTCGAAAACTACTTTTCAACTAATTCCGGACCTGTTCTATGCGTATTAGGTGGCGTCATTTTATCGAGATTATAAAATTATAAACTATTTAAACGCCGGCAGTTCGTTATTTATTGCTTCGTAATACCTAAATTACGAGTTTTCTAATCGTTTCGACTTGTCCTGAACGTTAGGGCTCAAAAGCTTGCGGTCAAAATTTTTCCAGAAAAAGAAGCCGTGTTATACTAAGGGATTTTTCGAGATTTGGCAAAATTTTTAATCGCCGGAAATGCTTAGATTGTCATTTCTTGCATTGTTAATCTCGAAAACTACTTTTCAACTAATTCCGGACCTGTTCTATGCGTATTAGATGGCGTCATTTTATCGAGATTATAAAAATTATAAACTATTTAAACGCCGGCAGTTCGTTATTTATTGCTTCGTAATACCTAAAATTACGAGTTTTCTAATCGTATTCGACTTGTCCTGAACGTTAGGGCTCAAAAAGCTTGCGGTCAAAATTTTTCCAGAAAAAGAAGCGTGTTATACTAAGGGATTTTTTCGAGATTTGGCAAAAATTTTAATCGCCGGAAATGCGCTTAGATTGTCACTTGCATTGTTAATCTCGAAAACTACTTTTCAACTAATTCCGGACCTGTTCTATGCGTATTAAGATGGCGTCATTTTATCGAGATTATAAAAATTATAAACTATTTTAAACGCCGGCAGTTCCTTATTTATTGCTTCGTAATACCTAAAATTACGAGTTTTCTAATCGTATTCGACTTGTCCTGAACGTTAGGGCTCAAAAGCTTGCGGTCAAAATTTTTCCAGAAAAAGAAGCCGTGTTATACTAAGGGATTTTTCGAGATTTGGCAAAATTTTAATCGCCGGAAATGCGTAGATTGTCATTTCTGCATTGTTAATCTCGAAAACTACTTTTCAACTAATTCCGGACCTGTTCTATGCGTATAAGATGGCGTCATTTTATCGAGATTATAAAAATTATAAACTATTTAAACGCCGGCAGTTCGTTATTTATTGCTTCGTAATACCTAAATTACGAGTTTTCTAATCGTATTCGACTTGTCCTGAACGTTAGGGCTCAAAAAGCTTACGGTCAAAATTTTTCCAGAAAAAGAAGACGTGTTATACTAAGGGATTTTTCGAGATTTGGCAAAATTTTAATCGCCGGAAATGCGCTTAGATTGTCATTTTGCATTGTTAATCTCGAAAACTACTTTTCAACTAATTCCGGACCTGTTCTATGCGTATTAGGTGGCGTCATTTTTATCGAGATTATAAAAATTATAAACTATTTAAACGCCGGCAGTTCGTTATTTATTGCTTCGTAATACCTAAAATTACGAGTTTTCTAATCGTATTCGACTTGTCCTGAACGTTAGGCTCAAAAGCTTGCGGTCAAAATTTTTCCAGAAAAAGAAGCCGTGTTATACTAAGGGATTTTTTCGAGATTTGGCAAAATTTTAATCGCCGGAAATGCGCTTAGATTGTCATTTCTTGCATTGTTAATCTCGAAAACTACTTTTCAACTAATTCCGGACCTGTTCTATGCGTATTAGGTGGCGTCATTTTATCGAGATTATAAAAATTATAAACTATTTAAACGCAGGCAGTTCGTTATTTATTGCTTCGTAATACCTAAATTACGAGTTTTCTAATCGTATTCGACTTGTCCTGAACGTTAGGGCTCAAAAGCTTGCGGTCAAAATTTTCCAGAAAAAGAAGCCGTGTTATACTAAGGGATTTTTTCGAGATTTGGCAAAATTTTAATCGCCGGAAATGCGCTTAGATTGTCACTTGCATTGTTAATCTCGAAAACTACTTTTCAACTAATTCCGGACCTGTTCTATGCGTATTAGGTGGCGTCATTTTATCGAGATTATAAAAATTATAAACTATTTAAACGCCGGCAGTTCCTTATTTATTGCTTCGTAATACCTAAATACGAGTTTTCTAATCGTATTCGACTTGTCCTGAACGTTAGGGCTCAAAAGCTTGCGGTCAAAATTTTTCCAGAAAAAGAAGCCGTGTTATACTAAGGGATTTTTTCGAGATTTGGCAAAATTTTAATCGCCGGAAATGCGCTTAGATTGTCATTTCTTGCATTGTTAATCTCGAAAACTACTTTTCAACTAATTCCGGACCTGTTCTATGCGTATTAGATGGCGTCATTTTATCGAGATTATAAAAATTATAAACTATTTAAACGCCGGCAGTTCCTTATTTATTGCTTCGTAATACCTAAAATTACGAGTTTTCTAATCGTTTTCGACTTGTCCTGAACGTTAGGCTCAAAAGCTTGCGGTCAAAATTTTTCCAGAAAAAGAAGCCGTGTTATACTAAGGGATTTTTCGAGATTTGGCAAAATTTTTAATCGCCGGAAATGCGCTTAGATTGTCACTTGCATTGTTAATCTCGAAAACTACTTTTCAACTAATTCCGGACCTGTTCTATGCGTATTAGGTGGCGTCATTTTATCGAGATTATAAAAATTATAAACTATTTAAACGCCGGCAGTTCGTTATTTATTGCTTCGTAATACCTAAAATGCGAGTTTTCTAACGCATAAAAATTAATAATGATCAAAGGATGGGAAAGTTTCGAGAGTTTTTTTTTTTTTTTTGATAAGTTACTTTATTGCAGTTGCAGCTACGTGTAAAGTTCCAGTAAAAATCTCCTTTGCGTCCTTAGAAAATTACGAAATTTCCAGTTAAATTTTACGAAGAGAAATCGGTTGTCGACGAAAGTTTTGCAAATAAAATAATTGAGATGGGCGCAAAATTTTAGGTCAAACTGCCTAAAAAATTAAAAAAAATCGCTAATTATTATTACAAAGTGCAACAAACCTAACTTATTTATTTTACATTACGCGGGCGGAATACATAACACGTAGCTATGCACGGTCGTAAAATTGCGAAGACCCACACTATGCAAAGTTATCATGTTTGGAATTACGTGTGCAACTAATTTTTGTGCATTATTATCTGTTAAAGTCTAACCTAAGAGATACAACGCGAAGGTCGGCCAGCATTGCTTATCGTTAGTTTATTTCTAATTTCCTATATTTTTCGTCATTTCGTTCTATCCTTCTAAAATTTTATAATAATAAAATCGAAAATGCTAACCAAAAACTAAAACATTAAACTTATATTATAAAAAATATGGCCTAACTAATAAACTCGATTACTTATTTTTAAACACCCTGTATATATGCGCGTGTATTTTATTCGACGTTCGAACCTGTACAAAAGCAGCTCCGCATATGCAACAACAATTAAACAAAAAATGAAAAACACTTTTAATGGACGCAATCAAATTACGTACGTCAATGTTAATTCGCGATAATATATATACGCGACTGTTCCTACTGCAATAATGGCACCTAATAAACGAGTATTTTATTAATTGGCCCTCTAAACTCTTGAGCGTAGGGTGCACATTATCTAGTGCACATTAGATTCAATATAGTATGTAATAGTCGGGGTTTATATTACGACGTGTACGATTATGTTTAAGTGCGCGCAATAGCACGCGAAAATAAGTTTTAAGTGAAAATAGTATCTACAATATTAGTTTGTGATTAATAACTTTTAATTATGGTGGGCGGCAGCCGTGAAAAATTCATTTCTTAACCGTACCCACAGGTATGCCGCTAATTTTTGCTTGAACGGCCGCATAACTATTAAAATTTTAAATATCTAATGGCTTTTTTTTCTTTTAATTAACGTACCTATGTACTTTAAGAACGAAGACAATTAATTGTTTAATGGAAAGATACATTGAAAAATCTTCATTTTTAACGAACGCTCTTAAAACTTCAATTAAACGAATGAATCGTATAAACGACGAATAGATAATTATCGTAAATTTTAATTTTAACCTCGAAGCTTTTTCACTTTTATTGCTCGTAATTATTCATCGTGTAATTAAATACAAATTAGTTTTACTAAAAATGTTGCGATTTCGGGGAATTATGCGCGCGGACAAACTAAAATTAAAAACGTAACGTAACGTCCGTGAATTTTGTAGACCGACTTTATCTAATTAAAATTTTAATTAGTGCAAACTAAAATGCGGTCCAAAAGTTTTATTATGTACATTATTCTACGCAATGCGCCTTGACGTTTAAATAAAAATATAAAGAGTGTGCATTGTAGAGATTAATTGCTTTAATTAACCAATTCAAAGCCCTTCTGCTTCTATAAAACGAAAACGGATTATTGGCTTTCGGTAGAGCTAAATTTGTTATTTTAATAGACACATAACATTATCCTTAAAATGTAACAACAAAAACTATGTCTTTACGTATTTTAAGAATTGTTTTAATTTAAGAATTTGGGTTTTGTAGAATGCAGGATGTAAAATGGAATAAATCGTTCTAGACACGTTCTTGTGTAGAAATTGACTTTTTAATAGTAGAGGGCCGAACCGGCATTTTGTATAGAATTAAAATGTTGATAAAAATCAAGGTTATAATACGGCATATTTCCCATATTTTGTCATTTGTCGATGTCGACGAAACGGAACAACACGGCGTTCTAATTGCATTTCTTAATTATAGCAATTTCTAGTAGTACAGGGTCGAAACAAAAGTTATAGGTCGAGTCAGGAAACATTTTGCCAACAACCATGGACCAAAGCGGTTGTCCGAAATTTTGCAAAAATTCAGACACGACAAAACGATTTTAATTCATTATTTAGTGCATGGTTCACTTGAAAATCGATATTTTCAACGTACTGAGACTTGACCCTAAATAAAATTAATCCTAGAAGGAATACTTGTGGCTTATTAAGCAGCAGCCGATCACGCGTAAATACACCGTTTCGTCCCCTCAACGGCACTACAAACCGCCGATTCACGATCTTATAAGTCAACGCAAATAAAGGCTCAGCGTCGTTTTGAGACGAAACAAAAGTTTCGGTTTATACCAAGTTATCAAAAAATAATAAAAAAGAACAATCGAAAATTTCGAAAACTTCATCGAAGAAAAAGACTTTAATTTATTGCATTGTGTATGTCTTAAATCCAAATCAATATTTCCTGCAGTATGGGGTCGAAAAAAAGGCAGGTGGCATTAAAACCTTGCAAAAATCATGAATAAATTACAGGTAGGTAGTACCTTTTAAGATTTCACGAAAATTTTAAACGACGGAAACGCGCTGAAGTTGTCATTTCTTATTCTCGAAAAACTAGTTTTCAACTAATTTCGGACTTGTTTTACACCTATCAGATGGTGTCATTTTATCGAGATTATAAAATATATAATCTTTTAAACGAACAGTTCTTACTTATTGCGTAATACCTGAAATGCAGAGTTTTCTGATTGTTTTTTCGACTTGTTCTAAAGTTACGCCTCAAAAGCACGCAGTGTCGAAAATTTCGCTAGAAAAAAATCGCTAAACTATAATAGGGATTTTTCGAGATTTGTCAAAAATTTTTAATCGACGGAAACGCGCTTAGATTGTCATTTCTTGCATTGTTAATCTGAAAAACTAGTTTTCAACTATACAGGACCTGTTCTATGCGTATCAGGTAGCGTCACATTTTTGACGAGATTATAAAAAATTTGCAATCTATTTTAACACGTGACAGTTTTAATTATTTATTGCTCGTTACCTAAAATACGAGTTTTCTAATCGTTTTCGACTTGTTCTGAACGTTGGGCCAAAAAGCTTGCGGTCAAAATTTTGCGTGAAAAAGAAGCCGTGTTATAGTAAAGGATTTTTTCGAGATTTGGCCAAAAATTTTTTAATCGTCCGGAAACGCGCAGATTGTCACTTCTTGCATTGTTAATCTCGAAAAACTACTTTTCAACTAATTCCGGACCTGTTCTATGCGTATTAGATAGCGTCATTTTATCGAGATTGTAAAAAACTTATAACTATTTTAAACGCCGACAGTTCTTATTTATTGCTCGTAATACCTAAATACGAGTTTTCTAATCGTTTTCGACTTGTTCTGAACGTTACGGCTCAAAAGCTTGCGGTCAAAATTTTGCGAAAAAAAATCGTACTATAAGGAATTTTTTCGAGATTTGGCAAAAATTTTAATCGCCGGAAACGCGCTTAGATTGTCATTTCTTGCATTGTTAATCTCGAAAAACTACTTTTCAACTAATTCCGGACCTGTTCTATGCGTATTAGATAGCGTCATTTTATCGAGATTATAAAAAATTATAAACTATTTAAACGCCGGCAGTTCCTTATTTATTGCTTCGTAATACCTAAAATACGAGTTTTCTAATCGTTTTCGACTTGTTCTGAACGTTACGGCTCAAAAGCTTGCAGTCAAAATTTTGCCAGAAAAAAAGCCGTGTTATACTAAAGGGATTTTTCGAGATTTGGCAAAATTTTAATCGCCGGAAATGCGCTTAGATTGTCACTTGCATTGTTAATCTCGAAAACTACTTTTCAACTAATTCCGGACCTGTTCTATGCGTATTAGGTGGCGTCATTTTATCGAGATTATAAAAATTATAAACTATTTAAACGCCGGCAGTTCCGTTATTTATTGCTTCGTAATACCTAAAATACGAGTTTTCTAATCGTTTTCGACTTGTTCTGAACGTTACGGCTCAAAAAGCTTGCGGTCAAAATTTTGCCTGAAAAAAAGCCGTGTTATACTAAGGGATTTTTTCGAGATTTGGCAAAATTTTTAATCGCCGGAAATGCGCTTAGATTGTCATTTCTTGCATTGTTAATCTCGAAAAACTACTTTTCAACTAATTCCGGACCTGTTCTATGCGTATTAGGTGGCGTCATTTTATCGAGATTATATTTATTGCTTCGTAATACCTGAAATACGAGTTTTCTAATCGTTTTCGACTTGTTCTGAACGTTACGGCTCAAAGCTTGCGGTCAAAATTTTGCCAGAAAAAAAAGCCGTGTTATACTAAGGATTTTTTCGAGATTTGGCAAAAATTTTTAATCGCCGGAAACGCGCTTAGATTGTCATTTCTTGCATTGTTAATCTCGAAAAACTACTTTTCAACTAATTCCGGACCTGTTCTAAGCGTATCAGGTGGCGTCATTTTATCGAGATTATAAAAAATTATAAACTATTTAAACGCCGGCAGTTCGTTATTTATTGCTTCATAACACCTGAAATACGAGCTTTCTAATCGTTTTCGACTTGTTCTGAACGTTACGGCTCAAAAGCTTGCGGTCAAAATTTTCCAGAAAAAGAAGCCGTGTTATACTAAGGGATTTTTCGAGATTTGGCAAAATTTTAATCGCCGGAAATGCGCTTAGATTGTCACTTGCATTGTTAATCTCGAAAACTACTTTTCAACTAATTCCGGACCTGTTCTATGCGTATTAGGTGGCGTCATTTTATCGAGATTATAAAAATTATAAACTATTTTAAACGCCGGCAGTTCCTTATTTATTGCTTCGTAATACCTAAATACGAGTTTTCTAATCGTTTTCGACTTGTTCTGAACGTTACGGCTCAAAAGCTTGCGGTCAAAATTTTTCCAGAAAAAGAAGCCGTGTTATACTAAGGGATTTTTCGAGATTTGGCAAAATTTTTAATCGCCGGAAATGCGCTTAGATTGTCACTTGCATTGTTAATCTCGAAAACTACTTTTCAACTAATTCCGGACCTGTTCTATGCGTATTAGGTGGCGACGTTTTATCGAGATTATAAAAATTATAAACTATTTAAACGCCGGCAGTTCGTTATTTATTGCTTCGTAATACCTAAATACGAGTTTTCTAATCGTTTTCGACTTGTTCTGAACGTTAGGGCTCAAAAAGCTTGCGGTCAAAATTTTTCCAGAAAAAGAAGCCGTGTTATACTAAGGGATTTTTTCGAGATTTGGCAAAATTTTAATCGCCGGAAATGCGCTTAGATTGTCATTCTTGCATTGTTAATCTCGAAAACTACTTTTCAACTAATTCCGGACCTGTTCTATGCGTATTAGGTGGCGTCATTTTATCGAGATTATAAAAATTATAAACTATTTAAACGCCGGCAGTTCGTTATTTATTGCGTAATACCTGAAATACGAGTTTTCTAATCGTTTTCGACTTGTTCCTGAACGTTACGGCTCAAAAAGCTTGCGGTCAAAATTTTGCCTGAAAAAGAAGCTGTTATACTAAGGGATTTTTTCGAGATTTGGCAAAATTTTAATCGCCGGAAATGCGCTTAGATTGTCACTTGCATTGTTAATCTCGAAAACTACTTTTCAACTAATTCCGGACCTGTTCTAGGAGTATTAGGTGGCGTCATTTTATCGAGATTATAAAAATTATAAACTATTTTAAACGCCGGCAGTTCGTTATTTATTGCTTCGTAATACCTAAAATACGAGTTTTCTAATCGTTTTCGACTTGTCTGAACGTTACGGGCTCAAAGCTTGCGGTCAAAATTTTGCCAGAAAAAGAAGCCGTGTTATACTAAGGGATTTTTCGAGATTTGGCAAAATTTTAATCGCCGGAAATGCGCTTAGATTGTCATTTCTTGCATTGTTAATCTCGAAAACTACTTTTCAACTAATTCCGGACCTGTTCTATGCGTATTAGGTGGCGTCATTTTATCGAGATTATAAAATTATAAACTATTTTAAACGCCGACAGTTCGTTATTTATTGCTTCGTAATACCTAAAATACGAGTTTTCTAATCGTATTCGACTTGTCCTGAACGTTAGGCTCAAAAGCTTGCGGTCAAAATTTTTCCAGAAAAAAGAACGTGTGTTATACTAAGGGATTTTTCGAGATTTGGCAAAAATTTTTAATCGCCGGAAATGCGCTTAGATTGTCATTTCTTGCATTGTTAATCTCGAAAACTACTTTTCAACTAATTCCGGACCTGTTCTATGCGTATTAGGTGGACGTCATTTTATCGAGATTATAAAAATTATAAACTATTTTAAACGCCGGCAGTTCGTTATTTATTGCTTCGTAATACCTAAAATACGAGTTTTCTAATCGTTTTCGACTTGTTCCTGAACGTTACGGCTCAAGCTTGCGGTCAAAATTTTCCAGAAAAAGAAGCCGTGTTATACTAAGGGATTTTTTCGAGATTTGGCAAAATTTTAATCGCCGGAAATGCGCTTAGATTGTCATTTCTTGCATTGTTAATCTCGAAAACTACTTTTCAACTAATTCCGGACCTGTTCTATGCGTATTAGGTGGCGTCATTTTATCGAGATTATAAAAATTATAAACTATTTTAACGCCGGCAGTTCGTTATTTATTGCTTCGTAATACCTAAAATGCGAGTTTTCTAATCGTTTTCGACTTGTCCTGAACGTTAGGGCTCAAAAGCTTGCGGTCAAAATTTTTCCAGAAAAAGAAGCCGTGTTATACTAAGGGATTTTTCGAGATTTGGCAAAATTTTAATCGCCGGAAATGCGCTTAGATTGTCATTTCTTGCATTGTTAATCTCGAAAACTACTTTTCAACTAATTCCGGACCTGTTCTATGCGTATTAGGTGGCGTCATTTTATCGAGATTATAAAATTATAAACTATTTAAACGCCGGCAGTTCGTTATTTATTGCTTCGTAATACCTAAAATACGAGTTTTCTAATCGTTTTCGACTTGTCCTGAACGTTAGGCTCAAAAGCTTGCGGTCAAAATTTTTCCAGAAAAAGAAGCCGTGTTATACTAAGGGATTTTTCGAGATTTGGCAAAATTTTAATCGCCGGAAATGCGCTTAGATTGTCATTTCTTGCATTGTTAATCTCGAAAACTACTTTTCAACTAATTCCGGACCTGTTCTATGCGTATTAGGTGGCGTCATTTTATCGAGATTATAAAAATTATAAACTATTTAAACGCCGGCAGTTCGTTATTTATTGCTTCGTAATACCTAAAATACGAGTTTTCTAATCGTTTTCGACTTGTCCTGAACGTTAGGGCTCAAAAGCTTGCGGTCAAAATTTTTCCAGAAAAAGAAGCCGTGTTATACTAAGGGATTTTTTCGAGATTTGGCAAAATTTTTAATCGCCGGAAATGCGCTTAGATTGTCATTTCTTGCATTGTAATCTCGAAAACTACTTTTCAACTAATTCCGGACCTGTTCTATGCGTATTAGGTGGCGTCATTTTATCGAGATTATGAAAAATTATAAACTATTTAAACGCCGGCAGTTCCTTATTTATTGCTCGTAATACCTAAAATGCGAGTTTTCTAATCGTTTTCGACTTGTCCTGAACGTTACGGCTCAAAAGCTTGCGGTCAAAATTTTTCCAGAAAAAGAAGCCGTGTTATACTAAGGGATTTTTCGAGATTTGGCAAAATTTTTAATCGCCGGAAATGCGCTTAGATTGTCATTTCTGCATTGTTAATCTCGAAAACTACTTTTCAACTAATTCCGGACCTGTTCTATGCGTATTAGGTGGCGTTTTATCGAGATTATAAAAATTATAAACTATTTAAACGCCGGCAGTTCGTTATTTATTGCTTCGTAATACCTAAATTACGAGTTTTCTAATCGTATTCGACTTGTCCTGAACGTTAGGCTCAAAAGCTTGCGGTCAAAATTTTTCCAGAAAAAGAAGACGTGTTATACTAAGGGATTTTTTCGAGATTTGGCAAAATTTTAATCGCCGGAAATGCGCTTAGATTGTCATTTCTTGCATTGTTAATCTCGAAAACTACTTTTCAACTAATTCCGGACCTGTTCTATGCGTATTAGGTGGCGTCATTTTATCGAGATTATAAAAATTATAAACTATTTAAACGCCGGCAGTTCGTTATTTATTGCTTCGTAATACCTAAATTACGAGTTTTCTAATCGTTTTCGACTTGTCCTGAACGTTAGGCTCAAAAGCTTGCGGTCAAAATTTTCCAGAAAAAGAATCGTGTTATACTAAGGGATTTTTTCGAGATTTGGCAAAATTTTAATCGCCGGAAATGCGCTTAGATTGTCATTTCTTGCATTGTTAATCTCGAAAACTACTTTTCAACTAATTCCGGACCTGTTCTATGCGTATAAGATGGCGTCATTTTATCGAGATTATAAAAATTATAAACTATTTAAACGCCGGCAGTTCGTTATTTATTGCTTCGTAATACCTAAATACGAGTTTTCTAATCGTTTTCGACTTGTCCTGAACGTTAGGGCTCAAAAGCTTGCGGTCAAAATTTTTCCAGAAAAAGAAGCCGTGTTATACTAAGGGATTTTTCGAGATTTGGCAAAATTTTTAATCGCCGGAAATGCGCTTAGATTGTCATTTCTTGCATTGTTAATCTCGAAAACTACTTTTCAACTAATTCCGGACCTGTTCTATGCGTATTAGATGGCGTCATTTTATCGAGATTATAAAAATTATAAACTATTTAAACGCCGGCAGTTCCTTATTTATTGCTTCGTAATACCTAAATTACGAGTTTTCTAATCGTATTCGACTTGTCCTGAACGTTAGGCTCAAAAGCTTGCGGTCAAAATTTTGCCAGAAAAAGAAGCCGTGTTATACTAAGGGATTTTTTCGAGATTTGGCAAAATTTTAATCGCCGGAAATGCGCTTAGATTGTCATTTCTTGCATTGTTAATCTCGAAAACTACTTTTCAACTAATTCCGGACCTGTTCTATGCGTATTAAGGTGGCGTCATTTTATCGAGATTATAAAAATTATAAACTATTTAAACGCCGGCAGTTCGTTATTTATTGCTTCGTAATACCTAAATTACGAGTTTTCTAATCGTGTTCGACTTGTCCTGAACGTTAGGCTCAAGCTTGCGGTCAAAATTTTCCAGAAAAAGAAGCCGTGTTATACTAAGGGATTTTTCGAGATTTGGCAAAATTTTAATCGCCGGAAATGCGCTTAGATTGTCATTTCTTGCATTGTTAATCTCGAAAACTACTTTTCAACTAATTCCGGACCTGTTCTATGCGTATTAGATGGCGTCATTTTATCGAGATTATGAAAAATTATAAACTACTTTAAACGCCGGCAGTTCCTTATTTATTGCTTCGTAATACCTAAATTACGAGTTTTCTAATCGTTTTCGACTTGTCCTGAACGTTAGGGCTCAAAAGCTTGCGGTCAAAATTTTGCCCAGAAAAAGAAGCCGTGTTATACTAAGGGATTTTTTCGAGATTTGGCAAAATTTTAATCGCCGGAAATGCGCTTAGATTGTCATTTCTTGCATTGTTAATCTCGAAAACTACTTTTCAACTAATTCCGGACCTGTTCTATGCGTATTAGGTGGCGTCATTTTATCGAGATTATAAAAATTATAAACTATTTAAACGCCGGCAGTTCGTTATTTATTGCTTCGTAATACCTAAAATTACGAGTTTTCTAATCGTTTTCGACTTGTCCTGAACGTTAGGCTCAAAAGCTTGCGGTCAAAATTTTTCCAGAAAAAGAAGCCGTGTTATACTAAGGGATTTTTTCGAGATTTGGCAAAATTTTAATCGCCGGAAATGCGCTTAGATTGTCATTTCTTGCATTGTTAATCTCGAAAACTACTTTTCAACTAATTCCGGACCTGTTCTATGCGTATTAAGATGGCGTCATTTTATCGAGATTATAAAAATTATAAACTATTTAAACGCAGGCAGTTCGTTATTTATTGCTTCGTAATACCTGAATTACGAGTTTTCTAATCGTTTTCGACTTGTCCTGAACGTTAGGCTCAAAAGCTTGCGGTCAAAATTTTCCAGAAAAAGAAGACGTGTTATACTAAGGGATTTTTCGAGATTTGGCAAAATTTTAATCGCCGGAAATGCGCTTAGATTGTCATTTCTTGCATTGTTAATCTCGAAAACTACTTTTCAACTAATTCCGGACCTGTTCTATGCGTATTAGGCGTCATTTTATCGAGATTATAAAAATTATAAACTATTTAAACGCCGGCAGTTCGTTATTTATTGCTTCGTAATACCTAAAATTACGAGTTTTCTAATCGTTTTCGACTTGTCCTGAACGTTAGGCTCAAAAGCTTGCGGTCAAAATTTTGCCAGAAAAAGAAGACGTGTTATACTAAGGGATTTTTCGAGATTTGGCAAAATTTTAATCGCCGGAAATGCGCTTAGATTGTCATTTCTTGCATTGTTAATCTCGAAAACTACTTTTCAACTAATTCCGGACCTGTTCTATGCGTATTAGGTGGCGTCATTTTATCGAGATTATAAAAAATTATAAACTATTTAAACGCCGGCAGTTCGTTATTTATTGCTTCGTAATACCTAAATTACGAGTTTTCTAATCGTTTTCGACTTGTCCTGAACGTTAGGGCTCAAAAGCTTGCGGTCAAAATTTTTCCAGAAAAAGAAGCCGTGTTATACTAAGGGATTTTTCGAGATTTGGCAAAATTTTAATCGCCGGAAATGCGCTTAGATTGTCACTTGCATTGTTAATCTCGAAAACTACTTTTCAACTAATTCCGGACCTGTTCTATGCGTATTAGGTGGCGTCATTTTATCGAGATTATAAAAATTATAAACTATTTAAACGCCGGCAGTTCGTTATTTATTGCTTCGTAATACCTAAATTACGAGTTTTCTAATCGTTTTCGACTTGTCCTGAACGTTAGGCTCAAAAGCTTGCGGTCAAAATTTTTCCAGAAAAAGAAGCCGTGTTATACTAAGGGATTTTTTCGAGATTTGGCAAAATTTTAATCGCCGGAAATGCGCTTAGATTGTCATTTCTTGCATTGTTAATCTCGAAAACTACTTTTCAACTAATTCCGGACCTGTTCTATGCGTATTAGGTGGCGTCATTTTTATCGAGATTATAAAAATTATAAACTATTTAAACGCCGGCAGTTCGTTATTTATTGCTTCGTAATACCTAAAATTACGAGTTTTCTAATCGTTTTCGACTTGTCCTGAACGTTAGGGCTCAAAAGCTTACGGTCAAAATTTTCCAGAAAAAGAAGCCGTGTTATACTAAGGGATTTTTCGAGATTTGGCAAAATTTTAATCGCCGGAAATGCGCTTAGATTGTCATTTCTTGCATTGTTAATCTCGAAAACTACTTTTCAACTAATTCCGGACCTGTTCTATGCGTATTAAGGTGGCGTCATTTTATCGAGATTATAAAAATTATAAACTATTTTAAACGCCGGCAGTTCCTTATTTATTGCTCGTAATACCTAAATTACGAGTTTTCTAATCGTTTTCGACTTGTCCTGAACGTTAGGGCTCAAAAGCTTGCGGTCAAAATTTTTCCAGAAAAAGAAGCCGTGTTATACTAAGGGATTTTTTCGAGATTTGGCAAAATTTTAATCGCCGGAAATGCGCTTAGATTGTCATTTCTGCATTGTTAATCTCGAAAACTACTTTTCAACTAATTCCGGACCTGTTCTATGAGTATTAGGTGGCGACGTTTTATCGAGATTATAAAAATTATAAACTATTTAAACGCCGGCAGTTCGTTATTTATTGCTTCGTAATACCTAAATTACGAGTTTTCTAATCGTTTTCGACTTGTCCTGAACGTTAGGCTCAAAGCTTGCGGTCAAAATTTTTCCAGAAAAAGAAGACGTGTTATACTAAGGGATTTTTTCGAGATTTGGCAAAATTTTAATCGCCGGAAATGCGCTTAGATTGTCATTTCTTGCATTGTTAATCTCGAAAACTACTTTTCAACTAATTCCGGACCTGTTCTATGCGTATTAGGTGGCGTCATTTTATCGAGATTATAAAAATTATAAACTATTTAAACGCCGGCAGTTCGTTATTTATTGCTTCGTAATACCTAAAATTACGAGTTTTCTAATCGTTTCGACTTGTTCTGAACGTTAGGGCTCAAAAGCTTGCGGTCAAAATTTTTCCAGAAAAAGAAGCGTGTTATACTAAGGGATTTTTCGAGATTTGGCAAAATTTTAATCGCCGGAAATGCGCTTAGATTGTCATTTCTTGCATTGTTAATCTCGAAAACTACTTTTCAACTAATTCCGGACCTGTTCTATGCGTATTAGGTGGCGTCATTTTATCGAGATTATAAAAATTATAAACTATTTTAAACGCCGGCAGTTCGTTATTTATTGCTTCGTAATACCTAAAATACGAGTTTTCTAATCGTTTTCGACTTGTCCTGAACGTTAGGGCTCAAAAGCTTGCGGTCAAAATTTTTCCAGAAAAAGAAGCCGTGTTATACTAAGGGATTTTTTCGAGATTTGGCAAAATTTTAATCGCCGGAAATGCGCTTAGATTGTCATTTCTTGCATTGTTAATCTCGAAAACTACTTTTCAACTAATTCCGGACCTGTTCTATGCGTATTAGGTGGCGTCATTTATCGAGATTATAAAAATTATAAACTATTTTAACGCCCAGGCAGTTCGTTATTTATTGCTTCGTAATACCTAAATTACGAGTTTTCTAATCGTATTCGACTTGTCCTGAACGTTAGGCTCAAAAGCTTGCGGTCAAAATTTTCCAGAAAAAGAAGCCGTGTTATACTAAGGGATTTTTTCGAGATTTGGCAAAATTTTAATCGCCGGAAATGCGCTTAGATTGTCATTTCTTGCATTGCTAATCTCGAAAACTACTTTTCAACTAATTCCGGACCTGTTCTATGCGTATTAGATGGCGTCATTTTATCGAGATTATAAAAATTATAAACTATTTTAAACGCCGGCAGTTCCTTATTTATTGCTTCGTAATACCTAAATTACGAGTTTTCTAATCGTTTTCGACTTGTCCTGAACGTTAGGCTCAAAAAGCTTGCGGTCAAAATTTTTCCAGAAAAAGAAGCCGTGTTATACTAAGGGATTTTTTCGAGATTTGGCAAAATTTTAATCGCCGGAAATGCGCTTAGATTGTCATTTCTTGCATTGTTAATCTCGAAAACTACTTTTCAACTAATTCCGGACCTGTTCTATGCGTATTAGGTGGCGTCATTTTATCGAGATTATAAAAATTATAAACTTTTAAACGCCGGCAGTTCGTTATTTATTGCTTCGTAATACCTAAATTACGAGTTTTCTAATCGTTTTCGACTTGTCCTGAACGTTAGGGCTCAAAAGCTTGCGGTCAAAATTTTCCAGAAAAAGAAGCCGTGTTATACTAAGGGATTTTTCGAGATTTGGCAAAATTTTTAATCGCCGGAAATGCTTAGATTGTCATTTCTTGCATTGTTAATCTCGAAAACTACTTTTCAACTAATTCCGGACCTGTTCTATGCGTATTAGGTGGCGTCATTTTATCGAGATTATAAAAATTATAAACTATTTAAACGCAGGCAGTTCGTTATTTATTGCTTCGTAATACCTAAAATGCGAGTTTTCTAATCGTATTCGACTTGTCCTGAACGTTAGGGCTCAAAAGCTTGCGGTCAAAATTTTTCCAGAAAAAGAAGCCGTGTTATACTAAGGGATTTTTTCGAGATTTGGCAAAATTTTAATCGCCGGAAATGCGCTTAGATTGTCATTTCTGCATTGTTAATCTCGAAAACTACTTTTCAACTAATTCCGGACCTGTTCTATGCGTATTAGGTGGCGTCATTTTATCGAGATTATAAAATTATAAACTATTTAAACGCCGGCAGTTCGTTATTTATTGCTTCGTAATACCTAAATTACGAGTTTTCTAATCGTTTCGACTTGTCCTGAACGTTAGGGCTCAAAAGCTTGCGGTCAAAATTTTTCCAGAAAAAGAAGCCGTGTTATACTAAGGGATTTTTCGAGATTTGGCAAAATTTTTAATCGCCGGAAATGCTTAGATTGTCATTTCTTGCATTGTTAATCTCGAAAACTACTTTTCAACTAATTCCGGACCTGTTCTATGCGTATTAGATGGCGTCATTTTATCGAGATTATAAAAATTATAAACTATTTAAACGCCGGCAGTTCGTTATTTATTGCTTCGTAATACCTAAAATTACGAGTTTTCTAATCGTATTCGACTTGTCCTGAACGTTAGGGCTCAAAAAGCTTGCGGTCAAAATTTTTCCAGAAAAAGAAGCGTGTTATACTAAGGGATTTTTTCGAGATTTGGCAAAAATTTTAATCGCCGGAAATGCGCTTAGATTGTCACTTGCATTGTTAATCTCGAAAACTACTTTTCAACTAATTCCGGACCTGTTCTATGCGTATTAAGATGGCGTCATTTTATCGAGATTATAAAAATTATAAACTATTTTAAACGCCGGCAGTTCCTTATTTATTGCTTCGTAATACCTAAAATTACGAGTTTTCTAATCGTATTCGACTTGTCCTGAACGTTAGGGCTCAAAAGCTTGCGGTCAAAATTTTTCCAGAAAAAGAAGCCGTGTTATACTAAGGGATTTTTCGAGATTTGGCAAAATTTTAATCGCCGGAAATGCGTAGATTGTCATTTCTGCATTGTTAATCTCGAAAACTACTTTTCAACTAATTCCGGACCTGTTCTATGCGTATAAGATGGCGTCATTTTATCGAGATTATAAAAATTATAAACTATTTAAACGCCGGCAGTTCGTTATTTATTGCTTCGTAATACCTAAATTACGAGTTTTCTAATCGTATTCGACTTGTCCTGAACGTTAGGGCTCAAAAAGCTTACGGTCAAAATTTTTCCAGAAAAAGAAGACGTGTTATACTAAGGGATTTTTCGAGATTTGGCAAAATTTTAATCGCCGGAAATGCGCTTAGATTGTCATTTTGCATTGTTAATCTCGAAAACTACTTTTCAACTAATTCCGGACCTGTTCTATGCGTATTAGGTGGCGTCATTTTTATCGAGATTATAAAAATTATAAACTATTTAAACGCCGGCAGTTCGTTATTTATTGCTTCGTAATACCTAAAATTACGAGTTTTCTAATCGTATTCGACTTGTCCTGAACGTTAGGCTCAAAAGCTTGCGGTCAAAATTTTTCCAGAAAAAGAAGCCGTGTTATACTAAGGGATTTTTTCGAGATTTGGCAAAATTTTAATCGCCGGAAATGCGCTTAGATTGTCATTTCTTGCATTGTTAATCTCGAAAACTACTTTTCAACTAATTCCGGACCTGTTCTATGCGTATTAGGTGGCGTCATTTTATCGAGATTATAAAAATTATAAACTATTTAAACGCAGGCAGTTCGTTATTTATTGCTTCGTAATACCTAAATTACGAGTTTTCTAATCGTATTCGACTTGTCCTGAACGTTAGGGCTCAAAAGCTTGCGGTCAAAATTTTCCAGAAAAAGAAGCCGTGTTATACTAAGGGATTTTTTCGAGATTTGGCAAAATTTTAATCGCCGGAAATGCGCTTAGATTGTCACTTGCATTGTTAATCTCGAAAACTACTTTTCAACTAATTCCGGACCTGTTCTATGCGTATTAGGTGGCGTCATTTTATCGAGATTATAAAAATTATAAACTATTTAAACGCCGGCAGTTCCTTATTTATTGCTTCGTAATACCTAAATACGAGTTTTCTAATCGTATTCGACTTGTCCTGAACGTTAGGGCTCAAAAGCTTGCGGTCAAAATTTTTCCAGAAAAAGAAGCCGTGTTATACTAAGGGATTTTTTCGAGATTTGGCAAAATTTTAATCGCCGGAAATGCGCTTAGATTGTCATTTCTTGCATTGTTAATCTCGAAAACTACTTTTCAACTAATTCCGGACCTGTTCTATGCGTATTAGATGGCGTCATTTTATCGAGATTATGAAAAATTATAAACTATTTAAACGCAGGCAGTTCGTTATTTATTGCTTCGTAATACCTAAAATGCGAGTTTTCTAATCGTATTCGGCTTGTCCTGAACGTTAGGGCTCAAGCTTGCGGTCAAAATTTTTCCAGAAAAAGAAGCCGTGTTATACTAAGGGATTTTTTCGAGATTTGGCCAAAATTTTTAATCGCCGGAAATGCGCTTAGATTGTCACTTCTTGCATTGTTAATCTCGAAAACTACTTTTCAACTAATTCCGGACCTGTTCTATGAGTATTAGGTGGCGACGTTTTATCGAGATTATGAAAAATTATAAACTATTTAAACGCAGGCAGTTCGTTATTTATTGCTTCGTAATACCTAAAATCGAGTTTTCTAATCGTATTCGGCTTGTCCTGAACGTTAGGGCTCAAGCTTGCGGTCAAAATTTTTCCAAAAAAGAAGCCGTGTTATACTAAGGGATTTTTTCGAGATTTGGCAAAATTTTTAATCGCCGGAAATGCGCTTAGATTGTCACTTCTTGCATTGTTAATCTCGAAAACTACTTTTCAACTAATTCCGGACCTGTTCTATGAGTATTAGGTGGCGACGTTTTATCGAGATTATGAAAAATTATAAACTATTTAAACGCAGGCAGTTCGTTATTTATTGCTTCGTAATACCTAAAATACGAGTTTTCTAATCGTATTCGGCTTGTCCTGAACGTTAGGGCTCGGAAGCTTGCGGCAAAATTTTTCCAGAAAAAAGAAGCCGTGTTATACTAAGGGATTTTTTCGAGATTTGGCCAAAATTTTTAATCGTCGGAAATGCGCTTAGATTGTCACTTCTTGCATTGTTAATCTCGAAAAACTACTTTTCAACTAATTCCGGACCTGTTCTATGAGTATTAGGTGGCGACGTTTTATCGAGATTATGAAAAATTATAAACTATTTAAACGCAGGCAGTTCGTTATTTATTGCTTCGTAATACCTAAAATGCGAGTTTTCTAATCGTATTCGGCTTGTCCTGAACGTTAGGGCTCGGAAGCTTGCGGTCAAAATTTTTCCAGAAAAAAGAAGCCGTGTTATACTAAGGGATTTTTTCGAGATTTGGCCAAAATTTTTAATCGCCGGAAATGCGCTTAGATTGTCACTTCTTGCATTGTTAATCTCGAAAACTACTTTTCAACTAATTCCGGACCTGTTCTATGAGTATTAGGTGGCGACGTTTTATCGAGATTATGAAAAATTATAAACTATTTAAACGCAGGCAGTTCTTATTTATTGCTTCGTAATACCTAAAATGCGAGTTTTCTAATCGTATTCGGCTTGTCCTGAACGTTAGGGCTCGGAAGCTTGCGGTCAAAATTTTTAAAAAAGAAGCCGTGTTATACTAAGGGATTTTTCGAGATTTGGCCAAAATTTTAATCGCCGGAAATGCGCTTAGATTGTCACTTCTTGCATTGTTAATCTCGAATAACTACTTTTCAACTAATTCCGGACCTGTTCTATGAGTATTAGGTGGCGACGTTTTATCGAGATTATGAAAAATTATAAACTATTTAAACGCAGGCAGTTCGTTATTTATTGCTTCGTAATACCTAAAATGCGAGTTTTCTAATCGTATTCGGCTTGTCCTGAACGTTAGGGCTCGGAAGCTTGCGGTCAAAATTTTGCGTGAAAAAAGAAGCCGTGTTATACTAAGGGATTTTTTCGAGATTTGGCCAAAATTTTTAATCGCCGGAAATGCGCTTAGATTGTCACTTCTTGCATTGTTAATCTCGAAAAACTACTTTTCAACTAATTCCGGACCTGTTCTATGAGTATTAGGTGGCGACGTTTTATCGAGATTATGAAAAATTATAAACTATTTAAACGCAGGCAGTTCGTTATTTATTGCTTCGTAATACCTAAAATGCGAGTTTTCTAATCGTATTCGGCTTGTTGGGGGCTCGGAAGCTTGCGGTCAAAATTTTTCCAGAAAAAGAAGCCGTGTTATACTAAGGATTTTTCAGATTTGGCCAAAATTTTTAATCGTCGGAAATGCGCTTAGATTGTCACTTCTTGCATTGTTAATCTCGAAAAACTACTTTTCAACTAATTCCGGACCTGTTCTATGAGTATTAGGTGGCGACGTTTTATCGAGATTATGAAAAATTATAAACTATTTAAACGCAGGCAGTTCGTTATTTATTGCTTCGTAATACCTAAAATGCGAGTTTTCTAATCGTATTCGGCTTGTCCTGAACGTTAGGGCTCGGAAGCTTGCGGTCAAAATTTTTCCAGAAAAAAGAAGCCGTGTTATACTAAGGGATTTTTTCGAGATTTGGCCAAAATTTTTAATCGCCGGAAATGCGCTTAGATTGTCACTTCTTGCATTGTTAATCTCGAAAACTACTTTTCAACTAATTCCGGACCTGTTCTATGAGTATTAGGTGGCGACGTTTTATCGAGATTATGAAAAATTATAAACTATTTAAACGCAGGCAGTTCGTTATTTATTGCTTCGTAATACCTAAAATGCGAGTTTTCTAATCGTATTCGGCTTGTCCTGAACGTTAGGGCTCGGAAGCTTGCGGTCAAAATTTTTCCAGAAAAAAGAAGCCGTGTTATACTAAGGGATTTTTCGAGATTTGGCCAAAATTTTTAATCGCGGAAATGCGCTTAGATTGTCACTTCTTGCATTGTTAATCTCGAAAAACTACTTTTCAACTAATTCCGGACCTGTTCTATGGTATTAGGTGGCGACGTTTTATCGAGATTATAAAAATTATAAACTATTTAAACGCAGGCAGTTCGTTATTTATTGCTTCGTAATACCTAAAATGCGAGTTTTCTAATCGTATTCGCTTGTCCTGAACGTTAGGGCTCAAGCTTGCGGTCAAAATTTTTCCAAAAAAGAAGCCGTGTTATACTAAGGGATTTTTTCGAGATTTGGAAAATTTTTAATCGCCGGAAATGCGCTTAGATTGTCACTTCTTGCATTGTTAATCTCGAAAAACTACTTTTCAACTAATTCCGGACCTGTTCTATGAGTATTAGGTGGCGACGTTTTATCGAGATTATGAAAAATTATAAACTATTTAAACGCAGGCAGTTCGTTATTTATTGCTTCGTAATACCTAAAATGCGAGTTTTCTAATCGTTAATCCTAATCGTTTCTAATCCTGAACGTTAGGGCTCGGAAGCTTGCTGTCAAAATTTTTCCAGAAAAAAGAAGCCGTGTTATACTAAGGGATTTTTTCGAGATTTGGCCAAAATTTTTAATCGCCGGAAACGCGCTTAGATTGTCACTTCTTGAATTGTTAATCTCGAAAAACTACTTTTCAACTAATTCCGGACCTGTTCTATGAGTATTAGGTGGCGACGTTTTATCGAGATTATGAAAAATTATAAACTATTTAAACGCAGGCAGTTCGTTATTTATTGCTTCGTAATACCTAAAATGCGAGTTTTCTAATCGTATTCGGCTTGTCCTGAACGTTAGGGCTCGGAAGCTTGCGGTCAAAATTTTTCCAGAAAAAAGAAGCCGTGTTATACTAAGGGATTTTTTCGAGATTTGGCCAAAATTTTTAATCGCCGGAAATGCGCTTAGATTGTCACTTCTTGCATTGTTAATCTCGAAAAACTACTTTTCAACTAATTCCGGACCTGTTCTATGAGTATTAGGTGGCGACGTTTTATCGAAATTATGTAAAATTATAAACTATTTAAACGCAGGCAGTTCGTTATTTATTGCTTCGTAATACCTAAAATGCGAGTTTTCTAATCGTATTCGGCTTGTCCTGAACGTTAGGGCTCGGAAGCTTGCGGTCAAAATTTTTCCAGAAAAAAGAAGCCGTATTATACTAAGGGATTTTTTCGAGATTTGGCCAAAATTTTTATTCGCCGGAAATGCGCTTAGATTGTCACTTCTTGCATTGTTAATCTCGAAAAACTACTTTTCAACTAATTCCGGACCTGTTCTATGAGTATTAGGTGGCGACGTTTTATCGAAATTATGTAAAATTATAAACTATTTAAACGCAGGCAGTTCGTTATTTATTGCTTCGTAATACCTAAAATGCGAGTTTTCTAATCGTATTCGATTTGTCCTGAACGTTAGGGCTCGGAAGCTTGCGGTCAAAATTTTTCCAGAAAAAAGAAGCCGTGTTATACTAAGGGATTTTTTCGAGATTTGGCCAAAATTTTTAATCGTCGGAAATGCGCTTAGATTGTCACTTCTTGCATTGTTAATCTCGAAAAACTACTTTTCAACTAATTCCGGACCTGTTCTATGAGTATTAGGTGGCGACGTTTTATCGAGATTATGAAAAATTATAAACTATTTAAACGCAGACAGTTCCTTATTTATTGCTCCGTAATACCTAAAATGCGAGTTTTCTAATCGTATTCGGCTTGTCCTGAACGTTAGGGCTCGGAAGCTTGCCGTCAAAATTTTTCCAGGAAAAAGAAGCCGTGTTATACTAAGGGATTTTTTCGAGATTTGGCAAACATTTTTAATCGCCGGAAATGCGCTTAGATTGTCACTTCTTGCATTGTTAATCTCGAAAAACTACTTTTCAACTAATTCCGGACTTGTTCTAGGAGTATTAGGTGGCGACGTTTTATCGAGATTATGAAAAATTATAAACTATTTAAACGCAGGCAGTTCGTTATTTATTGCTTCGTAATACCTAAAATAGTTTTCTAATCGTATTCGGCTTGTCCTGAACGTTAGGGCTCAAGCTTGCCGTCAAAATTTTTCCAGAAAAAGAAGCCGTGTTATACTAAGGGATTTTTTCGAGATTTGGCAAAATTTTAATCGCCGGAAATGCGCTTAGATTGTCACTTCTTGCATTGTTAATCTCGAAAACTACTTTTCAACTAATTCCGGACCTGTTCTATGAGTATTAGGTGGCGACGTTTTATCGAGATTATGAAAAATTATAAACTATTTAAACGCAGACAGTTCCTTATTTATTGCTTAATACCTAAAATCGAGTTTTCTAATCGTATTCGGCTTGTCCTGAACGTTAGGGCTCAAGCTTGCGGTCAAAATTTTTCCAGAAAAAGAAGCCGTGTTATACTAAATTTTTTCGAGATTTGGCAAAATTTTAATCGCCGGAAATGCGCTTAGATTGTCACTTCTTGCATTGTTAATCTCGAAAACTACTTTTCAACTAATTCCGGACCTGTTCTATGAGTATTAGGTGGCGACGTTTTATCGAGATTATGAAAAATTATAAACTATTTAAACGCAGGCAGTTCCTTATTTATTGCTCGTAATACCTAAAATCGAGTTTTCTAATCGTATTCGGCTTGTCCTGAACGTTAGGGCTCGGAAGCTTGCTCAAAATTTTTCCAGAAAAAGAAGCCGTGTTATACTAAGGGATTTTTCGAGATTTGGCAAAATTTTTAATCGCCGGAAATGCGCTTAGATTGTCACTTCTTGCATTGTTAATCTCGAAAACTACTTTTCAACTAATTCCGGACCTGTTCTATGAGTATTAGGTGGCGACGTTTTATCGAGATTATGAAAAATTATAAACTATTTAAACGCAGGCAGTTCTTATTTATTGCTCGTAATACCTAAAATCGAGTTTTCTAATCGTATTCGGCTTGTCCTGAACGTTAGGGCTCGGAAGCTTGCCGTCAAAATTTTTCCAGAAAAAGAAGCCGTGTTATACTAAGGGATTTTTTCGAGATTTGGCAAAATTTTTAATCGCCGGAAATGCGCTTAGATTGTCACTTCTTGCATTGTTAATCTCGAAAAACTACTTTTCAACTAATTCCGGACCTGTTCTATGAGTATTAGGTGGCGACGTTTTATCGAGATTATGAAAAATTATAAACTATTTAAACGCAGACAGTTCCTTATTTATTGCTCCGTAATACCTAAAATACGAGTTTTCTAATCGTATTCGGCTTGTCCTGAACGTTAGGGCTCGGAAGCTTGCCGTCAAAATTTTTCCAGAAAAAAGAAGCCGTGTTATACTAAGGGATTTTTTCGAGATTTGGCAAAAATTTTTAATCGCCGGAAATGCGCTTAGATTGTCACTTCTTGCATTGTTAATCTCGAAAAACTACTTTTCAACTAATTCCGGACCTGTTCTATGAGTATTAGGTGGCGACGTTTTATCGAGATTATGAAAAATTATAAACTATTTAAACGCAGACAGTTCCTTATTTATTGCTCCGTAATACCTAAAATACGAGTTTTCTAATCGTATTCGGCTTGTCCTGAACGTTAGGGCTCGGAAGCTTGCCGTCAAAATTTTTCCAGAAAAAAGAAGCCGTGTTATACTAAGGGATTTTTTCGAGATTTGGCAAAATTTTTAATCGCCGGAAATGCGCTTAGATTGTCACTTCTTGCATTGTTAATCTCGAAAAACTACTTTTCAACTAATTCCGGACCTGTTCTATGAGTATTAGGTGGCGACGTTTTATCGAGATTATGAAAAATTATAAACTATTTAAACGCAGACAGTTCCTTATTTATTGCTCCGTAATACCTTAAATGCGAGTTTTCTAATCGTATTCGGCTTGTCCTGAACGTTAGGGCTCAAGCTTGCCGTCAAAATTTTTCCAGAAAAAGAAGCCGTGTTATACTAAGGGATTTTTTCGAGATTTGGCAAAATTTTTAATCGCCGGAAATGCGCTTAGATTGTCACTTCTTGCATTGTTAATCTCGAAAAACTACTTTTCAACTAATTCCGGACCTGTTCTATGAGTATTAGGTGGCGACGTTTTATCGAGATTATGAAAAATTATAAACTATTTAAACGCAGGCAGTTCGTTATTTATTGCTCCGTAATACCTAAAATACGAGTTTTCTAATCGTATTCGGCTTGTCCTGAACGTTAGGGCTCGGAAGCTTGCCGTCAAAATTTTTCCAGAAAAAAGAAGCCGTGTTATACTAAGGGATTTTTTCGAGATTTGGCAAAAATTTTTAATCGCCGGAAATGCGCTTAGATTGTCACTTCTTGCATTGTTAATCTCGAAAAACTACTTTTCAACTAATTCCGGACCTGTTCTATGAGTATTAGGTGGCGACGTTTTATCGAGATTATGAAAAATTATAAACTATTTAAACGCAGGCAGTTCGTTATTTATTGCTCCGTAATACCTAAAATACGAGTTTTCTAATCGTATTCGGCTTGTCCTGAACGTTAGGGCTCGGAAGCTTGCCGTCAAAATTTTTCCAGAAAAAAGAAGCCGTGTTATACTAAGGGATTTTTTCGAGATTTGGCAAAAATTTTTAATCGCCGGAAATGCGCTTAGATTGTCACTTCTTGCATTGTTAATCTCGAAAAACTAGTTTTCGTCTAATTCCGCATACTGTTCTACGCGTATCAGGTGGTGTCATTTTATCGAGATTATGCAAATTTTAAATCTATTTAAACGCCTGCAGTTCGGCATTTGCTACTACGTTATACCAGAAATACGAGTTTTCTAATCGTTTTCGACTTGTTCTGAACGTTTTAGATTTGGCCATAATTTTGCTAAAATCATGAACTACAACAATTCTTTTTTTCGAGATTTCCCGAAAATTTTAAACCGCTTTAAATCCGTGCAGTTTGTCATTTCTTGCTTTGTTATACACTAAAAACATGTTTTTTAGTAGTTGTTGGCGTGCGAGTAATTACAACACACGTTCTTTTTAAGTTTGATTCACTACCAGAATTATTATTATAATACTGTTGTTATACCACTGTAGCTAAAATTTGTGAATCTTTTCTTTGCGCCTTTCTAGTTATGTTCTTCGGTTTGGCTTGGAAATTTTCGGGGAAATTTTAAAATGTCTAGATCGACTTTAGGGTTTGATTGCAAACGGATGGGTTGACTGTATTACTGAAAAACAAAGAAAATGACAATTTTAATGTTACTTTTACCAAAAAACCGATTACTTGTTAGATATTTAAAAATATTGCCTAGGCAACCCAATATACAGAACTCATCAATTAATATGCAAAACGTTAGAACTGTTAGCTAAATGATTAATTTAAATTAATCGGAGGTATATCATTTGCAATATAAAATTGCCTCGAACGCGACGTCGATTAACAGAGCTATGTAGGTATAAGATAAGGAAGTAATAAAAATTAAAGTTAATTCTCAAAATAACTAAACCTACGCAATAATTTAACGGTCATTAAAATAAAATGCAAGCTTATCTTCAAGTTCGGATCTCTTTTAGTTTTTTTACAATACAAGTGTTCAAATATAATTTCAATTAATTTCGATGATATATCAAATTTGTTCGCGTTATTAGAAACCAAAATGTAATACCTACAAAACTTTGCTTTGTAATTATCGCGTTAATTTGGAAAAACAATTATCGGCTTGGAGGTATTTAGTTCAATGCTTTTTCATGGCCACACTGATAAATAATTACACACATACATAAATTTTCGTTAAATCTCCTAAATTCAAAGATTGGCGGGAAATTTTGTATTTTAATAAAATTATGTACATAGTATGTACGTAAAATATGTACATAAATGTACAACTATGTATACATTCAAAACATCATTAATGTGAGAATAAATGCTAATTTTTAAATTTACTTTTTGGCCAATACGCGAAAATCCCGTTCAAAAGTGTTTCTTTCATTAGGTGATTTAACGAAAATGAAAATGAAACGATTTTATTCCAAAATATATGCCCACAATTTATATAGACGGAGTTCTCAATTTCGCCGTCAAATAATCGTCGTCTAAAATTTAAGTTAAGTAAGCAGTTAAAATTTGTGGCCGAGAACCTAATAAACTGGCCATGACGCACATGAAAACAAACAGGATCAATTTGAGTATTGTGATAATTATTCAAATTAACCTGTCACGGTTTTCGGTCTCGTGACTGTGATTAACACCGCGTGATTAACAACGAAACAATGTGTAGGTAATTCGCTTTTGGCTGCATTCTCAATTTCTCGTATTACTTTAATTGTGTGAAATCGTCCACGTATTAATTAAATGCCAATCAATTTATAGCCGTAACTATGCAGTAAATCGTTCGGTGTGTAATTTTAATACGCCGTTATATAAATCGCCACAAGAATGCGATAAAAATTAATATATAAGTAGTAGATAGTTATCGATGTTATTTTGCAAACGGATCTGCGTCTGTATACATAACAAATCGAGCTGTTTTACTAAAGCTGCAAAGAGTGGTCTTGTTTTACATTTAATGTATAAATTACATAATCACGGATCTGTTTTTTTTTTAACATTTTAAAATATCTGCCAACTATCGCCATCGTTAAAACATAAAAATTGCGTGTACAAAATAATGTTATAGGTATTTAAATTTAACTAATTTTTTTGCGAACATTCGATCAAGCACAACGATTCTCACCGAATCACTAAAGTTAAACAACGTTGTCGCGTGGTCAGCACCTGAATGGAAGACCGCATGCTGTCCTAATTAATGAACCAAATTATTGTAATCAACATATAAATAATCTACATATCGCAATTATTATATTGATGTAACATTCTGTATATTGTTGTTATTAAATTGCAATTTTCTTAAATTTTGTTTATTAATTTTAGCGATATAATCAACGATAAGCTAGTATATTCATAAATAAATGAAAAAAAATTCGAATGTCTCGCACAGAATGAACATCAAAACGTATTTTACGCTACCCCGTAAATCATTTTTAAAAATATACAACGGTAGTTCAAAAAGTTTTTTAAAATAAAATTGCAATAAGAATTATACGGGGAAAATCTGAAAAAAAATGGTCGACGCTCATTTTTATAAGTACCTGTCCGGGGGTGTCGGAGAAGTTTTCCGACGCGCAATTTTGAAATATATGGGGGGGAGGGTAGTTCGAAAAGTTTTTCGACGACACCAATACTTTTCGAACGACCTTCGTACGCTTTAAAAAAAAAGTGCGACCAAAACTTTTCGAATTCCCGGCGTATAATGCCTATCGCGATTTTTGATCTTGTCTTAGATCCGAATTAGTTCGAAAAACGTCGAAAAACTTTTCGAACCCCCTCCCGTAAGATTTTATTGAAATAAATTACATGGGAATTATTTCGTAAAATTGCTTGACGTTCATTTTTTAAATTATACGGACATCGTTAAAACGTTGCTTATGAAAATTTCACAAAATTTCAATTTTCTACAGTTATATGCATACAATTATCACGTTAACGTAATATTTTCACCTCAATATATGACGCACAATGCCTACCACAGTTATTGTACAGGTTCTATTCATCCTATTTCCATGAAAAATATCCGCTCGCCTAATTTCGAATTTAAATTTTTTAAAATAGATTGTTAGCTCGGACGTCGATATAGCGTAAAAGGCCTAAAAAAAGTCATATAAAATGTACCTAATTCGAAATCTTCTCATATTTTTTGAATGTTACGCCTAAATTTTCATAAGAATCTAATAATAATTAAATAAACAGTGTACGCGGTTTTTCGAAAGTGAAAATACAGTGAAACTTCTCAATATCGGACCAGTCGCGGGACCAAAATATTGTTCATTATTGGGAAGTGCATGTTACGCACAAACAACGCCGGAGATTTAAAGTATCCCCTATTTGGGAGAAGTTTCATTGTATCTATAAAGAAAACACAGTTTTATTTTTTTATATATTTCAGTTGCGAACTAGATAACGACTACGGGCGTCTTGCTATATAACACAGATTCCTGTCGATCACCGCAGCAACGTGGATCCAGGTACTTGGACGGGAGATCGCTGGCGAATGAATACTGCATACTGTCAACATAAAAAATTCTAACTATTACACATGTATTACAAAATTTCTTATTTATATATATTATTTACCTGTGACATAAAATATGCATTTCGTTTCTATTGATTTTCTAGCTTTACATATTTAGAGTAATTTGGAGTATGTGCCCTATAAACAACACGCGCGTTATTTTATTTATTGGTCTTTAGTGCTAACGATTGTCATGTTTTCTAGTAATAAATTTTGTTAATAAATAAAAATTCTATGAATGTGTGACAAAGACGTTTACAAATAAACTATTTTTAGACATTTAATCTTTGACACATAAAACAAGAAATTTAACAAACTACGCTTGTTTAAGTCGATTTAGAATTTTCGCGAAATCTCGAAAAAAAGACGGCACGGCACCATGGTATGGCAAAATTTTGACAACAACCGAAACTTTTAGAGCAGATCCGAAACGGTTAGAAAACTCGTTTTTCGAGTATAACAAAGCAAAAGGCGACAAACTACGGACGTTTAAGTCGATTTAAAATTTGCGAGATATCTCGAAAAAAAGACGTGTTATAGTTGATCGTTTTTGCAAAATTTTGACCCTACATGAAGTGTTTAAAACAGGTCCGTATCTACTTGCAAATTCGTTTTTTATTCATAACGAATCAAGAAATGACAAGCTACGCGCTTTTTCGTCGATTTAAAATTTTCGAGAAATTCCGAAAAAAAGCCGTGTTGACGTTCGTGATTTTGGAAAAATTTTAACCCCAACTGAAACTTTTAAAGCAGGTCCGGAACGATTAGTCGACTCGTTTTTCGAGCTTAACAAAGCAAAAAACGACAAACTACGGGCGCTTAAGTCGATTTAAAATTTTCGAGAGGTCTCGAAAAAATACTCCATGGTTTTGGCAAAATTTTGAGCCCAACCGAAACATTTAGAGCAGATCCAAAACGGCTAGAAAACTCGTTTATAACATTTAGTATATATAAGTATATATAACAAAGTAAAAATGACAAACAACTGCACGCGTTTAAAGCGATTTAAAATTTTCGCGAAATCTCGAAAAAATCCCTTATTTATAGTCTATGATTTTGGTAAAATTTTCGCCCGACCTAAGTCTTTGTTTGTCTCCGTACGTCGAGAAATATCAGTTTTAACGTAAAATAAGCACAAGTTTATGAATTAGACGCGTTTTCGCCTTAATTGAGTTTTAGAAAATTTTAGATAAAAAGCCTTACGTTTTTACGTTTACGTCCATGGTTTTTGCAAATTTTGACTCTGTAATGCGAGAAATGTCTAATTCCACTCAGAACATACACAAAATAATGAAATAATGTCACTTTCGCCAGAAATTTCGAGAAAAACGACTTTGAAAAACGATCTTTCGACCCTGTACTATGAGAAATATCAATTTTCACGTAAATCAATGCAGGAAATAATGAAATAAAGGTGTTTTTATCGAGTTCGACGTTTCGCATTTGATACAACCCTGTTGAATAATTTATGCGAAACTTTACGATTACTAAACATTTGAATTATAAAATGCCGAGTTATTTTAACTATTGAATCAAGAACTGTTAGATTTTTTCTACGTTTCTGTTATATTTTATCTTAAATAGTATACCTACTTAAATACTAATAAATATTTATGATTTTTTTCATTGCCAACTGGTTTTGCATTATCTCGAATGATCAAACGAACATCATTCAAAATTGAATGCACACATATATGGATGGTTTGGAGTGTAAAACTGTCTAATTTCAAGAATAAAAAAAAATTGAAATTAATTTCAAATGTGACCAAAAATTAAGTATGGCCATCGATATTCATCATAAAAACCGTGGTTGTAATCACAACTTTGTTGGACAATATGTGAATTTAACAGAATAGCCTTTAAACTCGACGTTCCTTAATCCAAGTCCGGTAACTTAAGAAGCAAATAATTGTTAATATTGGGTTAACGAACTCGCAATCCGTCCATTAAATAAAATTAATGCCGAAATTCCAAATCAAAAATAACAAAATGCGATAACACCGCGTTTTCGGCCGCGCATTCGCCGAAACTGTTTTGTTTCATAAAGTTTGCACCAAAAATTATTGCGACTTAATGACGTTGAACTTTAAAGGCACCTTGTGTTCGTTTCTAATTTGAAGTTTTATTTCTACCGGTTTTGTAATAACTAAAATTTCCGTTGAATAATTTACAACGGCGCGATAACTTCGTTTTTAAATTTAATCGGCGCCGAGGAGCTCGGCTCATGTTCCAAAAAAAAATTTTTGGACGGCCAATCGGCACGCTTACCACCTCGAAATCTACAGACTTTTTAGGGTGGCGGACTAGAGGGCCAGGACCATAAACCAACGCCAACGGCCTGGGGTTCGAATCCTCCTGCAACGATACAATTACAAATTAACTACTTTATTATTTTTCCTAAACAGTCTAGTCTCGAAAAAGATTGAATTTTAAATCGGACGTTATTTTTTCCACAACAGCTCGGACACATGCACTAACTAATCAGCTTATTTCCTGGTCTCATGTTACCAACCGCATCGCGTTTAACTGAATATTTGCTTTAAACACAATTAGTTAAACTAACGCAATTAGACTCGTCATCGGAGAGCAACGCTTCTCGGAAATACTTTTAAATTTTTAAATAGAGGAGCCCGACCAGCGGCCACGGATTCCATTTTAGACGATCGTTTACGAAAATGGTCGTTATTATTGTTTTTAATTTTACCGGTGGCCTTGATCTCGTCATTATATCAAAAAATTAAACCTTATACGTGCGTGTTTGGTTATTGACTTTTAAAAGGTCCGATGAACACGTACCTCTACCTACCTAATTTTTTATTATTATTTGTATAACTAATATGTGCTTCGTTCGGGACAATTTAACAATTTTTGAAAGTAATTGGGAGAATTTTATGTAATAAATCGACATTTAAATAGGTTTATTAGGTACTAAATAATTGTTCAATTTGGGCCATGAAAAGCAATAATAAATGGGGAAATAAATTGACATGTTATTCAAATAAAATTAAGCTAGGTAGGTACCTTCTTTTTTTTTGAATTAACAATAATAATTTTTATTAAAAATAATTCGCCTAAGCACAAAAGAATGTTTTAACGATGCAGATATTTTTCCTAAAAAAATGTAATTGTTTGTATTTAAACTACATAGTAATTTTGACTTGCGTAGATATTGTAAGTATGAATTAATTTTTTTTAATGGCAAACCTAGCAAAGCGTGGCACCACCGGATCGTTATCGTTTAATTCGCTAAATTTTCTGATCGAAACAGAACTTATGAATGTGACGGGATTCAAAGCCGCGGTGCTGTTGTGCTATCTCGAATCCAAAGAAGCCTTTTAGACAACGTAATTTAAAATTGTTGTTTTTTTAATTTCTAAGTTAAAACTAAAACCTGTAACTCTGTTACGTACCTATTGCCATTTCCGTCTCATTATATTGGGGTCGATTCGACCCAAAATTCATCTTTATAAAATCGTAACGACAACGTCGTCTTTTTTTCAAAATTTTAAAAGATTAAAAATTCCAGTTAAGATTTAGATAAGTATCTTACAATTGAATGAATACAAAAAAATGCACTTTTCCTATCGTAGCGAGCAACCAATTCCCGAAACATCGCCGCGTACGTAATAAACGAGCTGTAAATAATGATTAAGAAATTACTAATGGCATAAAGATAGGTTGTTTATGTATAGTTACTTTACGTTTACGGCACGGTTATTATCCGGGGAAGATTATAATAATCGAACTCTTTGGATTTCTGGAATGTTCGATGCAATCAAATATTAGGAAAACTTCTAGGTTCGAGTCATATTGCGGAAATGGTCGCGAATTATAAAAATAGCTCGATTGCAATGAAGACAACGAACTTGTAATTAGTTGAACTAGTTTATGAACGTTGTTTGTTCCGTTGGAGTTTCTAATGTTGGGAATAATTAGTGCATCAACTTGTAACACCCATATACATCGACCCACAACATCTTTCCAGAACTGAAGATAATACAATTCGAAGTAACTAATTTGTGTATTAAAGTTCGTCCGGTGTAGAATTTGGTCCTGCCAATTATTCCGTTCGAACTCTTATCAATGGTCGCATTCAGGGAATGGTAGCGCTGTAGCGCTTTATCGAAGCGATGCTCCGAATGGTGTCTGCTTTACTCGCAGCGCTGCAGCGCTTTAGTAAAGCATTAAAGCATGTAAATATTCCGCTTTGACGCTTTATAACTAAATAAAGCAATGACGCATCCATGCGTTCTAACCTAACAAATTATGTTGCTTATGTCAATTATGTCAATTGGTATTGCTAAAGTTTCCACTGCACGAACAAGAAGATGATTGTTTTGAACAACATTGTGCAAAACTACATTTAAATCATCATCCGCAACAATAAATTCAATCAAATTATTCATTTCTTTTTACAAAATTAAGTTATATAAATATTGTAGATAAACACATGTGTAACTTATTTATAGGTTACCAAAAACCATAGTCTGCGTTGATTGTTTAGTACTTATAAGGTCTGTGCAATCGATTTTAACTTATAATTAGAGGCGCTTGCGTCAGGGACTAATGAAATCTATTATATATGGTTTAGAATTTGACGATTTGCTGTAACTTTTTTAAAATTGAAAAATAAAATTGTGTTTTCGTTTTACATGTATTAAAACTGCAATTAATGCATTTTTCGTAAAGTAAACAAGAAATTATTCCGAAAATATTTAATAAAATGGTCTATTATGTATGGTTTAGAACTTTACTATTTGCTGGAACTTTTTTAAAATTGAAAAATAAAGTTGTGTTTTCGTTTTACATCTGTTAAAACTGCAATTAATGTATTTTTCGTAAAGTAAACAAGAAATTATTCTGAAAACATTTAATAAAATGGTAGCAAATATACATTGCAGTTACCATTAGTTCCTGAAGCGAGCGACATCTGTTATTTCTTGACAGTTGTCAGGTCAGCTGTTTTATGCGAATGCACAGACTTTATAAGCACGAAACAATCAACGCAGACGACGCCAAAACAAACAAAATTGCCAACCTAAGAATTAAAAGCCGAAAAATAACTAGTACCAAAAATGTTTATTCAGGCAAGATAAAGCGTTCCCGCTACAGTTCCCTGAATGCGACCAATAGCAGAAAAACGCGCTCGATTTTGGAGCGATTCGAAACCACTTATACTCGGCGCTCATTGGTCGCTAAGGCCGAGTTCGGACGAACTCTACGTGTAAATGTGCCCGTGTATATTTTTATAATTATATTAGTTTTCAATAAAATCGTTACCGTCGACATTCCACAAATCTTTAAATTGAGCTTTGGGTCGCATCGACCCAAAAGATAAACCGGCGCATTTCAATTTCGAGGGCAATAGGAAAGTTATTAAAAACGACGATAGTTGTTGCGATCGCTTCCCATTTGAAATCACAATTCAACGCGCGCACGGACCTATTTAACGCTTTTCAGAATTCGACGAAACGACGTACAATGCAAAAAAAAATTTCAGCGTTATATAAACGACCGCGACCGTGGAAAACTGCGTGTTTTTCACTCGATATCCGTACGAGAAGGTAATATGCACGCACAAGTCTCATTTCGAATGTTTCGCAATTACCTCTGCCATAGCTATAACGCTAATTTGGATAATGTTTGCGTCGCGATTATTTTTATTATACTTTACCGTTCATTCGGTTTGAATAAAAGAAGGAAAAAAGAGGTTTTAGTTCGCGATTTATTTTTAGAAAAAAATACCTGAAAGTCTAACCTTTTCTCCACACACACACACACACACACACAAAGTCGTTAAGTAACATGCAAATTAATTTCTAAATTTTATTGCTAATGCTAATACTGAACGCGTTACCTATTTGGTTGTCGTTTCGGGTTTCATAAATAATTTTGAAAAAATCCGGACGCGCCCGATTCTCGTTTTGGTTTTCGATATAATAATCCAAAATGTATACTAAGTATTTTAATGTCGTTGCAATTGAAAATGAACCGTTCGACTTCAATTAGCGATCGAAGTAGCGCACTAACCTATCACACATGCAAGTAATATCAATAAGTACACAAAGGTGTTAAGTGTTGTTATATTACGTATATAAGGTGGTTCTGCATGTACAACTCCAGTCGCCGGGCACCCACTATGATACATAGATGATATAACACTGCCCGGATTTTTATAACAATAAATCGAATCGGTCATTACGGTACCTAATCCGCTTATTATAAGGTCGTCGTGCTGATTCCACCACAGGTCGCGAGTTTGTGTGCGGTTTTAATAAAAAGTGAATTGTGTAATGTTTTAATTTTCGAACTCCTAAGGTAGAATTGCATTTTCCTTTTGCGATTTGGAAACGTTCAAATTTGTAAGCGCACCTTGGAAAAGGTCACATTGCAATGTACAAACCGACCATTGAATTCCGGTAACATTGAGAGCGCTCCTCTTTTACATCAGTCTCTCGCGCATTTTTTTTTAACGAATATCTATCGCACGGCAACTAATTGAATAAAAGAAAGTAATCGAATTAGTATTCGGCCGGCATATTTTAACGCGAAACCAAAGGAAGTTGTCCAGGTATGGACGAAGAAAACTACCTACCGTACGACGATAATATAAATTAACGCATTTTAATGTATTAAGGTTGCGCGAATTTAATATTCTTAATTTATAACTCTAATTCGTGCACGCCGAAAAAATAACAGTCGACCTTTTTATGCATTTTAAACGCCATAATTGTGGATGTAAATTGCTCGGGGGCAGCTTTAAAAATCGCAATCTAAGTGAAAAATTGCCAGTCTGAATATCGTGCATTTTCAGAAATTAAATTTTTACCCACTTTTAGCACTTACACATCAAGTTAAATTAATAGACCGTCGTATTAAACGCGCCGAAGTGTTTGTAATACTAAAATTTTTGGAACGCGCGAGCACTTGCGGCTCGATTTTACGTTTATTTTGGTTTAACTTGACGTTCGATTACGTGTTTTAGATAAATTAATTTAATTTCAAATGATACGAAAACAATTTTAATATTTAGGCAGGCGCATATTTTATTTTAGATTAGTTTATCGAATTTGAAAGCGCGGCACCTGCTAATTTATAAAACGTTAAATAAATTAATAAAATTACTAAGTTTTTTTGCTAAAAATGTCCAAATTCTGATAGCTCGTGACCTATCAAAATACTAACAGCGCCTGTTTTTATTTAAGAGGAGTTTTCGGGATTTACAAAACAATTGGGTGTTTTTTTTTCGAAAACAAAATATCCTATATCCTTGTGTCTAGTTAAAAAATGTCCTCAACAATTTAAGTCATCTGCAGGAGACCGCGTAGAAATATTAGACTGGTCGACATGTTTTTGTTAATTCGGAACAGCTTAAAACCTCAAAAATCAAACTGTTTCTTATTGTTTACAATTGCGCCTATAACTCAATAACAGGGCGAAATCTCAAAAATCGAAAAATTTTGATCCGACCCTGTACTACAAGCAACGTTAATTTCTATATAATTGTAAAATAAAGCGGAAAATTAACGAAACACGCGCCGTTTTAATCAAATGCGACAAAAAGAATATCGTATTTCGAAAGTTTCCAAAACCACTCTGTATCGGTTTTTGCAAAATGTTAACTCAAAAAAAAAATTTTTTCTACGCGACACGTCGATATCCGCATAAAATAAATGTAGAAAATGTTTTGTAAATTGAACAGTTGGCGAATATCAAAAAGAAAAAACGTACAATTTCGACCCGACCTAAAACTGTTTGTTTCGACCCTGTCCTAGTACGAGAAACGGCAATTTCCACGTAAAACCATGCGTAAAATAATAAAATACGCACGTTTTCGTTGAATTCGACGTTGCGCAACGTTCGGAAAGAAACGTCCACGACCGTTTCGAAAAAACTTTGACGCGACCTAAAACTTTTCGTTCGGACCCTGCGCTACAAGCAACATCAATTTCCATCTAATATAAAACGCAAATTAACGGAACGCCAAAAGAGGTATTTTGAAAAATTTTGAGCCGACCTAAAACTTATTGATCCGACCCCGTGCTACAAACAACGCCATTTTCTATCTAAAACAAAGCGAAAATCGGCGAAGTGCGTGCGTTTTAGTCAAATTCGACAATTGGCAAAATCGCAAAAAAGAACATCGAATTTCGAAAATTTCCAAAAGCGCGCGACTGCAAAATTTTAACTCAAAAAGAAACTTTTACTAGTCGATAGACGTCAATATCCACTTAAAAGAACTTATATATATAACCGTTTGTTTCGACCCTGCACTACGAGAAACAGCAATTTTTCGAGCCCGACATTGCTCACGGTTTTTTCGAAAAATCTCTGACGCAACCTAAAACTTTACGTTCAGACCCTGTACTACAAAACAACATCAATTTCCATCCAATATAAAGCGCAAATTAACGCGAAATGCACGCGTTCCAGTCAAAAGTCCCCGGTATTCGGCGAAATTTCGAAAAAATGGCCTTTCCGAAAAATTTCGAGCCGACCTAAAACTTTTTGTTCCGGACCCTGCGTTACAAAAAAAAAACAACGTCGATTTTCATCCACAGAACAATACGGAACATAACGAAATGCACGGTCAAGGATAAACAAAAGATGTTATAAATTCTTCAATTGTTAAGTTCTTCAATTTGAAAACCTTGTCCAGGCCTTCATTATTATGAGTGTGTGTATATATAGTAAATACCGTACACTTAAAACATTAATTCTTAATTTGCATCGCATTAAAAATAATTTTACCCAAGTAGGTACTTATATGTAATTCACACCAACAACAAGCTCTCGCTCGCACATCCGCGAGCAACAATAAACGATTTAAAATCTCGTTGTAATTAGATAACATAAATTTTATTTTATGCGAGCCGTCCGAAATGTTTTTACGACGTCGACGTCGACCGTAAATGTCTTCTTAAAGTGATGTTCGGATCCGTTATCTAAGTTTAAAGAATCGAGATTTCATTAGCGTTTTAGACAATTTTTAAAACGCCCATATTTATTTTTAAATTGTATTTTTTTGTGTGTGCGCGCGCGTGGTCGCTCCTCGAAGTGACTAATTAAAAACGTTACCTAACATTTATTTGCTTACGTTTTAAACATTTTGCGGTATTTTAACGATACATTCTCGATACCGCCGTATTGGGGCTGTGGTCGTGAAAAATAAATAAATTATTGTTAACGCGTAAACGATACAAAAAAATATTGTTGGCTCCTAGTTCGTTTTAAAATAAACTGTCACCTAAACCTCTCCATAAAAATAATTATATTTATATACACAGGTACTAATACTTCCGTAATTACTACGACCCATATAAAATCACATATTTACGATTTTAAAGTAATGCTTTAAAACCGTACCTATTACACAAGAAGTTCCAGTTATCTGACATAAACCCGACAAACCTTATTACTCTTATTTATTTCTAAGAAAAATTTCGGAAAATTCTTCAATGATGACGGTCCGGACCAAAATGGGCTTTAAGTCAAATTTAAATCGATACGAAATTGATCGAGACAAATCGACGATAGTAAAAATAATTTGGCGTTTTTGTTAGTATCGAGTAGCGATGACCAAACAGATCGATATACAAATAAGGAGCGTTTTTTTTTCAAAAACGATGAAAAGCAAATCGAGACCGGTTTTTGTGTCTTGGTCAACTTTTGAACACACATAGATTTTGCAAGATGCGCGTTTAAAAGTTGACCAAGATACCAAAATCGGTTTTAATTCGCTTTCCATAATTTTTGGACACGACCTTATTTATGCAACGAGAAAAAAGTGAAGAAACCAAGAGAAATGCGCACTGATAATTGCGATATTCCCACGTTCGGGGGAACAGTCGATCGAGTTGGCCGCCGCCAGCGTAAAGGATTACAAAAACGTTCTGAACTTACAGCATTTTCATTTTGAAGAAGGCGCATGTTTGAATGACGAGTTAGTTAAACAAGTGCCGACTTCTTGCAAAGGATCTTATTCGTGTTCGTCTTCTTTCTCATTTTCCTTCTTCAGTAGGTGTAGCAGCTGCCGAAGTCGGCTTTTCGGTTTTGGTGTTTTTGGTAGTTGCCGAACATCTGCTAATCCCAGTTTGGCCGACTTGATGGTTCTAGAAATAAATCTGATTTAAAAAAAAACAAACAAGCAGTTGTTGTCGTGTACGTAAACAGCATATTATCACCATATTAAAATGATTTTCTTTAAGTCAGTATGGTCGCAGGCTCCAAAATGTTGGAGATCCTAGAAGAAAACGTATTCCGTTATCAACTATTCGGAAAGGAATTTTCCTGTTGAAACCCAATACGCTAATTCGTACAAATCGAGACGTTTCCAACCGGACAACGTAAAGTAACGCCTCGTTCCGAAGCGCGTTCAAACCTTCTCTGCTTCATATCACGAAAACAGTTGGTTGTACGAATAAAATGTATAGAACCATTTTTTTTGTAGACAATTTTAAGATCTATAATTTAAATAACCTGAATTGATTTTCGAGCCATAGGAAGCGAGATATTTCATAAAAACAATTTTTCGTGACGTTCTACTTCGAATATCTCGCAACGTCGGCGTCGGCACGATATCGATTGGGACTCTTTTGGTGTTTTTTAAAACAAACTGCTAACTGAAATTTTTCGGCAGACGAAACGTAAAATTATTGGGCTCTACAGCCCAATATATAATATATAATATATAAGATATAGATATATAGATATAGATAGATATATATAGATAGGGCCTAGCAACGAATTTGTCATCTTACCACTGTCAACTAACCGCAAGTACTTAAGGTATATAAATATTAATGCAATAAGAAGGCCTAGTTACGTCGATTACGAATTGAATTAACTACATTTTACAACGTTCTTATAAATAACCTGGAGCCGTCTACGTATTTATCTACATAAATAAATAAAATTATTACGACTTACCGCGGTCTCTTAAAGCCCCATTTTTTTTACAAATTGAAAGTAATATATTATTTTGTCGCCATTTTGTTGAAATTCCCGTTGTTATCCCGCTCGTCCCAATCTCCTGTAACTCGAAAGAAAACCGGCTATGTGAAAAACTAAAATTGCCATTTGGGCCGTGTTAATTTATTTAAAGGATCGGCACAAACCGCGTCTCTATATAAAATAACGCGAGCTGACCAGTATTTCACGGCGACTTTCATTTCAATTTTTGTCGTTCGATTAACGTGATTTCCATTTTACGAACAAAAGAACTAGTAGGGAAACTACACGTGCTGTTATCGAACAACCCGTTTAGATATGAGTATACGTTTTACCTTGAATTGTTCGGGTTTTATTAAAAGTGCTCGGTTTAGATGCGTTATTTAAGCGCAGATAAAACATTATTTGGAATTTTAAATGTCGAACTATTTCTAAAATCGATTATCGAACGTTATTTTCCGTCACTTAAAACTGCAGGGGTTTATCTTATGGAGTTTAAAAATGCTTTATCGATTAATTGCGCAACTCGGCGTATATACAAAAAGACATTGAAGTTGTCAAAAACAAAACAAATATAAATTATTATACTCATTAATATTATACCTAGAAGAATATAAGAAAGTAATAAGAGTTGCGATTTTAAATTTTGAAAATAATGGTAATTGGTTAGATTTAAAGTAATTTTAGATTTCCACTTCTTCCGGTCACGCGGAAAATGGACATCAACTTCCTTATTTCAAATGGAACATCCAAATTTTTATTATCGATTCGCATTCTCGAGACAATTGTGCGACGTTTCGTTTCAACAAACGTTGCCTATAAAATTAGTCCTTTTGGAATTATTCCGTGTTTTGTAAAACAAATAACTACACATATTTTCTAAAATATTTATGCATGCACAAATTAAAAATTTTAGGTTAAGTATTTTAGAAAGTGTGCCGCATCGAATGCGTTATTATAAACTAAACAAAATAATACCGGATGTTCAGAAAAAAATGCCAAAGTTGTTATCCGAAAATATCAATATCTTTTTGTTAATAATTTTAGTTAGTAATTCTGTTGCGTTGTACGTTCAAAATTAAGGGCAATGTGCATTTACGTTCCTATATTTAAATGTCATAGTTTTAGAGTTATTTTGGAAAATGTATTTTGACGAATCGATTAGGCCCCCGAAGGTGGCATAAATAAATAAAAACAAAATAAGCTCTTATTACTTTGTTATATTCTTCTAACCAAAACTCTTCGGACATACCTTGTATACGGAAGGTAATAATCATGATAATTAGTACACGTTACGTAGAACGAAATATCGAACCAAGACATCGAAAGGCACTAATTAGCAAATAATGATTAACAACGTATCTACTTATTCCCAAACTAATAACCAACATTAACATTTTTAACACTTATCAAATTGCATATATTAGTGGAAAATATACTTAAACAAAAAGCAAAATTAAGTTTTATAAAATAGCCACGTCGAGCACAAACAATTTAGCGCCACAAAATTTTACGAAAAAAAAATTAGCGAACCTCCCCCCGCCCCCTTTTTTTTCGCGGCCAGCGAATCGAAAATAAAATTTAAATTAGAAAATAATTTTCGCGAAACGTATATATTATTTAAACATCATTAAGACAAACAAGTATCGGTTTAAAGGAAGTAATTTCCCGAAAACGCAACAGCTGTATTGTCGTTTTAATTCACGTGATGTGGGTTGACGTTCAGAAATTTAATACACTTTTTTAGAATTCCTGGAATCCTTTCGTTAGTCGAGATCATTGTATCCGACAAACCACCGTAATCAAATGATTATTCGTGTTACTGTTAGATAAAAGCGACCGAGACGCCATGCACGACTTAATAAGTGAATTACATTTCGGTAAGCACGTCCAAATTAATTTATAGTTTAATTTAAATTTTTCAAGAGAGCAAATACGGAACTAATTGTACGTTTAACTGGGATAAACAAATCGAAATTAATTTCGTTAGGGATTTCATTCGAATAATAACAAAATTCTGGCGCGCACCTGACGACAACGAAAATTTCCTCTTTCGCGTCGGAGAAGCACATTGTCGAAGCTCGGCGCGGTTTCTAAATACGATTATTTAAAAAAAAAAATCTACCTTTTAACGCTACAACGCCATATCTATGCTCGCGAACTGGAAATATTTCGTCATCTCTAATCTTGAACATAAGTGAACGGTTACGGCGACAAAATTGCTCGAAAATGTCGTTTTTATTAAACCGTCAAATGCCGCAAATTAATTAATTTAGATGGTACGCGTTGTTCGATCTTATTATAAGAGCTAAAGCGAGTGCGTACACGCATTAAGGAGAGGAATTAGTTAAAAAGTTGGTCGCGTAACTCACCTTAATTATTTAATGCAGAGAATGCTAGTTTTAATGTCTACTTTAAAAGTTTCTACTGCGCGAAATAAACTGCTTTAATTTTTTTTTACTGCAGGTAAACTACTTACTTATAATAGGCACCTACTTACTGCACGGGCACTCGGCTCTTTTATAAAAGCGACATTAAATGTTCCGCGGTAAAGGATTTTAATGACAAAACTATGTACCTACACTTAATTTTTATTTGCTAAATAAATAATGGTCGAAAAATGGTGTCGTGTAAATGGTGCGCCCGTACACTTTGTTACGTTTCACACCTAGGGGCGAATTCAATTTCGCATCGTAATTAATAAAAGAAATAATTGATACACGCGCATTGTTATATTTACTGACCGTGTTTGTTGAAACTGCTTTGTTTTAAACAGTTCGAAAGGATGCTGGCGAAATGACGTAATTTCCTATAACGTTTAATTGTTTAGTTAGCACACAATATAAGCTTTATATCGTGTAAATGTGTAACGTGCTCGCTTTTAAAATCGTTCAATAGAATAGGTAATTCATTTTAAACGTTTGCGATCGATTATACAAATTTGAAAATAAATTAAGCAATATTCACGGGGCGAGTTAAAACGCAAACTCGAAAACAGTAATGTGAGACGAATCGTTTAGGAAAATTAGGAAAATGCGAATATTCTGCCAAAAACGAACTTCGATAAAAAAAAGTTGACGGCAAACGCGCGCTTATAAGGAAAGTTAGGTAGGTGGAAAATTCAGAAAATTTTGAAACTTTGCAGGATTGTAGTACTAGTCAACACTAATCAAGAGCCGTATTCCGTTCGTGCCCTTATTCGGTTTAAGAGGCTGAAATTCACCCTTGAAAATTTGAACTTTTTTCGATTTTGCTTATTATCTCTGGAACAGCAAGATCTATCGCCAATAAACTATATATTTTTGTACATGGCTATTCAAAACCTGCATTATGATACAAAAATTAGGGATGAAAATTCTAAGGGGTGCCACCCCTGCTCCCAACCCTCAATTATTTTCAGTATTTTTTTTGTACGCTACAATGAATCGATAGATTATTAAAAGAGTTATTCATTAAAGTATATCACTTTACATTTATTTATTTGTATTTCCGCCATAACCATGCAACCATTCAACAGTGCCACAGGATAGTCAATAAAATTAAAGATAGCCTGGAGAGTAAGAAGGTATGTGTTTCAGTATTTCTAGACATCCAGCAAGCCTTTGATAAGGTTTGGCATATGGGACTATTATACAAGCTAAAAAATTACTTCCCTGATCAAATATACCTTATCCTGAAATCCTATCTGAGCGAGCGTTTTCCAAGTGTAAATTGATGACGAACTATCTAACTATCACTGTGTTAAATCGGGAGTGCCGCAGGGTAGTGTGCTCGGTCCATTTCTCTACCTAATATTCACCAACGATGTCCCACTAACGAACGACACAACCACAGCCACATTTGCGGATGACACAGCCATCATGTCTACGGACTCAGATCCTCTACGAGCTTCAGAAAAGGTACAGAATCACCTAACCACATTGCAAAATTGGCTGAAGAAATGGAAAATTGCAGTTAATCCAACTAAATCTACACAAGTAAATTTTACTAATCGAAGAATTAACTGTCCACAACTTCATTTAAGCAACGTGCCTATCCCAATCAAAACAGAAGTTAAGTACCTAGGAATGCATCTAGATCAAAAACTAAGCTGGCGAGCACACATAAAAGCCAAAAGAAAACAATTAGATTTAAAGATTAAAAATATGTATTGGTTAATTAATAGAAAATCCCACCTATCAATTGAAAACAAGCTACTTATCTACAAAACCATAATAAAACCGATATGGACATACGGAATTGAACTGTGGGGATGTAGTAAGCCATCGAACACTAAGATCCTTCAAACATTTCAATCAAAAACTCTTCGCATGTTAGCTAACGCGCCTTGGTACATATCTAACCAAACTCTACATACTGACATAAGAATACCATTCACCAACGACATTATCAAACCCATTGCTACCAAATATAAAAATAGATGCGTAGGACATAGTAATCCGCTCGTAGGCGAACTATTCACACACCAATCAGCAGAGAGAAGATTTAAGAAACTGTGGCCAGAGGATCTTCCTGAATGAATTCCAGAGAACCATTAGTGGATGCTACCTGACTCAAATCAAATTCTTTTATCCCATTTACTTATTACTTTGTAATGTTTGAAGTAGATTGTAAATTCGCAATTATAAAATTAAAAAAAAAATGTATTTGTGCAATTATACCCTTTGGTAATAATATCCGAAGCCGCGTATCTCTTAAACAATAAGAAATATCACCAACAAATTATATATTTTTGTAAATAACTGTCCAAGACCCACATCATGATACAAAAATTAGAGATAAAACGCCTAAGGAGTTTCATCCCTACCCCCCAACCCCCAATTATTTTTAATTTTTGTGTACGCTGCAATGCATTTGTATAACTTATAGGCATAATTATTCATTAAAATGTATCACCTTAAATTAGTTGATTTGTATTTGATCAAAACCACCCTTTGTTAATATCTAATATCGAAATAACATTTCGCCGAAACTTATCTCTTGAACAATAAGAAATATTGCACACTCACGGTGTCGTAGTGTGTATATTAACCGCTGTTACAATAATAATATGGATAACTAAAATACAATTAAATATAAATACATAAAAACAGCAAATAATATTTATTAACTAACTGTTACATTCACCATCTCACTTCTCTTTGTCAGTCTAGGAAACATTCATTATTCCTACTAATTATTCGCACACTTTATGGCTTATTATAATAAGGATATTTTGTTGCATATGTTGTTTATTTACATATCTATATATTTCATGCGTCAGTAGGTAGGTAATTATTTTCTAGTATTTTTATTTATATGTACATATTATGTATATATTAACAGTTCTAAAGTAAATTACAGGAATACAAAGTAGCATATCTACACTATATAGATTTTAGTTCTATAATATTAATTAGTACACCTTTTCACTTCCTTGCTGGTGAAATTACCCGAATTTTTGCTTGACCTTTCTGCATTGATACTATGTAGTTCATGACAAACTAGTTACACAAGTACACAAACTTGAAAAACACAAATTTCTTATTGTTCAAGAGATAAGTTTCGGTGAAATGTTACTTTGGATATTAGATATTAACAAAGGGTGGTTTTGATCAAATACAAATCAACTAATTTAAGGTGATACATTTTAATGAATAATTATGTCTATAATTTATAAAAATGCCCAGCAGCATACATAAAAATTTAAAAATAATTGGGGGTTAGGGGTAGGAATGAAACCCCTTAGGCATTTTATCTCTAATTTTTGTATCATGATGTGGGTCTTGGACAGTTATTTACAAAAATATATAATTTGTTGGTGATATTTCTTATTGTTTAAGAGATACGCGGCTTCGGATATTATTACCAAAGGGTGCAATTGCACAAATACAAATAAATAAATGTAAGGTAATACACTTTAATGAATAACTCTTTTAATAATCTATCGATTCATTGTAGCGTACAAAAAAAATACTGAAAATAATTGAGGGTTGGGAGCAGGGGTGGCACCCCTTAGAATTTTCATCCCTAATTTTTGTATCATAATGCAGGTTTTGAATAGCCATTTACAAAAATATATAGTTTATTGGCGATAGATCTTGCTGTTCCAGAGATAATAAGCAAAATCGAAAAAAGTTCAAATTTTCAAGGGTGAATTTCAGCCTCTTAAACCGAATAAGGGGCACGAACGGAATACGGCTCTTAATTAGGGTTGACTAGTACTACAATCCTGCAAAGTTTCAAATCTTTCTGAATTTTCCACCTACCTAACCTTCCTTGTTAGCCACGTCAAGTCCGTATAACGTCCGATACTCCACTCTGCGAATACGGACTCCCCTCCAATCCCTTATTTATTGTCTTCGTTCGTCACGGTTCGTGTTAAATGCGTTTGGCGCATGTTGGTCAACGCGCACATTGCAAACATCGATGGTTTTCTGAAGGAAAAGTCCGGAAAATCCAAATCGACCAAAAACCAGTTTTTTAATTTTTCGATTTTGATCAAAAATAATTCTTTTTAACGCGCAACGCCTCGATAAGTATTTTATTAAAACGCGAGAAACGTTTCGAACGCCGGCCATTTCGATACAAAACGCTCGAAGACGAAACCGTTTAGTCGACAACGTATCGTTAGAAGACAATATTTCTCGGACTTGAACAAAGTCCGCTTTTTGCTCGTTGATAAGAATTCTTTTAAGACAACGTTTACCCCGAAACATCATCCCCGAGAGGCAAAGCAGATAAAAAAATAACCCGTGTTCGGCGATTCGGCAATTCCTTCATATTCTACAATCGATTCCTGTTTAAAAATCTAAACCAGCAAAGCATCTTTCCAGACAAACGAGAACCTCGTCGTATTTCCATTTCAACAACGTGGCACAACAATAGAACGTCTTTGTCCCATCAGAAAACGATGCCACGGCATTTCTGTTTTATCTCACATTGTCGAGAAGGCCACACGACGAGGTCTCGTTTTTCTGCGAACGGATCATAAGTATCTGAAAGTTTATTAAATCGGCCATATTTAGTGCGTATTAGAAATATATGTCAAGTAGACACGTTACACGTTAAAAGCGAACTTAACGGAAAAGTAGGAAAATCATCCTTGTTCCCCACTTACGTGCGTCAAATCAAGATATGCATCAGGATATAATGAAAAACTGCAGCCCAAACTTAACGGCAAATTAAAATGTTGTTTGAACTGCATAATGTGCTGTAATGAAGAAATTAAACCAGTCGTCAAGTGCAAATTGATAGCTTTTATAAAAACATTTAAAATCGAAGAAAAAAAACTCCATGGAAATAGAATTTTGCGAGCATTTACGAAACTGAAATCATTTATTATAGTGTACAAGCTGGGTTTTTTCCCCACTTCCTACACAACGCTTTTATATCGTGTCCGGTTTAATTTATACGCCACGTACATAATCTACTTATTATTTGGATAAAATCGACTTCTATTACTTTTTTCCAGTAAAAAAGTATGAATTTTTCGGCCATCGAATGAAATACGCTCAAAAAAAAACCGGTTAAGAGGACCTTATCATTTTAGATTTTATTCGAAACTTCGATTTCAATCGAATGACCTGCAGGTGCACGATTTTCAGTCCCTGCAATTTGGGCAGTGGAGGGATAAAATGTTATATTGTTAATGAAATTAAAGCCGAAACTGCCTTTTTCGTCGGGCTGTCAATTATTGGAACCGAAATTTAAGAAAACTTCATTAGTGGTTTGGTTTGGATTTAAGACAACGTACATACTGTTTTCTGTTTCGTTTTGTTGCGCAACTAATTTCTTTTGCTATAGATTTTCGTCCTGCACAACGATCGGAATCAATAGCTAACACCCCTGTCAGGTTTTCATCCCTAAAATGACAACATTTCGCACCCGTGCGAGAAAAGCGTCACAATTCAAAAAAAAAACAAAGCGATTTTTGAGTTTTTTTAAGAGATAAACGTGTCTTTTGTTGTGTGCCAACTATTAATGTTGCAAGTGTCAACAATTGGTATTACAGCATGTTGTTTAAATACGTCAAATATAATTTAACTTATCATTTTCATTTAATTAACTACGCGCTTAATACTCGTCCGTATAGTGTCCGTTTTAAAAGTATGTTTTAATTTCAAAGCACATTTCCTCTTATTTAATTATTTATTTCAAAATCGTGTCGAATTTCTCCTTAACGCGCCGAGCATTTCGAGATTTTGCCTCGATTAATTTAAATTAATACTTATAAATAATACATTGAAAATTAGAATATTAGAAAGCAAACTTAAAAAATCCAAACTCAAAATTAATCTCGAATTGAAATATAGGCACCACTAATTTTCGTTATTATTTTGAAATTCGAAGTATAATTAAATTCCTCGGAAAAAAAAACAATTTATATTATTATATTTTAAGAAACAATCTTTTTTTTTAAACAAAAACGAGAAACGATTGGCATTTAACATTTTTGGGAAACAAACTTGTTTTAATCGAGATTAATCTAACCGTTAGCCGAATAAAACTGTTTTTTTTTTTAGTTAAATTAGCTTATTACTAGTTTTAATTATGCCGAACCGACTTGAAGTATGAAAAAAAGGCTCGCTCCTCGACGAAACTTAAAAATCACGATAAAACAATTTTACGATTGGCGACTTTTTTACTTTGCGCGTTGACGTAATTTACCGGAGCGCCACTATTTAGAATTAATATTATTGACATGAAACCCGACGAGTAATTTATTATTCGATGTTCAAACATTGTTCTGATAGCGCTATCTCGTGTTTTACGATCATTTTCGGATTTAAATAATTATTATGAAAAGCTACCTAACGAATCGATACATACGTTAATAATAAAGTCGAACACTAATTTTGTTTAGGAATAGTTAGAAAATTAAAATCAATATTTAAGGCATTTCTGGAACGATTATTAAATTATAGTACAAGTACCTAACCAAATAAACCAACCGTCGAGAGCTTAACAAACCTTGTACAAAGACATGTTGGTTTTATTTGCACCCAACCGCCTCTCGTTCATATACTAATTTCAAAATTTACGAATTAAAAGCGCTCCCGTTAAAAGACGTCCGACTTACAAATTTGAATGTTAACGAGCTTTTCGCGGCAAACGCAATTAAACGATGCAATAAATATAACGAAACTAATACAAAATGGCCGTTTCCTAATTTGAAGCCATGTCCGTGGATAACGACAGTGCGACACCGTCTCACTCTCATCCGGACGCCGTTCGCAAAATAAGTACCGTAAGCGAACATGGACACGATAACCCCGCTTTTGAATCGCCCAGAAGTCGCAAAGTATCTTCCACGTCCGATCATACGGAAATTGGTCCAGTTAGGAAGAAGAGTATTTTACATAACGCGCACGCTTACGCATTAGAATCAGCGAACTCATCCCCACAAGGTAATTTGATTGTATTTAATCATCGAGGGGATGGGCGGGGACTGAGGGGGGGGGCGTTAAGAGAACACAATTTAAGAACAAGTCTAATTTGTCCCAAAAGCATAAATTTGGCGTTTTATAAAAGTTACTTGTTTTTCCACTTAAATTTGCCGAAACGTATAGAAAGGAACGCGGCATCCTTCCATAAAATGATAATTTCAATGTTTATGTATGGTAATATAATGCAACGTTTTATTATAATTGTATATTAACCCCATTTAGACTTTAGAAAATTGGTGTATATAGGTTTCATACTTGCATTATGCGTATGGGAATAAATCAACGTTTTTATATTAATTGTCCAGGTTAATAAACATTCAGTTAAAATAATTGGTTAAATATAGGTACTTACAATACGTTGCCAATATTGGATATTAGGCGAATGCAATCTCATTCAATATAAAAATTTATAGTTTAAAAAAATCAGTAATAAGAATAAATAAAAAATCGTGAAAATCGGTTCGTAATATAATTGGTTTTGTTACGAGATATCTCTAAATAAGGATGTAGAGGAACCAGTTGGAACAAATTAACCAACGAAATACCTTTCAATTAACTTATTAAAAAGATTATTTGTATTTTAAAAATATACTGCAGTTTGAGTAGAATTAATTATAAATTAGACACATACTGTCCCGCAAACGTTTTAACTTGTAACTTTATATTTTAGTAGTCTTTGATATCTGTTCTATCAAATAAAATCACTTGATACACTCTACATGTGATAAAACAAAATATTTAATAAAATCACAAAGTTGGCTTTATCTCAGAAACCGTGACACTTTGTATAAAGGTATTTTGGTTAAATAAGTTCCAAACCGACTCACCTACCACCTCCTTTCGGATATACGTCGGTGAACCAAACACCCTGTATACTTACATCAAATGCAAACTAATACTGCGCTGGCTGCCACTTATCTACAACATACTATAAGAAATATTAAAACTTCTAAATTTTCTTTGATTTCCTATTATTCTGCAGTTTTAGTTATGATTAATTTGTAATTAGACACAACTGCAAACTTTTAATTTCTTGTAACTTTTATTTTAGTAGTCTTTGATATCTGTTCTATCAAATAAAATCACTTGATACACTCTACATGTGATAAAACAAAATATTTAATAAAATCACAAAGTTGGCTTTATCTCAGAAACCGTGACACTTTGTATAAAGGTATTTTTGGTTAAATAAGTTCCAAACCGACTCACCTACCACCTCCTTTCGGATATACGTCGGTGAACCAAACACCCTGTATACTTACATCAAATGCAAACTAATACTGCTGCCGCTGGGGCTGCCACTTATCTACAACATACTATAAGAAAATATTATAAACTTCTAAATTTTTCTTTGATTTCCTATTTTTTTCTCGTCATCGTTTTCGCTCTATCGTCAATTTCGAGCGTAGATTCTTACGTTGACCGCGTACTTGCATTATTGGTATTTCACCAACCACTGTAATTGCGAAAACGCGCGTAAGATAAAATTTCGTTCGCGAAATTGGACCGTCGACTGTTTAAGGGAAGTCTAATCAAGACCCTAAACTAGTCCCAAACCAAAACTCGATTTTCAAAGAATTTGTGTTAGAGCTTAAAAGTCCATGTATTTACACTTTATAAATACATAGAGAGTTAGTCGACAAAGAAATATCCTAGCTTTTCTTGTCGTATTAGTCCTTTTTGTTTGTAATCCTTTTAGAGTATACAACACAACACACATCACTCGCGCTCTCACACGCAAAAAGGCCTTATTAACCGAACGAGCACTCCTCGCACACACAATACGACGTCGTAATTTAAAATTCGAACTACTGAAACAAGCACTACCGCTCTGTACCAAGAACACGAAAAATCTGAAACGGTTTAGCCAGAATTCTATATATTCTATTTAAAAACATCTACTTCTAAACTTCTATTTTAAAAACATTCGGTTCTTTGTTCGACCTCCGATAAGCTATGAAAGTAGGCGGTGCACGTGTTTTATTAGTTGCTTTGTATTTTATCGACCACATTAAACTTTTATCTGGTTTATGGTTTGTAATAGGGAAATTTTCAATGCTTAAGAGCACACGAATAGTTTTTAAATTAAAAATAGAATAAATTTATAATTCTGCGGTATAAAGGCAGTAGATAGTGATTATTCAGATAATTTTAAACTTTCTAAGTATTAACGAATTTTCATAGAAAATAAAGCTATTGCAATCTGTCTGATGACGGCACCCAGACGTGTCTTTTTGACTTTTCTCCGATTTCGACCCCTAGATCACGAAAATATTCATTTTGGGTCGGTCATATATATTTATTTAAATATATATATAATCAATTTCTTGTGGACGCGATTCTGGCCGCAATTTTGGTCGTAGGAGGCTGAAATATGAACAGCGTATTGTCTTTACGAAAACGATTTTACGTCTTTAACGTCTTTACAAGTTAGTTAACCAGCCAAATCGACCAATCCGTTTCAAATTGGCGGCCGTTCAAATACATTTTTTTATATTCTAATCTCCGTTATTACTAATCGGATCGGTAATATGAAATATGTTTTAGAATCAGCATAAAATTCTCTACCGATCGTGTCTCTTTATAATTATCGATAGAATACATCATTTTCGAAATAATCGAAAAAAAAGGGATAATTTTTTCTTTAATTCTTATAAAATTCTCTCGTAAATATTATTTTTCAAAAAAATGTATTTCTTTCGAGGAAAATTTATAACAAATGAGTTTTTTGACATGCGACATGAAAATTCGATGCCGAGGTTTGCGCGCGATCGGATTTTCAAACTTTTATTGCATTTTTTTCTTATGTAACCCTATAAAAAATTCGAATGGTTATAAAGACGAAAAAATAAGCTTTCTAACGACGTATTCTGCAATAGGTTCTGCAACCTATAGTGCTATTTAAAAAAAATGCAAGGTAGCGACCCTACTCGAAAACTGACTGTAAAAAAAAATATTTTTTAGTCCTAAAATATGCGAAATCATTTCCCATTACATCGCATAAAATATTAAATTTATATCTCAAACCGTTTGAACATGGCAGTCGTGTTTCTTTACTTTTATTCCACCCTGTTCAATGTATCATGGAAACTTTTTTGTGACATGAATAGTAGAATAGAAACGACGTTAAACTGTGAACACTGTACTGTTTGAAACCTAACAAGATATATAACATGATCATTTAATCAATATTTGATTTCAATATTGGACCTTAATATCTGAAATCTGTCGACTTAAAACAGTTGCAGTGCAAAAGGAAATTTCAAAAACTAAAATTATTCGTACGTCATACTTTTCGCAAGACGGGGGAGTTTTAAAACCATTCACTAACGGTTCATCTCGAAAAATAACAACAAAATGGATTTTAAACCGCAGACACAAAAATGAGCTCATTTAAGACATTAAAGAAAATAAAAACTAGGGTACAGACGGGTGCGGGTAATTGATTCGTATTAATTTTTTTTTTGCAAAACTGATTTGCCACAAAGCCATTCTTATAATCTACGCAAGAACGTGACGTTTTGTTAATGTCGACTTGCCGCACGCTGTTGACCCCATTAAAATCGCACGTTTTTCGAAAACTTGCGATAAATTGTTTACCGATGGATAACTCGGGTGCGTTTGTTTCAGAAATTGTGAGGCACGCGAACGGCGATGCCAGGATCAAAAAGCACTCGGTCACAGAATCCATACATTCGAAAACGAGATTTTCGGAGGTCAACGATACCGATAACAAGTAAGTACTATCGTTTTAAGTACCTACGTAATATCAGGTTGGGGAAAAAGTTTCTTCGTATTTTCGCGGTAGATGGCTTTAAGATCGCATAACTCTGGTACTATTAATCGAATTTAGTAATATTTACATGCAAATGAAAGCTGACATTTCACAGAACAAATTAACCTAAAAATTGTGATATTTATTCACTCAGTCAAAAGTTATTGCGTTTTGAAAATGAGTGAAAATAAAGAGGAAATTAGATACATTTTGAAATTTTATTATAAAAAAGGGAAGAATGCGACTCAGGCTGCTAAAAAAATTTGTGATATTTATGGACATGATGCAGTATCAGTACGCGTTGCACAAAGTTGGTTCAAGCGTTTTCAAGCTGGAAATTTTGATATCAAAGATGCACCTCGCTGTGGTCGGCCAATCCCTGAAAAAGTCGATGAAATCATGAGAAAAGTTGAGCAAGACCGGCATATCAGTAGTTATGATGTTAGCAAGGAACTAAAAATCGACCACAAAACAGTTTTAAACCATTTGCAAAAGGCCGGATATAAAAAAAAACTCGATGTTTGGGTGCCACATGATTTGTCAGTGAAAAATTTAATGGATCGAGTTTCCATCTGCGATTCATTGCTCAAACGGAATGAAATCGAACCATTTCCGAGACGGCTCATTACGGGTGATGAAAAATGGATCACGTACGATAATAATGTACAAAAAAGATCGTGGTCGAAGCAAAATGAAGCTCCGCAAACGGTGGCAAAACCAGGATTGACGCCAAGAAAAGTGATGTTGTGTGTGTGGTGGGATTACAAAGGAATACTTTATTACGAGCTACTCCCACCCGGTCAAATAATTGATTCTAATCTCTATTGTCAACAACTGGAAAGATTACGTCAAGCAATCGAGAGAAAGCGACCAGAATTGATCAATAGGAAAGGCGTTGACTTCCATCACGACAACGCCAGACCCCCACACATCTTTTGCGACCCGTCAAAAATTGAGAGAGTTTGGCTGGGAAATTTTGATGCATCCGCCATATAGTTCTGATCTTGCACCATCAGATTTTCATTTATTTCGATCTCTACGGAACTCTCTTAATGGTGAAAAGTTGATTTCAAAAGAGGTCTGTGAAAATCACTTGTCGCAATTTTTCGCTAAAAAATCACAGAAATTTTATAGTGATGGGATTATGATTTTACCTCAAAAGTGGCAAAAGGTGGTCGAACAAAATGGCACATATTTAGTTTAATAAACTTCATTTATAATATAAAAAAAACTTGTTTCATTTTCGTACTAAAATACGAAGAAACTTTTTCCCCAACCTAATATATCATCACAACACTTACCGTTTCGGTCAGCTATTTAGCTGCCGCATCCGAAACCATCCGTTCCAAAACTCGAATCACGATCTAATACATCATTATTGCATCGCAGGTCGTGGTGGTACTCGTTCTGCATCAGGTGCAGGGGAAAAGAGACTAACCCGTCGTGGCAACCTGGTCCGTGGCCACGTCTCTGTCCCTATCCCTTATGTCCGACGTACCGTCAATTTTCGAGGACGCTCGGCGTTGCGTTTATCGGCATATTTTCGTGGGTCGTCGTCTATTCGATCATAGGGGAATCCGCGGCGCCGGGCGGCCAGCTATTCCAATTGATACTGCTCACGTTATGCGCACATTTTGGGGGCTGGCTGATCAGCCTGACGACGCTGCCCGCCCTGATCGGAATGTTGTTCACCGGCCTCATATTTCAGAACGTCGGATTCGTAAATTTCGACGACTCGTTTAAAGTCGTCACGAAGGAACTGAGGTGAGCTATTATTAAACGGAAACGTAAACGACGACACGTTAATGCGGATTTTGCAGAAAGGTCGCGCTGGTGATAATACTAACCAGGGCCGGATTAGATTTGGATCCGGACGCCTTGAAGAGGTTGAAAATTACGGTACCTAAACTGGGATTGGTGCCGTGGTTCATAGAAGCCGGAGTTACGACTCTGCTAGTTCATTTCCTCCTGGACATGCCGTGGGATTGGTGTCTTCTTTTGGGAACGATAATCGCCGCCGTTTCTCCGGCCGTAGTGGTACCATGTTTGTTTAGGCTCAGATCCAAAGGTTACGGAGTAGCTAAAGGAATACCAACGCTTATAATTGCCGTGGCAGGCATCGACGACGCGACCTCCGTCGCTGGTTACGGAATCGTTCAAAGTATTATGTTCTCGCACGATTCTCTAACCGCCCAAATTCTTCAAGGACCCATCTGCCTTATCGGCGGAATAGGGTTCGGAGTAATCTGGGGACTAATCACCAATTACGTGCCCGAAAGACACGATCCGTTTCTGGTGCCGCTAAGAATATTAATGATGTTATCCGGCGGATTAATTGCGGTGTTTGGGAGCGAATTGATCGGATTCGAAGGTGCGGGGCCGTTAGGGTGCGTGGTCGCCGCTTTCGTTTCCCTTTGCTGTTGGACCAAGCAAGGCTGGGAGGTCGAGGACAACCCGGCCGCGACCGCTTTCGAAATCTTTTGGATGATCTTCGAACCGATCCTGTTTGGAGTTACCGGCGCGCAAATCAAGTTTTCCGAGCTGGACATCGGCGTGGTCACGATCGGCGTCGGTATTTTGTTAGCGGCATGTCTCATTAGGATTTTGGCGACGGTGCTCGTCGGAATCGGTAGTAAATTAAATTTGAAGGAAAAAATTTTCGTCTCGTTGTCGTGGATGGCGAAAGCTACCGTTCAAGTGAGTATAATGGGCGAGGTGATTTTTGCTGTTAAATCGAAATTGTTTCAGGCCGCCCTGGGTCCGCTTGCTTTGGTTGCGGTGGGCGATAAAGTTCCCGAGAGGATATACGCCGAAAAGGTGCTGACGATATGCGTGCTCTCGATCATGTTAACGGCCCCGACGGGAGCCATTTTAATTACGTTATCCGGACCTCGTCTACTTAATAAGACTAAGGCTCCACAACCGATTCCGGAAGGATGGAGGAGAAGTCATCGACCTTCAATATACGATATCAGTATCATCGACGAAGACGACGAAGAAGAAAAGAACGACACCGAAGACAGCAATAACGAAACAAGCGATAAACGTACACCTAAGGAAGAACCATAACACCAAAAAAATTAATTTACTCGAAATATTTATGTACTATAAGATTCGTACATATTATTTACAATATAAATTCTATGAATTGTTTAACAAAAATATATTAATATTGGAAAAAGAGTAATATATGTATAATGATAGTAATGCAAAAATTACCATACCATAATAAGAATAATTTAAAATAAACAATAGTATATGTAAATGACTAATCGTATTAAAACGTTCGTTTTGGCAATTGCTTTTTATAAAATTTTGATTAAATATGTATTTATTTTTCTTAATATTTCTACGACTGCACGGCCTATAAACACCTAAAAGAGAATTGATTTCTGTCAGCAAAGATTCGAAAAGTGGTGGAAATCGTGAACTTTCGCAAAACAACTCCGAGAAAGGTTTCGCACATTATCATGTCGAAGTATAAGGTCGTGTAGTTGTTAATCAAAGGAAACTGCCCTCTTACACGCTACAGACACGCGAGCTTTTAAAACTCGTCCAAAAAATTTTCAGTTTTCCTCATTAATTCAAAACAAATTTATACGAATGATCTCTACAACGTTTAATTGTTAGATAAATAGAACATGTAGACGTTTTCGTTTTGCCTCTTTCTTCGTCAAAAATACTCAAAAAAGAATTATATTATTGTTTAAAGAATTTTACGTTGTAAAAATTAACGATTTCCTATAACTATGGGTCGATTTTTCAATCGCTAATTAACTCTGACCATCGGACAATCACTACGGAAATGATTTTTGAAACGTATGATTGATTTCAGCGTATTTTACGCTCACCCTTAAACTAATTTTTGAGACATTTTGGATCATTAAAACCAAAATGTTTTTATGATTAGTTGTTTATTAGTTGATTTTGTTTATGTATACTCGTAATTTGAGTACATGATTTTTATTCGTTAATTTGTTATTATAAATTATAATTTTGTTAGTTATGGTGCAATTTTATAAAAACTAAATAAGTTAAAGTGAAGTGGATTTTTTTGTTTTACAGAGAATAATGTACTCGAGGACATATAAAAGATTCATAACGAATGAATTATTTTAAACTAATAAAAAAATTAAATTAATATTTTAAAATCAATTTTTTTATGTAAACAATAATAAAATTTTGTGAGAACTTGTTAAGTCCTCGAGTACATTATTCTCTGTAAAACAAAAAAATCCACTTCACTTTAACTTATTTAGTTTTTATAAAATTCCACCATAACTAACAAAATTATAATTTATAATAACAAATTAACGAATAAAAATCATGTACTCAAATTGCAAGTATACATAAACAAAATAGTGATAAACAACTAATCATAAAAACATTTTGGATTTAATGATCCAAAATGTGTCAAAAAATAGTTTAAGGATGAGCGTAAAATACGCTGAAATCATGGGTACCTTGCCCTTAAGCTCTCCTTAGGACTGATTGACCGACGGTCAGAGTTAAATAACTATTTAAAACCGGCCTTGGTGCGATATGCTACAAAATATCGAGGGATTCCGAAAATTTTTACATACAATATTTTTTTACACCATACAAGCAATCCCAAGAAGTTTAACATATAATTGACAGAAATTCATACACTACAACAAACAAACAAAAAAGATGGAAAAAAAGACAACACTAGTCATTCTCGATACCTAAATTTTGGATACTTACACTTGTAAATTATTGTGGAGTTTCGCCTTTCGTACAATATTTAACGCGCCCCCCTTCCTGCGTTTTTCAAACGACTTAAAACACTTTGGAGTGCGTTTCTAATTTCCCAAAAAAAAACAACGTTCCAAATATGTGCTATTTGCGACAGAAAACTTCTCAAAACGTGCGCCGTGCTTTAAAAAATTTCGACAAACAGTTGAAATGCCGGTGAAATTATTTTAAGCAGAATATTATTTGTTGGCAGTAGCGACTGAAACTAAAATTTTTAAAATAAACAATTATTATAAAATACTTATAATAAATACTTATAATAAATGCATAACCGGACTAGAATCGATTTTTCCTTTTTCGTAGTTCTTCCCTTACTTATTAAAGGTTAAAGTGGAGGTTTTTCGAGATGCGACGAAAGCGTCCACGCACGTCGTCGCCGTCGATTTTTTGTGCGGCCTCGTTTAATGAAAACTTAAGTTTCAATCATTTATTTAGCATTTTTTCTTATATAATCAAATAAAAGCTTCCTTGAACTTCAACAATTAATTAAAAAAATAAAACTTATTTAAAAAATTATGAGTAGCACGAAGATATAGAATTTCAACTCGATTTAGTTATTTACAATTTAGCAAATATCTGCATTTCTATAACTGTTAGTTTATATACGAACTTGTGACAAATCTGCATAAAACGAAACGAACATAGAAACCTCCCCCAACCCCTTAAAACGGACGCCAATCGAACGGAACGCAACGTTTTCTAGCGTCACACTTAAAATAGTTTTTCGAGGCACCTGAAGTTTTCAATCTGAACTAAATTATTTGAAATAATTATTTATGGTGTGGTAAAAACGCGGCTTCGTTCGTTCGGCATCACGTTCGAGGGCAGTAATTAAGACATATTTTAAATAACAGACCAAAGTTGTATGTATAAGCGGTGATTTGTTTCTACTTTTAGGTACTTGGTCAATTTAATGGCACTGTTTTCTTTGTCAATATCGCTAACCCGAAAACTATCTATTTTTCAACAACTTTATAATATGTATATTCGATACAACTTTACTAAAAAAAAAAAATATACAAGTTTAAAAATTTCTGCGGGCATTTTCGTGTTTTAATGATGAAATTGGTCGAATGAGAAATCTGTCGAACACAATTTTTATTACCTACCGGAAGATGCTAACGTTTAATAAATTATTTATTTATTTTATCATAATGAACACATCGTAAAGTGGATGTTTTGAACTTTCCGAGACTAATAATAATGTAATTCAACTACTACGGGTCTATGTTTTTATTCTAGTGCACTCGACGATTCAAGAGAGAGAAAAAAAAACAAATCGACGTAATAAATTATTGCCTAAATTATTTACCGATTTCAGTTGATTGTCGCCCACATATACTTATATATTCAACAACGAAATTTATGAGTAGCTAATAAAAATTGTGCCGTTCTATCTATGTAACCGTTTTAAAAATATACCGAATACGTATTATTTACTGTGTTCCTCATGCAGATTAATTATACATATTATTTTTTTTAACATAAAACATATCTAACAGCGGTGCAAATTTTTAATAGTCTATAATAATAATTATCTAGGTTCAGTCATTGCATGACAATAAATTTGAATATGCAATAATATCACGTAGGTAGTTTAGAAACTACAGAAAAATAGCGTTAATATCTGTAGGTTGAGTAAACAATGTAAGTTACATGATCGGTGACATAATAATCATGAATCGAAGTAATCAATATGACAAAGAATCATGAGTACTTATGTTACAAATTATTCTCTTAATATATAACAACCCAACCTACAAATGATTTATAAAAAACGAATAAATACTATCATTTTCAAAGTGTGATTTCAGTTCTTTTAGTAGGCTATCATACAATATACAAAATACTTAAATTTATACAGCTTTCAACAATATCATTCCTTACAAATGAGTTTAAAAACCCTAAAAGTACTACTTTAAAGCTTGAATAACTATACAATCTTAGTTTACATAGTGATTAAAAATTGAGCTTAAATACTCAAATGTGGCACCAAACTGGTCAGAATTTCAAAGTTTCATAAAGTTAGTTCGTTTAATTACACTTACGGAACACCTCATTGCAGGAAATCATCAAAGACTAGATCACGCGGCCTATGACTATTTTATTCGACCGACTCGTATGAAATTTAGAATTACTCGAAATAACTTTGATGATCGCGATATTCACGATGGTCCTCAAAATCCATATCCGAAAACCTTTCTAAAAGTTCTTGTCTATAATTTCTGCCTTCGTTGCGATAAGTCGGATTTTCTAATCTTCTGTCGCCAGCAAACCGCCTTTCTTCCCTTCTCCTATCGTCGAACCTACGATCGTCGACGTACCTTCTCTCTTCTAAGCCCTCATCGTCCAATCTATTTTCTTGCCTTTTATCGTAACGTCGTTCATTATATCTCCTATCTACAATCCTCTCGTCCCTGTACTCCTTCGGTAGTTGTGGTTTATAATAGACTTCTTCTTTCGGACTAAGGTCATCGTGAATCTCTTCTTCAATGGGCTGTTCCGTAGAAAGCCTCCACTAGATGACATTAACTGCCCTCCTCGAGGAAGTTCTGTGAGGCGGAAAGTCGTCTTCTCTGACACCTCTGTGATCACGAGGAGGAATTCGTTCTAACGTTCTATCTAAGGTGTGGTCACGATAATCCTGGCCGCCCGCTAAATGCGGAGGCACTTCGGCACCGTGACTTTGAGGATCTCTTTCAATAAAATCCTCGAATTCACGATCGCGTTCTAAGCGTGATCGGCCACGAGTATGTCCAGTATGAAACACTGATCCACCTACGTTTCACAATAATTAATATTGGTAAGCGAAATGGTCGACATTAATTAGGGCTGTGTCGATCACTTTATTTTACATTTAGATAATATGCACGTGCCATAAAGTGCAGTAAAAAATGTGGAAAGGTAAAGCAATATAAAGTGATAGTTCGGTTTAGGACGTTTCGACGCGAGGTCGTTTCGGCGTCACAAGTTTTTTTTTTTAAATGGCCATTGTACAACAATTACGTTTTGATTGGCCGAGAGGATAACATTGTCTTAACATTGGTAAAATTACCTCATCTACACTAATCTAAACTGACCTCGTCTGCTAATATTAGTACTGTACCAATATCCTTGGCGTCGAAACGGACTCGCGTTGAAATGGTCGCGTCGAAACGTCAAATTCCGAGTGATAATTGTATACAGTGTACAATGTACGACATTTTCTCGCCTTGGCATGTCCGAAACTTGATAATTTGGTACTACATTAATCGAACGAATTTGATTCGGTACCGTGAGAGACAAAACACAAACGTGCGTCTAAATTAATTCATCATAAATTCGGTATCGCACCTTACCTGCAACTTAAATCAAATTAAATTCTAGTTCCCTTTCGAAAAATTTTTACTGCATCGTAGTACTCGTGTCGGAACTGTACGAAAAAAAACAAACGAGTCGAACCACAGCCCTAACTATATAGCACGTATAATCGAAAGCAAAACAAATTAACTCACCCAAACTTTTACAACTCGAAACTTTGGTGTCAAACAAAACAGGAACGCTCATTACAAAACAGATTACTTACTAATAATATGCAAATTAATCGGCGTCAAGCAAATAAATCGGTCGGGCCAGCTCGCCAAATTCTACCGGGAGTTGGTGTTACATCGTCTGAGAGTTTGATTAGCGTTAAGCGCGCGGCAATGCGTTCGTGCGTGGGCCAAGCCAATAAAAAAAAAACGAAAAGAAATCTATATTAAAATCGTGCAAAATTTTAAACTAAACCTGCTTATAATATTCGTACACTAATACGCAGGCGGAATTGGTGTCATTGAGCCAGTAAAATCTGAAAACGGTTCAAAAACAAACCAATGAATAAGCAAAAATCTTATAAAAAAATTTATTTAATAATATATATTAAATTGGACCCAGAATTTACATACTTCATAAGTATCTCAATAATCGACTTTTAAAAGAAAATAATAATAATCACTACTACAAGATAAGGAGAAAATTTGCGAGAATAATAAATATTGCAACTAACTCGAACGAAATTTAGCTTAAAAGTACTGTGGCTTCAAAATGCAAATTCAAATTAAACTTCATAATAATATGACAATTAAGTATTGCGTATTTCACAACAGTCATGCAGTGCTTATAAGAAAGATAGCGATTCTAAAGAATCTACTGAATCCCAGCTTTGCAGGCCTATATATCTAACACCTGCATAAGTACCTCTAGAATCGTGTGAATATCCGTACACATCGTGATGGGCTGCAACAAGTTAGTATGTGTTAGTAGGGGTATAGGGGGTACAGGATCGCAATAATAATTGAAAAATCAGAAACGACGGGACGTTTTGTTAATAATTATGTTAATCGATATGGGTGTAACGAAACAAAAACACCGTAATGTATCGGAAACGGCCACAACAACAAAATTACACTTTAAGTATATCGTTTTTGTACAAATACAATTTTCGAGTTATTAATATCGAATTATCAAAACAAAAAAACACCCCACCCCCGTCTTTTTTTTGCTTGCCTATAATTTCTACTGCTAATAAAATGTTTTTCTGATAAAAACAGGGAGAAGGAAAGATTAATGTATCACAATGTATAGTAGGATTATTTTTGGAAAACAAAAGTCCAAATTATATTGTTCGGTAAACGACATAAATCAATTAAATTAAAAGGCACACGAAAGTATTATTTGTCGAAACAATATGATAATTTTTACTCGCGTCAAGCAAAATAGCAAATAAACGATCAAGATACAACTAATATAGGTATTAGATAAACAAAAACGACGCGTGTCCTCGATTCTTCAAAGAAGTCCGAATTCCGAATTATTAGGTTTTTTCAAAAATTTTGTCCGTTTTAATGTCATGTGTTTTTGTAGCTTCATATCTCAATAAATATTTATTCTACTGTGTCGTGGTATATACTGATCGATAGAAAATTTTGTACTCTATACATTGATGCTGTTCATTTTTTTCCAAATTTTAATTTTTTGCCTCTTTTCAGCTTATTACTATATGATGTCGTTAAGCGATTTTCGGCCAATTTTTCTCTACGAATTAAAATTGAACCAAAGCGCTGCCGAAACAGCCCAAAAAATTAACCAGGCATTTGGCAATGATAGTGCTAATGAACGTTGGTTTGCGAAATTTCATTCCGGAGAGTTTAGCCTCAAAGTGGTCGACCTACAGTAATCCAGGACAAGGATTTGAGGACCCTGGTGGAGACTGACCCATCACAAACGGTGCGTGGGATAGCGGAAGAAATAGGCGTCAGCTCCCATGCGGTTTTTGATGGTTTAAAACGTATTGGAAAGGTCAAAAAGCTCGAAAAGTGGGTGCCCCACGATTTGAACGATCGACAGAAATTGTCACGTTTCGAGGTCTGTTCTTCTTTGCTTTTGCGCAACCAAAACGATCCTTTTTTGAATCGGATCGTCACGTGTGATGAAAAGTGGATCCTCTACGACAACAGGAGACGTTCGGGACAGTGGTCGGACACCGATGAGCCACCCAAACACTTCCCAAAGGCGAAAACCCACCAAAAAAAGACCATGGTTATTGTATGGTGGTCAAACGGCTGGTGTGATTCACTATAACTTTCTGCAACCGGGCCAAACCATCACAGCAGAGTCCTATTGTGAGGAAATCGACGACATGTACCGAAAATTGCGTCAGCAGCAGCCGGCACTGGTCAACAGAAGAGGTCCGATCCTGCTCCACGACAATGCCCGTCCGCACGTTTCACAAATCACCTTCCGAAAATTAAACGAATTGAGCGTCGAAGTTCTGCCTCACCCACCGTACTCCCCAGACTTCTCGCCAACCGACTACCATCTTTTCAAGCACTTCGATAACTTTCTCACCGGTAGAACCTTCGCCAATCAGGACCAGGCAAAAACGGCCTTCGTCGACTTCAACGAATCCCGAGCACCCAATTTTTATGGCGACGGAATTAATCGACTTGTGTTACGTTGGCAAAAGTGCACTGATTCAAATGGCACTTATTTCGATTAAATTGAATAAGTATTCACTGAGATATTACAGTTTAAAGTAGACTCATAAAAACGGACAAAACTTTTGAAACAACCTAATAATATTAAAATCTTCCCAGAAAAAATCGTGCATAAACATCTTATAAAACAAAAAGTTCAAGCCGTATACTGGGCGTCAACGAAATCACTGGACGGCCTTCATTTTCGTCGGTGAAAAAGGTCCGAATTTTTGGGCGAGTTTTATGCTACAGACACTTCCGGCTACGCCGGAAATGACCTCAACTTTCGATTTTTAAATGGAACGCCCTGTATATTGTGACTTTTTGGAACCTTCTATCGATTTTTAATATAATTACATCATTTCGAAAAGTTTTTACGGTCTACTTGAATTTTTTAAACAACGTCATTCGTGCATCTAGAATGCCGCCGCGTTCTGACAAAAAGAAAGGGCAGAAAAATTATAAAAGCGCATTTTTTGTAACAGGTAATAGGAATTGGTAATAGTAATTGGAAGCTTGCGTAGTTGAACAAATCAGTTTCTTTCCACGGCACTCTTGAAATTAATGAATGTTTAATTAATTAGAACAAAAAATCGATGTAGAGCGATTATTTTGCATTCGGTTTCGATTTCAAGCGTATATCGTTTACTAAATCGTAAAAATGTTTATTTAAAAACCCGCTGTCTAAAAGGTGTTGCCGTCAAATTTTTCGGTTCCTTCCTTAAATTAGTTAGATTGCTTTCGGCCCGACCGCGGAATGCTAAATATAGATTAAAATCCAAAAAAAAATCAAATAAGCTATAAAAACTTATCAAAATAATATAATCGATAGAGGATTCCGAAAAAGTCAAGATATACAGGGACGTTCCATTTAAAAGTCGAAAGTTAAGGTCATTTCCGGCGTAACCGGAAGTGTCGTGTAGTTCTGCAACACTCAAAATATGACACCCGCGTACTATATCACTTCACGCAAAAATTCAGAGCGATACCTTTTTCGCCGTCGAAAATAACCGTTGTCCAGCGATTTCGGCAAGATTGCTGTTCGTTACCAGCCGTTTAGTTAAATAACACGAAATACGACGGACCAAGTAAAATGTTCTGAACGTCGAGTTTGAAAGCTTGAAATATTTTAAAAACGGAGAGACGGCCAAATTTTTGTGAAATTGTTACGGGTTATTCGTCCACAGTTCGGTACGTAAAGCCGTTTTGAAGATTTTGTAATGTAGTTATTTCACCAAAATTGTCGAATTTTAAATTAAGACATCACAACTAAAGCATTTCCGCACCAAATTATACGAAATTTGGACATAATGTACCTAAAATCTGTTATAAGGAGATGGTATGTATTGAATTTTGATTTCTGTGCATGTAATAAAGTTAAATTATTGAACAACAATTGTTTAAATGTTTAAATAATAATTCCGTGCACTTTTATAATAAATAATATAATGTGTTGTTAGTAAAACGTGACGTAGTATTAGATCGGCCGGCGACCTGCGTCGCTTTAAATAGTAAGCGGCTAATATGTGTATTTTCTAAACGCAACTATAAACAGTGTTACATCAAAACCTAAGTCTTTCAGAGGTTTTGCGAATACGACTTTCAAGCATACGATGGAAAAGAAATAATTAATTGGCGATAATTCTCGGTTCGAGTGAAATTCGTCAGGTGCTTTTCGATGTATGAACTTTCAAAGTCAAGATTCAGAACTCTTTTTGCTTCTATAATAGTTTAAATAGCACTACGAACGGCTAATTTTTAAACAAAAATTAACGAAATTAAATTGCGATTCGGGGTGATTTTTAAAAAGGACCCGCACAAAAGTAAAGTGTAATCGATAAAACGTCATGTTACGGTTACTTACCAGGTAATGTAGCTCGCGTAGGTTCCCCACTGGGAGAAGCTTGAGGAGAACTTCCGATTTGCCTAGTTACGTTCGGAATTATTTCCGGATGCGTCGCTCTCCAATAAGCCTACGCAAAATTGTTTGTTGAGTCAACGTTTTAATTATGTAATTACAAAAGGCAAACAGCCGCACGGAAAAAAAACGATTTTACGATCGTGCGCGACCAAAAAATAAAATTTTAAAGTACCACGACAGACGGTAAAACCAAATAAAATAATTTAATCACCTCTAAATATTCGGCTATGTGTTCGCACGCATCTTCCAATTGATTTTCGTCTAAAATAACGTCAAACATTTCCGGCGGGCACTGGGCTAATTTGTCGGCGGCGACCATCTGAACGTTTATGTGACGAACCTGACTTTTCCCTCTCGATTTAATTAATCTTTGTAAAACCTGAAACGACCCCGACTTTAATACGTGACGTTGTGCCGGGAACGAAACGAAAACGCATACTTTAGGGCTAGTAATTTTAAGATAAACTATAATTGGTGCTAACGAAGTTTTGGCAAGCTGAGAAGGATGGTTGATTGTGTCACAATCTAGAACTACAAGCTGCAAAGTTCTGGCAAGTTCAAATATTCTTTCGATTTCTGCTTGGACCTCTGCCAGACAAGTGGAGCGAGTATTAGACCGTTCCATTATTGCCCGTTTCGAAGGATTATTTAGTAGCGAACGTTTTGCCAAAGAAATATCCGCCATGACCCTTGTGATGATTATTCTGGAATTTAAAGTTTAAAGAAAAATTCTTAGAAATCGCGCGTCGATCGGGTATTACTCACTTTCCTTCGAATCTATGCTTTAAAAAATCGAATAAAGCTTTTTGCATCATATCGGTAACCTGGTATCCTTTTAGGGATGGACCCACTAAAACGACCGGTCGCATGGAGGGCACCACGTCGTAAGGAGCGGTAGTTTCTTGTTTCTTAAAAAACGGTTTCTTCTTATCTTTTGCTGGTGGTGTTGTGAGAGATTTGCCCGTTCTCGCGTTACCGATCGAATCCGATTCATCCCCTATGAACAAAATCGTGCCATTTAGAATTGAATTGCAGTTTAAAATCTAAATAGGTGCATGCACAAAACGAAGCACATCTATTCTAATTATTAACAACTATTTCGGCTCACCTAATCTCTATTGGGCATTTGATTAACACGAGCAATACGAGTCGAGGACCGGAAAAAGCTTGTTTTATCTCCCGATCCTGAGCTCGTTTCATCTACAGGCACCTATTTGAGTTTCGACAGGATAGGATAACTGGAATTATCGGATTCTGTGACATTTGGAGACAAATAACTGAACTGTATAATAAGACAACAAATACATACCCATAACTAAATAAAGACGTCAAAAACAAAATTAGTACTGTGAATTTGAAAAACCAACTCAAATTGCAACGGTTATTAAAAACGAAAACGACATCTATTACGTAGTTTCTTACGCTCATTACACAATAATATATATTACATGTACCAAAGTATTTCACTTCTGGAATAAAGGACGACATTAATTTAAAAAAAAAAACTTTTACCATCGTGATCGACTTTAGGCAATAAAATCAAACAATTTGACAAATCATTCACGTTAAAAAAAAATACACCAAAACACGTTAGAAACGAGGTGGAAGGGACATACCAGGCGTAGGAGGGGTGCTACCTCTGGAAACATCGTTACCAGTGGCCCCTATATTAGAGCTGGAACTAGTCTTACTGGAGTAGAGTTTAGTACTTCGTGTTTGAGATGCTTGAATCCTCAAATTCTCTAGTTTCACGGGGGAGGGGATGAAACCAACATCGCAACCTTCTTTCACCAATCTCCCGATCCACCAGTTGTTGTCGTACTTTTCCTGCACATTAATTTCGTAAACGATTGCCGGATCGTCCCCCGTCCCGTGGACGTACCTTTATGTGAAGAAAGTCTCTTACGTCAAAGGAGATCGCGTAACCGTGAACGGGCGAGTCGTCGTCCAGGGCACCGTCGTACGAGACGTTCGTCCTTACAGCAAACGCTACCGGTTTCGTCTGCAAAACACGTAAACCACTGTGGTGGGCGTTTAAGTAATAGATAAATTGGCCTCACCCTCGCTTTTTCCAGCTGGCTGAGAGCCTGACGTTCCTTTTCCCGGCGAAGTGTTTCCTTTTCCTCGTCCAGCGACAGATCCGAAGAGGGCTGTGAGTAATTTGAATCAGCTGAGCCCTGCAAAACGAAATTACAATGAGCACCATCTGTGCGATTACTTAAAAAATAATTATCGTCTCGCTAACGGAATGCATCAATTCGTTAACATCACATTCGAGATGTTTCGCTATACTAATATTCGAGTAGGTGGTACACCCCCAGTTAAGAGTATAGTTAGAAATGCGTCGAATTTTAATTGTACGTAGGTGGTAGGTGTGTGTGTGTGTGTGTGTGTGCGAGAATTTCCTTCTAACTCCCCTGATTTCCCCGTTTCGTAAGTTTTTAAAGTACCTCAAATTAATTCGTTGCAAACTAGTTCAAGAAAGAAATCGTTCTGACGATCGCCGTGAAAATTATATAAAACACCTCGAGCTGTTAGGCACCGCAAGTTAGCCATTGCAAACAAATAACGTGGCAATGGAGTTCGCTTAATCAATCAAAAACCGTTTAGGCAGTGCGAGAAAATGATTTTCAGATGTTGAGATCTTGATCCTGGTTCGGTTCGGTGCGAAACGTCCGCTTTTCGGCGCTCCTTATACAAGACCAAAAAATTTGGCCGCTTTTTCTTCGACCGGAAATGTTTTTAAGTTAGCGTAATATTGAAACGGACAGAATCGATCATTATAATATTGCACCAGACGGTGCGCTAAAATTCGTTAGTGAAAATAGCTCAAAAACTGAAATAAGCTCCCTTTTTTTTTCTAGAAACGCGCACCACGTTAATAAGCTCGAATATTATTCAAATGCCTCTCCGACAACAAAGTATTCGAACAGTTAGACTTGCAAGTAATTAATTTGTTGGGATTAAATTAAGTTACCACTATTATAGAGATGAAAAGTACTGGCGATCGAGTTTGAAAGCGCTTATATCTTTTAAAAACGGCATTCGTTCACCATTTGAGATTGCCCAATGAAAACTAAAGTAGGTAAAGTCGTTTTGAGATTTTTTAAGGTATTTCGTAATTTTACTGCTGCTTTTTTCTGTATCGGCAACTACTATTATTATTATACGCAACAACGTGTATTATTTATTATAAAAACGTAACGAATTATTATTTAAACAAAGTGACGATGCGAATTCTTGTTCCAAAATGTAACTTATGCACAAATTATTGGGTCCATTTCCCTGGAGTGCGACTTTTGCAAAACAAAACAAAAATTATGCCATCATTTTGCCAAATATAATAATAAGTAATCTGAATTTATACTATGCTTATATTTATGTACTTTAAAAGTAAGCAGGTATCTGTTAAGTATAAATTTTCGCATCTCACTGTTTGTTGAAATTCTGGAATTCACTGATTTCGATTTATATACAAATACAGGTAAGTAGATACCTATTACTGCTATATAGTAATGCTTATAATAATAGGTTCAATTTAATTTGACTTTTAATATAGATATAATATAATATGTATATGCTACATTTACGTGAAACATGGTTGGGATAAAATAATGTTAAAAGTACTTTTTTTCTTTATACAAACTTTGTTAGTGGTAAACGTTCTTATGATGAGAGAAAATGAAGAATTGAAAATAACGAACATAGAAAGAAGTTGTCTGGTTTTATACAACGATTTAAATGATTAAAATATTATTCAAAACACACATTGTATAGCATTGTATAATTATATAGCATGTGCCAAATATAACAATAATTAATCTGAATTTATACTAGACTTACTTTAAAAGTAAGCAGATATCTGTTAAGAATAAATTTTCGAATCTCACTGTTTATTGAAATTCTGGAATTGACTGATTTCGATTTATATACAAATATAGTTAAATAGATACCTATTACTGCTATATACTAATGTTTATAATAATAGGTTCAATTTAATTTGACTTTTGAAACTGACGGTATTTTTGTTCACGGCGTTTTTGTCGACGGCCTTTTGACGTGATTCCACATTACTTATATATATATATATAAATTAAATTAATAATTAAAATTAAATAATTGCAAAAAAATTATCACGACGTTTACATTAATATTTATGTTAGAACTGTTATAGAAAAATATTTCTAAAAACGGTTTGTGCGTGTTATTACATATCAAATTCCAGAGAAACGTGTACAAATCGATTTTTTTCACCGGAAAAATCGATTTGTATTTCCTGCAATCGACAACATTTAACAATAAAGAACTAATAATCAAATTTTCTATGTAGGTATATTCGAGCGATAATTAATTGAAACATTACAAAAAATAAATTTGCTATAGAAACAATATACATAAACATTGTCCTATTTACAATGTGAAATAATAACTGTACCCTTTTAATATGAATAGAAGTGTATATTGTAATAGTACAAGAATATTCCTTTATTTAATGAACACATTCATCGATACAATAAACAAACTTTGCATTTCAGTGGAATAATTTATTGAATTTATGTAAGAATATTGATAAAACTAATAAACACAGTTATTATCACTATAAATTAAAATTCATATTATCTATATAATAATTTATTAAAAAAAAGAAAGCTTGTTCATTGGAGCAGTCAAATTATTCATTAACGGAATGAACTGCATTCGATGTAGCAATGTATAAGGTTATTACACTAATAAACGTTCATTGGGTAATGATTTCGAACATCAAGTAATCTTTGGACATACGTTGTAATGATGAAATCGTACTTCGGACGAACATTAATCAACGCCAGTTCTTAATATAATGATTTTTTATTGTATTTACGTACTTTTCTGGTTAAGTGCTGTTACAAAATTGTGAATTAGTACATTACGCAATATTTTTATATATCATATTTAACAAATGTATTTTTATACCTGTTTTTGAAATTCTAATAAATATATGTTACTTGAATTTCAATTTATTTATTACATATAAATTTCATCTGTTAATTTTATCAACAATTCAAGAAACCACAAATCTGGAAGGAATAATATTTGTTTAACATTATTTAAACAAATACAAAATATAAGTCATTTTTTTATAAAACAAAGACATTTATCTTCTTAAAATGTTTTTTAAGGCTATACATTTTGAGCATTCTAAAATACATCGAGAGTACGAGCTTTGGCGGTCATTTTCACGCATTTCCGGGAGGGTACAAAATTTTTTAAAGGTTGTACAAAACTGTACAAAATGAGTTCTTACTATTACAAGAAAAAAACACGACATTTTTAACTTTTGCACTCCAGCATTTCCCTGGAGTGCGAAATTTCAATCTGCGATAGCTGACTATTTGGAAGGGTACAAAAAAAACTAAAGGTTGTACAAAACTGTACAAAACTTGTACAAAATGATGGCATAATTTTTGTTTTGTTTTGCAAAAGTCGCACTCCAGGGAAATGGACCTCAAATTATTCATAACGCCGCTTTGTAGTGATAGTGGGCGCGATGTAGCACACATCGCACTCCACCCCGGCCCGAACACGCCATCGTGGCACTTTGTTTACAATTTGTTATAATTGCTGGTGCCTTTAAACATTAACGTTTTTATTAAGCGTTTTACTTGGTAATTTACCTTCTTTGTTCGTCCACGTGCAGGCGAGAATATTTTAAATATCTCGTCGAATGAGCGAATTGGTGTGGCAGAAGCCTTTTTATTAATGAACAAAATTTAAAATCTATATTGCTGTAGTAACTTAACGCCTTTTTTGAAAAATTTTGAAAATACGCGCACTTACTAGTGCAGGAATCCGTTGGGTTACTTTTTCGAGATATTTAAGCTTTCCATACTCGGGCGCCAGAGCTTTTTATTTATATAATAATAAGTACCTACCTAAATGCGTCAAAGCCTGCAGTTTGTCGACAACTAATTGAAAAGAAACGAATTGTCGACGTAACCGACCATAAATTGTATAGGTATAATCGAATTCGATAACTGTAGTGTATGATGTACCTACGAATCGATTGGCCGCACGTGCGTTACAAAAGCAAAACAATACATGTAATTTTGTTTGAAAGCCGTCCTTCAGTCACATTTCTATAAATACTCTCACCAATACTATTCTAAAAGACTGATTTGTTTAAATAGAGCATGCAAATGATTTATCGTGCTTATAAGATACCTACAATCAGTTCACACTTTTATAGCTGCACACTAGTATATCGATTGATTTTCTATTCTTTAGTGAAATAAACAGGTGTATTATTTTAAAGGATGCTCCAATTTTAATGAATTATATCTTTCGACTTTTAATCTACGTGCCCTAAATATTACCGTGATGGTTGAAGTGCTTCTTGTTTGTTTTTTTTTTAATTGCCGTTCGTAAATGAAAAATTCTCGAAGTTCTTGCTGCGCCGTAAAAAAATATAAGTAATATAAACTGGAGCATCGTGTTTTTTTTTCTATTTGTTCTGTATTTAAGAAGCCGTACTATTGCCCTACAGAATAAGTTTACTCTAAAACATTTAACAACAACAACTAAAAATCTATACATCTACCTCGAGGATATACACATACATATATGCCTCTACTTTTCCATAACAGGATTAATTGTTGCTTACCAGAGAAGTGTACTTGGACATTAGTTAGTAGCGAGGCCACTGGCGAGCATGCGATAATAGTACATTGTATCAGCTAAACAATGACCCTTTAATATTGCACAACGGGAAAGTTTGAAGAATTTCTACTAATAGCGTTTACGAGATTAATTTTTTCGTCCTACTTAATTTACAACATTTGGGGTCATTCGTTAACGATAAAAATCAATACCAAACGTTCCTCAACATATTTCAACCAGTTTTTTTTTCTTTGAAATATGTTTATCTAATTAGTACAAGATCCACGTGTTGCACGAACTTCAAAATAATTAAACGTAATTAAAAATTTACGAATAGGTAATAGTAAAAAAATTTATCGAGCACACCACACGAACATAATAAACAACAAGATCTCATACCAGAGCAATATATACAAACATGCATGCAGTTAATGAATAAAAATCAACGTAAATAAATAACAAGACAGTAAATAACGTCGAACGGCGATGCTCACTGCAGAAAATTAATCGAAATTCTAAAAATGATACATTAACGTTAATTACTTTTGAATTAGAAGTCGATTTCGCCGAATTGCCCTTGGGAAATTAAAGAATAACTTCCAGCACGTTTAGATTTAATTCCGTCCGTATAGTTAACTGAAAAATCGAAACGCTTCCGACCTTTTCGTTTAATAGAGATTTTAAAATGCGACTAACGTTGCCATTTTGAACTTTAATTACTCAATTCTTTATTACGTACTAATTAAATTTAGCCACCAAACCAAACCGTATACTAATTAGTTTAGTGTTATTCGTAATTTAGATTTTGAGAGTGGCGTGGCGTTTTTTTTTTTGTTTGTTTTTATTTGTTTTATTAATTTTTCTCGTCTCGAAGGCCACGCGAACAAGTTTCACGTTTGGAATTATTTTATGACGAAAATTAAAATATTTAGTGGGTACATTTAAAACGATTTGCAACGGAAGAAAAGTGTCTCCTGTCGAGAGGCGATGCTTGCGTTAATTTACAAGACGTGGCGCGAGTTCAAATGACGAAGAAGAGGCTCGTCCAACGGACCTGAAAGAAACGGACGAATTTGCCGACAAGCCCAAGTAAACGACACGAGGCCAAAATTAAGAATATCGTACAGGTTTAAAGACGCGAAGCCGCTTAAACGACTTAAATTTGAACGCGTAGACGAGGAGAAGATGATTCCGAAAATACGAATCGAATCGAGACGGAAGTATTGCGAGAAACGTAAAGAAGACAAAGTCGTCGAGTTCGAAGTCGACGTAGTCGTTGACGACGAATAAAGATATTTTAACTCCAAGAACTCGAACACGCGCAGAGATACGTATAACGCATGTCCCAGGACCTTGACAAAGAAACCAAAGCCGATTATGTGGAAGTTGATGAACTTGGAAAAAGTGGGAACAGAAACGGATGGCTTCCGCGCGGCAATTTTCTTTTGACGTTAAAGATTACAAAGCAGACACGAATACGAGTTATTGTACACGAGGACCAGGCCCCCGCAAATGCAATCAGTTGGAATCGGTGAGAAATCAGACGAGCCCAAATTAACCGAAACTGGAAAGGAACCTCCCGATATTATTTTCTCAAAGAAAGCCGCGAGAGAACGTCGAGTTTTTCGATTGTCGCGGAAGAGACGCATTTCGCCGCAACTGCGATTGCGTGCCGCAGCAATTTTGCCTCTGGGATGAAATTAAGAAAAAAAAGGTCTTATAGAGGAGTTTCCAAAAAACTTCATCTTTTAACAGCAACTGGCGTTTATATATTTGACCTCCCAATCTTCCTGCACAAGAATCAATGAATACCAAGCCAAAGCCTTCATATAAGACTAGGAGAAGGGTTCGACTAGTTCATCTAGTTCAACTACCTCCTCCCATCACCTAATACTGACAGAGAAGGGCCGTCTCTATTCGATCATTAACTTGTACACTTGCCTTCCTGCCGAACCGAGGAATCTATTTAAAGGTAATGGTGGGCTTTTTAAACGTGCGCTGTGTGCTTTGGAACCCTTTGTACTAAGGGTTTGTTACTTTTTTACTACTATATTGACGATTTCGGACTTTGTGTGTAATCAATGATTTGAATAAAGTATCGATTTTAAACTCATTTCTTGTATATTAACAATTATAAAAAATTGTTTTTTTCTTTTATCCTCGTATTTATGCGAACGAAAATGAAACTAGAGGCTAATTGTAAGTAACACGCTCATTTTTGGTCAATTTAAATTTGCCGCCGTGTAGGCGACAAGATCGATGAAAATTGTTCTAGCGTAATTGTGTCTCGGGGGTCATTCAAACAGGACCTCGTGCTCTTTAGAGGGGTAGGAGAGATCGCGAATCGTGACATGGCGTGATACGAGAGTTTGGATTGGGGGGGGGGGGCGAAACAAATAAGTGACGTCACGGATATTGCAACGTTGCATGTTGACTTTGTAAGAAAATTTTTGGTAATATTTAGGGGGTGAGGTCGGATTGATACTGTGATGTCCTTTTCTGGGAGAGGAGGTAAGAATTTCAATGACATGTGGGACAATAAAAGACCTAAAATGCGTGACGACCCTTTTTAAACGTCCCCTCCTCCTAATCTTGAAACGAAATATAGAACATCGTAATATGAATTTAACGCTTCTTGCTTGTTCGCATCCGCGTAACTTACGTGAAAATTTTAAGAAACTAGTAATTGGTTGCCATGTTAAGTTACGTCTCTCAAGTGGATTTGAACAAGGTTTTAATGTCAACAAGATTTTAGTGAAACGGGCAGATTAAAAATTAATACCTGGGTACATAGAAAGTACTACAAATAAAATATATGCCTACATATTTTTAAGTACTTGCCATGAGCACTTTATTTTAATAAACCGAACTGAATTTATAAAATTACGAATTTTATTTTGATCAAAATGTAATTTTCGCCTAGTACGTTTTATATTTTTTTTTTTTAATAAAAATCCTTCGTGAATTTGGAAAACGTAAATTAGCGCACAAACTGCCACAACAAAAGTTGCAATTTGAACGACAATCAATTTCTGAAACCGTCGTTGCACCAATAAAAATGATAATCAACAACGCAAACGGCCCTCCGCCCTCCGCGCCCTTTACTCGATTACGGCCAATAAAAACTGCAAGGCCTACGCGAACGTTTTATACGAAAACGAATAAAATAATTTTCCCGATTGCACTTTTTAACAACGGGATTTTTGCTCGTTCCCGTCCGGATGTTACGAAATTCCAGTCGTTCATCAAAAATAAATGAAAGCTCCGAAACGTTCGCGTTTCGGAAACATTTAGATTTTAACCTACTCAACAAATTGTCTTTTATAATAAATTATCTTTACGCTTTAGTTGCCAATTGCTTACTTACCAATCGTGCCAACTTTAAATTAATAATTATTTCAACGGAAATCCCCCAAAGGATCGCGAGAAATATTTTCAAACGAAAAAGAAAATTTAACGGGCCGTCAACTTCGGTGTATCGCCAATTAACGAACCCCTCGAATGGCTTTTTTGTGGAACCGGCAAAAGTGATATAAGGTGCCCGGCTACTTCTACCGTACGAACATAAATTATTCAAAAGCTAAGAGAATAAGCGTCCGGGCGCAATTACTCCGCGAACTCACCCTTTTCAAATAATTTTTCTCGGCTACAATGGAAACCGCGATAACAAGAAACGAATGCCGCCCGAACGCTCTCTTTAGAATCGGGCACGGATGAATGGCGCCTTAAAAATACATATGAATGAAAACTACGTCGTCGAATTTTGAGGAGTTCCCAAAAATCGGGGAAATGATCCTGTAAGTCGGTAGAATGAAAGAATCAAATGGGGTGTGCATGACGTCAACGTGACGCAGAACGTGCCGTGCGTGTGCATTCCCCGATTAACGTGACTACTTTTGAAATTCCACGAATTATTGTTAATTGGTGGGCGTACGTATAATAATTATGCAGATATTTCGAAATTTTCGTTTATGGCGCCAGGAAATTATTTAGTCGCGGGAAAGATCGATAATCGTGCTAAAACGAATGCAATGCTTACCTGAGTGAATAGTTTGTTATAACCCTGATTATTATAATTGCCGTAGCCCATCATATTGCGACATGTCCCAGGCGCGGCCTTGTGCACCATCCAGTTAACCGTGCGGCAGCGGCAACCCCAACTTTGTCGGATCCGACGAAAATTACAAAGATCTGATACGACGGAAAGCTCCCTGGTAAATTAATGTAATAATTAACTTAACGTTGAATTTTAAACAGCCCCGTCGACACGCAATTCGACGTAAACGTTATCCTCGTAAATGTAAATATTATTACGGTCGCGATTATCTTTCGAAATCCCACATTCCGATCGAAGATCAAATCGTTATCATTTTACGATGATAGCAAATTATAATCCATAATTTGCTACAATAACGCATTTAACTAAACGAAATTTGTTAAAACACACGAAAATCCACTAAAAGCTCCCATAAAACGAAACCGAAACGATCGCAAATCACGTACCGAAATTACAACCGCCATAAAAAAAATGAACAAAAGGCACAACTTATTATACACTAAAATTACAATTTACCAATTACATCTGACTTATTTCGCTATAAGCAAAACATTGCTTATACGTACACTACGTGTTTGTAATACCGGTAAGCGCCGCTAGGTGAAGTACAATCAAGGATGAATAGAGCTTTCGGGTTTCGTGTCCCCACACTTCGTTGGATACGAGCTTTAAGCTCTCTGACTGTACAGGGTGACAAAGAGGGGTTGAATGCGGGTGCGCAAGTGCAACTATCGATTCGAACAACTGACTAAACTGGGAGGTGTGTCGTTTTTACAGCACGTCAATTATATATCCCTTTTTAAATTTTCCACACCCACGTGTTAATTGTATAAACAAATTGAACAAAACAACACCTTAAATCCGTCGTGGACGTTCGAAGTGTGCACGTTACGTATGGTAATCAAAATCTAAAACTGTCCAAACTGATTTTTAAAACACGCCAGATACTGATTTATTAATGGGGAGAAACGTTATATTTAGTACGACCCTATTTTTAGTAAGTTGGACGAAGGGAAGTACTTTTTTAAATTTCCTTAGACGGCGTGATTGTCGTATTGTTCGACTTTTAAAGGTTTCGAGAAAACGGTTTATTGAATTAGTTGCCGGTTATAAGCGCTACATAATATAAATAAAAATAAAAGACCGACTAAAATGGTAATTCCGGGACATGCTCCGTATTCGTAACAAACCGAAGCAACTCGACTGCATGTGGATTATTTTTTTTGGTGGCCACGCTATACGCGTTCAAATTCGACCGAAAATTCACGATGACAAATGACGTAACTTCCTCAAATCATTAATAAGCTTTCAACATTTACGTGTTCCGATACGACAATATACATAAATAGTACGAGAAAAATGGTCTTCGTACTGTTCGTGCTTCACGTTAACGCGCTTTTGATTTAATAAGACGTAAAAATTAAACATGCAATTACGTACGAAATTTTAATATACGCAAGTGGGTACCCAAGTAAAAACTATAAGAAACGGAATCTACCGAAATTGATGCGGCAAAATGAAAACCACTTTCGCACAATCTAAATTATCAAATAGCTTTGTGCGCTGCTGAATTTTAAAAGAACGTAAATTACATCAATTCAAGCCACGTCTAATGTAAAGAAACGTTAACGGATATATATATAACGTTAACAAAACTTTAAAAATTGACGTACACATTAGCGACTAAAACTGTTTAAAGGATGTTACCGAAAATGTTCCTGTTTAATGTATTTACGACAGTGATAAACAAACGTTTATGTTCGTAGAGAATCGTTCGTAAAATAAAGCACGTTTATTTACATGGAAACAATTGTTACAGCAATCGTTTCTAAGGGAACTGGGCTTGCGATTAGTTTAACGATAACTAAATTTAATCGTTGGGCGCATTCAACCGGGTTAAGCGCTGCCTCAGCGTCGAAATAGCGGTTCAATTGAACCGTACGACGTCAGTTGTGCCACGTGCTTATCGCAATAACTATAACGTAAAGCTTACTTTCAGCTGTTTCGGCGACGAGCCCGGCCGAACTGTCTATTGAAAGAACGGCCCCAAATGTTACCTTTATTTGTATATTATATATTTTTTAGATTTATTGTGCAATAATTGTAAAACATTCACAATATTTACAGATTACAGGTTTTTATTGGTGGGTAAAACGTGTTCAAAAATGTTCGAGACGGCACTTAAACACGGACAACCCAAATATACACTGTTGGTAACAAAACAAACACAAGTTCCAATTTCTAAATTAAATTTTGAATAAATAATTAAAAATGAAGCAATAATAAAATCACACTTTAGTCGCTCTACTAGTACAGACGCGATCGCGGGCTCGAATCCCGCCGCAACCATCGACATCTGTGCTTCTAATACAAAACCAATTTGGGTAAACACTCCCAAAATAGACTGGCTAATTGGTTGGGCCCAATAATTTTCAGAATACTTTAGTTTATACTACAATTAGCGTTCATTAAAAAAAAAAGAAGTAAACGTAAAATAATCCGAAGCCGCACAGATTCCTCCAAATTATTATTGCGCAACTTGATATTCGTGCGTTTTAAAAGAAATACATTTTTAATTCGAAATTTTGTAAATAAACGACGTCGTGGTCGGTAAACACGCCCGAACTTTGTTTGAATGTGCGACAACAAACTTGGCAAACACGCTTTGCTTATTCGGGGGTTGCGAATTCGAATCCTGTCGAGCCATCAAATGAACTAAAATATTTTTTAAATCATTTTTGGTACTTTTTTTTAAATTTATTTTTAGAGGTACTGGTTAAGCACACTAGGGCTGTTCAACAGCATTGATAAATAAGATTACATTAACCTTTAGACATATGGACATTAGCACTTCACTCGGTTATTCTAAGTAGTTCACTATCAAACACTTTTAATCACTATCGGAGAGTAGGATATCTTGTAGCGGCCGTGGTTTTAGCCGCGTTGTTGTTGATTTGAGTCCTAGTTTATAATAAGCTGACGCTGGACAATTATGGAGGTTATTGAAGAACTCCTTAGCTGAGTTTTTTATAAAGTCTTCTATGCTTGGCATGTTTAGTTCGCGATGAAGTTGGAAATTTCGAATGTACCAGTCGGCATTCGTAGCAAGTCTTAAGACCTTATTTTGAAGGGTCTGTAGCTTTTTAATATTTGTTTTACTTGTAGTTCCCCATACTACACCGGCATACATTATGACGGGTCTTATGATACCTCGATATAACATTTTAGAACATTCTATTTTTAAACGTGTTCTTTTATTTAAAACATTGCAATTCTCGCATAGCCTTCTTGTAATTTTTATTAACATGTAAACTCCATGTGAGTCGTCTGTCTAAGTGCACCCCAAGATATTTCCATGTTATTGGTTGATTATTTATAATTATAGGTTCGGGGTCTGATGGTCTTCGTAGGGTAAAAATTTTAACCTGGCATTTTGTGGAGTTAATTCGGATATTCCAGCGTCTGAACCATCTTAAGAGGTTATCCAGTGAGTCCTGGAGCATTGCAACGGCTACGTTAATATCTTGATGTTGGATAAAGGACAGCAGTATCATCTGCATACATTGAAATGGTGTTGTTTCCTGCATTGGGTATGTCGTACATGAATATATTGAATAATACCGGTCCCAAGACCGATCCTTGTGGCACTCCGGCTGCAATAGGTTTTAATTGTGACAGTGTGGTGTTGATTTTAACACGAAAAGTTCGGTTTGTGAGGAATGAGTGTATTAGATTAGTTAAGTATTCGGGAAAGTCCAGAATTCTCATCTTGTATATTACGCCTTTCAGCCATACCCTATCGAAAGTTTGGGCTATATCTAAGAATGCTGCCGTAGTGTGTTGTTTTTCTTCAAACCCTCTTATTATTGCTTCAGTTATTCTTAGGAGCTGATGTGTTGTAGAGTGGAAAGGTCTGAATCCAAACTGAAAGTGAGGTATAATTTCGTTGGCGTGCAAATAATCATTTAATCTTGCTAGAATGACCTTTTCAAGGACTTTTGAGATGGTACACAATAGACTGATTGGCCTGTAGCTATTTGGATCGTCCTTTTTCTTGCCGGGTTTCAAGAATATCAGTATTTCAGCTATTTTCCAGGTAGTTGGGAAGTAGCTGATACTAATGCAGATATTGAAGATTGTTGCTAAGTAGGTTAGTGCGCTTTTGGTGTTAAGTTTTTGAGCAAGATATTTGGAATTTCATCATGGCCTGGTGCTTTTTTATTTGGAAGTTTTTTGACGATTTTTCCGATTTCCAGTGGTGTGGTTGTGATTATGTTGTCATAATTTATAGTAGATACATGAGTATCTACTGTGGTTTCTACTTTATTTGTGTGCTGTGTGTTATCTGCTGCAATATTTGTTGTGAAGACATTTTGTAGGTGTTCTGTCATCATTTCGCATTTTTCTCTATCGGTGCAGAAGTCTGTGTTGTTGTGCCTCAGTGGAGGTATTATATTTGGTTTACGGGTAATCTGTTTAGTTACTTTCCATAGTGAGGAATCTTGATTGTTTACGCGTGATATATATTGATTGTACTGACATATTCGATAGTTGTCTAGCTCCCATTTCACTTGATACGTAAGTTTGTTCAGTTCGGTTTTATGTGTTTGGTTTCGTGTGCGTTGCCATAATCTTCTGTATGTGTTTTTTGTTTTAATAAGATCTTGGATGTATTTTGGTGGTTTCGAGTGCGGATATCTTACGTGTTTGTAGGTTGATTGCGTCGAGAATTGAACTGCATGCACCATCGTGTCTGTCAAGTGTTTTATAGTGTTGTCTACTATTTGCGTAGTGTATGGTAGATTCTGAGGTTTAATACGGGCATCCAAGTGTTCTTTGAATTTATTCCAGTTGATTACCCCTTTGATTAGTCTTGCAGGTGTTACAATGTTTTCAGGTTGTTTTTCCAGTGTTATAATTACTGACAGATGATCGGAGTCTAATTCCGTAAGTACCTGATGAGTAAGTGGTTCACAGAAGTTTTTTTGTAAGCCTATATCCAATATATCCGGTCTATAATCTGACCTGTAGACGAAATGAGTAAATTCTGTGGGCGTTGTGATGTATATGTTGTATTGTGTAGTAAATTCATGCAGCTTATTTCCATTGGGGTTAGTTGCACGACATCCCCAAAGGGTATTCTTGCTATTCAAATCTCCCAGAAGAATGGTGAGATAATTGGTAATTTTTGGTACTATTGGTATTTTTATAAACGACCTGTCTCGATCAATATCTTCACATGCTATGTAGACGTGGTAAATTGAATACTAATTTAGCGCGACCCCTACAATTAAATTTATTGAAAAGATCTCTTTGACGTATAGTCGTCATAGATAGTTAGTTTTATTGCAATTTTACAAAATCGTAATTTAATTCGGTAGTTTTTAGCCTGTTGTCCGTGGACCTCGGGAGGGCCGCGCAAAGGACACGCGAAAGGTCGAATAAGTGTTATAATCGTTTGCAGTTAAAATGGAAAAAGAAAATAAATTAAATTAATTAATGCATTATTAATTGTTAGTGAGACGCTTGTAAATACCTTTTATTATTTCAATACGTTCGTCTATAAAGTAAATGTCACTTTACGTTGAACAAAGCACAATCTGCGACTGTGACAATTAAAAATTTTGAGACAACAATAGCAACAATTAAGAAATATTTCATATATACATAGGCATCGTTTATCTTCTCTGTTTTTGAAGAAAAAGAGATTCGACTAGACCAACTTTTAAATAGCTCGCTTATTTTGAAAAAAAATAGAAACACCTTATCAATTAAGAAACGGAAATAGCATTTGTAAGTATTTTTTTGGTATTAAATTGTCCGCTTCAGAATAATCAAGTTGTTAAACGTACACGAAACGCGTCGAAACGGTTGCGTCGAAATGGAATCGTTGTGACGTCCTAGACACAAAGCCTACCGAAGTTGTTTGCGATTTTTAAGCGGAAATAAAGCCGCAAGCGTGAAATCGACGCAGTTTAATAAACATCAAAATGATCCGAGAAATCCACCTCCCTGTAACTCGATCGACCCATCGAAAAAACAAAACAAAAAAACATTCAACTACCGGTTTCCATGATTCAGATGCGTGGAAAATGTGATCGCGTCTCCATATCATTCCACAACCGGCCAAAGATGAAAATTTTATCGTAGCTAACAATATATGGAGGGCTCGGCGGAAGATAGTGACAAGCCGCGTATTGGTAAAAATTCATTTTTCAATATAAATCGGTGTTAAACGAACGGTAAAAGGCAACTGTAAAAGTATTAAGGCGATTTATTAATAGATGACGATATAATCACGTAATTTTCTTCTTTAATAAATCTCAAATGCAGAATTTTTTTGATAAAGAACGTAACAAGCCACACAATATCCAATATGACAAGCACGAGCGATCACCCAGTCAAGAGAAAGTTGTATCTTAGAGCGGAAAATGAATAGCGATAGTGATGAATAGAGTGAATTTGACGATAGTGATAAGGTCAACGATAATGTTAATACAAATAGTGGCAGTGAAATCGGTAGTTCTTCTTAAATAGATATTAGTAAAGTTTTATGTGGCTTATTACTGTTTTAACAAAAATTTGATACCGTCATTTTTGGCTGATGTTGATTTTACTATTTATGATTATTTATTTAAGAGTCTCAAGAACTGTAACAGAAACGCTTTACGCAAAACAAATATATTTTTAAATTTCATTAAAATTTATTAATTTTTTTTAAATTAATCCCCTGAAGGGGAAAATAGGATTAAAAAGATTAAGGGTAGTATATTCTTGCTGTCCCCAAAGTGGTATCAAAAATCTACGAAATACTTCATTTATTAGTTATGTAGATTAAACGCGATTAAATTTTAATAAAAAATTAAAGTGTTATTTAAACAAATTAAATTGATTATTATTGTTTAGTTAAACGTTATTCCTAAGTTACGTGCAAATTCACTGATGAGGAATGCACACGTGCCACTCACTATTCCTAAAAAGAACCTACGAACATTTAAGAGGCAGAATGCTTTCATGCTATAATTAATATATAAAATAATAATTAATATAATAATATTAATAATAATTATTATTAATAATATTAATAATATAATTAATATATAAAATTTATTTATCTATCTCTCTCTCTCTTATAATATTGTACGATTTCTTTATAAAATGATTACCTAGCTGTAGTAATATTTAGCTTGCCATTGTTTCTTGCCCAGTTGTAGAAACTAAAGAGGTTGAACTATTGTAACTGAGTCGAAACTATTTGGTTGAAAGACAATGATATGTCACAATTTTTTCAATTTTATTTAATTTTTACCGACAACCAATGTGATATTCTTTGAATTGTGAACGGAAATACAAAACTAATAACAGTGTTGATAATATCTGAAAATATAAAATGAATAACTTTTATAACATGATTTCAGGATTTGATTGTAAGTTTGAAACCGTCTTTTCTCGAAATTAACATAATGCGACTCGTCGCTATCTTCCCCCGAGCACTTCATATGTGAACGGCGAAAACGTTTAATCAAATAAAACTTTAGTAACGGAATTACGTTTTGAGCCGAAATTATTTAATCGAAATTTAAATTTTGAACCATCAGGTCCACGGCAAAATTTTCTTCGCTATTAAGGCATTTAAAAAGTTAAAATGCACCCGAACGAAATAACACGATCATCCCTCCCGAAATTAAAACTCGGGAGCTCCTACATGTAAACAAATCAACGCAAGTTAATTATTATATGAAAATGAGCGATTCGTACAAAAATTAATGACGAATTTTATCAATTTAGGCGAAAAACGAAAAACGCCCCCGCGCTCCCCCCACGCCGCCTATAAAGTACGAGTTTTTCACGGAGAAACGTCGATGCGCGTTTCGCTCCCTGTTTATAAACACGCTCAATTGGAACGACATTCTTTTGAAGCCCGTATATACGCACACGTGGTACCTACGCAAAAATTATTTCCTCTGACTAATCAAAAACGCGTCACTATTACCACATCGGTGCTAAGCCAAATGCTAAACTTTTAAAAATAGTAAAAAAACAATCAATCTGAATTTGTTCGATGTACAATTACCTACATATTTTTTATTATTATTTTTTTAAATTACAACCGGACGAGCCAAGTTGGCTGCGAAACAACAACAATTACGCCGTGCCAAAAGCAGTTTTTTTTTTAGTTGCGGCAATTTTATTTCAATTTTAAAATACAGAAAACACGCTTGGCTTGTAAATCGATCGTAAATTGCACGATTACTATAAAAATGTTATTATACAAAGACTTTTAGTTAGGACATTAAATAAAATAGAACATTCGGGGAAATGGGATTTAAATTACCCGCCGATGTCGATTATTGTTTTTCTTAAACGGCATAATCGAATAGAAATCTTTTGCGGTGGGCATGTGGTGATGATGATGATGGCCATGTCCGTGATGTTGATGTTTTTTTATCGGCACGCGATGCCGATGCGACATTTTAAATCACAATTTACGGAGGCGGCGGCGGCACTCGAATAATAGTAACTTAATAACTTAGCCCGTTCCGTACAACGTTTATTAGTTCGAAACTGTTAAGGGGAAGTTTCGGGAGTTTGTTTTTAACTTTCATTTCGAAAACGGACGCGCACCGATACTACCACCACGCCGATTTTTAAGCAAGTTCTTTAAGGATGCAACTTAGATCGGTCCAACTATTTCCACCCAGAAGTACGGCTAAAAATAAGACGCCAAGCGACGTCAGCTGTTATGTTCGGTATTACCGTTACGACGCACATGAAAAATTCTACATAAATGGGTCAAAATTTTGATTATAATATCTGGGTAAAACGGCGGACGCGGTTTTAATATAATTTGTTGGAACGGATACGGGGGGAGACTATTAATAATATGCTGGGTATGCGGACGCTTCGGTACTGTTTGTGTATTAAAAGCGTCGATGGTTTTCGTTCCCCAATATATCCAGTCGCGATTCGTCGGATATGTTCGAAGTTTTTCAGAAAATTATTTCTAGGTAAGTATGCAATTAAAATTTTAAATAAACAAAAATTTGTTTAATTTTTCAATTTTTGCGAGAAGAAAACTGACAGCTGGCCTGTTTTCTTCTTTCTTTTTTTTTGGAAAAATTAATACAGTTAAGTCGTCTTTTTCTATACGAAACCTCGAATTATTAGTAAATTTCTCATTTGATAATTACACAGAAATATAATTACACGGTTTTAATTTAAAAAATGGAATACCCGGGTATACTTGCAATATTAGTAGATTTTATTTTTCATAAAAATATAAGAGTAAAATATAAGCAAAAGCTGGAATTTATTTTTTAATGAAGAACGTTGCCATCTCTCCGAATTTTTATGACATTTGAGTGGTGACATAAAAATACTTAAGTAGACCGAGGCGAATCGGATCAAAAATAAGGAAACAGAAAGGATAAAAACGCGAATGTTCTGCTCGTTCAAATTCTTTGGTCCCTTTTCCCTCTCGCCCCTTGTCGTCGGTATTCGATTGTTGCAACACATTGAATGAGTCCAGCGGACATCAGCTGTTGAATGTTAGCGGTCAACGCGAACTTATCGATTGCTCAGCGGATTCGCTTAGTCATAATCTCAGCCGCTGAAGTCCACCGAACTCGTCCATTGTTTAGCGCAGGCGACAATCACTAATTTTAGCGCGAATCTAAGTTGCATAACCCATGATCTCGTATATTACATGAAAAAGCAAAATGTTTTTATCAGCAGTAATTTACAAGATGTCTAAATATGGAATTACATGTTATTTTAACTATAGCATCATAAACTATTTGTGTAATGAGCACTTTTTGAAATCATTAGATGTGGGGCTAATTGGATCACTTCTTTTCTTAATTTTATTACTGTGGTAAGTGGAAATATGATAACCACCGCATGTCCAAAAAGTCTACGGTCTCGGTTGACTGTATGAAGATAAAGGCGCGTCTTGGGTTTAAGTAATTTTATTACTACGACACGATAAGAAATTATTTATAACGTGATTTAAGCTATTTCAGCTGTACTTTCCACGACCAACCAAGACTGAAAACCTCTTGGAGACCCGTTATTTACAATTAGTTAGAGATGATTCATAAGTACACAGTAAAAAATATTTCGTTAATTTCACGACTATTTAACAACATTTTAAATGTTACTTACAATTGGTTAGAGTTAAAAAAAAACTGCATTTTTTAGTTAGTTTCACTAATGAGATAATGCTATTTAGATGAGTAGTAAATTTTACAAAATATTTTGTAAAAGGTAAAAAATATTTTAGTAGAATCGTTTTTAAACAGATGTTAAAAATACATTTGTTTGTGTTACTGTATGAAAAATAAGTTGTCAGTATGAAGAAATGTGTATTATTGTTTTAAATAATAATGTTGTGAGAATTGCCATCACTCTTTTATACTTCTAACAACACAAGATATAAGTTTTTTGGCACAGTTGGCGTTTTTACATATTTTTTTTGTCATTTTTACTGCAACAAACTGCTGAGTTCTTCTTCGATCGCATTCGGTAATAACCGATTGAACACCCGTTCCACAAGTACGCCATTTAGCTAATGTTCATCGTGAAGTCCAAAGTGTAGTGTCAGTGTGAATGTTTTTTTTTTAATGGTAAGTGATCATCTTTACGTTAGAACATATGTACAGGGTTGGTTTGATATATATATGGAACCAGTAAAACATCTCGAACATAGTTTGTCACAGCTCTTTGAAATTTGATACCAAGTTAGAGTCAATGCGGTGGTTAAAGTGCTCAAACTAACAAATGCGTTATCATTCAAGTAACAAAATAGTAATCGTGTTGTAATAGTAATAGGTAGAAAAAGTAATACATTTCCGTTATCATGGGGAATGGGGAAGTCCCGCGCTCGAAAAAGCAGCTCTGTACGCCCAAAGTTCCACGCGGGCGCCAGCAAAGACACAACAACTTATAATCTGTCCACGTGCCATCGGAACTGCATTACTGTTTATAACACTTTTTTAATTTAATCTTATTTTGAATTTTTTAATGAACTAAAAGTTATATACTATCTCATCTTGGAGGAAAAGAAGTTGTAAATGTCGAAGTATAAAATAATGGTATAGTTGTAAGATTAAGGGCCGGTTTTTTCATCTCCCAATAAATTTACTTGACAAATTTTTACCATGGAAACAATTGTTTGAACAAACGTTTCTATGGTAAATATGTGTCAATTAAATTAAATGGAAGATGAAAAGATCGGCTCTAAAAATGTTTAATAAGTAGTAAGTTTCTCGTTCTGTTTCTGTATTTTTTACATACACTTCGTCCAAACATATATGCAATCCACGTCATCAATGAAAGGTTACTAGATGATGACGTTTCGCACAGTGCTGTCACCTCGTACGCTCGCCACAGAAAAAATCGGGACAGTAGAAGGACTGAATTTTAAAAATGTTTTGTTGTGAATCGGGTTTTAAATAAACTGTTTGCAAGTACATAAGGATTAAGCTATAAAAGCATTGTTATCTACATAGATGAGGTTCTAAAGATGTTAGGTATCGGAAAGGTTGAAATAGCCTTTTGCATTTTAAGACGAGCCCTACCTTCCAGTAAGCTAACGAACTTCAATGTAAATCAAATGAAAATCCACATTTCGTTCTTTTTTATGTTTTAGATTAATTTTTTATATGATGTTTGGTACCAAAATCATCAGCACAAAAAAAGAAATTATCCCACAGCGACGAAATTATCGTAAGACGTCAAAATTACATCAAATATTTGACATTTACTAATCCGTAGTGAAAGAATAGAAAAAGGTTACAAAGAGAACAATGTATTGAATTTACGGGTTCTACTTATTGTTAGACGAGAGAGATAACAGGCAAATTTCACCCAACAAAGGTGCGAATTATGATTTTTGGCATTTCTTTACTTATTTCTTTAAAGTTAATTTAGAATGTGATCGTTATGAAAACAACTATGATTTCGATAATATTACTATTTATTATATCCTTGATATTTTTGATGCTTTTTTAAATATTTTTCTACAATAATGTAAATGTAGTGAATTATATATTGATTTCCTTCCTCTACAATTATAATTACTGATGACGTCTAAAAATACATTTCAAAATGTATTACGATAATTTGTGTCTTACGATAATTTCGTCACTGTGGGATAATTTCTTTTTTTGTGCTGATGATTTCGATACCAAATATCATTAAAAAACATTTTTTTCTAAAACATAAAAAGTGCGAAATCTTGATTTCCATTGAAGTTTATGAACTTACTGAAAGGTAGGGGATCACCTTAAAATTAAAACTAGTGACCGAAAGCTTACTTTACAATACTTTTAAAAATTGTGGTATTAAGCCAATATAAAAACTTGGAATAACTAACACCATATATTTCGGCTCTGGTTGGAGCTACCTTTAGTGCTACAAATATATAAACGATGGAAACAATTAATGAATATATAATATATTAATTCGGCCAAAGAATTGTATCTTTATTACTTTACTATACACACAAAGAATGATTACCTACCTAATGACATACCTACTTACATAATTATTTTATTTATCGTTTCTTGTTCTTGGATATAAGGTTCGTAGGTTAAATAACACATATAGTAATTAAGGATACATACAGGGTGTCCCGGGAGGTATCTGCCAAACGTTAGGGGCGCGTTTCTTAAGTAATTTTAAGCAAAAAAGCTGTAGCAATGTATAGGTCCGATTCGGAAAAGTTATGGCTTGTTAAAGAAAAGTCAAGGCAAAAAATCAAAAATGTGATTTATTAAGTAAATTATTATTTATTATTTTATTTTTATTTATTATTATTTATTAGTATTGAGGAAGCACTATTAACAAGACGAAATATTTTTCAAGCTATATCAATTTTGTGTGTGTAAGTAACCATTTTTTTAAATATAAATCTACATGTTATCGATCATATCGACGCAGATTTTCCAAAAGGGCGTAACCCACAAACAGTAAATTTTACAATAGAGCACATTTTACGTCGTCGCGTAGCTATAACAAGATACGTTTCGCGGAAATATAAAAAAATCGAATTTTTGTTACTAGATTTTATCAGACGATGTCTTTGCTTTAAATGCGTAAGATAGTCGGAATAACTCATTTTCGTAAAAAGTGCGAGTTACGTCCTTTTGGTAAAACGCGATCGATATATTACGTCGATAAATACATTTTTAAATTTACGGAAAGCATAAACTAAACCTGCCTACTACCACTTGCTTCTAAAGTATTTTGTTGACAAAGAGTTGTCCACTTTGTAGGTAACAATGATGATTTATGGCTTACAATAATCCCTTTTAAAAATACAAGCATTTTACCTAAAACCCAATTCACAACCAAACATTTTTAAAATTCTATCCTTCAACTGTCCCGATTTTTTCTGTGGCAAGTGTACCTCGCATTTTCACAGTTCTAATAAATTGTAGCCTTTCTTAATACCATCTAATATGTGCGCGAGTAAATCATCTATAGAATATGTCACTTTCCAAATTTTAAACCGAATTACAAATAAACAATCTAGTAACTTTTTTTACATGACGTAAATTGCATATAGGTTTGGATAGGCTGTATTTAAGTTGTATTTTTATAAGAATAAAATTTGTTTAACAAATGCAGTAGTTTTTGTATTGCGTCTAAAATATATTTTGATACTTTCCTTTTGAATTATAGTTTCAGTAAGACAAAATGTTGATAAATGATTGATTAGAGCGAATTTCTTCCTTATATATATCTACATTCCAGCGATTTCGCTGAATAGTAGGTATACACTTCATCCAAATCTATATGCAATCGACGTCATCAATGAAAGGTTACTAGATGACGTTTCGCACAGTGCTGTCACCTCGTACCTCGCATTTTCACAGTTCTAATAAATTGTAGCCTTTCTTAATACCATCTAATATGTGCGCGAGTAAATCATCTATAGAATATGTCACTTTCTAAACTTTAAACCGAATTACAAATAAACAATCTAGTAACTTTTTTTCGATGACGTAAATTGCATATAGGTTTGGATAGGCCATAGGTATATTATTTTGTACATTTGTGTTCTTTATATTGTTATTTTGCACTATAAGCACCAGCACAGGAAATAATATAGACGCATCAGTGCAGATTCTGCTACAAATTTTTCATGAAACACGGGGATGGAACTTCACCAAGAATATTGGAGAACTAATTATTTTTAGCCCTTATTCTGAAAAAGAAAAAGAGCTGCCAAACTGACTGCATTCTGTTGTAAGATTTACTATAAATGGTTGTGAAATGTACTTCCAATAGTTGTTAAATTAACTTATAACCGTTGTAAACGTAAATAAAAATCCATGTAAAATTAACTATACATAATTGTAACATTTACTTCAAATAATTGTATATTTCACTTCCGATTGATGTTGATTTATCTGCCAATAATTGTAAATTATTGGCATTATTATTAAGAATTAACTAAATACTGTTGCGAAAGTGACTGTGATTAGTGTATGTTTTAAAAATTCTTTTGATAAATCAATGCTAACAATTTGTTGAATATACTATGGGTTGCTGCAACTTTAACGAACATGTTTGGTAATTCAACATCGAAATGCAGCCCTTATTACAATCGAAATAGTAAAACTTAACATCTAATTTATTCCTTTTACCGAACGCCTCCCAACAACAACCAATATTTTCTACCCCACAGCTGTCCCTCGTCGGGGTGGTTTCACTGTAATTGCTTTGAACGACCTGTCAATGTTTTGGTTCATATTTTTTTTTTACGGTTCTAACTTAGGTATTTAATTCTAACGTCCTTACAATAAATAAATTATGTAACAAAATCCTAACCTTGTCGTACAAAATTGCATCTAGTCGATTCTCATTTCCAGAAAATATTCCATCAACGCTAGATACACACGCAAGAGCACACAATTCAAAGTCTACATCACTGCATACACTTTTATTAATTTTCCACGTCCAAACTCTATAAAGGACAACGCGCAACTAACTAATGGAGAATTTTTGAAACATTTTTATTCGAATCTGGCTCCGTTTGTTACGCAAACACTAAAATGCTTTGTTTAAATTTTAGAAAGTTTATTTGATCATGAATGATTCTTACAATTCGCGATAATAAAACGTTAGGCGAGGTCACGTGTGTTTTGTGTTCTTATGTGGAAAATCCTATCGTATTCGTTTAAATTGTGAGTGGAAACAAAAAATTATTAAAGTAGGTAACGTACGATCGACAGACTTATTTGTTACCTATTTATTTCACACTTTTCCTAGTGCTTATTCGACGAAATTCGTCACAAAGTAAAATTTGATAAATATGTATTTGACAAAATAATGTGAAACTCGCTTCTTACAATTAGAATGAAATGTTGTAACCAAATGGTCATTATACGAGCAGCAAAAATCGTTAATTTGCATTTTTCCATAGATTATTTTAAGATTCAAAAATATTTTTGTTTAATATTGGACGCATTCGGCCGAGCTCATCGCCGAAACGACGGAAAATAAGCACTATGTTATATAGCAGCTGACTGCGGCCGAAGGACCTTAAGCTGTTATGATAAACACGTGGTACGACTGATGTCATGCGTCAACTATAAAAATAAAATTTTAATTACGAAAATAAATAACGGTTCAATTAAACCGCTGTTTTAGCGCTAAGGCAGCGATTTCCCGGCCGAATGCGACCAATGTCAGCTAATTGTGTGTTATGAGGTGGGAGCCAAACACTAACTATAGAAACGGAGGGCTTTGAAATTTTAATATTTTACAATTAATTATTTTAATTTTTATCCACCGTGAAAAGTGCATAAATTCACACCATTAAACTTGTTATCCGAAAAATCTTCAATATCTTAGTAATTTTAAATAGCAACCCGCATTTTTCTCAATTCTATTGCATTGTACGTACAAAATTAGAGCCAGTATGCGCTTACTTCCCTATATCTAAAACGTCGTAGTTTTAGAGTTATTTTGGAAAATGCATCGACTCCCTCGAAATTTTATTTTGTAGTATCGATTAGGCCACCGAAGGCGGCGTAAATAAATAAAAACAAAATAAATGATTGTTTCTTAATGATCTGAAACGTTAAAATCGAAGCTCGACAAGCCCTAATCAAACGATATATGGCTTGTCAAGAATTTCCACGTCCCGTTCGCTTCGTTCCCTTGTTAGAAATGTAGTTTATTTGTAATAGCCTGCAGCTGTCAATTGTTTTACAAAACGCGAAATAATTCCAAAAGGGCTAATTTTAGAGGCAATATTTATCGGAACAAAAAGTCGCACGATTGTCTCCGGAATACAAATTAACAATAAAAATTGGGGCGTTCCATTTAAAATAAGGAAGTTGGTCCGTCCATTTCCGGCGTGACCGGAAGAAGTTGAAGTCTAAAATTATTTTAAATCGAAAGGACGTAACCGGTTATAATTGCTTCCAAAATTTCAAATAGCGACTCTTATCGCTTTCCTATATTTTTCTAACGAAAACTCGTCGCGATGTACCCTGCATATAGGTAGGCTGCGTGTTTGGATAAACACGGGGGGGCATGAAATTGCAACGACTTTACAATCGATGTCGTGAATCGGCAATTCTAAAGCAAACTAAATAGAAATATGCGTTAATTAAGCGTTATTGCGGAACTAGTGGCCTAATGACCAACATATTTACCGTGCTCGCGGTCGCTGTTCCGAATCCGGGCAAAATCGATTATTCTTTTTAATCGAAAAAGCCGGGGTTGAATTAAGGCGCACGTTTTGTTTTTTGGAAACAAAAATTTGGCGTGTCAAAGACTGTTTAGATTAAGGTTATTAATATTATAGGAGTCCCGTAGAAAATAAATGGAAAAAACAATAGAAAATTGACGCTTTTTAATTAAAAAAAAAAAAACAACAATTTCACTGAATTACATATTAATCATTGTTGTACGCTTAACTGTTTAATTAAACGTATATACCTAATGTAAGTACTCATTTTTTTAATGTAGTATAAACACGATAATGCCGTTTTTAATGTAGATAATAAGTTATTAGGTAATTAAAAAACAAACAAACGATTCTTCAAAAGCGAACTTATTATAAACTTGAAAATTTTTACTTGTTCGCTTTTTAATTTAATACATGGGTAATTGAATAGAAGCGCCGCCGAATAGTTAAATGACACTTGCACTTTCGATTGATTACGAGAACGTACATGTATAATAACGGCACGTTTGACGCCGAATATTCATTTCGTATAATCGAAGCACGCAATTAATTAATTAATTGTATGTATTAGGTACACATGTCCTGAACCGGTAATTTGTAATTAGTTCGTTATTTCCCTGGGATATGCGCTCGTAAACTGTTAACATTTTAACAGTATTCCGAACCAATTTTACTCACGAACGGTCTGTGAAATAAGTAAGTGTAACGTCATTTTTTTTTCTATAATCCCCATGTATTTTATCACATCATATTATATCCGCCAACAACGGTCGAACAAAAAAATAATCTACGTGCTTTTTACTGCTCCATACTTCCCTCTACCTATTATTATCGATTGCATACTTCTACGCATCCCCTTTAGTGGCCGATAATAAATCTACAATGACGACTAACTTTCTTATTCTCTTATAGATTTTTATTTAAACGGCCTATATTAAATGATTACCACAAAAATAATTATAACGTCTCGACAGTCGGTATAATATTAGTTTTATCGAGAAAACGAACCAATTATTAAACTGCACTTGGAAAAAACGAAATAACGTTAGAAATCTCAATACCCAATAGAAATAAATTCATAAATTAAGGGCCGATCTTTTCGTCTTCCATTTAATTTAATCGACACATATTTACTATAGAAACGTTTGTTCGAACAATTGTTTCCGCGGTAAAAATTTGTCAAGTAAATTTATTGGGATATGAAAAAACCGACCCTAAATCGACTAATTTATTTTAATCTACCGGACGAAAATATTTATTGCGGCTAATTTTAACCGTTACTTTCTTCGTCGACGCGATATTATCAAAATGAAAGCGTGCAATATCTGTGCCTATATTATATTCTTAAAATTTATGCGGAACGTATATCATTTCCGTTTGAAATATGGGAAATCCTACCGTTTTATAACGTTTTCATCTGATACGTAGCGACGTCTGCCGGCAGTAAGAGTAAAGATAGGAGTCAGAACTGTGACAGAATTCCCTACCTATATAATATCTGCACAGAATTCTATTTCGTAAACAACGTCGGTGTTTTCTTTATAAAGAAAAAAGGCGTTTTCGTAGAAATTAAGTTATTTTAAAATTTGTTCCGTAAAATTTACTATTTCGACATATCACGACAACAATAAATAGGCAACAGCGGCGACAATTATAAATAAAATATCTATTTCCACTGTTATGAAGAAATAAGCACGAGATGGCTCCTGTTATCGTTTTTTTCCGTTCATTTATTTTAAATATTTTTAAATTATAATAAAATACCAACGATTGGGGGATAAAATTAGATAAGTTGCAGAAGCTCTTTCTGCGGTTGCTTGGATTTAAATAAATGTTTCTATGTGTGTGTGTGTGTTTTGTTTATGATTAGGTATTCCAGATTTTTAAACTAACAAAAAGTACCTAATTAGACGACTATAATTTTCCTATTATTAGCAATATTGTTTTAAAACTTCGACGGCGTTGTTGTTATCGACTACCTATTAATTATAAGCCAACTGTTGCACACAGTTAGTACACGACGAAAAGGGGAAACGATACTGAATAATTAATTTTTTTATAACAGTTAAAAATAAATCTCGTAGTACTTATACAGTATCACCGATATTTAAAGTTTCTAATTTTTAAGATACGAATTAGATGCCCGACTTTCATAATTACATATCGTTTTTTTTTTAATTGTGTAAAATTGTTTTTTAATTATCTTTTAATAAATTGGAATCGATTTGTCCCGGCCTTCGCATTTTTAAAACTTTATTTGGTTTTAAATATTAAGTTCAGGTTTATATTTTCTTTAAAATGCCGAATATAAATTAACTACACAGCAGATTATTATCAAAATTATAACAAAAGATATACAATCAAACTCGGTTATAACGAAATTTTCGGGACCGCCACTTTTTGTTCGTTATAACCGGGTTTGACTGTAGTAGGTATCACTAAAAATTGTCTTTTGACAAAATAAGTAGTAGGTATTTAGTAGAAATCGAAATCATTATAGCATTAAATACTACCCGAAATCTGATGTAATAAAAATATTATATGTATATAACACCGTATATTGTAAAATTTATTAACCAAGATAGTTTCTTGTAACTAGCCGAAAAACGGCCAATGTGGCGCAAAATTACACAATCGGTTAGTACGATTGTGGTTAATACGAAGAACCAAGTCGTTCCAAAACGTTATAATTTTCACCCTATAAAATTCAGTCGAAATTTACCAAAGAATAAAGCTTTACAATCGCCAAATATGTATTTTCGAATTATCCAAAATTTAATAAAATAGGTATTGCGTGTAAACTAATTTTTAAAATGTCACCGAAGTGCTCATTAATAAATATGACGTCACTTTTCGTATATTTGGATATATACCTGCTATTAAATTAACATTCATTTGAATGAAATTATAATTTTTTTTAATGAATTAACGTTTATTAAAAGAACAACACACAAGCTGATTGTTGTTTAAGTAGGTACTTATACCTAGGCACCTACGCATAAACCCATTTTCGGCCAACACGTTACATTTTAGTTTTGAAACTCGTGCCTTTTTAAAACCCAATTTTCGTTTTAAAAGAAACGCAAACGCGTTTCAGAGGGTAGGTAAGTACGTAATTACGAATTGCTCGTCGAAATTCGTTCTTTTCTCTAGAGTTAGAGTTACGATTCCCCCCGGATTACTTTGACCAGGGTCGTCCTCAAATTATATTTCACATAATATAATAATGCTCGTAATTAAATATACAGGGCGTCCGGGCTAAATGGTGGCTAATCTCGCGGGAGCGTATAAACTAAGTCAAAATAATGCCACAGGTTCCTATAAATTATTTTCTTACGGTGATATTCGTCCTCAAAATTAATAAATAACATTTCTATTTTTCGTTGAAATTTAATAATGTCTGGCATACCTACGTAATAAATGAAGGTCATTAAAACGTTGCAATTGGTTTCTCGATATCATTTCAGACGAGCCAGGGACGCACTATCCCTAATTTTTTATTAAAAAAAAACCGTATTCGAGAAAATCGTAACATCTGGAATAAATATTCTGCATTTCCTTTATGTATAATTTTTTCGAATACGGTTCAATTTATCGAAATTAAACAAGAGCACCTTTTTTGTCCTAAAATATGTGGGAAATTCGAAAATGACCTTAAAAGTTTAAAAAACTTACACCTCATATAGTGCACCCCTGGCTCGTCAGAGGTGATGTCAAAAAACCTATTGCACAACTTAAAGACCTTCATTTATTACATAGGTATACAAAAAATTATTAAACTGCAACGAAAAATAAAATTGTTACCTATTTTTCAACTTTTGAGGATGAATATCTCAACGGGGGGACGCGCCCGTAGGAAAATAATTTATAGAAACTTGCGACATTATTTTTGACGTGGTTTATACGCTCCCGAGAGCTTCGCCACCATTTCCCGAACGCCCTGTATACGTAGATATGGATAAATACGAACGTATCATTTACTTTACGGGTAGGTGGTACATGCGTAAAATTAATTTTAACATTTGTCGATCGCGCCAACGATAATTTAAATTTAAATGCCGGGCAAAACACATTTCAAACGAATCTCGTTAGTCGGCCTTAACGTGCAAATAAACTCTAGCTTTAAAACAATACTAATTCCGGGCCTAGCGAAGGAGGCGCTACCCACTCCATACTGCCACAACCTACCGCCTCCTGCAGCTAATAACGCGCTACTTACTTCACTACCATCCTCCACCTATGAGACCGCTCTCCACGTGATATGATGATACGATTGAAAAATCGCTACCGCCAGAAAATCCATTCAGAACCATATAAGTAACGGTCGCGGCGTTGACAATATTATTGTTTAAAATATATAATAAATTAGGCGCGTTTCGAAATTTAAATTTCACCCGAAGCGCCGCGGAAGTTTTTAAATTTAAACGTTGAAGATCGCAACTCAATTAAGAAAATTTTTAATTGCCCACGAAAACGTAACCGAATTAATTTCGAACGAAATTTTTATGACAAATATCAACAAATTCGCTGCTCAAATCGAACTCGAGAAGATACGGACAGAATAATTTAGTGCACTAAGAAATTTTTATGTAGACATAAAAGGTAATTCGTGAGCTTAAAGGGAGAATTTTAATTAAACGAGATTCTGATCGTGCATATGAAGAATTAGACCGTTCGAGTGTAGGTATATATCTTCAAATCCAAAGTTGAAGGACCTCCTCCGTCCATCGGTTAATTAAAAATGAATCGCGCAAAACGTCTTCCGTAACTTGAACAGAAACCGAAACGCAAATGCGTGGGGACATTTCACGTAATTTAAATCAAACATAGAGTGGAGGCCGAAGCTATTTTTAACAAGGGCGGTTTGCAAACCACGAGGGGGTGTTTGTAACTGGATATCCTGTGCTAGCTGCAATAAGTTTACGAACGTAGACCATATGTTGCAATCGAATTTTGTTTCACATAGGTCTCTCCTTAAGACGATTTTAGGTTTCCTAGTATTTATAAGTTTATTGGATACTTTTAGGTACACTGCTAAAATTTTTGTGGCGTTTCATTTACTTTGAAGTTAGAGCCGTTTAGTTTATTGTTTTTTTTTAACGGGCCGAGATCTACTTTAAACGAGCCTTTAAGTAGATATAAATTGGCATTTTTCTAATGAGAACAATTTGTTAATATACACGCCTATTAACTAACGACATTTTAATTATTTTCTTTAAATCGCACGTTTAATTTTATTAATAGGAATTTGTACAATTTGCGTACCTAATAGGTATCCTAAAATAATTGATCTGCGTTTTCGTATTTAAAAAAAAAATAGAGATTATAGAACGAAAAAGGTGCCATTTTGAAAATATTGATTTTAAAAATCAAATGGGATATCAGTGGAGTTTTCGGAAGTTTCTCCCAAACGATTCAAACATCTTTAAAGCGTACCATTATGAGCATTTTAAAATTCGACGCTTAAGTACCCATTTAAAACGGAAATAAACTGCTTGTTTTCAAAAATTAAAAAGAAAAACCGCATCATATGGGCCAATCGTTTTTGGTGGAAATAAATAGGGGGCAAGCTGAAATAACATTTATTCTCCAATTTTGCACGGTCTGCCGTATTTCATCAGAATCTCCTTTGCGGTTCGTCTTACGAGAAAAATACCCATACGAGAAAATAAACTAGGGAAAATTTTTACAATTGATGTCGAAATCGTTTTTCTCTAAAGTCAATAGTTTCGGCGTGTCGGCTTCGCAAAATTTACTCTGCCAGGTAACTCGTCGTTAATTAATTAGCGATTAACGATTAGAGAAATTACATTTTAGCTTTCGATAACAACATGAAAATTTGCACATCGTTAGATCCATCTAGGATGTGCGTTTTCGGGCAAGGAGCGCAAAAAAATTCCTCCACGGACAAGAGTTAAGATGTCGCAAAGTTGGCCGCCACCCGCTTAAACATTTACCGATATATACCACAAGAACCGCGAGTTCGATTTTCGATTTCATTTTTTAAGCGAGAGAGGGATCTTAGTTTTTTTTTCAAATTGCGGCCAAACCGAAGCTCGGCAGACCGTTCAAAATTAGTACGTCTTTCAAAATATATTGCAGCTTGTCACCATTTATTTCCACAATGAAATCGTATTTATCAATTTCAGGTACCACGTAGGCTTAAGTAGAAATTGTGACAGGGTAATATTATGAAAATAATACCTAATAAACAAATTCGTTCGTTATACAGCGAAGGTCGTATATGATGAAAAGTTGCATATAACGTGAAAATAGTCCGGAATAACCGCCAATAGCGACGAAGTCGCTCGTAACGACTCAATTTTGGTCGATTTTTAATTTTCTAGGGCGTTTATAACGACGCGTGGGAATTTCTGGGAATTACTTACTTGATACCAGAAAGAAAAAAAAACAATTAAAATTACCGAGTATTTATGGAAGCGGTGAAAGGTCAGAAGTTCTTTTATTTTTAATTTCTCTTAAATAGTGAATTAAATATTGGGATTTAACAAGAAGTTCAGAGTTTAAACTCGAAATCTAAGAGAAATTAAATATAAAAAAAAATACGTCATCCATAAGTAAGTACCCTATAAAATATGGATTAAATTATCTAGTATGTGGTTATTATTGCAAAAAAATAAGTTCATATGTACATATGTACCTATATTATTATGTGCATTTCACTTTAAAGAAGAAACATAACGCATATAACGACGATCAGATAGGATATAGCGTCGCAAATCTCGCGGTCGCTTCGCCGTCATTTTTTACGACTTTCACTATATATCTCATTAAACGTATATATTTTACGGCATTTTTCCCAATGAATTATTAGAAAACGAAACAATATTTATCAAAATTTCAAAATGTACGGTATAAATTACTGTTTGTAGAATGGCCGAAAGGTATTTTTCAGTAAAAAAAAAATAACCTATTTTTGGAGATTTCACCGTTAAATCTGAGCGAAATTTGCTTGATCTTTACCATCGAAAATAATCATATTTGTAACTTTCGATTTGCAATATTTATAACTTTTAGCCATGGCTACATCCCCTTAAACAACATAAATTGTCCCCTTAAACAACATAAATGATGTTTAGTAACGATTCGTTGAGAAAGTGAGTGATATTTAACGCGAAAACAAAGATTCTGTGCATTCTCGGTCGCAACAGACTATCACATATCGACTAAAGTGCCGTGTTTAATTAGACTGCGTTCAACGTTGAACGTTTCATCCGTGGCTTTTATAATTTCGCGTTTATAGGTGCCCTTAAATTAACCTAAGCGATTTGACCCATTTCGAACAGTTCGTGTTCTTGAATGGCCCATATTTAACCGAAACGCATTTTTTGTTGTCGGGAGAGAAAAAAAGTCGAAATTTAGACGAGGACCGCGAAACATACCAAATCTGGCATGTTTGAACTTCAACGCGCACTTTAAAATTTTTTAAACACGCAGGATAAGTATTCCGACATAATCGTAATAAACCGAATATTTTATATGACCCCCATGTTCTAAAAGTCTTTAAATTATTTTTAAAATAGAAGAATCGGACATTTCTATTATAAGATATCGTAAAAATATTTTTAAAAAGTGCCGCTGCACATTTTCTGTAAGTATATAAATTAAAATACACTTGTGAAGAATTTAACGTTTACTATAAATAACGTATGGATGCGTAAAAACGCAAACGGAAATCTTACGCCAAAAATCACCACGAAGTGGGCATTTTAAATACTTAAGTCGCGCTCTTATTTTCGGACAATCGCTTTTACGATTTTCGAATAAAAATAAACGCCTACTTAACGGGGATCCGTTAAAGATTTGGCCAATCGTTAATATTAGTCGATGGTATTTTACAACTATTCAACGAAAATTAATATAACCATACTTCATTAAGCGGGCACTAATTTATTGAAAGTTACATCGTCTAACGTGTTTTAATAAAGTAAACGAGCTCGGGCTATACAATTATTTATTTTAATGTCAAATTATGCTATTAGTAGATAGATTATAAATCAATATTGGGTTAGTTAGTTTTAAAACTATACACTGCATTAGGAGGTACTGACGCGATCGCGTCTGCAAGCAGATCGTTCCTGGGGGGAGCATCGATTTTTTTGTGAACCATCTTTTGGCGATATGCGCGCACTTAATAACCCCGATGGGTATGTGTAACTAAAAATCGCGGAGAAAACCGACGCGTAATTAAAGTTCACTCAAAAAGTACCTATTCGAATTATTGTTGTGTTGCCGGGGTGCATTTTAAATGAGTCAATGCCGGGATCTCCGCGCTGTGGAGGTAATGCGCCACGATGCGACCCGCTGCGCCCCGACATAATGCACGCTAACCTTTACAAAATAATCGACCGTTTCCCCGTGCTTATCAGCGACCCGCCGTGTAATAAGTAAATAGTTTACGGTACCTACAACACGTATGAAGTGATTTCACGTGTCGTTCAACTAATTGTTTCAATGACCTTTTCGTCGGATTATCCAATGAGACGAGGATTACGGAAAAAACCGCACACCTACGGGCGACAGGAAGTGCACGCAACCCTTCATAGTCTTGAACGCTTGATTGGCTTCTGCAATCTATTTAACAGGTGTTTGACACCTTGCGCCCGCGACACTTTAAGGATCAGTTTTTCAATAGTCGGTTATTATATCGTTTTAAACGTTGGAAAATTGCCATCTAAAGCGAGCGTTGAAATTAAATTGTGGACGCTGCAAATTTTTCTGTGGTTTGAGTCGTTTTTTCCTAACAAATTATTTCGAAATTTCATTTCCGATTCGAATCGCCGAAATGTTACTTTTTGTTGTTTGTACATATGTACACACGTACAATATATAGGATTAAGACCACGCAATTCGTCGTCCAACAATTTCTGGAACGTTTTAGTGTCGTTTGTTAGACAAGGAAAGGCATCAACGACTAATTAAAACGATTTAAAATGTGTTACTGCAGCATCCGCAGGTTATCTGCATATCGATGGGAATCAAATAATATGTCTTCGTTAAGTTAATGGTAGAAAAAATATATATATTATCTATTTTTATCGTGTAACCTTCGATATGTTTAGTGAGAGGTTGACGCGACGGTCTGCAATAATTGGTGCGCGTTTCGAGCGCGACAATCTCAAGAAAGACGAAGGTTTGTCGTTTTACTCGACAATCATTTTTAACAATGGTCGAAGGACGACCGTCACGTCAAATTTGCAAGACTAAAATCGATCCAATAAATTATTTGGAGCAACGATGGTGGACCGTAATGGTCGTCAACGTTCAAAAAGAATAAGGCACGCGAAGAAGAGAAGATGCGTTCTTTGCGATCCCGGCAGAGACGTATTATCTATTTCGGGGAAGCGGCCTGGTGTTTCAAAAACAATGTCAAACATCTCGCTAATTTCATGTTGCTTTCGCGTCTTTTACTTTTATATAATAAGAAATTAATGAATTAATGAAGTTTAAATTACTCAAATATGTTAACTAGATGTTCTACGTTTGTTTTTTTGTTCATCAGGTATCGTTAGAGTTAGTGCATTCTATACGTGGCCCGAAACGGCTCGTTCGTCTTCCAAATGTGGCCCAGAGAAACTCAAAGTTTGGACGCCCCTGGAACAGAGGGTGCTAAGAATCTCTGGGTTCACACAAGCTACCAAAGAAAAAGCGAAAATACAGGAATTATCACTCGTGAATACAGCGAACGCACAAAACAGGGGTCCGGTGGGGAATACTTGGAGAGCCCTAACATCCGCAAAAAGATAGATAATGATGATGTACCATTTGTGATTTGGTCTTGGAAGGGGCAAAAGTTGTTTTGATCGCCGATCCGTCAATAGTCGACCATAAACCATCGAGGTTTATTTAATCAAAACGCATTTTTAAACAACGTGTCCAGAAAAAGAAAACGTCGAATTCTAGATAAGTGGAGATTTTATGTCGATTTGAGTTCGCACAAAAACGCTTCCCAAGGGAAGCGAAGACGGCCCTTCGAAGACGGCCTTCGAAGATGGCGTCTTGCCATCAATTTTTTTCGAATATCTTCAAAACGTCGCACTATAGGGCGAACAGGTACATATCATCTCAAAATTTAATAACTTCAACAGTAAAAAAAGTATATCGAAGTGAAATTTGGAATGTATGCTATTGAATAAATGTAGTTTTATAATTTATACAGAGTTTATTAAATATTACATTAGAAATATAACAATAAGCGTAGGGAAAATGCTCTCTTAATAATCACTATTTAAACTTTCTTTCATTTTGAAATTATATTGCACGGACAATTGTTTGACAGTAGTACTTAACGGTATATCTACTAGTGGTATTATCATGTACCTACCTAAATTGAATTTGAATTTCTTTATACAGGGTTGGGCAAAAAGAGCGGAATATCCAATTTCTGGCTTTATTATGAGCTGGACTGAAAACTGACATTAAAAAAGTTTTTGTTTATTTTATTTTAATATTAATGACGTTTAGAGATTTTCGTTATGTCATACTTTTCAAGTTGTGATATCATCGACTATTATTTTAAATGGAACAACACCCTAATTTTTATTATGGATTTGTATTTCCGTGATAATCGTACGACCTTTTGTTCCAATAAATGTTGCCTCTGAAATTAGCCCGTTTGGAATTATTTCATGTTTTGTTAAAAAAAATTGATAGCTGCAGGGTGTTATAAATAACCACATTTTTAAGATATTTATGCATGTACAAATTTAATATTTTAGGTAAGTATTTTAGAAAGTATGCTGCATCGAATGATCAATCATTATCTTAACAAAATAATACCGGATGAAATAAAATTTCGAGGGAGTTTTCGACATTTTCCAAAATAACTCTAAAACTATGACATTTAGATATAGAGAAGTAAATACGTACAATGCAATAGAATTGAGAAAAATGTAGGTTGGTATTTAAAATTACTAAGATATTAATATTTTTCGGATAAGTTTGGCATTTTTTTTTTGAACATCTGATATTATTTTGTTAAGTTAAGTTTTGCTGCATCGTTCGATGCAGCATACTTTCTAAAATACTTACCTAAAATATTAAATTTGTACATGCATAAATATCTTAAAATGTGGTTATTTGTAACACCCTGCAGCTAACAATTTTTTTTTACAAAACATGAAATAATTCCAAACGAGATGATTTTAGAATTTTTATTGGAACAAAAGTTCGTACGATTGTTTCGGGAATACAAATCAATAATAAAAATTAGGGTGTTCCATTTAAAATAATAACCAACGATATCATAGCTTGAAAAATATGACAGATAACGAAAATCTCTAAACGTCATTAAATATTAAATAAAATATACAAAAACTTTTTTTAATGTCAGTTTTCAGTCCGGCTCCTAATAAAGCTAGAAATTGGGTGTTCCGCTCATTTTGCCCAACCCTGTATATGTTTTGATACGATAAATATAAAAAGAAACCGGTGCAAAATATATGCAAAATATTGACAAATATACAAATTATAATCTCATCATGACCACAAATAAAATAATATTTTTCAAAGTTAATTGTTCTTATTGAACTTTTATTACGCGGCGCGATTTTATTGTTAATTCTTAAAATAGACATTTCGACGAATATAAAAATCGCAATTTCTAGACATCGGCAAAAAGCGCTAGTTACTAAATGTCTAATCCAAGTTTATAATTGCAGTCAATTAAATCGTTGTGCTTCTCAATTTCATTTTTAACAATTATTAAATATAAAGAACCCAAATTAGGCCTTTACTTAGCAAATAGATATTCTTTTAAGCTAATAAAACAAAAATAATATTTAAATTCAACCCATAACACATTATGATAGGAGTTCAAAGTTTAGCGTAAAATGTAGCAATAGATCTGTTGTTTGTAAATGTTCAACTTTAAGGCCTTATAACAAATTAACGGAAAGATCTACAACAAACATAATCACAGATCAAAAAAATATAGGTTTCATTGGTCGCATTCAGGGAATGGTAGCGCTGTAGCGCTTTATCGAAGCGATGCTCTGAATGGTGTCTGCTTTACTCGCAGTGCTGCAGCGCTTTACTAAAGCATTAAAGCATATAAATATTCCGCTTTAACGCTTTATAACTAAATAAAGCAATGACGCGTCCATGCGTTCTAACCTAACAAATTATGTTGCTTGTGTATGTTTTGGTTTATGCAAAAAATAAAGATGGCTTATAACGTTACAATTCGGAGACGAAGTCATTTCCCTTGCAGTAACGTAAGAAGAAAGGTTGAAGATATTACAAGGTAAGTTTTACATAACAATTTGAGTATTTTACAAACAAAATTGCCAACCTAAAAAATTAAAAGTTGAAAAATAACTAGTACCAAAAATGTTTATTCAGGCAAGATAAAGCGTTACAGCGCTGCAGCGTTTCGACGCTACAATTCCCTGAATGCGACCAATGATTTATAATTAATTTTTCTTTTACTTCTACAACATACTTGACAATATTGAATTTTGAGATGATATTTGCCAGTTCGCTCCATAGTGCGTCGTCGACGTTAGTTAATTTTCAATTTTTTATTGCGTCCATAAGCGTCTCGTTGGGGCCGAGAGGTTGGGGGGGGGGAGCTAACGGACATTATGAATTGTATTTGTTTTATCTTTGGCTTTTTGACTCTTTCATATTTATCTTTTAATTTCAAATTTGTAAACTTTCGCGTTTTTCCAACGTTAAGGTGCTCTCGCTTTTTAATATTGCTATGATTAACCGTTTTTTGAAAAAAAATCAATTCGAACTTTTCGCGTTTCCTTGCATAGAAATAAGTTCCCCAATATTAATAAATTTAGTACCAATAATAAGAGTTGAAAATACCCTATATATGAAAATGAAAATATGTGTACTACTTATATATAATTATATTGCCTACACATTTCTGATATACGCGCACTTTAACCTGTCGTTTTATTTTAGCGTATTATAAGCGATTATGTTATAACGCCTAAAAAAAATGAATTTTACTTTCCAGAACAACAAAGCCGTAAATGCACACCTACCCTACGAATTTGTATCCAAACCACTTGTCTCGCGCGTATTCGACTGCCGGCAAACGGTACACAAAACCATAAAATAAACAATTAACGTCTTCTTTTATCGAGAAACAGTTAACCTAATTTTCATTCAATTCTTTAAATCTTATCTGTTCCGAATAATTTCCATTAAGAAACAAGAATGTCGACTTATACCTTACCTAATTTTTTAAAACCCGCAGTTAACGAAACTATTATCTACCTATCTACTTATGTATATATAAAAATCCGATCAGAGATTTATTCGTGAATTCTTCGAGAACGGGTAATTTAATACGTGAACTTTACATGAATTATTAATATTCGGTCCTCGAACGCGAGGAACTTGATATTTCAATTTAATAATCGATTTGGAGCATTTTTCTCATATATTCCGATTTTTACCTATGGAGCTAACAAAGAATCGTTAATTTCGTTGAAAGTTAAACGATGGGCATCTCGTCGTTCCGAGCAAACAGTGTAGGGTACTGCCGTGGAGGTAAACCGAGGAAATCTTAAAAAGTCGGGTCTGCAATATAGTCGGGCGAAATATCGCATTGCATCTAGAAAGAGCATGTGTCGTTGTTGGTACCGAGGAGACCGGAAGTCCAATGTGTTTCCCATATAATAACCAACAACTGCATCTGTTTGTGACTCTTATTTCGTACGTGCAAAACTATCGTTAAGTAATTTCTACGAGACAGAAACAGAAACGTGAGATTGACCTGGAAGGCCGAAAGGCGGGCTACCGCCAGAAACAAACTAGATAACGTGTCTTCTCCATTACGGATACAATAAACAAGTTCGGATTATGAAAGAAAGACATTTTTAATATTAATAAAATTCTCGGGTTAACGATGATGATTTTAGCGTACCGTAAATATAAAAATCGGACACAAATTAAAACTTCTGGCGTGAACCTACGACTATATAAAGCTATAGGTGAACACGAATACGTACTGAAGATCTTAATGTATTGCAGATTAAAAAAACTGATTTTCATGAATCGACGATTACCGGATCGTTGGGATTGTCGATCTAATGGGGACTTGTCCATTAGAAGGCGACTGACCCAGCTTGAACTTTACAGTATTTTTATGGGAATTGTATGTTTTAAAGTTTCTAGACAAAAACGCGAATAAATTTAAAATACGCTTTACCTAAAATAGAGAAGATAATTCTTGTGTCGTGTTGCGTGCTGTAATTTACGTTCGCGCCGAAACATTTCGCGGACCCATAGGAACTTTTCAATTATCCTTTTATTTTTTCGAAATTACACACACGTAGGATCGCCGCCGCCGCCCGTCATTATATACGATAGCCTAAACCGCGCGCACGAGAAACAACACGCGACAACGTTAAAAAGTCCGTTAGCGAAAAAAGCGCCAAGTGGGCGCAACCTTTCATTATACGTTTGTTGTTTTTCTTTTTGCTTTTAGTTTAAACATCGGTTTACAATAATGAGATAATTTTTTTTTGGGATCTAAATCGAGTCGGTGCGGTTAAGTAGGTCAATTTATGTATCTAATTATGAAATGGATACCGAAAAAGAAACCAGGAAGAAGTGTATAACTTGTATTATTCTTTATTTTACGATTATGAACTTTTAAATTAATAATTTACGTAATACTTTTGTCGAGTATCTATTACAAAAAAATAGTAGTTGCTGAAGGGTACTAAGTATCTATCTAATAATTTGAATACTCGCTAATTCGGAATATACACATAGATACCGGTGATTTGTACATACGTACATTCCACCGTACTTATTATACCTTTTGGGATGTATGTATGTATGTCAAGAATTTGATTTACAACGGCTACTCAATTATATTGATTAATCTATTATGATAATAGTATTGCAAATGACAGTTGATTGTTATGCGCACAAAACTTTGTCCACAACCCGCATATTATCGTGAGCATACACCAAACCAAAATATAATAAACATCTGTTGTTGAATAAATAATAAACCTATAGCTCCCCAGGCGGCACAATGTCGTCAATTATTGGTAATTATTCGTCGGCGACGTCGTGGACCCAATAAGTGACGTACGCACGACGAACATTTGACGTCATTAAAGAACGTCGTCGAGACGTCTTTGTTTGGTCATTCCAAAGTCCTGAATCTTTACTGGAAAAGTGAAGATAAAGACGTTTTGAAGCGTTAATTTAAAGAGTAAAATATTCGTAATTTTTTCTAACATGTTTATGTTTTAATCCAAAATTTTAACTAAAAAAATGTATCGATATACACCGTGTTCAAGATAAAAATGCACAGCATGGGGATCTTGAAAACGGTAGAAGATACAGGGTGGCTTAAATTAGAAAAAAGTTGCGCTATTTAGAGTATGTTCACATGCTGGTCGCAAAAGTTCATTATTGTTTATCGTTTTCAAAATTCTCAAAAAAATGTGATTTTTTGGATTTTCGTTTCTTTTCATTTTTTTATTTATTTTAAATGATATTAAAAAACTACCGGCACTTTCTCATTGCCACTTTTTAAGCTCTACAAAATGGCGTGTTCAAATTTTTAATCCGACGTTTCGTATCCGAGAACCCATCATCAACTTTATTTTTTTATATGGCCACAAACAAAGAGACACCCTATAATCGGTAGCATTATTCATTACAAATTCAACGATGTATCACACATTATGGTTTTGAAGCCAAAAAAGGGGAAAAACAATAACCAACAATGGCATTTTCAACCGGCGTAACAAACATTATTGGGCAACAGACCATCTTCATTTAATAAAAGAAACAAGGCATCAATATCGATTTGGATTTAATCTGTGGGTAGGCATTTTGGGTGGCAGAATAATAGGACCTTTTATTTATCACAACAATTTAAATTCCGAACGATATTTCGACCTACTGCAGACTGATTTGGAGAATGCCTTGGATGAATTACCATTACTTATAGTTAACAACTGCTGGTTTCAGCAAGATGGTGCCCCAGCGCATAATTCAAGAACTGTGCGGGAATATTTGTCCCAGAGGTTTCCTAAAAAATGCATTGGAACTCACAGTGAAGTAGCCTGGCCTGACTTAACTCCGTTGGATTTTTTCCTGTGGGGTTATTTAAAAAACCAAGTGTATGACGCCACTTTTGAAACTGAAGAACAGTTATTGGCATTGGTTTTAGCAGCAGTTAATACAATCACACCAGAAATGTTAGACCATGTTTTGAATTCTTCTGTAGACAGAGCATACTTGTGTCTAGAAAATAATGGCAACCTATTTGAGCAATTATTATAATTTTTTGACATTTTGTTTCTGTTATTGTACAAGCGCCTACTAATTTAAAAAATAAAAAACCTTATAACTCACGTTTTTCCCCTTTTTTGACTTCAAAACCATAATGTGTGATACATCGTTGAATTTGTAATGAATAATGCTACCGAATACAGGGTGTCTCTTTGTTTGTGGCCATATAAAAAAATAAAGTTGATGATGGGTTCTCGGATACGAAACGTCGGATTAAAAATTTGAACACGCCATTTTGTAGAGCTTAAAAAGTGGCAATGAGAAAGTGCCGGTAGTTTTTTAATATCATTTAAAATAAATAAAAAAATGAAAAGAAACGAAAATCCAAAAAATCACATTTTTTGAGAATTTTGAAAACGATAAACAATAATGAACTTTTGCGACCAGCATGTGAACATACTCTAAATAGCGCAACTTTTTTCTAATTTAAGCCACCCTGTATCTTCTACCGTTTTCAAGATCCCCATACTGTGCATTCTTATCTTGGACACGGTGTATTTTGGAATTATGCACTATCGCATCGTTAAAAATACAGTAGTATACAACTAAACAAGTAAGTAAAAAGTCCCATTTAAGGAAATTAGACGTCTCAAGTAACGTACTAGATTGGTCATAATTTGACGTCGTTGGGTAGTGACATTAACCCGTCACATTGACGTCCCCATTGGTCCCCAAATGGCCAATAGTTGACGACATTATAACGTCAGTGTGCCGCCTGGGTCTGTTCCATTATAATTGTCAAAAGTAAAAAGCGTGTAAATTTCTTATGCCTACGTACGATTTTTTTCATTATTTCATTAAACGATCAACTGCAGTTAGGTACTATGTGTGAACCTTATATTTTTCTCAAAAATAAAAACAAAACCGATCGTCAACCTCAATTGGAGGTCAATAAAATGCGACACCTGATTTTCCGCCAGTTAGTTTTTATACTAAAAATTGAAATTTTGTCGAGACGACCACGATCGAGAGTTTGACCATTCGACATCAAATCGCCCAATCGTGGTTGCACGGCCCTCTCGAATATTGTTGATGTTTTTACTGTGACCGTTGGTGAACAGTCTAAAATAATCGTTAGTTCTTTTCAATCGCCGCGGCGCACGCGTAAAATTTAGTGCACGCGGGGTCGATAACGGCGCGCCGAATTTTTTTCGTTAAATCTACAACGTTCTTGTTTTGGCGATCTCTTAGAAAACACGCGGAGCTTTCGGAATTTGCAAAAAACCGTTATAAAATATTACGCTTTCTATAATTAAAACGGACAAATGCAATATTTGAAGGCCATTTAAAGTACCAAAGGATTGAAACTGATTATCAAAAGAAAAAAAACAACTACGTCTATAATAGTTTCCATATAGGAAAAAAATACCGTTGGACTTGCACCCCTTCGTAATTGTTTTTTAAATCCGAACTTTGAAAAAACGACAAAATTTCAATTTTCAGGGTTGAATATCATAAAATGGGGGGAGAGGCGATACAGCACTTCTGTTTTCACCATTCGATAGCCCTACTTTTACATTTTAGGGTTTCTAATGTTCGTTTTGAGTTTCACAAAGATTATTAAAATTACAAGTTCTAAAATTCAGGCTCGCGATGAAAATAAAATTTCCGAAAATTCTCCTGTTTTTAATTTAAAAAAAAAATGCTTATATAGTTTGTCTTCGGCCTATTTTAATTAAATAAACGCCAGTCAAATTTCACCAATGTGTTTGGTTAATATTGAACATTCCTTACGCACAGTTAATTACGCCATAATAAATTTCTAGATTAAAATTAAAATTATTACCTATGTGACATCAGAGGTTGTATTAAATTGCTTTATCTAATTGTTTTATGAAAATGCGTCCGAAAAGTTTTTGGATCACAAGTTTTCTTAATCAAAATCGAAAATGCTTTACTCGATTCATTCCAAAAAAAAAAAAACCCCCAAACATTATAGTCGCGAGATATACAAACATTTGTTATTTTAGTTTATAGTTAATTGCATAATATGTACTATAAAGTTTACAAATTTATTGGAGACGGTTTTAATGGCTGGATAATTAAAATAGTGTTAGTAAATATATAGATGCCTCCAAACGATTTTATTTGCATTTCGGTCGTCATTTGTTTAAAATTTAATCTATTTAACGAAAACGAACACTAACTTGTGTAACGATACCGTAATGTACCAATAATGCGTTACGTGCAAAAAAAATAAAATAAAATCTGATCGAAAAATATTATTTAATAATAGGTAAACAAGCACTTAACAAAATTTAGAGGCCTATCGGCTAGTTTTTGGACAGTGGAATGCGGCCGGGTTCAAATAATAAAAAAATAAAGGGCGCCAAGTAATTTTCCTTACACTAATAACTATTAAAAAGGGAAAATTACTAAAATTATAAGATGTTAAATAGTTACAATAGGTAAATGCAAGTAAATTATCAAGAAACGTACAATGCAAGAATTAATTTTGGTACTGGGCCTAAATGAAGTCGAAATCTAATATGAACAATTTTATATAAATATGTAAATAGGCTAATGCTCCTCGAGAAACACTTCGTTTACAATAATTAATAACAACAATAACAAAAAAAATATAAATTATTCCGAACGACAATTGATTAAAATCGATCTTTCAAGTCAACCTCCGGTAACAAAAATCCAAGTCCAACCAATCCAATAACAGCAGATAAAATTTTAAAACAAACGAAACCAGAAAAATGAAATCCAAAAAGAGAAAATGTAATCCAAAACTAGAAAAATGTAAACCAAATCTAGGACCTAAAAAGACTATTTCTATTACCTAGAAGTATTTAGGCATAGCCCTACTCACCTCCTACGGTGGGTACAGGAGGTCCTATTATTTCAACGATGTTACGATATATATATTTTAGATGATCCGACTACCGTCGGTGGGTACTAAACACCCTGGCCGTTATTCTTATTATTTTCCGCTCTAAAGCGATAAATATAACTCAAACTATGAAAAATGAACTAAGATTAACGGAATAATCTATCTGAAATTAAAGATGTGACTTTTCTACTTTTGTTGTTATTTTCTACTAAAAACCGCTCCTAAACGACCGCCCTTAATAATCGAAAACTTATGCCTGCCAACTCCTCTTATGACGAAATTGAATTAAATTTTAAAAAAAAGTATCAAATGGTCCCCCGATTACTGAACTGAATATTATTATTAAGTAGTATAAAATAATCGGGCACTTTGTAAGAGAAAATGAATGTCGAGGTCGTGAATTATCTTATGAACATTAACGTGCGTAAAGGCGTGAATCATATCGTACTGTAAGTGAAACCAGAAAACGTTCTTTGCGCATATTTAACAATATAATAAAAAGGTACTTATGTACGTATTCATGTATTTGTTTTTTATTTAATGCACTGGCCATACGGCCAGCAGCTGTGTACTTTTAGCAACGGCATCGGCATGCGTTAAGTGGTGGTGTTCCCCAGGAGGTATTCTCCGGAGCACTAAATCGTGTCCAGCACTTGTTTGCTAGGTATTACATACCGGTGCTGGTAGTGTGCTTTTCCTATTTCTAATTGTTACATTCACAAACATCGAACGGGGGTTCGAACGGGATTCGAACCCGCAGCCTCGGGCGCGCCAGAAGGCCAGTCGAGAGACAGACTATATAGACCACCGAGGCCTAAACGTATTTATTTAAAAACTATTAAATCCAATCGCATAAAGAGGAAGTACTTAACGAAAGTGAAATTATATCCACACGGGCGATTTTTAAATCACCTATACGCGCGAGTTAAAATTTCCTTGTATTTCGAGACATCTCAAGTCCGCCGTACAAAATTTTCGAAATTGTCGACAACTACTTAAATTAGCGAATGCGTGCGTGCGACTTACTTGATGTTTTAGAAGAAAAAAAAACAACGCCGGTCCACCAAAACTTTTCATAGAAAAAGAGATAGCAATCGAATTTCTAGATAGATATGTCTTGCAAATTTAGAAGACACTTTGTTCCATCGCAATTTATTAAAATATGCACCGTTATCAGAAAACTGAACGCCGAAACAATGAGCGAAACCCAATCGAGTTATGTAGAAGCGCGCGCGCGCGCGCGCGTACCTTACTCTAATACAAATCATAACGTACTGTCAACGAGAAAATAAAACCGAATCATTGAAATTTCTTACCGATAAAGATAATTTACGTATACCTGGCTAGTCGTCGTTATTCTATGTATGACGCACCTATTACAAATGGTCGAATAAATCACGTGCAGGTGGTACGTTATCGAATTTGTGCGATAAACGTTCGGGTTCGTAAGATAATTTTAATTTCATGGTAACACACACGTTCTAGGTAACTATAAAACTTTTAAATGTAAAATTCCATTCGCGATTTAGGCCCGTATTAATAGACAGCTCTTAAACCCCATCTCAAACCCGGTTTACATGAGAACTTCTCAATACCCATGTCGTATCTCGAGATGATCACGTATTAATAGTCAGGTTTCAAACATATCTCAGGTGAGACGCCGGAAATTTGAGATACTGGTTCGCATCTCAAGTAAAACGAGTTTTAAAACCGTATCTAGGGAATTTCCTGAAATTGTTAGTTAAGTAAGCAGTATCTTGGGAAACGTAAACAATTGTTAATTAGTTTGCGCGGTAAAAAAGATCGAGTTTCATTTCTTTATTTATATGTTTTGGTATGTGAAGTGAAGTTTTTGAAGTTTCGAAATACATGCCGTTGTAAATGATTACGTCAGCTTCACATTTTTTCTACTTATGTTCTTTTGCAACACGTTTACATTAAAATTTAGACGACGAAAACTTCAATTAGAGATTGACCTGACAGAACAATTATTTAGAAAACAAATTGAAGTTGAAAATATAAGACTGCGTGCGGAAAAACAGAAGCTTCTTGAAAATACGGCAAGGGCAGAGGAAGCTGAATTCAGAAGAAAAATTGCTGAATTAGAACACAATAGATTATTATAGTTAGAAAAATAAAGATAATGCTAATGACGAACTTTATCTTTATTTTTCTAACTGTAATAATCTATTGTGTTCTAATTCAGCAATATTAATGACGAACTTATATATTTCCCTGTCTAATTACTTGTAACAGAATAAGTAGTCATTTCATAATATTTATGAGATGCATATTGTGTATGCCTACATATATTATATAAGTAGTATTAAATAACTGTCCAAATACACAAAGCAAAATGCACGTACCAGATAAATGCAGATAAATAATCAGATAAATAAATGTTATGTATTAATAACTTATTATTCTTTATACAAGGTGTCCGCCGGGAAGGTATACTACTTTGTTTTGCCGCCATTTTGGTAAAAATTAGTCTTGACAGTTCATATTTGGCAGTCGTGAAGTAGACACGTGGCAAATTTATTATGGAAAAATATTCGATAAACCAACGTGTTTTAATCGTTAAAACATTTTATCAAAATCAATCATCGATTACTGTGACGATGAGAAAGTTACGTGAAATTTTTGGGAGAAACAACGTGCCAACAAAACGCACTATTTATCGTGTAGTGAATGATTTCGAAGAAAGAGGGTCTGTAGGTGATAGGCCCAAGCATGGACCACAACGTACTGCAAGATCGGCTGAAAACATTACTGCTGCTCAAGAAAATGTTCAAAACAATCCATCAACCTCAATTCGACGCCGTGCTCAGGAGCTTGGTCTTCAAAGAACAACTTTGGCCACAATATATCGTAAGATATAACGTAACTTTCTCATCGTCACAGTAATCGATGATTGATTTTGATAAAATGTTTTAACGATTAAAACACGTTGGTTTATCGAATATTTTCTATAATAAATTTGCCACGTGTCTACTAATGCCAAATGAACTATCAAGAAATTACCAAAATGCAAAACTATACCTATCTATTCAAATATTTTTAAGTTTTATTTTTTGTTAAGTTTTCATGTAAAATGTGTCATTACTATATTGTGCCTAAAGACAAATCCTTCGCCGGGTACTGATTCTGCAATATCCAGGGGCACTGCTTCTAAATTTAAAAAAGAAGGGGAATGCGAAGTAATATAAACCTTTTAAAGAATTCTACTTCACTAAATCACTCCATTGGGTTTTTAGCATCTTTGACATATCTTTTTTGTAGTCGACCACCTTCTTCTTCGTCACTATTATACTCTTGTACCCAATCATAAATATTGTAGGCATCGACAGCATCGATCATATTTGGAATATCCAATAACTACCTAATAACTATGAAAACATATTTTCAAGACAACCTTCAACCACTCTTACTTGAAACGACAAATCTCATCTCAAGTCAAGCACTTAAAACTGATTTCAGCATTCGAAACGCAACTATTAAAACGCATAGATAAATGCAAAAACATTCACGATCAAGATCTCATATTAATTCGGTGAGATGCTAACTCGGTTCTAAACCACTCTTAACTTTTAAACGACCAAAATTGCACATCTAATCAAGCACTTAAAATCGTTCTTAGAGAATCTAATTAAAACGCATTAATACTAAAGCAAAAAAATATCCTATTAGAAATTTAGAAAAATAATTAATTTCGCGCACGATTCTTTCAAAATTCGTTTTAAGATGAGATTTTAAATTAAGACACGACTATTAATATGGGCCTTAAACACGTAAATAAATAATACCTATATGTGATGGAAATTTTAAGAAAAAGTAATTAATTTCGCGCACGTTCTTTTCCAAAATAACGTTAATTTTTTGGTCGCTATTTGTTGTAATGAGCTTCTCTAAAATGTAATTTTTAATACTGACGTGTAAGTTAATCAGATCGAATTTCTAGTTGGCAAATGTTAGGTCCTTATGACATTATTTTTTAAAAATCTAAAAGTTTTTAACTTATTTGCAATCGTATGATTTTGTTTTTTCTATAAATACACGGCGCCACCTTCAATTTTCGAAAATCATTAAGTATCGTAATTTTGAGGCCAATCTACTGTCACTTTTATGTTTTTAATAAAAATATGAAAACTTATACACGGCGTAACAAAAGTAGCTTATATTGACTATAACTTCTTAATTAAAAGAAACACAAAAAATAATGAAACACAAAAGTTTTCTGGTTTATTTCGACGCATATGATACTGTGCTTGGTTTGTTTACTGGTTCGTTTCGTTGCCGTGGTAACCAACTTTGTTTTTGTTTTTTTTTTAAATAGCACCCAAATGTTTTCTTTGCGTCTTTGAAAAGAGCGTCTCTTTCGTTATTTAGTAATGTCGCTGTCTCGCAATGAAATAATGTCAAAAATAATCAATGAAAAACTGAAAATGGAATTTAAACGAAAAAATTAATCGGATAAAAGCCCGTCACGACTGACGGCGAGAAAATTTCCTACAGAAAATTGAGATACACGTTGATGATGAAATTGTCTTCCAACAATATGGGGCACCTCCACATTTTGCACAGTATTTGTTAGAGAATAAATACTTCAATAAAGTATTACCTAACAGATGGATTAGCTGAAGGGGATTGCTACGATTAGCTCAATTTACCATAAAATAAGATTGTTGGCTTAGAATCCTATCGACCATGCCATATCTTGCTTTTGATTCAAAGACATAAAGAAGCAAGGACTGCTAAGTGCTAAGAACGTGCCCAATGAGATCAAGAATGCAATCGAGTAATGTTTAGTGATGAATCTTCGATTCGTTTGTTGGTTCATGACGAGTCGTAAGAGGATTCAGCAGAAAGTTCGGTATTGTATGAAACGTTATAATAGTACTTACTCGAGGACTTATGCTTTGGGGTGGTTTGGTATATGGGACTAAGTCTCTTTTAATATTCCTTTAAGAACGAATTCGCCGTGTTTTAAAACCTGTTACATTGCCCTATCTTCAAGAACTAGATCCCATCCCATTTTCCAGCAGCTATCGCTACAAGATTTTTCACGAAACTAACGTTACCGTGCTTCCCTGGCCAGCAAGAGCATGTGCGTGTTGGTATAGGCAAAAAGTTGATAAAATTATCTGTTCCCCCTATGGATCTACAAACGTCCGAAAAATGAGAGTCAGATTGTTTGGGGCGCCGTTCCGCAGAAAGACATCGATCATCTCGTTAGGAGTGCGCGCCTTGCGGAATAAATGAATGCATACTGGCATAAGAAGAGCCACAATTCATTACCGAATTTGAAAGATTTAGAGTTGTTTAATACTCTAAATGTACCCAACGCGTCACCTAATAATTATTAAAACATATTTTCATTTACTGGGTGTTGCATTTTTTATGGAAGGCAATAATATTCCAGTTTTGGTAATAAAAAAAAACACGCGTTAATTAAAAGAATTGCAGGTTAGGTAGACCATGTTGGGTTCGGTACATTATGTGGTGTTTTATTAACATACAGTTTTAAGTTTGACTTTTTGATTTTTAAACCGGGAAATTCGGCGCGCTGTTAGAATATACCTACCTATAGGTACTATAAAATTAATTTAAATTTAAATCAAATCATCTAGTAGCCAGCGCAATAAAAACAAATCGCGGTTAAATTTAATTAAACGTTATCAAACGCGTATCTGAAAAATAATTAATTGGAATTATTTCCGTTTAGTACGAAATAATAAATCTAAAACATTATTAACCAGTTATAGTAAATATTAATTATAAACGTTTATAAAAAAAAAGTAGACGTGGAGTATAACATGTATTCGATTAATGCCGTTACTAGGTGTATATGTAAACGTTTAGGTACCCGAAACGTTTCAGTTCAGGATTTTTTTTGGGACAAATTTGCTATTATAGACATTATGCATCCTGAAATGTGAAAAATGGAGTTATTACGCAAAGTGCTGATGATATCATGAATAATCTGCCACTTTATAAAATGACTTCTTGATATATCGTCCTTTTGATCCTTCCCGTACCCTCCGAGTGTGTCTAAAATATTACGAGTTACGTTCACATTTTACTTAAACGCATACCCCATAAAACTACAGTAAAGCTAAAATTATGTTTTATGCCTAAGAAATGTGTTCTCGCGACTTCGGATCGAAGTTCAACGCGTGTAATCCGGTGCTGAAAATTTTCGAAATTATCCGATAAATAATCTTACATTGTAATCAGCCTCGTTAAAACGAAATTAATGGACATCTCAGTCTTTGACCGCTCTGCAATGTGGGGCGTATGCAAATTGTAAAGGATATGACCGTCTTCACCGTTATGTATTTCTAATACCAAGATAAAATTGTAGTCGCACGAAAACCAACAATAAAAGTATTTATTGCCGCTTATAAATTTACACCCACCGAATTCGAGACTCGCGTTAGACCAGTTTGGCATTCAAAAGAAAATCGTATTAGATAAGATTTATAAAAAGTGAAATGTAAATTCCGCGCAGCTGCATACGGACTATTTTTATAAATTAATATTTCTTGTGGGTAATGCGGTAATCCATTCGTAAAATAAAACGGTTCGAAACGACATTATAAATAATGACTATTTTCGTCACTTCGATTCCCCCTTTCGTTTCGTTTTTATGACCATCCCATACAGTCTAATTTATAGTTTGAGGTCATTGATTGTTTGCTTGTTTTTTTTTTTTTGGATTCGTTTCGGCCCCGAAAGGGTTAATTTTTTCCCGCCCGATAGGTAGGTGGTACGCTCCCGTACTTACTCGTCGTGCCCGAAGAGTCGAGAATCCGAAATAACCTCCACGTGCCGAACCACGTGGTTATTTCTGTAACGTGTGTAATCAGAAAGTACGCCGTCCCGAAACTGTAATAACAGGAATGCACTCATTTCAGTTCAATAACAGCGCCGGTTTATATTTAAATTAACCCGCAAGCAGATTCATTACACATCGACTAGACGTTAGATGTATTTAAAAACATTGAAAAGCGCAAATAATTCCCGTTTGCGCGCCGGAAGGTTTTTGACGGCTCAATTTTGCGCCCGAGAAGAATTGATATTTCAATGTGCCAGGCAATCGGGCGTGAAATATCTTTGCTAACTGATACATACCTACCAAAAAAAAAAAAAAAAAACTATTAATGATGAAGAAGCAGAGGTGTGTAGTTAATGTTAACTTGTTGAACAGTCATGATGACAAAATGTTTCGCCTCTGATGTGGCTTTAATTCTATATTTGGCGGTCGGAAATTAGCTGCGAGACAGGTCAATCTGCTTCGATTTACTCGGCGATTTCGTTAAACGCGATAAGTGTAAGTAGTTTGTGTTTTTACAATGATTTAAGTTGAAGGTCTCGTTTATACATTGTTATTATAAAAAAAAATCGGCTACGACGAGGAAATCGAACGGACTTTTCATTTAATGCGATCCGTTTTTAAAGCCCCCGCAACGATATTCGGAAGGAAAAACATAAATCAATCCGTTATTGTTTGACGTAAATTTTGAACGCTTCGCACGACTTAGGGGTTTCGATATATAGAAATCGAGAATTGTCATCTTAAAAATGTTTCGAATTTGTAGGTTCCATTATCGTTACTTTTATAAAAGATCCCCCTTTTCGTGGCATCGATGCTCTTGATCGCAAACTTCTCGAACAAATTAATTTCTAAAATTTTATAGGAATTAAAGATGCTTAACTAAAATATTTTTTTTATATAATGAAAGCTCGAACTAATCGACGAGAGCCTCGAATTCAACTTCGAATTTGAAAATCTCGCTAGTTGCCTGTTTTTTTAATAAAAACTGTAAGTTTCACTATATTTATTTATACAACATATCGCGATATTAAAAAAATATTATGCCAATACTGTTTTTCAACTAGGGATACTTGTTGATTCGACGCATGAATTGGGTTTAATTGTAATCTGCAATTTTCGTAGGGTTATTAATAACAAATCAGATCGACACTTCGTCATATACCGTAGGGTGTCTTTTATGTTTTGCATACTGGGACATAGAGGGCGCCACTAATCAAATGTCACCTTTAGTTAACTTAAATCTAAAGTTTCGATGCGATACATGTAGTGTTGTAGCTACAACGAACGTCAAAGTTGACAAGTTAGTCGAAAAATGGAATTAAACTGTGAAAATTTTCGCGCAATAATTTTTTATAATTTTCGAAGACAATTATCTCAATAAGAATGCATCGTCGAGTTGGTTTCTGTTTTCGGCAATGAAGCACCACATCAGTCAACAATTTCTCATTGGTATGGAGAATTCAAACGAGGACGGATTAGTTTTAGCGACGATCCAAGAGCGGATGCACCAAAAACGGCAGTCACTCGGGAAAACGTCGATGCTGTGCGTAAGTTCATCAACGAAGATCGACATGTGACATATCGCGAAATTGAGGCATCATAGGATGATGCCTGAATGAATTGCCATGAATTGGGCATCATCAATTGGGGATTTCAAAGACTTCAATTCAAAAAATTTTGCACGAAGAATTGCGTGTAAAAAAATTAGTTTCCCGCTGGATACCGCATCTGTTGGCCGAAGGACAGAGAGCGGCTAGGGTGAATTGGTGTCAAAAAACTCTAGACCGCTTCAACGCAGGAAACTCTAAAAACGTGTGAGTGGTGAAGAACCTTGGATTTACTCATACGAGCCAGAAAATAAACGCTAGTCGTCTATTTGGGTGTCCAAAGTGAAGAAAAGCCGACAAAAGTCGTCCGTTCTCGAAGTGTTCTCCAAAAAGACGGTCGCGACATTTGTCCCGAATAGCACGTCACGTAGCAACAATTCCTCTACAAGATCAAAGAACCGTCACTGCCGATTGGTATACAACCATTTGTTTGTCGCAAATCATCGCGGAGCTTCGAAAAACCAACCCCAAACGACGAATCATCCCCCACCACGACAATGCAAGTAGTTCGCACACAGCTCGCAAGACAATTGAATTTTTAACGCGACAAAACGTCAAATTGTTAGACCATCTTCCGTACAGTCCCGACCTTAGTCCCAACGATTTCTTTACCTTTCCGAAAATCAAGGGCGGACTGCGCGATCAAAGATTCCAGTCGTCAGAAGGAACAATCGATGTCTTCAAAAACGCAATTTTGACTGTACCAACAAACGAGTGGAATGAATAGCTGCTTCCAGAGTTGGTTCGAGCGCATGCAAAAGTGCATTAATCTTCATGGAGAATACTTCGAAAAACAATAAAGTCTTTAAAAGCTAACCACTCTGTTTTATTCCAGTTCTACATGCAAAACTTAAAAGACAACCCTCGTATGGTTGTTTTTTTTTTTAGTACTTTATATGCTATTTCTAATAACTAAAATAACCCATACCTAATACTACGACATTAAGGGCCGATCTTTTCATCTCCCGATAAATTTATCTGACAGATACTTGCCATGGAAACGTTTGTTCCAACAATTGTTTCCACGATAAGTATCTGTCAGATAAATTTATCGGGAGATGAAAAGATCGGGTCACGTGCTTTTTTAATTGTCTCGAGTGTGCAGAATAATATCCAATTAGAGTTCGGCGAAACATTTTAAGAGCTTTACAAATTAGACGTAACTGTTTCGCGTTCAAATGTTTTAAGAAAAAAACTTAAAATACACGACGGTAACAATAAAAAATTAAACGTTGCGTTTTCAAATACGTAGAATGTAGCCATTATTTTAAAACGAACGGATTCGTGAAAACGCACAATTTGCAATGGGCAGGTACTCCGCAATTTTAAAAAAGTCAAACGTAACAGAAAAATTATACCGAAAAAGTACCCATCTAAACGAGTAAAATTAAAACAAAACGCGATACATTTTATTAAACCTATTTGGCGCACTTGATAATTTTCGATAAACGTTGTATAGACTAAAAACAAATTCGAAATTAAAATTTCCATCAATTAAAGTATAAAAAGCAAACAACGGAACAGCCCTTTTATGTCCAGTATTTCAGCCTTTAGATTTATGTACTACCAAAATTCCGGGCCGCTTAATCAATGATGAAAACCCGATAAACGAGGAGCACCGCGTGAAAATTCCGAAGCCGTTGCGGTCACCGTACATTTTTAAATTAACCAAACGACGCCTACCATTAAAAATATTATTAAAAAGTATGCAAACAAAAGTTGGCCGCCCACAACACAAATCTCGATCTTATAAATAAAATGAAAATATTCATCTGTAGCGGCTTTTGTCTAAAAACGTATCTGGACGTATGCTAATACGATACGACGCGACGCGACGCGACGCGTCCCTTTCCCGCTATCGACGCGAAAAACAGTCTAATTTTATTACGTACGCATTGTTACGGAAGGAGGACGACCCACGGTTTCGCAAGAGCTTTATTTGTAAGAAGCCGGTACGTATATAATTTATTTAAGCGAGCTGTTGTGTGTATTTTTATATTTTAGGCGTGAATGTGCGTATTTTACGCAATACGTACCGACCGATGTCTCGGCCCACGCATAATATCTATTATGATCCAGTTAAGAATCTTAACGCAACGAGAATAAAGCTGTTTATCAATCCACGAAATCCTTGAGAATGTTATAAAATAGTCAGCCACCTGCCTAGAATTCTAGAATCAGCCCTTGCGTGCTTGCATAATAAATTAACATATTACAATATATATATAACCAAGATTGTTGCAAGTAAATAAAATACTACGCTGAAAACCAACGGGGGTTCGTATAAATTATTAAAGTTAATTAGTGTTCATTGTAGATACCGTAACTCTATATATTTTTTTTCCCGGTTTTATTTGAACGTAAACCTTAACGCCAACGTTTTCCAGACGATTTGCGTTTTAATAGATATGTACAGTCAAGTTCGTATGTTTTGTCCCGTCGCTTGTGTTAGCTCAAAAAATAAAGTTATCGCCACTTTTTTATCACCGCCACCCTTCGTCCTTCTTGATCCACACTAATCGCTCGTTGGCCTGCGATCTCGCCGCGCAAGGCAATACATATAAACTCGACTGTACACATTACAAAATAAATATCTATAAATCCACACAGAAGTCGCGTTAATTCGAAATTAACTTGGATTAGTACCTCCCCCCCCCCACAACGTACGTGTTACCCGAAATTTATTGTCGCGTAACGCGTCGAGAGCACAAAAAGCGGCAAATTTGGCGCAACGGCGACGTTAATATTTCCAAAAGTACTAATTACCTCTTAAGAGCGGAAACCCGAATAATTATTGGTCGAAGCCGATTGCGCAATGAAGAATATATCAAATTCATTCACGCGCTTCTAATTTAATATACATACAGTAAGTAAAAATTGCCCACCTACCGGACCCGATAGTTATTTTTTATTACGGGACTGACGAACGGGCCACGGCCGGTTTGATAGGTTCTCCGGGGACGGACGCGGTCGTTAGAATTTTAAGAAAATAAATAATCGAAGCGAAATCGTTTTCTAAAATGTTTCGATCACTTCGATCTCTGTTTGTTTTCAATCAAATCAATCGTCTTTAATGCGCGTTTTATGCGAATCTCGTCACTCGAAACGTCTTCGGTTATTTCCCATACAGTGGCGCGCGCGTCGTGCACGCCACCCTCTTATTCATTTTCGTTGATAACGTACCAAAATGAAAATTAACTTTTTCTTCGATCTTTAGGACGCGCTGGTGTCGTCCAAAAGGTGTCGTCGGGCATGAATTTCTTAAAAGGAAATTCATGTCCAATTACATCTACATATTACATAATATTATATTATGCGATCATTAATATTAATAACTAACTAATTTCCACGGGGACCAAAACTTTAAATTACGGTAGCTTCGGTAAGTGCGCGCTTAGGACACAATTTATAATGGTCACTAGAGGCAGTCTTATTTAAATTTTAATTTGAGGTTCCTCTTTTAACTGATAATGTGGCCCAAATTATAAAATTGATGGTAGATTGCGTGCAGTAACTAGCCTTAAGGGTTATGTTTAATAATTAGGTAGGTACTTGAACACTGAAGATACGTATTAATTTAAATTTAAATCTTTCGTCGAAGAATTGAAAATAAATATCTATAGGCCATTCAAATTTTATTCCGATGCACGTCGTCAATAAAAAATTACTAGATTGTATATAGTTTGTAATTCAGTTCAATAGTTCGGAAAGTGACATCATTATTTATTCTACCAATAATTTACCTGCAAACAAAGCCTGAAATTTATTAGTACGTACCGCGAAAATACGTGGTACGAGGGGGGTGACGCCATTTTACATCGATGACGGGCATCGGAATAATATTCGAATGGCCTTTACAATGCGAATATAAGAACCGTTCTAATCTAACACTGCACATTTTATTTTACGCGCTTCTTGAAAGACTTTTCGAAAACGGTGACGTAACATGCCCCGAATTTCGCGAAAAATTGACAAAATAACGTACATTCGACGATAACAATCAATTTTAATTAGGCACCCACTTAAATCTTATCGCGACGTTATTCTTCGCGTAAATACCGACAACTAAAAACCGAAAAACCCGCCCCAGATATCTTTAAACGATCTTTTTCAACACGCCGAACTTCGAAATTTTATTTGATTTTCATTTTTTATCTCAATTTTTAATTTTAAAACGAAACAACTTATACTAACAATAATTGTAATTATTAATTTAAATAATTAACTGTCGACGCAAAATTCACAATTTCGTGGGATACACGTTTCCGTCTATTTTCGCATTCGTATTACATAATGCGACGTTACGTTGTTCGTTTGTGAAGGTAGTGTAAAAATTTAGATTTTTGGTAAATTCTGACATAAAAAAGAAAGTATTTAAAAAATTTATTCCGCGGAATATTTTGATTTTACATTTGTAATTAACTGTGTAGCGTGTCCGCGAACCCGCTATTTCGCATATTTTTTGTAATAATTAGATTTAAACTAAATGTTGAAGTTTATTTCAGCCGCTTACCCCCAGAATTTTTCAAAAAAATCGCCGAAATCCCGACCGTTTACGAGATTTGAGCGAAACACCATAAAATGTAAAATTTCAGACTCCTCTTCTTATATCTTTCGTGAATTCAAAATTGATTTTTTCAACATCAAAAATACTCTAGATTTCGCGTTTATGGCACTTAAAAGTCAAGTTAGGCAAAATATGATATTAGAAGAAATATAGTTCCATTTACGGTTAAGAGTTTAGTGTTTTCTAGAAGTCTCTGACTTTTATTTATTAACTGAGCTACGAGAAATTCTATAAACCCATGTAATCGCAAAAATCAAATGTCGACCTTTTTTATATTAGCTGAAAAACATAAGCGAGTGGCGATAAGTTTTTAATAAAATTATTTTTGTGATGTCAGTTTATGTGGGAATGAGTGTACAAAGTATTGTAATTTTTGTTAATGGTCGTGCAACCATCGTTAGGATGATTTGGTATAGAATGACATATACGTCTAGGACATATTATTTTAAAATAAGTTGTTTAAAACAACTCGCATGCCAACCAACCAACTCGTAACGACCACTTTCCCGCTCGTGTGGCACAAAGTGGGTCATTTGTCACTCCCAAGTATGTTTTGAAATACATGACGTCGTCGTAACGAAAATCTTACAAACACTATAGCGAGATTCGCTATAGACACTATTCGAATAAGTTAAAAGTTTTTCTTTTTTTAGTTTTTAATTACTTAAATTTTCAAAAACTAAAATTCTAAGTTATATAAAAAAGTGTTGTTATACAACAAGAAATCAAGATCGTCCAAAATCGTAAATAAAGACGAAAGCGTCCGTTGATCGAATTTCTCTTTGATGAAACCAAATAAACTAGCATAAATATTAATCGCGTTTTTTTTTCTTCTAAATTAAAATCAAACAAAATCTCAACATTAGCGTATCAATTATAATTTTGTATGAAACGGAAATCCTAATATCGAAATCTTACACCAAAACGTGCGTATATGCGAGTCTCCGATAATCGAGAATTAAAAATAGTGGTCATCGGTATCATTTTTTGTCATTCCACCGAAGTTTCATGAACTTGAACTTAAGAACTTATCGTGTGGGAATTACTTAATATTTAAACACACACACACACACCTGTTATGATCCTCTTCTACAATTTAAATTAGTCTTAAAAATTTTTCTACAATAAGTTTATAATTAACGCCTGACATTTTATAACCGCAAAATAATTGACAATTTAAATAACAAGGTCGCGGCAAGAGAATATATTAAATAACATCGGTTACCTTCAAATTAACTAAGAGTATTAAACTACAAGTGCACTAAATCTTAAATTAAGAACATGTTTCTAGAATTGGAATGTCCGCCGTTCGAAGAGGTAATAGATTCGACGAAAATTTCTTCCCGAAGTTTATCGCTCCTTTTTTCAAACACGACCAATTACATTAACCAAACAAAGAGACGAGATAACAACAACGACGACGAGAAAACGTTGTTTGTATCGATAGATTTGGTCATTGTAAGAGATGAAGTAAAGCTTGTGACGCAATTTCCACTCCGTACGTACCATATTAGATAGAACATTATTATCTAAATTCTTATTAGAAACAGGTTTCATGTTTTCAACTTTCGGTACTGACAGGAATAATTACATAAATTAATCACGCTTCATTTTTATGTTCCTTTGTTAAATGTAACAAAGAAGAGCAGTGTGTTCATGAGAGAAGGTTATAAATGGTGCAGGGTATTCGTTTGGCCACAAAAAAGGCACATTTTGATTGCAAACTTGTGTACCTATCATTACGCGTGAAATCGTGACAGCAATGTAGCATTAAACTTGTCTGAATACATTAGAGTACCTCTTGTTAAACTTTATCTATTATTCAATCTAAATTATCTATCGAAAATTTAATATGAATATTTAAATTTTATATGCATTAAATCTAAGTTTTTCTAACTAACCTTTATTAGAATTTTATTACGGTTCTAAAAGTCAAATATTTTTATGGACTATGTACAAGTAAACATATTTGGTAATAGGTGATTTGTATGGAAATTCGAAAACGGATTCGAATTATTCGTACATTTGCTGTCGGTTTTAAGACGACGATAATAATTATTACACGCCGGGCGCTCCTATCCTATCGTCTTTTTTTTTATCGATTTAATTATTCTAAAGTCCATACGAATATAACAACAACAAACAACAGTAACAATGTAAATTTTATTTACCTACCGGCCGAACTGCGTCGTCTTTCCAACGAAATAATCGCCTACCGGCCATAACTCATAAGCGAACCGGAGGTATTAGGATGGCGCTTTAAAAAAACAGCATAATTCTAATTTGACGCAAAGCTTTGATATATTATTCAACTTCATTACGTCGCGATTTTAGTACCAAGTTCGATAACTCGACGATGGTGTTCGTGAAAGGCGTTGACAGGCGCATAGATACGTTTAATAATTGTACGTTACTCACTTTGAAACTCCGATCGGCAGTCAATCGAAACAATGAAATGGATCATATTGTAATAAATCTAGAAATTCTCGAAATAATCCTCGACAAGCTTTTAAACGCTCCCACATCGACACCATTTATTTAAACGGGAGAAAGTGGGGAATATCGCGCGGCGAGGTAAAATCGCGCACCACGTCCTCGGTCTCCATATTATCAGAGGGCCTTTTACACGATCAGTTCAATTTCAGTTTCAAACTGATGCCCAAACACAACCCTGATACCTGAAATCGAAACTGAAACTGGAACGGAGACTGAATTGAAAACGGAACTGAAAAAACATACGATATTCTTCTATCGCCGTTTTAATTTTTCTATAAAGAACAATATTCCCGCAAACGTTTCTTAATAAAAATATTTTTTCCGGAAGTTTCTCGTTGAAATATACGAATTGCATTGATGACAGTAAATCAAAAGTCGATTTTTCTGCGCAGACAACGTAATTTGCTTCAGCATCAATTCCACGATATCACGGAATTATCAGGAATATTATCCAAATCGCAATACTAAGATAATTAAGATAATTTGCGGTATTTCACTCCAGATTTTGATGCGTCGACGATGGCCTACCAGTCAAATTAAAAGCAAACGCTAGTGGTCAATGAATATATATTCAACCAAGTTTATTTTATCATCAAAATTGCCATTCTATTATTATTAAATTAAAAGAGAATACATGCATATGTGTTGTTTGTCTTGTCTGCGACGTAATTAAAAATTAATAGCAATCATAATATTTACCACAAGAAAGTGTCCGACTGGGAATCATAATCTAGCATTCATCAAAGCAACGGCTTTTTTCGATCTGTGACGAATACATTTGACGCAGTTTGTCCTATCCGCGATAGTCCGGTGCAAATATTTGCATTGTTTTTTATTCGGTAAGGTAGATATTATAATAATTGAATATAATGTCGCTAAAATAAGTTTCGTATGTACTTACGAGTACTACTTTGCATACTAGAAACATTGGTAGACAGTCAAAAAATAGCTAATAGAAATAGTAGACAGATATATAGCTGATATCATTATAATTGGCGAAAGCCCTGGCTGCGCAGCAGAACAAGTGGGCGATCTTTAAATCGGCGCAAAATCACGTGGCAATTCAAAGCGCATTGTAATAGCAGTTTTTTCGCCATTTATAATGAAATTACCTATACTTACGTTTTATCGAAAACTGGGTGTCAATTACAAAATACGTATTTGAACTGTACGTATATTGCCCCGATAAGATCTAAACTGTCATAAACGTCTTTTCATGCTTAAAAAAATAACGTCGCGAAATTAACAAATTTGTTAACTTGTTAATTTGTTTGGTAATTTGGCATATAAAATCATGCGTAACTGTTATTTTTCGTGCCGATAATCAGAAACGTGGAGTCACAAATGTTAACATGAAAAATATATATTTTTTTAAGTTACTACATCTCTAAAACTCCCATTGCCGCGGAATCGCCCATAAAAAAAATCGACGATTCATTTCGTAATCTCATTTTAAAACAATCGATCACCTTCGCAATAACACTGCGATCGAATTAAACTGCCAGAATTCGTAAAAGTTCGACTCGTCCGCTTGTTCTTGTTAAACTATGTCCAAGCTAAACGTGATAATTTGTATTCAAAATTCTATAGGTGGTGATGAAAGCTTTGAAGATTTATTCTTAGTTTCGTAAAGAAAATCAAACTTCAACGGACGATTAAGATGTTTAATTAGCCAATCGTTACGAATGCTTTCGTTTGACAGCTAATTAGTTTGATGGCCGATTACTATTTTGTGAAACGGGCGATTGATTTATCTCCATGTATAACTGAAAACTGCTTAATTTTCGGTTGGGCGCCGCACACGCGAAAATAACGAATTAAAGTTGAGCAAACAATATTTACGTAATTTCGTCAAAAACGTTCAATGGTCGTTTAAATATATATATATTAACACAAACTACATATATAGTTACGAAACGTTCCGATCTTCATAAAAATAATGTGCAGCAAGTGTGATTTAAATAATTTATACGTTCCTCGTCAAATGAAATGCCGCAAACTTCTTAAATATTTAAACAAGTTAAACTTTCAAAATAAACCAGAAAATAAAAAAGTGAAAATATCTATTACGTTATACGTGGATGTTTCAGATTTATTATAATTCTTTGGCGAAGCGAACATTAAAAAGAAAAAAAAACGAGGCGCAATTGCAAAACGAGAGAGGGGCGTGCCGAAAATAAGACAATTAGTTAATTAAGAGAGCTGTCTTTTTCGAATTTATTTAAAGAAACGTCAAACAAGACGACCGACGTAACAAATTTTAGAGGCGCCGGTGCTCATTTTTAAGTACGCTCGACTCGTAATTTATGTCTTAATAACTCGTTTGAATGGAAATATACTGGAAACGGGGATGCTTCATTTTACGTTTTTATTACTAAAACCCAATTTACGGTAATTATTTTTAAGTATTTTTCCGGTAGATCTTGCTCTAAACGCAAGTTGAAGTTTAATTGATGCGCGACGCTTAATTCAAGTGGGTACCTATCTACCTACCTACCGGAAAAGGATGATAAAAGGCGAAGCCGCCTTTTAATCGAAAATTTTACGAACAGAACGAGAAATATAAATTTCTAAGTCAATTTTAGACTAAACGTGCATTTTTAAGGTAAACGGTATCGTCGCAATTTTTGCAGAAATCTATGATCGTTTAGCATCACTATATCCTCGCGAGCACGTTAAGGGCTTCGAGGCTGCCCCCGAACCCACCAATCGTCGACAATTTCCTCAGTTTTTCGGGTCTTTGTTTCGCATATACTTTTGAAAATATTATTTAAAAACTCGTTATTATATCGACATTTGTTATAAAACGAGATGACTAAAACCAATAAAAAACAGAATAAATTGATTCGCGTCCCATTTCGCAAATGATCAAATATTAATTTATATGTTGCGTTTAAAACCTAACAAAGTTACTGTTTTTACGAATAACAATCGAACACGTCGGAGATTTAAACAAAACGTTTTATCTACTTTTATTAAGGTGACCAAATCGTAAAAGCGTCACAGTTCTTAGTCCAGTCAAATAAGACAAAAAAAAGAACCAATCTTTTCAGACTTTTCTACGTCTACGGTTAAATATCGACGTTTTAAATAATCTCCAAAAATCCCCATCGATATACCGCGCGTGCAAATTTTTTTACGGGGCGTGAAATGGGACGACCAACAGTTTTTTGCAAATATCTCGCAAAATATTGATTTTTCTTGCAAAAAGAATAAGGGAGGGTGGGGGATAAAAGACTTTGGCGGATGTTACCATTTCGTTTGTTTTTTTTTTTAAATTAGTGGCTTTGGTCCAACCAATTAGCCAGTCGAATTTTTGTTTATGCTTTTCTGATTAGTGTTGCGGCGTAACGTTCAAAAACATCCATGGCTGCAGCGGGATCCGAACCCGCAGCCGTTAGTGCGTCAGACACGGCCAATCGAGATACTGACTCGCTAGGCCACACTTTTTGGTCCAACGAATTTCTTACCGAAAATTAATAAAAATTAAGGAAACGGACGCAGCAACCGTGGTGAATGACGAAATTCGAGTAGAAGAAAATTTTCAACAAAAATGTGGACTACGGATATAATAAATATAATACGTTCGGCATCATCGACTCGGATCATTTTTATAACTCGAATCGATCGTAATATTCAAAACAAAATAACATTTCCCAAGTCAAATTTTGTAAGTCGAACAATTTCGTGTGTCGCTTGCGATACAAATGCGTGCAAATTAATTTCCGCTAGTCGAATTGCGCGTGAAAATTTCTGTTTTAAATTATTAATTGAAGCCAATTAATTGATAAGTCGTAAAACAAAAATTTTTCGCGAAACAAGTTTCTAAAGCTTATCTTTAATGCCGACCCATCTAAAAATATCTCACCTAGATGTCTTTATCTTTTCCTTAAGTTCAATTTGATCGGCGTTTATCGTGTATTCGGTCATTATTGGGTAATTTGTATTGAATCTCTGTAACTTGAATTGTCCTTCGAGATGGCAAGTGACGATTCAAAATAAAAAAATATATAATAAAACTAAAAACTAATGCTGTTTCTCATACGCAAACAAACGAATGACCGAAATCCTTCTAAAAGTCTTATTTATTCTCTATTCTGTAGTAAATTTGATAAGCTACAAATTACGTCCGAGCTATTTTTGCAGAAAAATCAATATTTTGCGAGATATTTGCAAAAGACTGTTGGTCGCCCCGTTTAGCGGCCTGTAAAAAATTTTACACGCGCGGCATCGGTACGGGGGGGGGGACTTTTGACTTTTATTTAAAATGTCGATATTTAACCGAAAGTACAGCCAGGTGGGAATTTTGCCGCAGACGAATGCTAACGCGATTGAACTGTTTATACAGGTAGTACGAGTATATGAGTTAATAACAACAATTAGCGTTTCTTCATATTTCCCTTTCTAGTTTTCCACCATTCCATTTTATTTTGAAGCGACGAAACAATTTTTATACGTAAGTTTTTTTTGAATTTTGAATTTCCAAACAGTTCCATAATTTTTATTATAAGTACGACGTAAACAAATTGCCGCTACTTATAATATAAGTATATTTTTTAATTATTTATTATTTTTGTTTTAACCTTGAAATTAAAATCTATTACGTGGCATACAGGTGCAAATCCTTTCTTATTTTCGTTTTTAATATGTATAAGAACAAGTTTAATTTAATACCTGCACGCGGTTATTTGCTGGCTCTTATTCGACGCATAAATCAGATAAGAAAAAAGTAATTGGTCTAACAGTACAGTACTGGCGGTCTTCGTACCACATACGGGTACGGGTCGTATTAGTGTAGAATATTGCTCGAGGTACGGATTAAAATTAGTACGCTATTTAAAATGATAGAGCGAGTTCTCCTTCGACTTGTAATTTCGGAGCATATTAAAGGAAGTACTTTAATTTTAGAAGATATTAATGTGCGATCCCACTGCTATGATGAAATGACTTATTGGTCCCATTCCCACATCCACGATTATTAATCGAACGTATCAGTGCACGCTTCCTTTTAGTTTAATCGAGTACACTTAAATTTGCAACTTTAACAAACCGTTTAATTAAATATCGAACGTTTGGTAATTTTTCATTTACGTATATGTAATATCGTAACTGGCAATTTACACATTTTTCATATTGATCTTATATTTTTTACCGTCATTAAAGTTAAATTGCATGGCCATCGAATGTTTTCTAAGGTACACTTTGATATGCAAATGTGGGGAAAGATTAGGCGGTATTGTTACAGTAAACATGCAATCTAGTGTGCAATTGTAATTAAATAACAAAATTTGTTGTGTCTGGCCATCAAGGAGAAATATATTAAAACTTCTAATATCCATATTAAACTCTAACCGATACTGTAAAAGAAAAATGTTGCGCCATTAAACAGTCAATCAAAACTTAGGAAACATGTTATTTTATCAAATATTTGCATATTTGATGTTAGATCTTACTGAAATTGATGATTTTAATCACGAACATCTTCCTTTCCGTAGAAAGTGTTCGTAATACCTGACGATTCCTCGACTATTTTGTTCACGTAAGAGGCCGAAAAAAAAGGCAAAAAGTCACAACCCGGGGATACGTTGTTCTGCGGTAACGTATTGTATTTTTACGTTCGCACCGGAGCTCCCCTAGAAATAGAAAAACCGACAAAATTTATGATACCTATAAGTAATAATAAATAAAATTATTTCCCGAGTGCTTTCTTATTTTTACTTTCCGTTAATTAATAATGCATGGCCCTGTTCGAATAATAAATCGACGATACAAAACGTGACAGTTATTTAATAGAATTAATTTAATTTTTCGGTATTCTAGGCTAATGTAGCAGATAAATTATTAATTATCGGCTTTCTTCCTTAAAAATTTCTTTAATATTCGGCGGCGTAGAAATGCCCGACAAATTCGTCAAGATGAATATAATTATATAAATTGAAATGTCCACTTTCAACTTGCGAGAAATCCTCGCGGGAATGCTTTATTTGCCGAATTTTATATTGAGGAAGTTGGTGCGCGATAGCGTTATGTAAATCTTTATTTGGTTATTTGATACGTGTTAACACGACGGTTTACATCAATTTTTTTCGAAATCCTAGAGTTTCCCAATTTAACTAGACATGGAAATACCGGTAACAGATAGGTAACTGAATAACAAAAAAATATACCTAATACCTATATGTATATCGTTTCGTATCCTGCACACAAGGAAAATTACAGAATTGTCAAGACCTCGGCAACATCCGGTTACTTTTCCAACAAAAGTAAAGAGGAAATTTGTCTTTAAATTTGATTAAGCGAGACATGAACAAAAATACATCCGCGCAATAAAACGAGCACCGACTAAAGAAGAAATGACAAGCGAACAAGGTACAAACTTTTCGAATGTCGATCTCGTTCAAATTATAATAAATTGAATGTGAAAATAAAACTGTTTTAATAAAAAAAAAAAACGAAGGGACCAAGTCAACCAGAAAAATTGAATTATCGATAAGTATACTAAACGTAAAATATTAAGTTCAAAAGGTTATCTTTACACGTATTGCAGGTTAATGTTGTGCTTTTACTAACACAATTAACTTGTACTTCAATATTGCAGGAATTTCGAGCACTGAAAAAAATTTCACACCCTTGCATTTTAAAATTTAAGACTTTTATTATGTGATCAATCAAAATTTATAAGGCATCCAAGAAACGCGACACAGTGACATTTGTCTGTTTACCATTGCCAAAATAAATTCCTGAAGGAATTATGAATAAAATGCCCTTACCGTTCAAGAGCAAAACTTGATTGTCTATTTTTTTTTTTAGAAATTTTAAAGAACATATTTTTAACAAGTACTACCTACTGTAGATAAATATAACATTAACAAACTTTTAATATTTTGTGGGAAAACCCTTGGCGGTAATTATATTCTCAAGTAATTAATCAAATGGCGTATCGTATACTACAACGTACCTATATTACTAAAAAAGATAAAAACTAGTGTCCAGAATTTAATTACCTAACGTAGGGGTCATCGTGATCAACAAAACGGTTCTTAAGGATAAGGCCCCCTCGTTATAATAAGATTGGTTTACGTCAACGTGGACATGAGCAATAGAATACAACTGTAATAGATAAATAAGTAGAGATGTTACCTATTAAATCGTATTATTACCGTTTTGATTAAAATAATGGTTTTTAAAAATATTCTAAATATTCTTAAATCTATCAAAATCACTTTGATGTGATGTTTTTACGGTAATTTACCAATTTTGACTAAATATTAGGGGGACCTGAAAGTAATGTCGTTTCTGCGCACATCAATATTTGTTTACCATTTATCAGCTCATTGTGTACTTTCAAAGTCGCACCAAAGATATTTTACTTGTTTACTTATAAACAATTAAATCTTCAATTTTTTTTACAATTTTGGGTGAAATGGCCGGCTAAATACTATAAGAGGAACATATTTGGAATTGTATGCTTTTTAAGTTTCACAAGGGTAGTAACGTAACAGTTGCTATCAAAAACATTTACATACATACATACATACATACAAAAACATACGATGTTTGTAAATGCCAAAGGTGGTTTTCTAAGTCCAGATCCAGTAAAAAATTTGAAAATTCGGATGATATCCAAAATGCCATCTCCAGATATTTTGCTCAAAAACGAATTGATTTTTATCGATCCGGCATTGAAAATTTGCACACTAGATGGCAAATGATAACGAGGGTGATTACATCATCGATTAAAAATAAAAACTTGTTTGAATTTAATGTAAAAAAAACCGACATTATTTTCCGGTCCCCCTAATATTTAGGCAATATTTAGCACAATGATTACACAACACTCATACAATATAAACACCGTCAACATTTAATATTGCACCAATATCGTTTCACTATGTTTATGCAATAATTCACAATATTGCACCAATATGATGCAAATATTGCTTTTCCACTAGGGTCCAAAACCAGACTAATCAGTGATTAAGTCAAAAAGTCAAAGAGCGTCGTCGTGATAGCTTTGTTTTTAATAAGTACAAAGATCCAACGGAAAAAGATAAGGCTATGAAAAAGAAAAATCTACTAAAAAAAAGCACATTACTTAAACTACCCCACAACGTGCCTAAATTAAAAATAAAGAAAATATATAAATAACCATACAGCGCAAATTTTATGACCTTATTTCAAATGGCATTAACAATTAATTCCACATTTATAAAAATAAATTGCGACCAAATTGAAAACTTCCCTTAATCATCTTATAAGGCTCGCGGAATTCTTCATGAAATTCTAGGTCGCAATAATGCCGTAATAAACCAACACACGAACGAAAGCGAAGTTCAAGGAAAATTGAAAATGAAAAAAAAGAAAGAAAAGAAAACCGTCGTCGTCGTCGGACGTAACAACTGTTTAATTTCGATAGAAAATCGGACAAGTGAACTCGTCAAGCGGAAATTACATTTAATAACACGTTCGAGTCGTCGTAACGTAACGCGCACTCCATAAATTTCGGTACCTATAAGTCCGATATTAAATTTTTAATAGCCATCGCTCCCTCTCCACCGTTCCTTTAGTTTATCGACGGCACAAATCTTGGCAGTCGAATCCGAATTAAATATTGAACCAACCCCCTACGTAAGTTAATTAATTAATTATATAAATAATTGGGTCAAAGCTGACACGGAGGAGCGTCCATAGTTCCTAACGGAAGGGCCGAAATATTTGGTATTCTGGCAGAGGTGTCCATAAATCTCGCATTCGGTAGTTTACAAAGACCGGTTGACCTCGCATAGTCGAGCTACCTGCTCACCAATTGAACCTGCAGACACCGACAATACCTGCAGCAATTCGCAAAACTGCATGCTGGAATATTCTATTGGTTTTTCAAATGGAACGTAAATAGGGGTAACGTAAATACGTGCCATAGAAATTCGACAATTTCGGACTTATTCGACGGACACAAAAATTTGTTTACCTCGAAATTGATTTATAGAATTTTCGTTGTTTACAAAATGTTGAACATAAATTTCGGATACGCTTACAGAATAATTTTGAATATTTTTATTTATGACGAAAAATCTTTTTTTCTACAAATTAATATTTATTAATTCTCTTCTCCTTTTTTCTTTACCATGTTTCTCTGTTTTATTTAGCTTTCGGCGTATGCCGAAAGCGACACCGCACCGCGAAAGCTCCTCCTAAATTTACTCGTCCATAAACGGCAAATAACTTAAATGATCTGTTCTCCTTTAAACGGTCTCTTTTTCGTCTACCCTACTTCTTCGAAATAGGAAATTTATTCAATCGTAAACCCCTTTTACTAGATCTTTACTTTTTATATAAGCTGAAATTTTAAATTGCCATTGATTAAGTCGATTAAAATTGTTTAATGACATATTTAAGTGCCTATATCGAAACATCGTTTATTTTCACGATCAACAAGTTAAATAATTACCTATTTTTTTCCAATTCAAATCGAATTGCACGAATTTGGGCGTTTAAACGAGACCGAATTTTTACGAAACCTATTCGGATGAAAAAGAACGGAAGATATAAATAAATCATTCAGAATTTATAATACGCTTATACAGGGTGTTCAATCTTGTTTGCATACCGCCTCACCAAATTACTCTTCGGTTCAAAACAAGGCCAAAGAAATGTAACTAATATACACTGATTAAAAAAAAAAATACAAGATACTCTTGATAATCCGACAAATATGGGACCTGATAGGTGTCGGATTATCAAAAATTATGGATTACCGAGAAGGGTACCATTTAAAACAATGCTAAATACAGTTTAGAGCTTGGTGAAATATATTAAGAAATCTCCGAAAAATTTGAAACTTTGTAGGATTGCTAGTCGATCCTAATCCAGAGCCTCATTCCGTTCGTGCTCTTACGCGGTTTAAGAGGGAGAAATCCACTTTTGAAAATTTCGAACTTTTTGATTTATGCTTATTATCTGTGAAACAACCAACAAACTATATATTTTTGTAAATGGCTGCAAATGTCAAGACCTATATTATGATACAAACATTAGGGGTGGTAATTTTAAGGGATGGTACTGTGCGTCCGATGCGGACTAGTGGACGCTTAGCTTAACACTGCTGCCGCTGCGACTGCTGCTTGTCCGCAACAGACTATAAGAAAAAATTAGAAACTTTGCATTTCCTATCTTTTTCTCGTCATCGTTTTCCCTCTATCGTCATTTTCCAGCGTAGATTCTTCCATTGACTGCGAACTTGTATTATTACATACTTATACCTACGTAAGGTAAAACTTCGTTCGCGAAATTGGATCGTTGAATGTTTGAGGGAGCCCTAACCAAGACCCTAACCGAGTCCTTATCCAACAGTCTAACCAAGCGCGATTTTCAGAGAATTTGTGTTAGAGCTTAAAGGTCCATGTATTTACATTTTATAAATACACGGAGAGTTAGTCGACAAAGAAAGATTCTACCTTTCCTCGTCGTATTAAACCTTTTTGTTTGTAGCACTACCGCTCTGTACGACTAACGCGAAAGATCTGAAGCGATTTTGTCAGAATTCTATATATACATGCATTCAACGAGTTATTACAAGGATAGCAGGAAATACTGTTTTTATTTTAAAAACATTCAGTTGTTAGTCCGACCTCCGATAAGCTATTAAAGTAGGCGGTGCACATGTCGTATTTTATCGGCCACATAAAAATACGATTAAACTTTTATCTGGTTTATGGTTTGTAATAAGGAAATTTTCAATGTTTAAGGACACACGAACAGTTTTTAAATTAAAAATAGAGCATCTGCTGGTTGCGGACAAAGATATCCGAGATGGGCGATTCTAAACACCGTGACATGATCGCGACACAGTAGGTTGTGTGGAAATTCAACTTAAACGTTTAGGAATTTGGCGAGGGACGATGAGCGTATCTGACTTATATATTTATGCATGTACGGTATTTGTCATTGCGCTGTTACGACAATAACGATATATCGGGTGGTCCATTTAAGTTGATATTGACAAATATTTCGCAAATAAAGCCTCTTAGAAAAATACGTTTCAAATAAAAGTTAATTGACGTTAGGAGAGAAAGCGAACGGCGTTATGCGCGTTTTATTTGGAGGACGTTTTCAAGGTTATTTTAAGGTCAAATTAATCTATTTAAACGAAAACCTATATTTTTACATATTTACAACAAAATAAATAACTTCTCTATAAACCTTTTTTTTTTAAATTAACGCCTAGTTTTATAGATATTTGAAACATAAAAAGTGATAAAAGAAATCCATGACTTCATAAGACGTACTCCGAATAAAAACACACATAAAGTCATTTAACTTTTTATTCCGAACAATTCCTTCTAAAAGGGCTTGTTCGTGAGATATTTTGCTATTTCGATTTAAATGCGCCACCCGGTAGGTTTCTACATATGTATACGTATTATAAGTGGCGCTAGAAAAGTCGCCTCGCAACAGTGAAAATGCGCTTTCTTCTCGGTAATGTTGAGAACGCAAAATTAACTTTTAAGTTATAAATGCATAAATATAATGAATTTTAATGAAGACATCGAGCAATTTGTGTGTTTTTTTTTAATTTTCTCGTCTGAATGTGTAGGAACCAAAATTTTAATCGTGAATTGCCCAAAAGCGTTTTAGGAGACGACGAGTGCCCCAAAATTATGTCGTTAAGATTGGCGTTCATTGTTATTCGCAGATCTGTTCGTTGTGAAGCACGGTTTCTGTTTCAATTCGTTGCCATTTCTCGAACGATTGGCACGTGTGTCGTCGCTATTACAAATCGAACAAATCGAACGTTCCTTGCGGGTCGTTGAGCATTCACCTTACACTATAATAGATGACATGTGTTGGGAGCATCTGTTGCGTAACACGCATTGTTATTTTTTCTTGCTGAAAACGCAACTGTACGAAATCAAGGTCACGTCGCCATCGTGAAATGTCTAAATAAGTACCGGACCGCGGTATACGTTAATCCAAATTTAGGTCATTAAAACGTTAAAAAAAATAATTTTCAGAAGATAGACCAAGGGAAAACAGGAAGAAACGACGGAAGAATGCCAATAACAGTACAAAGATCTAGACATTACCAACAACATATAATCGGAAAATATTTATTATGGTACTGTCATCGTTAATGATAGTCGACGGAAACAGATAAGGTCGCAAAATGCGTAGTTTAATTATGTATAGGTATCCTATATATTTGAGAAAGAAATAACGCCAAAATATCTTAGCGACATTTTTATGGGTCAAACCCGAAATTTAATAAGAAAAATTATCTTTAATCGTCAATCAAATCTGCGTTCGTAAACAGCCAAAAAGTAGTATTTACTCCATTCATTCACGCCCGTTTCCAATTTGCTAAGAAACTTATTTCGGTATTATGCCATTTCAATGCAATGCTTCCGTCGTTGCGCGCTGCAGATGTAGGATATTGAGAGGTGGTTGCTCCTCGGCACGTGCACGCGTGGGTGCTGCTATCTGGTGGTGAAATCGATCATCCCTCTTTCTCTACGCTGTCTCTACTAAAAGAGCGCCGCGGCGCCAAACTGTGTGACGCGAGCCGAGCTTAAACGGTGAAAAACTTCGCCAGCGGTACTTCCGCCGAATTGCCTCTTACATCGTTACGTAATGTCTCGTTTCTTAAGGCAAAACGTTGAGAAAATGCTAAATTCTACGTGTAAGTAGGCATTTACAACAGTCAAAATACGAAAACTTATTTAGGTGTATATATGTATATATATATATAGAAATTTGTCGAGCACTGCTCTGGAATTTTATATCGTCACTCTCCGCAATAAAGGCATCCTATGCAATAATACTTAGATAATGCTATCCAACAAATGTACATAAAACACAATAAGAAAATAAACCCATAAATTCCGAGAAAATGCAAATTTGTCGCTAAAAAATTGCGAGCGGCAACGTGAATGACGCTCAAAAACGGACATGATAAGAGAAAACTTCAAAGTGCAAAGCGAGAGAGAATGAGAGGGGGGGTGTGGGGGTTACGTTGAAATTGAGGTTACGCTTAAAGCAAAAAGACATACCGAGAAAGTTTTTTTTTTGCAGAAGTCTTCGAAATGTCTTTCAGGACTCCCGTTCGTTTCTTTACTAACTTTTTATGTTCCTGTTTACTGAAAAGTTTCGAATTTATATTTTTTAATACAAAGGCACATGCGGTAGTATAATAAAAGTTTTATATAAAATTTTCATCTTGCGCGCCGCGCCGCGGGCATATAATTTAATGTTAATGTACCCCCGTAACAAAACTTGGCCCTTCGATCTCTTAAACCTTTAAGGTCCGGCGCGCCGCGCGTTACGCTTTCGTTTCTAGGTGATTTTTGAATAAATTTCGCCGGGGCCCCCGTTTAAAACAATAATTTATTTGGAGATTCTGGGAAACCCACACGAAAACGCTCCGACCGACCGACCGACGACGGCGTGATAGACAGTATAATTGCGGAGTACGGAAACATATGTAAACGTCGGTGCTTTATATTAGCCCTCCAGCGGGGTTGTCAGCCAGATTAATGCATATAAAAATAATCTAAACTAGCTCCCAATTAGTTTTTATAGTCTACTTAAAATTAAACTTTAACGTGGTTGTTCCAACCGTTTATGAAGAAAACGTGATCGCACATATGCGCCTACGTTAAGGGGGTTGAAATAAAACATTTAAATTACTCGAATTTCGAATTTATCGAAAAAAGTTGGGTTGGCTATACATAGTCCTGTCATTTTGCTAAATCTATTAAATTGAGAAAACCACTTGGAATTCCTTCAAAATACACTCCATGATTTTTCGGAGGATTTTCCGATTTCGGTTCGACAAGTTATGCGGTTTATGCGCGACGGTGCACGCGTCATTTTAACAGCTTATTTGAATCAACGTTACTCTAATACGTGGATCGGTAGAAGACCCGATTCGCCCGTAAATTGGCCATCGCGTTCGCCGGACCTGAACCCGCGAGGAAAATTTGCGCCCTAATTTTCATTTCGAAATTTTCGTTACTTTTGAAGATATTCGTGATTAACTTGTAATTATGCCAACTTTATGCTGTGCTGACGACATTGAAAACTGACCGTCGAGTTAAATAATACGTTTTTGTTTTAAATCAAAGCAAAAAAAGAGCACCTACTTTCGAAATTTCCCGGTCAGCCAGCCGTTGCGTTTTGTCAGCCTAACTGAATTTTATTATTAGAGGTTTTTTGAGATTATCTCGATTTAAAAAATACATCAAATTAAAATTAAACTTTCAGTGCATTTTGTTTTTCGATCAACATAAGAGCACTTTTGTTTTATGAAGCTAAAAATATTTTGCATTAATTAGATATCGAGTTAATATAAAACGTGGAGTCTCGCTCGATTTAATTAGGTACACATTTATTTCGTAAATAGTAAAGGCGCAATTTATTTTTTTCAAAAAGTTCGAATTAAAGTCGGTAAACATTTATCCGTTTACTGAACCTTTTAATCCGAGGACTACAGCGCAAACTAAACTTCGCACGCAATAAAATCAACAACATCTAAATATCAATGGAAATCCCGCAATTGTTTTTAAATAGATGTGAACATAAAAATCGACAAAATTTTAATTTAATTATCATAGCAAGTTTTATGGTTAACTAATTATAATTGAAATAATAAAATTGGCGCAAAAAACGTCTTCGCATAATTATCTACATAAAAAAAACTCAACGAAATAATTGAATAAAAACGACATTTATTAAATAAGTTACAAGAGTTGACGTCGAATAATTTTCACGGCCCATTCTAATGAGATACCTACTCACGATTCATTCAATTTGAATTTACTCGAACAAGCGTATGTTGCCGAAGTCGACAATCGCTTAATGTACGATTTTTATAAAAATTAAAAAGGCCTTTTACCGACAAAGTTTGAATTAGTTTACGTTTTAATAGTGAGTTGTTTCAAATCCAATTTTTAAATCTAAATTTAAATTTTGAATTTTAATCCAAAAAAAAACCAACAAGAAAACAGCAATCGAATTGTTATTTATAATAGGTAGTTATACGTATAAAAATATAATATTATAAGGGTCGTGAAAAAACCGATTTGCATATTAAAGTAACCCTGGATCACAAAGAGTCGATAATGTATACTTAAATTGCTTTATTATCTGCCCACTTAATTATTTTCGATGGTTCGATTTAAAAGAAAATGATATAAAAAAAACCGTCGCCAATTCGATCGTTGCCAACTAAAACTTGATGAATTAATAAAGTCGATATTCCAAAAGATCGGATGAATTATAAAAATATATAAACCACATACGGTTCGGGGATAATTCTCATTTAAAAACACGTTCGTCGAAAACTAGTTCACGAGGTGCTCAGAAAATGTTGTGCATTATAAGCATTCATTAAAAAATGGTAGGTGCGCTTACAAAGACGACGGAGTTCCGTGTAGCTGCATTCGAGTACAAAATTAACTCGTCGTAAATTTTAAGATAGTACACATAAATTCGAATCGGTGGATATTCGCCGCTTTTTTTTCTACTAGAAAATTTACGACCTGTGCTCCCACCGTTAAAATATTAGAATTAATTTGAAATAATAATAAATATACAATGCGATTCAACTTTAAACTTTGGTCCTTCGAGCGGGATCATTGTTTTGGATAATAAGACGAGCGTCGTGCAGGTTCACACGATAATTGACAATTATTAGATAAAGATGATGCACTAACGAGACTCCTTACGATGTACACCGCGACTGGCCACCCTTGCGGTGTCGCTTTTAATGTGTGGACTAGCCCCACCTTCGCCCGTTCGTCTTACTACGTAACACCATCGATTCCGATTTTATTATTCGAATATTAAAAAATTCCACATAATTACGTAACAGAAAATAAACGTCACAATGTCGTCTTTTGTACGAAAGGAGCTCCTGTATCACCACGCATGGGCAAATTTCGGGCCCAAAGCTGAAGGCGAGGCCCGTAATTTACCTACGTACCTTGGCGTAAAAAGCGTTCCCGATATGTTACGTGCACCTTTTTGTGCGTCCGCGATATTTTAGAAAACGTATTTTCGCATATATATCTAATTATTAAAAATTATCGAAATTACGCCAATCGTTGTTTTTTGTTTTATTAAATTACCCATTGTAGACGCTTATATACGCATTGAATATTTTCAACGACAATTGAAATTTTTTTATTTTAGATTTAGTGGCGACTCAGCGGGTTTTCGAAGTTGTTAAACCATTCGAATGCACTACATGTGTAAGTTCAATCACAACACATTGAACGTCCATTAATAATAATAATTACGAACGGTTATTAAAATATTTATTCAACTAGAAGAAAGGCACATTTTTAAGCATCGTGCACTGGTCACGAACTAATTAATATTGAAATTCGACAACAAAACGATCGCAAGTCGAGACACTTACCCGCGATAGGCGGAGCGCAATGCTTAGATAACGTTACACGTGTGAGTTCTATTCAAGGAAATAATGCGAGATATTCGACAATTTATCTACATTATGTTTTATTTGAAATTAAATACGTGAAAATGATCGATTTAAATTTATTTTTGAAGAAATTAAATTCGTTCCATTTTTGAAGAAACAACACCGGGGCACATCTAAAAATATTAATATCCGTACTTAAATTATCAAATAATGAAATCGTATTAATGCAAAAGTGAATTTTATAAACGAACAAATTCTGCGCGAAAATATAGAAGTGATAATTCAAAACGTTTTTTAGGTAATAATCGGGGTGGTGACGGCCCCCGAATCCGCTTGAGAACGTGTACAAAAAAAATCTATACCTGTCTCTTATTTTTTTTTACCGACATTTATGTCAGTCAAAGTCCACGAGATCACATCGTTCATTTATTTAGTAAAAGTTATTAAAGGGGTAACATTTGATCCGGCGTCTTAGTTTGAATCGCCTCATAACATTATTAAAAAATATTTATAAAATTAAAGGTTTAAGAACACGCGTAAATACAATCTCTTATTTTTCGAGGCCCACTTTCGTTCGTCCAACTTCGACCCCAAAGTGAAAATTGATGCCCCCAAAAAAATTACAATAGTAAGCGGTACCAAAAGCGATGAATTTTCATTATAGGTAATTTGAAATTTTCGAAATACGACCAACATCCACTTTGAGGTTGGGGTTGAAGTCACACGCACAAAAATAGACCGTGGCAAATAAAATTGACGTGTTCGACGCTTTAAAAATTTTAAAAATTTCAAGAATGCCCATTTAAGTCAACTTTGGCGGTCTCCGTAATTTCGGGTGTCGGTAAAATGCTCAGCTTTACGTGAAAGCCCAAAAAAAAGCTCTTTCTTGCGATATCTTTTTGATTTATCGTTACCCCTCGGCGGCGTTCAATGTTTGCGTCAATTTATTATACACAGGGTGTCCCAGAATTTCGATTAAAACATTAAACGGTCGTGTGCTCCTATACTTTCAGAACGAACGATCTTAGAACAAAATTTGTTTTCGAAGCTTAGCTTTCGCCCACGAGTCAAAAAAAAAGAAAAACAAATAATCGACACAGTGCATCGATCAGTGCCTACTAAAACATAATCATTTCGGAAGCTATTTTTAAGTGAGTAGTGTACGTATGTTAAAAAAAAACATCACCGAAATTGCTACTTTGTTCATTAATAAACTAAAGCAAATGCTTAAATTAAAAGTCGATAACTGTCACTTTAGTGACAATTAAAAAAACACAAGTTAGAAATAGTTTTCATCGTCGCGGTACCCGCTTTAGTTGCTCGAACGAACACGGTTGTCGAATTTGGCTTCTTGCAAGTTTATCGCTTCTATCGGTAATTTCCGAAAATTTATTGAGGCTTTAAATCGCGACTTGATGGTGATTTTAGGTTGTAATCGACTTATCGATTGATAAATTAATTATATCATTTGAATATTTGCGGCTATTAACTGAATTGGGGCCGCATATGAGAAAACTAAAACTCGGAGGATCGTTTGTCCGGTAGGCATAAGAAAGAACGCGGACGCCTGAAGCTTTAGCGGAAATTTTGGGACACCCTGTAATGTCACGTGCATAAGCTGCATCGGTGTGCACTCTAATAAATTGCCATAATAAGGATACAATTAATACCTACCAGGAGTTTCCTTCTTGCACCAAATTTTTGATTTTTACTGCGGAAATTATAAAATTTTACCACTTGAAGATAACTCTAAACAGAGTTGAAATATATGGTGTTAATTAATTGTTGTTATTGGCTTATTACCACAATTTTATAAAAAGAAGAATAACAATAACAGACATTAAATTTTAAAGTCGCTGTAGTTTTATTATGAAATAGGAGCTTTTCGTAAATTTATTTAATATAAAACGCTTCTTATATTATGTACTTAATTATTAAAATAACGGATAAGGTGTATTTACAATAATAATCATAGTATGTCGCAATTCTTTGAATTACGTATAGAATGAGAGGGAGCTACGGGAAAAAGTGAGATGGGAGACGCGATGCGCCCACTTGAGAGCGCGACTCTCGCAAATGCAATTTTCGCATGTTTTCACTTTTAATTATTTATCATAATTATGAAGCCCTACAAAAATATAATTCTTCTATCGTCGGATGCTGCAAGGACGAGCCAAACTTTTTTAAAGAATCAAATTTTTCGATATGTCGTACTGTTTTGTAGTTATGACAGTATAAACGGTAAAAAACCGCGAAATTGAAGTGAACTTTTTAGCTGTTCGAACCGAGATATCGGTCCCGAAAGTTATTTTTCTCCATAAGAGCCCGTGTATTTTGCGTTTTTCCAAAATTTTTTAAACGATTAATTCCACAAAACCAATTACGAATTTTACGGCAAAAGAAAGTTCACGTTTCCTTCTATACACGTACGCTGAATAACTCTTTCGGTGAAGATAGCGCCCTTTTGCACTGGACGATTTTTGACGGCTTTTGGCTTTTTAAATAAAAAAATCGATCTTTCGATCTGTCGAGGTTTCATCTTGTAACCCTGACCTCCCCACAAAAGTCATTTTTAAGCGTTTTTCGGGGCGCCGAGCACTCTACTATTACAACGTGTTACGCCGTTCGATTATGTTAAATGAAACGACCGAGACTAAACATTTTGCCCACCAATAAATAAACTATAAATCGAATTAAATACGGGTTAAAGAATTAATAGGCGAGGCCTCAGAAATAAGAAACGAACGTGTTTTCCACGGCGACCCGCAAATAATTTAAAATTCAAAGGTACCTACGGGAAACCCTAAAAACTGAAATATGGCTTTCGGGAGGCGTCCAGCCGTATACACATATACATAGGTATACTATAAACAAGCACGTAGACTTCTTGCCAGCACGATTTCGAAATCTAATTTCAAAGGTCGCAATAAATTCAATTTAAAACAATAAATAATGATCTTTATCGATATTCGGAATCCAGTGTCCATGCATGGAAACCGGGTATGTGATGTATTGCGGGTACACTGGCGGTGTTTACGCCGTAAAAGAAGAGCGGCTTGAAGTCACAGCCAAGGTGATCCGGTGTGGTTACTGCCGAATTTATGATCACCTAACGTTACATACGCTACACACAAAATAGAAAAAAACCACTCGCCATTATATTATCTTAAATGATAATAATGCAACGTGAATTACTCGTAGGCGGTGTAATTTAGGAAATTCGTTTCGATTCAACGGCCCTAAACGAACATATATGTAGATAACCTCCGAAGGGCACGTAAACTAATTATGTATGACCCGTCTAAAAACCTCGCTTCCCGTGCTGGGCCTATTTGAATTATTAATTGATAAAGAACGCCTCCCCGCCCCCCGCGCCATCAAAAGCGGCTAAAATAAGAATAGAACTTACATCAAATAATTATACACAAAGTACCACCACAAAAAACTGACGTCTCCTAATATATTAAACAAAAAAGTGCAAACAAATGTACAACAGAAGTCGATAAGATACGATCTATTGAATCGGGAATATTTTAAGCCTAGAATTTAAGAGGCAATCCTTCCTAGACAAAGCGTCAAAAGGCAATGATTATGTGGTCAATATACGCCGAAATACCACATTCCAATGAATTTAATGAACAAGTCTTTTAAAAAGTAGAGAGCATAGAATTACATGGGCTATAAAGTATTCATTACATATCGTCGGTTATATTATATAAAACAGCGGCATTCAACAGGTTTTAGATTAATTAAACAGGATCGCTAACGGTGGCACCGCCGCCGCGATTCGCGCGTTTTTCAATTAGAACATAATCGTTTCGATCGAAAAGCGGAAACCGATGCAGACGAAGTCGGTCGTCGCTCAACGGCGAACGAGAAATCCGGAGGAAAAGCGCGAAAAACCATTCGCGAAGATCACCAAAGATATTTTGTCGATTCGCGCGATTTTCCGCGTCGACGAGTAAGTGCGCGATTTATCATCTCCTTGCTCCGGTCGCAATTAAGTTCCGTGGTTTATGACGGGGCGATTCGTCCTGACGGCCGGGCCGGGGCCGTAAAGTGTACCGCGCGATACCAAAAGCCGGTACCGAAATTGATTTTTAACAAAAATACACAACACGTACGTTTCGCAATTATCACTCTTGACCTACTTACGCAAAGTTACGCATTTAACCAAAACGTTTCAGTTAGTACAACGCTACAAATACGTCCAACTCCTGAAATTTAAGACAATTGCCGAAACGATCGATCGATATCGAGAAAAAAATTAAGCTCTATATTACGTGAGTTAATTAAGCGATACCTAGACGTTTTAATTTTTTTTGTGCGAAAAATAATTAATAGCAGACACAGAAGCAGCAGTCTCTATTATACAATATTTTCAAGAGAAACAGATTCTTTCGAGATTTTCAAAAGCACTAATCAATTTCTATTTTTTTTGTTTTGTTTCACGTCAATTGTTACTTATCCTGTGCAAGACTTGTTCTAAAAGACGTAAGAAACGTTGACTTTTTTTGAAACTCTTAATTTTTATAGGTTTTAGTATTCCGTAACAAATCTAACTCTGCGATTAATTCGTTAACAGTTACGCAGCTATGCGTCAATAAAACGCTGCCGCCATTGATATACGTATTGTTCGGAATAGATGATTCGCAAGAAAAAATTAAAAAATACTATCGGATTTTCAAAACGCTTCAACTTCAAGTGTGGCAAAAATGCCACATGTCGAATTCTAAAAATAATAATATATGGGGGTGTCCTATTCAAAATAACAAAGTTGACGTCACTCCGGAAGTCGCCCTTATTTACATTAAATAGCCGGACGTGTGTTTGCACGCTCAGATTTCAATTCGTGTTACTTTTCGATATTTCAATGGGATTTTAGCAGTTTAGTACACAGTCGTCCCTCGCTATTTGCGGTTTAGCTTATTCGCGGTTACTTTCCCAAGCTTTTAAAAAATTTCAGGCTTTTTTCAGCTTTTAAAAATTTTTAAGCTTTTTTAAAAAATAAAACTTCTTGGCAAACTTCAAGGTAAAAGTACTTATAAGAACTTAGCAAGAAAGTTTAACGTAAACGAATCAACAGCTCGTTATATAAAAAACAAACAAACGATAACAATATAAGTACTTAGATAAATACGGAGAATTGTAAAAAGAGGAACTTTGCCATCGGCAAAACTGAAAGAGCAATCACAAGAGAAAATTTCCCTTACGATTAGTTGTACTCTCATTTGAGAAAAAAGCATGACGTTTACGTGACCATTTTGGGGACCAACGGGAATGAAAGTGGCAATAGATCTACATTTTGTGCCGGTAAAGTGGCTGGTTTGAAAATTAAAAGACAAAAACAAGCGATTTTCTCTACATAAAGATTAACATAAAAATAAGAAAATCCCGTTTCAGCCAATTTATTCTAAATAAAACCATTTTTAAGATTTTGTGAGTGTTTTCCATACCTATAGGTTTGGTTTTGTTACGTATTCGCGGCAAATTCGAAGAACGTAACTCTCGCGAATAGCGAAGAACGACTGTTCGTAAAAGAAAAATAAAATTTTTTGAAGGTTCTTCATCGCAGACCTGTATTATCATCGTTAGTAAAGTGTCGTCGACATCATCTACTAGATATTGGCACACTTAATTGTTCGTCATCATATCAAAAAAAAAAAATAACAAATATTGAAACTGTTCGTAACGTTTATGGGTAGTTTATTAAAATTTAAATTCGGACTTAAACTGGTATTTTTGTATAATTAGGAAGCCTTCGATGGCCATAAGCAAAATTCTGAAGCGAATCGGAAGCATACCTTTCTTGATTGGCATCACTTGATAACGAGCTTCCCATACAAAAAAAAATCTGGCACGATCAGTACTGGGCTATCAGTATCCTCTCCAACCATCAGTACTGATGCTCGAATATCCGGATCTACATCATTACTTACCATCATTCCATTTTTATCGACCGACATTATTTTGCTACTAATGACAGTATTACTGGGCGTGTAAGGTCCCTAACAATTCTATTGCCTTTTACCCTAATATTTAATGGGAAATTAAAACATCAAAATATACAGAAGAAGGCGTTTTTCAATATCTTCGTTTTCGAGCTTTCGCAATTTCGTTTTTCCTCTCCAAAGAAGGAAGAAAAAGGCCGCGGACGATGCGATTATTTTTATTTTTGGCACAGGAGACGGGTAACGTTTCGCCCGTTACCATCCGTAAGACAAAAGAAATCTAATTTCAATTTAATTACATGCAATCTTGGACGCAGACGGGGTGAATCAAAATTAAACGAATAAAAAACAAAAGAAACGAACGCAATCGCAAAGAAAAAATCGAAAAAGCAAAATCGAGTCTCGTCTTTATCTCGTTTCGTGGAAGCTTGTTGAGGATCACTGGACTAAAATAGGTTCTAAACCAACTTGCATTAAAGAACAGGTATCCAAATTTACCTGACTAAGAAATATAGGAGTATTTATGACTACACATACATATACGGTCACCTTGAGATGTAAACAATAATTAGGCATTGAAAATAATGTAGCATGTACTGGTCCTACCACTCCCAGATAGAATATTTCGACTGGTTTCGTTAAGAAAGATCAGATATTATTCTCGGAATAAATAGTCGCATCGATGATTTAAAATGCACGAAAATTAACGTCATTTATATTGTCCGCTTTTATCGAAAAGTACTTTTAAAAACGATATTGAGTTACATTTTAATGAGTTCATTTGCATTCATGACGAAGTAGTTGTGCCTAGTAGATCTTAGATAATATGCATATTATTTTCTATATACATATTTTTTAATTGGCGCGGCTCGATTCGCGTTTGTTTTTTTTTGTCGTTTCAAAGCGAGGATAATCGTACCTAAACATTTTACTAGTAAAATCGAAAACGTTTCGAGAGGACAAATCTTAATAGGTCTACCGAAGTCATTGATTCCTTTAATAGCTGTTTATAACTCCACAAAATAGAAGTCCGTACGCAAAACCGGCAAACCCACACAAAAACCGTTCTCGAATTAAATATAATTCAAAGCGTGACAGTGTCGAAGGCAAATTAAATTACGCGCATAATTATTAGAGATCCATTAAGATGTGGTTTTATTTGAAATTACTTTCAAAAACCGGGATAATTTGAATAATGTTTCGACGGCAATTATGATTTATTTCACGAGAAATCGGCACGTCCCCCGTCCCCCCCGTCCGCCCTTGCGTTAGTATAGAGATTATAATTGAGATATAACTTATTTAGGAAAAAGACTGATTAATCGAGTCATGTTCCGACTTGGCGGATACTGCGGATCAAATCCTTGAACCTGCAATTAGCTACGGTGATTTTTTAATGGAATAACCACGAGTTTTTTTATCAATCTCCTTTGGATAACTACTCATAATAATAATAAGATAAAAAGTGAAAGGGATTTAAAGAACCGGACAATGACCACATACGAGCATTTGTACGCGTAATTATTTCTCGGACGTTCGTCGGTCCATCTAAATTCTAAATGTTAAATATACAAATATAATTGCCGCCTAATAAGTAACGATAATCTAAAATAAATTATTTCTAACGAAGGAAGGAAATAGTTTTATTCGAAGATCGAGTTTATTTCGGTACGTGAAACGTGTTTATAGCCTTCGAGGTATCTTCGAATAATTATAATAGTTTCCCGTTTAATTTAAATCGCAACTAATGAGGTTAAATTTATTTTTAGCAAAATTTAAAACAAATGGCAATTTTTGTTTAAAATTAACTCGTACACGTAGAATAAAAATCAATTTATACAAATTACATTTTACATAAATTTGCATATTTTAAGGATGCAACGGTCATTTGCGTACGTGCGCATATTTAAATCTTAAAAATCGTTTTCTTGTTCAAATTACGATTGCAAACAGATCAACCGATAAGTTTAGCAGGTTTGCCCATAGACGGATACGATTAAATTTATATAGGAATTTTTTATTTTTCAAAATTATCCGATAATGAGCCACGGCAGGTACTATGCTCGGTTGATAAAAGGGGAGATGGCATCTCTGAAACGGACCAGTAACTCCCCGGGGATGTAAAACAATTACATCATTCATGGTACTCGCTTAAACAGCTTTTCGTATGCCTTAATTTAATAAAACAAACTAACTATTAGGTAATTAAAAATGATATAAAAAAACAAATCATATAGCAAAATGAAAATCCATATACCATCGAGCATAAAATACATACTTACAATTAACACGACAAATTAAGCGTTTAGATTTTAAATTAAGACTTTTGGTTTACTGTTGATCAATTGGGTGCATTCAGCCGGGCTCAGCGCTGAAACAGCGGAAAGTAAGCATTACGTTATAGTAGAGCCGACTACGGCCGAAGGACCTTAAGCTGTTGTGGCACAATCCACAATCATATTTCAACTATAAAAATAAAATGAAAAAGCGGAAACAAACAGCGATTCAATTGAACCGCTGTTTTAGCGCCAAGACAGCGCTTTCCCGGCCGAATGCGCCCAACGTAGATTCTTAAGTTTAGCTACATTGCGCACTGTTATTCTTCATAGAAAAATTAAAACAGCGACAGAAGAATAAAGTGAATTCTAATATGTAAATAACATAATAATCTGCGTTGTTTGTTTATTTTTGTTTAAAACATATAATATTTACTGAAACGATATTTAAAAATGACATTAAACCTGAGAAAATAAATAAATTCAATTTTAACTCGCCATCGCCGAATTACGTATTTGTTGTAAAGTATATTCGCTTACGCTATTATCAGTATTATGATAACGAAAATGTTATAGAAAATGCACAACAAAAGCAAGTAAAACAATATCAATGAGCAACTACACATTTTGTCGTCTATTTAAATATTTTTGTCGTGAAACTACATGTTTTGTCTTTCCATGAATATTTCGATGTGATTTTCTTTTTCTTTTGTCGTTCCTCGCGCCAAATTTGTCGTACGCAATGTATTTTGTCGGGCCAACAAGTGGCACCCTTCCAATAATGATTAATTTAAATACACCAATAGACCTCGAAAAGTCATACAAAACTTTCTGCGTTTAGTTAAAAGCAAATTCAGCGCGAAAATATATATCGATCTACAAATTAACAACGCATCTAAACCGATGGTTCATGAAAAAAATTGAACGCGAAATTCGAATTCGCTTCTATGGTGGGGGGGGGGTTAATTTGCGAACGTTTATTTTATAAGTAAATTTCTAATTTTTCTAATGGTCCAATGCGTACACGAATATTAGTAGAATTCAGAATAAAATTGAAGTAGTGCCTAAATTTAAATTTTCTAAAATGTTATGCCGTAACTCTTGCTCTCGAGTTTTAACCCTGAAATAGGGTTAGGAGAGCCGGGTGGGTCCCCGCTTTTGGTTGTCCGAGATATGTGGTGTTAGTGCGGGAATTTGGTGGCTGGAGAGATTTCTGGATGGGGCTGTTATAATTTTGGATGGATCAGAGTACGGGAGAGCCAAAAGGGGTTAAGCACCTGGAGGTTATTATATATTATGTACTTTTACAACAAGACGACAACAAATGTCAACTCGAAGCAAGTGTGACAAGTATGAAGCGTTCGTGGGCGAAACGCCTGTGGCAAGTGTCTAACTTGCCCCCCAACCCAAAAATTGCCCAAAACCTAATTGCGCCGTCAACACCATTATTTCACTCACTTTAAGGTAAAGTTTAATTTTCATTTCAAAACGAATTGACGTTCTACTAATCATAGTGTAGTAGTTGATCAGAATATCTTGCTATTGAAACTAACCGGCGATTTCAAAAATTTTTTCTATTTTTTTTTAATTTGTAACGTTCAATTTTTGATCAGTAAGTGATGCTGGGCTCGGCATTGTATAACAAATAATCTTTATCTGGCCCTCCCAATAAACGTCCCAAGCTCCGCGTACAAATCTATTTCTATTTAAAAATCTTTGCAGATAGGCGTATATAAATAACACTGTTCGACGTGATTTAATTATTAAAATTTTGTTACGCAATTTTCCACATCTTAAACGAAAACGAAAAACTAACAAGAAAATAGCGATAAATTTGATATTATTGTATTTATATTTATACAGGTTGGTATTAAAAGATCAGAGATCGGATTGGGCTCATCGTAAGGATGAAAAAGTTTCTATAAATGTCGCGTCGGCGTTGGCGTCGACGTCGGTTCAAAAACGCATCCCACATGAATTACGACACATTTTCACTTATTGTCAGAGAAAATAGAAAACCATAAAAAAATTTAAATAGCCAGTTTCTCGGAGACGACAAATGCTGGTAAGAGGGCTCTTATTGTTAGTAAAACACTGATATTGTAGAGAAAAATTTCCCGATACGATACAAACGTTGAACTAGAATTTCCATTTGCGTGGCTATAAGCAAAACGAACATCAGCGAACTAGACGTTCGAAAAACTATCCATTTAAATTTTATTTTAAAAAATAAAAAGTGATTGACAACAAAATATGATTTAATATTTTTTAATTGTGACATCAGATCGAAACGCAAATCTAAGTAAGTACTTACTTATGATTAAAACTTTAAAAGTGTTTATTCTTCGGAATTAATAATTAAACGAGCTTCGACTCCGAAGGGCCGCATTTTTGGACCAACAGTCTATGGGATTTTTTATCATCCTTACGACGAGCTTAATCGGATCCCTAATACGTTGACCGACTATTTCAAGACCACCCTGTATTTGCATGTTAGTGAACGCGATAAAATACGGCTCTGAACAAAAAAAAAATCGTCGAAACAAATCTCTATTGGGAATCTGAAATAAGTAGACACGTACAGTGAGAACTTCGATCGTAATTTTCAAAATAAAATCGTAAATTAATACCGGTCGAAAAAGGCGAAAACTCGCTTTCTGCCTACTCCTATTACAAACACAGGATTAGTCACATTTTATGAAAGGGTAATTATGAGATTCGGTTTCCAACTACGCTCGGGGAATTAGCAAACAATCGCTCCTATTATGATAAGTATTTAGTCATTTCCAGATAATTAGTCCTATATCCGTACTAACTAAGTAGGACGCACCTAAAGAGCAATTTCCTCCTTTGAAAGAGAACAAACACCACGATCCAATCGTGAAATACATATATACGAACGTCGCGTCGCGTCGCTTAAATTTCGTTTTAATCGCGTAATTAACTGATAAAATTTAATTTTCTCGTGCAGTGAGCAAAGTTACGAGAGAAAGATTTAAAAAGCACATTTAGAACACACCTTGGAAGTGAAACGTTGAGGTAGCATGGCTTGCTTACCTTTGACGATATGAGCGTCAAAGTAGGTGACGATTCCTGAAACAAAACATAATTTTAGCAACTAATTTACTTAATTTAAAAACAAATGCATTATATTACGATACGCGAGTTATTGGGAATTTTGTTTCTGGACGCGTTTGGACGTCATAAAAAGTCCGACGCGGAACATAATAAAAATAGTAAAATTCAAAGAACTACCCAGCTAACAATTTTTAAATTTCGCGGCGATTTCAGTTGGTACTACTCGTATGTAAACGTCAATGTCAGGTTAAATAACAAAGGCAGTGACGTACTGCAGTAAATGATCACCGCTACTGACTGCAAATGTTTTCATGTGATATAGCTCATCCAAATCTATATGATGTTCACGTCATCAATACAAGGTTACTAGATGATGACGTTTCACACAGTGCTGTCACCTCGTACCTCGTATTTTGACAGTTCTAATAAATTGCAGTCTTTCTTTATGTCATCTAATATGTGCGCAAATAAATCTTCTACAGAATATATCACTTTCTAAACTTTAAACCGAATTACAAAAAAACAATCTAGTAACTTTTTTTTGATGACGTGAACATCATATAGGTTTGGATAAGCTATACCAATAGAAATCCGCCGCGAAATTTAAAAATTGTTAGCTGGGTGGTTATAATAGGTGGTTATTGTGTATGTACTCATTTCAGTTTTAATAACAAAAATAGAAATCTACTTTCTAAATATACCTACATATTATGTATTTATTTACACATTATAATATGTACAACGAAAATAAAAAACAAAACGCATCTTTAGACGCGGTTCAGGTTCCGCCGTAAGTTAACCTTGTTCTAATAGTTTCTAATCGACAAAATTGCATTTTAAGTTGTTATTAATATTGCCGTAATAATAAATTAAAATGAATGAAAACCGTTGTGGAATTTTAAACTCGTCAGGCGATCGAAAACGCTAAATCATTTGTCAAGGTGTCAATTAAGTTAAACCTGAGGTTAATTACGTTAAGTTCGTTACGCCAGAATTATTTCAAACATTTGTTGAATTTAGGTTGTTTGCTTTTTTTAAGGTGTTTAAAAAAATTTTTAATTTAAGGCCGTGAAACGACTAATCCGATTTGGTTCGAATTTTACGTCAAGTTATCTAATGGTCTTAATTTTTTATTTTAAATTAACATCGAATAAAGTAAATAATTAAAAACAAAAAACAAACAATAAACGGTGTTAAATTAAATAGCACGTAAAATGATTAAAGAATAGCTCAAATTATATTAAAAATACAATCAACAGATTTTAATCGAAAGCGCTTCGTAATAAACGCTCGGATTGGAGCTCTTACGGCTTAATAATTGAACGGTGGCCTTTGTATTTTTAACATATTCCATTTCCCCGCACTTTAAATAAAGTCAGGTAATTGTCGCCGACCAATACGGAACTTTAATCTTTGCAAAATTGAAATTTGATTTTATTATGCATTGTTTCACCTTAACAACCAATCATAGTCTTCGTTTGTACAAGGTGTTTCAGAATAACTATTCTACTTATCAGATGTGATGGTGGGCATGTAATTAAACACTTTTTTTTTAAATAAAAAATTATCTCCGCCTCTGGACGAAATGGTTTATACATTGTGATTGACAGCACCTATCAAATATATCAAATAACCTACCAAATTTCAAATGATTTAAATAAATCGTTTCTGCGATGATGATAATAATAAAAAAAATTGATTGTTCTTCAAATTTTTAACACCCCGTATCTCGGAATGTGGGCGTCTCCGGACAATTACTTTGTATTTAATTACACGCCCTCCAATCACATCCGAAACACCTCGTATATCTCAATTTTTGAGCTTAAAAAGCGTTAGGCGGTGTTTACATTAGCTGAAATTATGCGTAAACGACTACATCTACGACACGGCCGCGGCTCCACGCTAACGTAAACGCCGCTTCACCAAATAAATTCTAATACCTACAAGTTTCGAATTGTGTTCGTGAAAACAGTTTTCTAACAAAACTTTATTTTAATAAACTCATTCTCGACCTAAATTCTAATTTTCTAATTTTGTAGAACCGAATTTTTCGGAAAGTCCACGCGGTTCGAGAGACGTTTTGTCTGTCGGTAAATCATTAGTAGGTCGTACTGCATTATCAAAGGACGCTACTTTTATTCGCTTGACAGTTTTCAATTCCTCGTCAAAATAAAAAGGATAAAACCGTGTAATCTTCACTTATTATACGGAACTCGCTAGATGCTAGTTTGGTTGCTGTATTATCTGGACTATCTATCTGTATCGAACTTCAACGTTTTAAATGACACAAATAGTTTTTTCGCAATCCAACGACTTTAAAAGGGAAAGAGTTAGAACTTATTAATAATTAATATAGAATAATTTAATCCCAACATTACAGGTGCAGTATACCTACTACAAACAAATTTACATAAAATAGAAAACTCAAATTATTCCATAAGTTTTCATAAATAACTCAGGTGAGCCCGTAAAAATTAATAATTAATAATCGACAATTACGCGTTACAAATTTCAACGTATTTTAAATGTAAACACGTGCCGCACTTTTGTAACAAAATGTATTTCAAGTAGGTCGCGCTTACGTGGTTTCAGACTACTTAAAATTGAATTAATTACAAAACTAACTAACAAAAAGTGTCCGAAACGATTATCGCGAAACAAATAGCGACGGAGCGATGGTAAATAACTCCCAAGAAACCTCGACAAAAAATAATTATGAACTACCAACGAGAACACAAAGAACGAAGCAATTAAATCGACCGAAATAAACGCAAGTTTTAACGGCCCAAAAACAAAACCCTTCGAGCCGTACCGACCTTGGCAACATTTTGAGCATACGAAATCGCGCGCATAAAATTCGCGACGAAAAAAGGAATGGAATTAAAAAGAGCCGGGGCCGCATTGTTGGGCGTCTGGACCATATATAGGTCGACTGGTTATATAAGGCCGGCTTTTTAGTTTTTTTCATCTTTTTCTTGGTTGGTCAAATGTCTGACTGCAAAATGGCAGCTGCTACACGCCAGCACGTGCTTTAAAATATAGGTGAGCAGGTTTAAGACGTCTTCGTGACTGCCCTACAGAAAACTGTTAATTATGTGGTTGCAACCCCTCGTTCTTCAATCGTCCACTCAAAATTCCGATTTGCATATTGAATACTAAATAAAATAATAATCGACGATGTCGTCGCGACCCACTCGACACCGATTTTTCATCGTTATCGATCTACTAAAATTGTATAGGGTTGTTGTGGGTGCCCCTTGAAACGCGAACCACGGAAATGTTTATTAAAATTAAAATCGAACGAATTAACGAGTTCCAACTAACAATAAGTGTTAAGCGTTTTACTCGGCAGAGAGCGTTGATAGTTTAATAAAGGGTCCGTTTCCACCCTTTAGGGAGAAAATTACACGATATAAAACCGTAACCTTTATAGTTTTAACTGTTGGAGGAGCTTAAGGGCCTCACTGGGCGACGAATGAATTATAATTTTACGTCTCATAACGAAACCGGGCGCAGTCTTTTCAGATGTTATCTCGCGCGTTGTTGGTATTACCAGTTCGCTTTCTGCATCGACGACGACTAAATTGTATGTTTTACAACTATGCAAAAAATTAATAGTAATTGTAAAATTAATTATACAATATTAACTTAAACCCGCTCTTAACGTTTATTGACCATAAAAATTTATTCACTTGTAGAAGGCTCGGAGTGCCTCGAGATTCCCATATTATGCATGGAATTGCATAAATAGGTCAAACAGCTGACGCTTTGTGCGCAATAAACATGTAATAAATCGTATCTAAAATAGTGTTTAAAAAATTCTTCGATATACACATTGAATTTAATAATATATAAAACGTTTCGTGACTACGGCTTATTTTTGCACCGGAACGTGTAATTCGGAAAAAAAAGAGAAACAAAAAGATTTCAACTTCAAATGAAGACCTAATTAAATCCGTAAGCTGCTGTAAGGGCGATTTTTCGACTTGGTTTTTTAATGTCAAAGTTCGTTCGTCCAGAAAACAAGTATCAAAGATTTTCAGTTTCCGCATTTAAATTAGGCAATTCGTGAGCGTCTCGATTTTCTTTGAAAAGTACGCGCGAGCACGCGAAACGCCCGGAAAATTCTTATTACGAGCCCGTCCCGAGCAATTCTTTTATTCCAATCAAGGTTTCGACGACTCGACGCGTCAGTTATTAACATGCAGCGCGTCCGCGCGAGTTCCGGGATCATTTGATGGAGCCTAAGCACAATAAAAAAACAACAGTTTAGATAACAGTTTACTTGGTCGTAAGAATCGCACGGGGTGAAATTATTTTCGCCTATACAGGGTGATCCAATATTGCGGTAGAGCACTCGACTTTATCGTTTTAAATAAAACGCCCCAATTTTTTTGCATATTCTACTTAAAAGCATGTAAATTTAAATCAAAAAATATTAAGGTGATGTTCGCACTTCGAGTTTTTCGTTTTTGAAATTTCGTCCAAATGCAACACTGATGGAACGAAATGCAACGTAAATTACGAATACACTGATGTATCGAACGCATTGCTTATTTATTGTCTAACTCATACAGGATAGTCGCAAAAAATTTTTCAACTTTTCGAAATTAAAACGACAATAACTTATTTATTTTAAACGGAATGTCACATTATTTTTTACGTTGAGCTGATGTAGAATTGCATTCTCTTTCAAATGAATATTACATGTTCTATACCTAAACATAACCGTTTCCGAGATATTTGTAGTTTTTGTGTATGCGAGATAAAGGACATCATTTCGAGCATTTAACGAATTAGTTGTAAATAAGTTATTTTTACTCTTGTTTAAGCTTTGTAAGTTGAAGTTGTGTTTAGTAATTTGTTTCATCGATCACTGTCATTTTTCGGTTTTTGGTAAATAACATTTCCCATAAAATACCGGAAAACTAAATATATCTTGGAAACGGTTATGTTTAGATATAGAAAAAAAACCAACTCACCCAACAGTTGAGAAGGGAAATACAAGAAATAAAAAATGAATCGGTGAATACTTATCTTAGGAACCTTTCAAATGATAAAGATGCCGACTATTCTTTATGGAGGGCAACTAAGAAAATCAAACGACCCATAATCCAAATGCCACCATTAAGAACTGAAAATGGATGGGCAAGAAATGACAAGCAAAAAGCAGACACTTTTGCAAAACATCTAAAAAATATATTTCAACCTAATGAACAACAAGTACAAAACGAAATATGCCAAGAAGAAAATAGAACTGAAGAGGAAGAAATACGATGTGTTACCCCACAAGAAGTAACAAAAGAAATCAAAAAAATATATAAATCCAAAAAAATCCCCTGGATTTGACTTGATTACAGGAATGGTTTTAAAGCAACTGCCGAAAAAAGCAATAGTAAAACTAACAAATCTAATAAATGTAGTGTTCAGACTGAAATATGTACCAAGCGTCTGGAAAGTGGCTGAAATAATAATGATCCAAAAGCCTGGAAAACCCCCTAATGAAACGACATCATATAGGCCTATCTCACTCTTGCCAATAATTTCAAAATTATTCGAAAAGCTACTTCTAAAGCGGCTCAAGCCAATAATAGAAAGAAAAGAACTGATTCCCACGCACCAGTTCGGATTCAGAAATCAACATTCCACTATAGATCAAGTCCACAGAATAACTAACATAATCGAAAAAAGCCTGGAAGAGAAAAAAGTATGCTCAGCAATATTCCTAGATGCCGCGCAGGCGTTTGATAAAGTGTGGCACGAAGGATTAAATTATAAACTAGGTAAAATGTTGCCTAAACAATATTACGAACTTCTAAAATCATATATTACTGACAGATTTTTCAGGATTAAACAAGGAGATAAGTATTCTGATCTATGTGAAATTAGAGCAGGGGTACCACAGGGCAGTGTCCTGGGACCAACACTATACCTTCTGTATACCAGCGACGTGCCCACCAGTGAACTAGCAACTACAGCCACTTTTGCAGATGACATCGCGATACTAGCGATGGGGAAAAACACTGAAGAAACAACGGAAGCACTGCAGCAAATCATAAATGAAATAGAAGTATGGACAAAAAAATGGAGAATAAAATTAAATGAAAGTAAATCCGTGTATATTAACTTTATGAACAAGAGAGATGTATACCTACCAGTAATATTAAACAATAGTATACTACCACACGCTAATACAGCAAAATACCTAGGAATGAACCTGAATGTTAAACTACGTTGGAAGGAACACATCAAGAAGAAAAAAGAAGAATTAAATATTAAGTATAGGAAGATGCATTGGCTGATGGGAAGAAAGTCCCAGCTGTCAACTTACAACAAATTATTACTATACAAACAGATACTAAAACCTGTTTGGACGTATGGCTGTCAACTGTGGGGATGTGCCAGTAAAAGTAACATCGATATGATTCAAGTTTTTCAAAATAAAGTGCTAAGGAACATTTTAAATGCGCCCTGGTACGTTAGAAACAGTGATAGGGACCTAGGGATAAAAACTGTATTCGAAGAAATCAAAACCATTGCTCAGAAACATGAAAACAGGTTACATGAACACGTCAATATAGAGGTGCTACAACTCCTCGAGACCGAGCAACTAGAAAGAAGACTCGAGAGGATAAAACCATTTAAGTTAGTGTGAAAGTGTCGAAAATGTCAGTGCAATAGCAGAGTAAAAGTGTGAATATGTGAAATTAATGTGTGCACCAGATTACTAGAACTGAGAGGACAATCGTTGGGTAAAATCTCATAGCATAGTTAAGTAGATAATTTAACTTAAAATAAAATTGCTGGTTAGTCTTATGACTAGTTGTAATATAAAAAAAAAGATATAGAAAATTCACTTCTATCAAAGGATCCCAAAGCTCGTGACAGTTTATGTGACAGATATGTTTCAGTTTTACAATCATAATACGATCTTCGATCGCACGATTGCGCGTATTATTGGATTTCTTTGAAGAAGATCTGGCACTTAATCGGTAGATACTCAAGATCGTCAGTCAGACTCTTGAGAACCAATAGGTACTATAGCACCTGTCGTCCGAACAATCGAAAATATCATTTCACTTTTCTACTAGAAAATGTTATACGTTTAAAAGCTCGTTCATAAACAAACGAACGAACGGTCATCTGAATAGAACTATGAACGTTTATTTTACGAGGTGAAGGCAATCGATGACGATACTTATGTGTAGTGAAGGTAATTGCGAAACGACACGTTGGCTCCTGTGATTTCGTCTGAATGTGAACGGTATTTCATTATCAATGTCTGTAGAAATGCAAGGGAGACATTATGAGAAATACATGGGCTATCAGAAATGGTACCGAAAAGAGAAATTTAATAAATCAATTTTCCCTTTCCATCTCGTATCTAATAACAAGCTAGTGTACGTAAAGCACGTTAACTTATCCTGCGTGTGCAGGTGCTTTTTTTGAATAAAAAAAAAAACAGGTTACTACTCCGTGTGACATCGGTTAATTTTCTATTCCTCAACGAAATTTATTAAAACAAAAATAAAGTATCAAACTTATACGTTTATAAATTTAATTTTAAATCTAATTATAACTTCACTCACTGGGTGGTCATTAGCTAATACATAACTACAGCATAACTAACGTACTATCTAAATTTTAATCAAATACAACGGATCCAGTAGAATCCTGAAATTGAAGAATTAACGAAATAATAAAGGAAGTACCTATGCATTTCTACTTGAATACCAAAAACAGGTCCAATGACCTAATTTAAACAAATCACGATTCCAAACTACCGATTCGTTATCGAATTTAGCTATTCTAAAAAATCTCGGCCGTAAAACCGCATTCTTGGCGCGTTTTCGAAGATTTTTCCATCGAAGTGTATTAAAGTCCGACCGGTACCGGAGGGGCCAACTTACAATTTTGCAATTTGCAGGTTCGCCGTGCAAAAAAACAACAACACAATATCAATCTCTAAATGCGCCCACGCACCGTGCGCGCTTACATTAATACGCGAGTATTATAATAAATAAAAAAAACGTTAAAACTCTAAGTTTTGGACACCTACGAGTGCAAGATATTTTGAAGCGTAATTTATTTTTCGTTATTGTTTGAATATAAATTCGAGACGGTTTTTTTTTTGGGCAGTCTACAGTCCTGGTAGTTCTGGCTAACGATCTTTAATGTCTAATAAATCATCATAATGTGGATTCGTCATTATACCAAATCGGTGGCAAACAAAATTTACTTACTTACGTCGTACCTACTGCCGACCGCGAAAGGCGTATTTTTTTTCTTGAAGCGCAACCATCTGACGATCATTTAAAGTTAAACACTTGCACCGCCAGATTCTTATCTAACACCTACTTTTCAAAACTGCCAGACAATTTCCGCGATTTAAAATTAAAAACGGCGATAAATATTCTTATAATGGAAATTCGTATACAATTGCTCGACTCGTTTCAACGGATTAACGCGGGGGGGGGGGGGTCGTGCGCTTTTCTTACTGCATTAGATATTAAAATTCGTTTTATAGACGTCTCGACGGTGTCGCGGCAAAATTAAAAAGAATAATATAAAAAAGAATGCTCGCAACAATTTGAGAAATTAACTCGTCCGCGGATTCTTCTTGCAAACAATAAACCGGAAAATCGACCGCAACTTGCGGACTTGTGTCGTCACAAACATCGGGATGCGGCTCGAAGAGGTTACACGCCAACCAGGCGAACACATCGAATAGATACGTCCCTAATAGTGGCTAATCAAAGTTGTGGAAAATTTTATAAGTCACTTGCAGCGCCCCAGAATCGAACAAACGTTAACAAATTCTTAAATTCAACGACGAATATCCGCAAACTTCACTACAATCCACGACAGAGATGTCGCGTCCGTATCTCATATCAAATAACTGTGCAAAACTTGAAAAGGCGCCCATATTTATTCATGAATATGGGAGAAAATAGTCACTTAGCTCTTTATAACAACGGCAGATCTATATTTTTTGCTTTCCACGCCATATGCAACTTCGCGAAATGCTTTTTCGTCGCTCTGAAATATTGAAAGTGCCCCGCATCCAGAAAATAAAATGAGAGATATATAAAACGAAATCTTCTTATTGTCCTGTGGGTCGCCAACAAGTATCGCGACAGAGACCAACGATTCTATAAACAGGTTAATCAGTTTTTCTCATAAAGGTTAAACAGATTCGAACGTGACTAATCAAATAACTTTAACTAGAATTAGGTAACCGTTTTTTTTTTATTTGTTCAACTTACGAACAAATTCGACTTGCGAACGCGCTCTCGGAACGGAACTCGTTCGTATCTAGAAGACTCGTTGTATTGCAAAAACAATTGACATTATCCGGTTATGAAACGTATAGAAATTACTAGCACTTAAAAGAAACGAAAGAACATAACGGTAGACATATGTTCAATTGTTAAACCTTTTATGCGCTTTAGCCCTGAAGATGGTGTCCGAGCAAGCCACCGAAATATTGGTGGTTACTAGATTGTTTATTTAGGTAAGATGATTTAGATTTATTTAGATTAGATGGTATAAAGAAAGATTACAGTTTATTAGAACTGTCAAAATACAAGTACGAGGTGACAGCACTGTATGAAACGTCATCATCTAGTAACCTTTCATTGATGACGTGGATTGCATACAGGTTTGGATAAGCTATGCCTACTTACCTACGAATATTATACATGGCGTTTCATTAAGAACGGACCAGCCGATGCAGGGCGATACAGAACCTGAATACCCATCGATTTGATCCCCCATGTACGTTAGACGAAACTTGTTAGTTTAGAAGTTATTTAAGTTTTATTGTATTTGTAACTAAACTCCGGTTTTGCCCGCAAATTTCGTCATTCTGGCTAAATTATTAGTACTAATGCCGTGATTTTTTTATGCACGTAGCCGAATAATGGGCCGATAATCACAGTTATTTTACTTAATTTAACGTCCAACGTAAGAAAATTTTTAAAATATGCGATAAAACGTAAATGCTCTCTTTAACAACTCTAACCGATTCTACTATATTGTAGACCATTACAGTTGAAGTTGCTTATAACGAACCATTCCTAAAATCCAAATGTAACCCATAAGATCCCTCATAAATCCTTTCTTCGTTATAACCGGATTTTACTGTAGAAGACCGGGGCACAGTGGTCATATTTGGAAACAATTTGTTCTATTTTGAAACAAACAACATATAATAAGATGACATATGTTGCTCAATACTTAATAGACATTTGTCTACTAAATGGCCTTACTAGTTTTACAAAAAAAACATATTTATTCATTGTTTACAGATATTTAAAAAATATATGCATAAGTGACCACTGTGCCCCATATACGGGGTACACTGGTCACGATAAAGGGGTACAGTGGTCACTATTTTTTATAAAAGAGCAGTTTGATTACATAAACTAAACTTAAACAGCAAACTTGAAATTAAAATATAAAGTCTAAATTAATTAATAATACCTACTTAATATAGTTATATATGTACTTATACCAATAAAAATGAACTTAAAACTTAACATACATTATAAGATTCAAAATCATAAGAAAATTTCAATGAACTATTTATTCTTGCGGTTCCTCCAGTATTTAGTTGGGTCAAGCAAAATTAACTCGACATCTTTTTTGTCAACACTAGCAATATCTTCCACAGGTGGAAAAACAAACTTATCCATGTGTTTTCTTAAAAATGAAACTACAAGTTCATCTTGAAGTATTTCTTTTACTTGACCAATGTAAAATCTTAATTTTTTTGTCGTAAAACGCACTAATACAAAACCGTCAATCTTGATTTCTTCACAAGTACCTACTTCGTAATTTTCAAACGACATATCGCTGTCTGTTGAATTTGAAAGTTTCAAAATTGACTCACAGACAAAATTGACCGTTGACTAATTGACCGTTCAAATAAAAACATGTAAAATACACATACATTTCATAAGAATAATTTATATCCTACTGTAATATTGCATATAAAATCATGTTTACTGATGGAGGCCACAATAAAAATATTGGGGCACAGTGGTCAGCCCTTTTGAAGCATAAAAGCTGTGACCATAGAACCCCGTAAACCTTGTGACCACTGTGCCAGTTATCTAACCTTAAAAATTTATTGTAAAAATTAATTAAATATAATAAGAATTTTCTAACTTGTTTAATAATTCATATAAAAACATTGGATTTGCATATTTAGATCAAAATATTAGTTGAAATAAAAAATTGTAACTTACCAATATTTTACAACATGTGCACTCTAATAACAAACAAGAATTAAACCAAAAAATTTAAAGTTTTCAGTTTTCAAACTTTACAAATCTGTTGGTAATAAGTTTGTTCGTTTACTCACAGATGGAGAAACCTATTTATAAAGTTGTTTAAAAGTTATTGGAAAGTGACCACTGCACCCCTATGAGCAATGTGCCCCGGTCTCCCCTATTGATGGCAGAACAGAAGTTTAAAACCGGAGTTTAGCTAAAAATACATAACATCTTAAATTATTTCTAAATTAACAAATTTCGCGTAACACATATAAATAGGGGTTAAATCGATGCGTAATCGAGGTCCTCCATCGTCCTGAGCCGGCTGGTCTGCCCTCAACGAAACACCCTGTATACTATAGGCATGTACGAACTACAGTAGTTCAATTTGAGTATGAAATAGAAATTAATTTGGATAAATAATGAATTTGTGTCTTAAACGACGTGTATTTACAAAATTGATTGAATTAATTAATTTCTTTGTCTTTTTTTCTTACTAACGGCGAGCTAAAATCGCGAGCAAATTCTCGTTTTCGGACAACGACTAATGTCCAGTCCTAAAAATTAAATTATTTCTATCTATTGCAATTCGGTTTTCAATTTATAAAATAGTTTGTAAATAAATTTAATTCAACAATAAGTCCAAAATTAAAATAGATTCTAGGTATACGTAGCGTGGTCATTGTGATATTTTTTTTGTGGAACCAATAAAAGTACCTATTCGAAATTTTATTGCGAGCCCATTATTGTCATTATTTATATTTATATGACTGTACACCCTTGTCTAACGAACCTGACCACTAAACCAGACGACTTTTTATCGCCCTTGCTGTGCTCGGTACAGGTAAACAACACAGGTATTGCATCCCTCTCCGCATAACTCTCATCGAACTAATACAGCGCGCTAACGCCAAGTTTAATCCGGCAGTACGTAAAAAAAATGTAAAAATATTTCCTATATTTAAATAATAGGTACGGGGCGTTGCGTAAGCGAGATGAACAAACATAATTTAATTCGATTTCATAAACACACTTAAATTTATTATTAATTTTCCTGGTGTAGGCCGCCGTTATGTTAATAAGCTACATAAAAACCATAACAATTCGCGCAGAAGTGTTATGAAGTGAAAGTGCTACCGAAAGCGGAAAAAATATTCTATTGAGCATTTGTACGTTCCATTTAGTATATGTATAAACGTTACAGTTAGGACAGATTAGCGTCGAGAGGCGCGTTTTAGAATTAATCGACAATTTACAAAAATATTAATCTGACATTTAAATTTCGTAATGAATATTATCGTTTCCGCGACAACTATTTAAAATTGTCGACTTCAAATCTCACGGTTATTAAAAAGCGCGACCGACAGACAACTCGACGTGGTCGCGCTGTAAAGTACATCCACATTATGATGGCAGGTCCCGAACAAAAGGCATTTCCCTCGACCCATATCAGAGATATGCCACTTGGAAATTGCGTTAAAAGTCATCCAGCCAGGTATTCTGTACCGACGGATATAATTACACGGCCGCCATTCTCAGAACATTGCTTAAATAATATTAATCCCGAACCGCAAGGAATCTCGAATGTATAAATCATTATTTTATTTCAAATAGGTATAGAGGCAAACTTGTTCGGCACATAGCGTACAATGTTCTCTTCGTAATCCACACAAAAAACCGAGGCCCGCGGTAATCGTGCATAAAAACGTTCTAAAAGGTGACTAACATTAATTGTTCCCCGCATAACGAGATAGGCACGTAACGATCTACACAGTGACCCAAAAAACTAAATACACGACGCCATCGCTTTGGGATAGACGAATTCGTAAACGGTTGTCGATTACGAATTAAACAATAAAATGATTAATTATTATTGATAAATTTACCGTTTCCTTTTGTATTAAAAGATTTTAAAGCGCGAGACGAGTATGTAAATGTTTTAAATTAACTCGGGGAAAAAGATAACAAATCGAGGTTGATTAAATTAATAGGTGTCGCATTTTTAAAAATACATTATCTACGTGTAACGTAAAGTTCAAAGACAAACATAATCAGAGCCGGCCGACTACAAGTGCGAGTATAATTAGGAGATTTTAATTATTAAAATTCACCACACTATAGCTAATCGTTTTTTAAATTCTCGATTTCGATTATTAAAAACTTGGGAAAACTAAAGATTTAATTATTTATTATTTATTGCGGCATGGCCAGTTTCGAATTAACTGCGCGCCGGGGGTTGCAATTCGAACAATATTTTTTTTATTAACTTTGGTATATTTTTCGTTTTAATTTAATTAAATTTTTGATTACCGATATAAGCGGATCTGTAAGGTTTATTGCATAATTATCGTTGAAAAATTAGATGTAAGCGTCTGTTCTTCCTAGCAAAGACTGGAAATGTTTCAAATTACTTAAGATACTTTTTTATAGATAATACAGTAGAACCTCGATAATTCGAATTAATTCGGAATAATAAATTCGTTCGTATTAGCGAACATGTAAGTCTAACTAAACGACGTAATTGAAAACGTGTTAGAATACAATCAGATATGATAATACGGATGTACTAATTACGAAACAAACTGGACGTTAACGTAATACAAACAATTTTTTTATTTTTATAAACGAAAGATAAGTGTAGCCGTGTCGCCTGCGAGTTCGAGCGTTTGCTCGCTAAAATATTTTTACTTTAAAAGAAAAAGGATTTAACTTAAGATTACCGAACGTTCGAATTATCCAAGTTCGCACCGTTGAAATTCTACCTTATCACTGTGTTACAGATGAGTAAAGATCCAACTTAACAAACTCTCTTTCTTAAAATTAGGTGCGAAAAAATTTTTTTTAGTTAAACAAATTCTCTATTTCCTTCGAAGTTGTATAAAATAATCTAATTGTTCGTTAACGATTTTAACAATAACGTGCGTCGTGCGATTTCCTTTTGCAACTGACAAGTTCATTGTTGAACTATTCACTATTATTTATTAAGATTTGAAACTATATTTAAAAATCAGAGTCCTCGAGAAAATGAGGATTGTAGGAATAAATTTTTCGACGCGGCCCCGTATATATTCGCCCGGATAATATTTAACAAACGCGTTCATTCTCCTCGCTTTCGACGCGAGAGAGAAAACGAAATTTACTGTTTACACAGCCCCCATAACGTAATTTAATAGCAATACAATGATTTACAGCAGACGACATCTGGGACACAAAGAAAGCATTAAAATTCCAATTTAATCTCGCGTGAAGTTCACTCACAGTGGGAATTCGAAATTTTTCAAAATTTTATTAGGAAACCAAGAAAGGCCGAGGTAGCGAGTTTAAATTTCACCAATAAATAATCGGGATATGTCTTTATTTACTCTCAGAATTCGAAACATCGTAAATTCCACATATACAACCTATACCCGTTTTATCTGAGATATACAATTTCCAAAACCGAAATAAACGAAAGCCCTTTACCCATAACTTATGGGTTAGTAAAAAATTTACAACTTTCTGGCCATATTGGTGAAGTTAATAAGGTTTATTGTCGCTCGTTTATGTAACTTTGTTGATCAATTATCATCTAAGACCACCGGGTTTGCAGGGTTTAATACCTGCTACGTGCATCCCAAATAGCTTTTTAGTCACAATGCCGGGGACTCAAGGACAATTTAAACGTTAGAAGGCGAAAAGTATGGCCGGATAAGATGGAAAACGTTCACGAATAAATACCGTAAATCTGGCGCAAACGAAACAAAAAGTCTCAAGGGCAAATTTAGGTATACCTTATATTTTTTGTGCGTGCGGTACGTACACTTAATTTTGAAACAGCAGGTGTTATAAAGATTTTCGGAATTTGCGCTCGGGCTTGAAATTTTATTTGCCGACGAGACATTTATTATCTTTAAATCTTTTGTAATTTTTAGTGCGCAACTTTTTGTCTAGGCCACGAAAAGAAATATCTAAAATATTAAAATCCGGGGCCGTTTCATCTCGAAATAATTCTTTCGCTATTGAAACGACATCGAAAAGCAAAAACCCATTCAATTATAATTTAGTTAATTAAAAAAAATAAGACAAATTTAAAATTAAATTGAAGAAGAGCGAATTTTAGCTCGCCAGTTAATTAAATTACTCTCGAACATTTAATTTTAAAAGACTCGCATACGAATCCCGTCTAATTAGTTCACGTATTATTATTATTTTTGCGCTAATCAGTAAGCGAAACAATAAATAATTATAATTGCAACATTTTTTCGAAGTAATGGACGCACAAAACGCGGCGGGAGTCGGCGTATTTCTAGAAATAACATTTAAAAAAAAAAAATTATTCCCACTAAATTAATGTTGTAAATATCTCGACCACACTACGAGCAATTAGACTAAAGAGTAATTAAAATCCAATTATATACCGACATGCGAACAATTTTGTTTAAAAAAAAATTACCACTACTTAGTAAAATTTATAAATGATGTTTACATAATAAATTACAGGAACACTAATTAAAAACTAATAAAACGATTTGAAATTTATACTTGACGCTTTTGAATATCCGAAAACGGTAAAGTCGTATTTTTAATATTTAATTAATACAATAAGTTGTTTTCTTAGCGTTAATTGTGCTCTCAACGAACGACGACGTCGACTATTGAACGCCCTCAGTTTAATCCTCGAAATTCTGTACTTAATAATCAGTTTCTTGTATATTGATTACTCAGTTCCCTATTATATAAAGGTATAATATGAATAATAATGCGAAAGCAGTTACTACACATTGCATAAATCCAATTTGTATTCGAACTTTGAGCATAATAGCGTCAGATATTGCATTGTGTTTGATTATTCGGCATGACTACTGATATACTAAATGAGTTTAACCAACTCCATTGAGAAGGTGAACTGAGAATGTTACTATTATGCCACATACATATCACAAAGACAATGTGTGTAGCGTTTCGCAGATGAAATCTTTGCCCAATTATTAAATTATTTACCTCCGAAAATGAAACTTACATTAACTATATAGGGTACGTGGGGCTCTATTTGCGAATAATGAACATGGCGAACGAGATCTTATTAGTCCCTTAATTTAAATTAATACGCATTAAGAGCGTAAATAATTTTCGCTCGGACGACCGCGCGCCGGTTCATCACGATAAATATATAACATAACCGAACTTTGGATGGACAAGCGCAAAAAGCGATTTTTGAAACGTCGAAGATACAAACGTATTCCCGATTTTCTTTTTCCTCTATTTCCGTTATCCGATTGAAATATTTCAACTGCAACTTGTACAAAGATACGAAAGAGATAGGGATGGATTTGAGAAATGTAAATACTGACTTGTAGAAAACAAAGCGCGCCCTCGTCGGGAACAATTGCCAAATTAACGAGTACCTACAAATCCTTGAAGTTTGGACGAGTACCTACAAGTGTCGTTGAAAAGTCAAACTTTCAACGTGCATCGGGATGAAACGAGAAAAACAAATGTAATTAGGTCTCGAGATGAGTGAGTTTTCGATTGACCAACAAAGCAAAATGAAATACTTTTGAAATGAAAAACTGATGCACGTTCCGATGCACGTCATCGATAAAAAGTTACTAGATGATGACGTTTCACGCAGGGGATATCTATGGGGATAATGTGTTACTTTCCAAACTTCATCATCATCATCAGCAGCGTTCAATATTCCATTTTTGGACGTACGCCTCCCCAACCACAACCTTTTGCCAATCTGCTCTAGACAGACGCACTTCCAAACTTTGAACTGAATCGCTAATATGCAATCTAGTCATCATTTTATTGACGACGTGTATTGGAACATATTTTGGACACCGTATGGATAGGTATTTCAAAACAGTGAACGAAAGCTTCGTGCTATTTCAGTTTCGCTCTCGCGACTATTTCCTAGATGAAAATAACTAGAGAAATGATAACGTTTCGCAACTGTAGCCGAGCAAAAGGGCAAAAAATCGGAGAACGAGCTTTGCTAGGCTACACCAAAAAAGTGCGTTATATGTAGATTTCTTTGAAAGAAACCATATCAACACTGATGAATAATTAATAATACTATCAAATATAAAATACCTGCACACAAATTTCGAGAACTTTTTAATCGAACCACGTATCGCCACGAAACTTTACCATTAGATAGCGGCGCGTTATCTGGTGTTACATAAATAACGAAAAGTGACGGTTTAATTTAGATGGCAAAGGTTAAACATAATTTCACAAAAACCTTTGTAATATCTTTTATATCCCCCCAATATCTTTTTTTTGTAAAATATTGTTCGAAGGTTATTTTTCCACAAGAAAGATGAGCTAAAATTGTGTACACAAGTTCCTAGAAAAGTGGTTCGTGTTCGAATTATACTATTTCAATAAACAACTGCAGCAATCGGTACATAATTCTAAAGTTTCATTCTATATTCGTACAATGTTTGGATATTCCTCAATAAACAAAACTGCAACTCACAATCGGCCGTGGTGAATGATGGATCAAAAATGATTACACCTCTAATACATCAAGTAAGTATTTGAAATAAACAAGCTCGTTTACGTTGGTGAATCGTTCAAAGTTACTTTTCCATTACATTAAAGACATATGACAAATATGAAATAAATTTCTTAATTTTAATGCCACCGTTGCTACTACGGAGGATTCGTTGTAATAAGGTTCCTTGGGAACTTCACTTGTAGCAAGGCGGCCAGGGACGTGACTCTATGTCGCTGAAACAAGGCTTGGACAATCACATCGAAGGGCAGATGGACATACAAACTGATCCCAGATGTTATATCGTGGACAAGTCGGAAACATGGGGATGTGAGACTCTGGTACTCGCGAGCCATGGAAACTTCAGTAGCTACCTGACAGCTATAAGAAGTGTGGCGACGGACACCTGCGGCTCCTGTGCAAAATGCAATTTTTGAATGTGACGCCCGGAGAGAGGGGAGTAGAGTATTAGAAGACCAAGTAGGGCAGCCCCTGATGGTAGTAAACGCAATAATGGTAATGTTGGAAAGCGCAGAGAGTTAGATGGCGATAACGAAACACTGAGGGGAAATCCTGGATTACCTGCACATGCGGGGCAGAGGAAGAATAAGGGGACCGAACAATCATCGAGAAACCCCATCCGAGTAATGGGTAGTACAACATGCAGCTCTGAGGAAGGGTTTTAGTTGGTAGGCGGATCGGTAGTATCCCCCCCTCCCGATCTGAACCCGTCACTTCCCCAGGTGGCCACGGGAACGTCTTTAGAAGATCCCCCCCCCCAAAATATATTAACAAGGTTGGGGAATAAGAAATTGTTCCTTAACGGAAGGTGTTCGTTGTTGAGAGGTGTCCATTAATAGAGGTTTCACTGTATATGATAATAATACAAAAACCCATTATACATTTCGAACGCATCCTCGCGCACTAGTGAAGGTTTTCCATTCAAATTATATAACCAAATTAGTAACCCAAAATCGATGCAACACTAGGCAAATGCAATGCATATTACAAAAATATTAACCTAAAGAATGAAAGATAGAAAATATTGAAATCAAAAGCATTAAAACAGTTCGAGAAATTTAAGGTGTACTGAAAAATTAATTTTACGTAGCATCTTCTATTTAACGCCATTAACGTTTTATTAAATAATATAAATTTTCGCTCTTTAGATCTGAACGAATTAAAATTGATCTATTAACTCAAATCAAACGCTGGCCGGTTAATCGACGAATTATTATCAACGAAATTTGACAATCAAGGTTAAAATCGTACATACACACCGACAGCTCAATTATTTAACGATCTGTCAAATTTCCTGTCTGATAATAACTTCGGAACGGCGCAACATTTAATATTGCAAACGTTCCAGCTTTAAAATGATGGCAGTTCGCCGATACTACAGTTCGATTATCTCCAGTTGAACACTTGCCGGACGTATTCTGCAATTTTTTTTTAATTAGCCACGCATTAACGTCGACGTGCGTACGTATTTGAACGGGGCCAAAATTCAGAAGGTTCAAAGTCGAAATGTGCAACGCCATTAAATTTGCGTTTTTTTTTTAAACTTTTCGTAGCATCGCCGCTCGCCGGAAATGTGATTGATATGTGGCCCTAAAGCGACAGCTATATAATGTAATCGATCCGTTCGCGAGCTTTATAGGAGAACATCGTTCTGATTTAAATGCGATACGAATTTTCATTTTAATTACGGATCACTTTTCCTTTTTTTTTTATTTGCGAATTCCTTATTGGGCCAATAAACGATATGTAAGCCAATTTTTTGTTATTCGTTCGGACGACACAGTTTAATTTAATTGTTGGGAAAACCGTGAGAACTGAAAATTGTTTTCGGCGTCATAATTAAGCACCTACTGGTCCACAACGAATTTTTCTCGTAAACGTAAAACATTAAGGACTTTCGCTTTACTTTCACATAATATATGCAACTGAACTTTATCGAGATCATTGGTGTCCGATAAATATTAAAATTTTAAGTTTCCTATAGGTACATATTCCAATTACGGTGTTTGACTGTTATGTTCCATAATTTAATAGGATTTTGTTTTTATTGGCCCACTTATTAATGTATATTACCTAACGTTGGTGAGCGAATTAAGTTTTAGAATTTTGATATTCCGAATTTAGCTCCTGCTGGTCCTCAAACAGTGTTCGAGCATTCATATACAGGACGTTTTAAAGGCAAATGTCTAAAATCGATAAGAAAAAAAAGGTCTTATTTGAAAAGATACAAAAAAAGATTATTTCAAATAAGTTGTTTAGATAGGCTAAAATTCAAATTTTTCAGAATAATCGAATTACCGAATCTCAGGGAGCTCGTTGAGGTACTTTCAAAAATCAAAAAGGGTACTATTTCCAAAGCACGTTCGCACAAACGCTCGTGTACCCCCTCCCCTCTCCCTTAGTTATTTTGTATGTAGATTTACCAAGTGAAAGAAAATCACAATCGGCGACATGTTAATCGCGATCTTCCCGTGTTAGTTATCTTGTTGCTCAAGTTGTTTTTTCAATGATCGTCTCGACAAACATCACAATAAATTATCGCAGAACCTACTTGATTTTACATGCGCGAGACATAACGGAATTTTTCTTCTATTACAGAACTATTTTCTTCATAGTACCATTAAAACTGTAAAAAAAAAGTTCAAAACAACCGACTAATTTAAATCATTAATAAAAAAGATACTTTCTTTGTAAAAATATAAGATATGGAGAATCTCAAATATTCCAAAAACTAATGGTACCTATTACAAAAAAATTTTGTTCTTACAAAATTATTTGCTACGTTTCAATGTTCCAGCTGTCGCTAAAATACTTTATATACGCTTTAGCGCCATCTTTCTGCAGCCAGTTAAAAAAAATCGCGAATCGCCAAAAATTAAAGCTGCCCCTTGTACCTTAGTGATCACCTGTTGCCGCATTTCAATATCATTGTTAAGCCCGTGTCACACCATCATTCGGTTTGTTAAACTAGACTAATCAAACTCGGTCGATGACGTAACGTGACGTCATCAAAATAGTTTGGTCGAATTTTCTATTTTTTTTTTTGAGGCACCTCTACACTCATCAGTCAAAATTCTCATTCTCGTTCATTATTAGCTAGGGTTACACGTGTTGTTGCCGTTACGTTTTGTGTTCTGTGAAGATCTCCGAAGAACATCTTGAGCCCGAGAATAAGTTCGGGAACTAATTAAACTATATCGAGGACAATAAACATTACATACCAACAATTCGCCTTAACCACGCTCGAATCCAAAATCAATATAAGAAAATACAAAGCCACGGCGGACTTTTCGAATTAACCAACGAAAATGCGCGTACCCTGCGAAACCCCGAAAACAGTTTGACGAATCGAATTTGATGGTGGATCATCAAATTTTGACGTCATCGACCGAGTTCGACAAAACGACCGATAGTGCGACACACGTGAGTAGTTTTATGTGAATCGCCCTGTATATAAAATTATCAATTTATATTTTACAGCAATTCAATATTTAGGCAATCAAAATGTTAAATAAATATAGACGATCGTGATACGAAACAAAAGAAAAATGACACAACAAAAGAACATCTCCGTACTTTGTTCAAATAAAACATTCTTGGCGAAAAAGGCAACTTATAAAATTTAAAATACCTATAGCGTTACCGTTACCATTAGACGATCACAATGCTTTTTAAACGTCACATAACTTTTGTGAAGCTCGGATATATGTCGTTCTTAGTATTTAAAAACCGATTGAACTGTAAGAAAAGATCTTCGAAAAGCGTTCTCAATACATAATAAAAGTAATGACAATGGCAGCCAATTATTTCCCGAAAACTGTTAGTTTAAGTCTTCCTCCTAACATTACTTATTACATGTTCGACAATTTAACATTAACAAAAGTGTCATAATTCAAGTCGTTCTTTCATTCTCGGATAAGATAAACAGTACTGTAAATGGGAGACAACGGGTTAAGTGGCATTACTGTCACGAACAGTTATTCGAGAGCTTAAATTTTACTAAATAACCAACTCTATTTACCTGCGTTTTTATTATCCTGGACACAGTTAATCTGTTTCCGAAATTTAGGTTAGCTAATATTTTACGGTTCACGTGTTACAGATATTTGCCATAATTGACTTCCCGTACAAGACGAAATAATGGCGTTTAGGCTCATTATGTTTATTTTAAACGCGACTGCAGCTGCAGCAATATTTTCCTTTGATTGTTTCGGTAAATTTTATGATAGGCTTCTTAAAGTTTATGATCCTTAAAGGCGCGCTATACGAACCGTTTGTCCGTGCGTATTTTTGCTTTTACGAAATTGAACGCCAAATAAATTATTATTATTATTATTAGAAAGTGGCTCCACTTTATTATTACCTACGTATTAACAAATTTACTTTCGATTTTGTCAAAGCACGGTGTTAAATAAAATGTAAGTGTGCATATATCTAATCTCTAACGCGAGTAAAAGTTTCAACGTGACGGATTATAAATGCTTTGTTTGTAAAAACGAACATAAGAAATAATTATTATTTCTATTCTAGAGCTTTAATTACACGTCTCGTTTCGGATTCGGCGTTGCTTGCCTTTAGGGCGGCCACACGAAGCCACGATTTAGTAGGTTTTTCTTCGGAACAGAGTCCCTAAATGTACATCCATTTTTTAACTGTCTCGAAATTTCTCTCGCGTCATTTTTCTTGCGGAAACGAGTCTACCGACTAAATTGCATCGGCGGTTTTGTTTATGTGGACGTTATTGTTGTAATCGAGAAGATCTCATTGTTCGAGATAACGAACTGTCGCGTCGGCGGTCGCTATTTTTAAATGTGACCGAAACGTAAATAAGTAAATAAATAATACCTAATAGAAAATTACATATTTAGTAGATATTATAGCGACTAAAGTCGGGGTGAAAATAAAACGCAACCCCAACATAACCGAAACCGTTTGCATTGGGGCGAAAGATGGAGATATAATGTTATTCAAACATTAGCGTGGGAGAGCGATAAACAATTTTAAGTTATTCCAGCCGAAATACGTACAATAGGATTATTCACACACAAATACCTGCCTCAGTCAACAATAGAAAAATTTGGATTTATTTTTTAAACCGCCTGTTTTCTTTCCACTGCACATTTTACCTGATGCATCGCTCGCATATGAATTATTGTTAAAAGTCATGCTTAGTTCACGAACGCCGGGATTTAGGGGTCGGTTTTAAGAAATTTAAACTATCGCCGACCGCTTTATTTTATTAGATTAAAGTATTAAGGGAATTATAACCTATATGTAAAATAATATGAAAAGGTCGCGACCGTCAGTAGGTAAACAGCACGAAATTTCAATAAAATTTGAAAATACACCTGGCTCTCGAAATTGAAATTTTAACGTTGCAGTGTATCAAAATTGAAATCACAACGACGATAATGACGTTTTTCCTGTTCTTCGAGAGAACCCGAAGTCCACCCTAGCACAGGCAGGTATACATCGAGGGATCCTATCGATGTTGTCTTACAAACTGTCTCCACACAAATCATTTTAGCTGCCGTATAGCTGCTAGTTGGCTATTAACGGTAATTTAAGGAGCGCCCGAAACTAACCTTAAATCCTATAGTTCGCCGTGTGTATAAAATTAAAAATACGTTAACCCTCCCCCCGCTGGCAAGCGTATATTTCGCATCCTCCGTGGGCAATCTGGGTCGTTTATGTCAACGACTAGTTTTTTGCCGCTCTTGATTTTCGAAAATCTGAAGAATGCTTAAGTAGACGACGATTAAATAAAAATTCAGAGGAAAATTCGAGAGAAATGATGTTTAAGACGTTAAGGCGAATTTTCAAAAGTAAAAAAAACAAACGCTAAAATATGGGACTTAGTGGCGCTCGAGCTTAATTAGCTCTTCAGTTTAAAAGCAAAAAGTTTTGGGATAAAACAACTATTGAACTTTAAAAGTGTAAGTATGTTGTTTATGTTGATTTTGTACGGCGTTCTTGATAAAACCGTTACTCGATTTAAAAATTGCAACTTTACTCGTAGACAAACAAATACCTAAACTTAATTGCGCTAACGACGAGATAAAGTTTGTTATTAAACAATAAACTTTAAGTTACACTTTAGCAGGATAATATCGTTACGGTGCCGGCGCGAAGACCCTTCTAACGTCCACACACACGCCCTCATAAATAATGGCGAACGCTGCAGGAAATTGATCGAAGCAAGGATGCGCCGTTCAACCGCGGGGCATTAATTTTCTCTAATTTCGCAATCCTTACAAATATCCATTTTTCAAATTACGTGATAAATTGCGTAGGTAGGGTAAGTACTACGAGTAAAAGCTCTACCCTGGACCGGACTCGATAAATCAACTTGTGACAGTCCAAAAAAAAATGAACAATGTCAGAATATACCATTACACGAATTAACAAAAGTAACTGCCCAAAAACGAATAATTCAAGTTTGACACGTACATAGGGTAGGTGTAAGATCCATTGTAAAAATTTTAGTCGTAGAACCGCACGCGATAATTAATTTAAAAAAAAAAATGAAACGTCGACGTTTTTAAATTTTAAAAACAAACGCGTTTTAAGTTCACAGGGAAAGTTTCGCAGTAGATAAGGCACGCCCCGATTTTTTGCCCGATCCGAGAGGACGAAACCTACCTACCCTTAAAGTCAAGGACGCCCTAAAAGGAATTCGTGTTCCAGTAAATAGTTTTTTGTCGGCCATTTCTTATTTATTTGCCGGCGCACATGTGTTACGTGTACTTCTCGGAAATTTATTTTTGAAAAAGAACTTCCGGCGGTCACTCTTCATTTCTACAGATACCTAAATATAATTCGAAACGCGCGCTTTAAGGATCTTTTTAACATTTGTTCTACAAGCGAAAACATTTTAAGCGTCTTTTTATGATAAAGACAGGTTTTTGAAACTTTCATAATAAATGAACAAAAAAAGGCCATTAAACTCGAGTAAAATCGTTAATCCTCAATTATAGTCGCCCGGAGCGTAAACCTATAAATTTTATAATTCCAAGAATAGGTATGTATAGGTATATATATATATTGTATATAAAGAGTGAGGTATATATATATATATATATATATATGTATGTGAAGAGTCTAATTGTAAGTACGCACATATGCTTAAACGTTTCAAATAACAGCAGTTAGAATAGCAATAACTCCGTAAACCGAAAAAGGCCAAAAGCAATTTACGAATGCGGTCACTCAATACCAGAAAAGGCCCGCATAACGAGGTCTTAAAGTCAAGATGGCTATGGTTTCCGCCAAAACAAAATTTATGTTCATCTGTTTTTCTGTCAATGTCCACGGTAATGGACTTATGCATATCATTATTCTAGAAGAAAATCTAACGAATATAACTTTTATGTTATTCTACAATAAGAGTTTAATTGAATAATTCGGTATCACGAAATCATAATCGTATTTGAACACCGGGCCAAAGTATTAGCTAAAATGTTCTCTATGTTAAATTATCACAAGCATATGCCGGATAGTGTGGCGCAATAAACGAGCACATATGTATCTAAATGGGCATTTGGAATTTAACAAACAAGTTTGGTACCTAATTTACTGCATACATTGTCAGCCTCATTATATTACATACTTGCGCCATAAAATATAATCACCTTAAAGATGAAAACAATATAATTATAAACCGAACGGCCGTTCGTCATAAACGAGTTATTAAAATCACTTTCCCGCTTATCTTACTTGTGCGAATTAATCGATTTACCTATATGACAAAAACAATTCCAACAACTATCGCGTTGAATAAACGATTTCGTGGCCGAAAATCGTTTCGGCGTTTTATTCGAACATCGACGGTTCGATAAGATCGATAAAGAAAACTAATTTCGTTTTCGTTAATTAATCTTTTAAGGTGGTAGGTAAATCGGACACCTTCAATGCGGGATACCTATATTTCAAAATATTTTAAAACGTCTCGGTGATCCTTTAAATATTCCTAAAATTTACCGAACGACAACAAGAAACAAATGGAAAATCACATACCTACATACAAAAAACTGAACGGATTATTAAAAATATATAAATAATTGAACGTTTCGCCGTGCGTTCCATTTCGACGCGAACCGTTTCGACGCGAGGACGTATCGACGTCAAAGATATTAAAAAAATTGAAAAAATGCTAATTACAGTATTCTTACTAAAGTAAATATTTGTTGTACCGTTGTTCGTAGGTACTGAAGTTTTATAATTTTAAATCGTTAAGCAATTGAATCGTTTATCGTTAAAAAGAACTAACGAGCCAGAGGGGCTCGGGTTCGACCCTCGCCGATTTGAATGAAATTTGGTATACACATAGATCATAGTAAGAAACGTTATTGGTCAAAATTTTAAGACCCGCTTCTCAAGCATTTTCGAGTAATTAATTTTTGTAAAATGTTATAAGTAGTACCCACGGTACATACCTACTTTTTCACCTTACTTTTTTGATTTTTTTGATTTTAAGATAAAATTGCGGTTGTTTTATGAGTACAAGACTGCGCTATTGAAACAAAACATAAATCAAAAAAATATATTCAGTGATTCGAAACGTAGGGTTTATGAAAGAAATGAGCAAAATCGATAAAACACCCTGTATATCTCGGTTATTAAGCATCTGAGACCCAGTAACCGTAGGTTTATTGAAATCGTCCAAGAGTCCTCTATTTACAGTTAACGTACGTACATTTACCTACGAAACGCCCTACGCGTAAGAAAATAAACAAGCACTTCAAAAACGTGTTAATTAATGTCATACGCGTTTACATCGGGAGTCGGATTCGTAGGTAGCGAAAGGATGAAGATAACCGACAAACGAACGTGACAGAGGTTATATACTTAAAACTCTCGCCCCTCGTGAACGCGAGCAAAAAAGAAATGATTCGAGGCTACTTACGTTAGAATTCAATTAATTTGCAAATGAGCTTTAATAATTACAAGGTGCAACGGTACATGCGTCGATACCTAAAAACCGCTTAAAATAAAAAGTCACCGGCATCCGATATATATATATTTAATAGTTAATGTATGACCACTTGGAGCGTTAGAATCATGTAGTTCAACAAATTTAATGGAAGTATAGGTATTAAGAGATTCGCAATTCAAAGCCTCGCCCACGGTCCCACGCGGAACGTCTTGACATTTATTACGTTATCAAATCTTCCGTATTTATTAATTTTTGAAGTAGATTTTTTTGTATTTTGCCATGTAAGTGTTGGTAAGCGAGAAAGTAATAAAGTTTAATTCCATTATTTACGATTATTATTAGAAAAAAAAAGTCGAACCTGTATAAGATTTTAAATGAAAATAGACAAATATCGTATTACGTAAATCAAAAATTCAAAAGAATATTTTAAATTAACAATTTTAACTGCACGCTGGAAATTACTTAACTATATAAATATAATACACGTTTATTCGTAAAATTTTATGATAGTTTAAATTAATGAAGTTATTAAGCGTTATCGTATCCAAAATTTTGATAAATAAATATAAATAAAAGGCGACGTTCTTTCGTTTTGAAAAGGTGGAATTAAATATTTTTAACATGTTATTAACATACAGTGTGTCCGCAGTAGGTGAATTGACAAAAATGTTCAAATTGAATTTTCATGTTCCGAATCAAATTTAATATCGAATTTCTGTTATAAGTGTGTATAATAATAAATGGTAGTTATATTACGTTTGCTGGGTACAACGTCGCAAATGCGAGTTTTTATAAAGTTCTCATTCTTCGTTAATGGCTCCTCGACCTCAAAAATAAAAATCCACGATCATAAGGTAATTTTGTTTTTCATTTAGTCATTTGTTTCGTTGCAATTTACGTAGAAAATTACAGGTAATTGATTGTTAATGCGAAAAAACGGCCTTTTTCAAAATAAGTCGATCTTTTTGAAAATTTAAATTTGAATTGAAAACTTATTTCAAATAGTTTTGTTGCATCTTTTCAAACAAAGTCACTAGTCTTTCTTTAATAATTTACTTTTAAAACGCCCTGAATGTGAATGATTGGACTCGTTTTCACTATAGCACCGTTCAATTCGAAAATTTGTGGCCACTCGCACGTAGATACTTATTCTATCAGTTATCCGTGGACACTCGCAGAATGAAGAGTTTATCTCGGAAAAAGTAAATGTTTTAAACAGACAGCGGTAATATAACGACTTATTTTACGATCTACAACAGTACGAAGTGAAGGAACTAACGAACATTACGTTTCCTAAACCGCATATAACCCAATCTCCTGCAAAATCAATTCAACTTTCATGTTCCGGTAATGGAATGGCCTGCACGAAACCCTCATTCTAACCTTAACTAGAAGAACTCAATGCGGCATTATATTAAACAACCAAACAGTAAAAGAACGCCTTATACGATTTTCAATTAGTTAAAATTGAATTCGCAATGAATGTTGCGAAGAAAGTGTTTTGCGAATAAGTGCTTTTTTGGCAGCTCACAAGGCAATAAAGACTTTACGAGGCCGTTAATTTTAATTTTAAGTAAAATAAATTAAAAAAACAAGGAAATAAATATTTTAAAATTAAATGAAAGTGGAGTAAATATAGAAAAAGAAACCCTCGTTATATCTACCAAAAGAAATAGAATTTTTTTATGAAAACGAGCAACAAAAATTTTTGAAAAAATTCATTCTAACCAAAAATAAATTTATAATGTTATAAAAAGATCCATCCGCGCGCGAACTGTGGTAGTAAATTTCTATATAAGTTATAGAGGAAATCGAATTCGTTTTGGTTCTATAATTTTCATAATATTCCAGTTAAAATCCATATAAAGGTTATTGTTATCGGATTATTCGTAAGCGTCAAATTTAGCAACAACCGACAAAAATAGTAGATTTCAAAGTGACCCAAATTCGAACCCCCTATTACAAGTGCCTATTTGAGTCATTAACAAAAGTCGCAAACATTCGAGCCACAATTTTCCGTGACAGTCTGAAAACCAAAACGCCTCGCGGATTTCATTAACACGTTTCGTATTAATCGGTAAAAAATTATGGTCCTACTTAGGAAAAGACAACTGTTTTCAAAACATGACGTCACTTAATTAATACGACAATAAGCAAGTCGACAACCACATTTAATGTTACTTCAATTAATTTCTGTAATTTCTAACAAATACGAACTCGGAAACAAAGTTACATTCGCGAAAAATACGTCCATCGAATATTACAAAATCGCATTGAACAATAACCATGTGTCCGATAATTACTTAATATTAACTGACCGTTAATGGTACACAACAAGTCGGTGACGTGATTTTGGGCTATTTCCATATTCATAGATGCCTTTATGACATAATCCGGGGGTCCGACTCAGGAGAGTGGGTCACATTTTGGCGTACTTCCTCGACCTATGCTCCAAAACCACTTTTTTCCAATTTACTAAGTTACAAAATTACAGATACCTACTAATCTCAAAAGTATCTTGTAAACTCCAAAGAAAAATAGCGTCACTTTTCTTCCCATTCATCTCGAAAACGGTGCATTTGTTTTAAAATTGCAGAGAGAGAGGGAGACGTTTAAATAAAGAATTTTACGACGATTCTAAAACATATTTTGATAATTATTAATAACGGAGACTATCCCGGTTAAAAATTTTAGAGCGGCCGCCATTTTAAAACCGGTTGGTCGAATTTACTGACGGTTAAAGAACTCGTCAAAATTTCAGCCTTCTACGATCAAAATTGCGACCGTAAAATTTGATTGTAGGTATAGCTTATCCAAACCTATATGATGTTCACGTCATCAATACAAGGTTACTAGATGATGACGTTTCACACAGTGCTGTCACCTTCGTACCTCGTATTTTGACAGTTCTAATAAATTGTAGTCTTTCTTTATATCATCTAATATGTGCGCAAGTAAATCATCTATAGAATATGTCACTTTCCAAACTTTAAACCGAATTACAAATAAACAATCTAGTAACTTTTTATTGATGACGTAAACATCATATAGGTTTGGATAAGCTATACTACATAATATTATACGACAGACTCAAAATGAACGATCTATCGGTCGAGATCGGAGAAAATTCAAATCGGTTCCTCTCGGTCCCGTCATCAGACAGATCGCAATTGTTTTATCTTTTATGGAAATTCGTTAAAATGAAAATCTATTCTTTCGTACCTACACTTGTGCTCGTTTTGCGCTATAATTACTTGAAAATTTTTAAATATTTCACGAGCTCATTTAAAGAACTCTCAGTTTTCTGTGTTCTGCAAAACAAAGCTATTTCTATGCAAAAATAAGCCCATCGCTCGTTACAAATTATGAATCGCCGATATCGAACTGGATACGTCAAAAAAAATGCCGTTTAAAAATGAATGCGTTCAGACTACGACTACTGTAAACTAAACAACATACCTATGTATACACCATTGGATTTTAATTTGATTGTTTTTTAAAATCAAAACCCATCTCAAATTCAAACACAAACAAAAACAATTGGATGGAGTAACCGACATTCGGAAGAGCATGTGATAGCAATTAAAAACGATACCTTCCAAGGTCTTTCGCTTGATTTTATTTCGGAGAAATCGCCGTAAAAACTCATTTTTCTTACCAACTGGTATACCTATAGCTTTTATGGGTGCCTACCTAATGTTTTTGTTTCTAAATAAATTAATAATCATACAATATGATAATATACGTGATTTTATCATAATCATTTGTACCTTAAAAAATTTCTATACCTACGTTAATGATATGTTAAGACCTTAAAATGTGAGTTGTTCGGAATATTTAATTTTAACTTTTATTTAATTAACAAAATTCTGACCTTTCGGACGAGTTCCATTTCCAGAAAGTGCACCCTTAACATCTCAAAACATCTATAGGTATGGAGGTGCACAAAAACGCAATCAAAGTTTATAAATGTCCATTACCCGAACGTCCCGCACACGCGACCACTTTAAAAGAAAACGCACGACTGAAGGGAATCGTTGAAAACATTTTTATTCGAATTTATCATTATTTGTTGCATAAATGCCGAATTGCTTTGTTTAAAATTTAGAAAGTTTATTTATCAGGCGATGATTCTTATTGTTAGGTAGGTACAGGTCGTGATAATAAAAAAAGCGTGGCCTCCAATTTGAACACCATATGCAGTCCAAGTATGAATAGTTGTTTTCTTATCATTCTAATAACCATGCATTATATTGTATTTATACTACATCTAGAATTTTTTGTATTGTTCCTATTCGTTTAAATTATGAACCGCAGACGGTAAAAATTGTCGGGATATTTAATATGACACTTTCTAGACCGGATAACAAACAATTGAAGATATTCGTTTTAACGATTTTTTTTCAAACGCGATGATACTATTATCAAACATACCTACTGTAATTAAAGACGAGTCAGATGGTGTTTGATTTGCGAATTTTCGAAACGGCCAACACGTCCAAAATACAGGGCGGAATTTGAATTTTCGAAAAATATGTTGTAAGTCTTACATGAATTCGGAGGGTTCGGTAATCGGCTGATTGACCTTTGATCATCTTTTGGTCCATCTAGATAAACTAAAGATTTAAAATACCGCACCGATAAATGGCAAGTGCTTCTTCTGTTAATCACGTCTGTGTGAAAAACAATTCAGTTATTCTCGAATTAATTTTAATTAAACAGGCATTAAAGCCTGCGACCAAAGCAACACAAAAGTAAATTAACACGGAAATACAATTGAAGTGGTTAGAGCGATAAGGGCTTAAAGAAATATACAATTGGAAATATTTGTCTGTTGAAGCTTTGAACATTGTGGGCAACCTGTGTACGTGGCACATTTGAGGGTTAAAAAAATGACATTGCAACTTGCAAAAGCGCTTGTTTTTTTATCACCAAATAAATTAGATATTCATCGACAATTTGTCATTTAACACAAATTTTTCAAAAATACGCACTTAAACCCTTACGGCTCTCCGACCCCTTCAATTAAAATACAACTCGTCAGACTCGTCTTTATTTATAATATTTGTGATATTTCACGGCGCTTGAAAAAACATCCCTAAAACGAATATCTTTCTTTAATTAAATGTTAACCTATTATATTTTACATTTTGATACGCGACAGACATTACATTTTAGATGCGTGCTAGTTAGCATTTCGTTGTAGTTTTCTCGAAAAGTCAGATTTAGTTTTAAATCTTTTTCAAAATCCTCGTTCTTTTAAAACCCGTCTTACAATTAACCAAACTATTCCTTAAGAAAATAATTACACCTATTCGATTCGGCATAAATTATACGCTTTCAATGTCTATACAATATAATACATTCCAGTTAAATGTGCTAAATTCGTACAATATGTTATTGACAACCCAAAATTCAAACATAGGTAGGCACCTAATACATAATTCTGTGTTTGAAGCTAAATCTATAAGTTGCAACAGTATATCGAGGATCTAAAGAAGCAGGTGTGTTCTAAATCATTATACCCTACATAGGTATAATTAGACACTCGATACGAATCTGGTTCTCTTAATAATGTTTTATTTTTTAAAAACGCAATATTAAACAGATGTTTAAAATAAAGGAGGTAAAACTTTGGTACATCGTTAGTCCGGAATATCGGACGGACATCGCGAAATTCTTGAGCAAACTAATAAAACCACTAATAGCGATTGTTGTTAAAAAGAAAAGGACAAAAACGAAATTAAAAACAGAATTGCTTATTTTATCAATAAACCAATGATTAAATATTAATTATTAAGGGAGAGAGTCGCACAGTATCGGCGGCCAATGCTAATTTTGCAGTACCGGTGGTACTACACAGTAAAAGTTTACAGTACTCTGTAACAAGTTTATGTATTCGTAAATGTAAATATATTTGGCAATATAACCGATACTAATATACTACCACGTGCTTGTCGTACAGTACCGGCCACAAATAATTTTGAATAAATATTTTGACAATACTATCTTCTTCTAACGTACTTTAATTACTCTTACATAGTCGTATACTCTTCTAAGGTGATGCGAAAAAAATATAAAATAAGGAACACGACAATGAACGAACCTGACATCGAGAAAAGGAAAATCGCCGAAGTGAAATGCTTTTACAAGTGGAAAGAGATTTGAAGAAAGCTATAGTGGTCTTGGTGAAAATAATGTGTCGGCAGAAGACAATCCACAGTGTATAATCTGTTCCGGCGCATTTGAGGAACACCGGAGCCAAAGTATAAACTGTGGAGTTTGGGCACATAACCATCAAAGACATCTATCACCAAGAACTGATACAGTTCAGAAAGATGAATCTCCCCTAAGAGTAGGTATCTAAAAAATTAGTCGCGCGCTCGTTCAATACGTTCAAAGAAAATAACCTTGAAAATTCAGAAGAAATTACATTTTTATAAATAAGCAAAATTTAATAAACAAACAAAACGTAACAGACGAAAGTATAAAAAAAACGCTCACATTTAATAAAAGACGAAAATTCAAACGGATGGATTGTCTTAATTTTAATATTATGATAAAGGAGAACGTTTCCTGCGGGTCACATTTGTAATATTTGCAAAGAAATCGTGCGACAACGAGGATATGTAAATTCTTCACTGATATAGGTATTTACGTAAAAAAAATAACAATATAGGCGCCCTACCAACATCTTACAAATCAAAGAAAACCCACGCGCCGCTCGTTTCTTAGAGTATGTACAGTCGGGTGCAGAATTAATGTCGTTAATTGCGAGCATTACGCGGTCACACACGACACAAAGAACAGATTATGATCAGAATATTTCAAGTTCGACTTTTTATTTGTAATTTCTCTCGCTTGTCGTAAATACTTTTTCGTAGATTTGCTCGTTGTGCAAATAATAACGCCCGGCCAATGCTCGTGATTCGGGACATTAATTCTGCATCCGACTGTACCTATCCTTGAACCAATTCTGTTCGTTTCCCTCGAGATATTGTATGCGGACGATTTTGGCCATCACAAAGTCCTGACCTAACGAGAAACAAACTTTTGATTGACGCGACAGTATCACGACCTAATAATAATAATAATAATAAAAATGTTATCCTTTTGTAAATTTAAAACAAACCCAATTAAAAAATTGCGTTCCGTAAAACAAAGATAATCGTTTTAATAAACGCAATTAGTAATGTGGCCCCGCACGAAAAATAATTTTAACGAGATAACACATTTTAATTTTAGTACGTTTATCCTTATCATGGGAAACCAATTTCATTTAATCATTTTACTTCTAGGTCATTGTTAAGATTGCAAATTAATAAAATTTTAACGTCTATCGCAATTCGCGTTCCGAAAATATTTTCGGACCGACTCTAATTTAAAATCGAAACTTTATTTAACAATAAATATATTATAATCCCGCGTCTAGTTCATAATGAAGCAAAGAAAGAGTTCATTAAAAGAAAACCATAAAACGAGCACCGCAACAGTAATAAAATAAACTAGTAGATCTATTACATTTAAGTTGAAAATATATTAATACCGTTGCTAGAATTTACCAATTTAGATAAAGGTCAAACTTGGTAATTAAAATAAAACGCCTGGGCCATAAAAATGGTACCTACTTATTAAAATCACAAAACGGATGTACGTTTAATGTTTTTGTTTCGTTACCACACCTTTTTGTGTGCCGACATATGTGAGAAACGCGACGTGCAGTCAATTTTAATCGGGAACGGAGTGTGGTGCACACATACGTTTTATGACAATTTATTAAAATTGTAAGTAGTAAGAGCGAATTCGAATATTAGTCAAAAATTCGCCACGAAACATTCGAGCCTTGTGGCGTTGCCTAATTAAAGCATTAATGAGACGAGAACGTCATGTGTTTAGTGTGATTATTAAAACTTGTTTGCATAACCATAAATGAGATGTTCCCTAATTCTACACGAAAAAATCGTGAAATAAGATCCATTCCTAAAATTGAAAAGTATACGCGATTGTCTCATTTGCATACAGTGATAAACGATATCTGGAAGAGCTGCGCGAGTAAAAAGAAATCATTTATTTATAATTAGTTTTGACCAGCGATAGATAGAGTTCTGCAATTTTAAAAATCGAAAATCCTCTTAGGCGACGAAAACGATTCTATTAAGTCCTTGAAGCTATCCGTACTAAGAGCATTTATGCTTCATTACCAAATTAAATGCAAATAAGATGTTGTAAGACCCACACGTACGACGACAAACACATAAAATGTCAAAAGTTTGAAAGCAATTTAATTCCGTGCAACGTCTTGTATTTTCGAATTACAACTATACATATATTCAAATTTTATTCCTTTATTTATGGGCAGGTGTAATTCCTATACGTAAATATTTTATAGTTTTTATCGATAAAAAAAAAATTATGAATTATCGGTTAACTCCTAAAGCTATATACGCTGTTCGTTTGTACGCGTTTTTTGCGTACGTACGGTTCCGTTTACCCATTACCAAATCTAGTTTTATTTATGTAATTCGTTTACGAATAATTTCGATCATCTCAATAAAAGCTAATTAAAAATAATCGAGCTCATTAGTGGATTCCTTAATTAGCATATTAAAGTACTGGTGCATATATATAAAATGTATACTAGGATATTGGGCAATCGAAGACGTGTGTTCAAATGAACACCGAGGATTTTAAAGTGGAACGATTTATTAAGTACCTACCTACAGAAGAAAAATAAAGCTAAAGCGGAATATACACGACGCGCCGCCTCGTTCTGGAACGATAAAGACCTTGTAAAATCATTTTCGACGCCCGTCGAATTTCACGATTTTAGATCGGGAGTCAGAATAACCAGCAAGAAAATTAGAGTTGATTTCAGAACGGAAAAAAAATGGGAGAGGGGCAACAATCCAGTGTTGTTACGTGGACAGAACACGCACGATAGGCAAAAAGTGTACTTAATACGCTCCTGAAGTTTGGCCAGACAAACCAGATGAAAAAAAACACGAGATCGAGCGCGGAATTATTTCAGCTATAAATAACTATAAATAACTAAAAAAATGTGGTGAAAATTCAAAATACGTACGTGGAAATTTTAAGATCGTATACCGATAAGAAAAGGAGGAAAAAAAACAACGTTGGATTATAAAGGGGATTATCCCGCTGTTTTTCTAACGCGACTCGTCTTTTGTTTTCAAAGTCTCCGACAAAAGCCCTACTCGTGAAAATGTTTTTATTCATTTGTTAATTAACATTATTGTAATTGCACCGATAATTTAAAAAATTTTGGCGCTAACGTTTCGCGCAAGTGTAATTGTGCGCGGTCGAACGAATCATTTGCGATAATATTGAACAACAAGCGTTCGTTAACTTCGAATTCGTCATTTAAACGTAATACGTGTACGAGTATTAATATTATAGCTATGGAATTGATTCGTTCACTCTTCGTGTACCTAGTCATTGTAATGAATAAGTTCGCTGAAACGACGAATTAGTCCAGCAAACAAATGCCACTAATGTATAGTTAGATGTACTTATTGATCGAATTGCTCGGACAAATTTCAATTGGCGTTCGGCACTTTGTACTAAATTTAAATTAATTTTTATAGTTACCGTTAATTTACATTAAAGTGTGACGGTAAGTAATTAAAAAAAAAAAACATAAGAAAAGGTTTCTATTGTACACGATTATTTTGTAGAACGTACGTTTGTACTTAAAAAAAAAACATTCCATAATTTTTTATACTTGGGCCCAATTCCAAACAATTCGTTATCATAACGTATGTGAAAATGACGTCACAACAATGGTTTATATAGAAATTGGTTTGTTGTGACGTCATTTTCGCATACGTTATAATAGCGAATGATTTGAGTATTGGATCACTCGTCCCTAGAGGTCGTCCGGTGTAGAATTAACGTTGCCGATCATTCTGTTCGGACCACTATTAATAGAGGGCGCGTGATATTAGTCGCATTCAGGGAATTGTAGCGTCGAAACGCTGCAGCGCTGTAACGCTTTATCTTGCCTGAATAAACACTTTTGGTACTAGTTATTTTTCAGCTTTTAATTCTTAGGCTGGCAGTTTTGTTTGTTTTTGGTTAACACTCAAATTTTTATGTAAAACTTACCTTGTAATATCTTCAACCTTTCTTCTTACGTTACTGCAAGGGAAATGACTTCGTATCCGAATTGTAACGTTATAAGCCATCTTTATTTTTTGCATAAACCAAAACATACACAAGCAACATAATTTGTTAGGTTAGAACGCATGGATGCGTCATTGCTTTATTTAGTTATAAAGCGTTAAAGCGGAATATTTATATGCTTTAATGCTTTACTCTTTAGTAAAGCAGCACTGCAGCACTGCGAGTAAAGCAGACACCATTCAGAGCATCGCTTCGATAAAGTGCTACAGCGCTACCATTCCCTGAATGCGATCATTGTGTGATTAAAGCGCTGATAATGGGCAGGAAAAACACGACACAGTGTTGCGCCGCTCGATTTTGCAATGGTTTAAAATAATTTATACTTAACGCTCGTTGGTCACTAGGCCGAGTAAGTACACGACTTCCCCCAACCCGGATCCTATTTCTAGGCCGGACAAACTCTAATTAAACTCTCAACTCTCGCCCAAAAGGCTTACTGATTGGCCGTGGAAAGATAAAGGTCCGTCTTAATTGGTTTTAAGTAATTTTATTCCTGTGATATGACGAGAAATGCTAATAACTCCAAGAGATGCCTTTATCTTTCCACGGCCAACCAAATAGGGCCGAAAGACTTTTGGACACCCGTTACATCTAGACATACGAACACGAAAACACACAATATCGGCGTTCCTTTTCGATTTACGACCACTAAACGCCTCTAAAGAAATTTTCTTCTAAAACGCGTTTATCCCGCATTTTCCAATAATTCAAACCGAAACCAAATGGTTTCTGGACGGTTTCTAAAAACGCCAATACGGATTTTTTGATGATTAAAAGACAAGAGAGTATTTTTAAATCCAGATTTTAGATTAACTGTTCGAAGAAGTCACTTGTTATTGCACGTTAGGCAGGAATGCTCTACGAGGTGACTATTACGTCTTCGGTCGATTCGATTCCTTTATCATTTAATAGGGAAATTCTCCTACTCCAGGCCATATCGACAACGTTTACCTTAATTTATTGTTTAATCTGTCTAATGCCAAACAGCGTTCACGTACAGACGAACCGAAAAGGTAAATTATAATTGAATACAATTGATAGCCAGCTTTGTATTAGGAAATGTAATTGTAAATACGACGATAATTAATGTCGGGGCAAAATGGATGGAGGCGTTCGTAATTAATTTTGAGATTATTGCACTTGACAGGAATACGAACTATCATTAGAAGCGGATGCAGTTCCAACAAACACGCTGTTAATTACACATGTATTACACTACGAAGATGATAATTATTTAACGAACGCTTTACGGTTCATTTAAAAAAAAATCCCAAAAACAATCTAAAAACGAAATATTTAACGAACTATGCGCGGTATGTTGGTGTCGAAAGGTTCGAGGGCCGTCAAGAATTAAGTTACGTTCGCATAAATAAAATTAAAATGTGAAATAATTTTCGGCGGCAATTTTCTGGCTTGGCAACCGAGTGGCACGAGTTGTTAGGTCAACAATTTAGGATAATTTCGACATTAACATATTTAGTGTACATTTTATTTTATAAGAGTTAAACCAACTGCTCCAAAAATTCTATGCATGACAATTTAGCGTGACTAACTAAAATTATTTATCGAATTTTTGTATCTTTATGTACCTAAGTATAAACTTCACAGTGAGTTGGCCGCATGCATGATCGAGGGAGTGAGGCAAGTAAGGCATAATCATGCCTTTGCCTGACTCCAAACCTGCCTAATCATTTTAATGTAAACTTATATCTCGAAGTAAGTCACGAATACAGTAATTATTTGAGATTTTATAACTATCGATCGCGGTGCGTTCGCTTTTTTTTCCACTCGCATTTGCACGTCACAATTTTTGTAATTTATATAAAGTAAATGTAAATTCTTTAATTGTTCTTCAAAATTTTATAATTAAAGTAGTTAATTACACATTTTAAGAACGTTATGTTAATAATGAAAAAACAATAACTTCTTGGAACTAATTATAAGTTGCTATATAGTTTAATATAAAAAAAATAACATTAATAATTCATTCGTACTCTTTCCTTTAGTTGTCACCAGTACCTTGAAGGTTTGATGGAAAAAGGCCGGAACAGGATGTACTCAATCCAACGTTATGAAATATAAGAATTTACATTTATCGTTTCCTTTCAGTTATAACCAATTATTGTTTTATTGTAGCGAATTTTAGGCTAAACTGCGATAAAATAAGCTTATTTCAACTCAATAAACTTAAACACTTTTGTTTACGATTAATTTGCATGAGAAGCAGTTTCAAAAAAATTCGTGAAATTTCGATTTTACGCGATTTCGTTTCAAAATTTAAACGAATTCGATTTCTATTGAATAATATACGTAAATCTGAATTTCAATTTATTTGTAATGCTAGCCTGGTTTGGTACAGCAAACCCTTATGTAGTTGTGCGCAGAAAAATATATCGAAGCCAACTGCGCTTAATATAGTTTAAGAAAAAACGGTACTTTGCGATCACAACTTCAAAAATAAAATAGTTCCCGGTTTTTAAGCACAAAATAAAAATGTTGAAAAAATTGAAAATGTTGTAAATATACGAGGTCTGTCCTGAAACTGTTCGAGAATGTGCTATATAATTGTAAATAGAGTTATTTTAGGTCAGCATTGGCGATGTCCCCTCCAAACTGCGCCCCTTCGGAAGCCATAACCATTTTTCAGAGATCCCGCCACTTCCGGAAACGCTCCTCTTAAAGTCAACTTTTGAAATAGCCAACAGATGCATTTTGTAGCGTCGCATTTGATGTCTTCTTTCATTCAATGGTTTTTCCAACGTCCCAGGCGGCACACTGACGTAATAATGTCGTCAACTATTGGCCATTTGGGGACCAACGGGGACGTCGTAAATGACGTATATATGACGTCAATATGACGGGTTAGTGTCACAGCCCAACGACGTTAAATTATGATCAATCTAGTACGTTACTTGAGACGTCTAATTGACGTCTAATTTCCTTAAATGGGACGTCGATTTGACGTCCCATTGACGTAATCCCAAAGCATTCAATATAATTATTATTTTATTACAAAAATGAAGGTACAAACAAAGAACCTAAATCTAAGAAATTAAACAAAGTATGTTAATATATCAAAGAATGAACACAAAATTATTTGGGTTTACCTACTTAATAACCAAATATCGATATTATTATTATATGCGAGTAATACAATAATATGTTTAAGGTAAGATGTAAGCGGTAAATATAATATAAGATATACAGTGATAGTATAAGATATAGTATAAGATAGTATGATAATATAAGATATACATTTGATAGAGCCTAAACTAAGCACAATAGAAAAAACTATTTTAGATAAAAGCTTTCTGGCTGTATGAGTCGCATAATGTAAAATTTCACACCAACAAAAGACATCTAAATAAATTAATAATAAAATGGGGGTCACTCACGCCACAAAGATAACCTAGTCACCTAAAGGTTAAAACCTATAGAAATAAGTACAGTTTGTCTGTTTCTTGTTAAGCCATGATTTGTAAAATTAATGTAAAAAATATTTCTTCCAGTTTTTTAATTATTTAAAATTATTCGTTTTAAATTTAGGTGGCGATAGGCTGATTAATTCTTCACTTACCGTTAAGAAATCATATCAAAATTTACAATGTACAAATTTACAACGTAGAACTCACTGCAAAGTAAAACCACTAACCTAACAAAACCGCTGGTAGTAAACCAAAGCATGATCAGTATACACAGTGGCGTGACACTTTAAAGGAACTAGTACTAGCCATTGACGTACACAATTAGAATAAATAACTGGAAGTGACTTTACTTACTTATTTAGTTGTATAGACGCGATAGTGCATAATTCCAAAATAGATCGATATATTTTTTTAGTTAAAATTTTGGATTAAAACATAAACATGTTAGAAAAAATTACGAATATTTTACACTTTAAATTAACGCTTCAAAACGTCTTTATCTTCACTTTTCCAGTAAGGATTCAGGATTTTGGAACGACCAAACAATGATTCTTCAATGATTCGTTCTTTAATGACGTCAAATGTTCGTCGTGAAAGTGTCGTCGTGCGTACGTCACTTATTGGGTCCACGACGTCGTTGACGAATAATTACCAATAATTGACGACATTATGACGGCAGTGTGCCGAATGGGTTGGAAAACAACCAGAGTCACACGGAGCGAGTTCAGGACGGTACAGAGGCCGTTAAAGTTGTACGAGGCCAAAAATTGCTGGATAAGATGCGTTGCATGGGCAGGTGCGTTGACACGTTCGGTCGTTATCGGATGCGAGGCGCACAAAGACGCGCGTTTATTCAAGTGTTGCTCACGAATGTCTCCTTCCCATGGCATTTAATCGCTTGTGTCAATGGCAGTCGTAAATATACGAGGGCAGCACAAGGTCGGATAGTTTCCGGAAAGACCTCGTGAGGTTTTCGATAAATATTGGTTATTGGTAAGTTTCATAATTTAAGGGCCGGTATTTCCGACCTCCATTAAATTTAACCGATAGATATTTATCTTGAGAACAATCGTTGGAAGAAACGGTTCCATCTGTCAGATAAATTTATCGGGAGATGCAATTACGTCAACCTAATAGGCCTGCTAGACTGGCTAAAAAACATTACATTTGATATTCTACAAAGACTACCCATTTTTTTAACATGACATCTTTGTCGACGCAACGTTTTGAAAAGTTCATTAACTTAAAATATTCAAACGTGGTAATTTTAGATTTAAAAACTCGTAAATAGATAATGTTAAAAATAATAAAGGAACGATAATAATTTTTTCAACATACCGAAACGGAAACTATTATGACGGGGAAGTTTTAGGGCGCAATCGTTACTTTTTTGATCGCCCGCAATGTTAAAGATGGGCGAAATGTATCGATCGAGATGAAAAAAGATAAAATGTCGTAAAGTGACAATCGAATCAACCGTTTCGTGACGTAGTAATTAAAATATCGGAACTTTCAATAATAACAATTTTTCATTCCGTTTTTTTTTTCTTACACGTATAGCTTATCCAAACCTATGTGATGTTCACGTCATCAACAAAAAGTTACTAGATTGTTTATTTGTAATTCGGTTTAAAGTTTGAAAAGTGACATATTCTATAGATGATTTACTTGCGCACATATTAGATGATATAAAGCAAGACTACAATTTATTAGAACTGTCAAAATACGAGGTACGAGGTGACAGCACTGTGTGAAACGTCATCATCTAGTAACCTTGTATCGATGACGTGAACATCATATAGGTTTGGATAAGCTATACCTACGGTTGTTTCAAAATCGAAACGACAAAATTTCTTAATAATTAACGTTAATTTAATTTAAAAAGTTCTGCACCTTAATATTATGAAAATCATTTACGCTATCCAGTCAAAGGCGATTTGATTAAATTGAAATATTTGAATTAATGCAAATTTAGTTTAAAAACGGGACGAAATAATCCACATTTACGTAGTTAATTTGATAGAGCAAATAAAATAAACCAACTACCTATGAAATTCGCTTTAAATACAGTTAAAAAACTAACCCATCATCTTCTTAAATAATACGCGTTTTTACTCTCTTATATTTTCTTGTTAAAATAATGACTTGCGGAGTAGGTACAGTCTTCCTTTATTATTTCGGTATTATGTTCCTTCATTATTTTTAATACTCCAATTTTACGGTCAGTTAAACTTATTTGTCTGTTTTTGCGATGCCATATAACCAATAAGAATTTGTCTTCAAGTTCATCAACTAGGCAACTAATTGCGACGGGTTATATGAATGAAATTGTTACCGATGGTACGTGTACGGTTAAATCCAATGACTAATTTCGCTTCCAGGTCGAAATTACTCATTCGACTCCATTAGGTATTACACGTTATACTTGTTAATGAAAAAGGTGAAAGACAAAAACTACAAAACAACGAATAACTGAGCTGCTTATCAATTTCGTTATGGTTGCTTTAAGTTCAACATATCAACCGTACAAATCAATTAATCTCGAACTTAACGTATCCATTTTTTTTTACACGAACGTTGTAGGTTTTAATAATGCAGGAACGCATTAAGGATCCGAATTTTTCAAGAAGCAAAAAATAGACAAGCATCTAATTAAGCGCGAAAATGCACTGCATTAGTTATATAATTGAAAATGATTCGAAATCGAACGGAATCGTGCAATTACCAGGAAATAAAACGTTATTATACGACAAAAAAATACGACGAAATTCATCTAAATACAGATCTGCGAAGCTGGTAGCCGTTGGCTACTTCAACTTTACATAATAAGAAACCTTCTAACATATCTTCTCAATTGTAAGGTGTATCTCATGTGTGGCTATTAACCATTGTAATAAACATGGCAGCTTATGAATAATTAGACATAATAACGTGAAATAACGAACAGTTGTGAAAGTTGTTCTCCATTCTTGTGATTGTCAAATTACGCGTTAGATTTAGAAATAAATTTATTTTAATACGATCTCTGTACAGGTTTTGTAATGGCTCACGGGATGTCGTTCAAAGTGAAAATCCTGCATAAAAAGAAAGCGAGAAGTTTAATTTATTTTAAAACTATTAATAAGCCAAGCCTTTATCCTAACGAAGGACAATTGCTATTAAAAAAATCTTTTAACTTTTTTAGGCAGTTTATATAGGTGTCTCATTTAGATAACGAAGGTGAACGTTTCAAAAAAAACAATTACTCGTTACAGGCTTGTCGTATCGTATATCGCGATGACATTTAAATACATACTTTAGTTTGTTGACCAATGTTTTTCGAGTGCTACCCAAACAGAAATAGTTTTTCTTTTGTTTTACACGAATCGTGCAATGAAATTTTTATCGCGGTTAAAAGAATTATAAAAAAAAAAAACTCTTTGACGAGGGTTGTGTACGCCGTTAATCATTTAACGGACCGTCAAATCTGTCAAATTTAAAAATTTTTCTCTTAAATAAATAGGTATTCGAAAATTTTCGATCGTCCACGACGGCGACGTGTAGGTAAAAATGCGCGCGAGAAAATAAAAAAGACAAATAATGGAACTCGTCAAAGTAATATAGAATCAACATCGAAGCGCGTTCCACCCCAAAATATACGAGTCTAATAAAGTGAAAACTTTTATACGCCATAAAATATAGAAGCCTATAAGAGTTAAAGAAGATTAAAATACAGGACGGCCGAGCGTAGTTTATTTGACGTTATTACGAGCTAAAAATCTCAATAACAATATTATTACATTTAACATTTTAATTACCGATTATTACGAAACAATTTGAACGTGTCGACTTTTAATATATTCGGACAATAAGTTCGATTAAGTTTAAACCGATATAGTTTTTGTTTCGTTATGCTATCCAAAATATTACGATCGTCACAAGCCCGTTTGTAATGCACGTTATAGGTAATTATGTATTACAAAATTTAATCTCGATCAAAAACGCGCCTACGTTGTTGTCTCTTGCAAAACGGTGGCTCTTCCGAAATGGGGGGGGGTTTGGTTTCTGCCGGACGCTACGTCTACATGATGGAATTAAAGTCGTCGAGATCTTCGATTAGATCTACATTCGTTCGTTCAATAATACGCTACAGTTCTATTTCGATTCGAGAATTTAATTTGTTACAGTAGGTATAAAAAATTTCACACCCAAATGATTATAAACAGTTGTTTTTTCGGCATCATCTGATCATAATTCAACTTACAAACAGGTTTAAATAGTTGTACGGATACACACATACAATTTCTCGCCGCTGCTTAATCTGACAAAAAAAAACCTTAATGTAAAGCGACTATTTGGACAAAGATCGGGGTATAAAAATCTTGAATTTCAACGAGATTTTATTGCTATATTTGAGGTTCCCGTGACAGTTTGAAATTCGAGTAAAGAATGCCGGCGTCTTCTTTTTCGCATCTAATAGCTCGTACATACTTACACCCGAAATGTAATTTTTCTCTATTCGTTTAATAAATTACAAGTTACTGCCTACATTTTGTTTTTAAACGGCAGCAAAAGGAAGCCGGGACGAAGATTTGAAATAAAAATTAACTGTCTCGCGCTGTCTCGGCAGTTTTGCGAGATTAGTTTTTCAAATATTACCAATATCAGAAGGGGTTAATTTTCTAAAATGTCACGTAAATAGTCAAAGCATTTTAGACATAAAAAATTCCCCATATATCCTGTCGCTGTTTCAGTCGCCGTCTCGAAGAAAAGATGTCAAAAATGAGTTTCTACCAGAATCTCCTCTACTGTTTGTTTTCCGACAAAAATACCCACACGATAAAATAAACTAGAGAAAATTTCCTATAATTAATGTTCTTGTAATTTTTTCTCTAAAGTCAATGGTTTCGATGTGCCAGCCTCACAAATTCTACTCTATCGGGTAACTCGACGTTAATTAATTAGCGTAGAGAAATTCGGGCGTGTAAATACCAAAAGGGACAAGTGACATTTTTTTTTAAATGAGATTTTTCATATAAACGTTTTATGTGGCCATATTAAATCTCTGACCTTTTATCGATATTTTAAAATCCCCGACTCTTCCAGGTTCTCTCCGTTTTACAGTCGACTGAATAATACAAAATGAATTTTACAATTAAAGACAAAAAAACAAACGACCTAATAAATTATCATTTGTAGGAAGTGAAAACTTGTCACGGCGGTTAATTAAGCATTGCCGACAAACATGTTGTAAGCCCCCTACAAATCCAGGTTGTGCTTCAGTCGTCGATTTTCGATTTTTTCCGCAACAACTTTAGAACTTTAACGCCAAGAAATTAACGACGAACATTTTACTTAAAATCAAAGTCGATAATCAAAATCAAAACCGGTACAAAATTTGAATGAAAAGAAAACATAAATGAAAACGTGAATGAATTCGAGTTAGATCGCAGAAATGCAACTATTTAATATCAATTTGTTATTTTTAAAAATTTTCCTACAAATAAATGTTTGTTTTTTGATTAAATAAAATATCTATTGTCATTTTTTTTTCTAAATTTGAAGATTCTACAGTTGTTGCGGAAAAAATCGAAAATCAGGCACCATTTTCCGGGGCAACTGAAGCACAACCTCTAGATTCGGAATGGGACAATTCATCGCCGCCAGTTCATCGTCGGTTATCTTATTATTATTATAAGGTGTAATGAAAATATTAGTATAGATTAGGTCAATTTAGGTTAATGCAGATGAGATGAGCTTAGGTTAGTGTAGATGATATAAATTGTTTAAGTTGCTATGTGATTAATGTTTTAAAAAACAATGAATCGCCGGCGATTAACCGGCCAACGACGAAATGGCCGACGATGAATCGGCGGAGATGAAACGGCCACAATAAACTGGCGGCACTAATAGTAGGGATTTTTAATTTTTTACAACTGTCTGAAAGATACTTTGAAGATCTTTTAATTTAATATAACAACAAACGAAAATAAAGAATGTTATATCGTAAAATGAATCGAAGAGGAAATTGTCAGAGGAGAGGTGGAATTTTGTCATTGTCATCGGTAAGGACTGATTAACAAATGTGCCAGGTTTCCACTTTGCATTAATTTCTTAGGAGGAATTTCCGCTTTTTTGGTTATCGGATCTATGGCGTCATCAATGTGCATGGACGATAATATCGGAACAACTTTATTTTTCTTCGGGCATATTATGATAGATATACAATTGGTTCCATAAATTTTGACGCTTCGCCGTAAACGGCGACCCTTGCCGACTCTAACGTGGCGTTATTAATTTAGGAGCCAACTGTACCGAATAAGGTTAAATTTATCTTTACAATCAGGAAAAAATATATACCATAGTGCTTATAAGTTCTAAATAAAGTTGACGTGTTTTTGCGATTTCCCGAAAGGGAAAGGGGGTTACTGTCCTTACACCTTATTTTAACAAATTTCCATAAGAAATAAAGCTATTGCTGTGTGTCAGATGACGGGACCCAGTGACGATACGAACAATATAGGTAAGTAAATATATTTAGGAAGTAAACATTTAAAAAACAAACAAACAAAAAAGTACGTGCACGTTTTGAAATTACGTGCATGACGTGATTAATCGTAATTTCATAAATGTGCGCCTTAGGGAAGCTCTGAACAGGTTTCAATTTCGTTTCGACAAAAACTCAAATATCAACACGCTTAGCGTGTGTCTGCTCGCCGTGCTCACATAAGGAGTAATAAATATCGATATAATTTTTAACGGCCACGAATTAATCACCCCTCTCCTCGCGCGTTTACCTTAAATTAAAAAAAACCCGTTCCCATGACGACTTAATAATAAATGGAAATTATTTCGACTTTTCTCCTGTTGCAGATGCAAAATAAAAATACAACTCACGACGAAAGTGCACGATACTAACAAATTTTTTAACATTTCTTTTAAAAGTTAGAAGAACAATTATGTTAATAAAGTTAAAACGCGATTTCGAAATAGAGAAATTTCTTTAGTCACGATATGGAAACGTCAATTTATAGACTTATTAATAAACCGCGTATATAAATTCGGTTTTATGTGCATTCGTAAAACCATAAAATAATATCAGTCACAGAAACGTTTGTTGTATACGTTGGTCCCAAACCCCCAAAAAAAATTGACTTACAAGGGGACACTACATCCAGTACATCGAAAATTTGGGATGTCGATTTTTTTTATGCTTCTAGAGGCCAAAACAAACATACGTGTCTTGGCGTTTTGTCGAATGCTTCGTAGTTTTCGAGATATGAATTAAAAAAGAAATCAAAAAGTGACGTTGCTGTTTAATAACCGTCCCCGTTAGTACGTTTTTTGACAATGTTGTGGCGCTTTGAGTAATGTTCTCGCTTCGTAATTAGTATGTCACTAGTTCGAACTTTTTTTTGTTCCAACTTGCTAGTTTTGACAGAAGACAACTCTATAAATTTATTAATTTCCACATATAACGTGAGTTGTATAAGAATACGTAATTTTATTAACAATAAAATCTCCCAAAAAAACCTTTTGTACTTTTTTCGTCTTTAATGCAGAAAATTCAGCGCACATCGGCGCGATACTCGCTACTAGTTTGGTCGGTATTAATAATGAAGTCCCTATGAAATTAAAAAAAGATGGAAAACAAAAAAAAAGTTCGCAGACACTGGGATCGAACTAGCTATCTACTAATTACGAAGCGAGGGGTCGGTAACTATAATAAATTTTATACACAGTAATACTAATTCAAAGTAATTCAAGTAATTCAAAAGTAATTCAATGTAATTCAATGTAATTCAATGTAATTCAAAGTAATTCAGACCTAATTCAAACTAATACCATAGTAATACATGTAACACAAACTAATTCAGTCCAATTCAAACTAATACCTATTATGAATGTTTCATATAAAATAAGTAATATATAGAAATAGACATGTACATAGATATGTATATGTAAATGCAAACGTAGGTATATACATATAAATACTTATGTGTTCTTTGCATTAAGGTACAGTTGATTTTAAAAAGTTATTTTAAAATATAAAAAATAAAAGATTGAACGCTTAATTTTTAAGATATACTCGATTGTTTTGAAATTAACAAAAAATTCCTTAAAAATTCCTTATTAAAGATTTTAAAAAAAATATGTACAAAGAGCTATAGGCCATTTAAACTTTATTCCGATGTACGGACGTTAATAAAAATTACACAAAAATAACATTTTATCGATGATTTATCTGCGCTCATGGCAAAGATAGACTACCATTTATTCATACTGTAAAACTACAAGGCGATTGTTAATGGTCGCCATTTCTCGGATTTCAGTAACGAATCGTAAGGGATTTCTTTAGCGGAAAATTTACTCGTTTCTGATTTCGCTTATTTTTTAATAGATACATAGGTACTACAATTTTTTTCGATCAGTCTCCGAATTTTCATCATATTTCACAATTTCTAAACTGACCTCACATTGCTTGAAGGTTTTGACTACTTTATATTAACCCTTGTGTTCCGGCACATTTTTCGATAATTAATTAAGTGCCGATACTTATAATATAATATTTAAATTTATATTTACTTCATATTTATATTTTTTTATCAAAAATTTTTTAAACTTAAATTAATATTGTAATTCAAAAGTAATTCAAAGTAATTCAAAGTAATTCAAAAGTAATTCAAAAAGTAATTCAAGGTAATACATGTAATACAAAGTAATTCAACGTAATTCTGTATTACATTCTAGAAACAAATACACACTAATACATAAGTTACCGACCCCTCGTTACGAAGCGAGAACATTACTCAAAGCGCCTGTACGACATTGTCAAAAAACGTACTAACGGGGACGGTTATTAAACAGCAACGTCACTTTTTGATTTCTTTTTTAATTTATATTTCGAAAACTATGGAGCATTCGACAAAACGCCAAGACGCGTATATTTGTTTTTGACCTCTAGAATCATCAAAAAAATCGACATCCCAAATTTCGACGTACTGGATGTAGTGTCCCCTTGTTAGTACAATTAGTGGAAAATTTCAAACGGAAAAACGATATAAAATCTCGTTTCCTACCGACCGATGCGGCTTTAGTATGAGATTGATGTTGCGAGCGTCGCGTCTTTGAAAACTGTCAGACGCCGCGCGCCGTCGATGTCGTCTAATAAAAAACGATTTAAATTAACTTATCGACAAAACTGTTTCGCTTACTAATCGCATTATCAGATGTGTCGGTTAGCGTCCGCATATAAAAACATCGACCGATCAACTGATTATAGTAAATTATCAATAACTTCAGTACTACTACCTAATGAAAGCTTCGATTCAAAAGTGAATCCATAATTCATCTGCGCCGATGACTATTTATACCCTCCCAGATCTGAATCCGGTCGAATTATAGATACGAATCGAAGGAGGCTAGAATAACAAAAGCACTTATTGCAAACAAACTAATTAATATTCGACAACCGGAAAAAAAACATAGAATCGTCGTTTCGGGACAATCTAAATTTATATACGAGCGGTATTAAACGAACGGTCCAGTAATTCGTCGTTTCGGCCGGAGTGGACAGTTTAATATCCTATTTGTCAAAAATTCAATTTTTGTAATTGATTCCGCGCGCACCGCCCGGATTACATTTTCTTTCTCTCCTCTAATTTCGGAGTGGTTTAATATTGAAACGTGATCGGAATAAGTCGTGAAAAAAAAATAATTGAAAACCAGCCGGAACGGTTGTACAAAAACAAAAAAACAAAAACAGACGCACATTTTACCTAATATGCATGAATTGCCCATAAAAATAAGTTTTAAATTTCGAGTCATAGATCAAGCCTTCCTAGTTACCGCAAAAGGTTATACTAAATAATTTATTTGAGAAACACCACGACCATATTAAACAAGTTCATTAAAATTTTTAGTTACATTTTAATATAATAAACACGTTTTGTTAGTTTACTTTTACGAAATTTACATGTAAATTAAAAATAAATTTTTTTGATCATAATTTTAATATTTAGAAAAAAAACTTTTAAACCCCATACCGATGGAATTAAGAACTTATTAATTTTCAAACGGAATTACTGTAATTTGTGTGCAAATTTTAATGATAAATACCTACATAATGCATATCGATATTAATAAAACGACAGTTATATCGATTTCGATCGTTAAATTGTAACTTTATATTGCTTCGGACATAAAATCTCTACTAAATTACTTTCGAAATAATTTTAAAAATACAATTGAAATTGAGTCTAGAATAGGGCCTCCGATTAACACTTCCAAGTTCAATAACTACGATAAATGTCATTGATCTCCTATTTTTATGTAACAGAGATGCGCGACATGTGAATATGGAGTAGTATCTATTATTTTCTTCGTCGCTAATTATGTTAATTTTGTGTTAACAGGTAGTAAAACTTGTTATAAGCTTTTTGTAATTCCCTATAAAAGTCTGTTTAGCACATTCCGGTAAAAATTGTTAGATACACGTAAGATACTATCTTGATGCTTACTTTTTTTTAATATAATACGTAAGGGTAGTTTTTTTAAACGGCAAATAAACCAGCGAGGTTCGCATAAATTTACTAAATAATACCAAAATTAATTATTGTAAGTGCACGTGCACGTCATCGGTGTTTAGGCTACAAATTTTAAGTTAAAACCGAAAAAATGGAACGCCAACGTTCTAACATAAAAGTTTCCAGAGAAAAAATCGTAATGATGGATTTTAGCGCTAAAATAGACAATGTAAAGCAACAATTTAATGGAGACAACAGTGCAAAACATTAATTCGATTTTACGTCCAAAATTCGAGCACGAAATGGTTTCAATGTAACACGGAACAACCAAAAATATCGGAAAACAACAACATAAATACGTAGAAGCAACGAAATTGAAAATAAAAAAGTAAAAGCACAGAGGAAAGGTATAAATTGTTGATATCGCAGAATTTTTGAATAATCGACGTATCGATTATTTTATAAAATTATTAAATTCCCAGACTTTTCCTTCCCAGAGAAGGAGGGTAGGTAAGACGATGATAGTAAGCTTTTATACTTTTTTTATCCTTGAGTTTTTCCCTAAATTTCCCCATTTTTTTTTTAGAACAATCGCTCGTATAGTTTTCTTCCCAGATAAGTAATACCTATTGATTTTCCAGTGTTCATAAATTTCAAAATTACTAGCTACACGGTAGACCGTTAAAATTCGCGGGTTTAGCATTTAGAAAATTGTAGACTTTTTTAGCACGTCAATGATCGATCAATCGAGTATCATCAATAACATGAACGTATAACGTAATATGAACGTCGCTCCTAAAATACGATAATTCATTTGATTTACTGTACTTTCCATTATGACACCTCATCGTATAAGTAAGTGGAATTATAATTATGTCACGTATATTTTATACGTGCATCGGAAAGCGATCAGCAGCTTCCTAATTATTATGATAAATGTTACACTTTTTTTCCGTTCGGCTAATTGTAATCTGTGCCTGTCCGAGGACGTCCTTGCCGATTTATTGTAAGAAATTCCTTCGTTAATAAATGATGATGAAGACGAAAGTCCAGAAGACCGAATTTTAAGGTGTGTAAAAACTTCTACGGTTCTTTCTAATTGTTTAATTATTTAACTATTATCAAAATCGACAAAGACAATCAAATTGTTAATGTAAAAATCTTGTGCTATAAACGTAAAAATAAATATTTTAAGAAATATTAATTATACCTAAGCCGCATAATATAAAGGTGCGTATGCACTTGAACATTTTTACTCCGATCGAACCGAATGAGCAGATTGTGCACGAACAAATTCGACAAGTCAGCAGTTATCTCCGAACGAAACCGAACGAGCCGAACATGTTCTGTTTAGAGATAAGTACGGACTTTCCGAATTCATTCGTGCGCGACCTGTTCGTTCGGAGTAAAATGTTCAAGTCGGCACGTGCCTTAATATAAAGTAATAAGCGACATATAATAAGGTCATGTTGAGTCCTAGGCCAGTTCAGGCACCTTATTAAAAAAAAAACAAACGGAATCTTAACAGCTAATAAACAAAAATAATGACATCGCCAGAAATGAAATTTTCAAAACCCATAACCTGAATAGAATCTAAAACGTGATAATGAACAAAGGGGGGCACTTCGGAGCATTTCAACATAGATATATGGTAAACAATAGATTTACGAGAATATATAAAAATAATATTTTCTTTAAGGGTATCCGTCGAGCTAAAAAAGAAAAAGGAATGCCAAGATAATTATTAATAAACCGAAATAATGAAACGAAACACGACGTACAAACGAAACTAACGTCAAGTCAAAAAGAGTCACTTTTGTATTTGCAAAAATCAAAAAATCTGTGCAAGAACAGTGCTGTCGCAGACATCGGAAACGTGAACCAATAGTAAAAGTTAAATCGATGACTTGGGAACGTCGTTGCCAATTTAAATTCAACACCTACAGAATTGCCAAATAAAATCGAAATTGAGATCGTAAAATGTGCAATAAAAGGTGCAATTTGACGATTGAGGGAGGGGAAAAGGGGGGTGTTCGCGCGCGCAGTCGATTATTGCCAGTTGTTAATACGTCCGAAACAGTTTCGCTGCCTCTGAATTAGACGACGATCATAATATCCTTTTAACATTTTTACAACGATGTCTACATCGACTTTATAACCAATTGTAGTAATTAGAATGATTTAATGTGCTTTATACCATTTAAGTAAACATTCGCGGGATCGAAACAAACGATTGCACTATCGTCGCGTTGTTTCAAACGTGCCAGTGACGTGCACGGGTGCAATAAATTCGCGGATCCGAAAAACGTTCGCATTTTCGCCAATAAAACCGAAAATATCGACTCACCTGTCGTTTAACACTGGAGGAGCTATCACTGAGGCTGCCGGAGGCGGCGAATTTACGAGGTTTATGCTTCAGGCGGGCACCCTGGCCCCCCGCGGGACCCTCTAAGCCGCCCGCCCCTGCTGCACTCTGAAACAATAAATCACCTTGAACTTGACCCGACCTACTGATGTATTTATTATGTTTATGCATGTACGATGTCCCTAGAGTGCGATTGTTCGTGCAAAATCGTTCAAAATCAACATTAATGGTATATACTTAATAGAAAATCGGAAATGTCAAAACTTTAAAATGGATCGCGATCTCTCCGGAAAGGCATTAATAATTAATATAAGTAGAGATTATTAGAAACAAATTAAGCCTAATCTTTTCAATTACTACCATTATTTCCGCAACCTACTTACAATTAGGCAAATGCATATTCGTTTTACTAACTGTACATCGTGACTTGTTCCTAGTCAACTTTTTAATTAAATTCCAAATGGATTTTGTTTTTTTTTAAATTTTTGTACGTAATAAATGACATTAGAGGTACTCGTACATTATTTACATTTGTTATTTCGCGTTTGGCATTAATTTAACTATTTTCTCGACGTATATTAATGATTAAACTTTTATTAATTTAATCTTATCGAGATTCAATTAATTGGATAAATGTTTTTTTGCATCATTATATGTATTTTGATTTATGGAGCGGTTTTGCAATTTAAATCTTGCAATGTAAAATAATACGAGGTAACCAACCAATTGGTCCTGACAATAACCAATTCGGGGTTTCTTACTGTATTTTTTTGCGCTAAATTCAGATATGTGTGTAAACATTTACCAATATCTCCATTCCATTTCACTGTTACGAATTTATTGATATAATATGTACTGACAATATTAAGTTCATGCTTTTGGTTGACCCACCTACACTTAAGAAAATATTGTACATAATATTAATGAACACCAGTTATTGACTTTTTGATCATTGATACAATGAAAAGTTCATTAATATTACTAATACACTGAAGAAAATAAGTGCCTAATTATGCAATTAAAACGATCGTTGTATTTACGAATCATTTATAATGTTTTACCTAATAACTTTCTTCATACCTACAATGAAAATTTTTATCGAAATAACGAATTTTTCATTACTTTTTAAGAGTTATCTAATGTACGTTAATGTACGTACATTGGACGCGTTACATCGGATTTTTTTTTGACTGTAGTATTCTCTTATCACCACTTCAAATTAAACATGGACTAATGAACGATTTCGTTAAAACAATGAACAAGGAACGAGAAATTTTTCCTCAACTTATAAGTTTATATAAAATTTATTGATAACAACAAATTTTTGGATTTGTACGATTCATAATTTTAGGGTTACGAGTACGCGCTTTTACACATTATAAAAACGAGCGATTCTACTTTCGTGCTATTACAAAAATATAAGTACAATACTTATACGTATTAAACATTTAAACACCTGTATAATTATTTGTATTTAATTACGTACTTACGGCTTATTATTCATTGTTCAACCAAGCAAACTAACTGCTAGACAATACGACCGTAGTGCGGAGACTTAAACGGAAGAAACCATTTGAACTAGTGTAAAAGCAGAGCTATGGAGACCATTAGCAGAGCTAATAATGATCACTTAGACTAGATCGTAGTGTGAGAAAAAAAAGAAAGAAAATTGTTGAACATTAGAAATTTTGAGGCCAGACTTTCTGTAAAAGAACGTATGCGAAAATGACGTCATAACAATGGATTTCGCATACGTTTTGTAAGCGAACGAGACAAGTCCCGAGAAAATATGTTGTCGCTAAATACGACGTGAACGTATTATCTATGTTAGTGAATAAACGAAAATTTCTCTTCTGAAATGATTTTGAAGAAAAAAACCGAAGTAATTGCGCTTGTTGGAACTGGCCCATGATCAACGTGGACCGGACAACGCTACAAATGCTCATAAAAAAAGTGAAAAACGCCAAAATTTTGTGTTATTTTCAACGCCGCCGTTAACGTGTTATTACCACGGAAACGTACGAAACTATCGATTCGCTATCACAACGTGTGCGAAAATGACGTCACAACAAATAAATTTCTATAGAAATCCATTGTTATGATGTCATTTTCGCATACGTTATGATAGCAAATGGTTTGAGAATTCGGCCCCCGGTTATTAGGTTTTTGACGCCGACGTTAAATAATAACAAAAAAAAAGCTTCTCGGTGAAGTTGTAGGAAAAAAAGACGCAAATAACAACTGTGTGCAAGATCTTTTCCGATAAAATTACGGCCGTTCGACCTTCTAATCGACACAACAAGTTTGAAAGTTCAAAAGAAGATGTCGCATTACTACATCGATTCGAGGACAATTAAAATGCACATCCTATTTGAATCACACTGTAAGTTTATTGTTGATTTATATTGTACGTACAGTTAAACCATTTAACCGCCAATCTCTATTTGAAATTTGACAAATGAAACCATGATGACCAAAATGAAAACCAAAAACATTTGTTTACGCGCTCGACTAACTATTTATTTGTTGATTCTTGAATCGTTTCTCCACGTCACAATCAGTTTAATGTTAAGTCTCAGTTTCAAGGATAATTGTTTCGATAATCTAATACATAATTTATTAGATCTAAAGCGATACATTGAGCAAACAATTTGTTTTGCCGACGATCATATACAGTCTGTTCAACAAGAAAGGAAGCGCGACATTTCGAAGAATATAAAAGATATTGCCCCCCTCTCTTTCTTGGTCTTTCTTGTCGCCAATACTAATGCATTGAAAAAATCATGTGTTTGATGAAGCGACTTTTTAGACGTGGGTTGGGGATGCTTCTCGGAGCGCGGCTTTGGCCGCTTCGACTTCTTCAATAACAATTTGAACGCAAAGAGGATGGCCAAAATTTACAAACGTGGACTCGACGACGAAAATTGCGTCTTGTAAGAAGGTAATCGTCCGAAACATCCCGGAAAGAGGACAATGCATCACAACGATGGACTGGCCCTCCCAATCTTCCAAATTCCACTCGCAAGAAAGCCCGTCTACAATATCAAGCAGCGGTCACATTTTATTCGGACGATATGACGTTCTCTTGCGACTGAATACGCGCAAAAACTAGTCCAATAGTGGCCAAGCCATTCTCGACGGCTCGTGGCGATTTCGCCGGTCATTATTTGACAGCAACGTAGCATTTTTGATGTCAAACAAGTTACAAATCTTTTATAGATTCTTTTCAAAAAATCGCCCTTCCTATATCTTGCCGAACGGACTGTAATTATTATAAGATCCTAAACAGTAAATAATCTTGCGAAACGAAAACTGAAATAAAAATTTTACAAACAATATAATGCATCGAGTCCAATTATCAAGGAACACTTTGTATGTACACGTAAATATTTAAACACGCGCCCCGTCTAATAATATCTACAAAGAAATCTAGTTTCACCAGAAACTGCTAAATGGAAGAAAGTTTAAAGAGTCGAAAGAAATTTAGCTAAAAAGATTACAAACATTATTCGTTGTTGGAAGTGTGGAAGTCCTTGAAAATTTTCATACGTCGTCTATTTCTATTAAAATTTCATTTACCCAAGTACTGATAATAGAGAAAAATGAAAATCATTAACAAATAACCATTATTGATTATTATCAATATTTTACATTTTAATGACCAGTAAAATGCGTGGGCATCGCGTTAAATTCCAATGCAAACAATTCAGTTCAGCTTCAAAATAGATAAACATCGTAATCGATTGCATCAAACTAATCTCCGATTATTAAACAGTAATTTTGAATAATAAAGTGCAAGATATGGGCATGGCGCAATTTCTCCCGAACTGAATTAACAATCAAATTTAATTGAACAAAAAATACGTAATAATTAAATAATGATCGATGTTTATTTAAAAAAAAATCCTAAGTTTAATTACCTCTTTTTTTTTTCTCACTTACACAAGCATCTGGTTATTCTAAAGTTATTGATTTTGAATGCCGCGGTTGTTGCCTTTCCCAACACACATAAAACTATAGAGTTATCGAACAGATGATTTATTAAGAAATTACTACGTGCAAATAAACAAATATCATCTAGTATTTTCTCTAATTGCGTCATCGCATTCGACAAACATTAAAGAATGATATTTCCAATTCTTATTTTGGCAGCTTTCTAATTTCGTTCGCTACTTAAATCTCTTCTTCGGAGGAATCGTGCACACAACTCCGGCAGCCGCAAGATTTACACGTAGTACGTCATATAATGTCACATTTTCTCGGTTAAAGTGGCTTATCATTCGGATCAGTCGTTTCGTAGACCGCGCCCGCTGATACTCGCGCTGCATAAGAAATGCCAGTAACACGTGTGAAGGACGGTTTTTAAATCTTTTCCGAACATCAATCTCTCTTTTTTTGGGTCAAAATAACAGAAACGGCCACATTTCCTTACTTCCCCTTCCGGTTCAATCGGCATTCTAAAAAGCTCGGATTCGCGGTCTTTACATATTGTCAACCGATGGCTTTGTCGGAGTTTATCTTTAGTAAAATAGACGATCTGGTTCGAATAGAAAATTGTTTAAGAAATACTTACGAACAAATATAGATAATATTTTTTCAAGTCCCGCTGCAATTTTATAAGATTTCATTTTTTAATGTGTAGCTAAATGGGCGCAGTAATGCCGTCCAAGACGATTGAGCTAGTAATAAAACATTGAAAGGTAGTTAATTCTAAACTTGTACAGTTGAATGTTAGATATGTATATCGTTAAATTTAATATTTATCCATAAATATGTTACAATGTAACACGAAAACGTATAAAATAAGAAAGAATTAATACCTACGCTGTTGCTTATCTTAAAACTGTCCATTACTGCAAAAATCAATCGCATTACTGACGCATAGTTCGTATTAAATCGTTGCTTCGTATTTTGTAAGTATAATTTTGGCTTTGAACGAGTGTTTTCTATAAAACGTACCTAACAAAAAAGAAAATATACAGGGTGTTTCAAAATTGCTAGGGTGCTATTGATAGGGACGATAGAAAAATGAAAAATAAGTGGGGTTCTCTTGATACGCTTTTATCCAAAAGACGCCCGTTTTCGAGATTCGGGACGTTGAAAATTTCGTATCCGTACGTACATCACATAATTAATCGTGAATTATCTCGAAAACAATGCCTCCGAGCGACTTTTACTAAGAATAACTTTTTTACGTAAAATTGAATGTCCTTATAGTTATTCCAATTGTCGTGCCTACAAACTTGACTTCAAAAAAGTTATGAACGAAAATTGGCCGAAAACGTCATGTAACAACTAACGCCCTCTATGGCATACGGGATCGCGAGCACCTCCAATCACTTCAGCTACCCGAAAACATTTGCAAACTAAATTTCAATACACCGTCGCTTGTAGTTTTGATACAGTCGAAAAAAAAAGTATTAAGAAAAGCAGTTTTCAACGTCCCGTATATCTCGAAAACGGACGACCTACGATCAAAGGTGTATTAAGCAAACTCTACTTATTTTTCATTGTTCTACCCCCCTCCCCCCCAGACAATAATGCCGTGCAATTTTGAAACACCCTGTATATTGCTATTATAATGAAAATTACGATACGTGGTTTAAAAATCGCGAAAAGAAAAATAAGAATAAAAGAAGAAGAAAATAATAACAAAATTATCACCTACGTCTTGGTACCGGAAATTATTATAAAGAAAATAAAAAATGAAACGCACGAACTGCCGTAAATTCTGAAAATATCAATATCAAATATCAATAAAATAGAAATTGTAGGGGTCTGTAGTGTAATTCATTCTAAAATTCGAAATTCGATAATTTACCATTGTCAAATAATCTTAAATTCGATTAAAGTCCTCGTGGTGCGCGTTGACGAACAATGAAAGAGAAAATTATCTTTTGAGGGGCACCGAATTGTGACTAACAACTAACACTGCGAACATGCAGGTGTAAGTTGTATATATTTACAAACGTTGCCTAATTTGCATCTGTATTTCAGGAAACGAAAACAATAAACGCGAACACGGCTAAGGCTTAACGAGTAGTTCGCGAATTTGTTAGTCGCTTAACCCTACAAGTACTAAGCACGAGTATTTTTTACGCACACGCCCACTTAATTGGTGTTTTCTCCCCCATTGCCGCGACTACGGCTCTACTGCACTTGACGGTGGTTTATTCGATGAATTTAAATCTAGACTGCATTATCGAACATTGTATGTATATGTTGTGTCGTTTGTGATCTACACGAATTCTCCCGTAAATCACGGCGTTTATTTCAGGCATGTTTAGTAGGGAATACGCACACTGTTTAATGAAACTGATAAAGAAAGTAACGATAAGAGTTTGCTGCTTATGATGTTCTTATCAAACAATACGTTGCGCATTATAATTGTGACGAATTTGTATTTTAAATATACAAATCTACATATACAGGGTGTCCCATAAATAGTTTTTGAGTTATTTGAATTTTTGTAAAATTTCGTAAAAATCACTACTTTGTGTCAGATTTATTGCTGCCGTCTACACAAATTATCTTTTTTTCTGTAAGATTTTTTTTGTTAGAAAAACACTCTTGAATAAGTTACCTTAACTAACGAATAATCTTTTTTTCACAGATAATAGGGATGTCCTACAAAAAATTACTATTTTTAGTTGATTACAGTTGATTTTTAGTTCATTAAAAAAAAAAACTTACAAGAAAGGTAATTTGTACAGACGGCAGCAATAAATCTGACACAAAGTAGTGATTTTTACGAAATTTTACAAAAGTCCAAATAATTCAAAAACATTAAAGTTTTTACTGAGGTCAAGTTTTGACATTCCGATAGGTCATGAACCAAGCTACCATCGTCACAAATACGACGTGCTATTTATGGGACACCCTACATACAGTGTGTCCACAGATGCACGTAACTATATACTTGTAAACTTACCGATTTCTCGTTTTTAGAGAAAAAGTCATTCTTTACAATGAGCTTTGCTTAGTTTGAAAAGTCCTTAGCCATAGTCGTAATGTCGATATAATATACAGGTTTGTTTAAAAATAATGAAACAATAAATTGTTCAAGAGTAAAGTACCAGTTATTTGAGTAAAAATGAAAAATATTAGAAGAAAGAATTACTCCTAATATCAATAGAAGTTCAAATATGAAATTTCAAAACTTTCTCTAAAAGTTGATCTTGCTTTTACCAACGCCGTGACGAGGGTTTGAAGCGCCGGTAGTAAGCGCTTAACTTGCCCCCGCCACTCCTAGCCCAAAAATTTCAAAATAGAATATAAACTAGCGAACTTTTATATCTGTGTATTTATTTAAATTTAGTTTTTACATTTTTTATGTTTTTGCGCCGCAAGCGCCCAGTTGCGCCGACGGCGGGTGATTCTTTCGTCCCGCCCCCGTTGCGGCGTTGGCTTTTATTTGCCTACAAAAGAGTTTATATTTTTTAAATAAAGTTTAAAGTCGTAAAAACGTAAGCTTCCCGAGAACAACAATGCGAACAAACTTGAATGGATTTTAAAAACATTTTCTTACGATTAATTAAAGTACAATGCCGCACATTTAAATGTGAATTGCCTATTCCTAATAATGTTCGTTGAAAACTAGACTTCATTTTTCATATTCCAAAAATTTGCAATTTTAAAAATAGCAATATTAAAAATTTTAAGTTTCAGTTTAAAAACGAATAAAATTAATCTAATATTTAGCGCGCGAAACAAACACAAAATTAAACGAAAATGTTATACCTATAGCTATTAAGCTTAAACGAATAACAACGTAATTACCGAACATTTCCAATTTGTGCATTATATCTGTTATAAAATGGTTTTTCTTGCCCAAGGCCGACTGATTTCAGCCGACTGTTCCGGCGTCACCAACAGATAGTTAATCGATTCCACAGATTTGCGGAATCGAAACGTTTTGTGATAGGAATGAATAATTTTTGCAACACTAATTGCCTCATGCCGATTGAAAAAATGCCATCAATCGTTTTCGTTCATTTATTAAAATTATGCAAAATTTATGAACCAAGTAAGCTGTACTTACTGACGATTAAAAAAGTTTTCTGTACAAATAAAATTGTTTTTTTTTATATGTATACCAAACGATTTAATGTTTAAAGATTGTTACTTATACAGGATGTTCAGGAAATGCGTCAAAATAATGCCACAAGTTCCTATACATTTTTTTCCTGCACACTCATCCACAAAGTTAAAAAATAAAAATCAATTTTTTTAAATGACATTTTTATTTTTCATTGGAATTTGAATAATTTTTGGTACACTTACATAATAAATAAAGGTCTTTAAAATGGCATGATAGGTCTTTTGATATCACCTCAGTAGGACGAAAGGTGCACAACCCCTAACCTTTCAAACCCCCAACAGTTTTCAGCGGTTTAACTTTATAAATTTTTAAGGACGTTTTCGTATTCTCCAGACATTTCAGGATAAAAAAATTCTCTTGTGCAATTTCGATAAAACGAACCAAATTCGAGAAAATCACACATAAAGAATTAAGAGATGCAGAGTATCCCAGATAATTATTTTAATTATTTTCTCGGATAAATGAAATAAAACTGTTAGATCCGTGTCAATGTGATATTTAACATGTAGAAGATTCTTTTCTAATACTGCAACTACCGCAGACCTCAAAAAATTGCATTAATAGGGTAGCCAAAACAAAAGTAATTCGAACATATCCTTTAAGCTTTCGAATTAATTAACCGAGATTTGTAGCACAAGGCTGAGAACTATTTATTTGTTGCAATGGTCAACGTTCAGTCATAATTAGAGGTGCAAATTTATGTGCTCGTAGAAAAAAAATTATTCGCATTAGGTACCTACATCCGGAATGCATCTCTGTAATGTGGTTTATTTTATCGAAATTAAACAAGAGTACCTTTTTTGTCCTAAAATGTCCGGAATATCCGAAAATGACCTTAAAAATTTAAAAACGTAAACCTCTGAAAACTATTGAGGTTGGGAATGTTAGGGGTAGTTCGTTCGAGGTTATATAAAAGAGCCTATTGCGCAGCTTTAATGACTTTCATTTATTACACGAGTATACAAAAAATTATTAAATTCCAACGAAAAATAAAAATGTTTTTATTTTTCAACTTTAGGGGCGAACATCTCAACAGGGGAGCGCCGTAGGAGGAACGTTTATAGAAACTTGTGACATTATTTTGACGTGGTTTTATACGTTCCCGAGAAATTTGTCACCATTTCCTGGACACCGCTTATGCGCAATCAGATGTAATGAAAATGTCCGTGTTGTCTATCTCGTTTTATAAAACGTATGTCCGAAATAAATCATATGCATAACTGTCCCACTAAATCGCTTTCACTAAATGCACGATCTCCAGGTCTTTCGCCCCTTTTGGCTCTCCCAGTTGGCTCCCAATTAATTAAATAAATCTAAATTTTAAACGTAAGTAGAAAAACGCGAATTTGTTTTACGTGAATATACAATTTATTCCCTGTGAACACGTAAGCATTACGCAGATTCTATTAAAATATAAAAAAAATGATTAGAAAATCTTTTATAAAATGATTCTCCGCGCTATTCTACGTTTTTCGTCACAGGCTAAATGTTTTTGTTTCTGTGTCAACAACCCGCGGCGATCTCAATTGCCTTCGTGTCAAACTTCGAATGTCAAAAAAAAATGAACAGAAAAAAATATGTGTTACTATTAAAATCATATACGCAATAGTATAAATATTACAATATGAACAAAATAAATAATTATTTTGTAACGAAAACGACAAAAAGTCAGAAATTATTTTGTAAATACAATATTTTAAATAATACCCACTTGAATATAATTTGTAATTTATTTGGGTTTTACCATTTCAAGTGTTCTGCATGATTTTAACAAATGTATATAACAAATGATTGACTGATTTAATCTAAGCCCTACGTTTTCTCATCACGATTCGGACGAGGGACGGATCTGATTGTACCCATCTTTTTTACTATAATATTTATAAGTTTATTAGCGCTTTATAAGTTAAAAAAAAGTTATTTGAATGAAACCCGAAATTTTGGAAATCGACATTAACTGTAACTCGCAGTTTAAATCATAGTTCTTTTCTTAGTCACTATTATTGTTACTATAAAAATAAACAGTTTAAATAGACATTTTACGATCGGTCCTAAATCACGTTTTTAAATTGTATTAATATTTTTTTTTAATATTATGTATAATTTATAGTTTCTAAAATATTCACATAATTGCTGGACGATCGTGATTTGGGTAGGTTCATTATTTTAATGAGTTAAAAAGAAATATTTTTTATTTCTTTTAAATTATCATCATTCTGCATTCTTAACGATATTAGTAATGTGTTAGTATAAAAACCACATTTTTCTATTTACGATTATAAATTTATAACCGAGTAATTCGTGATTTAATTTCACACGGGGCATAGCCGACTCTTAACTCTCTGTCACAATTCGTTCCCGAACAGTTTAATTCCCATGTTTTCGACAGCCCCTAATATTAGAAGGAACACAATTCCGTATTACTTTTTTTATCGTAATGTCATTTTCGTATTTTTATAATTTAAGTATAATTTAACCACAAATATTACGAAAATCAAAATATTAATAAACTACACTGAAAAAACTAAAATAAACTAACCCAATAAATGTACGTACTTAAAAAATAAGTAGGTACCTTACATGATATTTTAAAAAAATACGTCAATAAAAAGTAAAGCTCATTCTTTGAATGGAAATTTTCATTTTATGCGCGAAACAAGTAATTGGGTAAAAGAATATGATTTTTTTCATAAATATAGGAACATTTTAATTATAATTTGATTCATATAGGTGATTTTTTCTGTATTTAATTTTAAGTAGCTACTTAAAAATTAAAAAACAACAAACGTCCGCAGTGGAAGCGAAATTGTTGCTAATATATGCGAAAAAACGAAGATGCTCGGAAACGAAGGGAAATCTATTTATTATACTACGAAGGTACACCAAAAGGCACCGTTCTAATCATTTTTAAGAAAACTATCTGATTATTATCGAATCTAAGAAGAAATTAATTTTTATAACGGTCCATTAATCGATGATAAAAAGACCCAATTAAAAAAAAATGATTATTTTAAGCGACTCCCGCAATGAATACGTGGCGTACAAAATAAAATTGCTTTCAATTGAATTTGATTAATAATGGCTTTACGATGGTAAACAGAGTGGCAGGCTGAATTGAATTACATGGGATCATACTCGTAAGTACAAATTGAAATAATGCAGGTCAAATAGCGAGACCCGGGTTGCACGATAGCCGGTTGCCTATTATGTACATGAAATTTATTTGATTAAATGGTTTGCATTATTTTCAATGTCACCTTCTTCTTTAACACAGTTTAATGTATAATGTAATGTAAATTACACGTACTTTGCATAATACATATAAGTGCGACGCAAATGAGTTCACGTGTTACTACAATCCGTTAGAATGATGTAAACATCTACATAATTTGTAGTTCTTTTTTTACGTCAGTAAACTATTATTGTGAAAAAAAAAGTTTAATATTATTTTTATAGTTTTCATTTAAAAAACTAGAAAATAAATTCGTGATCGATAATTCGATAATTGACCTTGATAGTATTAATAGTGACATTCGTCGAGTTCGTACACTCTGAAATTTAATTTATTTAACAACTCACATTCTTACGAAACAAAAATCGACCATAAAACGTACCTATATGATTCTTTATTGTCCATATATTAACAACAAATAACAGCCCTCGTCAAAATCAAAGCTTGCTATAAACAGAATAGATTCGCCTATTTACGGTCCCTTACATACTCGAAGTCCCTAACAGCTAATTTATGTAATAATAGTAAAACTATAAAAAAACAATCAAAATAAAAAAAACCCGTACGCTTTGTAATATAAAAACTACCCTCGTAAATAGTTCGATGCCGGCATGGAAACCCCCTTTCCAACATTTATCTAGAAATAAAACCAAAAGAGTGTAACGAGAGACAAACGTACATTTATAAATTCAATTATTTTGTGCAGAAATTAACTCCCCCGCCCTCCCACCCCTCTTCCCGGCAAGCGTGCGCGGCATTGAATACCCACTTTTGACACTCACAATAAGTACCAAGTAATAAAGTAACAAATACCTAACTCACAACTTGAAATGAACTCCAAAAAATCGCAACTTATTCTCACTTGCAGGGGTCGTACTGCAGCTACACCTACTACAGCTAATATACTCTATTTTTAATGTAAAAATTATTCGTGTGCCCTTAAGCATTGAAAATTTCCCTATTACAAGCCATAAACCAGATGAAAGTTTAATCGCATTTTTATGCGACCGATAAAATACAAAGCAACTAATAAAATATGTGCGCCACCTACTTTCATACCTTATCAGAGCGCGAACAAAGAACTGAAGGTTTTCAAAATAAAAACGGGATTTCCTAGTATCCGTGAATCGCTCGAACTGACAAAATCGTTTCAGATCGTTCGCGTTCTTGGTTCAGAGCGGTAGTGCTTGTTAGTTTAAATTTTAAATTACGGCGTCGTATTGTTCGTGTGTGCGAAGAGTGCTCGTACGGTTTATAAGGCCATTTTGCGTGTGAGTGCGCGAGTGTTATGTGTTGAGATTTTACCTTTTCAATGTATTTGTTTACGGATAAAAAACAGAATGCAAATTTTTGATTGTCGCAACAATTTAAACTTGATAACGAGACAATACCTACCTTGAATACCTACTAAAATTTGAAATAATCGAGTCAGTTATTAAAATTTATTGTAGTTAGTTTACTTCTAGTTTATATTAACAGGAGTGATTTATTTCATTTTAAATAAATATTAGATACAATAATATATAATTTTTTTTTTAACTATTGAATTAAAAACAAATTTAATTTATTTGGGACATCGTCTGTGTACGAATTCTGCGTCGAAAAATGTTTAATGTCCAAGTTTCTCGATTAATTTTTTATTTTGCCACCTTTTTACTTAAACAAAAAATATTGTAATAATTCCACTTTCTTCGTGGCATTCTTTTAATAGTCCTTGTTCTAAATTTACCCCTTTTTTACTAAATTTAATACTTTCATGCAGTTGTTTTAGTTATTTTGCTAATAAAGTGAAAATAAGGCAACTGTGTGGCAAAATCCTAATGGGTGCCATCCATTTCACCCCTAATTTTTATATCATAATGTAGGTCTTAAACAGTCATTTATAAAAATATATAGTTTGTTGGCGATAGCTCTTGTTGTTCCACAGATAATAAGCAAAATCGAAAAAAATTCCAATTTTCAAGGGTGGATTTCACCCACTTAAACCGCGGAAGAGCACGAACGGAATACGACTTTTGATTAGGGTTGACTAGTACTACAATCCTGAAAAATTTCAAATTTTTCTGAATCTCCACCTGCCTAACCTTCCTTGTGTTACAATTTGCGGCAAAAATCAATTCAAATCTTTCAAAGTTCGATCGCTCGTATCTCGTAAACGAGATAACGTTTTCCTAAAAACATACCCTCGTGTTGAGAAGGTACTCAACCCGCAACCCCAAATCTATGGCTATAAAAAAAAATGTTAAAAGTGCCAGAATGGCGCTAATGCCTCGATGGGGCCAACTTGTTATAAAATATTTATGAGCTCATCTCAAGTATTAATTATCATTTACCATTGTGTTACTTCTGAAACATTTCCCGTGTACCAACATTCCGAAAATCTTAAACCTGTTATAATAGGTAGGTATTAATTGCACGAATTATAGCGTACTAAATTTTTTTTTTAATCTGAGCGTCTCGCCCGCTCGCAATCTATCGTGAATTATCATTACTTTCAATTTTGTGTAAGGGCCAATCGATATTTAATTTGGGACTAGCGATGTTTTCGAAATTGATTTCCAGAAATTACAAAGGAAATTATTCAAAGAAGTCGGAGCGACGAATTAAATTTTCATTTCAAATGTGAATTGCTCGAAAAGAAAACTCGCTAATAAACGAATTATAATTTGTCGCGATGCCCGCTCGCATATAATTATTCGCTATTTTTTCGATCGATGCCGTTAACAATGTTCCGGCTTAGATAAAAAAAAATGTTTTCAGAAAAAGCAAATTTAAAAGCAATTATGGCGGTAATTTCCTCGATAAACAATATTCTGAGGCGGTACTTGGCGGATGTTTTCAGAATAATGAATTTTATTCGGCACATTTTTTTTTCAAAAATTCTGCAATTTACGAGGACGCTAATAATTTCCCCCTCCCGATTATTAAATTACACGTACTTATGTAAAAATAACTAACATTAACCTTTAATAGTTCTTGTTTGATCCCCAGCTTCAAAATTGTTGTGCTTGATTTGGGCACATTTTCCTTAGATTTTCGTTATTTATTTTGCTCCCCTTAAACGGAAAACTTTTTCGCTTCGATATTGCCTTAAGATCGCAAACAGATTTTTGTGTTGTTCATTACTAGGTAACGTTCGCGATGTTCTTTTTATTCCTTATAAAAACTATGTAGGTGTGGTAAAAATCATTTCAAAATGTTGTTTAGGTCTGAACCCCGATGAAAAATCGAAGTTTTCGACCTTGGTAAGGGAAGCCGCAAGCCGCCATCTTGGATGAAAGATGCTAAAAATTGATTTTTTCAAATTATATCCTCAACGATTGAGCCTACAACAAAAATGCCTGTAACAAATTTGAAGAAGATAAAATTCCTTATATTTTTTGTATAAAAATTTATTTTAGAAGTCTAATACGTAACGAGTTGCAGCGGTGAAAATATGAACGTTTGTCTTAAAAAATCGTTATTAGATAATTATAATAATTTTGCAAACTCAAAGTAAATTCAAGGTCAGAACACAGATTTTCATTAGAATCCAGACTTAAACGACATATTTTAAAACGATTTCTACCACACAATTTGCAGAGCAAAGGCCTTTTTTATCTCTACTGATTGAACTAATTTACACCTCATAATTAAATATTTTCTATAAATAAGTAAATATTAATATGACAATTATTAATTTAGCATTTTATGTTGCATCGCATATTTTCACGAACATTCCGCGCATTAAACATAAATTCGCGACGTTAAATTGATAAATGTTCCATAGCTAAATGTTAATAAACAGTATGTTTACATATTTCGTAATTAAGTAGGTACCTACCGTATGTTAAATTAAAAATTCGGCATAACTGTGCGCTTTTTATAAATACGCCTTCTAATCGCTAAAATATTTGTACAAAAACCTGCTCGGTACATCTTTATAATTTTTGTGTTAAACGTCTTCGCTTAGATTCTAAGAATTCGTTAAACACAATAAATTTCGTTTCTTCGATCGGTCCGTGTAATAAACAACAATCCACTGCGCTTGCTGAATAATTCCAGACGTTAAAATACGAAATTAACATATTTTTTTCAGAGCTTTCGCACAGGTATTAGGAAAATTCTTCGCTACACGTCTCAAGGTTTTCTTTGTTCGCAAACGAAGGTATTGTTTTTTGAGGAATTGTTTATAACGTGGAATCTGATCTGCTCCAAAATTGCTTAATGACGCGAGTGCAGTTTGATTCCATTAAAAAAAAATAGAGGCAACAACAACACGATGAATTTGCGATTTTTATGCGCAATTTAATCGAATTTCACATAGATTCGTAACAAAAAGGAGTCGAAAATATGCGACATTCCAAGTAACGTTTAATAGATTCGTTTCCATTTACAAAAGTGTCTTTTAAAAGAATGTCAGGGCAATAGGTGGTAAAAAAAAACATAAAACAAGATCTTTTGTTAGATCGAAAGTCCGCTTAATTATTAACGATATACCAGATGAGGGCACGCGCATTTATCATTTTTACGCAGACAAGGGCACCAATTATTTAGCGGATTTCATATTTGTGGAACAATGTGATGTTGGGGTAGGCACATAGATGAATAGGGCGATTTAACATCTTGAGATGCAAGGTGGCTGAAACGGAATAACCACACCCCTAAATTCGAATTTGACTCGATGTTTTTAACATTGCATCGCGCGGCGGGTGGTTTTATGAATTCGTCAGGGGTTACCTGCTCAATGCACAAGGGCCCTCCACGAGATGCCGAAGGGAATTTATTTTATGTAATAGTAATTTTAAATTGTGAACAAAGAAAATAAAAATTCCGCCGGGGAGACAGGTAAACCCTTAATTTAGAGGTAATATATTCGTAACCTGGTAACCATTAACGATATTATCGAAATGGTTTTTTAGAACTTCTTATTTAATGCTATACATTAAAGTGATACCTATACTAAATTTCAATGTATTTTTTTTTTATCTTACGTCAGATACCCAATATGAATTTACAATCGACTAAGCAGCGCCACCGAAAGTAATTTTGCAAGTATGAAGCGCGCCCTAGTTTTTTGAAGAGAAAAATAATGGCAAATAGTAAGAGCAAATTGTGGACAGTTTGTTGCGTAATAGTTGTAAAGACGCGACAATTAAACGTTTCGACAAAGCGATTTCCTAAAAGAAAAACATGGACCGGCTCTAGTAGTTTAAGACGAAAAAATTGAATTTCGAGTTTGATGGTCCTGATTAATCTCTCGATCACTCGCCTTGTAAATTTCTGCCCAAAGCGTAGCGTCGGAAATAGGTCGTGCGCGTCGATAAACTTTTTTTTTACGAAAAAATGTGCTGGGAAAAATACTTACTCGAAAAAATATCTGGGGGGATAAAATCATTTAAGACATGTGGGCAAAAAACTAATGTAAGCGAAACTTACAAAAATTTTGATACCTTGAAACACTTGCCGGTTCTGTTAGATGATGATGAAATCTATTGGCTCAAACTCAACTACGGTATAAAATACTCAATACTACAATGCAAAAGACCTGTTTTTTTATGATAAATAACATGAATTATCGTTACGTTTCGTGCAATTTTTATCATCTGATGAGTAAATCCATGTGCTATCGGGAATGTATTAGTCTGACCTCTAGGATAAATGTTGGTTTAAATGTGCACCATCTTGTGCCTCGAAACACAAAAACGTCTTGTACCATGGAACGTAGTGCTGGCGTTTCTTCCCCAGATGCAATCGTTGCGCACGCCACTCGGCCAATCAAAATCGTTTTAGCCTGTCGCGCAATGTTTTTACGTATAAGCAGTTTTATTACTAAAGAGAGGTCGATTTTAAAGTGTCAAAATTCGAGCGTCGCGAATCACTTAAAAAACACTTGCGGTCGTTGTTGCGTACGATTAAGCCACTCGACTTCGTCTCGTGTCGATCAAATATCGTGAGATATCCGTATTTCATCACTAGTTCTACAATACACTACTATTTCTCGCTCACAATCGAAGAGTCGTACTTTTTTCAATTATCGTTTTATTGCACTAGATGCGTGAACGATTTTCAAATTTTGTACCATAAATAGCCGCATTATGCATACACTTATCTACATAAGTGCTGGATTTCATGAATACCTACAAAATCCGCATCTTTTCCGTTTCATATTAGATCATTTCAAGGCGAATTACTCGCGTACATTTTAATAAAGGTATAAAGAGGAGCTGTAGAACCGAATAAGTACCTAGTTAATTCGATATAATTAATTAAAGCAGCTTTTAATTATCATTTCATCAGTCTTCTTCACGTTATTTGTAGTAGTCGTGTAACAGCGTGGCAAACACTTAATGGACCGTCATCCTTAATCAACTATTAGTTAACCGCGCCGCAAATCTTTTATTTTGTAAAGCAGAACATTGTTTAATAAAAGCTTTGGCCGAGAGAAACGAAAAAGGCTCGCTTGAAGTTCTGCTCTAAACGCGCCGTTATATTAAATTAAGCTCGGAATTCTTTGGTAGATTACGACCGAAAAAGGGTTGTTCTGTTGGCTGTTTAGACATTTGAATGTTCACTTACTACGGACAAGAGACGCGAAAGATACGTCAACTTATCAACCAAGTCGTAAACGAAACTGTTACGTACACAAGGAAAAATATAAACTTTATAATTACAAAAGTTCGTTTTATCTCTCGTTGTGTTGCATAAATGGTGACTTTTTAGTTAGAATTTTACCGTCTCCTTTTACTGCATAAAATAATTTGTTGTAGTTTTAAAAACGATCGAAACCAACACGTGACGTGGGGGGGGACGTAATAAGTGCCTAATAAAAATTCATTTTCACCTTGGCTTCGCCTATTTCGGAATAATACATTCGATCGCCAGTAACACATCTAAAATAATGTTTATTCGTGCGTTTCGGTCTTTTCTAAAACATTAAGCCGATTTGTGAACACGATAAAAACGTAGCAAAAAGTAATTTGGCAGCTGCAAACTCTGCAGTGCGAAATTTTTAGTTGGGAACTTTACGCTCACGACGAATTTATCACGAAATCTCGACATGAAAGTAAAACTACTTGCAGCAACCCCGGACGAATAATTATTGGCCGCGTTATTTGGAATGTGCGGCGGCGACGACGCGACGGCGCACTGCAATTTTTACCAATTCAGTACTACGTTTCGAGTACTTGCGTAGGTTACCTGTCGGGGAAGTGGCGCATTGCACCACGTATACATATATATCTGTTGGTGTCATGATTAGTTTGAAGTAGGTCGTATTATCATAATATCTCGTACCCACCCTGTAGTAATGCAGGTAAAAATTTCGATCCGCTAACACACAGAATCAGTGGCGGAGTCCGGGGTAATAAAAAAAATTCCTCCCACAGGTATAACTTTTAAGACTTCATTTTAAATCCGCTTTCGGAATGAAATTTAAATTACATAAATGTTTCCTGTCGCCAGATAAATGCACGTGTTTGTTTTTGTGAATCGACATAGTGTGTCAAGATTCATTTAATTAAGGAAATAATAAAGTTTTAAAGTAAATTTTTACGAGTCGGTTTCGTTCTGACAACATTAAAGTTTATAAGGTATACCTTAGAGCTCTAGTTACTCGAGCGTGGCGTTCTGGTTACGGCAATAAAACATTAATTGCAATTTTGAACGGCAACGGCTTTATAGTTATCCTAATATTCGATAATTTTTGCAGTATAAACATCGAAACACATTATTTGAATAGCCAGCTGTCGAGGAAAGTCGATTTTACGTTCAGACGATTTACTAAGGGTAAAAGGTAACAATGTAAGTAGGTACCTACAAAGTTTGTACGCACCTATACCCATAGAAATTTACCTAGGCCTCCTTTTAAAACGTCACCAAAATATTTCGAAGGGCACAGCACGTCGTGCACACTTTAACTGCACAAAAGAACAAGAAAAATTTCACGACTATTATTTAATTAAATGCAATTTGTTAAAACAGTTCAAGCTCGGTACGCGATTAATCAAATTCAGCTTTTGACTAATGCTTTCTTGTAATACGTATCAAGGGTAAATACATGTTGATAATATCTAAACGGATGATAAATGATGCAAGATTTGAATTACTGACTATAAGAAATAGTTAAGTACCTGCTGTATACGGTAAAATCCAGTTACAACGGGCTCGTTACATCGGAAGTTCGTAATAAACGATAAAAGAACTTGCCCTGCTCGAAAGTGATTTGGAAAAACCGCACCAGGTACTATACGCAATCGTCTCATCTATTGTTGTTAACATTTAAGGCTATCGTGCTTGGTTGTCCTTTGTGTCCTTATCCGGTAAAGTTTAAATGTCCGCTGGGACGGTCAACTAATAAACGTATTTGTTTAAGAAAAGAATTGTACAAACGTTTCAAACACTGATCAATTATTCCCAAAAAAAAAAACCTTTTTACCTATGCACTGCAACAATTCTGTCGAACGTTATATCCGAAAGTTCGTTATCACCGCCAAAATTTATAAAGGATTTTATGGGTTGCATGACGAGACTTTAAGAACGTTTCTTTATATAATCCAAAAGTTCGCCGCAAGCAGGTTCGTTATAAGCAACTTCAACTGTAACTTTATTTACTTAATTCGTTTTTTACGATTTAATTGGAATTAAAAATTTCCGAAAGGGATTCTTAAATTTGTCTAATATAAGCGAAGATTCTAAAAAATTCAAATTACGCTAAATCGATTTTAAAAGGCATTAAAATAATACAAGCACATTGTTTATCAAAAGATTTTATTCTATACAGGGTGTAACAAACGCAACTTACCTATATCGACTATAACTGTTTAATTAGAAGAACTACAAGAAAATGTTAAATACAAAAGTAGTTTGTTTTATTTCGACGCACATGAAGATGTATTCAGTTTGTTTCGTTGTTATGGTAAGCAACTTTTTTATTTTTTAATGGCACCCATATGTTTTCTTTGCGTCTTTAAAAAGAGCGTTTTTTCCCTCTATTTACCATGTAATGTCAAATTACTCAATATATCGGTTATTTTAAAAATATAGAGTTATCAATATTAATCGAGTGGGCACGAACTGAAAAGTTTAAACAAACGGCAACCGGCAAACAAAGTGTGGGAGAATTTATGAATTGTTTCTAAGTTATTTGAATGTCGCGATTTTTCATTTTTGAATCTTCAATAACTTCTTTCGTGAAAACATGGCGCCCGTAAGTGAGAAGCAGCGCATTGAGATTTTAATGATGTACGGGCACGAAGACGGAAGCAGAATATAAAAGGGAAATGTGCGATTTGTTCAACCAAATTTATCCGGATACTCCCGTTTTTTTCAAAGTGCAGTTTCTCGATTGATTAAGGGCCGGTTGCGCCAACGCATTTTACAATTTGAGCGTAACTTAAATACAAATCAACTATGGAAACGCAACGGTATTCCGTAAATTTTATTGATAGCATCGGTGCAATCGGCCCTAAGTAATTTAGAAAGAACGGCGGTGTAAAAAACAGTTCTATTAACAATCCAAGAAACGTCAAAAGTGTCTACAAGAGAAGTAGCAGAAAATTTCGAAAGTACGGCTCATAGAATTTTGAGAAACGAAAAGGTACAGTCGGATGCAGAATTAATGTCGCCAATTCCCGGAGAAAATGAACGTATTTATCGTCTTTCATCAAGACGGTACGTCTTCACATTTTACGGCATATCGTTTCTCTAACAGATATGGATTGGCGGAAGGGCAGACGCGAAAATGACGTCATAACAAATACTTGTTTTTGACGCCATTTTCACGTACATTTTTGTAAGCGAATGGTTCGAGAATAAGTCACCCGGTCTCCAGACTTGTCGAATATGTAAAAAATTATTATTATTTTATTTTTGACTCTATAGAGGAAAAAAACGCTCTTTTTAAAGACGCAAAACAAATATATGGGTGTCATTTAAAAAAACCAAAGTTAGTTACCACAGCAACGAAACAAAACAGTTTACAAACAAAATAAATTAAATGTATCGTCATGTGCGTTGAAATAAACCAAAAAAACTTTTGTATTTAACATTTACTCGTATAGTCCTTTTAATTAAAGTTATGATCAATATAAGTTACTTTTGTTACACACCCTGTATAAAGAAATTTTCCTATACCCAGCGAATTCGTTATATAGAAGTTCGACTGTATTTAAAAGAAGAAGAAAAACGCTAGCAAACGAGCAAAAAAAATTCAAGATTGGAACAACTAATTTGCTGCTAAAAATATCGCAACTTGTTTTTGTCATCGAATAATTAATGTAAAAAATGCACATTTAAACATCGGGCACTTTAATTAAAAACATACATACGTGCGATTTTTATTGTTAACTTACAGGAATTTATGATCGAAGGAAGTCGACGATCGAAAAAGCCCGACTTCCTTAATTATTATTGGTAGATGATATAATATTATGTCAATGCGAACCGCGAATAGGTACGAAGGTGTGCACGGGGGGGGGCCTAAAAAACCGTGAATTGTACGAGACGACGACGACGAACAAAAATAATCTCCAAGGAAAAAAATCTGGTAGATTACCTACGAAACTAACGAACGTTTGTTATCTATCGACAACGATTTTTAACCGTAAGTAAATGTATTTTCGCTAAATTTTTCATTATCAGTGGCGAAGAACCTCGACAAACAATGGATTACAAAAATTAGTTATTAGTAGTTTTCCCGAATATTAAAGAGTTAATTTTATAATTATTTAATTGTTAAATAATTTTTTTTAATATAAATTTAGAAATGAAATGTTATTCGTTTTTTTAGATATCTGGTTTTTAAAGAAAGAAATTTAATTTTTCAATTTTTAATGTGATTTATTAATTTTTAATTATTCATTAATATTTTGTAGTGTCTAATGGGATGAGCTTTTGGACATATATTTAAAAAGTTATATTTTATTAATTATTAATATGATTATTATTGTCAATTTTTTTATAATTTAATAGCTACTATTTTTTTATTATTATTTATATGGTTTTTAATTTTTTTATTTAAATTTTAAGTTTAATTTTGATTTTAAGTAATAATAATTAAATTAGTAAATTATTTATTTATTTTTAATAATTTTGTTAGGTTAATAAAAGGAATTCGGCAAATGTAAATTATTTATTATTGGTAGATGATATAATATTATGTCAATGCAAACCGCGAATAGGTACGAAGGTGTGCACGGGGGCCTAAAAAACTGTGAATTGTACGAGACGACGACTACGAACAAAAATAATCTCCAAGGAAAAAAATTTGGTAAATTACCTACGAAACTAACGAACGTTTGTTATCTATCGACAACGATTTTTAACCGTAAGTAAATGTATTTTCGCTAAATTTTTCATTGTCGGTGGCGAAGAACCTCGACAAACAATGGATTACAAAAAACAGAACAATAAAACGTTAGGACGAATTTGAAAACATCATATGAACTTCTGATAAAGTTTTGAAACGTTAAACATTTTTTTTCGAATCTAGAAATTTTACGAATAACAAAACAAAATTAACTCATCGCCATTAATTAGTGCTTCGAATAAATTTTTAAACGTGCCCCTTGAGCGTACGAATAAGCGTAACGATTATTAAAACAAATCGAAACCAAACAGAAACGTTACGCCTATGCCTCGATAATAACTAGAAAGTAGATAAAGAACGATCCGCACCTGCGTTTCTTACATAACAGCTTGTCATTGCATTTACCTGCATATACCTACTACCCTTACGAGTCCCTACCCTTGTATTTTTAAGCAGTATTCACAGCCACGCCAACCTTGGCCTACGAGAATTACAAAGGAATTCCTAAATACTCATTAGGTGGGTACTACCCCTTAAAAAAGATTAGCTAATTAGAACGCTAAATAAGGAATAGGCCTAATTACGCCTTACAACGTTACCATTTTAAAACCAGAAAATTAAAATCCCGTCTTACCCCCATTATTTTTAACTTCTGCATCTAACCCCGACGAAATTTACCTGCATCGCAGGTCCCACTAATGAAACGTCCGTTTGGTTATTAATCTGTCGGAAAAAAAAACATTTACAGTTATAGTAGAAGGACTTGCCCTTACTAAAAGGTCGATATAATCTACACAAATCAAATGGTGGAATTCTGTTACTAAACCCGGATGAAGATCTAACAATAAGATATTTTGATTTGTCGACTAATGCGGGCAATAGAATTTGCGCGCTGCTTAATTAATTATATTTTCATATGGTGATAACGAACGCATTATCAACCAAAAAAAAAAAAAACAGATCACCTCAAAATGTAATGCACAAATGCTAAAAGCGATAACAATACGATAAGGGGAGTCTTTATGTTTCCGGGACAAATATCTGGGACCTTGGCTCACCACAACAACTTAAAAATTCCGTGTTTTCGTTGTCCCCCTTTCGCCGCGCTTAAACCGAACGCGTTGAATAAAGACGAACGCTTCAATGCCGACAAAAATAAGTACATACACATATGAATGTGTACATACGTGGTATGACCACGGATCCCGCGATAAGTCTTATTTGGATGGTGTTAAAATAAACTAGCTCACGGGGGAGATAAAGAATTATTAGGCGCAATTGTTACAACTATAAATAAATTGTTTGAGATGGCAATCGCACACGTGTTGAAAAAGGACCCGACTATATTTAGGAAAACGTTTTTTTTTTACGATAAATTACTAATTATTATCAAACGGGCATTACATACACAAATTATTTTTAATACGAGCGGTTTCCCATTTCCTCTCGGCTATCGATTATTATCAACCCAAGTACAACAAATTTTTTTTGATTATATTTTATACGTACTTCGACAAGTTTTATCGTTACATTCGATAGTGATTTTTCCTTTTATATATTTTTATAAATACGTTCGTGTACTTTTTATTTTCAGAATTAAACCGTAAACATAATCGTGATAAAATAGTGCGGCTATGTTATTATCCGGCTCTTTCCGAAAACTTGACTATCAGCGATGCCCAAACGTTAACGAAATTTAATAATTGTCGGGAGGTAACAAGATCGTATTCACCCCGACATCTCGATTGCGAAAATAATATAGGGACTCGGCTTGAATAGTATATAATCAAAGTGCCAGAATTCACTTATGAAAAAAGCGAGCTTTTACGGCATCAAAATCGGAAACCGAATTGCAGAATTGAGGGGAAAACGATTGAATTTGTGCCGAATGTACCTACAATTATTACCGTAAAAAATGGGGTGACTTTGGCACAGTTCATACATTTAGTCCCGAATAAAAATTTGAAGAATTTTTTTAAATCTTACAAAATTGTAGAAATACAGGTCTCGATGCAGCTTTTAAATTTCCCCGAAAATATATTTTTATGTGTCGTTGTTTCCAAAGGAAAAAATAAAAATGATGGGTGCCAAAGTCAAAACAGGTTTGGGGTGACTTTGGCGCCCATCGATATTATTGCACTCTCTGGTTGCTTTTACTGCTCCCGCGCCAAACTCGAAACTTGCATTCAAACATCGTGGCCCGTTCAAAAGTTATATGGCGTTTTTTTTTATATATTGGGGTGCCTTTGGCAGTTACGAAGAACTTGTGTTCAAGCTGTTTTTGAAGCTCCTGGGCAATTAATGCGCACAATTAAATTTAAGAATTTTATTGCACGACACCTTGTGAGGATAGTCCGCAATGAAAAATATCTACGTCCCAAATTTCGACTTACTTATCAATCGTTTTCGTTTAATTTAAAATGTGTTAATTTTACAACAGGATGTGAAAGTAACATTAAAAATACGACTGCCAAAGTCACCCCAAATGTTGTGCCAAAGCCACCCCAACGATTACACGTCCACTTTTACCAGAAAATGTTTCAAAATGATGCATCGAAACGTCCCGGCGAATATAATGACATGTACGTTATATCATTTTAAATAATTGCACAGCTGTAAAACCTGTTCGTAATTTTTTCTGGAAAACGTGCCAAAATCACCCCATTTTACGGCAGTGAAGTTGTCGCGAAAACAGAAAATTTAAAAAAGCTCCATTCATTAAAATAAATTGCATTAATATGGTGACAAGTACAGCTAAACTTCTCAATATCGAACACTCGAGGGACCACGAAAAATGTCCGTTATTAAAAGTGTCCGTTAATGGGAAATACCTTGCACACCATAAAACAATGCGGAGACAATGAAGTGACGCGCTGTCGACGAAGATCACATTCAAATGAGTACATTCTACCTGAATAAATTAGAGGCCGAGCGTATATATACGCTCATAGTATATATACGCATATCGTAGAGAAAATGCCTCGACAGCGATTTGTATGACAACTGTGGAAACGACACTTTCCCAACGAGTTAGTTACACACGACATTTTCAATTAATCGCCAGCGCTTAAAGAAATAAACTCATTGCTACAGAACAAACAGACGATAAATGACTAAACTGATCAAAAAAATCATTTTTCACTTAAACGCAATCCATAAAATTTAAAACCAATATTAAAATGTAATAAAAAATGATATATTCGTGGCCAACGGTAGTATTTCTTAACGTGACGTTTAAATAAACTATTTTCAACCGCCTCGTTGAAAACTATACATATAGTTACTTTATCAAGGATTTTTCTTCACTAGTATCCGGGTAGGTACTAAAATTAATTAGGCACATCTGTTTGTACTATAGTAGGTATTTTGGTAAAATGTTTAAATGATTTGTCATCTTTGTACTTTTATTTCTTTTAACAAAATGAACTGAATTCGATTGCCGAATCAGCTGTACACCTAGATCCCATTTCCCATTGCAAAAACGATTTAATGGTTTGACGCTTATTGACTATGCAATTTATTTTGTTATTGTTATTTGCTATTCTTTTAAATCATTTATCAAGTACAAACCCTTTTTGGGAACTACTTTTTATTGTCTTACATAATTTTCAAAATGGCGATCGATTTAAAAGTTTTAAAGCCGGCCATTTTGAAAACTGTGCAATGGATTTTCCAAAAATTTATACATTTCGAATCGTCTGAAAATACGTTAAAACTTTTGTCTAAAACATGTTCATCAGTTTCCTTTAGTTTCTTTGTATTATTAATAATCACCTTCGCACAATAAGCGATTTTCGGTAGGTAGTTGGGTTTTCACACTATTTATTAAAAAAAGAAACAATTATTTTCTCGAAACAATAACGAGTGCCCTATTTTTATATTATTTGTAATGCAAAAATTACGAAATAAATTATTAGCAACTTTCAAACCACAATTTCTCAGTTTCTAGTTGTGGAAGTTGGAAAATTAATTTCCACAGGAACCCATTGGCGTCCCATTATGAAATTTGGCATACAAATAGCCAATGAATGTCTTCAAAAGGGGCGAAATCGAGCTCTCTAGGTCAAATAATTTTTGAGTTATAGTTTTTTAAACAGGTAACGATGTCTTTTTTCTGCGATTTTTGCTTCTTTTAAAATCAGTAACTCGCAAACTCGAGCTGAAACCAAATCTAAAATTTTGGGTTTTTTTGTCCTCTCGATACGATGAATAAATAAAAATCTTGATTGATTTAATATGCAACGACTCGTTAATCAAACCGTTGGATTTGTAATTTTCTATAAAAATTTTAAAAATGAAGAAGCAAGCAGTTCTTGTTTTGCCAATACAATAAAACCCCGAAGTTTCTGGACTTGTAGAGCAAAAAAAAAGAGGAAAGATGTTGAGGCGGCCGTTGTCGGTATCGGCAGCGTGATTGGAGTCGCCGCGCCGCGCCGGCCAGCACCGCTTGGGAATGTTACGCAATCAGTAGCATTGTTTCGACGCTATTATTATTACTAATAACAGTAATATTTTGATTTATTCTTTAACGCGGCCCTTTATATTAATTAAATTAAATTGCGCCATCTAAAAAAATAAATAAATAAATTTCCTTCGACAGTTATTTAAAATTAATTTTAACAAAATTAAATTAATCAACAATACTGATTATAACACAAACAACCGGACTCCGGTTATTATCAGCTAAACAATGGGAGCGGCGAAGACGCTCTTGTTTGCAGGTATTATAAGATCTATAACCGCGTAAGAAATTAAGTACGCGGAAAATTTAATTTTAACGCTAATATTTGCAAATTTAATTTACCGAGCTGCTAAACGGGAAATTGAACAAATTCGTCTTATCCATCGAACTGTAACGCAAATGCGATTTTCCATCGAAAATCGAAAGATTGCAGAAACAAGGTAACAAGGTGTTTTTAATTCGTTGGAATTTACACGAGCGCGGTGTGTTGCGCCGCGCCGCTTAAATCGTTACGTATTTGTTTTTTTTTTATTCGTGTCGAGCACGTCGTGACAATTTGAAAGAACCATTTACTGACTACGTAGCGGCCATTTCTTATGAATTTCACTGCACGTCATAAAATCGTATAAATAAAAAGCAATTATTGCTAAAAATATAAAGGGTATGTGAAAATGAACGAATCCCGACCACCCCCGTCTGTAGTTTCGAATCCATAACAAAACAAGTCTAATTGTTGCGCACGTTAAAATAATTTCGTTGTTATTTTGAACGATAAACCGACACAGGTTAAAGCATAGTAAATAAATAATTAGGGAACCGAAGATAAGGTTCATTAGGATCACGAAATTACTAAAGCGTAATTAAGTAAACATTCTTAAGTTTGACAGTGATTAACCATTAGATATTGTGTTAGCTCGACAATTCGGGAGTTTCGATTGTAAAATTCGTCGTGCGGTTGTCGTTTTGAAAAACACTCGAAAGCTCTATTCTACGTGAAAATGTTTCGTTTAATAATTTATTTAAACTTTCGTCCTACCTGAGTTCCAGGATGGGGGGAAGGAGCCCCCTGACTATCAGCGATTGCAGAGGGCTGGCGAGATGTCATGGCCTTTTCACACCATGATGGCAAAAATTATTAACACTGCTCACACCATTTTCGTCAACGTTTACAGCAATCACAGACACTTTGTTTAATTAATTAACGAGCTCGAAGCCGAAAATGCGGAAAAAGTCGGCCAGTCGAACTTTCTCGATTAAGAACCTAAATTCAACCCCATTTTCTTTAAATATCGCCAGTAAATTGTTTCGCTATTTAAATTGTTAATGAAGAAAATGACCTACATTTATACCCATGGAGAGATGTCAATGAAGTTGTGCTGCCATATTGCAGATAAGGCGTGGAAGCACTATTTAAAATTTTTACGTATACGTTTAGATAATCCGGGGGGTTATAGAAAAATTACAATTCTAATTTAATCGAGATGCGTTATGGTAACGTTAAAGCAAAGCTTAGGTAGTATTTATCGATACTTAACCGTGAAAAAGCGTAACTTGAATGTATAACCTCATTAATCCGCACAAATCGTTGGAAGTTTAGGCGAGAGCCTCGAGGCAGCTTAGATTGCACGCGAAATAGGCCTTAATTTATAAATATTCACATATAAGCCATCACAAGCACCCACATGAAGAAGTGTCAATCAGACCACCACCTGCAATTTCGGACGACTTCGTTGACTTCCGCGCGACGCCGCGTCGACATTACGACGCTTACGTCAGCGGCGTCCGTATATCGATTTCCCGGATTCTTCCAGGGAAAGCCGATTTCACAACCCGGCGAGAAAGAAACGACGATATTTGAATGGCGCGCTTACAAAAGAGATATGAAACTATGACCTTGTTTAGTGGATGTTTTTCGTCCTACATCTTCGAGATAAGTCAGTTTATTTTTGTGAAGAATGAGATATGGCGTATTCAGGCGCCACATGTACTACCGACAAGACCGGACGAAAAGGATTTCAAGAGATCTAATGCAAATACGTTTTCTGTATACGCGGCCGATTGTTTTTTCTCGCATTTAATTTCGTTCGTTAAGAATAAAAATCCAATTCGAGTTCCGTATTTGTTGTGCAGAAGACGGGCCCCGTAAATAATTGCGGAAGGCTTTTAGTTCGAGGCATCAAATAATATCGATAGTATCGCGCTCAGAAAATTAAATTTACAGTCGGAAATACGCAATTTCCTCGCCATTATCTTTGTTAAAACACAAAATTCATGAACTGCGGGGCGCGCGCAATCTTCTTAACGAGTTGATAAACAAGGAATTTGGGGGGGACCGCGACGCCTTCCAAATAGATCAAGGAAACGTTGCACTATTTGATCTCCTCACCTATCCATGTCCCAATTAAGTTAGAATTACCTTTACTCCGAGTTGCTCCTTAATCGAAATTTCTCTATATTAGGATAGATAATAATCGGCAACGCATTAACCACAGTCTTATATACATATATATATATATATATATATATATATATATATATATATATGTACACAAGTGCCGAATACTTAATGTTCCACCACATTACGCAGCAACCCTTATAAAAAATGCAAGCGATATCGAGCACATTTAGGTTATAAACTTTGAGGGCATTATTCGGTTGCTTAATTTTAAAAATTTTCCATCCGCCAAGACATTCATCACCCCACCAATTTTCCTTAAAAATTACGCGAATAAATCAAAATAATTTAAAAATCGTTAAGCGATACTGATTGGGGTAATAAAGAACGCCAAGTTCGCGTCCCTTTGAATTTTCAACAAACCGTTTTGAGTTATGATCTAGTTACTTTATTTGAATTGGTAATAGCATCGAGAAAAAAAGTAAAACTTTTTTGATTTATGCGAATGCTAGAGAAAAATGCTTCATAATACTTTACAGAAAATTTATGAGATTTATCTTACGAAAAAATTGTCGTAAAAATAACAGAACCGCAAATAATGCAACTTCCTTTCACGTTTCTGGGCTAAAGAAAGCGGTACCTATGTATTATATATGTAAATACGTAATGGTATATCGTTTTTTTGAACGAACATTAACTAGACGTTATTAATTAATTATCTACTTCCAACAACGTGCGTACCTCTGCACCGGCAGATAAATTAACAAAACTAATCCTTTATCCTATTACACGAGGGCAACGTTCAAATAAATTAAATCTATTATCCGTATATATCCCGAAACCCTACAAAAACAAGGGCACAGAAGTAGATGGAGGAGGTTATTGGAAGTTTATACGTTATTGCAGATTTTCACCTCCTCGATTTCGACGTTTAATGCGTCGGTTCGTCGTCCCCGCATTTTTTAATAGGGGGGGTGGTTGGGGGGGGCGTTAATTAAAACCTTCGAAACAACAAAGTTTTCGAGCGCTTCATCTATTCTAAAAATAATATTCTGTGCACGTAGCGAGCAATGAGAATTTGGTCTATTTCTAACTATAAAGAAAGAATTAATGCGATTATTAATAGCACGGCGGAAAGACAGCACGACGATCATTAAAACATACAAAAATATCCAACATATTCTTCTATCCCATACAATTACGCAGATAAGATCGTCGCGTTCGCAACTGTTATCGCTCGACGCCGTTAATTTATTAATTATTAGCTCCTAAGGTGGGTATTTTTGTCAAAAGACATACTTCGGATCGCCTTATTCATATGTATCAGTTACGAAACGAACTTCGGACCGAATAGTTTTGGCACCGAAAGCGCTTTCGAACATTTCTTTAGTTAAAATATATTATAAAAATCGAAAATATGTAATGATCCCGCGAAATTATTTATATATCAAACTGTTGTTCAAAACGGTTCCAGGTTTTTTTTTCCTCTCTATGTAAGTACGCGATTCTATGTAGCTATATAATTTATCGCGATTTTTAGTTTACACCTAAAATAGGTAGATACCTAAAAAATTGCGCCACTTTTCTAATGGGACACGGCAAAGTTTAAAAAGTAGTTCAAATGATTCCGTATTATAATGTTAGAGAAGTTTTCAATTCGGCGAGGTGAGTAGGTACCCGAATATAATAAATGTTTCTTAAAGGTTGTGTGACATCAACATTATTATGCAAATTGTGTGTCGTTAAATTCTTAAATTTAAATAAGTATAGAATAAAATGCAAGGCATTAAAACTACCGCCTATGTATACGGAAAAGATTTAAAAAATATGGTATTTATGAAAACAAAACGTAAATATTTAATATTTTTTCATATGAGAACAGTATATACTTATGTTTTAGGTAGATATTACTGATTTTTAAAAATTTTAATGTTAGGCAAATATTTAGATATACAGCAGGTCCCCGGATGGGGTTACAAAGAGGGAACAAATTTCTATTTTTGGTGATCCAAAAATTTCTATTCTACATAATTTTCGCTGCTCGATTTCGAATCTCCGAAGCCGTTTTTACTTTTCACGTAAGTATTACCGTTAATTAATTATTCGTTTTCTTTCTGGAATTTTTGGACTTGCAAGGGGAGGATCAGATTTGCCCCTCGTCGATTCGTCTGAAATTTGACACACTTCTAGATGATAATAAGAAATGTTACTGGTCAAAATTTTAAGATCCGACTTTTCGAGCATTTCGAGTAATTAATGATTAATCTATAAGTATATCAACTATCATTCAAATCGGCGAGGGACAAACCTGAGCCTCCTCTTGTTGGTACAATTTTTCACTGCAACTTTGCGAAGATCGGGTGGCACAAATTAAAAAAAAATCAATTGTTAGTAACTTGTTTTTTTATTGTTTAATTGACTGTTCACTGCCTTAAATTAATATGTAATTATTCAAGTAAGGGTCAGTTCGCTTCAAGAGGTACAGCCACGTTGCCCGATCATTTAAAAAAAATATATTTTTCATGCTGACGATAACCCCTATATGTTGGTAATTTAAAACTAAACTATTTTAGTTCTATATTCGCGCGTTTAAAAATGGCGGTCGTTTTTCATGCTGTGCGCCAGAGATTTGCGAAAACGCCGTAATTCGGTTATAGTTTATCGCAAATCTCTCGAATTAAAACTATTATTCTTGCCACATTTCATACTACAGTTTCGTTGCGTACGTTTTTTCCTATCTTGTTTCCTTATGCCCGAAATTTCATACCAAACTTGGCATTTACTGCGACTGCAAAACATTTAAACTTCGGAAGGGCGATTTTTAAGGAAGGATTATTAAACCATCATCAGTCTTCAAATTTTTTTACAAATACTTATGTTAGGGTAGTTTGTGAAAATAAATGATAGAGCTCTGATGGTTACTTATTCTTTTTTGAGTACACAACCATAAATATGCTATTTTTCGCATTTTTGACTTGTTAAATAAAACAGAATAATACGATAAGAATTAAATATATAAGTAATTAAAAACAAAAAAAAATTTAATAAAGAAAAACTAAAACAAAATAGGTATAAAGAAAAATCTGATTAGATAATTATTATAAAATATTTTTTTTTGAATAAGGTAGTTTAAAAAAAAAGAAAAAATAAAATTAATAAAATATGAGTTGCAGTCAATTGACAAAAGTAAAGGGCAAACAATTAAAAACAAATCTACGATAAACTACGATGAGCGTGTACGAGTTGTTATAAAAAAAAACATTACCGTAATGAGGTGCTAAGTTGGCTTTTGAACTGTCTCTTTTAAAGAACTCGTGTAGTAGGTAATCATATTGTAATTCGCAACTTTTTGCAACAGTTAAATATTAATTTGGCGACAGTTTCTTTTCTTTCGATTAAAAAAAAACGGATTTAAAATTATGTCTAATGTTTGTTTTTATTATTTTATATCGAATGTAAATTATTCGTAGATACACAAGAACGGAACGTTAAAATTAAATTACCTATAATAAATAAAAATGTCAATTATTTATTTGTCTTAAATCGAAATTACTCCGAAAATTCGTATTTAGATAACCACGACTTATTTCCGGTATATTCGTTATTTTAATACATTTCTAACGATTTTCTGTGTAATTCGTTTTTGTTTAATGTTATCTTTATAATATACTGATTATTATATTAATATAAATTGCTCGTAATCAGTAAGGTCACGATAATTTAAAAACGAGTATTTTAACCACGTACCCGTGCCTACCAAAAAGTGTGTTTTTTATTATTCGGCAATTAAACGAATACAATAACACGCAAACCCGTGCAACAAAATTAATATTGTGGATTTCGATGTAATCGTGTTTATTATTTTTAATTATAAAGTCCCGTTGTGGCCCACTGACGACTTATTGAGAATAAAATTTATCACTTCTGTTTCAAATTATTATTATTATAAGAGAACTGGCGATTTTATAATTAAGTCGACATTCTGCAATAATTAGACAAACATCATGACCGAATTCCAATAGTCAAAGCATGAAAGTAGGAATATTAAATAGGTATCTAAGTACCCACCTAGGAACGTCAATTAATTGCGATTTAAACCGTGACGTGAAAAAATTTACCTGAGCAATTTAAAAATAGGTACTGTCGTGTGCGAGTCAATTCTCTCCAACGATCGGCGAACGTCCTTTCCCAGTTGCTCACGCCACGATTTTTGCGACTTATTTTCAGTTTGAGAGCGTCTAATTTAAAGCGCGGTCGTAGGATCGCTGGGTGAGTTTGCAGAGGGACGTGTGAAATGTTTTTGTCGCAGATTCGATTACTTACGTTACGCAAAATGCGTCGGTCAAACAGTAATTGGAAAGGAGCGTTTCAGTTGATGGTTAAATAAAATTAGCAAATAAAGCAACAGTTTATGGCCGAAGACGGGATTGATGCGAACAAAACAATTTTAGTGACAATTTTCGATTTGAACAACGAGCCCGATTTCGAGAGGGCAATGCGATTTCGTAAGAAATTATAAATTTATCTATTGCATTTTTCAAACTGACGAGGACACTACATCCAGAACATCGAAATTTGGGATGCCGATTTTTTTGATGATTCTCTGGAGGTCAAAAACATATATACGTGTCTTGGCGTTTTGTCGATTGCGCCGTAGTTTTCAAGAAATAAATTAAAAAAGAAATCAATAAGTGAAGTTGCTGTTTAATAACTGACCCCGTCAGTACATTTTTTTTTTACAATGTCGTTGTGGCGCTTTGAGTAATGTTCTCGCTTCGTAAATAGTAGGTCGCTAGTTCGATCCCGGTGTCTCCAAACTTTTTCTTTGGTTTTTAACATATTTTTTTGATTTCATAGGGATTTCATTGTTAATACCGACCAAACTGGTTGGGAGAATCGCGCCGAATTCTCTCCATTAAAGGCGAAAAACTACAGAAGTTTTTTTGGGAGATTTTATTATTAATAAAATTATGCATTTTTATACGACTCACATTATATATGGAAATTAATAAATTTATAGAGTTGTCTTGTGTCAAAACCACCAAGTTGGAACAAAAAAAAAGTTTGGAGACACGGGGATCGAACTAGCGACATATTATAGCTTATCCAAACTTATATGATTTACGTCATCAAAAAAAAGTTACTAGATCGTTTATTTGTAATTCGGTTTAAAGTTTGGAAAGTGATATATTCTATAGATTATTTACTTGCGCATATATTAGATGGTATAAAGAAAAACTACAATTTATTAGAACTGTAAAAATACGAGGTACGAGGTGACAGCACTGTGTGAAACATCATCATCTAGTAACATTGTATTAATGACGTGAACATCATATACACTTCGTCCAAACCTATATGCAACACGTCATCAATGATGACGTTTCATACAGTGCTGTCACCTCGTCAATCGTATTTTTACAGTTCTAATAAATTGTAGTCTTTCTTTATACCATCTAATATGTGCGCAAGTAAATAATCTATAGAATATGTCACTTTCCAAACTTTAAACCGAATTACAAATAAACAATCTAGTAACTTTTTTTTTGATGACGTGAATTGCATATAGGTTTGGATAGGCCATAAGTTTGAATAAGCTATAATTACAAAGGAAGAACATTACTCAAAGCTCCACAACAACATTGTCAAAAAAACGTACTAACGGGGTCGGTTATTAAACAGCAACTTCATTTTTGATTTCTTTTTCAATTTATATCTTGAAAACTGCGGCGTATTCGACAAAACGCCAAGACACGTAAATATGTTTTCGACCTCTAAAATCATCAAAAAAATCGGCATCCCAAATTTCGATGTATTGGATGTAGGTGTGAGATTAGAAATTTTGTTTAATAACTTACACCTTTTCCGATTGTATTTCAAAAATTGTCGATTTGATATCAGAATCGAATCGTCAAATGTATTTAAAGAAAAATGTCAATTACATTTCAGATAAATCAATATAATTTTAAAACGATTCATCGCATTTTGTTGTCATGGAAATGATTTTGTTTTGTACATAATTTGTTTACGTTACTTAAAACTTTCTTTAGGTACGTAGTATGTGAATTTCGTGCCCTTGACGATTTAGATATCTAATCTGAAATACAAACGACGCTTTTTGAAATTGAATTTACAAATTCCGAAATACGACTGGAAAAGGTGTAGTTTTTTTTATGATTTTCTAATTAAGACAAATAAGGTTAATTTTTTTTACATTGGTAAACACACGTTCAACTTACGAACAAATTCGACTTGCGAACGCGCTCTCGATCATGTGGTATGTGGGGGGGATTTACTGTGTTTGGTAATTGACGTTATTATAGAACAAAGGTTTATAAATAAGATTTCGACAGTAAACAGGTAACAATTAGATTATTTTGCGTATTAAGGTTGAAACGATCTATACATAATACACATATCGCGATTGATGATGGTGTTCGTTTTCGAACATTTTAATTTCAACTCAACATAGTTTTTCGCTATTTAACTATAGGCACCTACTAAAAAGGTGAGTTAGCGCGATAAAAGCGGTGAGTTATTGTAAAACTTTAATCGATGTTGATTACTTCGATATAACCACTACTACGGCTTTCCAAGTGTTTCAGTATTAGAAGAACGGCACCTATGCGATAACGTTATCGTATTCAAAAGTTGTTGCCTTAATTGTCAGTTAATAAGTTCGTCTGTATAATATAGGTAAGTGTTTCGACCAAAATTTCAAAAACCGGTCCATATTTAACACTGGCTGACCGACAGCGACCGAAAAATTTTATAAACCCATCAACCCGACCAACCTCTTTGAATCCTCCGATTGCTAATCCGCGACAAAAGATATCGGTTTCGACGCAGCGATCCGAAGTATCGGATGGGGTCGCGGATTGTTCGCATCGAGAAAATAAATTCGGCTCGACTACATACTTTGTTTTAGACGTAAGTACAGTCGAACGAATTTTCGCCGTTCGCATCTCGATTTATCGTATTATTCTTTAAAACGTCCGAGATCGTGATGTGAGAAACGCGACCGTCGCGACAATCAGTTCTCGGCAACGCTTTTAAACTACATTATGACGGATACGCGATTGTCGGGTAACGAATTTTGGCGGTATAGGTAATTGGGGCATCTCGTTTTATTAAATTGGGGCGTTCGTACACCTACTAATGGATTTCGGTTTTGTGTTGTTTTACTGCATACATAAGTAAATGCCGAAGTACGAGACAACAGGGAATATAGCGCGGGCGGAAAGCGTTTTTCTATTTTATGCTCCGAGAAAATTGTATAAATTGATTTCGTAAATGCAGCCGCCACCTGGCAGAACCATTCACTACATACGGCGATTTTCGTTCATGGCGATTCGATGATAAGAAAAAAATAAAAAGGGGATCGTTTAAGTCGACACCCCCTCCGCGTCCCCCCGAAAGTGCGCTCCAAGGCAAATAAGCGACAGCTGGAGTCCGCGGTAAATATATCTTACACTTTTAACTTAACATAACAATAAAAAAAAAAGTGCCCCAACATTGATTAGCCCCAAATGAGAGTTTTACGTTTTACGACCCCATAAAAACTCTTTTCAAAATGGCGTCCATCTTATTTTTATTACGCGTTTTCTTGGTTCCGTACCTTTAGCTGCAGTAAGCGATATATAGGAACATACATCAAGGGTCTAGCGCTTTTTCAAGTTACGACTCGTCCTCGAAAAGGCGCACCGGCCCTCGCCGAGGGTTGCCGGTAACGGCGTACGAGCCTGATAAGGGCATATACCCTAGCAACTACTGCAAGCAGCGTATATATTAGGTACGGTGCTCCCAAAATCGATATGGTTTGTTTTGCGCGGAGGCAAGGGGGAGATAAGTAAGGGCGGAAGAGAAATACGCGCACTGTCGGGGTGAGGGGTGAATGCGTATGGTACGCCATGTTACGATTTTAAGCACACAAAAAACATTTTACACATGAACATTGTAGTGTTTAGTCAATACGGGTTCGGGTCGCAATCGCAAACACATTGACGAAATGTGATTTTAAATTTGTGTTTTCCACAACGTTCTCTTCGTGAGTATGACTTGTGTAATTTAAAATCCGGTAAATATAATTATTTTTTAATTTATTTTTGATTACTCGTTATCTCGAATTTATTTACTTCTATTCTAATTAAAACATTATTTCGTGTTATGAGGTAAAAATATTAATGTTCGCCGGTCATGTAATTGTATCGTTAAAAATTCGTAATCGACGGTATTAATTTCGGGCGCGCGCGAGAGCGCTAAAGAATTAAAAAAAAACGAACTTTTAAAAAAAAATCCCAAAAACCGCCGACAAAAACACAAGAACGATATTCGTACGTAACGACCAAAAAACCTTGAAGACGTCAAAAGCGGCAAAAAAAACCGTCTGCCAAACTCCTTTTTGCGACGCGAACCCAAATATTAAACTAATTATTACGTTTTCGCGACCGCACTTTGTAAATTCCCGGAAATATTTGCATATTCCTTTCGTTTGGTGGGAGTCGGGGGGATGCCACGACGGAAAGGACGGCCGATGCATACGGAAATGTGCGAAGACCATTCGCACATTTGCACGTAGCGGAAGTGGCTTCCCTTTATGGAATATTTATGTTTTCGGATTAATTTTATTACTTTGTGCTTTTCGCATTTAACGCCGCCGCCCGCGACTTTCTTTAGAAACCCCGAGACCTTTTGCGCCGCCCGCGTTTATTTACGTTTTCCTCGGTTTTCCCTTTTTTTAACGTAACCTTTTTTTGAAATTAATACAACAATTTTCGCCGTTGACGCGCGCGCGCGCGCGCCCGTTCCGCAAATCCCCCGAAATATATTTTATTTGAACGTCCGCGACCAATTTAAAATATTTGTCGAACTCGTCCGAATTTTATTTGTTGTAAAACCAGTTAACGATTCTCTATTTATTTGCAGTAAATAAAAATAGAACGAAAAACGGCGTGTGCTCGCGTCCGTGCGATGAATCATGATTTTTGGATCGCACCCCGTATCCAGCATTTTTCGGTCGACGCTAAATATTGTTGTGCAAATAGAGAGCAGTGGTGCAGTGTTGCAGTGTAAATCGGGCGGAGGTACGGACATGACCGGTTTTTCTGATCTCAGCAAAGCAGCAGCCATGATGGCAAGCTAAGTGGCACCGAGAGCAAGTACTGCTCAAATGGTAGTAGGCGGTAAACGCGGCAGGTCGACGCGCAAGTGTTCTGCACGCAGCAAGTAAGAGCAAGCCGCGGTTCGCAGCGATTGTTTCAACAATTGCAACCGCCTCGGCTGCATTCTCTGTAGATGTTACGGTTGTTGATTGTTGATGCGATTGTTGGAAAGTGCAGTGTTTTGTTTATCTTTTTTTTTGTCGTCGAAAGAAAGAAAGAAAAAAAAAACAAACGTGTGACCGACTTAGGAATTTCGGGGGAAAAGAAATTGTGATCTCGATTTTATTGTCGAAGTGATTTTATAAAAATACACAGGTGTATTTTAAAACTGAAAAACAAAACGACCTAGGAAAAGGAGGAAAAAAATTTTTTTGAGTGCTTTTCGTTCAAACGGAATCTGTGATTTAGCAAAAATTAGTTGCCCGGCAAAATCGCCCGAGAAATTAAAAGGTAAAACTTCGCCGTAACCGCGAGTAATACGTACGTACCTATTAATATTTTCGAGAATTTGGTGGTTGTGTGGGAACGACGAGTGGTGAATTTTTTTTTGTTTTATTGCCGATAGTTGTTAAAAAGGGGGTGAGTTTCCTGAGGGCTCGACGAGAGTAAGTTATTTCCGATAGATAGGTTATGTGGCTTTGGTGTATTTATTAAGGTACTGCTGCCCTTTAAAAGTAATCGCATAAATCGGGACTGTTTGATCAATTAAATTGTATTAAACTGCGTATTGATTTTGCAATTATTGAGAACCAATCAGAAATAGACTTTTTTCTTGTTCTTGTATAAGTTGCGCACGTCTCTGGTAGTTTTTAACGCGGTTTTTCTATTTTTGCGCATATCCCCAATTTTTGCCATTGCGCCATTGTCCAGTTACCTCCAATTTTTTAGCGGATTATTGATTTTATTTCATTCTACGTAAAGTTAACTTGCACTTGCGAATGCAGAGCGATCAATGGACGCTTCCGGAAGGAAAACGAGCGCGTGCGAACTTTTTTTTTTTTTTTCGAATTTCGGAAGGACCGACCGACGACCACACAATTTAAACCGTGAACTGGTTCGCGACGTAACCTACGACTTTTCATTTACCGGAACTCATTAATCAGCAATGCAAAGACTAGAAATTTCCAATTTACGAATATAACGTTTAAATTGTGCAAATTGCCAGTTGTAGGCGTTGTAATTGATAGCAATAAGTAGGCATTGGATGAGTACGCTTTCTATTTTTAAAGGTTATTTCACAAATTATTTATTATAATTTCAATGATATCATTATTAATTATTGTTAGTAAACCGAGAATTAGTGAAACCTTCCGCGGTCTCGCGAATTCATTTGCAAATAAATCGGGACGACGTCATCGAATAAACGTCGTGAAACGTACGACGCCGACGACGTAAATATATGTAATTCGTACCGTACCGACATCCGTAAATGAATTCGAATTATAACGACGAAAATTTCAACGGCGCGTTACGCAAGCACATGGTAATTTCGAATTTTTCTTTCGCGCCCAACGCCGATCCGCGACAGATTATACGGCGATGCATGCGGTTTGCCGACCGTCAGGCGCGTCAAAGGATTAAAAAATTAATAAAAACGAATTCCTAATTATTTTTATGTAATGAAACAATTAATTAAGGCTCTCGGAACGGCACGCAATCGTAACTACCTTTAGTTTAACCGCCGTACGAATTAAATAATGAACGGGATAATTATTTTTCGGTCCGACCATTTGAATTGTTATAGTACCCAAATTTTTTCTCATTACCGACATAAGAATTCATTATAATACAAAAAAAAAAAAATATTTAATTATCTTAAAAGGAGTAATTATGAATAATTAGGAGCATAATAAAAATTATTATGTGTAGTTTCTGTTGTAAATTTTTCATTAGTATATAGTTTTATTGTAATTGCGCGCCGTAATTATACATCAAACTTGTCGGAGAAGGTCGTATTAATCACATCTAAATTTCGTTTCTAATTCAATTACTGCTCCGGCACGAATATTTACATTAAATATTTTTTTAACGTTCACATGATTTCGTTATCGAATTAAGGGGAATTTAACAGATTAATATTTAAAGTCGCGTTTAAGGTAATTAAAAATCGGATAAGTAGGTACCAGAAGCTGACGAGTGTCAAACGATGTTGTTATTAATTTACATTCGTGGCGGTTCTTGCATAACGGCCGGCAGTCCACATATCATTCGGTGTAATTTAAATAATTAATCATTCATTATTCGACGCGGTCAAGTTATAGATAAAACCTATGGGCGAAAGATATCTTCGCCAATTATTTATTTGGTGCGTGTTATCGACTCGACGACCAGGAAATACTTGTCTCTCCCTCCCCCACCCGCCCACCCCGTAATTATAATTGACCGCATGTACGTATTACAATTCGAAGATCGATATTGATATGTGCTCCAGGGGGGGAGGCTTTCTTGTATCGGCAACAGTTTTAAAACCTCCGACAAATTTCGTCGGAAATTTCCGAATACCGTGAAGTGGCCTCGTTAACGACTTTGTATAGATTAAAATTACGTTTTCTACATCTAATTCTAATAATCGATTGTACTTATCGACAAATTACTTGTCGACTCGTGTACTCGACGTATAACATAGGTAATCAAAAAGTGATACGATTTCATTTATTTTTTTTTAGTCAGTATCTAAATAACATTTATAAAATACCTACTCGCAAGTTAAATATAATTTAATGATTAATTAATTAAAAGCTTAAGTTTACTGTTATATAATAAATAGAGTAAAAGTTCCAACAAAACTTATTTCGTATTTCCTGATGCTCCTTATAAAAATACCGATAAAAGCCGTTAATTGTCGAGGTATTTTTTGCTTCTCCCAAATACCTTTGCTCGTTTATTTTTGCTTCCTACAATAAACCGTTCGGGTTATTATTTTTTTTTTATATTATTTGAAGAAATAACCGCGATACTCCCTCGAAAACTCTTAATTAATTGATACCTGCCAGCGAAATTTTGTTGTCAACAACCCCCCCACCCCCACCCCGGTTAGAAAACGAAAATGCCCTTTCCTACCTTTTTAAATTTCTTACGGACATGGTACGTATGAAACAATTGAAAAATTAAGTGCTTATTTGTTTTTACAACAGACGTGAAAACCGCTTTTCCCGGATCCCGAACCGAAAAAAAACCTCCCAGCATTTTAACTAAATACTCGTGTATAGGTATTAGATTAAAAAAAAAAAACATTCGAGAGAACCTTCTTTGAAAACGTAATCGCGTATGACTTACATATTGCTGGCGTGTAATTATTAATAAACTTCTTCCTTTTGTTCGTTAGATTTCACGAAAAGCTCGATAACGATAACGTTGATTATTCTAGTTTTTGAACGGGCCTTTTCTCTTGTCATTCTCGCGATCTGTCCATCATCCGAACTGTCATTATTAACAAAATTCAACACAACAATTGGAACGTCGTTTTCGAATTTTTCGAGGTGCCAAGATTTTTTCGTTTAGGACGTTTTATGACGCTAATTGCACACTTGGACAGATTTCACCCAAAAATCGACAATTTAACTGGCTTAACCGATATAGTTGCTGATTATCGTTTATTCATCAAAGTAAATGTTTGTTCTTACGCTAGTAGATAACAGTATAATTTACACATCGTGTGCACAAACGATTAGTATTTCTTTGAAAATCGTTCTTGGTATTAGATTTTTTTTTTAAATATTAACTATAACCGTAAGATTGAGGCGTTGATCAGTTTGGATACAAATCCTAATCAAATTAAGTAACATTGCCGTTTCAAACGTCAAAAGAGATCGTTTATAAATTCTTAAAACAAAAAACTAAACAGGTATTCGCATCCAACAAAATCTAATTGTAAGTGAACTTAAAATCTCTATTTTATTTTAAATATTGACCGGAACGTCGTTATACCCATTGAAATGCATATCGAGCAAACTAGTCAATTAATTATCGTCGTCTTTTGTCTCGATGTTTAATTTGTCATTTTCATTTTTTTTGCCGGCTTTTTAAATAATTGCCGATCATCAATCATCGAACGATGTATAAAATTGTTTTAATATTTTGAATAGGTTCGCTAAGAAGTTAAATTTGGTTTTGTTATTAAATCATTATTCGGGCCGATTATGTGGGTAATCCAAAACGTTAAATATAACATGTACGTTATATTATTTATATAGGTCACGTTTTTCAAATTATTTTTTTTAATTCGACCTTTAACGCGTCGCAACGCAACTGTTGATTTAAAAAATTGAACGTGCGCCGATGCGTCGAGTAATAATACTATAAGCGCGAGGTAGTTAGTGCTCATTTTGTAATAATTAATACTTACAATTTAATCATTGTGATCTTTGATTTTTCTAGCGTAAATATTCTTTAAATTTGTATTTATCGATAATTCCCATTACAGCCTATCAGACTTTGTCATTCGCCTATCCAACCGGGCGCCTTTTTTTTAAACCGTTACCGTGACAACGTCACAAATTTCCGGAAATTTCCGCCATAACTCAAGGTTGACAGACATTATATTACAAACAGATTGCCTCGACTGTCAGTTTTTTGCACGAGTATAAGTGAGGGGGAATTGTCAGTAAAGTGACGTCACTGGTAGCCCCCCTCCCCACCGATAATAGCGCCTATAGCAAGCGTCTTGGAATTACAACAAATCATAAACGTTATGTATATGACACATGTCGATATTTTTTAAATTTTGAAATAATAGTTATTATAGTAGTAAAGATCACTACAAGATTTAATTGAAGTAATTATTTTCAAATTTAAAAAGCACCCACATATGACAATGTACATAATATATATAGGATCTTTTGTCACGTCAATTCCTTGATCTCTTTTGAATTCGGTTACTAAGTGATTAACCAAAGTATTATCAAAATCTTCACCTCCTAAAAATGTGTCTCCATTTGTAGATTTTACTTCAAACACCCCTTTCTGAATTTCAAGAATTGATATGTCAAAAGTGCCACCTCCCAAATCATATACAGCAATTCTACAAAAATTTGGAAATCATTCTTCAACATTTAAATGTTGCATTTTAAAGTAAAAATAAGTCTGATATTTTTAATTATTTAAAAAAAAATATTGATAAATATATGACTTACATTTTATCATCAGTCTTATCCATACCATAAGCCAATGCAGCGGCAGTGGGTTCATTAATTACTCTTAATACGTTCAAACCCATCATGTACATGCATATAATAGTTTAACTAATAATAGTTTAGTTAACTGCATTTAATTTATGTATATTATAATCAAGAAAAGTGGATTTTTAAATAATTTCAACTTAATAGTCTAAAATAGAAAATGGAACTTTTAATTCAAATTAATTATTTCGCGCTCGTGGTGACGCAATAAGAAACGACCAATCAAAATAAGAGAACGAAGTTAAGGCAACCTGTATAATGATGTGTGTAGTCTACCGACCTTGGTCTATAACTAATAATATTAGATGTTTTTTATGTTTTAAATTTTACTTAGGTGTAACATTTTCTTACCGAATCCCCCTCGTTCTTGAATTAATAACCGGCTTAAAAATCGTGTAAAGTTTCCGGCAATAACATAAGCACTAGGGAGATAATTTTTCGATAATATTGCGTGACGCATAGCTTTTCATGGCATCGGCGTTCCTAGCAACCGATGCTTTATTTCAAATACACAACAAATTAATTTAAACAATGGTCGCGTTCAGCCGGGCTCATCGCTGCAATAGCGGAAGGTAAGCGCTACGTTATAGTAGCTGACTACGGCCGAAGGACCTTAAGCTATTGCGTTAAACACATGGCACAACTGATGTCACATCTTAACTATAAAAATAAAATTTAAAAAAGACGAATAAACAGCGATTCGATTGAACCGCCTTTTCAGCGGTTTCCCGATTGAATGAAAACATTTTAGACATTCGCGATTTTGACTACCGATGATGGCGCCGTAAAAGTCACGTCACGTGATAATTCGTACGTATTTCATGTGGGTAACGAAAGTTGACGTGTTGTTCGGTGTGTTGATTTGTTTTTTTTTTCGATCATTTTAAGTCGTGTGTTATAAAACGATTGTTTTTATTTTTCTGTTGCGTAAAATTTGACACGAGTATGACTAGTCGTACTTACAAATTTTATAGAACTTCCATCTTTCTAATTTTTGAGTTATTAAAGAAAAGTTAGGTGTTTGAATAATTTTGTTTAGGTACCTATATAATAATTTTGTAATTTTGACGAGTTTTCTGTGAGCAGACGAAACAAAAGTATCACCATTGGAACCGCCCCGTAGAAACGAAGGTAGTCATTTTAATAAATAATTTTGGTTTTTTTTTTCGCTTTTCTTATCGAATTTTAATTTTAAAATTAATAAATTTGCAAGAGAATTTTTACAAAATGTGAATAAAATTTGATTGTTTCGTTGTTGTTGTCACATGACAGTTGTTAAGGAATTTTCGTTTGTTTCTTGACCGGTCAACACCGCACCGCACCCTTGACCGGTTAAACCGATCGGTGCAAAATAAAATTTTTACACCTTGTTTTGGAGAGTATAAATTATGGAAATTTAACGTTAATTTAGGCAATAGTAAGTAAAAATAAAAACATCGCCTACCTAAAAGGAAAACAAGGAAATCCCGTAATCGGAATAACTCATTTTCGCAAAAAGTGAGGGTTAAGTTGTTCTGCCAAAACGTCGTCGATATGATCGACAAACCAAAAGCTTTTTTATTTATTTTCCGATGAATATTTCTAAACTTGTAACTGGATTTTGTCAAACCTCCGGAAGTTCTTCGGACAGTACGCGAAAACTGGTTTCGAAAAATTATTCATAGCGAACCACCTTTTATTTTTATATACCTACACAACGAAATATGTGCATGTGTTGCAATTTCCCATAGAGTTAACGTTTACTTTATTTATTTTTAATATTTACTCGAGCATTCGAATCAGATATTGTTACGTCATGTTTTTAAATAAATGCTTAATTACCCTCTTGTCATCTGTTCGGCAAAATAACATTATAAATAGTTAGTACAAATAAGCGTCGCACATATCTAAAGCTAAGACGACTTCGCTCGAACAGTCGGACGCACCGAAATCCGCTTTAAATAATCACCTAGCTACACAATTTTCTTTTTCAAAAACATTTTGAAATATCCAATGCATAAATTGATTTAGTCGAAGACGCAACCGGTAGAAAATATCTACTAAAAAGTACGCGAAACAAATTAAACAAAACAAAAACCCATTCGAACGCAAAAGAATTAATATAAAAATTCCCATCGGGCTATTTGAAAAAATTCGGCATAACTTTATCTTTCGCAAATTATATCCTACTTATTTATATACGTCTACCTAAATTTAAAATGAAAATTCTTGATTTCTCGTCGGTTAACCTATGAACGTTTATGAATATTATTTACCTATTTGTGCCCAATTTCGTAAAAGGAAGTTATTTTAACCGTTGCGCTGGTTTTAAGATTTAATTAAGCTAATCGGCGTCGAGTATTTAACAATTGTTTAATTTAACGGGCGTTTAGGGCCTTTTATGAAATTAGTTGTTGCGGTGACAAGTCGGCGCGTTACGAGATCTACTAAATGATTCGACGGCGTTTTGGCAGAATGACTTAACCCACACTTTTTGCGAAAATGAGTTATTCCGAGTATCTTATGCATCGAGGTAAGACAAAGGCAACATCCGTTAAAATCTGGTAACGATATTCCGATGTTTTTCGAATAAAATTTACCTACTTTTTGCGAGTTAAGTTACTCCGCAGAAACTGCGTCGATATACATTTTTTTTTTAAATACCCGACAATTAATCTTATCGAAACGATAAAAGGAGGCGAAACCGATAAATTTCACTCGCGAAGCCCTTCGTCCCCTATATACCTAACTAAATTAACGATACGGGTTTATTTATTTTTTTTCAAGAACAGCCTGGACATTTTCCACAATAATTACCGTCCAAAAATACTTTCGGGCTAGTAAAAACACGAGTAAACTATCGACCAAGACGGTCCTTTAGATAATAACGTATCGCCTGCATCGTGTAACGCAAAATTACAAAGCGCCGCATCGCGACATACGCTACACAAAGGGCCGTCATCGTTGCGCTGTACTTAAACTAACGACACCCCTCATTTACACACGGGCGGCTGCATTAAAGGTCAAGGGTGATCGTTTCGCTATCATTTGTTCAAACTCTCGTAAGTGTATCAAAATTAGAGAATATTTTTTTTTATCGATTTTCGTCGACGAAGCAAACCGTATATTTAATTAGACGATTTTCGTTTTAATGGTCCGATGATGTTTTTTTTTTCTAACGGCCCCAGTCCGTTCCTGGACCCTGCAATACCTAGTACCGCTAAAATGAATTCACCAAAGACACTTACTTATACGGAAAAGTTGAATAACGTACTTAACAAATGAACGAGGGATTAATTGTTAGTCGCGCCATTAAAATAATGGAACTAAAATTAGCTTTTTTTTTAACGAGTTTTAAAAAACTACGAGAAACGTTAACGTAATTTATCCTTGGTAAGGGCTATTAAAATTTAAATGCATAGGTATATATTAAACACGTTCTAGATGTTTTCTTCGCTTTCCTCGCTGAAGGAGATAAGTATGCAAATTCAAAAAAATCGCAAATTATTTAAACAAGAATTTTTTGATGTACATTATTTTTTAATATTCATATTGGGTATTTTTATTTAATTTAAATACATACGGTACACGTGTGTGTCCTCGTTTAAGTCCGGTTTCTAAATGTCGTTACTTTGGTGATTTGTGAACATAGAAAATTATGAGACTATTAACGTATTTTACATATTTTATAAAAATTTTCGTGTTACACGGATCACAAATAATATCATCAATATTTTTAGTAATCCGATTAAAATTTACAAACAAAACGCTGCACTTCGTTAACGATATAATATAATTAATATATCGGACGTGTCCCGTTTCCGTTCCAACAACAATTTTCGCTATTTTACAGAAAATTAAAACAAAAGAAGAATAATGAAGACGAGAAAAATTTGACCAGTCAAGAAAAATCGAATATTTCTAATACGAGCGTGACGAAAAGTGTTTCGATTATTTACCCTTCGAAAGTTTCGTCCGTATAAAATTTTATAAATAAACAAATGTGGGAAAAACGCGTAGAAAAAAATACAAAACAAGCAAAGTGCATTTGATCGATCGAAGAATTTGTCGACGTAGAAACATTGGCGTAGAGATTGCCCCTTCGCTTTGCCCAATGGGGGGCGAAACCTCCCCGGAGCAGCAGTACTCGCTGCGATGGAACGACTTCCACGCCTCGATTTTGTCCTCATTTCGGCACCTTCGAGACGAGGAAGACTTTGTGGACGTTACTTTGGCTTGTGATGGTTGTTCGTTTACCGCCCATAAAGTCGTTTTGTCGGCGTGTAGTCCTTATTTTAGAAGACTTCTTAAAGCTAATCCTTGCCAACACCCAATCGTTATACTTAGGGACGTTCAGCAAAAAGACATGGAAAGTTTGTTAAGGCAAGTATCGCTTTTTTTTTTATTTTTCATTTTTGTGCTAGATACTTCCTAGGCAAGTCAAATATCTACTATATATTACAGGCTTGGGTATATTTATACAAGGTGTTTTTAAAGTAGGTAGTCAAAACTTGCGGGCACGTAGAACAAGTCAAACACGACGAAAAGCTCCATATGATTCTTTTATAAAATGCACCCTAAGGGAGATGGAACCCCTTCAAATGTGGGTTTTCGTTGAAACTATCATTTTACTATAATAATGTAATGGAATATTCAAAATGATTTTACTCGAAAACGGCGCTTCCTATCGAAATTTGATAAGAGTACATTTTTTTAGTAGAAAACATTGAAGTTTCATAATTTCTTGTCGAAAGTTGAAAAAATTGACGTACAAAAAAATTAAAGTGATATTTACCCACTCCCTGTGCAGTTTCACACGCCCCCGAATTTAATTAATTAATTTAATAAGCTTAAAAACAATAGTAAGTTTACCAATTTTTTCGTCATTTTACCTTAAAAGGTTCAGGAGATATTAAATAAAAATAATTCTAAAACTCACATTTGAAGGGACACTCCTTAGGGAGTATTTTAGAAAAAAAAATGACTTGCACTATGTACCCTCAAGTTTTGACCACATATTTTAGGAACACCTTGTATACGAACATAGTTAAGGTATTTTATACATTAACCTCTACGAAATATGGTACCGACCCGACGCAACTTTTCTAAAAACATCTAATTAAACACAAATTTCCTATCGAATATTTAACGAAATTTTAAACGAATATCAGAAGAAATATACTACGTGTTATTTTTTTATGGGTACGACCCAATAGCTTGTTATAGATAAATGTAAGGATAAATTGAAGGCTTTTGTAACACGTGGGTACCACCTATACAAACGTCAAAATGTTATCAAGTGTATTGCATGCACCTGCGATATTCGATAGGATCGATCCGTGAATTTGTAAATAAAATTTGAAACGCATTTTAAAAATTGTAACCAATTCTTTTGCCAAAAGAAATAACTTCACGCGACGTTGTTTATTTACATAATTGCACAATGGTATTTTATTTTTTTTCGCGTTAAAATTAGCTTCTTATTGTTAGATACAAATCGTAGGTACTGCGGTAGTTCATTTCCACGATTTTCGTTTGTTGTCACTAATATTTTTGTAGACGAAACAGAAGATCGTTTCAACTTTTTAAACATCACTATACACGGTATAACGTACCCTATACAAAATACCACAAAATGTTTAACACAAACACTCTGAAAAACGTCCTTAAATATTGTTAATATAAAATATCGAACAGGGACCCTTAATTGAGTAATACGTTAGAATTTCCGCTTTGCAGTCGGATAGTCGCGAGTTCGATTCCCATCGTGTTTATGAATGCCTCCAATAAATAATTACAATAATTATAGCCTTTTACGATAGTGTATTTAGTTTAATTCCAAATTAAAACGAATCATGAATATTTGGATAACATTTCAAACATTCCTATACCTACAATTTTATTATTATTACCAAGAATCTATGACTTATACGGGTTTAGGACTCTTCGACGTGAACCCATTTGACGAGAAGACGCTTCGACGCGAGGTCATTACGACGTCAAAATGTTTTTAAAATAGACATTGTATAACAAATGTGTTGACTGGTCGCGAGGGTAACATTAACTTATTCACGTGATGGACTTCAGCTCTCTCGGTGCCTAATAATTATTGATTTACCATTTTAATAACGATAACGATGTTTGATCTATATGAACAATGTCTGCACTAAAATTTATCCTGTACTAATGATTACTATTATAATAATAATAAAATTACCGCAATTAATCGGCACATTTCTTATTTTTCTAATATTCTTAGCGTCGAAATGACTGCGTCGATACGTCTTCGCGTTGAAATGGATTCGCGTCGAAACGTCCAATTCCGGATTTATTCGTATATTATATTTGCGCGTTTAACCTCTTCACGTTTTCTCTGCATAACAAATTGTTTTTCTTTTTCGAAAGCTTGCAACAAGTTCAATAACTGTTTCCAATTAAAGTTTTAAATTATTGACATCTTTATATCGACATACACCTATATTAAACGGAATGTCAAACAACAAGATCGTAAGGCACTGATTTATCAAAAATTTAGTTGTTTTTATCTCAAAATATACTAAGGGCAGAGCAACAAAATCACGGATCTTTAATTTATCGAGAATTTCAATGTCTTTCATATTTTAGATGTTGTGCTGTTCTGGTACCTCAGTACAATTTTTTTTTGTACCGAGGATACAGCAACAATTATAACAAATTAATTTATCAAAACTTTCGTTGTTTCTGTAATTTTAAGTGTAATATTGGTGTTTTTGTTTTCGTACTTACTTTATAAATTTGTTTGTTTTTTTTTAAATTTTTTGCGCGACCGTGCCAGTTTAATAGTTCAATTAGCAGCACAGCCGCGGTTTTTATCGAAATGACCGGAGCAAACAAATCGGGAATAAAGCAAGAAAATGGCACTAAATTCTTAAATAGGTTACATCGGGTTGTGCTAAAGTGGTGTCACGACTTAATAGGACGTGTAATAATTTGACTCTGGTTAAGTACCTACCTATAAAATATCTATGGAAAGACAATCGTATCTAGAGAAAATCAATAACTTAATGAGACTTACGCCCGGTTCCACCACCTCGTCTTGAGCTCTGCTTAGAGCTTAAGCTGAACTTGATAGAAAAATTCAGTTCCACCACGTAAAACCAGACCTTAACTTCGCTAAGTCAAGCTTACATCTGAGACGTGAATAATGAGAGCTTGAGATCATGTTTATAACCTCACATTGTTCAAGTCTGTCACAGTGACTAGAATTTGTTACTTTGATTACTAAAGTTATTATGGAAGTGGATATTATTAATATAATTCCCGTTACTGTCGTATCATTTATTACTGAGAGAATCAAATATTGCGAATCATCAGTTGATTTGACTGTTGATGGTCCTCCGCCAGTTCTGTACAACTCTGCGCGATGTTTGACTTTGCCTTTCTTCGCCTCTTGTTTCATATTACTCCATTGTTTCCTCAATGAATCATTACTCCTAGTCACATTTTTCCTCTGAGCGTTGAATAATGACGTTATTTTACTCCTCACCGCATCTTTTTCTTTATTTGTTGTTCCGTTTGTGATTTTACATTCTATTACATTTTTATAATTTGCAACCAGTGAGGTGAGAAGGTGCTTCTCCTCTCTGGTGTAATTGCACCGCTTCATTTTGTCCATAATAATATGGATAACATGAAAATGAGAACAAAATGTCGCAAACAGTCGCAACAGTAACGGGCAATTTGTTAGGTTAGATTAGGTTAGGTTAGGGAATTTCATTTTTTTTGACGTTCTGTATTACTGTCGCAGTGCGGGATATTTAAAAACTGAAGGAAAGAACTAATCACGCGCAAGTTTTGCAGTGTTGTCATATTTACGTACAACTTGGCCAAGACGTGCTTTGAAAAGCGTGGTGGAACGCATTTCCGTCTTGAGTAGTGCTTACATTTGAGTTCGACTTACGTAAGTTCTAGCTCAAGATACAGTGGTGGAACCGGACGTAAGACATTTAATTTAATTGACACATATTTACTATAGAAACGTTTGTTCAAACAATTGTTTCTATGGTAAAAATTTGTCAAGTAAATTTACTGAGAGATGAAAAGACCGGCCCTTAGGTAAATATTAATTCGATCGGGTGTCATTATTTGATTGATAGTTGAACTTAAAAAAATCCTTTTCGAGTACCTACAGCAAATTGTTTGTGGTTATTTATAAAGATGTTGGTATATTTAAGAAGAGTTTCTATTAAATTGCACGATATTATATCATCCACTATTTTTAAAATTTAAGACAATTTGTAACCAATTGTCCATTTTTCCATTAAATAAGCCCCGTTTTACGATTTCGTTAAAACGTTAAAACGTATAAAGTATCTAATAAATATGATTACTTTTATGGCCTTCGTAAATATTTTTATGATTGTATTAGCTTTTTCCTTACTCCCGTTAAATGGAATAACATTCGAAGTCCCTCTGTCAACTTCTATTCCGTCAAAAATGTGACGCAAGTAAACCGCCCGTTAAAATTAACGCTTTCGGAACGTTGCGCGTTCGCGGAATTATTATTATGGGCATTTGCATTTTTGAGACACTACCGAACTCATTAAGCGACTAGATTCGGCAACATAGATCAAAAACGGACAGGTGTCGGTCCCATTTAAAATCGAGAAGCTACCGGTTTACCTTTATTGGTGCAGATTATTAATTAAGTTTTTTTCTTCTTCTTTCAACAGGTTTATGTATAATGGCGAAGTACACATAGGCCAAGAACAGTTAACGGATTTTTTAAAGACTGCTCAAATGTTACAAGTTCGAGGGCTGGCGGACGTTCCCGCAGGATCCGCTGGCCAAAGGCTCACCGCAACCGATGAAAAGATCTCACCAGTAAGTCGACATATTGTTAGTGACAACATTTTTGATCATAGGTATTCCGACATCAATAGAATATGTAGTAATTGTGTCGAAAATTATTACTTAACTATTTATTCACTATATGGCCGACTGCCAGAGATCGAAATAATCTCGAATTTATTTCTAAGCGAACACATCTGCATTTGGTTGCGAGTTAAATTCGTTTCGATGAATTACGCTATTAAAAGCTGCATTTGCATTTTATGGTTTTAGCGCGCGTTACTTTACACTATTAACGTTCAATTTTTGGACAAACTCTGGGATCGGTACGTGATAATTAAATAAGTGATTGCGTCTAGGAACGACGATTGTTGTAAAATTAAACAAATAAGCCCATCGTAAGCATTAAGCGTACCTATTCGTTTAATACATACATATGTTCATTTCATTTACACACATTTTTAGACTCCTTACGGGGTGAGGGGGGATTTCAAAATACTATGATGCAATACCTACGATTTTTTAATTCACATTCTTTTCTCGATTATTTATTAAATTAAAAACGAGAAAATCCATTACAATGTACAGATAATGTTAACAAAGTGACCAAACGTCTGTAAAAGAAAAGGGGGACACGATTTTACTAAAAGGGAGTGCAGTATTTGAACATTGATTAATCATATTCTATATCACACAACTTGATTGAAATATAAAAAAGCCTCATTTCAAATGACATACTTTTTTTAATCAAGACTTACTACATTTACCTACACAGCCTAAAAATGTTGAAATTTTATCGAAGATTAGGTACAGTGGCCGCCATAAAAACTGGGACATGTCTTGAAGTCGATTTTAACGAACATTTAGAGGTATGAAAGAGACTTACTAGACAGGGTAATAAAAATAATTCGCATAATGCGGACGTAACTTCGTGACTTTACTGTTTACCTATATCTGTTACCTATAAAATTAGGTTAATACATAAATAAATATAAAAATAAAACGATATGCAGGTATAACTATGAATAAATAATAAAAGTGAATGAAACGAACACAAAACTGTAAGAAATCTTGCGTAATACTGCAAATGTAAAATTTGAACGATTCCTATAGAGCTGCCCGATGTAATTCTACGCAAATGTGGTTGTGCCAAAAGAGCGCAAATTTAAAAACGAGTCTTTGACACTTTATGGTGTACTTAACCCTTAGACTACCGTCAGGGGCCTCAGAGATCCGTTAATGTATTAGTATGCAATGACTTTCGGTCAATAAAAATTTGTTTGCAGTAATCTAGGTATAATTTGAACACCATTGTCATGCATACGTTCAATCATTCTGCACTCAATTAGGTAATCAGTTAGAAGTTAAAATATATACAACGCAATTGTGAAATTAATCGGGGGCCTCTCGAAAAAAAAACTTGGTATTCTAACGGTTAAATACCGTTTACAACAATATTTACCCCCTTTAATCTCCAAAAGTTGTTATTATTTATTTGTCGCTTCGCTTTTCAAAGTATTCGAATGTCACTTCATCGATGTCTACTTTAAGTTTTAAATTGTACATATTTTGGCGTCTCATTTTACATGGCGCTTACTTAAAGTAACTTAAAAAGAACAATGTTATCGGTATTCGTCAGTCGAGAGTTTCGACTTTTAAATAGTCAAGAGAAACTAATATACAGTCGAACTTCCGTATCCGAATAAAATTGTTATGTAGAAAATTCGCTATACAGAAAACGGCAATTTTAACAAGGATAACAACAAAGATAATCCGCAAAAAAAAACTATATGTATCACACTTATAAAAAGTGAAATATTTAATTGACTAAAAAAATAAAACAAACATTGTAGATATAGTTAAACGGTAGGGTCGTAAAACTACGCCCGGATTATGCAAATTATTTATCGCCCTGTCGAGCAAGTGCGTTTCGTGCCACTAAATATTCGTTAAGGCCGGGATCTGTAGAGTGTCGAAACTACTTATTGGCATATCTAATAAAATCTAATATCGAAACCTTATCGAAATCTTATCTATCTTTTTACATGTGCAGATCCCAACTTTAAAATCTATTTCGAGACGTGTCCCGATTTTTGTGGCGGCCACTGTACCTAAAATTTTTTGAAAGATTCACATAAAAAACTCGTTATGTAGAAACTTTCGCTTCGCTATACGGCGATATAAAATGCACCAAAAACGTGTTCGGAGCGAACGTTCTCAAAAAAAAAAAAATTCGTTTCACGTAAGTTTGTTATATGGAAGTTCGACTGTATTTTGATCGAATTAATTTGATCTAATATGTTGGGTATCTGTCAGATATTAATTCGCGACTCTGCGCGTTAAATTATGCCATAAACATTTTAAAATGACTAAAATGATCCATAAACGATCCACAAGAACGATACAAATCTTAGAAACAATGTTATAACTGTTACACGCATTCTACGATAAGACGGCTCCTAAAAACTATTTTTTAGGAAATTGACGGTGGTCGCTTTATAGTAATTTACCTATGAATCTGTGATTGTTGTAAGTAACCGTGTGACACGTCACGTGGTCACTTTGTTTGATAAAATTGCTAATGATGACGTCAGTATCTAAATTTGTTTAACACATTTATAAACATGAAACTATTTTTCACCTATTTTTCTTACAATTTAAGTTAAATGAGTATTTTTAAGTGCTTTTTGAAAATATCAAGTGTGCAGTGCGTACTTGGATTTGCAAAAAAAAAGATTAGTTGATTCGAGTGGGCTAAAATAACAATAAGAACTATAGTAGGATTCGATCTAACTTTACGGGCGACCTTCGCAGTCTTTGCTTGTTTTAGAGATGAGCGCGTTCGCGTGCTCTCGCAACCAGTGACCAAATCAAGTTTCGAATGACAAACAAATAACCAAGATTGTACAGTCGGATGCAAAATTAATGTTGCGAATCGCGAGCAAGACGAATCGCAAATGCGGAGTTGAACTTTTAACTATCTCGATCGTAATTTGTTTGCCGTCATGCTCGCGATCGGCGACATCACTTTTGCGCCCGGCTGTACAGGTTATTGAACGTTAATTATTAAGTTGAGAAAAGCTGGATGAAAATTATACATGGCATGTCCTTTTAAATAGTTTGTCCAACACAATACAAATTGATCGAAACGACTGTATGACAGACTTCAAGTTATATTGTTTTGTTTTTTTTTTGGGGGGGGGGGTGTAAACATGGGTGCGTTCACGACGAAACCATTATATATATTGTAAAAATTGTAATAGAATTGGAAAATTTGAAAATTTTTAAATATTACATAGTTCAATTTTCGATCCGGATTTAATTAAATAATAAAGCTGGTCAGAAAAATAGCTGACCGATTATGAATGCTATACAGTTAATTTTCGTGTTACTATGTATTTCAAATCGCAAAATAAGATCTGTTTGCGATGAACAACATTTAAGTACGTACGTCTAAAATAGAAAGCTGGTTTCTTACGTGCGAAAATAAAATAAAAAGCAACCCGTTCTCATGATATTCTGGCCCCGAAGTTTTTTAACGATAATTTAAACGTTTCACGCTTAGTTTGATTGTCGTTTATCTTTTAATGTTTTCGAAAACTTTAAAAGTTTTTGGCCAATGCTCGAGAAATCGGCTCGTTTGGCGGGCACTATAGGTAAAAAGAAAAACGTGGGTGCGAGCAAGCACGTGAGAACCAAAGATATTATTTATAATTTATGTGGCGTCTCCTTAAATATGATAGCGCAATGAATTGCGGGGCTTCACAATTTGTTACTATAAAAATTTTGGCACGTTATTTAGCTTTAACCGCGAGTCGGTACACGCGTTAAAATTATTTATGCTCACTTACCCCATGGCGGGCCGCTATAAATATTCAACTCCGGCATACCTAGAAAGAGAGAAAAAAAAGACTAATTAAATTAGTGCTTCTAAATATAGTTCATCTGCATTATTCGAAGTTGTGTGACGACTCTAATTAAATTAAAAATTAATACGCGGACAATCCTTCTGGTGAAAGTTGCTAACGCACTTATAAATTTACGTTTATCGATCTGCAAATTTAATCCCAGGTGTTTCGCGAGAGCGTCACAGTTTAAATTGCGTTTTTGTTCTCGCGAAAACGACGGTTTTTTTTTGTATACGTACATAGGTACTACATACCTACATATAGTACTACTTCGTGATCCAAAACTGAAGCGCCTTGAAAGTCGGAGGTAAATGTACTTAATAACGATTAGATTAGTGCACAACCTTGGCATTTGATTTCAATTTTGACACTAACGATTTTGCACTCTTTAATGAATGGCCCTATTATAACTGTGCGGTATGATTTTATTGGACAAGATATGACTTTGTATGTCAAAATTTAAATATCCGTTTAAGATATTACATCGTATTTTCGTCGCTATAAATAATCTTTTAATCATGTCGATGATTTGATTCGATTTGATCGATAGCTAATACTCAGATCCGATTCTAATGTATTTAAATTATAAATTGATATATGTAGTAGGTATACGTAATCATTCCAGTCTAGTTTTTTTTTCGTTTGGGAAACTTTAAATAAAAACAAAGTTCAACGTCAAAAATTCTTTAGTCGAATTTCAACATAATTATACGTTTACTTCAATTATATTTTATATGTTAATATTATTTTATTTTCGTAACAATGCATAATCACACACATATTTCATTTTCCTGCTTTTCTCTTAAAATTTAAATTAACTCAATGTTAATTTAATTATTATAAAAGTGTAATTTATTAGATAAGTATTGTCTACTTGTATTTGTACGTAGCGGCACCGGAACTATTAATAAATTATATCTACCTACCCATTTCGATGTCGTCTTTCGCCATTTTTTTTTTAATTAATACAGCAATAAAAACTATGCAATCAATGATCTTGATAATCTCATTGTCAAAAAGTAATAATTGATGATCGAAAAAGTGACCCTCGATAGTGGTTATTTCTAGTTACAATAAACCTCCCACCACCCAATGTATTTGTGGATTCGTTTTCCGCGGATCTAATTATTCGTGGTTTGGTAGCTACCTACCTACTTCGGCGCGACAACATTAAATACAAAATTCTTAAATTAACGACTTACAAGTAATAACCGCAATAGTTCTTGGAACGTATTATCTGCGGATACGCAGGTGTTTTACCAAGATTATAAAAACAAAGTTCATTTAGATTAATTTGCTGTTAACAATGTACAATCGAGTGCAAAATTAGCGTAGCGGATCGCGGGCATTGCGCGTGCAATAATACATGCTACAAGGAACAAATTTACGAAAAGTACTTACGCATCGCAAACACGAAGTTGCTGTTTTGAATATTCCGTTCGTAATTTGTTCTTTGCATCGATCTGTATGCGCGACAATAATTTTCACGCGACTGTACCAGCCGTAACAATAATAGGCAAGAGATTAGGTAAATTAACCTTCGCTAAACTGCGACTTTTAATTATTTGTTTTTCGAATTTGACTCGCGCACTATAAAAGTTTGAACGATTTTAGCTAATAAACGTTATAATATGTATACGAGTATCTTAAATAAAATTAAGTCAAAAATAAAACCGAAAAACAATGGAAACTCGGAATTCACACAAGTACAGAGCCGATTGTGATGAAACGTCTATATATGTATTATATGAAATCAGAAACATTCGACATAAAGAATAAAATATGCGGAGTATCCCTAGATGTTATTGAAGAGTGATTTTCTCGAATACGGTTTATTTTATCGAAATTTTCCCATGTCTGGGAAATCCAAAAAAAATGACCTCGTAAAATAAAAAACTTAAACCTTTGAAAAATGTCGAGGTTAGAAAAGTAGGGGGTAGTGCACCCCCCACTCTCCTGAACTGATATCGAAAAAACCTGTTAAACAATTTTAAAGACCTTTATTTATTACGTGCGTATACCAAAAACGTTATTTAAAAAAATTGATTTTACTTTACAACGTTGGGAGCGCCGCAGGAAATGCACGTTTAGGGCAAACTTCTGACGTCTGATTTTGACATCCGGAAAGATGTTTTACCATTTTCTGGACACGGCGCGTGCCCTGTCGCGATATTCACCTCCCAAAGTTGAAAAGTAAAATCTCTTTTATAACACAATGAATAACCGTACACTCTTTCCCTTGCCCCTCGGTTCCCTACTTATTTTTGTCTCTACTCTTAAACTACTTCATCACCCTTTATTTTTCGTTTCTTCCGTCAGTCCCTATTTCGTTCAAACTACTTCATCACCCTTTATTTTTCGTTTCTTCCGTCAGTCCCTATTTCGTTCAAATCCCAATTGCACTGGCTTTTGACTCATCGCTAGGTGTTACGAGTTACCGCTGATCATCTGATTCCATCACCACGAACTCTTACAAAACTTTTTAACTCTACGACGCTGTTGCTCGACCTCTTCTTCGTACACTATTTATCACTTTATTTCTACACCATATTATTACGCTTTTATTCAGGACAATTTTAACTCTTAACAATTTTTTTAATTTTCTGACATTTTTTTGTTAAATTACAATCAAACTCCTCTCATTTCAACTGTCTCCTTGATCTTTCTTTTAATTTTTATTTTATTTCTAATATCCCGTTTCATAGCATTTTTCCATTTTTTCCATGGTTTAACAGGTTCTTTCGATATCAGTTCGGAGGAGCCAGGGTGCACTACCCCTACTCTTTATATCCACGACATTTTTCAACGATTTAAGTTTTTAAATGTTTAAGGTCATTTTCGGATTTCCCAGATATTTTAGGATAAAAAAAGGTACTCTATATATTACTTTCCAAAAAAAAAAAACTAAACACATTGAAATTTCTACCAACGATTTAGGTTGATAATACATACAAATGATTAAAATTTCAAAACAAACGAGTTATTCACTAACGAGTAGCTCCGCCGTTGTTCGCTCATTTACTCGTCGTGGCATAATTTCAATAAGATGATCAATATTAGCCCGAGGTGGTCTCGTTGCATGCTTCTTGAAGCCGAAGATTATGATCCCGTAAATTTTGCAGGGCTGTTGTAAATTTAACAAAAATATCTTCAGTTAGTCAGAAGAAACAATGACTTACTATTGAATAACTTGTTTATTTTATATTGTTTTGCTTCGAAATTTTAATAATTTGTGTGTATTACTAACCTAAGTCGTTGGGTAAAAACTTCAATAGAAATGCATAGCATATTAATATATAATAGATGTTTCGTTGGTTTTTTTTTTTTTTTGGAAACCGTATATTATTTAAGTGCGATTTTCTCGAATATGATTTATTTTGTCGAAATTATACAAGATACCTTTTTTTATCCTAAAATGTAGTTAAAAACCTAATTTGACACGACAAAAATAATATTATCGGCATTAAAATTATAAAGCGTTCGCTGTTTTACAATAACCAGATAAAGGCAATTTATTTTAAAATTAAAAACCTCTTTATATAAGATAGCGATTTATTTTCCCCTAATAACACCTACGTGTAGGTGCTATCGATAGATATCACATAAATTATCAGTTTATTACCGGCAACGAACGGCACCGTTCATTGTTCGGTAATTTCACTTAAAACAAGTTAACGTATTATTTCTTATTTTCGTATTTTTATCGGTTTCAGATGATAAAAAATAAATCTGAACAAACGAATCGTATGTGCGTGTGCGTGTGTGTGCACTTTCAATTTATTTCCAGAATTCCTCATCATTGCCGTGGGCGACGGATCAAGCGGACCCCGTACGAGACGGGGGCCTGTCGCCGCCTCCGGCGAAAAGATCTAGAAGCTCCGAACATATTAGAGGGTCCTACACGCCCGATAGGGGCAGAAGTCCCTCGAGGGGAAACGGAGATATGCGGGAATCGTTATTAGGACAGGCCCTCGAAGGTGGACCCACAATACATACGAGTACTAACGTAAGCAAAATCCCGTTTGATCCGAGGACGGCGGTGAATTTTGCCGATTTTCAGAAAGGACAATCAGATTCGTCTCTCCAGGCGCAATCGACAGGCGAAGATAGTAATAGTAGTGATACAGCACTGAGCGACCACGGTGACCCCGTAACCCCTAAGACTGAACCTTCTGATTATCCTATGTTAGACGATCAACACCCTTTCAACACCAACGGAGGACTGTTGGATCAACCGAGAACGCCGACGTTTCCTGGAGCGCTACTCGGATTGCAAGGTAATTTAGAAATTGCTTCGCATTTCCCCTCAACTGACATCGATTTTATCTACTAGCCGCATACTATGAGGCTGTAAACGATTTTATGAGTCGTAAAATAACTTTCTAGTTGCCATGATTATGAGCCATAATTTTCATTATTTTTATATCTTTTGCCAGGACTCCAAGGATTAATGCCGGGACCTTCCGGAATGCACAATAACACAGCAGATAATTTCGGTAAGTATCATTTTTTTTACGCATGCCGTTAATTTAGAATAAAAATTTCGCAAATTACGCTTCCCGTTAAGTAACTGCGAAAACGCCCGTTTTAAATTTCGAAACGTAACGACGCGATCGACGTCCTGGAACGGAGACGACGAATTAAGAGGACTTGGAGATATAAAATAGAGAAAATTACTAATGGAGATAAACGTCGAATGCGATTTAATTTTCTGCCAGAAGTCGACTGCGCCATCGAACTTTTGTATTTCGTTCAAAAAAAAAATTACTATTTATGACAGGGTCGTGAGGGTGCGCATAGCGTGCCACGATATATCTAACGGAACCCTGCGCGGGACACAAAATATGATGAATCTATGTTTTACTCATTGTCTTCAAATTTATAGCGTAGGCATACTAACTAAATGACGTCTTTAGTTATTTCGATTTAAGTCTGTAAATTGTTAACAATTTAATTTAAGTGTAAGTATAAGTAGGTTCAAATTCCAAAAGTACGCGTCTTTAATGAATAAACCCTAAACAGGCGTTTAGTTGTTCGATAGATACGTTGGTCAGATATTTTTACGTCCGGTGCAGTAATAGTAAGAATTAAGATGTGTAACCTTTGAAAATTGCCGCTTATGATTATTAATCGTTTAAGGGTCGATCTACCACAAGAGGTCGGCCTAGTTGCACGACCGTTAAAAAAAAATTGTTTGTCAGATGATGAAGACAAAAATATTTTTTAATTCCACATCGACGCACGTTTGTTTATTCGCAGAGGTTTTCGGAAAACTCCGTATTTCAGTTACGGTTTATCCCACGGTTCCGAAATTAAAACTGTCATTTTTGGCACATTTCGCACTACATTTTCGTCACGTATATTATTTTTGTCTCTTGTTTCCATATGCCCGAAATTCCATATCAAACTTGACCTTTGGGATTAGAAACAATTTAAACTTCGGAAGGGCGATTTTTAGGGAAGGACGAAATCATCGCCCTTCGATTGTTTTTTTCTTTGCAAATACTTATGTTAGGGTAGTTTGTGAAAATAAATAATAGAGCTTTGACATTTAAACCATAAATAAACCCACGAATATGCTATTTTTCGCATTTTTTTGTAAACTTTAGGGGTAAATATCTCTGGTGGGAGACCTGCTAAAAATTTAAACTGTTTACGCTTTAAAGTACTACGTACAAGGGTGTCCACGGAATTTCTGAAAAACATTCGCCGACTAAATTTTAGAATTTTCCTGACTTTTACCAGTGTAGAATAACAAGTTTATTTAAGGAAGCAAGAAAATCACCCTCCACCGACCCCTACAGCTGATCAGACACCAACAACCTTAAAAAATTCTTGCTCCCTTTTTTAGTTTATAGTATACATTTTAATAAATAGATATTTATAAGAAAATTCAACTTTCGCTACAATTTAATTAATAAATACCTAATTTTGTCATCTATAACAAAAACATTAAGACATGTAAGAGGTAATAAACGAGCAAAACTAAAAACTTTTTTTTAATTAAAAGCTTTAATCTTTAAGGCTTTAATTAGAAGTAAAACTATGGAACTGGAGAATAATTTGGTTTAATATCTTTCACCGTACTAGTGACACGAAAACTTAACTCTATCAGGTTAAAAGAATGCACGCAAAAATCACTTTCTTTACCTACGAATCATAGCACCAAAATTTCACTTCGATTCACTATCATTGGGGAAATTTCCCCGACTTTCCAGAATGTGGACACCCTCATATAATACGAGAGTAAACTGCAGTAAAAAGTTGGAGTTCCATATTTCACTGCCAGCAAAGTTACGCCGGGCTAAAATATTTCAAAAATCAGGATGTCATCTAACATTATTATGCAGGACGTCCAGGAAATGATGGGAAATATCGCGGGAGCATACGGATCACGTTAAAATAATACTATAAATTCCTATAAATTGTTTTCTGCGTTGCACCCCTGCCGAAATATTCATCTCCAAAGAATAATGAAATCGAGAATGAGTAAAATGAAAAACATTCACTTTAAGAGGACGACCGCTGCGCTTGTTGTCAATAGATGGCAACAGCTACAAAAATTAAGCATTCTTTTATGAATGGATAACTTTTGAAAAACTTTATTTATATTTATAATAACTAGAGCTTGACAATAAACTTTATTAGTTCCATTTCGACATTCATATTTTAAAATTAGAACATTTATAAAATAACTTAGGTACACTCATATAGAAAAAGTTAAACATTACTCAAAATAAAAACCTTCCATTTTCAAACTTTAATTAGCAATAAATTTTTAAAAACAGTTATGATCAACATGAAATTTTGTGATTTCGTAAATTAATGTATTGCATTTGTAAAAATTCAAGCTAAAATCAACATTTTAACGTTTTTAAAAAGTTATCCATTCATAAAATAATGCTTAATTTTTGTAGCTGCTGCCATCTATTGACAACAAACGCAGCGGTCGCCCCCTTAATTTAAGATAAAAATGTGCGCTCCTGTAAAATTTACTTTTTGCGGGTTAAGTTACTCTGAAAAAACGAAATGTATCTACTTATAAATCGATAATTAAGATATTCATCCCTTTAGCCTGGATTAAATGGAAAAGTAACACTACAGAAAACATTCGTTTTGTACCAACATTTTTACAGTACTTCAAAATTTTTGTATCGCAAATTAATAATTTAAGTCGGCGCCGGTAATGTTTTGTTTTACGTTGTTGCAAAATACGTAGGTAGATATTGTCGACGACGTATTTAAATTTCAAGATATGAAATCTTAAGGCGACAAAATATGACAACGTACCAAAAAAAAAACTCGGAATTTCACTTTTTTGGATGTTTCTGTGGATCGATTCGAGTTTGTAATAAGGCGAAAAAATTTTCAGCTACTTAAACAAATACATCGAACATCTGAATGCAGCTTCAAATCAGATTTTTCTATTTCAACCCCTAAACTGTTACTTAATTAAAAAACGTCACGTTAATTTCGTTTCGGATCGTTCTTTTGTATTTAAACGCATGCTAATTAATTAATTTATACATATACAGGATTTCTAGTAAGATAAGCCACCCCAACGTGCAACTATTTCCGTTATCGTCGATAAGTAATATCGACGCAGAAAAAAATAACCCGCGTTACACTGAACGTTTCTAATATTATGTTTCCAAACGAATGCAGTTGTGATAAAACAAAAATGTGTTTAACTACGAATTAAAATCACAAGAAATTACCTAATGCGCCAAAAATTTGATAAACGTGCATGTGGATGTGATATCAAATAATGGATTCTACAGTGCTGTAGATTTAATGCGATTATCAACGAGAAGAACATGCTCGTAACAGACACGGTTCCATCGAAAATTGTTCCGTCGTCACAGAAAAAGAATAATTTCCAAAACAAATAGACAACGAACTCAAATACTTATCTACAATAATTGGAGAATCTAAATACATCGAAAAATACTTGCAGATACAATATGGTCGGTGGACAACAACGAACGTTTTTCATTATATTCAATATTTTTCGGTCGACTGAAGCGACAGCGGATTTAAAATAACGACGCAAACAGCTTACTTTAGTGTTTACAAGTACAATTCCGTGCACTTTAAAAACATTCACGGTTAGGGGTACGAAATTCTATTACTTTCTGCCCTTTCATTCGAGTTCAAATACCTTCTCGTCGGTAATGACCAGTTTACGAGACCCCCCCCCAACCCTTAATATTCGGACATCCGAGGCGTTTCCTTTCAAGAAAAAAAAACAAAAACAAAAAAAAACGAACTTTACGAAATAATTTAAGCAAACGAAAACTATTTTTATTGTAGAAATGGCCTTTTCAATTTTAGCACGACGCAAAACGACATTTCGCACGAAACGACCCAGCAACGTCCAAATTAATTCCTTTCACGTTACCCTCTATAAAGGTTTAATTTAGTGTCCGCATGTTAAGTAGGTACTCTCTTCGCAAAACAAAGAAAACGGGTATTTTTCCAACGGCACCTATCGTACAATGCAAATCGAATCGAATATTACGCACATCGGGCCCCGTAAACTTTAAACCAAATAGGTGCACCAACCACCACCACCACCGATTTGCTTAATTTTGCATCAACAATAAGCACTCATTGATTTTCAAATTTCAATTACAATTTTAATTAGCTATCTGTTGGAAATTCATTCGTAAATACGTTTACGCAAAATACAAGCGCTTTTGTACGTTACCCTACGTATGCACAATTAATTATTATCATTTTGTCCGGCCTGCGAACAAGACGCAAATATACAAATTTAAATAAATTCTCTTCAATTTCGTTAACTCCGAATTCGCATCTTCGTACAAAACTTCACCCTTAAAACATTTAAATCGATAGGTAATTATTATTTTGTTTTTGTCTTATCTTTTTCCCCTCACTATTATTATTTTATATTTTTTTATTATGAAATGGAGGCGTGGATGCTCTTCCTCTCGGCGTCTCGCTCTTTTTGACGTTCCCGGACACCGGACCATCCTTAATTGCCACACCGAAACCTTTCGAGCCACCAAAGTCCGATATATGCCCTACACTTCGTTATTTATTCGTTCTATATAAATGAGGCCTTTTATTATAAGCGTTTAAACCGCTTAAAATTTAAACGCCTACATTCTAACGTAACGCTCACTAACTCAATTTTACAAAGTTTGAGGAGGTCCACAGCTTGAGGGCGCGTTCAGAATCTAAATATTGTTTAATAAACGTACGTCCGAAAACGCTTCCCGACCGAACTACATTAATTCAAATTTGAAGGGCCGCAATGTAATGTAAAGGGAGTTTAATTATAATTAATTTATTTGCTTTTACAAAGTCTGGCCCCGCATAAAATGAATCCGAAAAAATGCAGATATACCTTAGGTACACGTATGTTTATTAAGCAATTTTGAATCTAAAGGGTCGGCATTTTGCAGCAAATAAATAAATAAAGAACCACTGTTATACAATTTATAATTATACACTTTTGAGCCGCTCAATCAAATCTGATTTTTGTTCCTTACTTAAACTTATTAAGTTACTTACACAATAAAATAAGTACCTATTTAAATTGACTGATTAAAATTAATTAGGCATAATCGAGACTCAAAATGACCTCGAGTCGTGGAACGCCCTGTAGATAAAGAAAATAACATTCAAAACCAAAGCGAGGCTATATAGCCGGGCAAGTATTGGAATGATGAAGCACCGATGAGCCTTTAGTACCTCTACAATATCATACAAGTACCGCCGAATTCGCAATAATAATTTCCGAGGCAAAACGTTTTTTAAAAATTTTGAATTTTTTTTTCGGCGAGTACGTATAAATTTTTGGAAGTTGACACTTTGCTAAAGTTAAACTTACATTAAAATGTGCCTTTGGGGAAAACGTGAACCTTTGAGGTGATATGAACAAACTTCGGACGAAATTAACTATATTGCATAATGTCGCCCACGTGGGAACTTCGCACATCTGAACTGTTTTTCCTGATTTTACGTGCTTTATCTATTATTTTTGTAGCTTCGTGTTTTATTGAAATATATAATTTTCGGTTTTAACCATTATTACGTATGCACATCAGACCCCCCATATGAAAATAATAAACTATTTAGATTGGCAAAGATCGTAAAAATATGTTGAACATTTTTTTCTTTTGGATTAATATAGTACATAATTATATCGAAAATCGAAGTCGTAGAAGAAATTCCCAGTTCGAAAATTCCACGCAATAGTGGGTTCCATCTGATTTTTTTAGTCATTAAAAAATTACAGGCGTTCCAGTTATAAATTCTTATAACTTAATGGGGTATTTAGATATACATTTGCAAAGTCCTAGATTATTACTTTTTTAATTTAAAACCATCAGCTGATAGTATATACCTATATATTTAAAGTTCGAAATCACACGTCACTCGAAAAATTAAAAATTAACGGCAAAATCACCTTGGATTATACAGGAAGTTGGGACACATATTGCACTATTTTAAATTCATTACCTAGTATATTATTAAAACATCCTTTTATTCTAATAATCGTAAGTCTAATTTCTTTCTAATTATGCTACAATTCTATGACTCGAAACGCCCGTAATTCGTGGTGATGGTAAGAACGGAAAGCCCCATTTTAAATGTATTGTCTCGTAACGTTACTGCATAAATTGTATACAGGGTGAAAGTGTAAAGGAACTTTTTATTCAATTTTTATTCTATAACATCATCGTACTTTCTGTATCCGCAAATTTCGAAACGCCCTGTACAACTACTGTCTGTATATTACCATATTCGCTTTAATAATTAACTTTAATTAACAACAAATAAAGAGCAAACAATTTATTAAGCAGATATTACTTGCTTATTTATTTATTCATATCGGACAGTAGTTTTTGCCACAGAACGGTTTACGTTTTGCATTTAGATATGTTTACATATCTTCTAAAGACTACGGAATTCTTTTACCACATTACGCCCCTCCCCCCCCCCCCAAACTATTAATAAGTGAGATTACAAAACTTATTGATTTAAAGTTAACTATAGAAACGCGCGTTTCTATAAAAATCTAAAATAACGTGAACAAAAACTATAATGTGTCACTCCATGTTTGGCCCCCTACAAAAGGGGCATAAAACTAACAAGGATCGTAGGCGCAAATTTTGGGACGAGTACGAAAATTTTCGTCAATCCATAATTTTTTAAGTACATTTGGGCCGTTATTAGGAAGGGTGGAGTATTTAATTCTTCCCATTTGTCGATCTTATTTTTTTGTTTTTTTATGGCCCCGTGCATAGATCATCGGCCGCCACTTCTGCGTACTTTGTATTGTTAGTAGAAACGATCGTAAGAAATCACGGTTGCAGGAAGATTCCGAACTACGGGGACCGTTGGTTTATTAGAAGAACGACTGGTCCACCACACTGCCGATCATTTTTAAAAGTCTGCTTTTTGAAAATCAACCGCGGTATAATAAATTAATGTTTACCTAAAAATATTCCAAACTTAAGTACTTATACTTTAAATTTTGGTGATTTTCTTACGTTTTTTTTTTTTAATATCTACAAGCACCGTATAATTATGCCTGTATTATTTTGTAGTGAAACACTTTTAACTTTTAATTAGCGCCGAGTATCTGAGTATTCTTATTTACAGTGCGAGATTATAACGAAAATAACTGTCGGACTCGTTACTCGTTAAAAAAGTTTTCAAACATATTTTTAAAATGTAATTACTAGTAATTTAACTGTTACGTACGTAGGCAGCAACAGTAGAGTTTCGTAGCAGTGCAGCGTCGTAATTTTAACACTCCTGTTAATTAATTTTGGATTTTGATTACGTTGTTTAAAAAATTAAGATTTTTGATTAATGTTATTTGGACTACTAAATTCCTTTCAGTTTATTTTATTTTATTTATTTATAACGCTAATATGCCGAAATACATACAGTACGAACTCGATTATATGTCAGGGTCGGGACCGAGGTCGTGGTGGTTAAGAGAAAAAGACGGATAATAGAACACCCCCCCAACTCCCTACATGTTTTACGAAAAAACAATGCAATAGCCTTATTCCACTGAGATTTTAGTTTATACACTGTATGTACGGTGAAGGATTTATTTTATTTATTTAACGCAACGAGGGAGAAGTAACGACTCGCGTTCTCGGCTAGTTATCTAGCCTTTCCGTAAACGATTCTTAATAATTATGCTAAAAAAAACACTAAATCCGTAATCTATATACACGTTTATAAAATGAAAAACGTTTCTGATGTGGATTCGAATCTGGGCACGTTTTCGCTTTTACGGTGGTTTCAGGCGGTATTTCTAGTAATAAAAGAACGTCGTTACTTTTCCCTCGTTGCGCTATTGGTTGCATACGCGCTCACGTTGCAAGCGACATAAAATAAGTCCCTGACTGTACAGGCGTGCACATTAGTTAATTAACGTAAGTTTGCACGAAACAGTACCTACATTATGCCGACTAAAGTTACATTAGGTAATCAATATGTACATATTGCATGAAAAATCCAAACTTAATAAGTAGTTTTTAAGTTTTAATAGTCTTGATATTTTTTCTTTGACAAATAGATTTTGTTTTCTTTTTTACTATCAGTTTCAGCGGGGCCTGATCGATAATCGAGTTTCTACTGTATATAGATAAGCCGTTAAAGAACTTGTCGACAAATTCTGTTTTTATTGTTTTAGTTTATGTAAAAATTGTTCTGAAAAAGCCCCTTATACTCGTAAACGACAAAACGTCGACAATTTTATTTTCAAATGAAAAAAAATAAATAAATCAAGAACAGTGACGAATTTTTTCGACCGGATATATTCTTCTTTTTATAAATGAATATTACGTATAAGTTTGCACTTGTATCAACGATATTTAACGATGAACAAACGTTTTATCAATTTTGATTAGATTTTCCATAGATATCGGTTTTAATCCTCTTCGTTTCTTTTTCCCATACGCGCCGCTAAATTATATTCTAAAAAGCAGCGGATAACACAGAATCTTATTTAAAAATTTCAACGTCGTTTAACCTATACCAAATTTGTACGAGTGCCTGAGACTACATTCAAATTCAATTATAAAGAATGAAAAAAACGCTAATAAACCCCACAACCGAGTCTTGGGGGCACCGAATCGAACGGCGAATCGATTTCCTATAAAAAAACCGGCCCCTCCCAAATGCAATTCTGGATACATCACCGCATTAGAGAGTTAATAGCAGTAATTATTTCGAATAGGTTCCTGCTTAGACTAAACTTGCTTCGGAAACGTCGACGCAACCTGAACTACCGTAATATTTTATGTCGGGGCATTTTTAACGGAACGTCATTTTCAAACGGCCGGATAGATTTTTTCCTCCGATAAAAATAAAAATTTATTTCGTTTCGAACAATTTGTCATGTTCCACTTTCTACCGTGCGAAAAAAATAAACGCAACCCGTATGTTTCCGGAAATTTAAGCGCCCAAGTCCGATGGCGACCTTTTTTTGCGCGCTTTCAAAATCTGCGGCAGGTATGAATCATCGGCGTTTTTTCAAAAACGGGTTTGGAACATAAACGTGGGAGATACCTCTTTACACGTTAAAACTGAATTTACGCGATTCGACAATTCTCCGTTAAATAATTCGATCCCCGTCAATTCCGTTTGCCTTATCGAAATCGTAAGGTTATCGCGTTACGTCGATATTTATAGAAAAGGGCTAATTATTTTTTCAGCCACCTCTGCGTCGTCCAATATATAAACCGTTTCGAATTACTGTCATTGTTTAATAACGACAGGTCGAGAAATTGAGAGACGTATTAACCAATGTCGCGCAAACTGTATTAACGAGCTTTGCAATTGATCGGGAGGGGGACCGGAGGAACAGTCAAACATCGAGATTGCTCTCGATGTCCTCATCCCTAAAGCTCCCGGCATAGGTCTATTGATTTATACCGCGCACCCGTGTCTCTTGTCCGAACAGCCGGATGGACGCTGAGGTGGTACACTCCAAACACCGAGAGTTTGCAAGGATGCGCACACCCTACTAGATAATGGATTTGAGAAGGGTTCTGCGGTGCGTTAATCTTGCGTATGTACGCCCTTCGGCCCCCCCGGATGTAGTTATTTTAGGAGCTAGTTCGTGTCGATGAATTGTTTGGGAATTTCTGCAGAGGACGTGTGCGGATATAATTTAAATGGAGGCACGTTTAAAACTATGCGTAAAATTTCTTTAACCGAATGTACTCGTTCCACCGTATGTGGGCAAAGGAAAGGGCAAGTAGGTAGAATGGGAAGTAAAGAAGTAAAAAAAAAAAAAGGGAACAGCTTTGTGCTGTAGACGCGTTATTCTCGGTCGTATCGGTCGGTAATACACCGGTGTTATCGACTGTTCGTGCTTGGACACCATTACCGACGTTTATTACTTTGTCTGATAACGTACCCGTTGGTTAGGATATTTTAGGAAAATTACTTTGGAGATTCTTACATTTTCCTTCTCTAATCGTTTGTCCTACTTAACGAACCCCTGCGGGCGAACGAGGAAAAAAAGAGAGGGAAGGAATCGGAATAACGACGGCGCTGCGTTATTAGCGATACCTGTGTGCGTACGAAAATAATAAAAGCGAAAGTTATCGCGTGATATCGGATTTAATTTCGGCCATCGAAAAATATCGTATTCCCAAAATTTATTACGACGAAACCGCTACACGTCTTATTATTTATTATCTTACAAATGTAACCGTGCAATTTTACATTGTGTACACCGGGCCAGTTTAAAAATAATTATTTTAATAACTTCAATTCGAGTCAATTGCCCCGACTATTATTTTAATGATTGTAAATTAAACGCACATTATGTATACATAATATGTACATGTGTATGTATAGAAGAACAGAAAACCGTACAAAATTGTAAACGTGCGGTGTGGATTTCACTTTCGAACCTTTACCTCGCTGACCCCCACCTCTAATGCCCGTACAAAGAAAGACCCACTTGTCCAGAATGTGGAAAATCTTACAGCACGCTGAGCAACCTCAAACAACATTTTGCTAATCTACATCAGAAAAGCGCGAAATTTTCATATGTATTCGGTGTTTAATCGGGCGCTCGTAAAAAACGGTCGCCAAATCGTATAAAACTGCTGTCGATATAATTTAATGCCGCCTCTGTGTTGCAGGGGCGGCGTCGAGACAGGCCTAAATGCGAATATTACGGAAGAACTTATTCCTCTCTCGGCAATTTAAGGCAACACACAACAAACATTCACGTCCATACCTCCGGGGAGTTTTGGAGAACTTGCAATTTACGTGGAAAGAAGTGCAAAACAGAACATTATTTAATTAATCACCACCGAGATATAAGCTCGCAAGAGTGCGCCAAAGGCGCAAACGAAATATACGGCGGCGGAAACAATTTTCGTCAAATGATGGGGAATTTAAATTAGAATTAATTAAATTAGTGTAGGCGCTAGATTTTTCTCACTTCTTGTGTATACAAAGCAGCAGCGAGGTGCGCGCGCTCTTAAAATTTTGGGCCCATCGCAATCGGGGGAATTATTTGTAAACGCGCGCGCGCGTCGCTGCTTCGGATTTTATTATATTTTGTGTCCCGATTTGTAGTTTTTCAAATGATTGTTTCGTAATTAACTTATAAAGCAAAACGCGAAGCAAAAAACAAATAAAGTGCAGCGAGAATTTGGCATTACAGATGCCAACGGCGGGAGTGGAAGAAACGGGTCGCCGTCCAACCCTCAGATGTCGCTTCCTGCGAGGACGATCAAATACGAATGTCCTCTTTGCGATCGAATCCTGGCATCTATCACCGTGGCACGAGCTCATATAGAAGAACATTATCCACGAGATAGCCCCTATTGCCCCGTTAGAGAATGCGGAAAAACCTTTTCCCATCCTAATTCCGTCAGAAATCATATGAGGACTAAACATTCGCAACAATGGGAAATTATGAAACAGATGAAGTGGAGTATTTAAACGATATAATCGTGAAACTTTATCGGTGTCGAAAACTCGTGACGAATGGATTGCCAAAGATAGACTGACTGTTCGCGTTCCTCTAATCCTAGTATTTTTGTTGAAACTTTGTTAATTGTAGAAGTTAACGGTAAACGTTTCGATTACCTTTATCAGTTTTCGGCTTGGTTCGTTTGAAAGCCTTGCGAAAATCCGGACAATTACAATTAACAAAGTTACGAGAGCTTTGTGCGCGCGCAATGTACAGTATGTAATTTTTATGCTAAAATTAAACTGCACAATATTTTACGCAAACATATAGGTATAACATAAAATATACGACATGTGGTTTATTAAAGCAGTTTTAGATTTAGAATGTACTTTTTAGTTTTTTAAGAAATATATTGCCAAATTACACTTATTTTCGTTAGAACTTTGTATTCGTGCATCAGTATTAAAATATTTCAATCGAAGCCGGACTTTTTGTGCTTATCGTTTTAATGTTCGAAAAATCGCCTAAATCTCCGCAACCCTTTTAACACGAGCTTTATGAACTTTACAGTATCCAGGCGTTCGTTGGACATGATGAGAGTACGCGCGACGGATCCGCGTCCGTGTCCGAAATGTGGGAAAATCTACAGGTCGGCACACACGTTAAGGACGCATCTAGAAGATAAACACACAATTTGTCCTGGATATAGGTGCGTCCTGTGCGGGACGGTGGCGAAATCGAGGAATTCGCTGCATTCGCACATGTCGAGGCAGCACAGGGGCATTAGTACGAAAGACTTGCCCGTTTTACCGATGCCGGCACCTTTCGATCCGGAATTGGCCAGCAGGTTTGTTTCCTTTATTTTTCATTAAAATCGATATAAGGCAGGTGTATATATATATACACGTTTAACTATATACCTAATATATGTACCGCACTGTTTACCTACTAATCCTATCCATTACTTCCATTCTAATAAATTCGGTTCAAACTCCTTTATTTGCTTACAAATTAGTTACAGTATCAGAAATAACCTGATTACGAGTGAATAGTGAGTGATAAACTACAATTCAAGTATAAAGCTGCCTCAAAATAACTTCTAATCTAAATATGATCGTTGGAGCAAAAGGGAAAAAACGTTCGTAGCCGAGAGAATGGAATTGTTTGTTTCGTTTCCCCTTTAAGACGTCATTTATATAATATTATGTACATAGGTACATATTTACTTTTATTTGGAAAAGAAAAACTGTACGTAATTATTTTTAATATATATATATATATATATATATATATATATATATATATCGAGCAAAATAAGGCCTTTCCATTTTTTTTAAACAACAAAAGAACAACGAAGTTTCAAAAACTCTTCGGAAACATTTATTATATTTTTAAGATCGCGTTTGGGATAAAACGTTTTTAAATGGCCAACTTTTTTCTCGACTTCATTCGTACGTACAAACGGATTTTCTTTTTAAAATTTCAAGACACTCGACGTGCTACATCAAATCGTCGAATGTTGTTTTTTATTTTTCGAATTCCTACGAAACAAATTTAACTAACAACTGCGGACGGTGGATATTTAAACATTTACAATTTAATAGGGAATCGGCTATTTTTTTTAAATATTTTCTTAGTGACGTCACTTTTTTGTAGTCGTATCTTATTCATAACTAATGGAAAAATCCGATCCCGATGGACTTTCGTTTCGTTAATATTGTAATAAGCGCGTACTTGTTTTTTTCCGACGACCACTATGAAAAGTGCATAAGTTCACACCATTAAATGTTACCGAAAGTTGACAATTATGGCCTATCCAAACCTATATGCAATTTACGTCATCAACAAAAAGTTACTAGATTGTTTATTTGTAATTCGGTTTAAAGTTTGAAAAATGACATTCTATAGATGATTTACTTGCGCACATATTAGATGGTATAAAGAAAAACTACAATTTATTAGAACTGTCAAAACACGAGGTACGAGGTGACAGCACTGTGTGAAACGTCATCATCTAGTAACTTTGTGTTGATGACGTGGGATTGCATATAGGTTTGGACGAAGTATACAAACAAATAGGCCGACCGTGCGTAAAGAAACTCGTTAGCCAATCGAAAACGATGTATAGCTTTACACACGCTACTCAACCAATCAAAAGCCTTCTAGTCCTTAACGCAATGTCTTGACGCACAAACAGTACTATTAGTATTTGTGTATAAAGGTCGCCTTTACAGTAGAAATTCGATTATTCGTCAGGTCCGCCGAAATTAAAAGTAAAAGAAGACGAAAAATCATCAAAAGATATCAGAACATTATTAAAACTTAAAGACTAATTAAGTTTGGATTTTAATTACCCAACTATTGTGTACAACTTTAATGAATATAATGTAGATACAATTTCATGTAAACTTAACATTAATTAACTTGATATGTACACACCTGTTCATACGCCGTATAAATTAAAATCTCAATGGAATAAGGCTATTTACATTGTTTTTTCGTCAAAATTCCAATTTTGGGGAGGAAGGGTGGGGGTGTTTTATTATCCGTCATTTTCTCCTATCGGGCAGTTGGTCCCGATCCTGGCGGATAATCGAGTTCCAACTGTACCTACGTTAATCGTCAAAATTTTGTAATAAAAATATTTGTGATCGTCGGAAAAGTATTCGCGATTCCAAATAAGAATACGCTCCCTAGAATGCGTCCGGCGTAGAATTAGTCCTGTCAATAATTCCGTTCGAACCCCTACTCGTGGCAAGCTGAGCAGAAAAAACGCGGCACAGTGATGTGCCGCCCGATTTTCGAAATTGCGGTTTGAAATAATTTATACTTAGCGCTCATTGGTCGCTAGATCGAGTTTGTGCACGACGGGCACCTCCCCGAACCTATTTCTACGTCGGACGAACTATGGTAGTAAAATTATATGATATTCACGTCATCAATACGAGGTTACTAGATGATGACGTTTCACACAGTGCTGTCACCTCGTACTTCGTATTTTGACAGTTCTAATAAATTGTAGTCTTTCTTTATACCATCTAATATGTGCGCAGATAAATCATCTATAGAATATGTCACTTTCCGAACTTTAAACCGAATTACAAATAAACAATCTAGTAACTTTTTTTTGATGACGTGAACATCATATGGATTTGGATAAGCTATAATAAGAACACTAGTCTTGTAATACAGACACAAAACGATCGCAAAAATCGAACAACACGTTAATTTGCGTTACACGTCACGTGATGAGCTAATCATATTTTCTACCAAAATCGCGAATAGTGTATAACATACGTGCCGAAAGGATGTTTCACGTTCGCGTAATTAAGTCACTCGACTTCGTCTCGTGACTCAAACTATCGTTCGCGTGAATTATCCACTTTTCAGCACTAATTATACAATAATACCATTATAAAATAAATAAAACGACCGTCCGTACATATATGCGACTTGTAATTTCGCCGCTGCGTGTCTTCATTAGGTAAATGTTTATTTTGATATTTTTTTTCTTGAATGGGCTAACCGTGCTGCACACGTACGTTTTTTACCGTGCGAAAGAATGCCGATTGAAACGGCACGAAATGGTATATTGTATAACTAGTGCTGAAATATTTTTCAACGAGCACAAGCATTTTTATTTTTGACGTTTAACGTAAGCATTTTGACACTTTAAAAGCAACCTCTATCTAAAGAATTCTAGTAATAAATTGTTTGTGCGTTTGACAGGCTAAAAGGCTCTTGATTGGTTGATTGTGAGAAGCGTGTGCAACGATTGCGCACGGGCTACAAATTTTCGATTGGCCAACGAGTTTCTCGTCGCACGGTCGGCGGCCTAATTTGTTTGTAATGGTCAAGTCAACTTTTGACAGGTAACATTTTTCGCGGTGATCGTCGGGAAAAATCATTTTCACCCACACGCGGTAGAAAATTTATCGAGGGAAAGACGACACACGATTTAAGAAAAGCCATTTTTTCGCACAAGCGAGAACGCGTGTGCGTAGCCGGGCTAGTTGTTAATTTAAGAGCAATCGGGCCTAAAAATTCTTGCAATAACTGCCCACGATGGACTAAAAAGCTCTAATTATCCAATGTTTCGATAGAATTGTACGACAACGCTCACGCTCGATTACAATAAATTTTAATAAATCTCGATTAAACCGCAATTTTGCTAACAAAACTAACAAAAAACAAACAAACTAACAATAAGGTTAATTATTTAAACGACGTAAAAAAAAAAACAAACGAGAAACTAAATATCAAACGGACGAAACTTCCCTTCGTGATTCGTCTCTTAAAAGCCCGGCATAAAATATTAGTTTTACGTGTACGTCGTCCTTTACGATTCCTTTAAGTAGATATTTTAAATCGAGAACGCTTCCGAGCTTAATTAGACAAACAACAATTTAAAAGTCGTTTAGGTGCGAAAACTTTCCTTCTTTATATCGCTTCGCGACGATTCTCCCACTTCGCGCCGACGGCAAACATCTTTTCCACGTATAAAAAAAGGTAATCAATGACATTTTGTTAGTTTTCCCGACTTTTCCCGAGGAACGTTTTATGGTATAGTAAATTATTAGGTACGTTTTGTGTTTTTTTTTGACTTTATCGTCTTTGTCTTGGAAAGTAGAATTTCCACAATCGCGCGTTCGTTTTGTAAATAAAGGACCTTACGGGTTTTTATAAGGAGCTGGGAAAACGGACTACAACATTTTTACGAACATTCAAATGTTTTATATCGGTTTTGTAACTAAAGACATTTATCGATAAAATTCATAAACAAGTACTCATGTGTTGTATATCATCGGAAAGTGCGCTTCGAGATCTTTAAGATGGTGTCAAATTCAACGTCCTAACTGGTGGCACAAGGGCACGTTTAAAGCTTTAAATGAATTTTTATGCGGGCCCAGCAACTTGTAACCAGTCTAGGACACGCATACGTCGACGGACCCTGACGAGCCATATACCATTGAAAGCGCACTTCGAGATCTTTACGATGGTGTCAAATTCAACGTCCCAACTAGTGATACAAGGGCATTTTCGATGCTTTAAATGAATTTTTATGCGGGCCCAGCAAATTGTAACCAGTCTAGGACACGCATACGTCGACGGTCCCTCACGAACCATATACCATTGGAAAGTGCGCTTCGAGATCTTTACGATGGTGTCAAATTCAACGTCCTAACTGGTGGTACAAGGGCACTTTTAATGCTTTAAATGAATTTTTGTCCGGGCCCAGATGAATGAAAATGAATTTATCACCATCGTAAAGATCTCGATGTGCGCTTTTCAGTGGTTTATGGTTCGTGAGGGTCCGTCGAGGTATGCGTGTCTTTGACGGAATATACGTTGCTGGGCCCGGACAAAAATCCATTTAAAGCATTAAAAGTGCCCTTGTACCACCAGTTAGGACGTTGAATTTGACACCATCGTAAAGATCTCGAAGCGCACTTTCCGATGATATATAACACATTAGTATTTGTTCATGAATTTCATCGATAAATGTCTTTAGTTACAAAACCGATATAAAACATTTGAATGTTCGTAAAAATGTTGTAGTCCGTTTTCGTGACTTATGCTTGGAACTATGTTGTAGTACTCGTTGAGAGCTTTCAAACGGTATATAGTTCAATGTTATCTTCAGTTGGGCCCAGCTCCTTATGAAAACTCGTAAGGTCCTTTGCGGTAGATTTAAAAAAAAATCGACAGTTCTTCTGAAACCCGATCGTTTTCTAGGTTGCTGGCGAAAGCGGGAGTTAAAGTGAGTCCGGCGGAGCTGCGGGCGCGAGCGTCGCCGACGGGTCCCAGAAGATCCGACATGAAATTGGACGCCAAAAGCGGTTACTCGGGCGCGCCCTCCGAGGCGGGCAGTTCGTTGTGCGGCGACAACGACCCCGAAGACCTGACGATCTCGCATCATCGGTCGTACGCGGGCCTGGACCTGGCCATGTCGCCGCCCATGAACCACAACCCGGGCAACATGAAGATCGGCAAGCTAGGTTCTTCCGGGCAAGCAGTGGCGGCAAAAAGTATAGACTCTATAGCGCACAACTTGTCCAAAGAACCGTATCCGGCGCCTCTGGCTCCTCCGGTTAGTTCAGGTAATTCGACGGGGTCCGCGATTTTGGACACGTACTTACAGTTCATCACGGAAAACAGTTTAAGTATGGGGATGATGTCGGAACAGGCCGCCGCGGCGGTGCACGCGGCAAAGATGGCGCAGCTGAACGCCATGGGGCTGGACAAGGCGTCGCAGCAGCACTTTTTAGAAAAAATGCAGCAACAAATGGGCGTCGCGAACGATTTAGTGATGAAAAGATCGGACGAAATTAGAAGAAACGACGAGGACTTGATGAATAACGAGCGTGATATACTAGATAAAGATAAAGACGAAGGTGGATCTTCTGGCGGCGAAGAAGACGATTACAGCGAGGACGACGCGGAACCGGAAAGCGTTAAAGCAGGTGAATAATGTACAGAGGGGGACATTTTTTAAAATTAAGCTATAATGCCAGTTCGAGTGTATTTCAGCTGCCGTAATTCTTGCCGTTGAACACAAAAGTTATACTCATTTATTCCATCCATCTACCTCAATATTGCCACATGAAAAACAAAAACAAATAATACGTTTTCCTTCAAATAACTTAAAATTCCATCCGTCTACCTCAAATACTCAGAAATAGAAATACTTATAAGATACAGGATAATAAGGGTTCTCGTGTGTATACGGTAATTTAAGATATAGATTAAAATTTTTATTGGACTATGTTGCAGTTATAAATTCACTTTTAAAATTGATGTTAAAATAAGATGTGTAGATTTGTACAATGTTTAGAAATGTCTATAAATCGTGCCAGATTGAATGTTGATTAGTAGGTATATATGTACCAGTGATTTACACATAGTGTTTCCAGGTTCCTGCAGGTTTTCATCACATCGTTTCGTTATCGTGATTCAGTTGACTATACAGAGGAAATATATTTAATAATTTCATCGGGTAGCGCATCCAAGGGAATTTTATAATAGGGAAGATATTTTTTTGTTTAAATTGTTAAATATATTTGTCCTACAATTTCAGTATATACAGTCGACCTATTCAGGTTACAATGGTACAAAAGGCTTTTGCCGAATACTATTTTTATATGAAACTAGATTTTTAAATCTAACGTAATCGCTAAAAACTCGCAATATTCTTCATCGACGGACCCATTCAATGATGAAATTTCTGATTGTTGTTTTTCATCTTTCGGTTTTCTTCCACTGTCGAAACAAAAGTTTTCATCGTTCAATCGGTCCAATTAAATTTCATTGAATTTATATGCTTCCATAAGACATAAATGCTTCCCAATATAAGCAATCTTTTGATGCTGCAAATCGAGGAGATAATCTCATATTCTCAGGTAGACTCATATTCATCTCAAAATTACAGTACAAATTCACATTCTATCGTACTTAATAATAGTAATAATAATAATAATAAATGTTGGATTTTGGAATATTTTTATGTTGATAATTTTGTATTTTAATAGTCATTATATAATCTCGTCCGTGATATGAATCAGGTGAATAGAAAATATTCGGGTATCATAATTCAGGTAGATAATTTATTCACAGTCATTAGTTATTATTTTGAGCTGTAAATAGTGAAACCAAAAGACACTTCCATTAGTTTCTTCCCTGACTTTGGTTGTGATCGATCGTCTCCGAACGGAGGCTCGGGTCGACACCTCGGTCAGTACACTCAATAGTTCTTCCATTTATTTATACTATAGTTGTTGCAATAGTAAATAGTATCGCTCGAATAAGAATGTTTTCAGTTTTGTACCCTGTTATTTCGGCTTTTATGCTAAACTGCTACGGTAGATGTAAAAAGCGGAATGCAAGCTATCTGTAGTTAGTTGTACTAAAATAATGGTAATTGTTAAATGTTGACTAGAAGTTGTAATCGCTTACGTTTTAGTCAAAACTAGAAGTAACGTAAACGTAGCGATAGAACTCGAAAAAGGTCATTGTTAATTAATGCGTAAGTTAGGATAGCTAGATTGTTAATGCACACTGAAAACGCAACATAAATGTATACCGTTTTTGAAATTAAGGTTAAATAATAATTAATAATGTTCTTGAATATGATCGACGCACTTTTAAATAAATTCTGAATTTTTACCAGAAATATACGAACAGATGTATACCAAGAATAGATGAGAGTTTTTATATACATAGTTAGATGTTCAAAGTTAAAGTATATTTTCTTAAGGTAAAAAAAAACGAGAAATGTATATAAGTAACTATAATAACGTCTTTTAATATTTTATCTACATTCTTGGGTAACTCTTTAGCTAGTTAAACGATTTTTTTTTTCAAATGATGCCTTGATAGGACAAAATTAAATCTAACGAAAGTTTCACGAACTCGAACGATTTAGTCGATAGATAATAATAATGAAAGATAAATTCAATTCAATAATAAAAAATATAAGACGATGGGGAAATTGCAAATGCAAAGGTAGTCGGTCCAAACGAAAAATTGATATTTTACGATGTTTAAAACAATTCAGAAATTTCGGAAAATCGCATCTTTTAATAAAACTCATCAAACTTTGCCCATGCCTTACGAAATACCGAACTAACAATAGAATTGTACTTATATATTAATTCAAGTCCAATTCGATTTTTATTTATTTTCACGAATAGTCGTTTTCAAACATTTCCCAGTTAAGGTTTTATCAATTTTTAAGTTTCGAAAATGAATTAAACTGCGCGATTATTCGACCTTATTTAATAAAAAAAAAACTGCACACCACACAAATTGTCTACATTCGAAACTTATTTCGATGGAAAATAAATTGTTAAAGAAAAAAATTGAAATTGAAAAAATTCAAGCGACATATTTGCGAAAAATTTCCACACATTTCCACCTGCGGACAAACGCGCGGCGTTCGGAAATTATTCGACGATCGCTCGATTATTTACTGACAATTCGTCTCTTTATGATCAATTTTTTTTTTTATAGAACAGGAATTGAGAATTTGTAACGGGAAAATGATTTTATATGACAATATTTAACGACGCGTCTCCCATTTATGTAGGTGTATTAATTTTAAACGAAAATTCAGAATATTTCGTTTTTATGTATTAAAAAAGTATATAAACCAGTGAACGTTTGCTTTAAATTATCTATTGAACTTAATACGAAGGTAATGACGATTCAAGAACATTATTCAACCATTATGCATTTGATAAAATAATAATAATAATAACTAAATAAAGATACGAGCGTATTATATCTATATTTTTTCACAAGATTTAATGTGTTGTTTATTTGTAGTTTGTAAATGAATGATGTCGATGTTACGTTTATTAACCCTTATTATTTTTGTGTTTATTTGCCGTGATCGATATGAACAGGAGTTTCGTTTCGGTTTAGTTTTAGTTTCTTAAGTCGTGTTACTTACTAATTGACGCCACGGTCGATTTATTTTGAAGGCTGTTATTTATTTCAGTGTTTACACGTATGTTATGTTTTAATTTCACGCAAGATCGTGGCATCACCTTAATACATTTTCGTATAGAATTAGATTTAAGTGCCGTTGTGATTTTTCAATAATATTTGGTATTTCCGGTCGAACTACCTCATTTTTCACATATAACTATATACTATGTTTCAGTTTTATAAGACATTTACTCTATTTTTTAATATATTTTACATTTAAACTAAAATGACAAGACAGATCTCCTATATATGACAGTAATACCGGTAAAATTTTGTACTTAAGATATAAAAGTATATTTTATATATTTTATTTAGTTAATAATGTACAGTTGTTTTTTGTATGTTAAATCTCAGAAAGGATATGTATTTGTAAAAAAAAAACCCTTAGGGGACTATGGCGAGCTTATCTATATGTGCAGTGCCATATGTAAAAGCAAAAACGTTTCGCGATTTTTAATAGATAAACGTTTTAAGGATAGCGAAACGTTTTTTAGTTTTATATAGGACTCTACAGCAATCGCATTAGAAAATGCAAATAACAGGAGTAATGGTTCCTATATATTATACGGTTCCTCAACAATATTCTTTTGCCACACGTTGTAAATCACACTCGATTTTATAACGTGCCCCCTTTGCTTACGGCGTACTTAATTATAGATAGGTGTTCAAAACGACTCGTATTACTAATTATATTCCTATTTTGTCGGAAGCTTATGAAACTGTAACTGTTTTAATAGTGGTAGAACATAAGCTAATTGAAATTTCTATTGTTGAGGGACTGGGTGCCTTCTGTAATAAGTAAACAGCCTAGTCGCCGGCGTTCGTCCTGGCGACAAAAAGCTGGAGCAGAGTTCCTAACCTAACTCCCTTTACGAGAGGTAATACATTTAAACAAATAACTCGTAACTTTTATATAGCGTAGTGAACCGTTGACACCGATAAAATATAGTTTTGCTAAAGGGCAGATTCGTATACACTTTATATTATATGAAATAGATGTATGTGTAAGATATAACTGATAGGTACCTAATACTAAAATATTTTTTTCATGTTTCATCGAGATTTTGCACTGCATTTTGTTACGATCAGTTAAAACTGTACTTAAAAAAATCAAAATATTAACGTTTCTGTTTCAGTTAATAGTCGTTAAAGTATGTAGTTTTATTTTGTATTTAAAATGTTCCTGATGATATATAAGTTAGAAATATGTTAAGTTGAAATTGTCGTTGTTTAGTTAGCGGTAGGTGCAATAAGAGAGCAACATGACAAGTAATGATATAAAATAAATAAATATCTATTTGCCATATTATTATATTATTAATACATTGTGTATTGCTTGGGTATCGTTTATACATAATAAATTAACATTGAAATAAACCATCAACTTTCATCGCCCGACTCTTTAAAAACGATCCTCTTTACGAAACTGAAGAATTTGTGCAAATTTAAAAACACGTCGAGATCGTTCTGATAATATGTATTTGCAATGTGATAAAATTAAACGAACAGCTTACGGCAAGACGCGTTTTAAAAACTTGTTCATTTGATTTTTTTCAAATTACGATACTTGCGTACGTGAGGGCTCAGAAGTCCACGTCGCTTCGCATGAACAATTGCAATAGGACTTGCACCGATTGACTTCCGAGAGCCCTTCGTGCATTGTTTGCGCGTTTATAGTTTTCTAGTTGCCTACGAACTCGAAGGGTCGTTAGTAGATAACTTTAAAATAGGTATTTTTTTGATAAAGTGAAAATGTTTTAAAGTCGAAAGGGTCGTACCGGGTCCGAGGATCGAATCGTGGTTGCGCGACCACCTAGTGGACGTAATTTCCCAATAGATTGCGTTTTAAAAAGATTTTGTTTAACGAACTAGTCTTTCGTATTCGTACACCGTCCAAATTTCAGCCCCCTACGATCAAAATTTCACCCGTAATCGTGTCTACAAGATTTGATTGTACAGGGTGTTTCATTGAGGACGGAGCAGCCGGCGCAAGGCGATAGGTGTGATACGCGTCATCGATTTAATGCCCGTATGCGAAATTATTGCCCACAAATTTTATCATTCTGGCTAAACGAGTCAGCCCAATAATGGTCCTGTCGTCGGTGCTAATGACATCCACAACAGCTCGTCTCATTTTTCAAATAATGTTTTGATTAGGTAAAATTAAACAGTGGAACTTTCTCCCTTTTCACTTTGCACACAATTTTCAATGTGAAGTTATAAACATATTATTCGGGATGTTAGGCCTATTATTGGACTGCAATGGTAAAAAATCGCGACACTTGCACTAATAGTTTAACCGTAGGTTAGGAACCAGGAATTCCATTGGAATCGACCTTGGCGGACTGGCCACCGTCTTCCAGACCGAGATACCAGCAAATCGTGATACAGAGAGATCCTATAAATAAGGGAGAATTCTGCCAAGCTGCGCTTAAAGCTTTCCGGTCACACCAACGTCAATCTAAATTGGTTCCGAATTGCCACAAGAAACTGGATGAATTGGGAGATCACAACAGTTACCGGGACACCAGGACGAGGATGACAATGAGGATAGGACCTGAACCCAGCTGCGGTATCGTTTCAACACAGCTAGGGATCAAATTAGAATCTGGTTAAGAAACAATCACCGTAAGTACTGACTAGAGTGTTCAGGTACGAGACAATCCAAGTCTCTTATCCGGGCGCCATCCAAGAAAACAACCGGAAAACTCCTAAAATTAGGTAGAAACAAACGTGCGCTTGCAATGCGCGTTTTATGAAAAGGATTATGAAACACCTCTTCACCGTGTATATATATACACGATACTATGGAAAAAATGTCTATAGGAAAAATCCTAACTTTCTTTATAAGCACATATAGTGGGGGTATAATAGGCCGCAACACAGGGAACCAACCTTGGCCCTTAGCCCTTTAGCCAGAATGATAAAATTTGTGGATAAAACCGGAGTTTAGCTAAAAATACATAAAACCTAAATAACTTTTGAATTAATAAATTTCGACCTAACATATATGGGAGTCGAATCGGTGCGTTTTGAGGCCTTCCTATCGCCCTGGTCCGTCTTCAACGAAACACCCTGTATATGATGTTTTTGGGACCGAATTTGAACGACCCATATTTTCGCGTCGAGATCGGAAAAAAACCAAAGTGACACGTTTGTTGGGTGCCGCCATCAGACAGACTGCAATAGTTTTATTTTCCACGAAAATTCGGCGAAAAGTGTTATTGTACTAGAAAACCCGTCGTTCCTTTACCTCCGCAAATTTAAAATGATCAACAATCAAATATTGAAGGATTTCTGCTTAAAAATCGCAACCCCTAAAATTTGTAATAAAAACAATTTGAAAAAAGAAAATAAGTTTTAATCGAAAAAGCGTGTATTTTTGAAAAACTTCACACTTCTAATTGTAAGCGAATGTATTTATTGCACAAACCTCGAGTGTAATTTAGAAATAAAACATTTTGAGCATAAAAGTGAGTAAAAATAAAACCCAACAGTAAATAACATCCCGTTTATTTTCCTAACATAATTCAAATGAATAATAAATTGCATTCTTTAACTTATGGGACGTTACAAAACACTTGTAATTACTCAGCATTCCGATGCTTACTTTTTTAAAAAACAAATCTAGCGTTCCACTCAGGCAGTTTATTTCTCGAGTATAAATAAATTAAGCATTTTATTATTATAGATAAATACAGCTATAAATAGTAGTGAAATCTTTAAACGTAAATCATCGGCCTGAAGTTTAACGAAATGAGACGCCGCAAATACAATAGTCGATTTATAATAAAACGAATATTAAAAAAATGGCGGCGATAAACTAACAATGCGAAATCGAAATGTCAACCGTTTATGTCTTATTAATTATATTTTATATTAAACGGTTTTGCTGCGAGATAACTTTAAAGGTCAATGAAGATTAATGGCTTCCGGGAAATGGGAGAATTTCTAGTGAAATTTGATGTATGTATACGCTAGCAATTACCTACAATTAATATGTAAGCATATGTGTATTTAGGTGAATGTTGACCTATATGAAATAAAGACGAATTGTGTGTGTGCGGTCGATTGGTTAATTGACAATCTACATCTATAATTTAGGTAAATATCTCGGATCACTAACGATTTCTAAGTACATTTTACATAATATTTTTACTATATTATAAATCAAAAAGATGATAATTTTGCAGTATTTAATGCAGGTAAATAACTACGATTAATAAATAAACGCGCAGAATATGGCAACAAGCGCGATACCAATATAATTTGGAATGTAAAAAATCAAATCTTACGTTATCAAAATGAACGACACGAAAAAAGATATACCTATACATATTAACTAAAAATCTATTCGACGATTTAACCTAACGAGCCAGACGAGAATAGAACGGCCATAAACGACACGCACAACATCAAGTTTATGTACGCTTTACTTTAATATCAAGATCCAGGATTTGTGTTGCAAAAAATTTACACAAAAAGGTTATGCGGATAGAGGTCGACTAACATTTCCACACATAATCTATTGCCATTTAGATAATTTACTGTAAACGTAGTTTCAAGTTCTATAGTCTCCAAACAAAAAATGAGATTCAACGTTAAAGATAATATCATAGAAATAATATGAATACCACCTATATGAGAATTTATTTATAAAAACCACTTAATGAAGTTTCCATCGTTGCAGAAAAGTTCGAACATTTCACGATCACTTAAAATAATAAACACAATTCAATGAAAACTCAAAAAATCCACTAACTACATGCACACGACTAATTTAATGCACCACCGACTGAACGAAAAATTAATAAACGAAATGAACGAATGCTCTTCCAAATAAAACGATGATGATAATGAGATTCAAAAAGTTTAGCGAAATTCATGTGGACATTTTGCGAAAAACTTAATTAAAAACGACATTTTGGAGGGTGTGCAGACAATTGCTCGAACGAAGAATTTCTCGAATTACGTAGATGTATGTAGTAGTGAACATTTTATTCACACTTCGAGAATGTAAATTACTCTCTATTTGAGGGTAAACATTCGTTTCACCGGACTTGGTGGATGAAAGGGGGAGGGGCGGAGGGAGGCAGTGTTTCGCTATTGTCCAGTGCAGTCAAGTAAGCTTAGCTTAAGCAAGGATGATGATGTAAGTTTAGACTAATGTAGATGAGGTGAGTTTAGGTTAGTGTATATTGAGGTGTAAGTTATTTTAAATGAAATAGGTCAAAACAATATTTGGTTATTAGTTTAACGTGAGAAGTTGAGCGTAATGTACGCTCGCGAAGAATTCGAGAATTCTCCACTCCGTTCGAGCAATTTTCACGAAACCATTTTGGAGCAGATGCTTGTCTTTAACCAAACTTTATTCGTTGAGAAACGTTGGACATTTTGCAAAGTCTCGAGGCTCGCAAGACAGACGACAAATAAAGGTTTTTTCGGCAGTTCCGATTTCAATTCGGTAAAACTATAAATTATGACTGGTGCCGAAGGAAATGACGCTTTATACATAAACACTACTAAACTAGAACAACGTTTATGTTATTATGTAATTATCGTCAAATTGAACGTCGCACGGGACAGAATTTGTAAACGATTGTAAACGATTGTTGAATATGCATGGATTCCAGTTATGTCAATAAAGCGAGAACGATACAATTACAAAATTGCATGATTTATATAACCCTCCTCGGATAATGCGAATTTCCCCTATATCATTAACACAAAGGTCAATTGTTCATCCTATCAGTTAAATACTTTACATAATAATAGATAGGTACCTAAATATTCAGGCATCGATGGACTAAAATTAGTGGTACGTACAGTGTTTACATATTTATATCGCAAAAATGCATGGCGTGATGCATTACAAAATAACTACCCTATAATTAAGTTAACCATAGAAGGTATAGCTGAAAGATAACAATTATTTCACGGTGGTCTGCATGATTTGAATTGGAATGCCGACAAGAAAAAAATGGATTATCATCGTGTCAATACACTTCTCATAATATTTTAACAATTTAAATTAAAACCGCGTTTTGCCACGCGATGTGTCTAACCCTCGCTTAGATATTTAAATAAATTCAAAATTTATTAGGTAAGTAAGTATAGGTAAAGCGCTTCCGCTTATGGTTTTGTTCATTAGCGTGATTGCGCTACAATAGGAAGCAGAATTTCTCCCGTACATCATCGATCTTCTATAGTTCAGCTGAATTTACGATTTAATATTGCAACAAAACGAGTTAAGTCGGTTAAATAAAAGTAATTGGAACTTGCCGTGCTCGATAGACCATTACGTCTCTAATAACGCACAGAAAAAAATCGAAGAAGCGATTTAGTGGAACCTCAAGGTCCAGTAAACACACGCCGCAATTTATACAATAAATCGGTAGCATATTGCTTATCTAAAGTCGCGATAACACCTTTTCTAAAGTCAATTTCCGCGATTGTCCGCTAATTATTACCGACGGCGCAACGACGCGGTTTTTCTTTCCTTTTTTTTTAGGGTCGTATCTGTAAGCCCCTTAAGCTTACACTTTCTTTCGCGCAGTATCATTAATTAAAATTACAGAGACTGGTATAAAAACCCATAAATTACGTACTGCGCGATAAAGCCACCCATCAATTATTGAAAAGCAAGATGTACCTATAAAATTTAAAGCTAATTATCAAAAATCCTAGATTTCGAGTTTTTTCGAAGACGCGCCCGGAAAATTCAGTTAATTCAGTGGCGATCGTTTCATAAAAGCGACAGATATCGACCGAACCGAAGTCTTGACCGTCACGTCACGAGCGAAGAAATGAAGTCGTGAAATTGTAATTAAGTCCTCGACTCGACCCCATTCACCCAACTTGAATAAGCAGGGTGTCCTTTGTATTAAACGCTCGAAAATGAAGGCGCTTCGGAACTAGAAAACGACAGTTTAAAACTAGAGCGAAGTTACCCATCCGCTATGGGGGGGTGTTTAAAACGGAACAATAATATTTTACTCGCAACTCGTTTTAAAACTTTAGAAAAAAATTAAACTACGAAAAATGCGAAAATTTCGACAACGGACATCGATATACCTATAGTAGATAAATACATAAAAACACTTCTAAAACAACTGTTTATAATCGGCGTCGACTTGAACGCGTGACCAGTTGAACCGCGGCGAGTTGAACTGGACCCCCGTTATATAATACTTGCGGATATAAAAATTTTACATTCGCTAAAGAAATTATATTAATTAGGTACATAAAGTGAACAAAACAAATTTTTATAGGTGGCGAAGCCCCCTACACGAGGTGGTTGTCGACGTCGTTTTTTATTATGCACTTTAAACGTTAAAAGGTCGAATAAAAATCGTAAAAGAGCAGAACTAGAACTGCCACATTTAAAAACTAATAATAACATTGCCGCCCACCATGCATGCTGAATTAAATACTATAATTTAAACGATAAACGATTTTTTATTATTTTTTTTTAACGCTATGCTGTAATTACTGAGCCGTAAATTTAATTATTCAAAACAAAATTATCAAAGAAGTTTTTAATTTTAATTTTTGGCAAAGCTTATTACTACATAAATTTTGGTTAATTGGATTATATTTATTGTCCGTTGTAAAGAGCGTACTAAAATATTATTAAATTTTAGTGTCTGCGTCTGTTATTGAGATGTATTTTAAGAAGTCTCCGAACTAGAAATAAGGTTCACTTTTATTTCATTGCCTGTACGAAACTACCTGTAGGACAAATTCCACAGTTTTCATAAACTAATTGAGCGATTCAAAATTTAATGGAAATTAGGATTTAGGAAATAATCTGCCTAAAGCACCATTCGCACGCTACGTCTTTTACTACGTACGTAGCAGGTGGAAAGAAAAACGGAAGTTCGCGCAAATCAAAAGAGCGGCTCGTCTTACTATACTATACAGTTGAAACTATACTTATGAAACTATACAGTTTCATAAATGCAACTAAACAACAAAACAGACTTGTGTGGACACAACCGCGAGCCGTGTCAACTGTACAAACAAAACGTTATAATGAAGCGTGCGGACGGTCCTTAAGGTGCTACGTTTTTACGATAGCAGAGCAGGTATGTATGTTGCCTACCGGCACTTTGGAAACTCCTTATTCTAAAACTTTAAGTGTCAGAATTTAAAAAGAGACATTTTACTACCTGTACTTAAAATATCGTAATTTTATCATTATTTGCGATAAAATCGAAATGTTTGGAAAATACAAATTACGTACCAGAAGTTGTGGAGAGGAAAAGGATCGAACCTCGTCCAGGGTACTTATACAGCCCTAGCGACGGCGTTGTTTTTCGTAATGATCTCACAACCCTTCTCTTATGTATCATACAATCGTATTGTTGTCTTGATAAATCTCTTGTAAAATCAATAAGATTCAAATTCTCGGTGATTATATTCTATCCCCTTTAGTATTCACAATAACAGCAAATATATAACAATACCCTCACTCCCTTCACGAAGTTAATTGGATTGACGATATCCAAAATTAATAGTCCCGATGTCCGCGTATCTTCAGATTTTGATCGAACAATACTAAACAACCTAGATTGTGGTGTAGCAGCAATGCTAGTTTAATGTGGTTGTGGCGATTGTACCTTTAATTTTTATTTAACGAAAACGAAACGTTTTTTGCTCATTTTGTGAGCAATGGCTCGCACATTTAAAAAATCCACCTACGGCAAATTGCAACGAAATTTAAAAAGATCGACGAGCATCAACGCCTCGCGCTCGCACAGAAAATACATAAATCAGAATTAATTGCCGAGCCGCGGACAATAAAAATTATTCTCCCGTTTGAAAACCTACGATTTTAAATTAGCCTTGGATTTTAATGCGAAACTCGGCCCAATTAAAAACACGTCGAGTCGCATTTAATTTTCATTAAATGCCTTTCGAAGCTTCGCGACGGGGCTCGTCGATAGGTTATAAAATTATTTTTTCGACGAACCGCCACGAAAAACGCACAATTTCACACGGTTAAACGTTACCGAACGTTGACGACCACCGTTAGAAACAAATAGGCCGACCGCGCGTCAAGAAACTCGTCAGCCAATCGGAAAACGTTGTAGCCCGTGTGCAATCATTGCACACGCTACTCAAAAGCCTTCTAGCCTGTCATGAAATGTCTTTCGCGCTAATTATAAATAGAGGTCGCTTTTAAAGTGTTAAAGAACCTATACGTTAAACGTCGAAAATCAAAGTCGAAAAAGTATAGTGTATAACTATTGTATAAATATTTCCGACGTGAGTGGTTATTACGCACATATTATGTAGTAGTTTATTTTAAGGACTCGTGCACGTTTCGGCAGTAAGGCCGCCATCTTTTCACCACCATAAACTTTCCATTAATATAAACGGGAAGTTATTATCTATCGATATATAAAATATAAAACGTATCGAGAAGGAAATCCCCAGAACGAAACTTAAAAAATGTATTCCTTAATCCTGTTATAATAATAAATTGCTGCTAAATAACGGTTACGCACAAAACAATTAATTAATTTAATCGATTGGCAGATTGGAAAGTGCATCGCACAAATCGCATCATCTTAAGCGGTCCGCGCAAATCACCCTACATCCTAAACGAACTTAATCGGAACCTTATCGAAAATTAAATATTCCACCTGCGTACACCTAAAACATTATGTGTTCAACGTAGACGTAATAATGAATCCTTATTTTTATATCTAACACTAACGTTCCAACTAAAATCTTATCACGTTTTTATAGAAGTCGCCCCTAAAGTTAACGGCGCAGACTTACTTACATACATATATGTAATGGGGTCTATTATCCGGCTGTATTTTAATTTTAGGGTTGCCACTCCTCGTTTCCGTTATGTCGTAACTACAATCGTTAATGTTTATTTCGGTTTTGATGTATTAGGGCTGCCAACAACCCCCGCAAGTATCGTTTTATAACCGCGCAAGGCAAAGATTTATTAACCTAATAAACACAAAAAAAACATTCAATTTCGCGCAACTTTAAAACAATCGAAAATTCCTGTCCATTCCATGTCCAATTCATGTCCAATTTTATCTGATATACTATAATTAGGTGGGCATTTAATTGATTCGAACCTTTTTATATGCAATTTATTTTCGAGTTAAGAATTTCACGGAACAAGTTATAACAATTTCGCTAATTGCGGAAACTCCCAACCGTAGCACCTGATTGTCTGCGTTAGCAAAGTAAGTAATTAACAGAAATTATTGTTTAATTGGTAAATAAATCGCATCGGTTTCACAAACGAAAAGGAAAACACGTGGATTCGCACGCGTGTGTGCCCACTTATGTATGTTTTAATAATGTTTGTTTCGTCAACACGGCATTGTTGCAGTGAATGCAAAAACGCTAGTTGTTCTTATAATATTAGATTGCAAACAATTTTGGTTGCCGTTCGTTTCGTAAAGCACGAAAAACATGCCACGTCTTCAATCTTCCAGTGTAATAAGACAGTATATCGCCAGCCCTCCAGAACTCGATGTTCGGAGAAAATCTTGTTTACCATGATTCATTATCGGCGCAAACCAAAATTGGAAAGGCCACCTCACGACCGTCGAAAAAAAAAGGTTTATTATTTAGAACCCATTTAATTTACGTGTAAAACGTAACGAAGAATAATGGGCACGACTGATAAAGTTGTGGCATTTTTAACTGCAATAAATGAAATGAAATTCCTAATTTAATGCGGCGAGAACGACTTTAAACTTAACGTAGGTGTATGAAAACAGTAAATCATTCTAATCAATTAGACAACTATTTCTTCCATTCTTGATTCGTCCCACTTTCGTCTTTAATAAAACGAGGAAAACGTGCGTTATTTGAAGATAATACATTGTACTGCTTGTATTGTCGGTTATAAATTGGATACACGTATGTTACCGTTATTTATTTTATTCAAAGGAAACGATCGAGACGGTGATGTTTCCCAATAAAACACGATCGCCCATAGAATAAGGAAAAGCGATGCAACAGAGGGCACGACGCGAAATTCGTATGCAATCTAATTATGTCGGCGAGTTCGGTTATAAGTTGTTAACCTGAGTTAGCTGCAACAATCTGATATGTCTCGTGGAAATCGCATAATGTAATTATTTCGCTATCATCCACAGTTCTGGCACGTTAATTAGTTGCTAGTTTGGCATGTCGACAATTCCTATTCCGACACTGTCGCAGAAAATCAAGATAAAATGTAACGTGCATGCAGTTAATTTAATAATAATTTATCGTTACACCGGGCGATGGTAAAACTTATTTTATTAGAAAAAAAAACAACGTGTCGCATTATAGCGAAAATGTAGGTAATAGGATTCAAACGAAAAGTTAACTTGAAACGATTTACGTGCCTACATAAAAAATACTGAATGATAAGAAATTTATAATAATTAAATGGCATCAAGATTGTTCTCTCGAAATAAAATGAGCTGAATTACAAAAAAAAATACTTCTTTAGGTAAATTAATATGTCAACTATAACATCGACTGCACGGGTGTTTCATTGAGTACGGACCAGCCGGGCGCATGGCGATAGAGGACCTCAATACCATGTGTTAGACGAAATTCGAACCAAAAATTCGACAAAAAATAACCTTTTATAAATTTTATTAAAGCAAAAACGATTCTTTAACTTTACAACGCCCTTGCAAAAAATAAAGTGATGCGAAATAATTAGTATTTGTCGTCTTAAAAACTGTTTCTACTTTACGGAAATCAACCCTATAAATTTCGTTCGGGTAGCTCCATAACTTCAAGTCGAAAATCGTGCGCAAACAAAATTTATTGAAAAATGAGATATCGAGGAGTTTGGCTAAAAATACATTAAAAGCTGAATAACTTCTAAACTAACAAATTTCGCCCGATATATATATGAGGGTCAAATCGATGCCTATTGAGATATTCTATCGGTCTGCGTCGGCCGGTCCGTCCTCGGTGAAACACCCTGTATATTATAAACCTACTAAGCTCTAGTGGATGTTTTAAATTATTCGCTTTGCCCAGAGTGACGTCATTTTATTTATTTTTAGGATACTAAGTAGAAAATACGCGTGAAGTCAACTGCTGAAATACATGTTAATTTGCCCCTTAAAGTACAAAATAAATACTTTTTGTTTAAAGGAAAAATATACGAGCTTATGTACCTTAAAAATATTTTCTCGATTAGCCAGAAAAACATTAATCGACGACTAACGCGAATAATGGCAACTTTTCGAGTAACAAACCCTAATTTGCTCGTTCTGAGACGCATTCGCCTATCAGACACGAGGCGCAATTTTAACGCAATTCCAAGAAAAGCGCAATTATCGCTTTGGACGGACTTCCCCCTTACGTGTGTAGGTAAATATTTTATTACTACATACGATTTTTGTTTAATCTTTCTTAAACATTTTCTTGTTTAACGACAACGAGTCATCCGAAAATTGCGTCGATTTAGTAATAAATAAGAGCGCTACATAAATTAAAATACCGTAACTTAAATAAAGCTGTAAATACCTTAATAGGCGTCGTCGGCGTCGATTAATCGTCCATATCGTATCCATGTGTACATAAGTCCAACCGCTCGCGTTTGCAACGGAACGACACTCCCGCACTTTATACACCGAACCCCGAGTACACGCTGAAAAATGATATAAAACATATTAATGGTTGAATTGTTTATTCGTTCAGTACATAAAATTTTAAAATAAATTTTAGTGCGAATGTTCAAAAATTGATAACAAAAGAAAAAAGGTAAGTAGAGGTAAATGTCTCTCTCTCTCTCTAAATTTTATAAAAACGCGGCGTCCCTATCTATTTATTACTATTTTAAACATTTTCTTTTTGTCGATACAAGAAAAGAATACATAACAACTACGAACATTATATCTCCATATGAGAAGTTATCGAACATCTCCATGTCTACCTCGATCGATAAATAATAATTAAATTTATTTAATAGTTTCCAAACATGTTTCAAAAATTTCGATCAAATTATAGTATTGCATATGTATACGGGATACCAGAAACAATAAAATAAATAGTAAATAATAAATAATAATAAATAATAGTAGTAATAAATAATAGTAAATAAAAAATAATTTGAAAATTATCATTAGAATAACATTAAGTATTGCTATGATACGGGATACCAGAAACAATAAAATAGAATAAAAAAATCAGAGAGACGGTGAAAAATATTAAGGGCCAGCTTTACAATTATGAGATATACGTTAGATAAGCTATTCCTGGATTGACTTTTATGGAAACCATTGTCAAGAAACGTTTCCATAGCAGTTATTCCAGAAATAGCTATTCTGCAGTATAAATCATGTTTGTAAAACCGGGCCTAAGAATGTAATTTTGAGAAATGTCAGATATAAAAAAAAATTTTTTAGGGGATTAATTAATAAAATGTAATGGATAAATTAAGAGGGGTAATAATTGTAAAACACCGTAAATAGAAGTGGCAAGAAAATACGCAGTGGCAGAGGAGTGAAGGAAGTCGGATGGATAGTGCATTGAAATGAAGATTAGGAGTGGTAAAAGGAACGAACAGTAAAAGGGTGAGAAATAGTGAATGATTATAAACAGAGCAAGACGGTAGTAGGAACAGTAATAGAATTAGTATAAATGTTAGAGTAGATAAGATAATTTGATATAATTAATTTATAACTTAGAAAAATATAAATATATATATATATACAGGGTGAAACATAGTAAATAATAAGGGCAACAATGTATATTATGTGGGTAGGTGGTAGCTATCTATACATATGTCGCAGTGTTCTAGTGTATAACTGACCGTTTCATAAAAGTCTGAAATAAATACTGAAAATACTGAAATAAATAAACTTTACTTAAAACAGATTTACATTAACAATGAAAACTTGTATAATATCATAAAAATAGATGAATTAGAATGCAACTTAGTACAATATTTCACGTGATATCCAGTTTTTTCATAAAAGAGCCAATTACACTAGAAAACTACGACATAACATGTAGTAATTAACAATTTAAATTGTATTTTTTACATCTATAAATTAGAATATATTGTATTGTATAAAACTCAACAGAAATAATAATTGCATTAAGCTGAAGTAAACCTCTTAGAATACTTTTGTAGTAAGTATACCTATAAGAATAGATACTCATTATATTGAGAACAACTACTAGGAAACGCACTAAAAAAGATTCGAACTTTCATAATTGTCTTAATTTAATATAAAGCCGAAAGGCTTTAGTAAATAAAGGCCGATTTATTACAGATATAACTTTGAAGTTTTGTGAACTGTCTTAAACATCATGCTTTATAGCTCGTGTCGTATAAACTTTTGCAAACAACAAAGTACGCAGTTTCAGACGATAGGTATAGATATTTATTGTTAGATGCCTACGTAATATTGTAATTCATCGGGGCGCAAAATTTGAAGACAGAAAATTACTCTAGTTGCACAAGAATTTTATTTAAATTGCTCCTGGAAATCGGTGAAATATACCTACGTATATCGAAAATCGCTCTGGTTTGAGTTATGAATCTGTATTTCAAAGTGGGATAAAACGCATCTCACGGTACGTATGTATTAGATATATAAAAAGGCGGGATATTTTTATCCCACCATGTCCCAGAAAGTTAAGAGTTAGTCAAGAGTTTTCATAGTACAATCTAAGCAAATTTAAATGTGACTCGAAGCGACCAAAGGGTGTGTATTGTCTGTAGTTTCAGGTCGTCTGTATTCATTTTATGGCTTTTTTTTATTCAAAGTGAATTTTAAAATATGCACGTAAGTAGGTAAGTAACGCTAATTGTTGTAAAATTTAAACATAAATAAGTTCGTTACGTAACATTGTTGCACTCGATTAATAATCCTAAAAATTTCGACATTCGTAACTAATCGTACGTTGAAAAATTATAGCAGCAACTGCGGAACGGACAATTCGTAAATAATTAAGTCCATAAATAATTCGCTAATCGTCTAAATCGTATGAAATTTTACAAGAACATTTTATTCCCGCGGCCACTGCCTCTTACCGTTACTAATCAATTACTTTACGGATTGAACTGTATAAAAAGTAAATAGCTTTTGGTAATCAGTTCCCACTTGTTAAACCATAACTAATTCGTGTTTAGGGCCAACTATCGAGAACAGATGGCCCGTTTTAAACTAAACAAAACAAAACAAAGTATGGCTCGTCTGCCTCTAAAAACAATTTTCACGCACTTTATCTTCCTATCAATCAAAATCGTTCACCGTAACGCCCGTTGTATCCGTCCACGCGGATATATCGAAACATAGCGAAACCGTCGCCATTATCAACATTTGCGCCTTTTCCGAATTTAACGCGAATTCCCAAAGCAGTTTCCGGTCGAAAATCGAGAACGGCCCGATACTTACGAATTTAGAAACGTCTAAAGCCGAAGATAAACCAACCGACAGAAAGTAGAAATAACATTTATAGAAGATTCTATTGTTGTAGCTGATCGAAAATTCTAGTTCTAAAAAAAATAATCGCCAGCCGAGAGGAGGATTACTTAAACGAAAAAATGCCGTCCGTTTTATTTTCAAGTTAAATCGAAATACGAACGATTTAAGACGGAAATTTGTTAAAATTCGCGCGCGGCCAATTCGAAAAAATCTTTTTACAAAACTTAACGTTGCATTTTAAAATTGGAATTGCATCGTAGAACGATCCAAAATTTGTCGTAAAGCTGATTCTAAAATAAGAAGTTAATCTTTTAATTCGAAGACGGGCGTCGCGTTCCCGTTTCAAATCGTAAATAAAAGCACTTTTACGTTCGAAATAAAAGTTTTTAACTCTTAAAGAATAAATCGACGTCTCATACTTAAGTTTTACTATTATACGTAGAAAAAATAACACGAATATAAATAAAATGGAAATACAAATTTTAAACCAGACCAGAAAAAGAAACACGTACTTATAGTAATAACAGATATAAGTCTCTTTTCACACATTATTCTATAACTACAATAGATCTTAAAAAACAAATTCACCTGCAACGCCTCGAAGAAATTTTCTAACTGAAAGGGTTAAAGCTGCAACTCCCTAAGTACATTTTTAGTTCGAAATGACTTAATCGACCTATTGGATAATTGACACTTAATTTTGTTTATCAATAAAACAAGCCGATTGTGTGATTATTTAGATTTTTGTGCCTATTATGATCGAGAGAAAAACCATTGTGAACAACAGTTGAGATTATTTTAATTCTAACCCCCCCCCTCCCCCACACCAAGTGCACTTACAAGAAAACACGGGTAATTGGAAATTTCAGAAACTCGGCAGGCTTCATCGAAATAAGAACATTGCATATATTTTTAACGGCCCAATTGCCGGTATTCGGGGTATAGAGCCCTTTAAACGAAAGGCTATCCTACACGCTAATCGTCTCAATATTTCACAAACTATCAAAGATATTTAAAAAGTCTAAATTAAGAGTTCTAAAAGATGATGTTAGTGTACATATCACAAAAAAGACAAATTTGTGAAAAACGTTTTTCAAAAAATGTCGTAATCGTGCTTAAGTTCTCTATTTTTTTCAAAAAGAAAAAGAAAAACAAACATTTTCGATTTAGGTATTTTCTTTTCGTACGAATTTTTAATAACCCTACGAAGTAATAATTGAAAGAACAGAATAATTTATAAACTAAAAAAAAAAAAACTTTAAAAAGGCTTATATCTCAACATTGACTTTTTGGTTGCTTAGGCAAGTTGCAGCTATAACCCCTTCAATTTACTTCTTTATTGACTAGAATATGTTAGATAGGTTACAGTTACTTATATACGTCGGCCTTGGAAAGGTCTATTCGTTAATAAATGACACGATAATACAATTTAAAGACTACGATCTATGTTCCTCGTCAAAAATTAACTGTCAAAAAGAAATTAAATCTAATTTAAACAACTGAAAACGCCGTTCCCTTTATCGCAGCGTAAAAGCTAATTAAGCTCTAAAAGTTGTTGAAAATATAAAGCGTGATTATATAAACAAAACAACTTCAGAAATTGCATAAATTAATTTTAGTAAGTACTCCGCGCGTTTCCGAGAAAAAGATAATTACGCAACCGGGGTTAAAGTTGAAATCATTCTTGATAAAGAGTTATTTTCGTTCATGTAACGCTCATATTTTTTTTAATGTAATTTTCCGTTTCAGCTTTCTTTGTTAGTGCTTCGAAAAGTTTTGTACCTATTTGTGTATTTAACGTTTTCCCATCGTAAAGCATTCGTTAGGAAAACTTTTATTGTCATTAGGCTAAATAGGCTTTTGCCAGCGCTATTCTCTTGTCAAAACATTTAACCGCAATCAGACAAGGAGTTACAGGAAACGAGTATACGAGCAGTATACAATGGAACAACGTGCGACGATTAATTTGTCGATAAAACGTATCACAAAAGCATTTGAATTGATGCTTTAACAGCCAGCTGTACCAATGTAGGTTTAACTATAACCCACAGTTTAAACAATAGATGTTTCTTAGTTACTATGGAAATCAACTTGTCTTATAAATGGCTTTCCATTGTAAAATCAATTCCATCCGGGGAAACACCGCATAAGATTATTTTGGCTGTTGATAACCTCACTTCATTTGGTCGACCACTTTCGAATCACCCTGTATATTAAATCGATTATCTAATATTCGTCTAATTCGTCGATCGGTGACGCAAACGAAATTGATAACGAACATTATGAACACCTAACGTCATAGGGTTACCGAATCGTTATTTCTGCAAATGGATAAGTTCCGGAAAATTCATCGATAAAATAGATTCCATTTCAACAAAAAGACGCAAAGTACGAATAATTTTCCATCATCGATATTTGTGAAGGTGCGGTTAATAAAAAATATATATTTATAGAGACTTTCTACCCTAATGCCGGTGGTAAAATTTTGGAAAGTCCTTTATAAGCTCCGATGTCGTTCAAACGCGCCCGTTCAGGTAATGGTTTCCGGCCTACTTCGATCCTGTTTTCGTAATTCGGGTTCACTTATTATATTAGAAGTGCGGCCGGAATCCACGCGGGCGCGCGGCGCATTGTTCAAAGTTGGAATTGGCAATCGCACGGAAATGTGCTCAAGTAAACAGAACACACAACCGAACTAATTAACAACCGGAATGGAAACGATTTCCGCGCGGATAATGGGCGTTAAGAGTTTTTGACAGTTTATGCGGACACTGCTCAATTTTCCTTCCGTCACCCCCCCACCCCCCACTCGTACCCGGATAAGTTTCTCATATATGTGTGTTTCTCAATTGCGCATAAAAATAAAATTTCGGAACGTTTTCGGTCCGAAAGTTGCCGAAACTTTCCACGTCCAACATTTAAAGTTAACAAAAACAAATTGATGGGAATTTCAGATTTGAACAAAAGTTTTTGATTTTCCCGAAGTCAACAAATCCTATCCGGAGCTCGTGGAAAAACAAAAACGTTAAAGAGAGAAATTTCGCCGACGACGTTTTCTAGAATAAATATTTTTAAAGGGCAAATAGTAAAAGTAAGTTGGCTCTTCGCTTCTTAAGAGGTTAACTCAAACGCGACTCGTTTCATTTGGAGAATTTATGGGGCGTCGCGAAAGTTATGACCAATTTCATTTTTGTTTAATCAAGTTTAATCATTTATTTTATTTTGATGCGACACACGGTAGCGTGCGAAGATTTATGACGATTTATAGAGGTGAAAAATTAAAAAAATTATAATTTAAGGGCAAATTTTAATGATTGTATAATATGTAGATACTTAAGCACTAAGATTTCACAGTCGTTTCGATCGATTGTTGAAATACGACAACTAACTAATAGATAAGGATTTTAATCAAAAGCATTTTTAAACAAAAATAATTTGTTTCATTATAAATTGCTAGAAGTTCTAATTATTAATAAAAAAAAAACACTAAACTATTATTTTTTTTACTTAAATATCTAGTCGCAACGCAAACGTTCTTGTAACAAAATGTAAATAAAAATATGAGCTAAACAACATATTATACAAAATCCACCAAAATTACTCCCATAACCCAATCAATTTCAAAATCAAGGGAAAATTTGACGGAAAAAAATGATAAAATTTTGAAACTTAGCAGAGATGTTCATTGAGACATGCTCGAGTCGCCGTCATGGGAAAATGGTATCGAAAAAGAGTTTTTTCCGGTTGATTTTACGACGAAAACACCTATATGAGAAAATAAACTAGAGAAAACCTCCTATAATTTATGTTATTATCATTTATCCTGTAATGTCGTTTGGCGCACAGATCACGTCAAAAAAATACCATAAGTTCCTATAAACTTTTTTTTCTAAGGCGCCCCTGTGCTGAGATATTCGCCCCCACAAAAATCGAAAATCAAGTTTTTTTTTCAAAATAACATTTCTATTTCTTATTCGAATTTAATAATTTTTGGTTCGCGCGTGTGTAGTAAATAATGACGTTTAAAATAGTGTCATAAATTCTTCGATATCTCCTCGAGGAGGGCAAAGGCGCACCACCCCTAACATTTCCAATCGCATACGTTTTCAGAGGGTCCAATTTTTAATTTTTTTAATGGCATTTTCGGATTCTCAAAACGTTTTGACGCAAAAATAAGATCTTGTTTTCGTGATAAAAAATAATGTAACCTATAAAAAAGTCAATTGATGATGTAGGGGGACAAAACCAGGTTAGCCTCTCTAAGTAGAAATTCTTGAGAACGAACCAGATTGCAAAATGTTATTTTATTTAAGAAAAATTTAGGGTGATTGCCCGGAGCTACGAAACAAAATCGAATTTAGCCAAGTACATGTCGGGTTTTATTGGCGTTTCATTTTATCCCAGAAAAGTTGCCTGCTAAACTCCTTGTTTGTCGTATCACCACTACGATACTGTCAAACGATAACATTGCACGTTAAACGTTTACATAATTAAATATTAAAAATTAATAAGCGACAGGCTTATAGGTATACCTCACAAAGGGGAAAATTTTATTAAAATTCTAACTTTCGCTTTATCTGTTATTTGTAAACTTGGCTTTTACGAGGTTTAATTATCTTCCTACATTTACATTATTTAACAATTAAAAGCATAACTCTGGCGACAAAGGTTTAACGTTTTCATAATATCACGTGTTATTACACGATTTGTTAAACGGATAATTTTTTTTGAAACCGAAAGCATCAAACGTACATGGCTTTTATTAATAATGACGACAAAATTTAATTATCCACGTTAATTATCGAAATAAGCGAAACGCTTAGTTTTATGAAAGAGCCGCATACGAAAGAGAAAACAAAACAAACTTAATTACCCCGAAGGCTACACTTTTATACTTCATTAAATATGCGTTACTTTTAATTATTTTCCCCCCAAGAAGATTGTTGTATAAATTTGTAATCCTCGGGGACAACTTTATAATTATTTTGCTGTAAATAATAGGCTTTTTGGATATTTTTTTGTTTTTTGAATAACTTATTTAAACGAGCCCTTATTTTAAAACGTTCAAATAAATTTCCGACAGGAAAATAATCAACAATAATACAAGACTATAATAATTATTATGTTTTATTTAGCGTCACGAGTAACGGCCATAAAGTTACGCTCCAGAAATCCTCGACATAATAATTTCGTTAAAGCGAAAAGCCATCGCGACATTTTATTCCGGAATCGCGTAAACAACGTCTCGCGGATTAGAGCGATTCCGTATAATAAAAGGTAAACACACTCACTCACCTTAATTAACATCTTTAATTTCCACATCGGAATTCGCAAGTTCGCACGCGAAAACCGTCACTTGCAACGTTAATCGTAAAACTGAATTTAAAAATTTACTCGCGGCGTGTGGTTATCGCGATACACGGGCCATGCAGACGTCGCTTATCAGTAATGACGACGACGATTTCACCTAGCTTTATCGGCAGATGTGTTTTATAAGTTAATTTATGGTGAGTGTGAGGTATTTTAAAAATGATAAACGTTTCAAACGTCAGTGACGGTTCGTCAATGTTTTAATTTTAAACATTTTTATTTTACGCCAGCCTTTCGCCTGTAAATAATTTTGTAGATAATAATTTATTTATGTATAGGTATACCTAACGCGATTTAGCGAATTTTCATAGAAAATATAGCAGTCTGTGTAAGTGCAGATCGCGAAAATATATACAGTGTGTTCCATAAAGAACGCACCATACGGGAAAACTTTTTTATTATGGATTTTTCGAAAAAAAGTCATTCGTTATAAAAGTTGACGCTTGTCCCAAAACTAAAAGTGCACCAATAAAAAATTGAAAGTATCTCGTAATATACGAGGAAGATCAAAAAATGTAATGTTGACCTGAGAGTAAAGTGCCTTTATTTTTAAAAATATCGAAAAATGTTACTTAAAAAAGTTGTTTATAATTAAAAGTTATGGAGAAATACGAAGTCGCAGCTAGGCTAAGTCTAATTTTATTATTTTTTTATTTAAAAATCAATATTGATCGTAGTAATTCATGAATGTCGTCCTTTTACCTTAATTACTATTCAACAATATGAAAATATTTTATAAATCTTTAAAACGGGAGTCAAATTTTACCAACTTTTCATGCACAAACTAATATTTATTTAATTATAAGACATTTGACCAATATTGTAAGTGTGGAATATCATATTTACAGGGCTTTCAGCGACACGCCCCATTAAAAAAAGTAAATAAAGTAAATATTTCTCAAAGTTAAAGTAAATAAAAGCAAATAAAAGTCAAAAAAAAGTAAATAAGAGTAAATCACAAACTACACGTTTTTCCCTGTCCCTTAGGCTCACGTTTTTGTTTTGAGACGCAACGTTCAGAATAAGTCGCAAACGACTAGAAAACTCGTATTTCCAGAATAACTGCGGGCGTTCAAATAGATTATAATTTTTGCATAATGTCGATAAAATGACAGTACCTGATACGCATAAAACAGGTCCGGAATTACACGAAAAGTAGTTTTTCGAGAATAAGAACGCAAGCAACGACAAATTAAACGCGTTTCCGGCGATTTAAAATTTTAGCGAAAGCTCGAAAAACTAGTTCACGTTTTTCTTTTTTGACTCGAACGTTTAGAGACAGAACGTTCAGAACAAGTCGAAAACGATTAAAAAACACATTTTCTGGTATTACGAAGCTATAAATGACCAACTGCCGGCGTTTAAATTGATTATAAATTTTGCATAATCTCGATAAAATGACACTACCTGATACGCATAGAGCAGGTCGGGAATTACTTGAAAAGTAGTTTTTCAAATATAACAAACGAAGAAATGACGAACTACACGTTTTTATAATTTAATATATGAAATACCATAACTTATCCAAACCTATATGATGTTCACGTCATCAAAAAAAAGTTACTAGATTGTTTATTTGTAATTCGGTTTAAAGTTTGGAAAGTGACATATTCTATAGATGATTTACTTGCGCACATATTAGATGGTATAAAGAAACACTACAATTTATTAGAACCGTCAAAATACGAGGTACGAAGTGATAGCACTGTGTGAAACGTTATCGTCTAGTAACCTTGTATTGATGACGTGAACATCATATAGGTTTGAATAAGCTATAAGTGATCATAACAAGATACAACAGCAGTTAAACTGATAATGCCCACATATCATTAAAAAAATCAAACACCCGTTACAACTTCACCAGGAACCAAATCACTGAGAAAGGGACCTCCTGTGCAGTCTACTCTTTTCTCAGATTCGTGAATAAATTAAAAAAAGTAAATAAAGTAAATAGAGGTTGAAGGTCAGCTGTTTACACAGTAAATGTGGTGTAAATTCGCTCCGAAAATAAATCCAAATTGGGGCCTTTCGAGGAATAAAAATCACAATATTAGAACATAGGGCGAAGAAGAGTACAGGAGAAAGGTGTTAACAAATAAACAAGACCAGAATAGGCAGGTTAGACTAGTTAATAACCAATATAAACAATAAATTATAGATAAGAGATAAACGAGTTTGACTCCAACGGCGGAACACGCGCGTCATTACAGATAGGCAACACAACGTGCAAGGAACAGTTTAACAGGTGGCGTAAACATATAAACGAGGAAGGAAATCATAGGGAAAAATGAACGACTCGGTGGAGAGAATGCCTAAACGAATAGAAGAGAACATGAAAAATATGAATGGTAGAACTGAAACAAGTTAAAATTGAAAATGAAACCCTAAGGAAAATAGTAGTAAAACAAGATACGAGGATAGATATGCTCGAAAGAGAGATTAGAAAGAAAAATGTCATAATAAAAGGTGTAAAAGACGAGGAAAAAGAAGATGATGAAGAAACCAAGGGGAAAATAGCTACAATATTGCAGAATGTAGGCGTGAACGTGGAAAGGGCAGACGACATCGACCACGCAAAAAGAATGGGGAGATTCGTAAACGGTAAGACAAGACTCGTGAAGTTAAACAAAGAGTCGATGAAATACGCAATGCTACAAAACGCAAGAAAACTCAAAGGTACGGATATATGGATAGACGAAGACTATAGTAAGGAAGTTCAAGAAGATAGAAAAACATTAATACCATACACCAAAGAAGCGCGAAGCAAAGGGCAAAGGGCGTTTATAAAATACAACACATTAATAATCGATGGTGTAGCATGCAAGACAAGTGATGTCAAACAAAGAGAAGAACCAGGAAAGGATAACAACAGCGGAAGTAATTCACAAAAAAGGACAGTAACGGATAGGTCCCCAGAGGAAGTAGTTTCGAAGAACAGATGAGGAAAATAACACGCACGACACGAAAAAACTACTAAGAAAAGATAGGTTGGGAGCTAACGAGGCAATGAATACGGACAAGATTTAATACAAAATGAACAAGGAGGAAAAGGCACACACAAACGCGGGAATAATAAAATATGGAAAACGATAAGAGGAAGGTGAAACAAATATGGGAGGCGAAGACCACAGAGAGAAGAAATAGACGCAGGCCGCAAGAGATGTGGGACACGACGATAAAGAAGCTACTGGAGATGAGAGGCAAAACATGGCAAGAAGCAAAAGTGCTAGCTCAAGAGAAAAAGGAGTGGCGGAAATTTGTGTACAGTGTACAACGCGAGTGAGATAAAGGACAGAGATAGATGGAAATACACAAGTGATACGTGAAATCATTGGAAGCACTGTATTTATGAAGAAAACCTCATGGACGTGAAGCGTGTGCCCTTGTTTCCAATCCCAATCACAATCCCAGGATCTAGGATCTGACTGAGGGTATTATCCTAACGTCGAAAAAAAAAAGAAAATCTTGAATTTGGGCATATAACAAAGACGAAACAACTATTGATTGTTTCAGTTACCCCCCTTGATTTCAGTGTTTATGATGTGCTCTAAAACGCAACTTTAGCTGTGTGTTTTGTAGATTTTAGTAGTCATTATTTTTGTTGTCTATTCATTTCGACTGCATCTTGCTTTATGGTTAGACGTTCCATTACCTACTGCTTTTGTCTACATAGAAATTACGTATTTACATAGATATTTATGTATGATTCATCAAAACTAGTTTCATTTTTGTTATTTATTAATGTATGGAGGCTACACCGTCAAGTACGTAATAGCCCCGTCGCGTGCACGAAGCTAATGCGTACGACCCTTCGATCCGCGAAAACTAATTTTCCTATTTTTCTGCGTTAAGTTTAAACTTCACTTGTTACCTTTGCTAACTTTGTAAGGGGATTAGTCACAAAAATAACACTAATCAAAGTATTCTTCTCAGTAAGTAGTAACGCAAAAACGTAAAAACTGTATGAAAGGTTCCCATCTTCCCCTTTGAAAACCATTGACATACCAGTATCGCTTGATATTCTCCCACGTTGCAACGTGGGGCGGAATATCGTAAAACGTGGCAGAAAGTCAAAAATTGAAATATCACATTTACTTATTTAAACTCATATTTTATAATAGCTTAATCATCTATGGATAGGTTATATGATTAAGAAATTACTGCTATCATCACATATTTCCGTGTAATACAGGCAGAATTGGCAATTCCGATAAACTCGCATGAATTGTTTTTTACACGTCAAAATAGTTGTTCCGTTCTTCGTTTAGTTTTATATAGATAATTAATACAAAAGTGAGTCGAAATCGAGATGGATGCAAAGTCTACAGGTACAAAAATTATTTAATAAGTTATTGTTCATTAATGTGCCTAATTTTGTTTATTATAATTAATCTATTTTTGTAACTAAATTTCATTGCCTTCATGTCATTAAATCAACTTGTCGTTGACTTTTAGTTTACTATCAAGCTGTACAGATTACTTTTTTTGCGTAGAAGTATAGCTAATACATACAGCTACTACATAATAAAAAAATACTGCGACTTTTTGCGACATTAGAAGATAATGCCTATAAGACAAAGCTTACAGCCGACTCTGTGTTTATTGCAAAATAATTTAAGTAAACTTCGACTGATATTTTGAATATTTTAAAGTCACTTTTCATTCTTCCCTATTCATCTTCAATTGTAGAAGAAGCAGAAAGCCGAAAAACTTTCCGACAAAAAAAGTTGAAGCAATTTTATATAGATGTTTTATATATGCTCGGGGAAACAAATATTTTTCGATATACAGATGAATCGTTTCCCGAAGAAGAGGAAACAGAAAGTGTTTTTTTCATCAGACGATTAAACTACACTTTTTTCTATTGTAACTGTAATTTTATTTTAATTTTACGATTAGAATAGATTAATTACAATAAAAAAAGATACCGGAATAGTTTACCTAATGAAGAAGAAGAAACATTTTCTGTTTTCTCTGTTTCCTTTTATTAGGCCATCTTTTATTCAATTATTAATTTATTTTTAAAATTATTTACGAATATTTTCTAAGAGTTTGTTTTGTGAAAGTTTTTGAACAGTTTAATAGCAGTAATATTTTTTATTTTTTAGTAAGATAGTTTTTTGAGTACGTACGTTATATAATAATTCTTTTTTTTTTGCTTGATAAACTTCGTTTTCAAAATAAGTCGAATATTCTACAAGCAATACATTTTTTCCTATTGCGATAAAATTTTTAGTTCAGTTAACTCAATTTCAGAGACACCCTATATATGAATTTATATGTATAAAAAATATTTATGAAATTTCTCTTGTGATCAATAAAAATAATGGTTTACTATGAAATGTTCGAAAAACATTGTTCTCAAACAATATCTACTCGCCCATCACAGCTCATGTTTGACTGTAGTTAAAAAACTGACCATTATATAACTTTTTACGTATTACATTTTTTGTTCAGCAGGTCCTAAATTACAACATATGTGATAACCAATCAATGTCACGAGATCATATTTTCTATAAGATACAATTATTGCGGGGTATTTTTATTTTAACTTTTTTTAGCCCTTTATCTACATTTATTTTTAAAATAAAACTTGTAAAATATTATAAATGATCTGTATTTATTCAATCTAAATGTATACCAAATAGTTAAAACAGTTACATAAATCAAAATAGTTTCTGCCACGTTTTATGGTATCTCGTCCCACTGTGCGTTGGAAAAAATCGGTTTAAATTTTTGTAACGAAACAAAATTTCATCCGGAAAATCACCGATAGCCTTCGAGCATTTTAAAACTTAATACCTAATGATAATTCTTTCATTAGACGAATCGCTAAAATTACATATTTGAACTGTTTACGAAATAAAAATTGTGGAGTTCCATCGTTTCTTCGATGCGACGTTTTCATTAGAACTTATCGAATGTCAATTAACCCAGTTCCGTGAATAAATGAACGGCAAAACTAATTAACACGATACAGTATTATACGTATAAAACAACATATTATTAACACGTGTCGGCACAATCATTCAAACAGATTCTACGTTGTTGTCTCGGCGCAGAACGCCGATCTACGTCTTTCATCGACCACGTTCGAGATCAATCATGTGCGAAACATATTAATGACGAACTAGTTTTGCGATGACCATAAATTACTGATAAATAAACGAATCGCTATATTCAGTTAACGACCGTTACATTTAGCACCGATACTACTGCACACATAATATATTAAATCATCGCTTATCTTCCGCATTTAAAATCCCAATAGAAAGAACTAAACGAAAATTGTGCTATTATACAACATGGAAAGGATTATTAAAATAAATGGGACGTAAAGGGGATCGTGCAGGAGACGCTCGCTATCGCGAACTAATTGGTAGGTATCTAGAGGGTCGTCGGGAAGCGAGAGTCGTTCCCGAAAAGAATTTTCGACGTATTTTCATCGGTTCAACAAATTAATAAGAGAAAACCGAAAATTTTGATAAACCCTATTACCGACGATAAATCAATTAGCAAATTCAAGTTTCCATTTGTATTCGCCGGCGTATCCGGTTTCCGTAATTTTCGGTTTTCCGTTCCGAAACCGAAACTGACCGACACGGCCCTCTGTTAGAGGTAGAATGGAGAATACAAATAACTGACGGTTGGTTATACGTGTAGCGTATCCCCCAAAGTTAATCTATAATTTAGATAAAATTCCGTACCGACTGCAGGCTTAAAATTGCGATTTTAATCTTCTTATTTGAATACTATCTAGCCTCCAACCGTAAACTGTAATAATTACAATAATAATCGCATTCGTACACTTGCCGTATAGGTTAGATTCGTCCAGATTTTAAATCCCCCCTTAATTACACGCATTGCAAGGTAAAACACAGTTAAGCGCTCCGAGCAAATACGGTAGCTCGTTTCGTTTTCGTTTTAATTACTTAAGGTAACCTATCTCGCGACCAACCCGAGATTAATAAAATTCGGCTCCGGCGCTCAAATTAAGTCATTAAGAGAATACGAGATATTACAAGTATTAGATAATTTGGACCGCGAAATGTTTCGATGTCGTTACGGCGAAAAACAAATAATTCAATTTCAAGTCTAATAAAAACAACTGCGCACGCTAACAACCGATCGAATTTATCGAAAGAGATTCGCCGATAAGCGAAGAAACAATCGATCGATCTTAAAATACTGGTATCCGATTACGTTCGATACCCGAGACGGTGCCGTACAGATTAAATTACAAATGTATATTTTTGTTTTATGTGGTTCGATCGTTTGTAATCGCCAATTAATAGAGGATCTTTCGACGTGTCGCGACCGTTTTTTTTTTTAACTTCTTATGGCGAGTCTCGAATTACCTTTGACGATTTAACAGTTCTTTAGAGAAGTCGAATTCGATAATTAAAGCGCGAACGTGTCGAAATTGATTATCGTATACGTTGTCCTGTTTATATTGTGTATTCCTGTCGTGCACCTCAAGTTTTGTTTTCAACATTACTTGGATTCGTTTTTACTAGTATCCTTTGGTTATCCGCGGTTTTGTGTCGACAATTTCAATATTATCGGTGGTAAATTAAGAAAATTTGCACCAAAATCTTGTGTAGCAACAGTTTTAAGGGGCGACTCGGAGATTTAGGGGTTCTATTTGATAGCAACCTCTCTTTTTCAATCATGCGTCGAAGGTTGTTAGTACGTCATTTTCAACTTTTGGTTTTATAATATTAGAAAATGTAAAACTTGTAAATGTAAATCTTGTCGTGCACAGATACACATCAGAAATAAAAAGAATAATAATGTAAAAACGTAATCTGAACCGCTAAGACAATAAGACACCGGGCCAGACATTAAAAAACTTTTTAAGAACGAAGCATTCGAAACTACGATGGATCAAAAACAACAAGTGTCACGGAAGGCCTTCGCAGATGTTCTGAAAAACTTTCTTGGAATTAAGAAAGTCCCAGACTATCAAAATATCGTCAAAAGAATTGGGATGTCGAACGAGCTTAAAAGTATATTTTCTGGATTCGCATCTAAACTATTTTCCACCACAATTTTCAAAGAGTTGCATTTCCGCAGGCCTGTGTTATTATTGCGTCAGTTTGACTGGAGGTCTGGAGAAGAAACGGAATTTTCATTATATTTCTCTACGATCTCTTCTATAAGAAAAATCGACGACCTCGCTTACTTTCAACGATCGATTTTCAGGTACCCGTGTATTTTACCCGACAGATCTTATCTTTTTACTATCCTACATCTCGTAGTAATTTGTTATATAAATCTCCTACGTTGAAGATGTGTCGTGTTTTTAATACTATTTCGAACTTCATTGATATTAATGATTGTTCGGCGAGGGCCCTGCTGGATGTGATCTATTATTGTCATCTGTATATTAGTTAGGTATTTCTTTCCGACATGAGTTTAGTTATCGTTAATTATTGTTAAATTTCTTAGTTTATTTATTATATCATTCTTAGTTGTAGTGTTCATGTTGTACAGGGTGTCCAGAAATTCTTCTGCCAACTGAAAAATGTGGAATTCTAGAGATGATTTTATGTCGATTTGAGTTAAATCACCATTATACAAAAACTCTAAGGAAAGATAAAAATGAAGCCCTTTGAAGATGGCGCCAGGTCATCAATTTTATTTAATTAAGTAATTTTCAAATGTTCAATCTATCTATCAGTGTAAATATGAATTTTTATTGCGATCATAAGTGTCTCCATTTGGGTGGCGGGGATAACGGACATTATAAATCATAATTTTTTTATTTTTGACTTATGACCTCAAATTGGAAAACTTTCGTGTTTTTCTAACATTAAGGTGCTCTCATTTATTATCGTTATGATGCACCGTTTTGGAGAAAAGTCAATTCGAGCTTTTCGTGTTTCCTTGTATACACGTATCAGGGCTTCCAGCGACACACCCCATTAAAAAAAGTAAATAAAGTAAATATTTCTCAAACTTAAAGTAAATAAAAGCCAAAAAAAAGTATATAAATTAAATAAAAGTAAATCACTGGAAGCACTGAAGATACCAAACAAAGAAATGACAACTACACGTTTTTAAATGGATTTAAAATCTTAGCGAAATCTCGAAAAAATCCCTTAGTATAGTTCACGTTTTTTTTGTCAAAATTTTGACTCGAACGTTTAGAGACAGAACGTTCGGAACAAGTCCGGAACGACTAAAAAGTCACTTTTCAACTACGGGCATTAAATACATAATAATTTTTGCATAAACGCGATAAAATGACACTACCTGATACGCATAAAACAGGTCCGGAATTACTTGAAAAGTAGTTTTTTTTTTAATATAACAAACAAAGAAATGACGAACTAGACGTTTTTATAATTTAATATATGAAATACTAAGTGATTATAACAAGATAGAACAGCAGTTAAACTGATAATGCCCGCGTATCATTAAAAAATCGAACTCCCATTACAACTTCACCAGGAACCAAATCACCGAGAAAAGGACCTCCGGAACACAGTCTACTCTTTTCTCAGATTCATGAATTAATAAAAAAAAAGTAAATATCTAGATTAAAAAGTAAATAAAAGTAATTCACTGGAAGCACTGACGTACCGATATTACTAAATTCAGTATCGATAGATAATAAGCAACAAAATAAGAACTGTGCAAATGTGTGTTATTTGAAAAAAAATGATAGCAAGGCGCCAATCTTCGAAGAACTCCCTTAGGAAACGTTTTTGTATAAGCGTGATTTAACTCAAATCGACATAAAATCATGTTTAAAATTAGACGTTTTCATTTGACAGGAGAACTTCTGGACACCCTGTATGTAGGTATATGTGGTGTGTGTGTGTGTGTATATCGTTTTTCGTGCTGTTAGGACTTTTATGTTGTTTTTTTTTCATATTAATATATCTACATATTCATTCATTTATTTTATTTTTTTTCTCCTGTAAAAGAACCACAGTTCAATATGGGAAATACAGGGACAATAAACAAAACGGCTATAGCAGATTAAAGTTCAAAAAAATTGTGAACAATTCATGATCATCCACGAGGGGAGGGAGAATGAGGGATTTTAGTTGGTAAGAATCCGGCACTATCTAAGAGGTAATCTTTCAAAGAAAAAAAAGGGAAAAGAGCTTAGGTTGATACAGATAAGGTGAGTTTAGTTTAACGTGTAGAAGATATAAATGCATAATTTAAATTGGTATGTTGCAACACCCAATGTTTTTAAACATAAAAATACGGCTTTTATACTTACAACCAATTATTATTAAATAAATGTCATGGTGATATCAATTTTAATCAATTATTTATCGGCGATAAAATAGTCGAGGATAAAATTTACGGCGATGATCAACGATAAACTGGCGGCACTGAATTAAAAACTAGATTATTTTAAGATTTACCACCTACAGAGAAAATGTAGCGAATAAATGAAACGATGTCCAAGCAAGGAACTGTTTAATATGCACTAGAGTCGTGTGTTTTTATTGACGTTTCGTGTTAGTTTGCCCATGTAGTTTTGTAATATGAATTCCGAATCGCCCTTTGCGGCAAACAACTCTCGTACAAGCAATAACGCTCCTTGCTAAATGTCGAGGCCTTTAGTGAATCGGGCGTAATAGTGGATAAAGTGTACGCGGTGGTGTATTTCCAAAAAAAAACAAAAATGTTTTGCCTTCAAGGACCACGAAAAAATTAGTAAAAATCCTTATCGGGTTTTGAGAAAATCAAACGTGCAAGGCGCAAAAATTTTGATTACGAAGCCAAACAAAATTTGAACGTCGCTCCGAACAGAAAACCAACCAAAAAAATTGTGTAGCGATCGAGAACGCCTTATCGTTTTTGTAACGGAGCTAAGCGATTTGTTAAAAATGCAACCAATTCAACCTAGTAATAATGCAATACAACCATCAAAACCTACAATTAGCGTGGTGTTCGTAACGTATGAACTACTGATTGGTTCTTTTAAACTACCGATTCGATTACGTCTTCGATTTCATGGTAACACCCACGGATTTTGTACAATAATACACGCTGAATTTATTACTGGCACGTTTTTCCCATATAAAGCAAAACTGCCTTTTTTTTGGATGTATGTAGGTACTTATATGCATTTTAGTCATACATATGCTAGGTCTGTATTATTTTAAAATCGTAAGTGGTCGCATTAAATAGCACATGTTAATTCGGATTTTATAATAATCGTGGGATCTAATAGTTAAACTCGTCGTAAAATTATAATTTACGAGTAAAACAACTTGTATCGTAATATTAGATCAAATTTTTCACTTGCAACGCAATAGACGAGGTTAGATTTTATCTCGCCAACGACTTCCATTTTGATTGGGCGTTTATTATTAACTTCCTTTATTAAATTATTTCGTTCTGCGGCACGTCGCGTACACCTTTGTACGCGCGGCGATTTTCTAGTTTTTCACCTGATAATAATTTAATGCGGCCGTTCTTCTTGACGCTATTTAGTTCCATTTAATTTAACGCAGAAGTGAGGAAATTATAGAGTCCGCGGTTAATTTTGGCTTTCTTTTTGTCGAGTTTTTTTTTGCGGCTCGTTTTAGAAATCGCCCGACCACCTACTAGCGAAACTATTTTAAAATGAAAATTTGCGTTCTTTGCCCTATACGTTCAAGAAACAAAACACTGTCGTGGTGGACCGCGACGCGCAGTGTTTTAAGGCAATTACGAATTACGGTCCCACGGTTGGTTATAATTCAGTTTAATGGCTTTTCCGATATTTATGTAGGCATAACTTGTCTAATCTATATTTGTAGGTAATTATTAGACGATTGTTCATCGGCAACTAACTAGTATATAAATATAATTTTATATACCCGCATCGATTTTGTTTTCTAAAATTTAACGACGTACTACATAATACAATTATTTTGAAATTGAAACGACGCTTTTCAAACAGCTCTCTACAAAGCTGCAAAAGCTTTTAAAACGAAATTCAACGTCGTGCCTATATTGATAAGTAAATTAAAAATTATTTTACGGTTAATATAGCGTAGTACATATTGCCCTACGTCCTTGTTGAAATTTCCGAAAGACATCCGTCCATATATAAAACAAAATCCGATAATATTTTAGTAACGACCGCGAAAACGGCGAAAGAAGAAAAACTCCCTTTTTGCTATTTCGTCGCGTACGTGCGTACGTACCTAAACGTAAAAACGGTTTCTATTGTGCTATAAATAACTGTATTAATGGTGCTTCTTGCATATTTCTAAAAGCTTCTACAAAGAAAAGGTTAAATCAAACGCAGCTATCTAGCCTTTGGTTTAAAAATAAAACGTCTTTCTATCAAAGAGGAAGCGCGTCCAACATCTCCCGGCATTTACTGCAGTAAATACTGCATATAAGCAACTCCAGGCGGAGAATAAACTACGAAGTATTTTGCCAGTTGTATTCGGGATTCCGAGAGCAAAGCCGGTGGTAACCCCGTTGACATCGCCGCTCGAATATGGGGCAAGGCGGTTCGCCGATACGCGCTCATCAATGGACATTAACTTATTCATAAACACAACTTTTTTAAACGGGAACCATCATGTAGTTTCTTAAAAATATCTAATATATATAAATAATAGATATAGTAGAAAAAAAAGATAGAAAGCTTTGTAACTAATAAAATAATTACCTAATTAATTTGCTTAACAATAATTAAAATTACTTAAAATATGTCGTGGTTCAAATCGTGCCTTTGTTTACGTGAAAAAAAGAAATCGCCGAGTATAAGCCTCCCCCTTCAATTGCTACTGCAGGTAAGACGATTTTATTTTTATATAATAATTCGACAACGACCGTAGACTAGAGCAAATTATACAAGAAAAAGAAAATAAATCATAATTGTCGGCAAGGATTCTCCGTCGACCGTGTAGTTTAGTTTTGAAAATGACATAGTTGTTGCATTTTTAACCTTGCGATAGCCCCGTAATTTTAACGTAATCGTTTCAAGTCTTATTATTACAATTGAGTTGTTTATTTATAATGTTTGAAATTCAAAGAGTTGTTGTAATTTAATTCAGAAATTTTTTTTTCCTGTGGATTAAACGAAACAATTTATTGTTCGGGTGATTGGCATTGCGAAAAATAAAATATATTATCACGCGCTTTATATTAATTTAGACTTGAAAACAAATACCTGCATAATTTAATTTTTTTGTTTTTGTTATGAAAATGCCAAAATACCGGATTTAAGTTGATAACGCAAAATATCTCACAAACGAAGCTTTTATCTAACTAATCTTCTAATCTAATTTCTCTTTTTTTTTAATGAAAAACCTATTTTTCAGAAAATTTCGGAAAATGTTTAAAAGTTTTTTTTTGTATCTATCGTTTTACGTAGAATTTGATAAAATAACTACATATTTTTTATTGACCTCCACCGATAAAATACGAGGAAAACCACAGTAAACATTGACGTTATCTAAAATTTTTCTACTTCATAAAATCTACTTCACTAACACGCATTTAATCGAAAATATTCTATAATAAGTACAGCAGAACTCCAGTCATTCGGCTCGATATCGGGAAATACAAAAATTACACTTTCTCTACGTCAAAACAACTAACTTCGCTGGACATGTTTAATTAAAAATTTCTAGTTGTTTGTCGGGTAGTAAAAAGTACAGAAGTACATTACAAGCCTTTTTTTTTAATACGCGATTCAAATGTACTTTATTCCGGTAATAAAAATAAAACAGAAGTGATTTTAGAGCAATTTTCGCGTTTCATTTCACGAACCCTTTTTTTATGATCAACCCAATTATCCGGATTTCTGCATATCCCAATCACGTCCAGCACGCATTAGTCCGGATCAATGAAGTTCTACTGTATCTAATAATCAACCGTTTATTATTCGTGCGGTTCTCTCGTCTCAAAATAATTGTTCTTCGTCGCTTTAAAAGCGATAACCGTAATTAAAGCAAAAAGCTCATTTTAAATGGTCGATATTCTTCTTTAGAATAATTCCATTAAATAAATATTATTGTGAATCAAATTCGTATTATTTATATGTTTATGTTAAATTGGGTTGTAGGTACTTAATTTCTTTTCGAATTTTCCTTATACGCGAAAAGAAATTAATCGTCGATTTACGAGTTTTTGTTTTACTTAATAGAAGGAAGAGAAAAGCACTAAATAAGAATGGCCATCGTATCTCGCGGTTGTTTTAAAAGTAAAACAGGTTGCGCATCGCTGCCCCAGAAAGAGCCCCCCCAGTGGATGGGCTCGGATACACGCACCGAAACGTAAAAATTATTTATTATTAAACAGGAATGTTCGAGAACGATTTCGAATACTGTAAATTACAAAAGAATCTCATAGGCATAGCAACCCTTACTTATTACAAGAAATTACGGACTCCCATTATTTTTATGCTTATAAATTCGATAATAACATAATGATACCGTTGTGATGAGATAATATTGTTTTTAACAGCCCACCCCATGTTATTATAAAACATTAGCATAATGCCTACATTTATGAAGAGATAAACGATTTATCTTTTTTATTTATAAGTTTTAAATGGTAGAAGTGATTGTCCTGAAATCATTTATAAATTTTATACAAAAAATAATACCACGACAGTGTCAAGAGTAACGTTCTAATTTGCTAATGCGCATACAGTTGAACTTGCTTATAACGAACCTGCTTATAGCAACCGTTCCAAAAGTCCCGCCATGAGATAACTCATGAGATGAAAACCATGAAACTCATAAGATTATAACGAACTTTTGGATATAACGTTCGGTTACGGTGTTTTTTCGAGAATAATAAATTGTTCACGTCAATTGACATGACTCATGTCGCGAATCCCTTGTGGTTCGCTATAACCGAATTTTACTGTATCGTGCATTTCAATATGTAGACCTCGACACCTAAAAATCACGGTGCCCTTGTGCGTCTACTCATAAACTTTCCTAATTATTCGTATTGTTTCAATATGCAACCCTCTTGTTTATATAAATTGCTACTTTGTCCCTTCAAATTATAGATGTAGGAGGTACCTATGTTTTAATTTATTGCCGAACCGACGCGACATAGCTTTGATAAATTATTTGAGATTATTTTAATTATTACAAACGTTAGGGAAACGTGTTACTATTACCCTTCTTGATTTAATTTATTCAGCGAATAGGTAGTATCATGCAATCGAGGAGCTTGACGAATTGCAATTGTTACCGAACTAATTTTTCGATGGCAACACTTTATAACTTGCAAAATTATAAACATCTTGTTGATAATGATTTAAGAAATAATAAATTAATCTATCGTAATTAAATAACTATATAATCTATAGATGTATCATCCCAAAATCTTCAAAATTTTGATTTAAAAATTGAAACTCCTTACTACACTATTGGATAATTCACGCTCACGCCACGTCCCTGACGATATTTTATGCATGTATTAAAACATGCAAAAATAACAAATCCACCAGGTGATTAACCTTTGTGTTAGAATAAACACGACCGATGCGTAATTGATTCTCACATTTTGAATACCTATGTACGTAATGTATGTAAATAACATACTTTCACCGGGTAAATTATCAATTGTAACGCCAAATGACTGGTATTGTGTAAAAATTGTACTTAAAATAGGTTATCGACAGTTATTTTGGCTATAATTTTACCTCTAATAGTGTTTGTGTTTAAATGTGTTTCACATTTTCATTCTATCGCAGGCGGTCATTATCATATTTAATGGCATTGTTGTCATATTAAACATTTTGTTTCCTGACGTCGACATCGCGTCGTAGTATAAAAGTAAAGAAAATAATCATTTAAATTGTTATTAAACAAGACATCGAAAAATAAATAACAGCTCGAACATTCTAAATGAGGCATCTTTATAAAAATATATCTCTCATATCCGGACCAACGTGGGCGGGAGTGTTCCGGATATGAAATAAGTCCGGATATGGTAGTGTTATTTTTTTTGCAATAAAACTGCATTTTATACCAGAAAATTAAAGAAAAACCGCCTCGATTACTGCCTCGCCCGTTTTAATGAACTATACGCGCTCGCGTATACATAGATCGCAATTCAAAAGGTCTGTTCCAACAAAGATTCCCCGACAGTTTTCAATTATTTCAACCAATTAGGCACAATTTTAAATTAGTATTTAAATTGTAGTGCGTACTCGTTAAAATTAACGATTTAATTGGCTAAAATATCGGTCCGGATACGAGAAGAGTCTACTGTGCGTTAAAAATCGGAAACATTCTCATTATTCGAACGACCTAAACATGTCGAGCAGCTCAAAAACTGAAGATAAACTTGAATACAAGAAAATCTTTCAAATAAACGTTTACCTAAATTATCATCTTCGCTTCTAGAAAATTTTTAAAAACTGCGTTCGCATAATTAACGCTCTACTGTAGATATGTACATTCGTAACGTAGTACTCACGGTATAGTCACGCGGCTACACAAAAAGCTCGCTTTAACTCATGGACGTTTTTAATTGTCATCAGTTTTAACGATATTTCGGATTTCCACAAAACAACTTATCAAAAACTGGTCTCGATACCGGGACCGTAAAATAAATTTAAAAAAAATAACATCGCTTTTCCAAATTTATTTTTTGACATCAGGTCGGCCGTAACGAATTAGAAAACTGGACGGAAAGCGCTTTCCGAAAGACATCCGTCCATATATAAAACAAAATCCGATAATATTTTAGTAACGACCGCGAAAACGGCGAAAGAAGAAAAACTCCCTTTTTGCTATTTCGTCGCGTCGTACGAACGTACGTAAACGTAAAAACGGTTTCTATTGTGCTATAAATAACTGTATTAATGGTGCTTCTTGCATATTTCTAAAAGCTTCTACAAAGAAAAGGTTAAATCAAACGCAGCTATCTAGCCTTTGGTTTAAAAATAAAACGTCTTTCTATCAAAGAGGAAGCGCGTCCAACATCTCCCGGCATTTACTGCAGTAAATACTGCATATAAGCAACTCCAGGCGGAGAATAAACTACGAAGTATTTTGCCAGTTGTATTCGGGATTCCGAGAGCAAAGCCGGTGGTAACCCCGTTGACATCGCCGCTCGAATATGGGGCAAGGCGGTTCGCCGATACGCGCTCATCAATGGACATTAACTTATTCATAAACACAACTTTTTTTAAACGGGAACCATCATGTAGTTTCTTAAAAATATCTAATATATATAAATAATAGATATAGTAGAAAAAAAAGATAGAAAGCTTTGTCACTAATAAAATAATTACCTAATTAATTTGCTTAACAATAATTAAAATTACTTAAAATATGTCGTGGTTCAAATCGTGCCTTTGTTTACGTGAAAAAAAGAAATCGCCGAGTATAAGCCTCCCCCTTCAATTGCTACTGCAGGTAAGACGATTTTGTTTTTTTATATAATAATTCGACAACGACCGTAGACTAGAGCAAATTATACAAGAAAAAGAAAATAAATCATAATTGTCGGCAAGGATACTCCGTCGACCGTGTAGTTTAGTTTTGAAAATGACATAGTTGTTGCATTTTTAACCTTGCGATAGCCCCGTAATTTTAACGTAATCGTTTCAAGTCTTATTATTACAATGGAGTTGTTTATTTATAATGTTTGAAATTCAAAGAGTTGTGGTAATTTAATTCAGAAATAATTTTTTTTTCCTGTGGATTAAACGAAACAATTTATTGTTCGGGTGACTGGCATTGCGAAAAATAAAATACGTTATCACGTGCTTTATATTAATTTAGACTTGAAAACAAATACCTGCATAATTAAATTTTTTTGTTTTTGTTACGAAAATGCCAAAATACCGGATTTAAGTTGATAACGCAAAATATCTCACAAACGAAGCTTTTATCTAACTAATCTTCTAATCTAATTTCTTTTTATTAAATGAAAAACCTATTTTGCAGAAAATTTCGGAAAATCTTTAAAAGTTTTTTTTTATATCTATCGTTTTACGTAGAATTTGATAAAATAACTACATATTTTTTAGTGACCTCCACCGATAAAATACGAGGAAAACCACAGTAAACATTGACGCTATCTAAAATTTTTCTACTTCATAAAATCTACTTCACTAACACGCATTTAATCGAAAATGGCGTTATTTCTATAATAAGTACAGTAGAACTCCAGTCATTCGGATCGATATCGGGAAATACAAAAATTACACTTTCTCTACGTCAAAACAACTAACTTCGCTGGACATGTTTAATTAAAAATTTCTAGTTGTTTGTCGGATAGTAAAAAGTACAGAAGTACATTACAAGCCTTTTTTTTTTAATACGCGATTCAAATGTACTTTATTCCGGTAATAAAAATAAACAGAAGTGATTTTAGAGCAATTTTCGCGTTTCATTTCACGAACCCTTTTTTTATGATCAACCCAATTATCCGGATTTCTGCATATCCCAATCACGTCCAGCACGCATTAGTCCGGATAAATGGAGTTCTACTGTATCTAATAATCAACCGTTTATTATTCGTGCGGTTCTCTCGTCTCAAAATAATTGTTCTTCGTCGCTTTAAAAGCGATAACCGTAATTAAAGCAAAAAGCTCATTTTAAATGGTCGATATTCTTCTTTAGAATAATTCCATTAAATAAATATTATTGTGAATCAAATTCGTATTATTTATATGTTTATGTTAAATTGGGTTGTAGGTACTTAATTTCTTTTCGAATTTTCCTTATACGCGAAAAGAAATTAATCGTCGATTTACGAGTTTTTGTTTTACTTAATAGAAGGAAGAGAAAAGCACTAAATAAGAATGGCCATCGTATCTCGCGGTTGTTTTAAAAGTAAAACAGGTTGCGCATCGCTGCCCCAGAAAGAGCCCCCCCAGTGGATGGGCTCGGATACACGCACCGAAACGTAAAAATTATTTATTATTAAACAGGAATGTTCGAGAACGATTTCGAATACTGTAAATTACAAAAGAATCTCATAGGCATAGCAACCCTTACTTATTACAAAAAATTACGGACTCCCATTATTTTTATGCTTATAAATTCGATAATAACATAATAATACCGTTGTGATGAGATAATATTGTTTTTAACAGCCCACCCCATGTTATTATAAAACATTAGCATAATGCCTACATTTATGAAGAGATAAACGATTTATCTTTTTTATTTATAAGTTTTAAATGGTAGAAGTGATTGTCCTGAAATCATTTATAAATTTTATACAAAAAATAATACCACGACAGTGTCAAGACTAACGTTCTAATTTGCTAATGCGCATACAGTTGAACTTGCTTATAACGAACCTGCTTATAGCAACCGTTCCAAAAGTCCCGCCATGAGATAACTCATGAGATGAAAACCATGAAACTCATAAGATTATAACGAACTTTTGGATATAACGTTCGACGTTACGGTGTTTTTTCGAGAATAATAAATTGTTCACGTCAATTGACATGACTCATGTCGCGAATCCCTTGTGGTTCGCTATAACCGAATTTTACTGTATCGTGCATTTCAATATGTAGACCTCGACACCTAAAAATCACGGTGCCCTTGTGCGTCTACTCATAAACTTTCCTAATTATTCGTATTGTTTCAATATGCAACCCTCTTGTTTATATAAATTGCTACTTTGTCCCTTCAAATTATAGATGTAGGAGGTACCTATGTTTTAATTTATTGCCGAACCGACGCGACATAGCTTTGATAAATTATTTGAGATTATTTTAATTATTACAAACGTTAGGGAAACGTGTTACTATTACCCTTCTTGATTTAATTTATTCAGCGAATAGGTAGTATCATGCAATCGAGGAGCTTGACGAATTGCAATTGTTACCGAACTAATTTTTCGATGGCAACACTTTATAACTTGCAAAATTATAAACATCTTGTTGATAATGATTTAAGAAATAATAAATTAATCTATCGTAATTAAATAACTATATAATCTATAGATGTATCATCCCAAAATCTTCAAAATTTTGATTTAAAAATTGAAACTCCTTACTACACTATTGGATAATTCACGCTCACGCCACGTCCCTGACGATATTTTATGCATGTATTAAAACATGCAAAAATAACAAATCCACCAGGTGATTAACCTTTGTGTTAGAATAAACACGACCGATGCGTAATTGATTCTCACATTTTGAATACCTATGTACGTAATGTATGTAAATAACATACTTTCACCGGGTAAATTATCAATTGTAACGCCAAATGACTGGTATTGTGTAAAAATTGTACTTAAAATAGGTTATCGACAGTTATTTTGGCTATAATTTTACCTCTAATAGTGTTTGTGTTTAAATGTGTTTCACATTTTCATTCTATCGCAGGCGGTCATTATCATATTTAATGGCATTGTTGTCATATTAAACATTTTGTTTCCTGACGTCGACATCGCGTCGTAGTATAAAAGTAAAGAAAATAATCATTTAAATTGTTATTAAACAAGACATCGAAAAATAAATAACAGCTCGAACATTCTAAATGAGGCATCTTTATAAAAATATATCTCTCATATCCGGACCAACGTGGGCGGGAGTGTTCCGGATATGAAATAAGTCCGGATATGGTAGTGTTATTTTTTTTGCAATAAAACTGCATTTTATACCAGAAAATTAAAGAAAAACCGCCTCGATTACTGCCTCGCCCGTTTTAATGAACTATACGCGCTCGCGTATACATAGATCGCAATTCAAAAGGTCTGTTCCAACAAAGATTCCCCGGCAGTTTTCAATTATTTCAACCAATTAGGCACAATTTTAAATTAGTATTTAAATTGTAGTGCGTACTCGTTAAAATTAACGATTTAATTGGCTAAAATATCGGTCCGGATACGAGAAGAGTCTACTGTGCGTTAAAAATCGGAAACATTCTCATTATTCGAACGACCTAAACATGTCGAGCAACTCAAAAACTGAAGATAAACTTGAATACAAGAAAATCTTTCGAATAAACGTTTACCTAAACCGTTTACCTAAATTATCATCTTCGCTTCTAGAAAACTTTTAAAAACTGCGTTCGCATAATTAACGCTCTACTGTAGGTATGTATAGTCACGCGGCTACAAAAAGCTCGCTTTAACTCATGGACGTTTTCAATTGTCATCAGTTTTAACGATATTTCGGATTTCCACAAAACAACTTATCAAAAACTGGTCTCGATACCGGGACCGTAAAATAAATTTAAAAAAAATAACATCGCTTTTCCAAATTTATTTTTTGACATCAGGTCGGCCGCGACGAATTAGAAAACTGGACGGAAAGCGCTTTCCGCCAGAAAACTTGCGAAACGTAACCCGAAAGAATTTCAAGTTGCCGGTAAATTTGGCAGGTTTATTGGTGGTGGCCAAGCACTTTTTTACCAAACGTCTTGACCGTTCATATTTACTACGAATTTTAATTCTTAGATAGTTTTATTATTATTTTTTTTTAAGTAAAACATGATCCGTATTAGGTCGCAACAAGAAGACTTCGACTATCGAATTTCGTTCGGCCCCGGTTAATTATAGACAGGAGCACACGCCCGTACTCAAAATAATTTAATATAATCGGAAATATGTCTGGAATGGTAAGCACTCCGTGCCATTCGAGTTAAGATAATCCAAATGCGTCCGGACGGCCGAACGTTTTCTCCCGTAGCTTTTCATTATAATTAAGGAGATTTCCTCTCGGAACTCAAAAGTCGCCATTTAAAATTAGAATATATTGCTTTGTGCTCACAATTAGAACTAATACGGAGTCGTACATACCTAAATAACAATGATTGCTTTAGAGCATTGGCCTTTGTTTTTGGTACTGAATAAGCCATTCTATTATAGGTGGGTCTACCTTGAACCTTTGGCAGCGTTCATGGACCTTGACTTAATGCACTATACTATAATATTTTACTAACGGCGATCGTGTTTACACCCACTTACAAAACGAATTAATGACCGTTTGATATCCGAGAAATCATCGTTTGGTAGCCTTAATGTTGTGTACGAAAACATCGGCAAACTAAATTCAGGCTATACAGGCTATTCGGGTCTTTTGAGTAAATTTTACGTCGAACTCGCGGTGGTGATTTATAATTATTATCGCTTTTCTGTGACTTGAAATTATATTAAATACTTCCGGTAGTTTAGTTGTGCCTATCCTTTTATGAAAGTGGACGGAATTTTAAGTCCCCTATCTGCTTTAACTCATCTTTATTCGCATTATTAGCAGCGGAAGTTCTATTATGATCGGTCAGATTTTGTTTGAAGACCGACATACTTATTTGGATTGGACACGGTGGTCGATCTTCATTTTTAAGATCACAAAAACGCAGTATACCGATATAGTATTATACATAAATATACAAAGTTGTCTTTGGTTTTTTTTTATACAGGGTGTCGGGGAAATAGTGGACAAGTCTGGAGAAATGATAGATCTCCTCAAGGAAACCTAAAAGTGTAGAATAACTTTTTTCCCTAAAGGGCCCTCCCTATCGAGAGATAGACTACTGACTCTTAAAGATAGAGCTCCGAAATCAGATTTTCACAGATAACTTTTTAATTTATTTGCCGATTTTAATTATTTTTGGATCAGTTTTACTGCAAATAGTGTCAGTTAATACGGTCTAGTTGATTGTTATATAACTAACAAGGGAGCTCAAGAGTAAGGCTCCTCAACGACTCATTTACTTATTTCCATGATAATAATACGCATTTAAATAATAATAATAATAATAGATACGTGGAGGGAGTGAGTGCGGGTCACATATCGGACTTTGGTGACTCGAAAGATCTGGATGGTGGTCCAAAATACAGGAGAGACAAAAGGGATGAAACGCCAGGAGATAGTGCATCCAGTTCTTCATATAATAAAAGAATTAAGAGACATTTTGTTTTCAAAGCTTACTGAGCTTCAAAAGTAAAATGTATTTTTGTAACATTTGAAGATCTATTACAGATGATTATTTATTTATTTTAGATGTCTAACAGTAAATAATTACAAACTGATTTAGGGGCTTAAAAGTCTATATCTCGATACGGGGCTCTTTAGGAAAAAGTTAGGTATTTTACATTTTTAACTTTTCTTTACGGGATCTATTACTTCCTCAAACGAAGTCCACTATTTCCCGGACATCCTGTATAATTTTTTACATATCTTAATATATTTGTATTTAAAATCGCGCATCATAATTTACCTTAGTAACACTTATTAAATCATAAAAAGTCCGTTAATAGGTAGGTAATTTTAAAAATGACGTATAATTTGGTGTAATTACTAACACTTCGTTGTACAACCTTGTAAGGTTTTAACACCACACAACGAACTGGCATTTATATACATATGCTATAACAATATTTGTCACATAAGAGTAAACTACGCGTAATAAAAATATAAATAAAAAAGTGGTAAAATGAGAGAAAACAAATTCAAATTACCGTCGTGGCACTTGAAAAATAAATTATCGATAGTTCTCGAACAATTGAAATTTAGTAAAATATTCTTCAAGATAGATCCCCTTACGATGAATTTTAAAATTTAACTTTTCCATTTAAGATGCGTAGATCCGTCACACACAAAGAAACAGAACGAGGAAGATTATTTTATACCGTTCTAGATCTTACGTATCCTGGTCCTGAAATTGTTGGCTAAAATAAGGGATCGAGCAGATCTCCTCATAAGGATGAAATAAAAGTTTCAATAAACAACGTTGGTTCAAAAAAAGTATCCCTCCGGAATTATAGCTAATTAAACTTATAGAAAAATGTGTTAAATTTTCTTTTGTTTCACGGCTTACATTTTTTTTAATCGGGTCAAAATAATTATACGAATCATAACTCCCGAAGAATACTTTTTTTTGGAGCGATGTTTGTTGAAACTTTTTTCGTCCTTATGCTCAACCCGTTATTTTGACCAACTATTTCAGGTAGATTAGTGTACTTTAAAAAAAGCAGTTTTTTAAAGGACAACCCACCTACGATGGCCCTTTAACGAAAGGTCGCGAAGCTTCCTCCAAAAAGCTCCAAATAAGACTGCTTTTGTTTATTATTTTGTTTGAGCCAAATTTGTCGGAAGAAAAATAAAATAATCAAACTCGAAATGGTTCCTTAGGAATTCAGACACAAATACCATTAATAAACGTCTTATTGCGTACCTATACCTACTTAAAAAATAATTAAACCGACGCAAATAGCCATTAATAAGTAAGTGGAAATCGAAAATTTTGAACAAAATTAAAATTAAAGGGAAAATGAAAAAGAAAACAAGGCAGACGATTCTTATTTCGCTCGGGAAATTTACGCGTTCTTATTAAAAAATCTGCGGATTTTAATGAAAATAAAATTTTAATGAAACAAAGTCGTTAAAAATTACCTTTGAAGTTTTTGAATTTTTCGATGGCAACACTTTATAACTTGCAAAATTATAAACATCTTGTTGATAATGATTTAAGAAATAATAAATTAATCTATCGTAATTAAATAACTATATAATCTATAGATGTATCATCCCAAAATCTTCAAAATTTTGATTTAAAATTGAAACTCCTTACTACACTATTGGATAATTCACGCTCACGCCACGTCCCTGACGATATTTTATGCATGTATTAAAACATGCAAAAATAACAAATCCACCAGGTGATTAACCTTTGTGTTAGAATAAACACGACCGATGCGTAATTGATTCTCACATTTTGAATACCTATGTACGTAATGTATGTAAATAACATACTTTCACCGGGTAAATTATCAATTGTAACGCCAAATGACTGGTATTGTGTAAAAATTGTACTTAAAATAGGTTATCGACAGTTATTTTGGCTATAATTTTACCTCTAATAGTGTTTGTGTTTAAATGTGTTTCACATTTTCATTCTATCGCAGGCGGTCATTATCATATTTAATGGCATTGTTGTCATATTAAACATTTTGTTTCCTGACGTCGACATCGCGTCGTAGTATAAAAGTAAAGAAAATAATCATTTAAATTGTTATTAAACAAGACATCGAAAAATAAATAACAGCTCGAACATTCTAAATGAGGCATCTTTATAAAAATATATCTCTCATATCCGGACCAACGTGGGCGGGAGTGTTCCGGATATGAAATAAGTCCGGATATGGTAGTGTTATTTTTTTTGCAATAAAACTGCATTTTATACCAGAAAATTAAAGAAAAACCGCCTCGATTACTGCCTCGCCCGTTTTAATGAACTATACGCGCTCGCGTATACATAGATCGCAATTCAAAAGGTCTGTTCCAACAAAGATTCCCCGGCAGTTTTCAATTATTTCAACCAATTAGGCACAATTTTAAATTAGTATTTAAATTGTAGTGCGTACTCGTTAAAATTAACGATTTAATTGGCTAAAATATCGGTCCGGATACGAGAAGAGTCTACTGTGCGTTAAAAATCGGAAACATTCTCATTATTCGAACGACCTAAACATGTCGAGCAAGCTCAAAAACTGAAGATAAACTTGAATACAAGAAAATCTTTCAATAAACGTTTACCTAAACCGTTTACCTAAATTATCATCTTCGCTTCTAGAAAACTTTTAAAAACTGCGTTCGCATAATTAACGCCTACGTATATACATTGTAAGTAGTATCGGTATAGTCACGCGGCTACACAAAAAGCTCGCTTTAACTCATGGACGTTTTTAATTGTCATCAGTTTTAACGATATTTCGGATTTCCACAAAACAACTTATCAAAAACTGGTCTCGATACCGGGACCGTAAAATAAATTTAAAAAAAATAACATCGCTTTTCCAAATTTATTTTTTGACATCAGGTCGGCCGTAACGAATTAGAAAACTGGACGGAAAGCGCTTTTCGCCAGAAAACTTGCGAAACGTAACCAGAAAGAATTTCAAGTTGCCGGTAAATTTGGCAGGTTTATTGGTGGTGGCCAAGCACTTTTTTACCAAACGTCTTGACCGTTCATATTTACTACGAATTTTAATTCTTAGATAGTTTTATTATTATTATTTTTTTAAGTAAAACATGATCCGTATTAGGTCGCAACAAGAAGACTTCGACTATCGAATTTCGTTCGGCCCCGGTTAATTATAGACAGGAGCACACGCCCGTACTCAAAATAATTTAATATAATCGGAAATATGTCTGGAATGGTAAGCACTCCGTGCCATTCGAGTTAAGATAATCCAAATGCGTCCGGACGGCCGAACGTTTTCTCCCGTAGCTTTTCATTATAATTAAGGAGATTTCCTCTCGGAACTCAAAAGTCGCCATTTAAAATTAGAATATATTGCTTTGTGCTCACAATTAGAACTAATACGGAGTCGTACATACCTAAATAACAATGATTGCTTTAGAGCATTGGCCTTTGTTTTGGTACTGAATAAGCCATTCTATTATAGGTGGGTCTACCTTGAACCTTTGGCAGCGTTCATGGACCTTGACTTAATGCACTATACTATAATATTTTACTAACGGCGATCGTGTTTACACCCACTTACAAAACGAATTAATGACCGTTTGATATCCGAGAAATCATCGTTTGGTAGCCTTAATGTTGTGTACGAAAACATCGGCAAACTAAATTCAGGCTATACAGGCTATTCGGGTCTTTTGAGTAAATTTTACGTCGAACTCGCGGTGGTGATTTATAATTATTATCGCTTTTCTGTGACTTGAAATTATATTAAATACTTCCGGTAGTTTAGTTGTGCCTATCCTTTTATAAAAGTGGACGGAATTTTAAGTCCCCTATCTGCTTTAACTCATCTTTATTCGCATTATTAGCAGCGGAAGTTCTATTATGATAGGCCAGATTTTGTTTGAAGACCGACATACTTATTTGGATTGGACACGGTGGTCGATCTTCATTTTTAAGATCACAAAAACGCAGTATACCGATATAGTATTATACATAAATATACAAAGTTGTCTTTGGTTTTTTTTTTGGACAGGGTGTCGAGGAAATAGTGGACACCGTCTGGAGAAATGATAGATCTCGTCAAGGAAAGCTAAAAGTGTAGAATAACTTTTTTCCCTAAAGGGCCCTCCCTATCGAGAGATAGACTACTTACTCTTAAAGATAGAGCTCCGAAATCAGATTTTCACAGATAACTTTTTAATTTATTTGCCGATTTTAATTATTTTTGGATCAGTTTTACTGCAAATAGTGTCAGTTAATACGGTCTGGTTGATTGTTACATAACTATTAAGGGAGCTCAAGAGTAAGGCTCCTCAACGACTCATTTACTTATTTCCATGATAATAATACGCATTTAAATAATAATAATAATAATAGATACGTGGAGGGAGTGAGTGCGGGTCACATATCGGACTTTGGTGATTCGAAAGATCTGGATGGTAGTCCAAAATACGGGAGAGACAAAAGGGATGAAACGCCAGGAGATAGTGCATCCAGTTCTTCATATAATAAAAGAATTAAGAGACATTTTGTTTTCAAAGCTTACTGAGCTTCAAAAGTAAAATGTATTTTTGTAACATTTGAAGATCTATTACAGATGATTATTTATTTATTTTAGATGTCTAACAGTAAATAATTACAAACTGATTTAGGGGCTTAATCTTTAAAAGTCTATATCTCGATACGGGGGCTCTTTAGGAAAAAAGTTAGGTATTTTACATTTTTAACTTTTCTTTACGGGATCTATTACTTCCTCAAACGAGTCCACTATTTCCCGGACATCCTGTATAATTTTTTACATATCTTAATATATTTGTATTTAAAATCACGCATCATAATTTACCTTAGGAACACTTATTAAATCATAAAAAGTCCGTTAATAGGTAGGTAATTTTAAAAATGCGTATAATTTGGTGTAATTACTAACACTTCGTTGTACAACCTTGTAAGGTTTTAACACCACACAACGAACTGGCATTTATATACATATGCTATAACAATATTTGTCACATAAGAGTAAACTACGCGTAATAAAAATATAAATAAAAAAGTGGTAAAATGAGAGAAAACAAATTCAAATTACCGTCGTGGCACTTGAAAAATAAATTATCGATAGTTCTCGAACAATTGAAATTTAGTAAAATATTCTTCAAGATAGATCCCCTTACGATGAATTTTAAAATTTAACTTTTCCATTTAAGACGCGTAGATGCGTCACACACAAAGAAACAGAACGATGAAGATTATTTTATATCGTTCTAGATCTTACGTATCCTGGTCCTGAAATTGTTGGCTAAAATAAGGGATCGAGCAGAGCTCGTCATAAGGATGAAATAAAAGTTTCAATAAACAACGTTGGTTCAAAAAAAGTATCCCTTCGGAATTATAGCTAATTAAACTTATGGAAAAATGTGTTAAATTTTCTTTTGTTTCACGGCTTACATTTTTTTTAATCGGGTCAAAATAATTATACGAATCATAACTCCCGAGGGATTCCTTTTTTTTTGGAGCGATGTTTGTTGAAACTTTTTTCGTCCTTATGCTCAACCCGTTATTTTGACCAACTATTTTAGGCAAATTAGTGTACTTTAAAAAAAGCAGTTTTTTAAAGGACAACCCACCTACGATGGTCCTTTAACGAAAGGTCGCGAAGCTTCCTCCAAAAAGCTCAAAAAGCTCAAAAAGCTCCAAATAAGACTGCTTTTGTTTATTATTTTGTTTGAGCTAAATTTGTCGGAAGAAAAATAAAATAATCAAACTCGAAATGGTTCCTTAGGAATTCAGACACAAATACCATTAATAAACGTCTTATTGCGTACCTATACCTACTTGAAAAATAATTAAACCGACGCAAATAGCCATTAATAAGTAAGTGAAAATCGAAAATTTTGAACAAAATTAAAATTAAAGGGAAAATGAAAAAGAAAACAAGGCAGACGATTCTTATTTCGCTCGGGAAATTTACGCGTTCTTATTAAAAAATCTGCGGATTTTAATGAAAATAAAATTTTAATGAAACAAAGTCGTTAAAAATTACCTTTGAAGTTTTTGAATTTTATAAAAATAACGCAATTATTTATTTATTGGAACATCTCGGCGTTTCCCCAACGTTATTTACTTTAATAAGAGTTTCTCGGTCGCGAATTGTTTTATAAAACAAAAATTTCGTAACTGCAACGTTTTTGAAAGTAACGAGATTTAAAAAAAAAGAAAAAAGCGATATTAATGATCTCCTTTATATAAAAACGCTAAGCTTTAAATTAAAACTTTCGCGTCTACATCGATTAGCAAAGCTGTCAAATCGTTGTCAACGTTAATTTATTGCCGCAAGGGTAAAAATATAATTAGATACAACTTAGCCCTTGTTTGTTATGTTCCAAAACCTCATAATCGCCTTCGCAGCAACACGATGAATTTCAAAATAATAAATTTTAACTCTCGTTAATAAATTAACTTATTATAAATCGTTTGATCGAGCTTTGCGCGCTGACGCTCAAATTTATAAGTGAATATTATTAGAAAACATTTCTGGGTGAAAGTACTTCAATTGCATACCATTCATAAATACGGTCGTCTTCGCCAGAACGTTCTTGTTTAATCTTAATTTTAAAACGGTTCAACACTAGTAACACGATATCGCGTTAAATATAAACATATTTCACAATAACTATAATTAAAATCAATCAAAACGACGTTAATTTACTTGAAGCACCGACACGCCATCGCGGGTTAAATTATCAACATTAAAATTACAATTACCTATAATTTTTTACGCAAAATTAATAATACATTGCACATAAAATTGCAAGATTTAAACAACTCTCGACGGGATATATTAAAATACCATAAAACAGCGGTTAAAGTAAATTATTTAATACTCTTAATGATTCGATTCGAGGTCATTTCTTATATAAAATTATTTTTTAGTAGACGTACAACAAAAATGTTTGGTCGATTTCTTTTTCGACTTTTTCTAATTACGTCCTCAATTTTGATTTTATTATAAATCCATCGCGTCCTACACGCGTTTAGCGTAAAATTTAAAAGGACATAACCTAATAGTCGAACATTTCAGTTCAAACAAATTACTGTACACACACGTAGGACGTACAGATCTTAGGAAGTCATAAATTACTGATAATTTTGATGATTACCGAGGATTATTGTTAAGATTATAGTCCTATTAAAGTTCCCACGATTTCCCTATTACTTACACACGACGACGCGCGACGTTATTGTTTATGTATTTTGTTCTAAAACAAAACTACACAAACGGATTAGCGGACAAAAAGTTTTTGTATAGTTTAGAGGGTGCGAAGCGTTCTGTGATAAACATTTAAGTTACTCAAATAGTCCATTTACGATCTTCCGTATAAAACAGTGCGCCCTAGTTCCGAACGGGGTCGCATAAGGGCAAAATGTCATATAGACGTCATCCCTCTATTACTGCCTAGTAATTTGCTAGTTTCCGCTTATTCACGGATCTTTGAAAACGCGATTAGGGTACGGGCTAAATTTGTTACGTTCCAAAAACACCCTCGAGTATCGGACGGCCGCTTCGCTCGTCAAACAAACGACTTGGATCAATAACATTATTTCCATTTGATTTCCGTAACGCGTCAGTCTCGAACAATTTATTTCTTATAATTCTATTGACATTATCATTCGTATTATGATATCATCGAAAGTTCGATCGAAGAGGTCGCGTGCAGACGTCTCATATTTCGATAATCCCGATATAGCGACGACGTTCGTGCAATGTAAACGTATAGAGAAAAACATTAATCAATTTAATCGAAAATTCGGCAAACAGAGCGAATAACAGCGTGAACAAAAGCACTTTAGTTTACGACGGAAGGACATAGGACGCAGGAAGTAAACATCACATATTAAAAAAAAACGAACGGATGGGTTTCCAATATAGTTAATAGTCTATTTGCGTAAGTGATATATTGATAGAATAACGATTTACCTCAATTATTGAGGACACTTCCTATATTTCCAAAGGAAACGGAAATAATTTTTTAGTTTAACGAAAAACAAAAAATAAAATTGCTTTCGATCTTTTTCGTAAATTTTCTCGTAAGCGGTTAAAAAATTGTTTTCGTCGAAAACGTTTCTCGGTGCTGCTTATTCTAGAATATGTATGTAGTTGTGAAAATATTTTTTTTTACAAATTGACTAGGAGATGCGCGTTGTTTTAAAAATTATACTCAACGAGGAGAACGTTATGTCATCAGAACACCTAATGGAAAACTCAAAAAAGAGTAAATAGTAGTGAAATTGAGGAGTTTGTACGTATCAAAAAGGCGAATTGCCATTACGATTGCCTTAATATCACTTTTTTTGTCAATATAAAAATTAATTATATTAGTCATATTTAGCTCACCCTGTTCAATTCGTATTTTGAGAATATCGACATTCCATTTTGCTCTCTATGAAAAACAATAAAAATGCAAAATCAAATCAAAAAATGTACCTAAAATTTCCGATTGTCAATTATATATATGATAACTTAAAAAAAGATTTGCGTAACTTCACAAAAATTGACCTACTTTGATAATCATTGTTTTCGCGTAAATGTATATGTTGCTGAATTACGAGATAACCTACAGTAATGTCTGAAATGTTTATCGTTAAAATTGCTTGTTGTATTCACGCAGTTTTTATAAAAATTGATATTCGATGAAACCACCACATAGATACCTATTATAATCTGTCATCTAATTATTATTTACTGGAAAATTGCCGCGAATAACTTCAAAAAATATTCAATATCTCTTACCTTTTTTTTTAATAGGTTAGTCACGGGAAAAGTCGAAGTCCAAAAAGTTCGAAATCCTGGAAAAGACGACTTAATTAAAATATGTAAGTAGGTTCCACTACTGCAATTATGAGCAAATATATAATATAAATAAATAAATACTACTAGATAACAAGAGAAAAACGAATCTCGTCTGAAAAAAAGTTAATTTTTCTGCAACTTGTTCAATTCCGTTACTAAAATTTGCATATAATTAGAATATTATTATTTTAGGAGACATCCTGTATATAGCACGCCCCTCTGTCCCGTGTTTGCAAATCGATCTCATTCTATTCGGAAAAACTGAAAGCTTACCTACATATGCCAAAATGGGTTTGTAAATTACTATTCAATTTCCCGATAGGAAATTTAATAATAATAGTAATGCCATTTAGCACTTTAACACGTTGCGAACGGGATATACTTAACTTATCGCTATTATGCTTTAAAACGGCTTCGATGCCGGTTACGTCAAATATTGTTTTAGGATGAGATGTAGTAAAAAAAAAAAACTTTTATTGTGTATTAAAGTTTCACGTTAATGTTTCGGGTTTTACGCTGTTGCGAAGTTCTGTTTGTTTAACTCCATTGTTGGAGAGCGTGTCTCGATAAAAAATACAGCCTACAAAAATATGTGCATTTCACCAACGCAACGCCAACGTGTTACTATCAAAATATTTTTCCATCGTCCGCAAACAAACTTAAAATAAAACTAGTGTTTCGCTGAAAAAATGTAATAAAAACGCGATGACGCCATTTAAGATAGTTTTAACGAGCAACCTATCAAACTACTCTCACTATACGCTGCAATTAACGATTTTATTTAAGATAAATCGATTTTTAAATGGTAGCTCGTGGGTATCACTTTTTCGTTCATCTTTATAAATTGCATACTACATTTGGTCTCGTGCGTCTAAGTGCTCCTCCTGCAGACGAGCGTCTTGCGTCTGGAAGACGCTCGTTTTTAAATCGTCAGCCATCTTTCCATCAGATGTTGTGAAACCCCATCAAGGTTTAAGAGCTCGCGCGATTACAGACGATCGAGGTCGCCGGCTAAATATTTATCGAAGAGCAAGTGTTGACGGTAGCGCAATAAAACTTGGAAACGAGGGCGAGAAGAGTTTCGAACCTCCAAAATTTTGCTACTACCCCCCATTTTCACTTGTAAATAATTAGACATGTAGGTGGTAATTGGAAAAGAATCCTCAACAGTATTTTACTGTAAATATTTGGCCGAGCATGTTAGAAGACAAACTATGTAACCTACATAATTAGATTGATTGTTTCTTCAAATAACGTTTTAACGGCCCAACCTATAAACCAAATGAGAGGACCAAGATGAGTTATCGCCACATGTTTCGTTGCACGCAACGATGAGAACGTGAGTTGGATAGGACGATTAGTTCCGCGATTACCAAATTCGAGAATGTCGAATGAAAAAAAAAACGGAAGTTAGGTTCAACGAATTTGCGCCCCCTCGCCAAAAATAGCCCCAAGCGATAGCCTTTCGAAAGAGCCGTTTAAGACATTTTTGATATACTTTTAATCGTTCTACGACCCTTAAAACTTTAACGCTTGAATAAACAAATGAATACGAGTAGAATCGTATTGGCTATGAAATCGAATTAATAAAAAATTTGTCATTATTCAATTATTCGAAGCGTCGAAAACAATTTTTCCGTTGCAAAAAATCGATAGCGCAATGCTTCTCTTGGTCGTCTTCTTTTAAAAAACAACGATTTAAATAAACTGCTAGAAACGCACACTTAACCGTGAAAGTGCTTTTGTTCTAAGGCATGCTGAATTAAATAAAAGTAGTATAAAGGAACTTGATAAATGCCTCCCAAGGAACTCATAAATCAAGTAAAACAAAGCTTGGCACTCCAAAGTTGCGTAATACATATAAATTTTTTAAGTTCTTAAACTATTATCGGGGTAGTTGTTTGGATTCCACGTTATCTACGATCGTGGAACTTTCTACGAATGTTAAGCAAGTAATTTTAATAACTAAAATTTGACGAAATTTTAACTAAACATCCACGACTTATTTTAAATTGTCGAATAAACGACGAAAACGGAAGAAAGTAATGACATCAAATATTTAAATTTACGCAAGACAGATATATGCGCGGTTTAGTTAGGTACCTACAGTGAAATATCAAGGTAAGAAATCACGTTAACCCTTAGAATTTATGATCCCTTGAACAAATAAGATAACCAAGGTTTGAGTCACGGTTGCCGACGACTACCTTTATCATTCAAATTATAAGTGCAACCCCATATCCACTAGTACGAATATTATATGTTACGTACGTACATCGAGGATAAAATTCTCTCGCGAATTTCGTTCCGAAAATAATCACCCCGATATACAATCTCGAAATACATTTTAAAATTCCTAAAGGGTTGTGTACGTTTTTAAAAATGTAAACGTAATTACGAACACCTTTTCCCTCGAATTTGGCTTCTACGCTTTTAATTATAAAAATTAAAAGACTAGATACCGACGCGGTCCCTTTTACATTTGTGCTCAAATTTATTTAGACCCGAATAAACCCCTACAATGTTAAAGCAACTCCCCAACACGAAATATAAATATCTGCTCTAAATAATATCCAGCCCTGTACAAAAGAAATAGCTTTGCATTCCTTTGTGTTTATCATGTTCCACGATGTTCATTATTTTGTTAGACGTCGTAACGTTTCTTAAAAATTACTTTTTCGACGAAGGCGTTACTTATTCGATATTTTGATAGTTGTGCTGTTATCGTTCATCGGCGGAAATTGTATAGTTTGTAAGTTTTTAATTCGTCACGAACCGAGCCATCGTATCGCATCGCATCGCATACAGAAATTACCATCGTTTCTAATATTCCTTGTCTCGTCAAACATCGCTGTCGCCTCGCAAATATCGTAACAATTCCTGGAATAACAATGACAGATCTGGCGAAAATTTGTGCGGCCAGAATGATCCTAAAAAATTCTGGCCCTGTGCCAAAATAACCATCACAAAGTAAATGTAAATTGGTAAAATACACACCTATTATAGTCCCAATGGGCGACAGTTATATGGAAAACGAACGAAATAAATTTAGATGCCTATATGTCTAACTAGAAAAATTAATAGGCAGTATTTCGAATCTCCGTTTTTCAAATCTAAAATCTGTCAAAATGTATTTTATAACCAGGCGAACGCAGTCATCTCGGAATTTCTATTTGAAACAGAATATAATTTTTTGTGTATTTCCGGAGATATCCGTCTGCGTGGAAGTCAAAAAATGCCCGTCTATTTCCCACGTTACTCCTTTGGGATTCGCGTACACGTTGAAAGAATTACCTTCATTTATTTAACCGGACGCACTCGATTCTGAAAACTTTATTTATTTTTAACAGGTTAATTTATAATTGTTATTATTATGTAGGTATATTAAATTGCCCGTCGAAATTATTGAATTCCCAATGAGCGAAATAAACCGTATTTACATATACAGTCTGTTAGATTTTATGTGTCACAGCCAAACATGTCGGCTATTGTATGAATTAGTAAAAAAATGTTGTACATGAAAGTTATTAGATTATTTATTCTTAATAATGTGTCAAAATCAAAAAAACAATTGATCATCAAATAATTCAGGTAAAGCAAATAAATTTAACATTTTAAATGGAACGTACCCAGTATTATTACATGTTCTGAAACTACACTCAACCAAAAAAGTACGTAAATATAATAAAAAAATAATTATATTAAGAACTGGCGTTCATCAATTTTCGTCCGAAGTACGATTTCATCATTACAACGTATGTCCAAAGATTACTTGATATTCGAAACCATTACCCATTGAACGTTTATTGGTATAATGACCTTATACATTGCTACATCGAATGCAGTTCATTACGTTAATGAATAATTTAACTGCTCTAATGAACAAGCTTTCTTTGTTTTAATAAATTAGTACATAGATAATGTGAATTTTGATTTATAGTGATAATAACTGTGTTTATTAGTTTTATCAATATTCTTACATAAATTCAATAAATTATTCCACTGAAATGCAAAGTTTATTTATTGTATCGATGAATGTGTTCATTAAATAAAGGAATATTCTTGCATTGTTACAATGTACACTTCTATTCGTATTAAAAGAGTACAGTTACTATTTCACATTATAATAGGACAATGTTTATGAATATTGTTTCTATAACAAATTTATTTTGTGTAATGTTTCAATTAATTATCGCTCAAATATATCTACATAGAAAATTTGATTATTAGTTCTTTATTGTTCAATGTTGTCGATTGTAGGAAATACAAAAAATCGATTTGTACACGTTTCTCTGGAATTTGATATGTAATAACAAACACAAATCGTTTTTAGAAGTATTTTTCTATAACAGTTCTAACATAAATATTAATGTAAATGTCGCGATAATTTTTTTTTGCAATTATTTCCTTTGAGTTTTCAAACTGCACTGTCTTGAATTTATCCTGTTTCTGTGAAGCCGTTAATATTCCTAGATTATTCTATAAATAGAATTTAAAAAATACATAATCAACTGTATTTATACTGTATATTAGTGAACTTAGTCATAGATACGATAAATGTAGCTATTATTTCAAAGCGACCTTAAATTCATAAATTTTAAGTTATGATGTTAATGTAGAAATTCGTAGATACAATCAAGTAATGATTGGATTGATGAAAAAGAGTCGTTGAAACAATCAAGATATCCATTAAATTATGAAATATGTTCATCAGTTTCTAATGAACATAATAACATTGGGACTACGAATATGTAAATTAAATCATGAACATCTATTAGTAGTATTAATGTACTTTTCATTGCATCAATGATCAAAAAGGCAATAACTGGTGTTCATTGATATTATGTACAATAATTTTTTGAGTGTACAAGAATTTATCTTTACAACGATATATCACATGTTATACTTTTTCATTAATTAACTGGGCGCTGTACACTAAATAACTGATCGTGTTGAAAACGTAGACAGTGTAAACAATGTGTTGATTAAAACAAACTCAATAACAGATTATTCAACATAAATACAACATTATGAACAAACCAATAAGTGAATAAGGGCCAGTTGTACAATTCATAGTTCAACCTCAGATCAACTAAACTGAATTGTTATTGGTTGAAAATCTGTCAAAATTCAAAAATTATGAAATTTTGACAGATTTTTAACCCATAACATTTCAGTTCAGTTGATCTGAGGTTGAACTATGAATTGTACAATTGACCCTAAGTAAGTTAATTATAAAATTGTATGTAACGCCTACCTAACATCTAAATTCTTTGTCCAAAGTGCTCCCCCGCTGTCTTTTAATACATTCCCGACATCTGCTTATTAAATTTCGTCGCACTTTTTGCAACATGTTTGGTGTTATTTGAGCACATGCCCTATACATGTGATTTTGTGGACATGTAACATAAACTTTTGATTTAACACGTCCCTAAACAAAAAAGTCCAACACAGAGAGGTCTGGCGATCGTGCCGGACAGTTTATAGGGCCACCATTTCATATCCATTTAATGGATATGAAATTAAAAAATTTCTATAAGAAAATCTATGTTGGAACCTGCATTCCCGAATTCGACGTGGATTCTCTGTATCCCAGAAATAATAATTTTTTCTGTTAGAAATTCCGTTATTGTTAAAATTAGATTCATCGCTCCAAAGAATGACATCCACTAAATGTTGATTATTTTTAAGCCAGGTTACAAAATATTAGCCTTCTATCAGAATCACCAGCTGTTAAACCGCGAACCAATTTAATTTTATAGGGGGTCATGTTATGTTTTTTTTAGAATAGAAAATACTTTGTGATGACTTATACCTATGTCGGCCATTGCTTCACGGTTTGAATTTCTTGGATGTGCTCTAAAATATGCCAACGCCATAATATCTTCATCGTGTGCTGCACGCTCATTTCTTGATCTTCGCACTGTAGCATTAAAACAATCCATTTCTTCGTAAATTATGTTCAATTCTTGCAAACGTGCGAGGATGTAGTTGTACCCTTTCTGGATACAAGGTTCGATATAATACAGAAGCTTCTTTAGGATTATCATTGCATCTGATGTACACTCTCAACATATCCATTTTTTTATTATTAGAATAATAATTATCCCTCATTATGTCTCACGAGATGAAAATTAACAACTAACAATTTACTTACAAAGGGACACACTACATCCAGTACATCAAAATTTAGAATGTCAATTTTTTTGATGATTCTAGAGGTCAAAAACATATATACGTGTCTTGGCGTTTTGTGGAATGCGCCATAGTTTTCAAGATATAAATTTAAAAAAAAATCAAAAAGTGAAGTTAGTACGTTTTTTGACGATGTCGTTGTGTCGCTTTGAGTAATGTTCTCGCTTCGTAATTAGTAGGTCCGCTAGTTCAATTCAGTGTCTCCAAACTTGTTTTTGTTTTTTAATATATTTTTTAAATTTCATAGGGACTTCATTATTAATACCGACTGAATTAGTTGCGAGTATCGCGCCGATGTGCGACAAATTCTCTTCATTAAAGGCGAAAAAACTACAGAACTTTTTTGGGAGATTTTATTGTTAATAAAATTATGCTTTTTGATACGACTCACATTATATGTGAAAATTAATAAATTTATAGAGTTGTCTTGTGTCAAAACTAGCAAGTTGAAACAAAAAAAAGTTTGGAGACATGGGGATCGAAACTAGCGACATACTAATTATGAAGCGAGAACATTACTCAAAGCGACACAACCACATTGTCAAAAAACGTACTAACAGGGACGGTTATTAAACAGCAATTTCACTTTTCGATTTCTTTTTTAATTTATATCTTGAAAACTACAAAGCTTTCGACAAAACCCCAAGACACATATGTATGTTTTTGACCTCTAGAATCATCAAAAAAATCGGCATCTAAAATTCCGATGTACTGGATGTAGTGTCGCCTTGTCGCACTTTGACACGATAGCGATAACAAGTGAACGCATGTCAAGACCTCCGCGGCTCTGCTTAATAGAACATGCAAGGGCAAAAGTGTTCGTCGTCGGTACATTGTTTACACTGTACGCGATCAACGCGTTCGGTTATTTATTCTATTACACCTATAATTAATGAAATAAGTGTAACATGTGATATATCATTGTAAAGATAAATTCTTGTAGTTTCAAAATATGTAATAATACTGGGTACGTTAAATTTATTTGCTTTATCTGCATTATTTTGACACATTATTAAGAATAAATAATCTAATAACATTCATATACAACATTTTTTACTAATTCATACAATAGCCGAAATATTTGCAGCGACACATAAAATCAAACAGACTGTGTACACGTCGTCGTCGTATTGAAATTGACGACAAATTGTTGGTATTTTTAAAATCGTTTTTAAACGTTACTATTAGAGGTTTTTTTTCAATTTAAAAACAGGCTAAAATATTTCAATTTAAAAGTTTTCGGTAATTCCCCATTTATCATTTACGTGCAGCGGATCTATTTTATTAAGCACGACAGTTATTTGCATATACGGATAAGTACCCAAAAAAATGCCAAATCCTTATCGTTTTTACGTTAACTACGTTATTTATTTTGTTCGATTTTATTTTGCCCCTACAACGACTACACTTATTGAATTATTTTTGCTTATTTTGCCCATCGCACCTTTGACGACGTTACGTGCAACAGTAATTTCTTATAATTTGCATCGGCTACTTTAACTTCGCGTTTACTAACCCAGCCACGAAATTATTACCTAACTGTTCGAGTTGCGGAAAGTTGAAATTAATTTAATTTTAATTAAATTTTAACTAATTTATCACTTTGTTTGGAATTAATTTTGCGAATACACCGGCGTAGGTACCGCGCTTATCATTAATGTCGGTATATACGCAATTTCGTGCGAAAGAGCCCGAAGAATTATATTTGATCACGAAGGATCTTAAATCAGTTGTTGTCTGTAACGATAACGTTTCTGTTAGCTAAAGTTTCCCATGCGAGCTGGAATTCGTAACAACCTTTTATCGTAAAACAGGTCGATCTTCCAATTTTAATCTCGAAAATCCTTTCCGTAATCCCTGAATATTAAAAGCTACATTATTATGAAAAATTTATTCATAACGTATATGTACTTTGTGCTTACATTCCGGTTGATTTATTGCTTCATAGTTTACACCGACATTAGAAACTCACGGAGAGCCACGTTTTATTTATAATTCCTTCGCTGAAAATCTTGCAGCTTCTCGGGCATTTTTCAAACAACAATAAGCGGAAATAACAGAAATAACAGAAAGAAAGTTCAGAAACGGCATCTTCATTGTATCACGATTGTGAATGAAAAGTAATATTCTGTACAGTCGATTTTCCGTTCGACGCGCTTCTGATGCGCCCATATTATGGAATCCCTTGACGTCGATTACCTTTTGATGTTCGCAGTTTCTCGGTATCTCCATCAATTCGGAAAAATAAGTAAATTTTATGATGTGTTCTGATGGCTTCTCAACGTAAATAAATCTCGCCGAAAATATTTAAAATAGAAAGTGGAAGTTATCTCGTCAATTTACGCAAGATGTTCAAATGCGAGTGTATTCGATTGAACCCCGCTGTCGCTTCGTTATATTATGAAAAAATCGAGGCTCTTGCCGTTTAACGTTTTCAAGAAAAATATTCATAATTTTTCTTAACGACACAAATATTTTATAAGCGATAGCGCAGGCAGGGAGGGGGGTTAACGTCAATTTTCGCATTTTGCGAACGTGCTTTTAGGCGTGTTTTTCGAGAAAATTTTATGCGAGGCACTTACATAATAAAATCTTACGTAAGCCGCTGATACGCACTCGAACAGTCTTTTAATCACAAACATTATCTGTGATCGTCAACAGTCGTTAACAAAATGTACTACTTAATTATAAACGAGTTAAACAAATTCGAGTCGATTTATAACGACTTCTCACAATATAAACATCCGCAGGTGTAGGGACACACTATTGTTTTTGTCGAGTGTTAAACTCGAATAAATGAACGTTAAAATGCGTTAACTGGTGCTATTTATATTGCATAACAGCTACCACCAACACGAATAAATTATGTATTTAAATGTTTTCATGCGGTTTTAGATATAACAATGCTGTCGGTTCTTGGATCGGGTTATTTGATCATCAATCATAATGCTATAATACACATAGAAAATGCGGGTAATTGTGACTATTGTGTTCAGCACTCCATATGGGGGTTAAAAACTCAAGTGTAGACAGATTTATGATTCGAGGGAAGCACTCGAAATATCTAGATGTGTAATATAAATAGGGCATTTTTGCTGATTAAATTGATTTATAAGCGAAACCTCGTTCATTAAGAAATTACTTTTTTTTACTATGAATTGGTAATCTTCATTGTTAAATTTTTATTGTGTAGATCAATACGTCGATAATACTAGAAACAGTTCATAAAATTGTGAAATATTATGAAAATAAATTACGTGATTATAAAATTTTAAAGGGAAGTACGCATATAAAATCAGTTATAAATACAAGGCTTACTTTATTTAGTTTATGTGGTGGTACTACAAAAGGCCTTTAATTAAGTTAATTCTAGATCCCTTTCACGTTTTAATGAGGTTATCGCATATACGTTACCTACGTATTTACAACGTGTAAAAACTCAATTTTTTTCTACTTGCCCTTTATGTATGGAAAGTATTTTATTTATGCTAAAATATGTTATATTTTACACGTGTTGAATGTTTAAAAATAACATGTTGCCGAAAACATTTAAATTTTAGAGTTACGATAGAAAAATGTTAAAATAGCTTTAAAAAACTTCTGCACATAAAATATAATGTACAAACAGGGTGTCCAAGAAACGGTGGTAAATCTCTCGGGAACGTTAAAATAATGCCACAAGTTCCTATATTTTTTTTCCTACGACGTTCCCCTGTTGAGATTATTTACCCTCAAAGTTGAAAAATAAAAATCAATTATTTCAAGTAAAAAAAACAAACATTTCAAACATTTTTATTTTTCGTTGGATTTTGAAATGAAGGTCTTTAAAATTGCGTAATAGATTCTTTGATATCGTGGCAGGGGAGCCAGGGGTACACTACCCCTAAGCTTTCTAACCTCAAAACTTTTTGGAGGTTTAAATTTTTAAAGACATCTTCGCATTTTTCAAACATTTTAGGATAAAAGAGGTGCTCCTGTTGAATTTCGATAAAACGAACGATATTCGTGAAAATCACACTTATACAATAAAATAGAGAGTATTTAGCATGTAAAATATTTCTTTCTGAAACTGCAACTGCCGCAGACCTCACGAAAATTTCATTAATAAGGTAGTCAAATCAAAAATTATTCACGTATGCTAAAGCTTTCGAATTAACCAGCCGAGCTTCGTCGCACAAGGCCGAGAGCTATTAATTTACAATGGCTCAGTAATAATTAATTAGACGTGTGAATTTATGTGGTCGTCGAAAAACGTAATTAAAATAATATCTGGGATATCTTATTATTTATCTATGATTTTATCGAAATTAAACAATACCTTTTTTATCCTAAAATGTCTGGGAAATCCGAAAATGACCTTAAAAATTTATAAACTTAAAAGTCTAAAAACATTTGATGTTAGAAAAGTTAGGGGTAGTGCACCCCTCTCCCCGAGTTGACTCCCCTGCCGCGATATCAAAAAACTTATCGCGCCATTTTAAAGACCTTCATTTTATTACGCATGTACACCAAAAATTATTAAATTCCAACAAAAATTTAAAATGCTATTTATTTTATAACTTTGGGGGCGAATATCTCCCGTAGGAAAAAACAATTTATAGGAACTTGCGGTATCATTTTGATGTGGTTTTTGCGCGCCCGAGAGATTGCCACCATTTTACATGTATTACCTTGTAACATAATACAAAAGAAAACAAAACAAATTGCTGAATGAAAATGAAATAAATGATTTCATGTTCAATAGATAACTTCTTTGTCTAATAAGTAAATATGAGCGTGTTTTTTATTTACTTTGAGTAACGAAGTAAAGCGCGATTATAAAACATTTATAAAAATGAAACGGGGAAAAGTATGTATAGATAATTAATTTAAAATGATTATATTATTGATGATAAATAGCAAGAGTGTTATTACACGTATAAAGCATTACCTATTAACTTGTTATCCAGTGCACAATATTACTGTTAACATTCGATGCGGTTAATTATTATATCTTGTTTGGTTTTTAAATAATTAATCATTATAAACTATACATGCCGTTAAGAAACGTTCCGCTTTAATTTTCACATTGCATGCAATCTTCTTATATCTTTTTTTACCTGCTCCGGGTCTGTAATCTGCGTCCTTCCTAGTTTGTTATCGCTGTGCTTGTAAAACATAATAATTTTCTAATAAGGTCATCGAAATATTAATTATAATTAATTTGATGTTGTCGTTTGTTAAAAAACGTGCTAGTACTCATTAAAGGACTGATGATTATTTGGAAAATTAATGGGTTTATTAATGTTATATATTTGTACTAATACTCATATGTCCAATAAGTTTTGTCGTCCGTAGAATCGTGAGAGTCGCAACTTTATTAAGCATTCGAATTTTAGTTCCTTGTTTCGAAAAGGAATAGACCCACAATCAGACGGCTATGGGTTCACTGATATTGACATATTTAAGGCAACGCCCATTGAAGAATTCGTCTGCACAAAATAAGGAACTAAAGTTCGAGTTGCCTGCCTGTCACGACTCCATCGGCGACAAAACGTTTTGGACATATACTGCTTAGTTGTTAGTTTTTGACAGTGCAAAACTTATCGCCTATCTCCCGAGTAACTTTGCACGCAAAACTTAGAAAAATATATACCTATCACTAAACGAGTAATAAAATTATTAAAATGCGGCAGAAAATAATTACTTTTTAGTTCTAATACACATAAAAAATTAAAAACGATTCTTGCGAATTACATAAAAAAAATAAAATAAGTAAAGTATCCCCAATTTATAGTATTCATTTACCTACTTCAGCAGATGTAAGTGCTCGCCACATAATCAAATTTCAATCTGTTCTGGTTTCAGAGATCTATACGTACAGTGAAGTTACATACGTTTTGTCCCGCGAGATGCGATCGCATGCCAAACGAGCGACGAGAGAGGCTCAAAACGGATAAAGGGTAGCAGTTGTTTTCGAATTGTAAAAAGGGACACGTCAGATGTCCTCTTGAGCCATTCACGATAAAAACTAATACAGGCGACGGGACAAAACATACGAACTCGACTGTGTTCGCTTAAGGGCCGGTTTTACAAACATAATTTATACTGCAGAATAGCTATTCCTGGAATAACGGCTACGGAAACGTTTCTTGAGATAATGGTTTCCATGAAAGTTGTTCCAGGAATAACTTAACTAACGTATATCTCATAATTGTAAAACCGGCCCTAAAATGGAAAGAGGTTTGCCCCGCATAACTGCGCCGTTATAAACAAAATTTTAATGCCGAATAACTTAAATCGCGTATGTTTCCGTTACGGCGCCACATCGAAATTATTGTTTTGTTATATGGGTAACAAACTTTTTGCCGCAGATTTAATTTAATAATCCCATTAATAAGATTCATCCGTAAACGACATTATCGAAAGCCGCATCTGACGGAAATATAATAAGAATTGCTTTGGTGAAAAATTCGCTATATTAAAAAACCGTATCAAATTTTAAAGGCCGCCCACTTGAAAGCTTCAGTTCGGTTTGCGTTTAATATCATACACTTCTAGAATCTTGAGTTATCAGTTCAAGTTTTTATGTTCTGGTTTACGTTTAAAGTTGAAATTGCGTGGATATTTTAAAAATAGAAACAATTTAAAATATATATTTATACCTATGTGCGCGCTGAAAATTTGTTTTAAAGACGCCCTTTGCGGTTATAATTATAGCGTTAGCGTTCCCATAACGATATTTTCCACGGGTAGTCTACTCGCATTATAATATTCAAACTCGCGATATTGTTCGAGTTTAGTTTTACTGTCGCCCTAGGCGATTATAATTGTTATCAGTGACAAATGAAATTTAGGTCAGCAATAAAGTTTATGAAACAAACCGGCATTGTGACTATAGAAACAACTAGGTAAGTGTAATAATTTAATTGTTCGACATTTGTGAGTATTTATAGGCATTCAGTTTTGTAATATTAAAAAACGATATACAGGGTGCTCAAAACTTTTAAATAGATTTAAATATTGGTACGTGCGTACAAATTAAGTCTAAAAACTTCAGATTTTAACTGTGTATAGCAAACTATCACGAACACGATTTACCACAAAGTGCCGCATTTGCCACTTTGTAATACATCTTTTCAGAACATAATCTGCAATTTATTTTAATTTTTACAAATCCCGGCGTGCTTGCAACTTTAATATAAATCCTCGACAAACCGCGTTGCTTAACCATCACGACCGGCTTTCCCATTAAGTAGCCACATAAATAAATCAAGCCCGACCTTTAATAGTACCAGAAGTAAAATTACTTAGGCCTGTTTCGCAATTGCGTAATTGAGTTGTTGATATGCAGAGAGGATCACGGCAATATCCGAAAATAGGTCGACCTCCGAATCAATCTTTGAGCTACGTTCAGGACGAATTCGAATCCAACAGACATCGCTCAATCGGGCTATCCATTTACTTTTTAGCTATATGCGCTAGCTGAAGCGAGACAATTTAAAAGTAGAGGGATTTATAAATGTCACTATTACGTTTGGATTCATGAACAATTTACGTTTCCGTTTAATCCGAGTTGGTTTCAATTTGCAGGAGCGACGAAAAAATTCGATAAAATATCGTGATAGCCTCAACAGTAAGTTTGTGTACATATACTATATATATATACTAAAGTCTTATTCGATGAATTCTATTAGTTAAATAATTAATCTGAATTTACCGGTTTATTCAAATGATCTAAAACATAACCGCATATCCTGAATTATCTTGCTGTTAAACTATACATGTCTGCATACACGAACGCAATTTGCACCCTCTAATTTTCTAATGCTCGTCTAAAACTAATACTCAAGTATGTGCCCCAATTACTGACGCAAATCGATCCTAATTACCTATTATAAGCTCGATCTTAAACTAGTTATCTCCCAGTTACCTGCATCTTAAAATTGGCGCAGCAAATATCTCGAGGGCACAACGCCCCCGTAGAAAACATCGAGGTATTTATCGAAATTTTAAATGATAAACGTCCCTCGAAAGCAACAGGTTTAGGCACTTCCACTTACGATATTTTTAGATTCCCATACCTGTACGTTCAAAAGTTGGCCCAAATCGATCGAGCAGATCCTAGGATCTGATGGAATACAAACATCGCACTCGACCATAAATAAATGTTTATTCAACGTGGCTATGAAATATCAAAAAAAAAAAAGTTTTACATTACATCCGCTCTCGTTCGATTAATTTATCGAAATTGTACGCGTCAAATTTGGAACCTGTCAGTTTAACGTCGTTAACGGACGTTTCCGAAAACCGATACATTTTTCTCGCGCTCGCCGATTTTGAACTTCCGATTTGGTATTTACGTGGCAACGCGACAAGGCCGAAAAGTTTTGCGAATCGATACACCTACGAACATCAAGATGAATCCACTATATATCCTACGGGCTGCTTTCTAACTTTTTTTTTATGAACAACGGGCGCCCCTAAAGTTCTACGAAGGATAAAATATGCGCGGCTTTTATCGGCGCGTTTGCGGTGAAAATGGGACTTACTATATAAACATACGTTCATTTTAAAAGAGAATGTATGGTATCCTTAAATTTGTTTTGAGCCCGACTCGCTCCAGAATTAAAAGTGCAAATAAAATCCGGCATAGTTCAAATTGGGGTTTTCTAATTTTTTTTTGTTTTAGCGGAAAAACGAAACGTCGCGTTGGCGTTAGTGAGAAAATTCGATAAAATTCTCGACGCGATGGGAATAACTGTTTATTTTTCTTTTATTAAAACTATTTACCATACGGCTACTTATTGCACGTTTTCGACTGATGTGACTGTACTTATGTAAGGTAAGTACGGTTAAGGTTGCGTTTGAAGTGTATACTGTGTTGCCTATTAATTATAATTAGTATTAACAGAATAACAAAAAAAGTATTGATTTTATAAACATTTGCCATTAACAAATATTATTCAGAACAAGTACTACTAACCCAGGACAAAATTTGATAATGACAAAAATAACGGTTTGAAGGTATAGTTTTTAAATCTCTATGTAAACGAAAATTATCCTGAAATTTCGCGGTTATTTGCGAGAAATTGTATTCTTAATTCGGCTTTTGTGTAAAAAGGAGCGTTAGAGTAAGTTAGCATAATTTTTTCCTATTTGTCGTACAGTAGTAATCTAATATGGTAGGTATAAGCGTATCATAACAGTTCAAATTTGTTTTTTTCTTCTATCGTTTAGCATTCGAAGTCGAATGCGTGACGTCACAACTACCTATCTATGTTAAATCCTTATCAGCACCTGCGTGCATTACCGTTGTAATACGAGTATCGCTTGTGCAATTTTTGTTATTAATACATATATACAGTGTGTTAGATTTTATGTGTCACAGCAAATATTTCGGTTATTGTATGAATTAGTAAAAAATGTTGTATATGAAAGTTATAAAATTATTTATTCTTAATAATGTGCCAAAATTAGAAAAACAATTGAACATCAAATAATTCAGATAAAGCAAATAAATTTAACGTACCCAGTATTATTACATATTCTGAAACTACAAGAATTTATCTTTACAACGATATATCACATGTTATACTTATTTCATTAATTATAGGCGTAATAGAATAAATAACCGAACGCGTTGAACACGTACAGTGTAAACAATGCACCGACGACGCACACTTTTACCCTTGCATGTTCTGTTAAGCAGAGCCGAGGGGCCGTGATATGCGCTCACTTGTTATCGCTATCGTGTCAAAGTGAATAAGTAAATTGTTAATTGTTAATTTTCATCTCGTGACATATAATGAGGGATAGTTATTATTCTAATAATGAAAAAATGGATAAGTTGAGAGTGTACATCAGATGCAATGATAATCCTAAAGAAGTTTCTGTATTGTATCGAACCTTGTATCCAGAAAGGGTACAGTCACATCCTCGCACGTTTACAAGAATTGAACATAATTTACGAATAAATGGATGTTTTAATGCTACAGTGCGAAGACCAAGAAATGAGCGTGCAGCACATGATGAAGATATTATGGCGTTGGCATATTTTAGAGCACATCTAAGAAATTCAATCCGTGAAGCAGTGGCTGACATAGGTATAAGTCATCACAAAGTATTTTCTATTCTAAAAAAACATAACATGACCCCCTATAAAATTAAATTGGTTCGCGGTTTAACAGCTGGTGATTCTGATAGAAGGCTAATATTTTGTAACTGACTTAACAATATTCAACATTTAGTGGATGTAATTCTTTGGAGCGATGAATCTAATTTTAACAATAACGGAATTTCTAACAGAAAAAATTATCATTTCTGAGATACAGAGAATCCACGTCGAATGCAGATTCTAACACAGATTTTCTATTAATGTCTGGCTTGGTGTATTAGGTGATACTATACTAGGTCCTTATGTTTATCGCGGAACGCTTAATGCTGAACGGTATGCTAATTTCCTTACGAGAGAATTCGAAGAATATTTGGATGATATACCCCTACGAGTGCGTCGTGATATGTGGTTACAACAGAATGGCGCACCTCCTCACAATGCAAAAGTTTGGTGCGAAATGGATATGAAATGGTGGCCCTATAAACTGTCCGGCACGATCGCCAGACCTCTCTGTGTTGGACTTTTTTGTTTGGGGATGTGTTAAATCAAAAGTTTATGTTACACGTCCACAAAATCACATTCATAGGGCATGTGCTCAAATAACACCAAACATGTTGCAAAAAGTGCGACGAAATTTAATAAGCAGATGTCGGGAATGTATTAAAAGACAACGGGGAGCACTTTGAACAAAGAATTTAGATGTTAGGTATAGGCGTTACATACAATTTTATAATTAACTTACTTATTCCCATATTGGTTTGTTCATAATGTTGTATTTATGTTGAATAATCTGTTATTGACATTGTTTTAATAAACACATTGTTGACACTGTCTACGTTTTCAACACGATCAGTTATTTAGTGTATTGCGCCCAATTAATTAATGAAAAACTATAACATGTGATATATCATTGTAAAGATAAATTCTAGTAGTTTCAGAATATGTAATAATACTGGGTACGTTCCATTTAAAATGTTAAATTTATTTGCTTTATCTGAACTATTTGATGTTCAATTGTTTTTCTGATTTTGACGCATTATTAAAATAAATAATCTAATAACTTTCATGTACAACATTTTTTACTGATTCATACAATAGCCGAAATATTTGCTGTGACATATAAAATCTAGCACACTGTATATATATATATATATATATTGGGTACCTTTGAGCAAAAATAAAGGGTTAAAAAGTCCTTTTCCATATCCGAAAAACAAAAAACATTGTCTTCATCGTTATAGCTGATAGTGATATTTGTAAACAAATCTTTACTTAATTCACGCTAATCACCTATCACCTTAATTATATTTTATTATATTTATTATTGAATTTTAATCTCTTAACGTACATAATTGGACAATTTTCGAAGATGGAACGGTATCTTGTTTTAATATTAGTTTATTCTTTATAATTTGTCATTACTTTTTTTTCAATATGTAGGATTGTTCGTAATCGTTTTCGGTAAAATGTACACTACGTAGTGTACTACCGAATTTTTTACAGAAATTAAGCTTTCCCCGCTATATTTTTATGAGCCAAACTCGATAGATTGTATGTAAGGCGATTCTTTTTATTATAGGAAAATAATGAAAATGTAAGTTTTGTTAGATACTAATATTTTAGCCGGTCTGGCAGGAATCTATTTTTCTGAGAATCAATTAACTTCAACAATTCCTGCCAAGCTGATTACAGATATTTTTTCCTCAAAAACCTTGGCACCCCTTTCTTCAAAAATCATAAAAAGTGTTGGCGACGGTAGAAGCATTCATTATTATAGCATTCTGTTTTGCCGTATTAATTACAGATAAAGATATTTAAATTGTACATAAATTTTAAATCGATCCCGGGACAACAGTTTTTATTCCGTTGTGATTTAATTGGAACGCCCGATTATACAACAATTATTGTTTAAAATTAAAAAAATATTTTCACTTATATAATTTATATCAAAGTTTATACATTTATTATGACACTAATTTAATCGCTTACGACGTGCAATTGAGATCATACGCAGTTTCAGTCAGACTGTAAACTCGTTATGCGGCTATGATATCATAATCTAGAAAATTCTTGAAATAAATTCTACTTTAATTTGTTGAAAAAATACAAATAGGTAAAATAAGTTGTCAATGTCTTTATGAAGAGTTCCAATAATTACGGATTAGTAAGTAAAGGTCTTACATTAGATACCCGAATTCAGCATTAATAGGTGTAAATTCCTAATTTTGTGCCCATTGGGACCGTAATTTACGTTCCGCTTCGGCTTGTTAAAAATGTAGACGGCATTTTTGCAGAATGACGTAACCCACAAGAAGTAAATTTTGCAGGAGCGCACATTTGGTGTCGTCCATAGCTAAGCACAAGCCGATTTTTTTTGTGGATCTTATGCATCTAGAGCAAATACATCATCTTTTAAAATCTGGTAACAATATTTCGATTTTTTGCACCAAAAAAGTCGAATCGCAAAAAATGTGGATTACGTCCTTCTGCTAAAACACAGTCGAGATTATTCTGGCGGGACCAACAAAATTTTTCGTTTCTTGGAGGTTTCCGTTCGATGTAAAATAAATATTTTTAGAAAAGTTTAGCCGAATAGAACGAAATATCATCGACCTTATCGATGTAAAAAAATGTAAATAACGCAAATAATCTTCTTGAATTCTGACAAATTGACTCGTTTGTTGGATGTAGTATGTAATACGATACAACGCTCAATGTTTATTGTAAAGAGCGTCATAAGGTTTCTACGAAACTGTGTTTATTTGTGAGGAGTTGTTTTTATTTTGAATAATACACTCTAACGAACAGAAGTTCAATTACTAGCAGTTACACAAAAACCTATTGAATGATCGAGTTCGGTCGAGTCCAATGCCAAACGAAAGCTTCCATAATTGCTCACTACGAATTTGCACTGACGTTTTCGAAGGTGGCCTTAAATGAGCCACAGAGGTAAGTGGGCCATGTGTTGATCTGTGGTTTTCATTTGTTTGATGTTGACGCTGCTTGGCACCAAAACTGTCATAAACAATGATTGTTTTCTGACGGTATACAAAAGTTGATGCGTGTTCGTTTTGAAAACAAATTTCCAGAATATTGTATTTCAACACGATGAACCCCACCTGGCAAAACACTTTGCAATATCTAAATACAATTTTATTTCTGTGCGATACAGGTTATATTAATTATAAATCATTCAACAAGATCGTGGACTCATTGTCAGTTTAATCACATGCTCATATTTTGAGGGTAACGGGAGGGTGGTCCAGATGCCCTATCAATTATCTAATTTTTCACTCATGGATAACTGGGTCATATGGTAGAGTTAACCATAATTCCTGTTTATTGCATATTATTCGTTGAGAAGTAAGGATAATGACTAGGTTTTTTTTTGGTACATATATTAATGGCCGCAGCTTTTTGGCCGTCTGCGCATTTATCCCGAACTTTGGTTTTTTAGCAGCGGCGTCGGAATGCGTTGTGGGGCGATGTTCCCCCAGGAGAATAACTCCTGGGTACTAATCGAGTCCAGCACTTGTTTGCTAGGCGTTTAACACCGATGCTGGTATGGTAGCATACCTAGCCGATGCTAGCTATTAATACCTATAAAAATTTTGACGAATTTCGTTATTTAAAAGCAGTAGCACTTATTTTTCGAAATTAATAAGTATTGCGTTACGTGAGATTATATTCCTAAATGTCCAAACTAACACGCGAAAACATTTGAAGTTATTTCTCATATTAAGACTTGCCGTAAATGTTGTAAATCTATGGCCCACTTGCCCATGTTTATCTTACAAGTAAGCCCGTACCTCAACATCGCGTTAAAATACTGAACTACGTTTTTTGGATGAATACACGTCCCGAATATGGCAAATATAATTTTTCCTCGCAACGCTAGCCTCCATCCGACAAATTGTGCTTTCTAAAGCAATTTACATATCTGAATGAGTTTTACTTTAAATGGCCATACTAATTCAAAGTAGAAATATTACGCAAGATTTATTACAAATACTACGTCCATTATTTATTGCCTATAGTCTTCTTTGCTCGAGTTCGTTTAATAATTATTAATAGTATAATACCCACCTATACTAATTGCCGTTTTTACCGTACAACTCCGATGAAGGTGAGATATATTTATGAATCGTAACTAAGAATTTCTTGTTGAAACTTTAAATTTACTGATTTTAAAAAATAATAAAAAAACATTTTTTCGACTTGTATAGGTTATATAAAAACGAATTACAGGTAACATACCTAAAAGTGAAAATAAACAAAGTCTTTCGTAATACTCTATTATTGTCTTTTCGCGTAGGTGTACCCTATAATCTATAAATCCTTACATGGCCAAACATCTTAAAACTAAAAAGTGCATTGTGTTTTTATAATACAATCGAACGACGCATTGTGTACTACGAAGTACTTTATTTACTTATTCGTTTACCGGTGAAGTGTCTGCGTCATAAATTAATTTTCAAATTTAAAGAATCTAAACAAAGTTCAATTTTGTTAGAAAATAAAAAAGGTGATTGTTGAAGAAGGTAACATTTAATACAGTAGAACCTTTTTTAACCGAACTGATGGGAGTGGGATTTATAATTCGTATCATCTGTTAAAAGGCGTAAAAACACGTAATTCACAGTAAAAATATGTTTAATTAAGGGTCAGTTTGCAATCGTGAATTAGATCGCATCATCAACAACACCACAGAAACAATGATTATTTCTAATAATTATTTCTATAGTGATTGACCGATGGTCAGATGATTGTTAACGTGATATTTAATACAGTAGAACTCTTTCTAAACGACCTAAGGGGGGGGGGCGTTTCAGAAAAACGCAATTTCTCGGATAATTCATGCCGTCCGTTAAAAGACACACGTAATTTACAGTAAAAATATATTTAATTTAGGGACGGCTTTCAATCGTGATTTAACTCTCATCATCAATAAAACGTCATAGAAACGATTGTTTCTAACAATCATATCTATAGTGATTGACTGATGGTCAAAGTTAACTGGCGATTGAAAAACCGGCCCCAAACGTGTTAGTTCGCATTTAAATATTTTCGCTTGAAATAAGTTAATAATTTCGTTGACTGGTCACCGACACGCGGTCGTCATTTCTTTCACCGATTGTGACGATCGTTTCGGTTAACCCGACTTTCGGACAAACCGGGTTGGGTTAAACCAGATTTTACTGGTAATTTGAAGTTTATTTATTTAATCAACGTCGGTTCAATCTTGAAATCGATAAAATAAATAATAATAATGTTTAATAATACACTTTACAGATGTGCGAGTTTTTTCTTGAGTACGCGTAAACAACAGGAATTGTTACACGTACTGTATGTGAACACGTTTACGTGTAACCGCACCTTAGATTCCCGACAATTCCCGCGTTAGGTTAGATAACACGTACGTTGTATGAAAGTCGGGAACACAACGTGGTATTTTGGGATAATTAATACTTAATTTGATATAACACGATGATTTTAATAATTTAACGTTCGAGTTTTATAACGTACATGTTATATTTGACGTCTCGGATGCATAATAAGCCCGTATATCTCCATATTATCAGTATTACGTTGTAATACGTTATTCGTCATCACGCCAAATTTCACTCTATAATCGTGTTATGTACGGGATGTTTTCAAAATTGAAGTTGTTACAGCTTAAAAATGAAACCGGTTACATTTTTGAATTGAGGTAATTGCAGAAAAACCTTAAATATACTAATGATTTTCGCCCTTCGTAGAGTATGAAGAATGAACCTCGACAGTCGGTGCACTAACTCTGTTTCTAACTGCCCCCAAATGCGTATTTACGCAATTCTATTTTTTTGCATTGTTTCGTACCCGTACACCTCGCGTTATACATAGAAACCAATTACGTATCTCGTATTTTAACTGTAAATACCTGCACATTGTTCGCCTGCAAATTAAAATCCCATTTGAAACGAAACAATTTACGAAAAACATTTTATCTCAATAAAAAGTTCCTTTTATAGAATTAATTGCGTTAGTACACAGTATTTCTCTTCTAAATCCATAAATTAATTAAAGTAATCCTTTTTTAATGATCCACTTTTATTGACTTAATTAGTTTAATTCCGAACCGTAATAATTTATTTGTTTGGACGTGAATTTTATATTATCTATAATTTTGTTTTTAGTGCAACATAATATAGCACAGATTTTACAGTTGATAAAGCTTTGGAGGTTGAACCGTTACAAATTTAACAATAACGCTAGTCTAATTCAAGGTGCGGATTTATTAATACGACAAATTGTTTTCGTAAACTTGTCAATATAAATTACGTACGTTCCCGACGTGTATTTGTCTTCGCTTCTTATAAAAGCGCTCGTACTACGAGTTCGTTTCGTGGGACAGGACGGTCATGAAATTTAATCGTGTTTTCGTTAGTGAACACCTAAATACCATAATAAAAGATTAAGTGCGTCGAGACGGTTAATTGGCTCAAGTTACGGCTGCGGATTTGTAAACTGTAAGTTTAAATAACGAATTGTTAGTATTATTAATTTACACGTTTCCCAACATAATATTTATTACCGGCAGTTGTTCTGTAAATTGTGTAATTTTTCAAATAAAATTCGAAAATAATAATACGATGCACATTTTTAAACTCGACAGAATTTTCAACGCGTAAATGGAGAGAGATCACTGTTTTGTTTGAAAATTCGAATTTTTTTTTCTAATCATCGCATTATACCGTCTCGCAGTCAGTATAGTTATATAATAATAGCTGATAACGGTCGGTAATAAAATGTGGCCGACACAATAATGATAAAGGAGGTCAAAAATCCTGGGATAATAAATAAAAATTCTAGACCACCCGCCGACATAGAGTTTATCTTGTATATAAATTATAAAATGTTTTAGTAGATAGGTACCCGATATTCTTATCGCATTTTTTTTTCGCATCGAACGTCCTACAAACATTATTGTAAAAATGGTAAAATAAACAATATTTCTAAGAAATTCCCATATAGATAATTTATTTAATCGTATTTTTGATTTATATACAGGTAGTCGTCAACTTACGACCTATGGTTGAATTACGACTGCGAATATTTTTTAGGTTTTATACAGTATTTAATATTTTTTTCACAATTTTTTATTTTTGTAAATAGTAAACCGATTGTGTTGTACGCAGTGTCTGATTTTCCGAAACTGGTTCGACTTACGTCTCGATCGTGGTAAGTCGACGAGCTACACCTGTATAGCTAAAAAAAATTCAAAAGTATTGTGTTTGGCGACATTTGTTATCACACATATTCTCTGAGGGTTGGATGCAAATGATTTATTAGAACCGAATGGGATTTCTTTAAAATATTCAGATCTCGAGTCGACGCTTGTTATAATGTTAATATGCTCGTGCCAATTAATATTCTCGCCAAGTCGTATATTTGAGAAAGTAGAAGAAATTTGAAACTAAGTCCTTTTAATAAGATGATTTAATTAAATTGTGGGTTCCATGCCAATGCGAAGCTTGGCGTACTAAATATCCTCGACTAAGGTTGAAATTACTTTACTTTGGACGAAGTTGTTGTGTAGGGCGTTGCTAATAATAATAAGAATATGGTAGTTAACGTGTTAACAAAAACCGCTCTAAATCTCAATCGATTGAATAAACAAGGGATAAATAAAATTGACGAGAACTTCAATCTCGAGTTACTTACTTCGAAACAAATAGGTGTTTGATATTTTTTGAATTATTTATCGCGAATTAAGAAAATATATTGGACATCAAATTAATTCCAACGTGCAACAACAATTACCTTAAATCTGCATTAATTAAAATCTAACATGGAGATTGTGACGAAAACAGTCACCGTGTCATCATCATTTGCTCCTCGATGAAAGCAAACTAGTTTAGTATGTATATCGATCAAACCGGCCACTTCAAAGCTGTTTGTAACAAATAAGGCAACCGGTAGCTGCCATTTTCGCAGAGATTATCCTGACTTAACGACGTATTTGGGTAGGATAACTCAACTTTACTTCTTGACAGACAAAGGGACGTCGTTTTAAAATGTTTTTAGCAGAGGACAGACCACCTACGCTCATGTAAAAACTCTCGAAAGTCGCCCTTTTATCATCACGAACGAATCTGTCTTTACAATGTTTCTGAATTTTTTCCCCCAAAAATTTACAAAGGAAATCGGTTTTTAACAATAACGAAGTATTTATGTCATTAGAATTTTATCGAACAGGTATTCATTTTAATTGTTCGAGCATTTGTTATGGCAAATTATTGTTCGGAACAACTTTATTTTCCTCATAACTAACTACAAGGAAAAATCTCTTTGCATTTTCGAAAAGTGATCGATTCCGCTTTAAATCGCATTGTAATTATTACATGAATTATGCAATATGTAAATTATATCTACGAATAACAATTTGATTTATTTTGGTAACACTAACGGATAAACGATTAGAGACAGAGGTAAATTTTGTTATCATTGAAACAATTTTGTCAATGTATACCTATCGGGTATTTATTATTTAATTATTTTACACTAATAGTTGGTAAATTATTCTTGGAAATTTCGTATCGATTATAAAATCTCTTAAATTATTTAACAGAAATAAAAGTAGGTTACTCGATGTCCCTGTTTATTGATTACATATTAAATGTACGTGTACTTATACCTGTATAGTCGTAAAATGTATGTAAACCTTTTTATTTCGTGCTGGTTTTTACGATCAATATTTTAAATCTACGTATTTTACTTGTACGCATTTGCAATTATAATAGAATTCTTGCTTCGTTCAATATATTTTATTTTATTAATGTCGTACGAATTGTAAAGTGTTTTTCAGTTATCAATATGAATTGAAAAACAAAGAAATTTTATTTACCTATCTTTGATAACTTATACATATTTAGCTATTTATTTTTTAATGACGCGCTTGCTATTTATTTACTACGCGGTTTTCACGAGCTATTTGCTTATAGTTAAGCTACAACACAAAATACGCGTTCGTGTAAAATTTACTTTTTGTCGCTTACTACGTTTTGTCAAAACGCCTATTCGAAAACGTGGACGCCACTTGCAATAATTAGTTCACGTTACCGAGACTCTACTGTATTTGTAATATTCAGTTTAAAGTTTTGAACGTGTCATATTCTATCGATGATTTACCTGCACACATACGGCGGAATATCGTAAAACGTGGCAGAAAGTCAAAAATTGAAATATCACATTTACTTATTTAAACTCATATTGTATAATAGCTTAATCATTTATGGATGTTATATGATTAAGAAATTACTGCTATCATCACATATTTCCGTGTAATACAGGCAGAATTGGCAATTCCGATAAACTCGTATGAATTATTTATTACACGTCGAAATAGTTGTTCCGTTCTTCGTTTAGTTTTATATAGATAATTAATACAAAAGTGAGTCGAAATCGAGATGGATGCAAAGTCTACAGGTACATAAACTTATTGAATAAGTTATTGTTCATTAACGTGCCTAATTTTGTTTATTATAATTAATCTATGTTTGTAACTAAATTTCATTGCCTTCATGTCACTAAATCAACTTGTCGTTGACTTTTAGTTTACTATCAAGCTGCACAGGTTACTTTTTTTGCGTAGAAGTATAGCTAATACATAATACAGCTACTACATAATAAAAAAAATACTGCGCTTTTTGCGACATTAGAAGATAATGGCTTATAAGACAAAGCTTACAGCCGACTCTGTGTTTATTGCAAAATAATTTAAGTAAACTTCGACCGATATTTCGAATATTTTAAAGTCACTTTTCATTCTTCCCTATTCATCTTCAATTGTAGAAGAAGCAGAAGTCGAAAAACTTCAAAAATTTTACATGTTTTTTGTCAGTGTTCTAAAATCACTGAATTAGTAAACTGTTTAGTATCCCACAAAAAAAGTCGAAGCAATTTTATACAGATGTTTTATATATATGCTCGGGAAAACAAATATGTTTCGATATATAGATGAATCGTCTCCCGAAGAAGAGGAAACAGAAAGTGTTTCTTTTTCATCGCACGACTAAACTACACTTTTTTCTATTGTAACTGTAATTTTATTTTAATTTTACGATTAGAATAGTTTAATTACAATAGAAAAAGATACCCGAATAGTCTACCTGATGAAGAAGAAGAAGAGACATTTTCTGTTTTCTCCGTTTCCTTTTATTAGGCCATCTTTTATTCAATTATTAATTTATTTTTAAAATTATTTGCGAAGATTTTGTAAAAGTTTGTTTTGTGAAAGTTTTTTGAACAGTTTAATAGCAGTAATATTTTTTATTTTTTTTAGTAAGATAGTTTTTTTGAGTACGTACGTTATATAATAAATGTAATTTTTTTGCTTGATAAACTTTATTTTCAAAATAAGTCGAATATTCTACAAGCAATACATTTTTTCCTATTGCAATGAAATTTTTAGTTCGGTATAGGTAGGTACCTACCCCTATTGTAAACCCAATTTCAGAGACACCCTATATATGAATTTATATGTATAAAAAATATTTATGAAATTTCTCTTGTGATCAATAAAAATAATGGTTTACTATGAAATGTTCGAAAAACATTGTTTTCTAACAACATCTATTCGCTCACATCACAGCTCATGTTTGACTGTAGTTCAAAAACTGACCATTATATAACTTTTTACGTATTACATTTTTTGTTCAGCAGGTCAGATAACCAATCGATGTCACGAGATCATATTTTCTATAAGATACAATTATTACGGGGTATTTTTATTTTAACTTTTTTAAGCCCTTTATCTACGTTTATTTTTAAAATAAAACTTGTAAAATATTATAAATGATCTGTATTTATTCAATCTAAATGTATACCAAATAGTTAAAACAGTTACATAAATCAAAATAGTTTCTGCTACGTTTTACGGTATCTCGTCCCACTGTGCGACGTAGCAAAGTAGGTATTGTAAAAATACGAGGTTTTATTGGTGACGTGTATTGGAACCTATCTTGAATAACGTATAACCAGGTGGGGGGGGGTATGTTTTAAGAAATTTTAACCTATAATATAACTTACATAATCGCGTTACCACACGAAAATGTACGGCCTGTACACGAACATTAATAACTAACGACTTCGAAACTTGCTACACCTGTTCTTTAACACGATTGAATTGATTTTCTTTTGTGTTTCCCCATAAAATGTTTTATTTATTCTACTTTCTATCTACCGTTATTGTTCTTACGACGATCAACGTATACTTACTTACTTATAAGCGCGCCCGCTTAAATATAATTTCGTTCCTTTTCACTCTCAATTCCGCCTTTCCTTATACATATTATAAAAGAAAATCCGGATTAGTCTATTCGCCTTCGAATTACAGAAAATCCGGCTTTTACCAAAAACAATCAACTTATCGGAAGCTTATAAGCAAAACGCCAACGCTGCACTGCGCCGATTAATAAATTTCACAAATAACGTTATCGTCCTTCACAATCCCAAGTATTAGCGATAATTGAATAGGAAATAGCTAATATGCGAATTGTGAAGTTGCGAAGTTCGAGTTCTCTCTGATTTTCATTTTTCAACTAACGGTGGCTGAACTATAGGGTACAAGAGGCTGCAGCTCATGGTTCCGGTCGGTTGTCCGTCAGTCGCGTCCGGGACTCCGTGCGCTCTTGTTAGAAAGTTGCGTTGTGCGCGTTTGCAATGAACAGCGCTCGCGATAGACGAATATTCGGAATTTTCGACTCCCAAAAAATGATCATAATATTTTTCCATTAATAAATTTTCAATTTAAAAATGATAAACGCCAACAAATTAGATTAGACGAAAGTGAGACTATTTAAATAATACTTTAAAAAAAAAATTGAAGTGATTTACAAAATGCCGTGGATAAGATCGTGTCTCTGTCATCAGGAGAAAAAGAAACCACCTACTATCAGTCCACCTGTCCATTTGATGCTAAAGGTAAGAAGACGATACCTAACCACGAGAATATTATGTCAATGTAAACAACGTTTAAAATTCTTGCGTGGGCACGACGTTACCAACAAAAAGAAAATCCGTCGAAGGTGTGTGGATTCGACATTTTCTACTAGTAAGTAAGAAGTCGCTCCCGTGCAGTTCGAGGTCACAAATCGAGCCAAAATTAGCCCTTAAGCGCCCTCAAATTGTAACCGGCAACATCCGTTCTTTTTTTTTTAATTTGTAAATAAAAGTTCGAAATCGTCTTGTTTGCGACGTCTTTTTTTTTTTTAGAAAATCGAGGGAGAAATTAGCATTTTAATCCGACGAACCTTGTTTGTTGCTAAATCGTTTCTCGCCGGTTTATCGGCAAAAAGGCGCCTACTCAAAAGACGTTCGTTGCTAAAAAAAAAAAACAAAAATTGCCGGAAACTAATTCGCGAATTTTCGCTTTCCCGCATAAGTAGTAGCACCTGAAACTTTCCGGACGACATTCATTTTCGATCATTTACCTACTGTAAAATCCGGATTATCGTAAAACTTTTACGGTTTGTTACACCCAACAAAAATGCAATCTAGAATAAGACTTTATAGTGTCGTTGTATCGATTTATTCACGAAATACACATCCTGCCTTTTGTTAAATTGCCATGAAATGTTTATAGTTTAAATTTATTTGGTCGACGCGACGCGAAGTTCCAACTATGCGATTTTTAGGGTAGGTGTACCTTATAGATAGTTATAATAGGAATCATAAATCACATTAAACTTATCCGAGAACAATAAACCTTAACAACGCACTAACTTAAATTTCCCAACATTCGAGCGCCTATTTATAATTGATCGCTACATAATAATTAAACGGCCATTATATAAACTTGAAATTTAGACGATACTGCGTCTAAAAAATTCAGAGTTAAAATGGCACAATTGATGTTACGTTGTTGAAACACCATAAGTTAGTAGGTATTTGATTTGTTAAAAATTTATTAAATTTTGATTTTCTAAAAGAGCCGAACCTAATTTTTGATTTAATCATGTAGACGCGGCGAAACGTTTTTGTTGCGCGAGCTTTTATTAAAATAACATATACAGCGAAATTTGTGCCGCATCTTCCATTTTTTCTCCCACTTTAACCCCGTTTCTAGCATTTACGAGTGCGGCAATTTGTTGCCGGCTTAACGAGTGAGCAAACAATGTCCGTCATTTTTCACAGTCGAGAATAATAATACTATTGATGTACGATCGGGCATAAATATAATAATTGTAACAATAACAATAAACATCTAAAACAAATTAAACAAAAACGCTTATCGTTCCCGCTAATGTCCACACGCGCAATTTTCGGGACGTTTCGCAAGTTTGTTTTGGAAATATGCCGCGCAACAAATGTATAGCTAATTACCCGTTTAAATTTATTTCGAGTGGGTACGAAAAACGGCCGTCATTTGCCTAATCGGGATTATTTCATTATCGCTCGCACGAAACGTGCCAAAAAAAAACAATATTTCAATATTTTATTGCGGTCAATCAAAACGCCGATAGGCATTGAATCGACGAAAATCGAATTATTTTCCTATCGGAGTCGAAAATCTTTCAAAAATCCACCCGCCGCTTGCGCGAATTTGAGAAACAAATCACGCAACACGTGGAAAAATTGTGCCGAGCATTTGTTCGACGTATGCCCACAACCTCGGCCGAAGATAAATTATTGGAAAGTGCGCGGTTACGTCTTGCGGAAAATTCGAAAGCCCCGCGCAACCACAACGTAACGAAATCGGATAACGCGACGTGACGTTATGCGAGTTTCAATTTTATCCCGAAACAATCCCGAGGGACGAACACCTATATCGGCCGCGAATTATGCGACGATAATCAAAAATTTTCCGATCGAGCTTTACGTTTGTCGTTAAGTTTCGTTGTGGCTTTTAAGTTTTAAGACGACAGCGGAATGTTTAACTGTCAGATAAGGTAGGCATGGTCCTAATTAATATTTTAGTCGGATTCAAAACGTGTGCAGCACTAACAGTGTTAAGTATTCCGAGCGTTTTAAAGCTGCTTAGTAATCCTGGGCTATATAGGAATTCTGGTCGTGCCAGAATAGTGAATAGGCCGCGCGGCTTTTCAGGATGATTGTGCGTACATAACTAAAAATAAACTGAAGCCTTTAAAAGTCGAATATAAAATCCCCCCCCCCCCTGCATGTCAAACGAATTGATATCAATAATTAAAAATGTTGTGACCAATGATTAAAATTACGAAAAGATCGCTTTCTTTCAAAATTAGGGTCATCTCAAAAGTACTGTTTACAACAACAGACCCCCAAAATTTAGAATAATTGAAAATTAGTAATCGGGAACAAATACGAGCAATACCATCAATTGATGTGATACGAAATGTGTTATGGGAATTTTTAAATCGAATTGCACATTGTCAGATAGTTAATGGTGAACAATTTGAACATCTGCGATATCAATATTGAACATTTTTTGAGTAGTTTAAATAAAGCAATTTGTTAAATGTTTAAACAAGTATTTAAGATTGGCGCGAATAACATATTCAGACTTGATTTTTCTAAAAATATTTTTTATACAACCTTACGATATTTTTAGAGGGTCGTATAGAGCTATTGCTATCCGTATTGCTATCCAATTCCGCCATAAAAAAATATCAATAATGTCGCAGTTTTAAGGTATAACATAAACAAAATAAACGAACATAGTCAAAGAGTAGCAGAGAACTAAATATCAAACTTTTTCTTCTAAAACCCTAACAAAGTGTTTAGCATCGTTATTTCTTACTTTTCATTCACCCCGTATATAAAACAATCTGTTGGTCTCAAAAACAAATTATTATAAAAATTAAGGCCTGTTTCAGACGAAGATACACGTATGCGATTCCGGTATGCGATTCACGTATCGCGTACAAAATTCTCTTGCGATACTTTTCTGATTAGGCTTTTTCTCGCCAGTTTTTGTAGTTAGACAGAATCGGTAGTATATAGCGATTCGTTGTTTATGGTAGAGTGTTCGAAACTCCGCAAAATGAATTTCAAGGGGCTGTCGGGGTTACAAGATGAAACCTCGACAAATCAAAAGGGTGTATTTGTTTATTTAAAAAGCCAAAAGTCGTCAAAAATCGACCAGTTAAAAAGGGCACTATCTTCACCGAAAGAGTTATTCAGAGTACGTATAGAAGGAAACGTGAACTTTCTTTTGCCGTAAAATTCGTAATTGGTTTCGTGGAATTAATCGTTTAAAAATTTTTGAAAAAACGCAAAATACACGGGCTCTTATGGAGAAAAATAACTTTCGGGGCTGATATCTCGGTTCGAACAGCTAAAAAGTTCGCGTTTTTTACCGTTTATACTGTCACAACTACAAAACAGTACGACATATCGAAAAATTTTATTCTTTAAAAAAGTTTGGTTCGTCCTTGTAGCATCCGACGATAGAAGAATTATATGTTTGTGGGGCTTCATAATTAAGATAAATAATTAAAAGTGAAAACATGCGAAAATTGCATTTTCGAGAGTCGCACTCTCAACTGGTTGCAGTATATATCCCATCTCACTTTTTCCTGTAGCTCCCTCTCATTCTATAAGTAATTCTAAAATAAGCCAACATACTATTATTATTATTGTAAATACACCTTATCCGTTATTTTAATAATTAAGTACATAATACAAGAAGCGTTTTGTATTAAATAAATTTACGAGAAGCTCCTATTTCATACGAAAACTACAGCGACTTTACCATTTAATGTCTTTTTTTTTGTTGATTCATAAATTTCGTTTCATCATATTTTTTACATTGCAGTAGCAAAATGTGAAAAAAGTAGCAAAAATCGAATGAGTTGCATTGGTTCCTGTAAATGTATGGGACAAAAATGTACCAATGCAGTGACAATTCGAAATGTGTCAATGTATGATGAATAAGATGAGTGTTAAAGTATTAAAAGGGTGTGTAATATCAGGGCTGTTAATTTAACCTGCTAAAAGTACAATTTTTAACGTAGGTAATACCGAATTTTCATCATCTAATTTTAGTTTCTTCTACATATTCAAATTAGTTTGCTTTTCAGAAAATGAGAAAACTAATGCCCCAAATGGGGGCGTTTTTATTTGCGGTGACACTGCAGATGCAATACTTGCTCTTGGATTTGAATTTATTACAAAATGATCAGTTTAATTCTGAAAAGAACTATTTTTCATATTGGTAATATACAATAAAAACACTTTAAGGTCGATACCCATCAACTGTCACACATGTAGGTAAACATAAATTACCGGAGATTTAATAGCGCGTACGGCAAACTACCCAGCATAAACTAATCTCGCAAGTGGCCAATCGGTGAGCGCGTTTTTTAGGTGGAAATTTTAACTTACTCCTCCTAATTAAGAAACAGAGTATAGCATGTTGTATGTTTCTAAAGAAACAGAGTATAGCATTTTGCTGTCGTTTGGCGGCCGACCTTCGCGAGATACTCAAATTTAGTATGCGACGCTGTATAAAGCGAGTATCGCCGTCTGAAAGATCCCATATATTGTAATGTTAGTTCTGTATCCATCACACACAAAGAGTTTTCGTATTTTCCGACTGACACCGATCCTACAGTCGACGAGGTTCGAACTGTCGTGATTTTAGAAGTCTGTATGCGATACTGTATGAAGGCTGTATCGAGCGTCTGAAAGCTTACATTTGCTATAATGTTAATTCTGTATCGAACATACGAGAATCGCATGAAACCAGCCTAACTTACGAGTTAAACTGCCAATATTTATTATTTGTCAGTTTTCTGAAATTCAATGTTAACTATGAAACAATGCATTTTTGCAACGTGTAACGTGAATGTTACGGGTATCCAAACAGTCTTTCAGTCTTGGTTAACTATGGACTAAGGCACGTCTTATGTTAGCTTAAACTATTTTATAAATAAAATTATCTCTTGTCGTGTCTTAAACCAAGACATGCGCCTTCGTAAATCGAAAGCCAACAAAGACTGAAAGACTTTTTGGACACTCGTTATATTATCATCAATGGGTATGGACAAGGAGAGATTTTAAAAAGCAAGGTTTAAAACTTAAAAACGGAACTTGATGTTCTCTAATTCCATGTTTGTAAAATAATTTTCCAAAAAACCGGCCTTTAGTCATATAGGTTAATCTAGTCTATCTCTAACAATTGTTTCCATGGAAATAAGTATTATGTAACCTATGATTAAAAACAGCGGTTTCCGATTGTGAATACGACCATAACGTAATTTAAATCGACCCCCTTCCTACTAATAATTGCGAAGTTTTCGTTTAAAAACGTCTGACAAATTTAATTATTCTAAAAATTACCGAGTTACGTGAAAAATTAATTAGCGTCACTTACGTAGTATACTTCTAAGGCAGACGAAATTTTTCGTTGCAGCACGAGGAAGCAGGAAAATTAACGAAATGTTCGGAAAATATGTCCTTAATTATCGCACGGCACTAAATTAAAACACCGACGTCACTCCCGTACTGTAATAACGTACCTTTTTTGTTTTAAACAAATTCTTTGTTTTAAATTACCGGTATTCGATTAAGCGGCATTAAAACATCCCGTTTCTCGCGATCGATCGTAGACAAGTGCCTGTCCGAAGAAAGATAAAGCTTTATTCGAGTCGACGTCACTGATTAGAGCTCACACGTGCTTGATAGGCAACTATTGCATTAATGCAGCTGCGAAGCGATCAAACCGATCATTTATCCTTACATTTTTATTACCGAAATAATCATTATAAATTGTTAATAAGCTATTAATAAATTAATAGATTTATATTTTCAAATAATGGCCAATGACATAGCGATGACAATAATAAAACCCTGGAATTTGTTATAAATTGTATAGATACAATTTTCACTGAATTGTATGGTTTTTGAAAAAAATCGAAAGCAAGTTTGCAGACGGACATCAAAAATACATATTCGTTAAATGCTCGCAATCTGGATGTGCTGCGATTATTCCAGTCGCGCGGAGTAAAGCGTGTAAGCAATGGGTAATCGCAATTAGTACGTCGTAAATGAAGATGTTCTCGGGTTGTTTTTTACGATTGTTGTCATAAAACCATGGATTAACGTTGAACCGGATTTAAGCGAAGCTACAGTTGACAGTAACTGACAAATTGAAGGGTTAAGACAACTGTTTACGTTTCGTGTTGAAATAAACTCTTCGGATGAAGCACATGATCGTATTCGATTTAAATATATTCACGCCACGAGGCTTGTTGTACTGTTGTGTGCGGGTCAATTTCCACAGTGGTCGGTGAACATCCTTTTCTAATTTCTCCCACCACTATTTTTGCGACTCATTTTTAGTTTGAGAGTTTTACTTAAAGCCAAATATCGATCCGCTTCGGGTCGATCATAGGTAGTTGTTAAATATGCAGAGGGATGTATAAAACGCTTCGGCGCGCAAAATGCAAAAGACAAACAGTAATTGGAAAAGAGCATTTTAATTAATGAATAAATAAAACTAATTCGTCGCACGGGAAAAGAAACTTGAAACTAGAAAAGGATATTCACCGACCACAGCACACGATAGTACAAAGTAAATGAGGATCATCCGCAGAAATGTGTTTACTACCATACTTTTGCAATGTAACTACAACAACAATGTGGTTCTAAGGGTTCTTATACATGGTGATTCATAAATAATGTGAAAATGTCAAAGGACTATTTCTTATGTTACGTGACGGGGGGGCGCTTTTATATAAAGTTTTTTTTCTAAAACGTTGCCTTTTGGAGTTACTTAATCTTCTCAAAAAGGAAAGGATAGATGACACGTAATAGATGATTTTTACTTTTTAAAAAGTTTCCTATACATATAGTCAAATTTTTAAATCATCTTCTATCTTCGCAAGGGGACGAAAATTGCAACCACTGCCCGTTTTCTACGACCATTTTGGAGAGTTGAAATTTAGGGTCGAGTTTTAGGAAAAACTGTATAAGTATTAAAGGCACGCTTAATTTTCGACGGGGAATTTTCCCTTGAAGTTTCTCGCATTATTACTTAAGTATATTGTAAATACCCGATAATAATAAACTTTCTTCTTTGTTTATTAAAATGCCGGTATTGAAATCGTGATATCGTCGCTCGAGGGGGTAAACCTCCAAATAAATTATGTACACAAGACTTCCAAAAATTTTCAGAGACTTCCAGGGACTTCTAAAGAATTCCAGGGACGTTCAAGGATTTTTAAGGATTTCCAGGGACTTTAAAGACTTCCGGGGATGTTCAAGAATTTTCAGGGATTTTTAAGGATTTCCAGGGACTTCCAGGGTTATGTACACAAGATTTTCAACGAGAATTACCCCTCGTCATCGCTACTTTTAGCAGAATTGATTTTTTTGGTTGCTCAATTGAATTTAACCCATGCCGGTTTTCGTAACGAAAATTCGTGTAATTTCTTTAATGCGTTTCTAAATTATCTATATTAATGATAACAGATCCGTTATATTTACAGACGCTCAAATTGTCAGTACAAAATTGCATTATTTTGTTAAGTTCGTGTAGAAACTAACACCTGACGTGCTAAACTGTGAAACTTTATATACATAAGAATTAGTGCAGTTTGAAGGTCCTAAAAGCTAATTGAAACGGCTTTCAGTTAGTTTACCTGAATACCTTTAAAGGGTACGAGATTATTTCTTAGGAATTTAGAGCAGGTAGCCGTTTCCTTACGGTTTCCTATAACAGTATTGCCGTGCGTATGAATGGCATCGTAGTTGCGTGCACGAATTTCTTTATAGGAATAGACACTTGTAATTAGGTCGAAGGAAAACTATTTAGAATCTACGGTCAATTCCATTCAATTAACTTCGCAGCTATTTATGCTTCGATTATTTTATTCGGTAAAATATCGGGCGGTTACGATTGTTGGCAAAAATTCCTGCCACAGGTAAAATATAACAAAGCCATAAATAATGTCCTTTGGGATACGGTTTCGGATGTTCTACAAAATTTTTATAACAATGGCATTTTATAACTGACGCTCTAAAACGTTTATTATTCGTCGAGAAATACTGAGCGAATAAACGCGCGCGTATGAGACGCGAATTAATTTACCGCAAAATGACTTCGAAAATTAGTCGTTTATACTGAAATTGAGCAGTTAGTAATAAAAGTTTGGTAACTATCGATCTCCACCAAACTGACAAAGGTATGGGGGGGGGGTATATGGTTATTCGCAATTTTGTTGGAATCCCCAGCTAGCTATAGAATCGGTTACGTTCAGTGGCTTATTAACGCTTCAGCTATTTGCTTAATCTCGGGATGTTAGTTTAAAAAATTAGCGAGTCTTTTTTCTACTCGTTAGTAAAAAATTCGTATTGGGTGTACTTATCTAATTAGGTACTTAAATTCCAACTAGTTTTTGATTTGCCTTATATGATTGTATAATGTTCGGACAGCGAAAAGTTTGCTGTTTTATCGAACTAGGGGGTCGCTAAAGGAAATAATTTTTTTTTTAATCTAAACGACGCTGACGCACAGTTGTCCAATATGCACTAACAGATTGAACAATTTAAAATTAATTAATGTGCAAAGTTTGATCTTTTATATCAATGAGGCGCTGAAGATATGTATGTATTTGAAAAATATTGATGTCGAGGCGCCATCTTCAAAGGGATGTAAAAGAAACGTTTTCGTATAAGGCGATTTAGCCAAATCATCTCTAGAATTCGACGTTTTCATTTAATATTCGTGTTATTAATCGCGAGACCTTGTTTTTAGTTGTCACGTGGCCCTTCCATTATATTATCTACTCAAAATTTAAATATCCACAACATATTTATTTCATTAATTGCGACGCAAAATCCATCAGGATAAAAGCGCGCACTCGAGGTTAATTACATTTGGCTACAGAATTGTTAAGGAAAAGAACCCATAGAAGAAAGTAATACATATTTAAGACGAACTTTCGTAGAACGTGCACCGTAATTTTCTTCCCAAGTAGGTGCTTAATGCTGACATTTAAGACCCTACATTTATGTAGCAACATCAAAGAACGTTTACACACCGAATAATACTTACTTTTGAACCGGTCCTTGGAGAGAATTTTCGCCGTTAACGTTTAAGTGACCAAACAGAACAATTACGTACATCATTTAATGTTTAGAATGTCATTACGAATATAGATCATTTCTTGTTGTATCCCACCCGCGAGATTCCAAGATTTTCCGGGTTAAAATTTTAAATTTCCGGCAACAAAAGAGTTTTTTTGATCGAGGTGCGCGGTTATAATTCACGCCCCCCTAAATATTAGATCCTTTCGAGTTCGGTGTACGCACTATATGGGCCGATTATTGCGACCGAGAGAGTTCGACACGAAATAGAAATAAATTCCTTTTAATGGCCTTTCTATCGTACAGGTAAGCGAAAATCTGATTGCTTCCGAAAGAAAGGAACGTTGGGAGTGATTAAAATAATCGAATTGGCTAGTTTTTATGTGACTATCAAGATTAAATTCTCTGGAAAGTTTCTGGAAAATTCGTTACACTAATAAGTGCAACAAGGCGCAAACAATTCAAATAAGTAGTAGGTTAAACATTAGATTAATATAATATAATTTGCCCTTACAAATAGGTTTTGTTTGCAGGCAAGTCGATCTTGGCGATAGAAATTCTACGTAGGTAAATATTTCTCGCCTTTTTTTTTACTCTGGAAATCCAAAATTTCCCCTCGAATTATTTTATTCCCTCGCGCGAAACTAATTTAATTTCGAAACGGCAAGGAACTGGGAGGACACTCGTGATCTTTTTTTCAGAAAAAGAAGAGATATTCGAATAAATTACTCGAACAGAATGTTGTAAAAATTAAGGTTGCTATTCTGTATGTTTTAAATAACGTCCAGGGTGAAAATTACATTTTCCTAAATTAATTTGAGTAGGTAATTTTCAAACTTCAGAATTATCCCGTTTTTTCGGGCACGTTTTAAATAATTAATCTTGCAAAAATCGAACACGCTAACGTGGAACACGATGGAAGAAGGGCGGGTTGGGCGGATCTGTAAATTAATAAATTGGTTTGTCGTCATGTTAAACTTTTAACACGTGTTAAAAATTTATTTTGTAATACAAGTGATAATTACGATTTTTCATTACGGAACTTGCATTGTTTAAAAAGACGAGCAAATACGTATGTAGTGGATAACGAAAAGCAGGCGAGAGAAAAAAAAGCAGAGAGAACCGTCAATTCATTTTTGTTTTACTAATAATTTATATATTAGCGTGATTACGTTTAAGTAAGTAATTTATAATTATATTAAGGAAATTTAATAAAGTTACTTATTTATTAACCAACATTGGTGACCCCGACGTGATCTATCGCCAGCAGGCGACAATACAACATTATATTGCGATACATCAACCGAAAATGTTAGACCGTACGTTCCAAAAACGTTCAGAAAACGAATTTTTTAAGCAATACGTGGAATGTCACGCCCAAGCAAAAGAGCAACCTTACGTCTAATTTCAGAAAAATTCGTGTGGCCTACGATGCGAAAAGATATTACTCAATGGGTAAAATCATGCATACCTTGCCAACGTTCCAAGGTGCAACGGCATACAAAAACACAAATCGAACAATTTGCGATACCATCTAATCGTTTTCAAAATATTCATATCGATATCATCGGTCCATTACCACCATCAAAAGGTTATCGTTATTGTCTGACTATCATCGACCGTTTTACACGATGGCCAGAAGCAATACCACTAATGGATATTACCAGTGAAACAGTTGCATTCGCATATTATTCTAACTGGATTGTAAGATTTGGTGTTCTTCAAACAATTTCTACTGATCAAGGTCACAGATGTTAGGGATAAAACGCATGAGAACGACAGCGTGCCATCCTCAAACAAATGGAATTGACTAAAAACTGCAATAACGTGTCAAGAAATAAAAAACTGGACCAAAGTACTTCCAATTATTTTATTAAGCTTAAGAGTAACGGAGTACACTTAAGAGTAAAGTGAAGATAGCCGGGCTGATCGCAAACATCCGAAACGGATGAGCACCTGAAGAAAAAAAAGAGTAACGGATAAAGACGACATCAAAAGTTCCACAGCAGAAATGGTGTATGGCACCAACGCCCACAGTGTCAGGTGAATTTTTCTTTATGCATAATTCAAAATACGAACCAGAAAGCTTCGCCGCAAAACTGCAACGGCACACGGAAAAACCTTCAACCAGTACAAAGTTCCCAGCACACCACAAGAACAACTTTCGTCCATCCAGATCTACAAACATGTTTTCACGTTTTCCTTTCGCGACGACAGCGCCAGAAAATCATTACAACAGCCCTACACAGGACCGTATAAAGTTCTAAAACGACTCAATAGCAAAGTCGCCACAATATCGTACAAAAGAAAAGAAATTAATGTATCGATGGATCGAACGAAACAACTTCGCAACAAATACACCACAAGACGTCCCAACAAATACTAATTTTGAGGGACAACCTGAAATTAGCAATAGTAAGAAGACAAGATCGGGACGTAATGTGCATTTTCCTCTACGTTTCCGTGAGTAAATGACTCCATCACTGGCGAGGGGGTTATGTAGTGGATAACGAAAAACAGGCGAGAGAGAAAAGCAGAGATAACTGTCAATTCATTTTTGTTTTACTAATAATTTATATATTAATGTGATTACGTTTAAGTAAGTAATTTATAATTATATAAAAGAAATTTAATAAAGTCACTTATTTATTAACAAACACGTATATAATAGATAACCTTATTTCGTTACATTCACGTCTTACTGTATATTGTTTGTACCTATGTCAATGTTAATTAACAACTGCATTCATTACTAATAAAAAAAAAACGTCAAATGTAAACGGTAGCTTAAGGGCGGGTTGCCCACGATTTCAAAATTGAGCCAAAAAAGTGTTTGTTACCTTTTCTTATTTTCAGTCACCATAATGGCGTTAAACGAATGTTTTTCCAATGGTGTAACTAAAAAGTTCGATTTGAAAGACGAATTTACGAAATGTACGAAGTATTTTGTTCAATTCGTCCATAACGCCAAAAAAAAGCAGTCATCACTGATGTTTCTGTTGAACAATCTGTTTGAACCAAATTCAAAACCGAAGTCAAAAAACCAAATTGTTTGTATCCAAAACATTCATTCGGAGAAAACAGCCAACGTATTGTGACATATCTACAAAAAACCAGTTATAAAATGGTGTCGTGTCACCAAAACTGAAAACTGTCCGAGGAAAAATGTTAGCAAAAACGACCAACCTACTACCCCCCCTCCATCTCTCTCTGCCATACAATTTCAAAGGAAATAAACTTTAAATTGGTGTATAGCCATCATGTCTACGGACTCAGATCCTCTACGAGCTTCAGAAAAGGTACAGAATCACCTAACCACATTGAAAAATTGGCTGAAGAAATGGAAAATTGCAGTTAATCCAGCTAAATCTACACAAGTAAATTTTACTAATTGAAGAATCAACTGTCCACAACTTCATTTAAGCAACGTGCCTATCCCAATCAAAACAGAAGTTAAGTACCTAGGGAATGCATCTGGATCAAAAACTAAGCTGGCGAGCACAAATAAAAGCCAAAAGAAAACAATTAGATTTAAAGATTAAAAATATGTTTTGGTTAATTAATATAAAATCCCACCTATCAATTGAAAACAAGCTACTTATCTACAAAACCATAATAAAACCGATATGGACATACGGAATTGAACTGTGTGGATGTAGTAAGCCATCGAACACTAAGATCCTTCAAACATTTCAATCAAAAACTCTTCGCATGTTAGCTAACGCGCCTTGGTACATATCTAACCAAACTCTACATACTGACCTAAGAATACCATTCATCAACGACATTATCAAACCCATTGCTACCAAATATAAAAATAGATGCGTAGGACATAGTAATCCGCTCGTAGGCGAACTATTCACACACCAACCAGCAGAGAGAAGATTGAAAAAACTGTGGTCAGAGGATCTTCCTGAATGAATTCCAGAGAATCATTAGTGGATGGTACCTGACTCAAATCAAATTCTTTCACCCCATTTACTTATTACTTTGTAATGTTTGAAGTAGATTGTAAATTCGCAATTATAAAATAAAATAAAAAAAAAATTGGTGTATAAATCATAGTAAATAGGTACTTAGTAGGTATCTACCTACTTATTTATTTTACAAATTTAAAAATTTTCGAAAATCAATTGGCCGTTTGCGAGTAATAAGAATCCCCCTTATTGCTAGTTGTCAGTCCCGCAAGTTGCAATTACTTCCTAACAAGCTGTCAACAACTATCGCGCCAAAGGATGGCGCGCTTGCAATGTGCATAACTGTAAATGTAAACAGCTAGAACTACATCACGCACGCTATTTCATTACATCATCGTACTTACTGTGTGTGTGTGTGTGTGTTGCAACATGCGTACATTTATATGACGTTTTAATTAACTAAGGCCAAGGTCTCCGACGGATAAATGTAGGAGTGAATTTAAATACGTAGATATAACACTTTTCAACTCCGGAATTTGATTATTGTGTTATCCACGTGTTTACCTCCGGACGCTTTTGAAATAAATCGAAATGCACCAGAATTAGATTTTTACATAATAAAGTGGAGGAGTGCTTTTGATCTAGTAGGCGAAACGGTTACCGAAAGAATTTATTTAAATTAACGACGAAATTTATTGGGCGCCCTTTATGGTTTGCATTTGTGTGGTCTATGTAAATTCACGAAAAAAACACGATTAATTGTGCATCGGAGAAAATTGTGCATTGTTATTCCAAATTCCTTGTCACATCGCTTTCTATGTTGGGAAAAATATTTACACTTATGCGACAAAATACTGATGTAATATAATAAACGTTTCTTGTTGATGAAAAGTTTTAAATATGTTTATCCTGAAAATAAGGTACGAACACCAGTCCTCGAGTTCATAGTTCTATTGTTATGCAAATATAATCATATTAAACGGTAGGCTTCAAAATAAATAAATTAGAAAATAATTCTCATTTTGGGAATTGCGCGGCACCACCACTACACGATTATACGTAATACACATATCTACAAGGCATTTGTTCTACATCTTGTTTTACTCGATTCAGTTACAAGGTATCAGTTGTTCTCAATTATGCTCGAAGCGGAATGCTGCCGTATTTCTCGCCGCCCCCGCACGTACAATTAAAAAATTAATGGTCCACCAAAAGAAATAAAAGGTTCAATTTTTTTCGAAATTTACGAGTTACTACACTTAATTTTTTAAGTACTACGTACGTAATTACCGGGACACTTTCGATTTTAATCGATAAACACATAAATGAGGGTTATCGCGCGAAAGGGAAATTATGAAATTTATGGAAATTATCGACTTGTAGGTTAGAAACTAATTAAATTGCGAAATGATTAAATTTACGTGTCCAAATGTACCCATACTACGCCGAATTGATTTAACGATAGGTAGCTCTTCATTATTACATTTCCGATCCGAATTGCGCATTCGGTGACAATTTCCTGCGATGATTTCACAGGCCTTGAATGGGCATAGGTATAGAAAACTGGCCAAAATTCTCAAAGGACGCCATGCGGAGTTTAAAATACAGTTCTATTACGGCAAGGTGCAGCAGCTAACTGCAAACCGATAGCCAATGGAATGTTTCTTCGGAACGAGCCAGGAATGCCACTCTAATTCGAGATAATCGGAAATATTTCTCTGACCTAATGATATCCGAGAATCTATACATGACATCGTGAACATGGAAGGTGTTGTAGCGAAGCTATATAATCGAGATAAGGAAACCTAGTATTTACCTCCGGTAGAACTAACAATGTGCCTTCATGAATGGATGCCCACTTTCCTTATAAGGTTGAAAGATGCGATGTTGTATACAAAGGACAGTAATGAATGACCAGTTTGTATATATATACAAATAGATAGAGGTAGGATAGATTCAGGTAGGTATACGAAAACGACCGAGGCTGATTTTTCGAACGTTACAGATTCGTCTTAATTATTTTTAACGGGCGCAAACGTCCAAAATCGTCGAAATTAAATGCAACGTGCTTTTGAAAAACTCGAAAAAGGCGATTTTTACGAAAGGAAGCGATCTTCGTGGGACACTTCATAATATTTTTACTGCCGACAGGTTCAAAACTCGTAACTCATGGGCTTATACGTACATATATATATATACGTTAGATTAAGCGATCGCCGCGTGATAAAATTCTCACGCGACTATTTGATCTCCAATATGAAGTGTAGATTTTCTGCACAAATCCTCGCTTTCGTCCGGATGAATTTGTATCTATAGATAATAACGTAATAATCGAATTTCCTAGCATTTTTTTATTATTATTTAAAATATTTCCCGTCGATATTTATCAAACGTTTAACTATCGGTTAAAACGGGCGTGCTCCAGTAACTTTTTATCACTGAAATGTAGTTACAATAAAATTTTAAAAGTGAATGTTTTGTAATGTGGCTTTTAAAATCGATTTACCCAAGGCGCAATTAATATCGTATCAGTTCTATGCTTAATCATAAATAAACTAACCAAACGTTTATTATTCTTTTAAACGAAATCAAAACAAAAGGTAATGAATTCGTCGATAAAATTACTGTTCCGTTCCTTTTAATTAATTATCTTTGTTACGAATTATACCTACATTGCAAATATTGTTTCAATATAACATAAACAAAGTTCTGATTACATAAGCCGCAAGTTCCTAGGTTGGCCTATTTTATTACATTTTCTAATTAACTTTTTTATATACCTAATATATCTGCCTGTACGACGACTTCTATACCTAAACATAACGCTTACTAACACGTTCACGCAGTCGAATTAAGAATTTGCTCTTTCGCTTGGACTAACTATACAGGGTGTCTCAAAAGTGGACGATCAAATGCAAACAAACCATCCATATAATATGCGGTTATCCAATTGTTGATATGGTTCAAAAATTATTCCAAAATTTGTATTTTGCAACTTGCAATTTTTGAATAAACTTTATTATTTTCAATCAAACAATAACAATGGTTTCATGAAGACGCTTCTCGTTGGATAACGAAATTATTTACAATATTATCCGTCGAATAAAAATAAATCGTAGGTGAAAACATCGATCCTATGGGTTAGGTTAGTTCTTCAATCATCAATTACCTTTAACCTTCGATAACTAAATATAGTAACTCGTTACGACGGACGTTATATACGTGAAACTACTGACTGTCTAAAAACATTCTAAAAGAAATTTTCGTCAGTTTCGTCATTTAAATTATGACGATAACTGTCAATTTTTTACTGCAAATCACCTGTGTCCAAACAACCGCTTATTAAGTAATAACTTATTGTTAGTTAACTTTATTATCTACCAAAACTATAGATAATAATGAGTGGATCTTTAGTTTTAGATTTTTCTTAAAGGATTTTATATTTAACGATTATATGCTCATATTTAATGCCTCGTTAGATAATAATTTTATCCTTATATATAAAAAATGCCTAACTTTAATTTAAGTAAAATTTTAAATACCTTAACGACGTCGTTGATTAAACATCCATATCCATAAAGTCCAAATGTCCAATCACTCGCGTTTGTAACGGAACGACACTCCCGCATTTTATTACAACGAACTCCGAATACGCGCTGAAAAACGAAAAAAAAAACATGGTAATGATTGAATTATAAAAATCAAACTTTAGTTAAAAATACATTATTCTAATACGAACGTTCAAAAATTGTAATTAAAGAAAGAAAATATCTAGAGACGCAGGCGCCGCGTCCGTAACACACATTTGTACAGAAAAAAAAGCAAATATAATTGTTGCAACAATAATGACAGCGGCGAATCGTATAGTTTCAAGCAATTTATCAATTACGGGTTGCGGTATCTTTCCATTTAAAAAAAAAAAACGTTTGTCGCACTGTTTTATCAAATATTTATTAAATGGCGTGTTGATATTTAAATCTAAATGGTAGGTAGATATTTATTGAAAATTTCAAAGCGACTCGACTTATTTGTAAAAGATTCGCAAAAAAATACAAAGAGTGGGAAATCTTTTTCGAACGCTACACTGTATATAAATTTTCAATTACGTGAAATACTTACGGACGCGTAGAAGGGCCCACAATTTTTTTAATTTTTAATTTCTCTTAAATTCCGCGTTTAAACTTGGAATTAAAGAAAAATAAAAAATTAAAAAAATCCGTGACCCTCACCTACGCTTTCGTAAATACTCGGTAATTCCAGTTTGTTTTTCCTTTCCGATATCAAATAAGTAATTCCCAGAAATTGTGATAGCATTCAGCGACGCGTCGTTATAAACGCCCTTAGAAATCGACTTAAATTGAGTCGTTATAAGGGACTTCGTGCGGCTACGCTATATCCGGACTATTTTTACGTTATTCACATGGAAAATCGGCCAAAGTATTTTATACTTTCACTGCACCTGACTTAATTAAAATTTTTTAAATTCAATCACGTTATAAATTATAATCGTAAAGTGATACTTGCACACGAGGCGTTTCAGAATTGTACAGAATTTCAGAATAATTATATAACCACAAGTGTAGGTACTGTACTGTATAAGGAGACTTCGCGAATGTTTTATCTAGTTGCGGAGGGTTTGTTTGCCCTTATAAAGGACAAATAAAAGTTTTGAAAATCTTTTATAAAAGACTTCGGAAACTAATACTGCTATTGTTGATCGAACTTATAGTAGATATTTTCAGGTAAGCACCTTAATGATAAAAGCGATCGATGTGAACTTTTGGGGATGGGTACTTAAAATTTTTGCATTTATAACTACATAGGTAAATATTATAAGGTATGATTATTTTCTAGAGATAAAAATTTAACTTCGGCAAAACGTGAAAATTCGAATTTTTCAAAAATCTTTAAATGCCATTGTCGTGGCCGATATTGTCCAGTGCGAATCAGAATTCGAAAGTGTCGAGACCTATTCGAATAAGAGCGAATGGCGTGCTTTTTAGAAACTTCAGTTGAAGTAATTTCGGCCACATCCTTGCCCAAACCCATCCTTTAAAGTGGTCGAAGTTTAAGTAATTCCTGGGTGGTAAGTAAATGGTTTTATTTTTATTTTTTTATATATTCAGTACAACTTAAGTCCTACCGGCGCTCGTTATTATTACCCAGCCATTCTTTCGGCAACGTGTAAACTTGTATCCTATAAATCTTTCTCTTTTTATTCATTTGAAATGCGCAAGAAACAACGCCACGAAACCATTTATCACCATAGGATAAATCATAACTTGCAATAATTCAAAACAATCTAATCGAAGGATAATTCCATTTAATTTATTGTTGTAATATTCGACTGTTTTCGGATGGTAATTCTAGCTCTCGTTTTCTCGCTATCTCGACATTTTCGAATTCCCGTTTAGGTTACTTTTCATTTTCTTTGTGAACATTAAAATGCGAAACGTTCAACGAAGCGAACATCGAAAAATCTTTATTTTTGAATATCGCGAACACGGAAAATCTGCGAAGATTTAATGCTGGCGCGCTAATATTGATCGATGACCTAATAAATATAAGAAAACGGGCGTGCTCCAGTAACTTTTTATCACTGAAACCGCGATCTTTCATCGCCTTTATCATTATACAATACACGTATCGCATTTTTCATTATAGAAAGTATCTAGGACTCGATTCAACGATATTAAGTGGCTCTCCGCGAATTCAGCAACAAACGCGTAAACGCGCAAAGTTGCACACTCATAAATGGTTATTATTCGACGTCTGAAAGTGTGTTCTTCTTTCATCCCTTCACCGACTAAATATACGGAACCGAACAAAATAACATGTCTATTGTAATTTTTGCCGTCGCTTATTTGCAAGTCAGTGGGTCGTCGTTTTGGAAAATTGCAGCCGCACGTGACGTGGGTGCGCTTAATTGTACCTATGTCGTAACCATTTAATTTATCGTATTATGTAATCGATCAAACTAGTCTTGGCGTTTCGTTATTATTGTTTCGGTGGCGTCGTATTTAAATTTCGTAGTTTGCAACAACCGAAATTTAGGTGGGCAACCTATCTAAAGTTTGCCGCTTCCTGCGAAATACACGCACACTGAATCTTTTAAAAGAACGAAGCGTGAAGATGAGCTCGACGAAGAGTAAACGCGGACAGCGTCTGCCGAAAATGGCAATTTGTATACATTTGAATAGAAAACAAGGCAACCCGTATAAATTTTTTCCGACCCCCGAATTGCAAGCCCACGCGCGAAACGTGCGACGGGAACAAGATTAACGGAAACTATACGGCGCGCTTCGCTGAAACTAGGATATTTTTATTTACGTCGCGTCGTCGGGGCAGCAATTAATAGATAAAATGTCCCTAATGTTTGCGATAAAGTCGGCGTTTAAATTGCACCAATATTTAAATTTTATAAATTGAAAAACAACGTTAACACAATATTGCGTTTATACTGATAAATCAACATTTAAAATTAAATATTTTACTAACGTCGTTTGAATATTGTGTTTACAATACAGACATATTTTTGATATTGTTTTAACGTCGCTTTTAATATGTTAATCTAATATTGTGCGACTATTATTATATCAATGTTGAGAAAATATTTATGACACAATATTAATCTACAATTATAAACACGATTTTAGCACGATATTGTGATAATGATATTAAACAGCGATATCTTTAATTCTGTAGTTACCATTAGTTAGTTGCTAGATGACGGTTATAATTGTAGCTCCCTTGTTATGCTACAGCCCCTGTTGCGTAGAGGATAATTAGTGGACTGTATTACAAATTTTTTGGCTTATCTTCTTACATTTTTTTTTGTTATATAGTATTTGCGATAAAAGAAATTTTCGAATGCGAATATTAATTTTGACAATTCTAAATCTTGTTATGGTTACTGAAACATTCGACGTAACAGCCCCACCGATTTTAATAGAAACTACAGTGTTTAGAATTTCTTTACCTAATGTAAGCCCCCCCTCACTATAATACGACTGAGTTATGCCAACATTTGACACAAACTATATAATACAACTATAAATAGGCAAATAAACATACATATGTTACATAATAAACTGTATTATTAATATTTTAATTAAAAGTTAAAGATTTTTAATTCTATAAAAAGTCACTTTAATGTGTTGTTTTTACGATAAATAATCAACGTTGGCTATATACCTACATCTATAATTTACAATATCGACTAAATATTTAAACAATATTATCACAATGATTACAGAACATTAATGCAATATAAATATTGCTCCAATATCGTTTCATTATATTTATAAAACATTCACACTATTACATTAATATTGCTTTTCTATTAGAGATTTGTAGATAGGTACGACCGGTGCATTATGAAATGGACATAACTCGATGTATAAATTGTGGAGTTGCGTTGTTAGCACACAGCTAAATCCCGACACCTATCTAAATATAGAATTTCTTGATATCGGCGAATAATTTCGAGTCGCCGATTTGTACAATACGTAATTGTATAAAAGAATATCAGTAGTAATAAAATTATAAGATCAGTTTCGTGTTAATGGCAAACATACTTTTTAGAATGTCCAGAAAAACTCTATGAGCAATATGAATTTACTAATATCAATAAGCTGATAGTAATATAAAAATTTCAAATTCAACTCTTAAATACATAAACACCATACATATCGACGATTAACAATTAGAACATTCATTCCAAAGTAATTAAATTATTGTCAGCGTTGCACAGAGCAAGTGAGTGACAACTACATCCATTGACTTATTATCATAATTAAAAAGCGATGTAACCACTACATGTTTGCGAGATTTTTGGCGTTCTTTAATATAATAATTTGTTTTTTGTAACATTTGAGCCAAACACACAAATTCATAATTAATATTTTAATATTTAACGTTCAATCTGTCTTATTGTAAGATTGTCGTCAGTATACGCATGTCAGTTTTGCAATTATGACATTAACAAAACACAATAAATTGGCATAAACCCTAATAAATGAAAGTTTTAAATACTCCTATAATGTAGTTTAGTTAAATAAAGTTTATAGTTTTACGGAAAATAGCCTTTTTCGGGTACTTTTTAAATACTAGAATCCCGATCAGTTTTCAGTTAATCCGTTACACAAAACATACAATTGTTATTATTATTGGCACTCAATCAAATGAGATGCAAATAATAAGTAATCAAAATTATAAAAAAAATATAAAATACGGATGTCAAAAATAACCATTTTGGTTACATTATTTTTATTTTTAATAACGGTCCTAATTCTTCTAGGCATACATAGTGCTAGAAATATCAAACGTAAAACGGTAAAAGGACTTAATCCAACAAAAGTAAAAGGAAACGTTCCTTGGTGACGAATCACTGATTAGGCCTCTGAAGACTCTCGGACGCTTGTTATGTCTATTTTGCGTATTTTGTAGTTATTTGTATTGACTTGTGACATAAATATATGTCTTAATAGTGACATTGTAATATATAGAAAATTAATAGGTAAATAAATATATTTACCTATTAATTTTCTAGAATAACTCCGAAGATAAACAATTACACATACAGTAGAGTCCTGTTAATCCGAACGAATTAGGACTGAAACCTGTTTGAATTACCAGATTTTCAGATTAACCAAAATTATTCTTGTAATGCAATAGCGAGTAGCAAATACAAAGTTTTTAGATTGCTCTAAGCTATAAGTTAACCAGCGTCTGTCTGACACGTTTAACATTTTCAACATTACGACAAAAGAAACAATTACTGATTTTATGAATAAGCCAAACAATTCATTTATTAAGTACAGTATCTACGTATTTTATTTTTATCATTTTTATATCCGTAATAAATGCATTGTTTTTTATGCATTGTTCTATTTTCACTTGGCCTCTGTATTATTTTTCTAACTTACTTTTGTTCGGATTAACCGCATTTTCACAGTGGCGTGGTTCAGATTAACTGGACTCTACTGTATATTACAAATAGCACAACCAATTTTTAAATTTAATATTAATACACCTACTTAGATCCAACGGCATAAATGTAAACATAGACTTTAGACTTGTAGAAGTGTCGGTAACGTATTTAACGATTTATGTTTTGTTTATGTCAGTAAATGTAAACGTCTCCACTTTCATAGTTAAATATGCCTCGAAGAAAATGAAATACAGAGCTGTGTGTTAAATCTCGCTGTTTTAGACCACGCCCCCCCGTCCATTTGATAATGAGTCGGTTGTACTATCAAATCGGGAAAATATTTTTGCGATACGGTCGATTTCAAATTAGATTGAAAAAATTGTTTTGCATAAATATTCAAGTACTAAAACTAAATATTATTCTGTTACTTAATCTTAAATGTATTTAATTTAAGCACGCGTTTCTAAAATCTCTTTAAAGTCAAATTGTTATACTCGCGCCAACGCTAACAACAATGTGAACTATTAACAAACAAATTAATTAAGACAGACAAACGACCCCCCAAGTTTGATTGATTTAAAATAATAGTGTACTGTCGGCGATAATTATTTGAAACTACATATCTTGTTTTCCGATTACATGCATTTAGAACTACAACCATTATCCGGAATTTGTGTAAATTAATAGAATATCGTGCCAACATGCAAAGCACTAAACATACAGCTATCAATCATAATTACAAATAACTTTAGATTAATAATTAGAGAGAAATGTCGAGGAACGTTCCACAATAAATCATTACAGATGCGTCCAACACATTTTAAAATTTCCACTAACATTATTTATCAGATAAACGTTATCGATTTAATTGGGGACCTAAAAATTTTAAAAGGACCGTCGATTTCTAATTTGTAAAAGATTAATCTCGTACGGTTTTCTATGCGCCGCAAGACGGTTATTGTGCGCGATTCGTCCCAGTTTCTTCCCATCAACGGCAACGTTCCTTATTTGGAAATTTTCTACATTTCATGCTCGCCCTGGATATAAATCTAGAAAATGTATACCTTAAGCAATTTCCTTAACGTTCGCGCTGTTTATTCAACTCCCACGGATCTACTAAAGAACCTCATTTTCGCATTATTACTCGAGAAAAATTAACCTTCTCGCGTACCTACCATTTCGAGAGGTTTTCGTCGTGGGAAACGGCCGTTAAAAATTATTCGTAAAAAGTTACCCTTCTCCCGCTCGCGTAAACTTCGACAAACAATAAATTAACGGATTACGAGAAAAATTACTTTTTAAATTTGGGCACCTTAAATTAAAACGCCCATATCTCTCGGCTTAAACAAGTATATACGAAGTTAGTCAAAGTTCAAAGTTTTACTCGAATAATCTTTAAAATATTTTGCTAAAGTATCTTCCGACTTCCTGGCAACTGCTGGGGATCTTGCGATGCGAAACTTGCAAAAGCAATTTAATTATTTCGTCGTACTTGTAAAGTTACTAAGGCAAGCGTTGGATGTAATATTGCGTTACATACAGTATAATTAAGTAGATGATTCTACAACAATTTAGTCGAGAAGCTTTATTGAAAACTAATACGCGCGCGCACTCTCGCCGACTAAATTTAAATTGTTCATAATTAATGCGAAAACAATTAATTTTGGGCAACTTTAAATTCTTGGTCTTTAGGTCGAGTAAGTCGCGTAAATAAGGTCGCAAATTGACACAAAATTATTTTAGTGTCGTCGTAATATCATCGCGATCTTTATTAAAAAATACCGACACGACGGGTAATATCATTAACGTACGGTAAGTACAGTGCCGTTTAATTTATTCACCACCGAATTTATTTAGATAACACGACCAGTAAAATGAAACGCCGTTTATTAAAATTCATTTTCTTGCCTGTGCTTTTTTCTAAGGCGTCCCCGTGAAATCTAAATTTCTACGTTGCGTCGCACAGTGCACGAATAGAGCCCGCTTTTAGATGGGGTTTTAGAAAATTCATGAGAAAGAAAGTTTTTCCGTTGTTAACGGAAAAACGGAGATGGCTTAATAATCATACCGAAATTTTTCAGTTAACTGCCGCGGAAATTGGAATATTCGATCTCGCGCGTTTTCCCTTTTCTTTCTGATCGAAAATAAATGTCCCGGAGAGCTAATTGTTTCGTAACATTTGTTAAATTTTAACAGAGGTTTTCGATTAGTAACGTCGATCCGACAAATTCGATTACCGCTAAAATGCGAGTAGGGCACGCTCGCGCTTTGTCCATAAAATACCGAATTCGCTCTGCATGTTCGTTAATTTTGAGGGGTAGGTAACCTCCGCAAATTGTATCAACACAATTACCTATACCATTATTATTCTTTGTCCCTCGAATTTGCGTCGTCTTCTCCGCGGCGCGGTCGTAAATGTTCGCATGTAACTTGGAAGTATTCGACAACTTCGGTTAGAATAAATTATCCACGCACTGGTTGGGATTTGCATATTTAATATGCAGAAGCTGGCAGAGAAAACGTCGAATTAAAATTTCAATTCTCTACGGAATTTATTATTAGGAGATTGTTAGCAGATGTTCGTGGTCGATTTAAAACCGAATATGGGCCCGTTAATCGTATCGCTCAAGTGTCAACATTTTGTTTTATAATCATTTATTAATTGAGACCGATATGTAGAAAAGGTGAGGTAATCGCCGCGAATCGATTTTCTATATGTATCGGCTAGGAAAAAATTCGGCGCCAGTCACTGATCTGATATTCATATATCTTCCCTTATAGTCGGAGTTAGAACGCTTAGAAACTTCTATTTCGTATCTACGTACGATAATAAATATAAAAAGTTTATTTATATTTTATTAGAACGAAATCTGCTGTCTAAAAAAAATGAAGGAATGGCCATTTAACCGCCGCCGCCGCCGCCGGATATACGACGAGACATTTATATTGACTTACATCAAATTTGTGAAATAGGCTTGAAGTTTGGCATAAAATTTCGGGCATAACGGAACAAGATAGGGAAAGATAGCATACGTAACAAAAATGTAGTATGAAGTGTGGCGGCAAAAATAATAGTTGTAGTTCCAGGGCTGTGCGATATAATAAATACGACGTTTTCCGCAAAACCTCTAGAAACGCAAAAACTGACGCACGACGCAAAACAAAAATTACCGCCATTTTTAAACGAGTTAAACGGAATTAAAGTATCTCGGTTTTAAACTACCAACATATAGGGGCCGTCGCCGGGCAAATAATTAGTTTTTTTTTTCTAATGGTCGAGTAACCGGGCTGAACCACTCGAGATGGATTGGCCCTTATTCAATTAAATAATTGACCTGGGAACGACAACCGCGCGCTAAAGCTATTTTTGTAATTTTTAATTTTGAAAATGAGTCGAATTTAATCCGAAACAAAATGATCGAGTATTGGGGGGGAGAGGGGTATTGGGTTTTATCCGTTAACGTTTTTAAAATATAATTTGTGTTGGTAATAAATTACCTATTGATTTTGAACGCGGCATTTATCAATAAATTGGGATCGTTTGTGGATAGAATTAAATATAGATTTTCAGTTGATTTTTTTATTGTCTCGCGTTCGATGATAAACTGCTAATAATTGTACCCCTAGACCCAGTTATAGAACGGATGACTTGATAAGATACTGATTCACTTAAATATGTAGATAATATAAAAGAAGGTACGAACAGCTCAATCTCGGGGAAAGTAATGTCGTTTCTGCGCATGTCGATATTTGATTGTCATTTGTCAGCTCATTGTGTATCTCAAAGGCGTGCCAAAGTCATTTTAAGGTTATTGTGACTTGTTCCCTTCTAAATAATTCAATATTAAACTTTTTCTTTGTAATTGGGGGTGAAATGGCCAGTCAAATACCAGAAGAGCATATCCGGCATTGTATGCTTTTTGAGTTTCGCAAGGGTAGTAACGCAACAGTTGCTACCAAAAACATTTACGATGTTTATCCAAGTGCATTAGACGTTCGTAAATGCCAAAGGTGGTTTTCCAAGTTCAGATCCGGTAATTTTGATCTCTCCGACTCCTATCGATCAGGAAGACCAACAACATTAGACAACGACATGCTAAGGGCAGAAGTGGAAGCAAATCTCATGTCAAACAATCGAGGAACTGTCAAACACCCTTAACCAACCTTGGTCGACCATCCAGGAACATTTACAGCAGATTGAAAAAATAAGCAGAGCAGGTGTTTGGGTCCCCCATAATCTGTCCGAAGAAAACAAAGTCAACCGATCCATCACATGCAACGTATTGCTTCACCGGCACCACACAGAACCGTTTTTTGATCGTTTGATCACTGGAGACGAAAAATGGGTCCTATATGATAATCCAAAACGCAAAAGGCAGTGGCTCTCTCCAAATGAATCACCACGAAGTACTGCGAAGCCGGGTTTACATCCCAAAAAGGCGCTTCTGTGTGTTTGGTGGAGTATTCGCGGAATTGTTCACTTTGATGTGCCGAAACCTGGACAAACTGTTAATGCAGACCTTTATTGTGAACAATTGGATCGAGTGAACCAATCTTTAATCGAAAAATATCCGGCGATTGGCAACAGAAAGGGCATCGTTCTGCAACACGACAATGCAAGACCGCACCGTGCAAGGCGAACACTAGAAAAAATTAATGAATTGAGGTGGGAGGTACTGCCTCACCCACCATACTCGCCCGATATCGCACCCTCGGATTTCCATTTATTCCGATCCCTACAATATTTACTTAGTGGCAAAAAATTTGAAAATTTGGATGATGTCCAAAATGCCATCTCGAGATATTTTACTCAAAAACCAATTGATTTTTATCGGTCCGGGATTGAAAATTTGCACACTAGATGGCAAAAGGTTGTTGATAACGAGGGTGATTATATTATTGATTAAAAATTTATTCGTTCGAATTTAATGTAAGAAAGCGACATTACTTTCCGGTCCCCCTAATATATAGAATACCCTATTGTTTAAATTAACATAAATCTAGACGATTGCGCAACACTCGATGTGTTCGTTATGATTAGAAATAGAATATAAATATTTATAAAAAAACTTTCACAAATTCTACAAAATATAAAATGTTTAAAAATCATCTCGAGAAAAAAGATTAAAAAGCGTCTCAAGTATCTTTTCTCGCTAAACAATATTAAAAATAAGCAACGTATACGACTTACTGTGAGTTACGAAATTAACAAATCGCCATCGTCTTCGATTCACATTTCTTAATCGAAAGTTTCGCTAAAATCGTCTTTCAGGTGAAAACGGAACGAAAAATCTGTTCATCCGTTCGATACGTTCATTGTATTCAAAAACAAAACGGGAAAACCCGAAAATTTACAAATCGACCGCGATTGCACAATCACCCCGTTATTAAAGACCGCTCGTAAGGAACTGACCACCGTCAAATCTACACGAATTTTAAAATTAGTCGGTCGATAAAGTTCGATAAGCCCACGGATTCAGGTACACGTGCGGCGTGCTATCTCACTGTTGCGATAACCACACATGTTCTTACGACGAGTTTTGTTTCTTTGCTATTAACATACGTCACGCATATATACGATAAAATACTTTGTTCTGCGAATTAATAATTATTCTTTAAAATAAATTCGCGCTTAAAAATTGAATTTAGAGCTTCAAGATGAGGAAAAATCATTTTTTTTCAAAACGTAACGCCCATTATTCACTTGTTCTATACGGGGTGTCTCTGAAAGGTCTGGACAACGCTTGACCTCAGAGTGCCGATTTACCGCAACTTACCTATATTCCAAATTGCTTCCTTTTTGATATTATTGCATAATTTTTTCAAAATAACTTCACCTAAAAACTTGAAATTTGGCACGCGCATTGCTGCAGTTAAGGCTAACAAACACAACGGGGCCTTACTCAAATTAACACACTGGGCGTTTATTTTTAGGGGTCACGCCTCAGTTTTTACCAACAACTTTTTATACGTACGCCACTGACTCTTTTGGCACGGGTTAATTTAGAAACTTTATTACTCTTAGAAAAATGTAATATCTTGCACGGTTTCTCCATAAATCGATCATTTTCGTCACGATACACTTGTAATGACAACAAAGTGGCTGCAAAATTTAGATGACTGCGGCAAAAGTAGGTAATTCTTAAAGTAAATGCCCAAAACGACCAAGCGTTATACAGATCTTTCGGAGACACCCTGTATAAGTATGAAAATTATATATTGCATTGTAGTCGAAGTAAATATGAGCAATTGAGTCTAACGAATGCCTACGCGAGGTTATGAGATTTTAGTGACTTATTACAAGAAAATACTTATTGTTAGTAAAAATAGTGCGACGCGAACGACTCCCCTCGAATAACTTAAAATACAGTAAGAAATAACGGAGGTTTAAATCGTCAATTGTATCGTGAATTACCGATAAGTACCTACATTTAAGAGTTATTTGCGCTAATTTCTAATGTCCGTGGCATTTTTGTACCCGGAAATACCTAAAGTACACCCACATGCGTAATAAAACAACTCAAAATACCTTAAACGACAACGAAACAATAATCCCTTTAATTTACAACGTTCCGTATATTAATTGAAAAATTACGCCCAGGAAAAATCAAATTCCGCGCGTCCCCACATTTGCATTTTGTTCGAGGGGAAACATATTCTTATTCGCGGTTTCATTGTTAACCCCAAATTATTAGATGTAATTTTCGAGCCAATTTTCTTAAGTGTTCGTTGAAATTATGCGCAATCCTCTCCTTCGGCCTGAAAAGCACATCTCCGATGTAAATACCGGAATGCGGTTCTGTCTACGCCCCCAAACCCGCCACGAATTAATTTTAACTACAATCTGTATAACAAGGCGACATTGTTCCTACTTATGAATCCTCGAGCCTTCTCTTCACAGAAACGCAAATACGTTTCACTGATTGCTTATTGGATAGGCAGTGTTTGTATTAAACTCGCCTCTACTTCAGAATTTACAAGTCAATATCATCTCGTTAGAATAGTGAATGAGATCGAAAAATCAATTACAAAACTAACGATTTCGAGGTTTCAATTGCGATTGTTTGTTTAATGTAGTTTCTGAAAATACCTATGCAGTACTAGTTTAAAAACGTGGAATTCTAAGCTGTTGAAATTTTATTCCGATGCACGTCATCGATAACTATATAATTACGTAGGTACTACTAGATTGTATATTTATAATTCAGTTCAAAGTTTGGAAAGTGACGTAATTATTCTACCGATGATTTGACACTGTTATGTGAAACGTCGTCATCTAACAACCTTTTGTTGGCGACGATGGCGTGCATGGGGACAAAATTTGAACGGCTGTTAGATTAGGTTTATCGTCTAAATGTTACTGGAGATAAACCGCTTTAAATAATTCAGTTATAATGGGGTTTTTATTATATACGATCTTATTGTTTCAGAAGTTTTCTATTACCTATTAAAATAAAGTTTCATATAGTAATAGTGATTTACAACGCCAACTTTAATATCTTCATTATATTATAGTATCTCATTCGTTTGATTATATAGTAGCTCATAAAGTTTATGTTAACTTTCAGGATATATGCGTATAAATCTAAAACGTCTAATATTCCTTCTGGATTTAATTGTGTGGATAACTACTTACTAGTATTTTGAAGTGTTAGTGTCGCGTCAGTAAATTTTGACTGCACGTTGTTGGATTACTTAATTAATTGTTACTTTTAATATTTTTTTTTTATTCAAGTTCATTTCGGATTCAATTTACCGCATCTTACCCCTTCATTAATATCACTTTTGACGAATTGACTTGTCAAGTTCCGCAAAAGAACACTTTGCTATAAAGCTATTAACTACTAATATATATATTTCTAACAATGTTCAAATATCATTTTTTAAATGTGCTACAGAGTTAGTTGTACTTTTAACCCGGTACGTCGACATTCAACAATTTTTTAACGATAAAAATCTTAATGTTAAAGATGAATTCGTAAATTTTTGAGAATTTTCAAAATTCTGCTCATTATAATCTTTCGAATATTAAAATATTTTATTTCAAATGAAAATTAATTAAGGATATAATTATGAGTATATAATAAGGCCTTTTAAACGACGTCCCTTATCGTATAAGATTCGAATTAAAATTTTATAGAAATTGTTTAGTTAAAATTCTTTTCGTCGGAAAAAATGTACCGGTGAATAGATATAAAGGAGTTACAAAGGTCTAATCTAATTAAGGATTATTTGGTATTCAAATCAAGTAAAGCAGGCAAATTTATTTGATCGTGTTGTTCACATCTCACGAGTTCAAATTACAAGTAAACTCGATTTAGCATTAAATGAACTGGAGTAGATGTCGTTCGAAAGCAGCCACACCGAAAATAAACAGACCCTATCAAATTTAAGCGTTTCCACGGCGAATTTTATTACCACTTTTAATTTGGCCGTAAGACATTCGGTTAACTGTCATATTTTACAATCTTTTTTTCGATATACGGTGTTCAATTTTGTTAGCGGATAGTCTGTGCGTTCTACATTTCACACATATTTCGTTACCACGTCGTGTTTTATTAATTTGGACGGAAATTGCAGCGAAGTTATATAGTTTGTTTGTTTTTTTTAAAATTATTTTCACAGTATATACTTATGGCCTATCCAAACCTATGTGCAATTCACGTCATCAAAAAAAAGTTACTAGATTGTTTATTTGTAATTCGGTTTAAAGTTTCGAAAGTGACATATTCTGTAGATAACTTACTTACGCACATATTAGATTGTATAGAGAATGACTACAATTTATTAGAACTGTCAAAATACGAGGTACGAGGTGACAGCGTGTGAAACGTCATCATCTAGTAACCTTTCATTGATGACGTGGATTGCAGCATATAGGTTTGGACGAAGTGTAGTTGTTCTGAACTAATAAATTACCTACACGGAACAACGAATTAATTTTATCGTTTTATCGGATTACACGCCGTACCCTGTCTTCGTTCCTAAAATTTTAAATTTGAAGAACGTACAAATGATAATAATCAATACTATTTATTGTTATTGCATAACCTACCTATATAAAAATTTAACAGTCGAAAGCAAAATAAATCGTCTTTATAATTTCCCTGATGAAGCTACACAAATTTCATTTAAAAAAAGCGCCGCGACGCAGTGCGGCGCTACATCAAATCTTGACTTCCAAATGGACATTATTTTAATGACTGGTATGAGTTTTTTCTGTTTGATGATTAAAAGTCATTATAAATTGCATTTAGTCAGTAAAGTCCATCTATATATATATACGCTATATTATTATATCACGCTTTTCTTCATTTGAAAATGCCATTTTCTAACTAAAGTTTTTTTTAATTTTAACACAACTATTTGAAAACAAACAGACTGTCAAAATACCAATTGAAATATACGCAATATTCTTTTGTTAACATGGCAATCTTAGAAAAATCGGAAAAACCAAAATATTTTGATAAATTGGTTATTAAAACATTAAGTAGGTATTATACATTTTTGAATTCAGAAAAAAATCTGCATTCAAACGAAAATAAATCTAATGTGACGTTCATAAGAAAAACAAAAGTAGACTCTTGTTTTTTGAACCCTATATATCGACATTCCGACTGTGGCTAAGGATTTTTCAAACTAATCAAAATTTTTCTCTAAAAACGAGCAATAAAAAAGTTTACAAATATAATTAGGACTATCCGTGGACACACACTTGCATTAAACGTTTTTATTTTAAAAGGGTTTTTATTTCGTTTTGTAGTAAAGTATTTATTTTAATCAACATTTATATAAACTAATAGTAGATATTTTGATTGAAATAAGTTGTTATTTCATTTTTGTATGTTGTACTCATATAAGGTCATTTTTTTACGCAGTATATGTCAGTTTTAAACGAAGAAACTAGTATTATTTTAAAGGCATTTTATTAGAAAAAGTCCTGCAATGGAATAAACACGTTTGGTTTCCACTAAATTCGAATGCGCGTCTCTAATTAAAGTAATCGGTGTTGTTAATTCAAAAAAGAAAAAAATTCAAAATTAAAAAAAATCATCATCTGAAGGCTGGTTTCTATTTTCGAAATTCATTTAACTGACGGCAGATTTATTATAACTAAAAATCACGGTTTTTTCGAAATTAAGGGGGATCGAGATTTTTGTTTGGCATTATATTATACAGGGTGTAACAAAAGTAATTTATATTGACAATAACTTTTTAATTAGAAGGACTACAAGAAAATATTAAATACAAAAGTTTCCTGCTTTATCTCGACGCACATGATGATGTGTTTAGTTTGTCGGTATACCGTTTTGTTATGTTGCTATGGTAACCAATTATGTTTTTGGTTTTTTCAAATGGCACTCGTATGTTTTCTTTGCGTCTTTGAAAAAACCGTTTATTTCTTTATTTAGTAGTGTCATTGCGTCATAATAAAACAATATTAAAAATAAAATAATTTTGAAAAATAGAACGATTAAATTCATTTTAATTTAATTGTTTTTCTGTGTGTAACATCCCCTTAATCTCCGTTAAGTGGGAAGATTTAAAGTGCGTTATTTTCAACTTACGTCAGAGAGAAAAAAATTGGAACAGTTAGGTTCAATTTATTGCTACGTATTTTAATAATTCATCGACGTTTAGTACTGAACAAAAGCTCTAACAATAAGTGTGTCGAGCCTAAATCGAAAAAAAACGAGCTTCGCACTTAACAGTTTTCGAAGTTGGTACAAAATGTTTCGTTTGTAACATTATTATTTAAAGGCTATTCCTGACCGAAACAATAATTTGGCAGCTTGTATTTAAAAACATAAAGGAACAACCCATTACTTTAGAAAACTGATGAATAAAGAATTGCGGTCTTTGCGAGCGGCGGTAAAAAATAATAAATTCGGCCCTTCTTGTTTTTGAACAAGCGTAATGGATATCCTACGACAATTTTTCCTCGTTACGTTTATTATTTGGAGCGTGTCCGTTGTTTAATAAGGGGGAACGTGATCGAACGAAATTCAAGCGCTTAAATGACTACCTACGAACACCTGCTCGAAACGGAGAAAACTTCATCGATGGCCCTGCAAAAATGAACGCCATGAATAATTCACTAGTATTTTGATTTTTAAAAAGTCGCCGCACGATGCACCTGTATTACAAACAATAGTAGATTTAATGTGACGGTTTCGAGTAAATCTTGTGCTTTTATGTCACGTATCCTAAACGTAAACAAAAGGTGGAATGCGTTTTATTGACGTTAAAAACCCGTGAAACTATCATTTCGATTCTTTACATGCGCTGTCTTGGTTACTGTTCGAAAAAATAAACCACCACATTCCGTTTATAACTAATTAAGGGTAATCTGGCAATTTTCAACCGCACTTGTAATAACTGTTACAACTAACAACGTATTTAGGACAGAATTGGTTGCTTGAGAACCATCATAAGCAATATCGAATCCTTATTTCACGTAGGCGCAATGTTGCAAATGGTCGTTCCATTTCTAAATATGTAGGTCCATTCAATGCGCCATAAAATAAATATCGAAATTGACTACAGTCATGCAGGGAAAACCATACGAAATGTTGGAGCTATACATAGATAGGGTATTGATTCGGGGGAAATGTTGTCGGAATAGATTTAGTTGAAAACTTTGAGATCGAAGTTCAATATAACATTCGCGCATACACGTAATCGTTCATTTTTCATCGTAAACTCGCCCAAAGCGTTTTGAGGTTCATAGAATTTCTGAACAACGAAAAATTATTGTTTTATTTGCAAGCTACCAGGCAACTTGTAAATGACGTAAAAATAAAACGAAGAAACTATTTTTCTTACGTTTTAAATAAGTAAGAAGCGAAGTGAAAGTAAATAAGTAAGTGAAAGAAAATTGAAATTACAAAAACAAATTATAAGATCAGTTTTTAGCGTTCATTTTAAATACTTCGCAACAGATTAGTGTAACGAAGTGCCTATCTATCAATTCGAATATCAAAAAAACAAAATATCGATTAAGACGAACGACGATAAGGGCCTCCCTACCTACCTATAGGTACGTACTTATATCAAATAATTAATCGCCTTTTTCAAGTAATCAATCACTGTTTTTAGTTTAACCGCGCGACGACGCCCTCCACATAACGATATTTCTTGTGAAGGACGACGTTATCCTGCATTATATAATACATTATCGGACATATTATTATTATTATTAAATTAAAAAATAAAACACTTATTTTCTAAGCTATAAAATTCCGTATAATCGTTTATTTGTATCGAAAATTAGATTCGTCCGAGATAATTTGTGACGAACAAGCAAGTAATAGGTACTTAATAATTGTGAAACGGTTAAATTCCTGATTTGCTCTCGATAAATTAGAATTTATCGCTTCGGCGTGCGCGCGATAAAAATGACCCAACAGTTTTGTAATATTTTTATTCGCATTTCGAATTTTCCGCATGCAAACGGAAACTAAGCAAGTTTAACGTTTCAAGTTAATTTTGCTTTCGTATATACACACCGTACATAATTCAAAGGGACTTTGGTTTCTGCCAAATTTAATTTCTGTACAAGAAAAGACAATAGAAATCGGGATTTTCATTGTTGTATTTTTAAGCAAGAAGCAGTTTGCCAATAAAACCGAATAGGAATCCGAGATTAAGCGTGCCTTTTGTTATCCTGTTTAATTAAGGTATTCGCCTTTCTTCCTCGTAATCTTAAGATTATTCTTTTTTTTACCTCGGCAAGAAATTCATAAGAATCGGGTAATTCTCGTCGAAGCTTAAATTAGAAAACTAGCATAAGAATACGAATGTTCGCAGAATTTATCCCAAGAAAATCTAAAATAAAGCAGAAAACCGGAAGCTCGGCGAAGAATAACCTCTCTTTTATTAGGGCCATAAATAACTCCCTCCTTTTAAACCAGTAACATGGAGATAAAACCAATACATTACGATTACCATAATGTAATTTGTCAAACTAAAGTTTATTTACTCGTGGTGGATATAAATGCTTTTGAAATATGTAGGTTATTATGCTTTATAGAATGGTAGCGATTATTAATATTAATTCTTAAATTCGTATGTATTTTTTTTGTAACACAAAACTTAATTTTTGATTTTGTAACGATCGTTAACGAATTTCGTCGTATTTTGTTGTTTTGCAAAACAGTGACTTGCTAATTAGTAGCTAGAAAAACCGAAGTACAATAAAACCGCATTTATTTAAAGTTCCCCGGGGCTTTACTAATGCTCATTAAAACTGTTTTTGATGCTGATTACAAATATGGAATGCAAATTTAAGTGGATCGACCAGAAGTCATTGTTTTTCCCCCTTAAAGTTGTCTAAAAAGAAACCGAACGTTTGCTCTAGAAAGGCGACAGTGGTTGCGTGGACCCACGTCGAAAAATGCAATAAAGCAACGCATCAACATTAAAACAAGGAGTAACGTTTTGGTATTCGTCCAATAAAGACGTGTTAGCGTGCATCGACACCAAGTGATAGTGAACCATATATCAGTGTTCAGAGACGCAGTGCAAGGATATAGATAAGTAATCTATTATTGAAAATAGTAGAACAATTAGATTAAAATTTGTGTAAATTAGATTTATTTGAATTTCTGTCTTTTAGTTTAATAGTAGAAATACTACTCGGTTTATTTTTCTCGAGTTAATATATGCTTTTCCACGCGCATCGGAGCGCGTGGATTAGTTTTTGAATTATTAAGAATACAAGCGGGGCTATTAGCCTTTCAATATGAGTGTGTCTAATAAGGACCTCGTAGGCGCTTTCGTAGAAGGAGGTAGTTTGGGAAAAAACAGCGCCTCTACAGTTATTTCCGTTACGGAAAATAAAAATGATAACAACCGTCCACGATCGTTTGCAGCAGTTGTTAAAGAAACTGGTAGTTCAAGATTCGTTTTCCCTGAAAGGGACTTAGCGATAGTGATGGACGCGATACCGAACACGCAAAAAAAAAAGATTATATTATCGGTGTCGGGGAATTAGTAGGACCAAAAAATATAACATTTGCCTCCAGAATTTCAAATAACAGAGTATGCGTGTATTTATCGAATCGAAACACACTAGAGTCTTTTATGGACAATTATGGAGGCATAAAAATAAACGATAAATATATTCCTGCAAGAAGACTTGTATCGCCAGCAAAGCGAATCATTATATCTAATGTGTCACCATCATTAACGCATGAGAAAATTGAAAACGAGTTTAAAAATATAGGATTAAAAACGATCTCTCCCATTAGCTTTATAGGCGCCGGAATATCTATTCCAGAATATAAACATATCTTAAGTTTTCGTCGTCAGGTGTACATTATATTAGATGAAAAAGATACATTAGCGGAATCACTACTTATAGTACATAAAGAAACCTCCTTTCGAATTTTTCTCACCACCGACGAAATAAAATGTTTTTCGTGTAAAAAAATTGGTCACATATCATCTAAATAGCCAAACTTAACTCAAGTTAATTCCAATAATAACATAATCACGATAGCAGACATACATCAGGAAACGAACAATATCAATAGTTCCCTATCCCCCGTAAACACCGACAATCATTCTCAAGTAACCTCCGAAATAATCACAGCTGAAATTCACGCCCCACCTACCTTCCCTCCACTATCTAATCCACCTAAACTCCCCTGCAAAAAGAGACCGCATCTTCCCACCTCTTCCGAAACTTCACCCGAAATCACCATATCTAATCAAGAAATATGTACATTTATAAATCCACGTTCCTCTCTACAAGAACAGCATAAAGATCCGAACAAGAACGATAATCAGTCAATTACTGACATAAGCCCAGCTGAAGAAGACACCACCCTTACAGTCAATACCGTCCTCCCCACTGCCAACCAAACATTCTTAAAACCACGATCACCGCCAGATAGAAAACCAAAAAAAGCTAAGCGTTCCTCACCCGATCCCCTACCCACAACTTACTAGAAGTCTTGAAACCCCTCCAAAAAATTATAGAAGAATCGCCCCCTCATACGTGTTAAACTATCAACAAATTTGCCACTTCTTAGAAAATGCCTGCGGATCCAGCGACCCAATCACCACTGCAAGAGAGTACACTAATGAAATCGGTAACTTAATATCGATGTTAGAAAACAATCACCCACATCTAAATTCCCGTTCAATAAAATCTAGATGTACTAGAATAAAAAAGAAACTCCTAAATCAATATCAAAAAGAAAGCACATCCCAAACATCTTTAACCGAAGACGACAGCGACGCTTCCTTAACAACTTTTTATTAATGGCAGTCTCCTTGTTAGCGCAATGGAACATTAATCACAATTTAAAATAATCATGTATATAAAATGTAATTCCAATCAATGTGTAAATCAAACCACCAAATCTTTTACGCTAATAACCCTTAGAGGTTGATGCGAAAATAAAATTAAAAAACATTAAAACATTACAACAAGTTACTCATGGGGGACGATTGACCTACCTACCCGTACACAAATTTATGACTGATTTAAACGATTCATAAACGGCCGGGAATCAAATGAAAATAATTCGAAAAGTGGTCGTCCAAAGACACTAGACCATGAACAATAACGTCTCAAATCGCCAGAACGATACCGGAGAATATTACGTGGGTATTCTGGAACGTCTTAAGAATCGAAATTCGCACATAGGGCCCAAGAAAGTTGCACGACAATACGCCCTCCCGGGGCGCGTCAATGTTTGGCTCGAAAAGCTATTGTAACGTTCCGATCATCCACCCCATCGGCTTGATCAGACTCCCTGCGACTATTTTATGTATCCGAAATTTAAAATTTCCATGCGAGAGGCTCGTTACAAGGACATTTGCGAGATTGAGGCCGCCAAGACCTCAACACTACCGAGCACGGTATACCTGAAGAGGAACAGGAGCTGAAGAGATCTTTTGAAATGCTCGGTACTCGTTCTGAACGCTAACAACAGTTTTTGTATTGTTTCTCCCCTGGAGAAAAACTTCGGTTTTTTTTAGACAACCCGTGTAATATGGAGAAACATGTTTTTTGACTAATTACTCTAAGGGAACATCCGTAGATAACAAATAATTAATGGTCCTATACACTCCCAATGCAACGCGCTTCTACCGATAAACGGGAAGCTTCGGGAACATTGTTCCCGAAAGAATCCCGAAAATTCTCGAAGATGATTTATTTGTTTAAATACGAACAATTGTCCTACTAATAATTAGTAATCAGCCTACGGAGGCAACCCTGACACCGAGAAATGCTCGGCCAACAAGTCCCATGCTGTTTGATGGCTATCCATGGAGTATTTGCCATAAGAAAGTTACCAGATAAGGGAGAACGTGTGGACACAGCATAGGGTTGTTCTGAGGCCGTTGCAACACTGGCAACAAGTACCGTTAACGCTATCAGATTAATACTTTTCCAGGTCAACGAGTATACTTTCAACAGAAAGACAATATACTTAATACTGTTAATACTGTAAAACAGTGATGCTGTCCATGCTTATCCGGTATCTTCCTTATGGTAAATACACAGTGGATGGCCACCAAACGGCATGGGACTTGTTGGCCGAGTATTTCTCCGTGTCAGGATTGCTTCCGTATCAAAATCGGACATCGGAAGAATCGCCAAATCGAAGCTCCTTCTTCAATCATTGAATGGTGGTGCTACGTCGTTTTTTGTTTCTTACAGTCTTTTTTGTCACCTGGGCAAGTGACACAGGGCCTTTGTTTCAATAAAAAAATCAATTAAGGGGCGGTTTTATAAAGATGATTTATACTGCAGAACAGTTATTCCTGGAATAACGGCTACGGAAACGTTTCTTGAGACAATGGTTTTCATGAAAGTTATTCCAGGAATAGCTTATCTAACGTATATCTCTCATAATTGTAAAACCGGCCCTAAGTAATTTAGGAATTAAGTGTAACCAACAAAACGAGGAATTTACAAATTCCTGGGCAAACCCAGTTGTGCCCAGCAAAAAAATCGCTAATATCATAATATAAAAAAAATCTATCGCTTGTATGTTTGAAAAATAACCACCGTCCTTTTGAAAGGACAGTGGGCAAATGTAAAAGTGCTTTATAAATCAATTAATACTGAACAAGCATTTATACCGTCACTAGAGAATAAACTGTATATATCGCCATCTGTTCAAAATTGTTATAATTTGCGTTAAACGTTATTAAACAAGAGACTGTAACGTGTCCTTTAAAAAGGACAATGGGCATATCTGGGTTTAATGTGCATACACCACGATTTCTTGATGGGAAACACTTCCGACATTTTGCTTTTACGGAAATTTTTAATAGAAGGAATGGAAAAGGGCACTAAAGCAATGTTGGTGCAAATGTGAATTCCCTTAATTAAAAAAACCCTTACGATTCTTTGATACTTCCTTGTTTAAATTTTTGAAAGATTTTCTTACATCGAGATATGCCCACACTCAATTACGTTATAACATGTTTAAAAGGAAAAAAAATAAGAAGAAGAATTATTACGGACATGACGGTTCATTACCATATTTATGTAAGTGTAACCTACACATAAAATTTATAGCGCAGTAACTGAATAATAACGTCCACTTCTGTCCACCCATTAAATGGTCAGATCATCGGAAGCAATGCGCGACTTGCGATAGTACATTAAATCTATTGTTGCATAAAATAATCAGTCGGACGACGTTTTTACTGTTTAAATAAAGAAATAACCTCGGCCTCCCTTTGTAAATGAATAGTGATTTTATTTCGGTCGTAACGTTTATTCCATCACGTACAAGCGAAATTCCATTTTGAAGCGCGACATTTATACCTATAAAAGCTGCTTTATGTATTTTATTGAGGGAGGAGGTTCGGCAAATACGTTTTGAACGCGACCTTAATGTCTAGATTATTATAGTGTCATTTTTACGTAACAGTTTCTATTTATTCATCGAATTTTATTAAATAGGTTACTCTTATACAGTTTTTCAAGAAAACTTCTCAAACTTTAAATTGAGCTTAAGCTTGAAATTTCATCAAAAGTACAGCAGTTTTAAAAGGGGCGCAACTGTCTACGTAACTATAATATTTTGTAAATACGTTGGGGGGAGGGGGGGTCGCGGCATACAAGTTAAACAAACTTTTTCTCGAAATATCCTAAATATTAGAAAGTTATATAAAAACGCGTTTCTCCCCGAATAGCGTTAATTCGTCAAAGTAAATTACGAAATTAATTTCGCATACAGCATATTTTTTTGTAAAATTTCCGAGTCGCCTCGCGATTACAAATAATATTAAACGGCTATGCTGTCGGTTCGACATTAATGGCGCACAACACTCGCCGTCCAGATTTATTTCTTCTTGAAAAATCGTTCACCCTATCTCACGTTTTCCGGCACGGGGCTGTACACGGCGAACGCATTCAATTTTCCGACTGTCCAAACGAAATTTAACCGAACAAGTCACGTTTACAAATGCGGTTATAGAACGCGCGTGCGAGAGTTACTAAAAATGATCTTCGGCCGCGACCGATTTTAATAAATCCGAGATTTACAAGTATCGTTCGTAGTTTATTCGACGTGGCAGGTAACTAAAATTTCCTAACACCACGTAATTATATCATTATCATTCTAGCTACACGTATGTATCTGGGGCATCATTTTTGTTCGTGTTTCACATGTTTCTCGCTTACGCGATTTTAACTTGACGGATTTTTAAATTTTACGATTTCGTATGTATTACAATTAAAGAAATTTAAGTGTGAGGTATTCGTTGAAAATATGAGAATACATGGATGATTCCATGTCAAATCAACCAACGACTTACACGTCACCATTTCCAATTATTTAAAAATAGGACACGTTATTTGGTATAGCTTATCCAAACCTATATGCAATCCACGTCATCAATAAAAGGTTACTAGTTGATGACGTTTCACACAGTGCTGTCACCTCGCGCCTCGTATTTTGACAGTTCTAATAAATTGCAGTCTTTCTTTATACCATTTAATATGTGCGCAAGTAAATCATCTGTAGAATATGTCGCTTTCCAAACTTTAAACCGAATTACAAATAAACAATCTTATCAGTAACTTTTTGTTGATGACGTGAACATCATATAGGTTTGGATAAGCTATACCTAAAGGTATAAAGTTATTTTAAAATACCAAGTTTTTTTAATTTCAGGACCGCGCGTTCACAAGATCATAATAATATTGGACCTAAAGAGTTAATTTTTTGCATTGTATTCAGAAAAGTGCAGAGAATGTCAATAATAACGACTTTACGATATATAATTATTGGAAATATTTTTTTCTCGATTAAAATTCCAAAACGCGAATATTTCAAAAAACGATGCTTTAATTTTTCTATTTTTTTTGTTTTCGAGTAAGTAATTATCGAGCGTCCAATGTGCATAATTTCCGCACTATTAGACGAATACGCCCCGAGTCTTAAAATGGGGTTTTTTTGAATTAGGGGGTGATTTCCGAAAGACTTTGATGTCTATCGGTGGTTAGTACAAGGTACGGAGTACACCCCTATGTCTTGTTTGTATCACAAAGCGCAGAATTCGGAATTATTTTCACAATAATAACATGGACTACTTATAAGAGACGCTTTTGTCTAAATATTTTTTTAATTTTTGTAATTTTTAATGAACGTTTCCATGCTAAAACTAATGTTAGAACGTTACAACGTTTACGTTAATAAAATACTAAACAAAAAAATCTCTTAACTTATAATTTTACTTACATTTAAAATTTTTGTACATTTTGATTAATTTAAAAAAAAATAAGGAAATAAATTTTATTTCACTATCAATACTCAAATTGTTTAATTACCTAAATGCCGACTTGTACAAATAAAAAAGTTTCAATTCTTTTTACTCAAGTAGTTGAATTTTTTTTTTGGATTGAAAGTGGATTGACTTACATAATTGCAGCCAAAAATGAACATGTGTAAAAAATCGCAACGTTTTTAAGTAGATTTTTTAATGTCTATAAAGGATGAAATGTAAAAAGTTTGTAAGTATTTGACTGTTGAATTATAAAAAGTTTCTTTGTATATGGGCAATAATAAACAAAGAAATCAAAATCAATTCCAATCGGAATTGAAATATATCGTGATTTTAATTTGCTTGTTATTATTGGCTATATACAAGAAACTTTTTATAAATAATAAAGACAGTTTAGATTGATAATTAACAAATAAAATAATTTTTATAGACGGAGTAATGTAGGTTGTTTGGCAGACGTACGATAACAGTTAAGGGTTAAAGCTGCTAGTTACATATTTAGAAATCGTAAAACTACAACCATATCCACGAAAACATCGTAAAACATATATTTGAGGGCCAATAATGTTGCTCCATTCAATATCCATAAACGGTAGAATTGCGCATTTTCAATCATAACTACTATACATGTATTAATAAAATGCCAAAGGCGCACTTGCAAAAATTCGTCCATTTCCGATTATACGCTTTGTATTTTCTTAAAGTTAGAAAAATGACCGGAAATCTTATATCTACAATTATTTCTAACCATGATAACTAACTTTTTAGAGTGAACATGCAACGTTGCGTGCTAAAATCTGCGCTTTCAATTTAAAGACAGCGCGACAACGAATACCCAATAATTAACTTTATACGGTATTAAATTAGATAATAATCTTGAAACTCTCATCGCTGCATTTTGTAATCACTTCAATATTTAATTTTTTAAGACACATTAATTATATTAAATGAGAATCCTTTACGTATCAATTTCAATTTAATTAAACGACACTATAAAATTTAATTTTCAGTGTCGATTTTTCGGAAAACCTGGAAAATCGGGGAATTTTATTTCGACGCTGGAAATCGGGGAAATGTCAGGAAATTCACCAACTACAGTAGAATCTCAAAACTGCTAGCACAAAAAAAACTGTTTATACTCGTGCATACTTTTAGTTGCGCATTTGTTTTAACGTTAACAACGTCATATTTGCCTTTCCCCCACTCGAAAACCTGAAAAATTCGGGAAATTTAATGATTTCAAAATAACCTACGCCCTGCAATTTCCATTAATCGATGTTTTTTTTTAAATATCAACAAAAAATTTATTAAAGCCTCGTATTATCATTAACAGAATATTATTTTGTTGACACGCTAAACAAAATGTTTAATAAAAATTTTAAGGATAAGCTGTTATCAGCGGAAATTGTAAAGAGAGCGCCTGCCTGCAAACATAATTATATTTTATTTATTACAAAGCCGTGCGCGAAATTGAATTATTGGGCTAAACGGGATATAAAATGTTATAATTACGTGGCACATTAAAACGTAAAATGACAAGCACTAATTGTAGGTAAGTACTTTTATTTCAAATTAAGCGGCGTTTACATTAGCGTAGATGTAGATACACATTATTTAAGAGAGGTTCCGATGCACGTCATCAATAAAAAGTTACTAAATTGTATATTTATAGATAATATTCAGTTTAAAATTTTGTACGTGGCATGATTTCCTTGCAAAGAAATACTACAATTTTTGAGTACCTACTGTAAAAATACGATGTTTTATTGATGACGTGTATTGTAATACACATGTATAACGTATAATCAGACGTATGAATGTATATCCTTGCATTTAAAGTCGATGAATAAATCAAACGTGCAACTTTGGGATCCGCACTAATGTAAACACCGCTTTAGTTTTAAGATCAAGGCGTATTAATCACTGTTTTACCAACAATAAAACCGACTCCACTTTATTGTGTGCATCTAATACCTACACCTGAAGTAATTAGACTAATAAATTTAACCCGTGTAAGATAATTCTCATTTACCTATGGGTTTAATTTAATGAGGGATCCGTTACTTATTTATAACTAGAATCAGTTCGCAAGCCGAATTTTACGATGACGCAGTTAGGTGCTGCACAAATAACACGAGAAGGCTTTCTGTTGATCTCTTGTTATATTAGTGTACCCGAAGGGGTTGTACTAACAAGCGATGCAGTAATTGAATTTATTAGTTATACAATAAGGGGAAATATTCCAGAAATTGACTTAATAAAAACTGACAGGCTTCGTGATAAACAATGCCCGGGAATTATTAAACTGACCGATGACGACCTAAACCAAATTGTTTATTATTATTAGGTACGCTTAAAATTTATTTAAGTATCGGAATTATTTTTGGAAATACGTAGGTAAAACACATTTTTAGTACTTTATCGCAGATGTAAATATTCGACTTGTAATAAATTAATCACTAAACTGCCGAGAGCTGTTTTTAAATTAATAAGGGCTGCGTTGACGTTTTATTTATAGCAGTAACTGGTAATAATTTCAAATTATGTATACATACATGGCGTAGTTTCAATTTTTTTTGAACGTCACTTTAGTTTAATTTAATAGGTGCTTAATGAAAATATTTCTAGGAATCTTCTTTGAAAATTTCATTTAAAGCCTATAATAAATACTGATATCTACATAAATAAATAAAAATCTCGATTGGACGATGAGACGGGGCTCTATACCTCTTCACTTCTTTATCTTCAATATACAGTAAAACTTCTCTTAACGAACACTTTTAAAATCCCCGAGATTTTTTTGCCGGCAATTTGCGACAATTGCTTTGGTTCCGCGAGTGTCCACTATCGAGAAGTTTCACTGTACCTAATTTTTTTTTCATTACGTTGCAAACCAAAATAGCTAATTTAAACAGTTTTAACGGCGTTTGTTTTGGTTTGCGAATAAGATGGGACACGTTTTACTAATTCCGACAAAATTTCTAATTAAAACATATTTATGTGGTACACTTAGATTTTGTCAATGTAAATCGGACTTACTTTGTCACATTGACAATATGAAATATTTATCACAATTGCGTAGTACTTAACACTGTGACGCTGCTAAGGCACAGGAGTAATTGCGAATTATTTCAAATGTTTCCTATAAAACAAGTTTATTTGTTAATAAGAGCCCAAAAGACTACTGAAACCATATAACCCATAAAGGTTTGTTAATATGGATACGTCAAGAAAGAATTAACTTACACAGCTAAAAAACGCGATTTTCGACTCACGAGACTTGTATTTATACGACGCGCAGTGTACATAAATAACATCGAACATATTTCACCACTACACATAACATATTAATTTTTTTACCATCTCATCAACTCAAAACAGTATCACTATCTTAACTATTTAAGTTGTTCCTGTTTTACGGATAGTATATTAATTTCGTCGCTAATGCGCGGCGACGTTCTAAAATAAATTCCGCGTCAAGACGAAAAATAAAAGAAAAACACCCACGAACTTATCCGTAATTTACGATTATCGGGACCGAGGTCGCTATCGTAAAAAAAATACATTTTTATGAAAATTGCTCCAAAGGCCGCACAGTTAAATTAAAATAAAAATCGCTTTACATTTTCTGCACCGCATTCCAAAGTTCAACCCTCCTCCTTATTCCCAATAAAAAATCGAAGACGAAATCGACAAACTAAACGTAGGCTAAACGTATATCTGATATTTGAATAATATTAGGTTGGAATATTTTTTCCACTTTATCGATTTCAATTTTAATTTTAGGTAAGGAGAAGTCGTGGTTGTCGGCAACGATCTAAAATTTGCAATTTGACGGAGAGGCGCAAGGTAATGTAAATTTATTATTACATTTCAACCGCCAGAAGTTTCTGGTCGATTAGATATCTTAATAACGACTGTTAGGTTCAGCTACTTACGTTCAAATTAAGTCATCTCGACATCGTAATTACAGGGCAGAAGCGACAGTATATGAATTACAATTTCCATTAACACCGTGAAGATTATTATCATCCATTCGAATTCGTTAACAACTCTTAATTTTTTTGTTCGTACAATATTACGAGAAATTTAATCGCCTAAAATTCTGCCACGTGATTCTCATTAGTGCGATATTGAATAATACAAGGGAATCGGTCGAGCTTTGATCTTTTATGTATGGGAACAGCTGTCAATTCGGTATTTTCCAATTTTGCAGCTGAATGTTGTTAGAGAAACAAGTTCGAGCGCTACTTATTTGTATTTGGCATTTATTGGGACTTTTATTTGAAAATTTCAAGATTAATTGTAAAATTTCTTTTTAAAAAAACTTAAGAAACGACGACGATACGGTCGCTCGTAATTTTCAATTTTTAAAACCAGCCTTCTAGAATAATTTATTGGTATAATTTTCATATAGATAGGTACAGTTGATGGGCCCTTCCAGTCATTTTTACTGGCTTGGGCATTCTACTATAAGAATTTAATGAGAATTCAGTTAGCGTTGCGCTGCTTCATTAGATACTTGATTTACAACCGATTAACTTTCACATTAATACAGATAAGTACTTGGAAAATTTTCGTTTGATTCAACCTAATTTCGGTCGATTAATATTACTAATGATTAAAACGTCTTGTGTGTATTATGTCCTCGAATACTTCTGATTTTACGAGAAACTTTTCAAGTAGGTATGGCCTATCCAAACCTATATGCAATTCACGTCATCAAAAAAATGTTACTAGATTGTTTATTTGTAATTCGGTTTAAAGTTTGAAAAGTGACATATTTTATAGACGATTTACCTGCGCACATATTAGATGGCATAAAGAAAGACTAGAATTTATTAGAACCATCAAAATACGAGGTACTGCACTGTGTGAAACGTCATCACCTAGTAACCTTGTATTGATGACGTAGATTGCATATAGGTTTGGACGAAGTGTAGCTACCTACTTGTTTTGTTTAAAACCATTACGTTATCTAATACTTAATTTTCGAGGCAAAAATTAGTTAAGTAGGTATTATTTAGAAATTTCTTACCGAGAAAATTAAAAAATTAAGAAATGCATTAAAAACACTAAGAAATAACTCGATGCCTTTTAAGATAAAAAAAAGCTCAGTTTTATTTTCACATTATGGGCACAATATTCAGTTTGAAAACCTCAAATTTCGACACATTTTTCATTCCTGTACACAAAAATTTTTGTATAAACATACGTCTTCATCGGTAATGGAGGAGATCGGCCCTTCGAGAATTTGTTGCTTTAAAATTTCACGCTTTCCTAATTTTCTCAGTTACTAATATAAGGGTATCTGATTTTTTTTGCTTCGAAAATTAGTGGTTTTGGACCGAGGAAAACATTTTTTCATAAAAACGGACGATTTTTCGGGTTCAGTCTATCCAGGGACGCACTGTGAAAAACGGGGTTTATTTGCCAATGTGAATTCCTTTGCCATTTGACGTGCAATTTCATAAAATATATTTTAACTTCTAAGTTGGCTGCATTGAATCTGTAAAATTGCGGGAAAGTGCAGTTCGATAGTGTAATACGCGAGTTTTCTTATGAAAAGTAATTAACTATTACTCAAATCGAAATGATATAAAGCAAAATGATTAAAATAGGAGATTTTGTGCTGATTGCACTTAAAAACAAGAAACATTAAACATTATTATTAAACATTACGAGGACAATTTTGTGGAAGTAAAAAACTTGAAAACAAACAAAAAATAAATTTGTCTACCCTACTAATGATGATATTTCGCATGTTTTGAAAAATGAAATAGCTGACTGTTTTCAACTCCCAAAACTGTGTCATTCTTCAGAAAAAATATTTTCATATTAATAAAAGATTTTGCATTGCTTGTGTAAAAAGTGCTGTTTTTTGTGAATAATGTCAGATGATAGTTTTACATGGCAAAGTAACACACCTAAAATGTAAATAATTCATTAGCATAGAAGTTATTTACATTAGTAAAGTAACACCAAAATGGGGGATTTTGCCAAATTTTCGAAAATTAAAAATTAATATTTTAAAATATTTAATCTTCTTTAAAATTTAGAAATAGATAAACTGTAAAACTATATATATATAATATATATATTTGATTCAAATGCGAAACAGTATTACACACAAAGTTTGAACGCAAAACATTGAAATTCAGGCAAAGTAACCCCGCTTTACGGTATCGATATTTATTTAGGTACTTGATCATAAAGCGACAAACATATTTTGAAGAAAAGATGTAAAATAAATGTAGAAAAGTAAAATTCATCCTTCGGAGGCTTTTGAAACTAAAAGTTGTTTTATAAGTTAATTAACAATAAAGGTGTCCAATCTTAAGGGTTCTTTCTATAAATATGTTTAAAGATAAACAGTCCTGGTTAGTATTTAGCCAAATAAATTATTAAATATTATGAGATGGGCAAATGTGAAACTGCAGCAATGAAGATAAGTAAAATCGTTAAAACAATTACTCGTTAACATTCATTGAATACACAACAAGCAACGACTAACGGACTTGTACACTGAAAATTAAACTACTTCTAAGATCATTAAACCGATGTAAATCGGTTTATAACAGCTATAAAACTTACACGACTACATTAACTATGTGTATATGTGCATTATTTATGTATTTTCGAACGCAACGAGCATCAAAGCAAAACTATAATTATTTCATTACCTGGGTACTTGTATTTTAATGAGTCGCGCGCGCTAATTCGTCGATCGCGTCCCGATGGAATTCGTTAGAGAAATTTTTATACAATGCGAAGCGTAAAATTTCTGCGTTATCACCACTTGATCTCGACAAAACAGGTAAAACTGTACGATACTTACAGCAAATGCCTAATAATTATTTATTATTATCGGCAATTGGCTCGGTACCCAAAATAATTGTCGCTTCCTGTTTATTATCAAACGAAACAGCTGCTAACAATAGTGTTTGGTACACTACGATTAGTTATAGTGCGTATGACTAATGTGTTCGCGCGCTTTTATGTAAACGACGGTTTAATTAAAATTTCGAACATGGAATAGTGAAAAAAAGCACTTTGCTGCGCGTGCCAACGTTTTTAGGACATTGAACTGTAATTTTAACAGTTTCCCTAATATTTTTCCACGTTATAGGTGGGTACCTATCATTTTCATTAGAAATTTGTAATATTTCCTCAAAAACCAACGCAACGGTGGCATTATAAATTAAGTTTTCTAGCGCTTATACGCCATCGTAACTTCGCGTTTCCACCCTAATATATTAATATAATACAGGCCCCGAAACGTCCAACAAAAGATTAAAATATCCCTCGCGTTAAAGAAAATCTAAATCTTGGCTAAAAAGAGCTCGGTTATTTAATGGAATTTATTATGCTGTCATCTTAAATGATTATATTAGCATAATCTCGAGAAAGATAGGTGTCGGCCGAGCTTATATTTTTAAACCAACCCTTTCCTTCGGCCCCATTTACTATCTTATCTGGAAATGTTTCATTTTTTTTTATCATGCTGACCTTTAGGTGCGGTCTCATCGATGTAATACGATGAAAAAGGAAGTGGTGACCGAAAATAGACACCGAACTTGTTCGGCTATAATATATTTAACGTTCATTATACGGTTTTAATATTATTATTAAAATTTTTCACCGTTCAATTTAATAGAATAATATGGAGAAACAAGGTAGAAATAGACAATTTACAGGCAATAACAAAACGTCTAACAGAGCATAACTGCTCCGATTATCGGTACCGAACACAAATCACATCCAATTGAATTTTTACTGTTTAGTTCTGTTTTTTTGTACATATTTACCTTGTCGAAAACGGCGTAAATTTATAACGGCCGGATATAAAAGATAAACGTAGACAAATTTATGATCTTTCCGTGATTTATTGCGATTTAAACAAAATAAATGATTTCGAGGCGGTCGCGTATTTTTATCGGTAGATGCCCGAAGCGCGATATATATTTTTCTCGATTTGATCAAATGTTTTAAGTGAAAACTCGTAAAATCCACTCGTACTTTATGAAAGTAGGGGCGCGCTTTTCAAAGCGTTTTAAAATGCAATCGGTAATAAATCTATCGGGCAAGTACCTAACCTAATACCAGGGGGGGACTCCAGTTCATCTACCGTCAGAGGAGTGACCGGGAAATTGTTGCCTATAATAACTTTGTACGACATACTAGAGATCGTCGATCTTCGTTAATACAAAATCTATTAATAACTAACATAAGAGGCGTAATTAAAATTTTATTATAATGTAATACCTGCGTTATTATACAGGGTTATTGGTAATTCGACGTATTTGTTTAAAACACGTGATCGTAGAGGTAATAATATCTGTAATATTATTCACCTATATATCGATGACGTTTTGGCAAATTTTACAGGGGCGCACATATTGTGTTGTAGCTCAACTATAAGCAAATACCTCCAGGAAACGTATTTATTCTACGATACAGTCACTGATTTGAGTGATAAACGGAGATTAGTTGCAATCCTTGAACGAGATATCATGACAAGTCGGCGTACGTACACGCATTTGCTATTTTGCGGGACCACCAACGCAACTTCCGTACAGAGAATTAAACGTAGCGTAACCACGTTTCGTAATTACACCTCAGACATTGGTTATATGGTTGTTTTTCCATAATGTTTATGACAAAAATCTATACAAATAACTAAAAATCCTCCTGAAAATTATGTTTGAAGTTAAAATTTCACATAACCTCATCAAAGTTTAAAATGCTTTAATAATGATCATCTATTACCTGCCTAAAAACTATATTTTTTAAACATGCCTTGGTGTCTTACCTCCGACATAAAAATATTCCTAGAAGTTACCCTGAATAAATCCTGTTCAAGCTAAAATGGCTATGCCAGCACACATGACGTATTTAATTCAACGTTTAAACTAATAAATTGTAAGTTTCGAAAAAATTAGGTAACACGTTAAAATTCGAGGAATAGATATTTTGTTTAAAATTACGATTAAAACACTTTATTTTGTAACGCCCGAAGCAATGTGCAAATTAATCTAATACTCGTAACATTTATTAGTACTTAAATATAATCCATTAAACTATTTGAGAGAGCGCCAATAAAAATACCATATTTCGTAACGCTACCCTACTTGCATCAATTTATTTAAAAAATACATATCGGTATCGTACGAGAAAATGAAATTCAAGAAACGCCTTTAAAATCAATCGAAGATCTTATTGTAAGAACATGACATCCACAATAACAAAAGTTTAGAATAATCAACATTAAAGTTTTGAAAATCTTAATAGTATCGGGAGCCCAATTGTCGAAACATTCGTTCAGATAAAGTATGCGAAGATGACGTCAAAACAAATATATTTCTGTAGAAACCCATTGTTAACGACATCATTTTCGCATACGTTTCGTTAGCGAACGATTCGAGAATTGGGCCCTAGTACCCTTATTACGAAATATAAAAACTTCTGATTTCGAGAAACCATAATACACATAATGTGATAAATAAATAAAAGTGTAACTTATCGTGTTCTCGCAATGAGCCCTTCAATTATAAAAATATAGTAAAAACATTACAGTACCTGTTCCGCGAGAGCAGTCCCGAAAGCCCCCCTTTGAAATGCCCTCGAACAGTTTTTAAACGCCGCAAACGAGCACACCCGTACGTTATAAACTCCACACTATAACTAATTATTTATCGAATATTCTAAAACTGACTTTCTACGTGTACTTGGATTTTCAGACAGGTCGTCACCTGAACGTAGATATGAAATATCTGCAAGACAAGCGAGCGCGATATCACACTTCGTTCCCTTTGTTATTCACACGTGTTTTTTTATCTAACAGAGATATGTGCCACGTACATATTATTTTATTAGTCGTTCGGTTTTCAAGATAAGAAATTTAAATAAAATCACCTATCTATAATGAAAATTGAAACTGTAATTTTATAACTTATTAAAAATACAATTTTATAAAATTCCAATTATATCAGAACCGTATAATAAAAAGCAATAAAAATTACGTAAACTATGTAGGTATATGATAAATTAATGAAGCAACGAAAATTTTCGTTAGTAATCTTTCTACTGCTTGAATTTATACTGGAAATTTTTTTGAGTAAGTAGGTACGCTTTTTTTGAAAATTACCATATTTTGTAACGCTACCCTACTTGCATCAATTTATTTAAAAAATACATATCGGTATCGTACGAGAAAATGAAATTCAAGAAACGCCTTTAAAATCAATCGAAGATCTTATTGTAAGAACATGACATCCACAATAACAAAAGTTTAGAATAATCAACATTAAAGTTTTGAAAATCTTAATAGTATCGGGAGCCCAATTGTCGAACCATTCGTTCAGATAAAGTATGCGAAGATGACGTCAAAACAAATATATTTCTGTAGAAACCCATTGTTACGACATCATTTTCGCATACGTTTCGTTAGCGAACGATTCGAGAATTGGGCCCTAGTACCCTTATTACGAAACATAAAAACTTCTGATTTTGAGAAAACATAATACACATAATATGATAAATAAATAAAAGTGTAACTTATCGTGTTCTCGCAATGAGCCCTTCAATTATAAAAATATGGTAAAAACATTACAGTACCTGTTCCGCGAGAGCGGTCCCGAAAGCCCCCCTTTGAAACGCCCTCGAACAGTATTTAAACGCCACAAACGAGCACACCCGTACGTTATAAACTCCGCACTCGAAGTAATTATTTATCGAATATTCTAAAACTGACCTTCTACGAGTACTTGGATTTTCAGACAGGTCGTCACCTGAACGTAGATATGAAATATCTGCAAGACAAGCGAGCGCGATATCACACTTCGTTCCCTTTGTTATCCACACGTGTTTTTTTATCTAACAGAGATATGTGCCACGTACATATTATTTTATTAGTCGTTCGGTTCCCAAGATAAGAAATTTAAATAAAATCACCTATTTATAATGAAAATTGAAACTGTAATTTTATAACTATTAAAAATACAGTTTTACAAAATTACAATCATATTAGAACCGCATAAAAAAATCAATAAGAATTTTTGAGTAATTTTGATATTTTTTTGAATAATTAGGTACACGATTTTTTGAAAATTATCCTGATGTCCCAAGTCCGTCACCAGATAGGTAGTTTTACGAAGAGTACCGACAATGAGCCGTCTAGCAACAGGCTTTGACCGTCGATTCACGACGCGGGATAATTTTTTCAAAAAATCGTGCACAAGAATTCAAGAACGAGGGAGATTCGGTAAGAACATTTCATACGTAGTAAATAAAATTGAAAAATAAAAAATAATGTTATTAAGTATGACAGTTTTACTTTAGAAAATGTAACAAGAAACTAAAATAGTTTACTTAAATGTAATTTTAACAAATTCAGATTCGCGTACCTCATATTATTAAAGGTCAGTTTTATAAAAAGTAACCGTTGGTTGGCGTTGTACTAATTTGACCGTGTCATAATTTGATAGGAAAATTTTCAACGTAATCGCGGTTAGATAGCCAGGACAAATTTCCGAAATTTGGGCAAAAATGGGCAGACGGCGATTTTTGTTAAAATAAGGGTGCAGTTCGTTTTTTTTTTTAATTTATCTCCGTAACCGCGAGTCTGACAAAAATTTTACAAAGAGCACTTTTGTAGATAATACAATTATCTGCAATAATACTGATTTACTTTTTTATTCGGTTTATTTTTATTGATTTTGCAGCGTTGCGAAAGGAGGTTAAATTTTATATGAAACGTTTGCTGTAGAAGTCTGCACTTCAAAAATGCACTGCTGATCAAAACTGTGTGATGGAATGTACTTTTGAATGTGTCCCGATGGTGAGATGAATTAACAGAAGACCTTAATACTGATTTAGGAACAAAAGCAGTTTTTCCTCCTAATTTGTTTATTATTAATGTTACGCCAAGAAGTTATTAAAACAAATTGTAGATGATTTGTATTATCTATAAACGTGCTTTTTACAAAATTTTTGTTAGACCTACGGTTACGGATATACCTACTAATTGCACCCTTATTTTCAAGATAGCGGCCGAATGATAACGCCCCCAACATCACACTTACTACCGATAAACCTACGAAATCCGAAAAAAATCGTTGACTACCCAATATGCACGGTCTCATAGCGAATTGACTGCTGCAGTTGTGTTTTCAATAAAAAAATCAGTTTTTAACGAAAAACAAAAACCGGCGAGAATAAGAAAATTGTTGTTCTTGTTTATTTTTTTTCGACAACAAAAATTAACCAGCTATCGAAATGTAATCACGAGAAGGTTTAATAATGGACTAATTGTAAGATATTAAAAAAAAGATGTATTGAGTTGACAATCAAACAATCTGACAGAATTATTTAGTTGATGGTGTAGGATCGACGAGGGTAACTTTTTGATAATAAGGCTAGAGCGAGAAATTATTTGAATAATTGACCAACAAAATTATGTTAACCTGTAATTACTTTTAAATGCGCAAAACTCCACTTTCATATACCTATGTAAATGTAATTTGTTTTAAAACTTTTGCAAAAATTATTTTTCCGGGACAAAGAAGAAACAAATATGGATTTTATAAATACATACTTTGACTGGTACACAACCATCCTACCTAAATTAATTTACGTATAAACAAAATAAACGTCCAGAAGAAAATTAAAACGAAAATCTAAATTAAAACCTTAAAATATCCTCCTTTTTGCGTTTCATTTTCTAAATTTTACTGCTTATTGTTCGCTGCCATAAATTAAAAACATTTTTACAACGGAAACGTCTTTAATGTCTGCGCGAGCTACAAATTGCCTGCAATTTATAGACGGTATTTAGGCACTTAATTCCAAAGTATTGTTTTAGATCATTTTTGGGCGGTTAATGGGATTTCGTGTCGTAAATCTCGTTTTATTCCGCAGATATCGAAAGCGCATCGGTTCTCGAATGAAAAAAAATAATAAACGGCGCGGGTTTAATAATAATTAATTTAAACAGCGCGAGTGCGCCCGAGAGTCGAATTCAATTTCTTTTACGTAATCCAAAAACCCGCAAGGGTCACGACGGGAAATAAATTGCAACTGGATATCAACGGCATACATGTCTGGGACTTATGTCGCCTTGTTTCTTTGATGATATCTGCCAAGGATTTCTTTCTCGCTTTTCGAGAACGACGATATGCCGAAGGAGGTGCTACTTGTCGTCTTAAGAATAATGACTAATGGTTCACGGGCGCCCCCAGATAAATGACCTTCCGAAAGAAACACATTTCAGTAGCTAACCGCATCGTCCGAACTAATGTATTTTAATGTAAGTTGTAACATCGTCGACAGAGGAATTTCGCGTCCCTTTATTCTTTTAGATATGTTCCTACCTGTCGTAAATACAGTTGAAAAGAGCCGATACGCGAATAATAAAACATTTGACGCAGCTTCTTGGAGCAAACAGTTATTCCTGCGTTTTTTTTTATGTAAATTTGTTACGCAAATATGTAAAAAATAAAATGTTTCGAGGATTTTATTATAGCTATAAAGCGAAAAACATCGCGACACATGCATGGATTATTTTACTATTATAGTCTTTATTGCGTGCGTTCAAGAAGTAAGGGCTGTTTCCACAATGTTATCTCCGATAAAACATGCTCGGAGTAGTAAAATGCGAAGCTGCAACGTTTAACAGAACCGGGGGGACCCGCGAAATTCCTTTAAAAATTGCAACACACGTTTAGGTACGCGGAGGGGAAAACCGAAAACTTGAAAACAATTCTCCCGATCGCCGCCCCCTTCGCGTTCAGCGAGAAACCCGAATTAATTTTTTATTAGTCGTCCTTAACTCGCAGTCGCTCCCGACGATTTGTAAATATGAAAATTTGATTACGTAGGTGGAAATCCGACTGAATTAGCGGGTATATCGGCGCAAGATATTAAGTTATCGAGCTTCAAATAAAATTTTAATTTAGGCCGGAAGAAGGAAAACCTGAAATAATTCGGAAAAAATGCCGTTCGTTTATTCCGATATTTTAAATATTTTAAAATTTTATGAAAAAATAGTCTAGGTGGTAATAAATAATTTTGCAATCGGGACTTTTCTCGGCGCTTACATTTTCATTGATGGTTGTTTTAAAAAGTTCAAATTGTGACTTGCGACTCGAAATGACTTGTGGCCGGACGAAACTCCGCGTGAGTCCAATTTTTATTAAATCGCAACGTCAGCAAACGCTCTATATAGGAAATATGTAATTAAATCGATCGTACGACAACAACATAGAAACACGACGCGAATAGGAAATAACTAAGTTAAAGGTTGTTCGCATCCAATTTATTGTTCATCGTCTAGTTGTCCTCGCGCTCAGTTTTGCGGATCCCATCTGGGCCTAGTGTCCGAACATCTCATCCAAAATAAACTAAAACGTCAGCGGGGGGTTTTATTTAGCTTGCTTTTACTCCAATTGAACTTGTTTTTAAGGGACGCTCGAATGACTAAGCAGTCGTAACTACGTTAATAAAGCAGTCCCTTCGCGTTAACGGAAAACTCTAATAAATATAATTTACCGTGGGGCGTTATTTTTTCGACGAGAAGCGTTTTTTTATACTGTTTTCGTAAGGTTTTCCCGCTAGTACGAATCACGTTGCACTTCGGAATGGGTCCTTATTAAATACTTTTACCTTTTCGAAAAACTTATTAAGTATGTAAGTATTTAATCTTATTTTTTCATAGTACAGTAATGCCCGCTTAACGCGGGGTATACGTTCCATCAAAGTAGAGCGTTATACGGAACAGTGTTAAACGAGATTATCTCATCATGTAAATCATGGGATTAGGGGAAAACGGGTAGAAAATTTAAAAAAATGTTCAGGTATTTTGTCGCTTAAGTTCATTAAATATGTTTTGTATAACAATACAACAACAAAAACTTATTTCTTACAAATATAGAAACATAACAAATGGATATATAATATAAAAATAAATAAAATTTTAAGTCACCATTTATGTTTGAGATCATTCAGATTCGTCTGCATTTCCAATTTTCTGCCTTTTTATCGAGAAGGTATCTAATGTCATTTGCGTTTTTCTTTTGCGCTCTGCAAGAAATTGTCGATAAGTGGACATGACAGTGGATCCATGACACCCCGTCTTGCCTTTGAACTCCTATCAAAAATCTGTGACCTCTATCGTATTATTTCTAGAACAGGCAATTCTAGTTGCAGAGGTTGTTGTAGTTGTAGTTGCTGACGACACTATTTTTTCTTCATTCTTAAGAATTGTCCTTATTGTTGAAGTTGACAAGTTCAATGCAACACCAATTTGAGATTGACGTTCGTCAGTATCTAATCTTCTAAGCACTTGCATTTTAGTTTCCAGCGAAATGCTTTTTCTTGTAGCTTTATTTTCGAGTTTTTTATTATCGCCCATAATAAAAACTAAAAATTATAATATCACTATATCATTCCATTATATTACATAAATTAATACTTACAATAACGGCAACAAATGTTTGAAATAATAAAAATAGGTTATACGAGGTCTGACCAATAAGTAATGAGACTAAGTCCATAAAATACGTATATTTAAAAATTAAGGTACATTGATGTGATCCCCTTCAAAGTACTCCCCTCCCACAACTACACACTGGTTCCAACGTTTCTTCCAGCTTTCGTAACATTTCTGGAAGGCTTCGACTGGAACGTCCTGGAGTACCCTCGTCACGGCGGTCTGGATGTCAGTTATGGACTCAAAATGCGTTCCTTTCACGGCCAATTTTGTTTGGGGGAACAAGAAGAAGTCACAGGGTGACATATCCGGCGAATAGGGCGCTTGCGGCAACACTGCGATGTTTTTAGAGGTCAAAAACTGCGACACACTGAAGGCACTGAAGGCATGCATGGAGCATTGTCGTGATGAAGGATCCACGTTTTGACAATCTCTGGACGGACTCTGATGACGCGTTTTCGCAGCCGATCGAGTACTTTCAGGTAGAAATGTTGGTTGACGGTCTGCCCAGGTGGTACAAACTCTTTGTGCACGATTCCTTTGCTGTCAAAGAAGCAAATAATCATCGTTTTCACTTTTGATTTGCTCATTCTCTCCTTCTTCGGTCTGGCTGCACCAGGAGACAGCCATTGTTGACTTTGCCGTTTTGTTTCGGGATCGTACTGAAAATACCAACTTTCATCACCAGTAATTACACGATCTAGAAGAGTTGGATCAGCTTCAACCTGTTGCAGACACTCCTGTGAAATGGACATTCGGTCGTGTTTTTGCTCCGCGGAAAGGTTCTTCGGTACCATCTTTGCACACGGCTTTTTCATGGACAAATCATCAGTTAAAATTTTTCTGACGGTTTCTCGTTTCAAATTAAGTTCATCAGCCAACATTCGAATGGTTAGCCGTCGATATTTATGCACGAGAGTGCGCACACGCTGAACATTGTTGCCAGTTCGAGCTTCAACCGGCCTCCCACTTCGCGGTTCATCCCCGACGCTCTCACGACCATTTTTAAAATCTTTATGCCATCGAAACACCCGAGCACGACTCGGGGCTTCATCGCCGAACACTTTGACCAATTTACCGTACGTTTCCGTAACAGAATCGCCGAGTTTAACGCAAAATTTAATCGCGTACCGCTGTTCAATATTACGTCGTTCCATATTCGTGACTCGCCTTACAAACACGTTGTCGAAAATACAACACAGCTGGAAGAACTAACGAACGTACGAAAGTCGCGAGCACATGTATCGATAGAGGAGGGATGGGAGATTAACCGATCGAAGTTTCAGGTTCGCACCACAAGCGCGGCTAAAAAATCAGTCTCATTACTTATTGGTCAGACCTCGTATGCACTCTTATCAGCGGCTATCAGCATACTACTCTGCTGGGAGAGAGAGAGAGAAAGAGTGGGATTAGAGATGATCGCGTTACACTTTGAATTTCGGGGAAGCCCAACGCTGCGTGCAATTTTCGGGGAATACCACTATTCCAATAAAACCGCGTTAAACCGAAACAGCGCTAAGCGGACCAGCGTTAAGCGGGGTCTTACTGTACTTGCAAATTATATTACAAAAATATCAATATCTATATGTCGCAGGCAAATAGTTATTTCAGGAAAATAACTTTCGAGTAGACAATAAGGTGGTATTTGTAATATTTATAATTTCGAAAAATGTAGATTAAAGTAAAATAGAAATTAGATTGACTTTTATGTTTCAATGTGGACTTTAAGTGTAGATTAAATGAGTGTAAACTAGTGCGGACGAGGTGAACTCAATTTTAGAGTCGGCGAATTTTCCTTTCGACGAACTATGGGTCGGTGAACCGATTCCAAGATCCCGTTTGATAAATCAAAATTTACAATACATTTTTATAGTATTTTGCACAATAATACAGATATGTGTTGCCTGATTAAATACTATTTACCTAGTCAAATAGAAATTTAATAATACTTGAAACGGTTTGCGAGGTCAAAAGTTATTTTCCTACTACATATACAAATTGATATTATTCATAGATTTTCAGTTAAACTGTTACATATACGTAAATATAATTATGATTCTACATAAAATAAGTTATAAAACCAAGAACAGAACGTTAGCGTCATTAATATTACACGCCTATATCCGGTTCGAAGGACCGTTACGTAAATTAAAATTTAATAAATTGCAACACTTGGGCTTTGCAGAATATTATTTAAAAGTAAGAAAGAAACTGTCGCGCATTATTATCCATCTTCTGCTTACTTAAAATTCTATCTTTTCCGATCGTTTAAAACTATCTCTACCTACGTTAAAACAACGGCTTTTTCTCGTCGTCGCATAATTTACGCCATTCGTACGATACGGTACGAATTTCCGTCTACTCGTTGGCGCGTATAAACAAGAGAAATGCGAATAATTACGAAACCGGGCCCTGAAAAGCTCTTGTGATAGGTAAATGTTAGTTCAACGCCATTAATACCTCGAACGAGTCTGTTTATCACGTCTATCGCGGTATCTACACGTAGGTATTTATTTACCGCGCGCCACAAACGCTAACGGTTGTAGCGTTTACCAAACATTGCGCCTTCGCATCACGCTAAATTAATAACAACAACGAACCTTATGGCTTTCGAAAAAATCGGCCAAGCTTTTGATGAACAAAAAGTTTTCCGGATTGTCTAAACAAAGCAACTTTCCACGAATTTTGCGACAGTTTTCAATTTATGCCCGCCATAACAAAACAACGATGTCCGGGAACTTTGTCGTGTAATTAAAATTTTTATTGTTACGTTAGAGCCGGAGGCGTTTCTTTGTTATATAACGAAAGAAAATTTAAAAGATAAGGTTTCGAGTTTCTCGAACACTGTTCGACCTCTCGCTCGCGTTTAAACAAACAGTATGGGAGCGCCAGAAAAAAAGTACCACAATCACGAGAATCCGCACGCTAACATGCGGAGCAGATGACTTTTGTACTTTTCCTCTGACTAATAGGGCTTTCGATTTATGGGGAAGTTCGAGGGTGGAGTCGTTGCAATTCATTTTCCGGCGGGTGTCTGTCTGTTAACTTAAAACGTCCAGCCAGTTTTATCATTTCGCCGCAAAATTACGTGAAACGCGATTCCGTTTTGTGTTGACATCGCATTTACAATTATGTCTTAATAAGATCGAAGTTCGCGTAACTCCGGAATAAAATTTGCCAGTCTTTCATTTCGTTAAACCACATGTTCGAGGTTGGAAGCATAACAGACGGCGTTCATTAAATTTTGGCGAGAGTGAAGTTACATTAGTGCGTTGTAATGCCTTTAAAACCGTGTGAATATTTAAAAAGGAAGTTGCCTCGGGCGACGAACGCGAACGTATACGTAAACATGAACGGCAGGAATACATGTCGAACGTGATTTTTAATTAACGAATGACATTGCAAAATCTTTTTTTTTCTTCGCCGCCATAAGCGTTGCGAACCCGCCGATGCAGCAGGAGGTCGGTGATAAAAATATGCCATTCGCGAAACATCACTGGTTCTCTAATTCGAATCGAACAAATTGGCAGGTAAGCACTTTTACGGAATGTAATTAATTTGCGATAGTGCCATTGTGCCGGGCCTGGATTAGGTTTAGGTCGTAGAGGTGCGCGTAATCCTGGAATTTTTATACCGAACACGGCCCAATTGGCGTGAATAACAATCGAAATAATTCATTATGGGATAGAAGGGGATGTGGGCTAACATCAAAAGGGCGAATAGACATCTTGTAATATATGATATATAGTATAAAGAAGGGTCCGGAGTTTATTTATAGGTGTTTTTTTTTGCTCGCCCTTGACGATTTAAGTTTAAATTATTGCTCTACAAATTAGCCCTAGTCCAATTTTTTAAAACTATAACGAGATACATATTTATCTTTTAAGAATGTCTAAATAAAAAGTACTTTCGGTGTGTTCCGGTTTAAAAGTATTCATTCAAATTATATTTGACGGTTCATAATTTTAATACAGTAAAAATTCAGTTTGACAGTTTCGCGATTATTCGGATCGATTCGTAAATGTAAAGCGAACATTTCAAATTTGTATTTAAATGTAATTTAATCGAGCGATGTATGCAAAATATTCGCATACATTATAAAAATATCGATAAATTGTAATTGTAGAAATATTTAAACGACCGCATTTCGTAACCGACTTGTCCATGGGTTATTTTCGTAGCGCATATTCGCAAAAAATAAATTACCTACCGGAAACGCCGATTTTGATATTGAGACTTGCGATAGAACTAGCAACAGGTGAATCGGAACTGTCCAAAAAAAAAAGATGCTAACGATACTATAACTAGCGCGAAACGATAAAGGAAATAAGCCTCGAACCGTTTTCACTTTGCCGATCAGAAAATAAGATTTTTCGTTGAAATACCGAGCTCTCTTTAAGGTTAAACTGTACCGATTCAAAAAAAAAACTGTACATTCAAAAATTCTGAAAAAATTCACAGTAACTGGTGCGAGTGATAGTAATATTATGACAACTGTTGGAGAAAATCGGATGTTAGGTTTTTGTGTGTAATTTACAAAAAACATAAAAATACATGCTTTTAGAATTTTTTTCGAAAACTATACATACGATATTGTTCTAATTTGGTGTACCGATGGAAATGATTAATATTTAATAGGGTGCTTGTTTGCAAGAACATCGAATGTACAGTTTTTTATTTAAGCGCTCTTTTAACAATTATTATCGAATTTTCTTTTTTATGCAAATACAAAATTCTGTAAATTTCTTTTAAATAAAGTATTATCAAACGCCTTGTATAAAAATTATGATATTTTGTGCAAATTTTTCAAGATACTTTAAATTGAAATGTAAAAATGTTTAAAATGTTGTTGACCGGAAAGTATCGTCTTTCTCAATTCACGGCAGTTTTGTGCATTACGATACGCCAATCTTTCGTGATAAGCTTCGCTGCCATCTTTTAAGTAGTAGATAATCTTTATTGGTATTAAAATTTATACTGTGTTGGACAAAAATAATTATTGTTGACTAAGAATTTTTTTTTAATTTAAAACTAAGTTGAATTCGAACTAATCGTCAGAATTCGAGCTATTTCTATACTGATAAAATCTCTAAAGACTAAATAATCCTGCTTATTACAGGACAAAAGTTTACTGAAAGAATATTTAAGAAAGATAAGGTATTTTTATGACGCTTTCACATTTTACAGAACATATTTAGCCATACTAGCGCGGCGCGGCAGAGGGTTAAGAACCATAGAACCCTTACGAAAAATGGAAAAAGATGATAAATTAAATGTTGTATAAATTACATAGACATAAATGAAATAAAAGAGAAATAAATAAGTTATATAATAAAATCAGTTTCATGAATGAAACTTGATTGTTCGTGACGAACAATGGTTTCTTGGTCCAATGGTTTCTTACAGTCCGACATATTTTTGATACAGCACAGTTTTGATTTTGAAGAAATTTATATGCACGATTAGATATTTTGTTGACTCAAGATAAACCCCAAACTGTAAAAGAAAATTAGTCAGTCTTTTATGTTCTGGCAATGCTAGTTTATTGTTAGAATTATCAAATGTTTTTTTTTTAAATCTTATAATAATTGCACGGACATGCCATGCCATTGCATGGTAGATAATGTCTTTGCTTTAGATGCATAAGATAATCAAAATAACTCATTTCCACAAAAAGGGTGGGTTACATCCTTTTGGCTAAACGCCATATACTTTTATATAACTTTCATATGGGAACACAAATTTTGTTTGAACATAATCTCGAAGAATGGCGACAGTCAATTGGAATACCATTGATGGATTATTGGAATGCCTTTCGCAATGAGACTGCAATGAGTTTGAGTAACCCTCCATCTTCGAGATCCTCATGTTCATCTATCAGGACACCCACACCACCTGCAGACAAACTGCGGTTCGCACCTTATACGTTAAGATCTTCAAGTCCAAATGATGACATTTCAATCAAATTAGCAAATATTTTGAATGAAACTGTAAAATGAACCATGTTGATAGATTATTATAATAAATTTTCAAAATTTCATGACGATCAACGAAATTTAATTATCACCACAATTGCGCAGTTTTTTGAAGAAAAGGTTTACAAATGACTTTAGCTACAAGCCACCGACTAGAGCAAGAACTTTTAGAAAGATTCCCCAACGAAAAATTAGTAAGATTCTTAGTGTTTCGACACCCGAATTTTTTTAAAAGTTTTTATTCCAAGAGTATTACAGAACAAGCAAACGAGTAAAAATATATAACAAATTCTGTAATTTAAAAACAACATTTAAAACTGCGGTTTCCAACCATGCACTGCCGCAAACACAAAAAAAGGTCGCACAAGAGAGAAAGTCTAGATATGAAAAAGATTTTGGTAAGTACATTTTTGTACTGTTTGTATTCGTACAATATAATTTAATGTACTTTGTTTTCGGTACCGGAAGGCGACGTAGAGAGTTGCATAAAGGCTTTAAAATACGATAATTTAAGCATAGAAGAATTTGATAACTGTTGGAAGACATGCATGCACTCAATACCGCTTACAGCAAATTAAAACGCTTGGCAATACCGCTGCTATAATGGATCATTGGCCGTTTTATAAAATCCCATCAGGTTTTAGATTGGTAAATATTTTTAATTCCCAATTACTTCATACATAATTAATTTTTATCGTGTTACAGATTGATATGGATTTTAAAATTGCATTTGAAGATGTTGAAGATGGCCTTCTTAACAAATGGCAACATTATTATTGTTATTGTTATTCCACCTGTATAGTTATAATTCATTACATCAATAATTTTGCGTATTAAATATAATAATTTGATATACGTTAAGTCAATAAATTTCGTTATTAATAATAATAAGTGTTCATTAATACAATAAAATGTCATAACTGAATAAATGAAACGAAATCATATAGCCCACGAACGCGCGTTTATTCACACAATGAATATTTTATTGGTTAATAAATCCAGTTATAAGTAAATCAAACATGTTTCGTTGGTTTAATGAAAGTGATCTTTGGACGAGTTTTAATACTGTTTTTCATTAATTTAACGTATGTTTTCATTGTATATACGTCAACTTTGGTTCAGTGTAATGTCGATATAGTGTTTTGAATCGCGATCCGAGTTGTTTCTTTCGATCGAAGTACAATGATAAGATCAATTAAAGATAAACCTACAGGCATTGTCACGCATAGACAAGATAATCGAACTAACGTCCGTCTCGGCGGTGTATTTCGCCCATCTTGCGATACCCTATATACGATCTTTTGCTACATTTCGAATAAATACGAACCGTCTCCTTTTGAATTCCTCACTTTACGACCGGTTACTTTTCCACGTCTCCAATTTATGTCATCCTAATTAGAACGAAAGTGGTTTTAACTGGGTGTTAAGGCCGTGCATTTATAAAAGTTAGTGGCGGACGTAGCACCGCACCATCAATGATAAACGCATCTATTAAACTTGACAAATAGTTACGTATCACCTATAACTCCATTTAGGTGGAAAAATAAACGTAAATTGATGGCACTTAATGTATTCTTTAGAGTTTACTAAAGTAGCCATTTCTATGCGTTGCATTTAAATTAGACGGGCGAGGACGCGTTAGTTTACATCTTGGGCAATCATTTATTTGATTTTGGAAAGACCGTTTACGCTCGATTACAACTTAATTTTGTTCAAGCGTTCAAGTTAACTTTGTCCGATAAAGTTGTTTTATGCATTTCGTCTTATTGTGAACACTTTCGTGGATGAATAAGCAATAACGATGAAAGAAAAAGGTGTTCTGAAATATTAATGAGTTGTTGTCGGCGGCACGCTGTTAAGTATAAGTACAAGTAATATTTTCGCCAAAAACAACCTAACGAGGCACACTCGATCTTAATCGTTTTCTTTTTTGACGTTGGAATTTTAAACGAAACCGAGGGAACGCTAAAAAAACGACGCCCGGAGATCGGTTCGGTTGTAACGGATTCGTTTTGTACATACCGATCGTGTTCTTTTACGTACGTACCGGAAAGAGCAATCGTTATTAAAGGTGATTTTATGAAACAAATAAGGCGAAGACGTGCATGATGAATTGAGCGAAGATTAAAAAAAAACCTATAGAATAAAGCTTTTTATTGTATCCTCTCCTGACACTTAATTTAAATAAAACAATAGGTACGAAATATGACTCTACAAACGATTTTCGGGCGCTATCTCTTCATTTCAGATATAAATTTTAATTGCGTTTCTCTTTATGTTCGGAGTGTAAAATATATTTCTGGCGAGTTCATTACAATAAAATACACCGGATATGGTTTTTACGACATTTCGAATATCTTTTAACTAAATTTTGATTGTGTGACTTTTGTAATCGTTTTTTTTTTTTTCAACTTACAAATATGTACACTCGCCGGCACAAAATTCGATCCATCTACAATTTTTTAGTAAAAAAATGCGATAGACAGCTGTTTTATCTAATAATGGGGAAAATTCATATTCCAACGACATGTTTAATGCGATAAAATTTAATTCGTTTGAGGGATTTAGTTAGTTTGTTTATTTGGTTGGTATCAAATTGTAATAGTCCAATTCTGAGCGTACTTTATTATTAACTTTATTACGCGTATTAGTCTTAATTGTTGGAAATACAATTGAATTTACTGTCTGTGAAAATTAAATATGGTGTTGAATCCAACCGATACTGCCAGAGCAATTGCTTTGATTCAAGATGGGCGCTCGCGTCCTTGGTGTTTCAAGGTGTAGTATTCAGAGAGCTGTAGAAAGGTTTCGGGAAACTGGAGGCTACACCAGAAGAGTGGGATCAAGCAGGAAAATGTGTATAACTGCTAGGGACGACCACTTCCGTACATTAAAAGTTCTAAGAAACAGATACTACTGCAATTAATGCACGTAATGAGTTGCAAGAAGTACGAGATGTGAGTGTTAGCGAAAGAACCGTAAGAAGAAGGTTGCAGGAACACGGATTGCTAACAAGAAGACCCGCAAACGGCCCACAATTGATCAGAGAATATCGAGTGGAGCGGCTTCACTTTGCACATCAACACCAAAATTGGTATAATGATGACTGGGGTCAAATTCGTTTTACCGACGAGTCGAGATTTTGTTTAAGATCTGCGGATGGCCGTCAAAGAGTATGGCGCAGAACTGGAGAAAGATTCGCCCAATGTAATATTGTGCCGAAGCTTAGTTTTGGTGGTGGCTCAATCATGGTATGGGGAGGTATTAGCACGGAAGCTCGCACCGAATTAGTAATAGTAAATGGAGAGGCGATTACTGCTAACAGGTACATTGAGGACATTATAGAACCACATGTCGCACCTTTCGCCCCATTTATTGGTGACAACTTTATGCTAAAGCACGATAATGCCCGTCCGCATGTTGCCCGAAATGTTTGTGAGTACTTGGGAGAAGTAGCTATCCACCGTATGATGTGGCCTGCAAGAAGACCCGATCTAAATCCGATCGAACATGTTTGGGACATGGTGGGAAGACGAGTTCGTCGCCGAGTTCCTGCTCCTTCTAACTTGCGAGAGCTAAGTGTAGCAGTAGTCCAAGAATGAGAGTAGTCAAGATTTCATTCGTTGCCTTATTGAGGGTATGCCAAGGCGACGAATAGAAGCCGTAATTCGAGCACAAGGAGCTACTGCACGCTACTGATTTTTTTGCCTTTTTCTTTTTTTTTTACTTATTATGTAGGGGAAAGGGAGACACATTGGGCCACTTTTTTAAAAAATACCATAAAATGGTTATTCGAAAAGAAAATCTTGTCCATTTTTGTACAATACAAAATGCCTTCTTTTTTTAACACGAAAACTTCCACATTTTTTTCAGAAATAAAAAGGTGTAGCATGATTTTGGGCATATATGTTTTTATGAAAAAATTATACACAGGTTAGGCAAATTATATTTTATTCTGAAAAAATCGATATCAAAACAGTAATATACACTCAAAACACTTTTTAAATTACCATAAGGAACTTATTACAAACGTTTAAACCTTAAAACATAAATTCTATTTTTTAGAAATAAAATAATATTTCGTAAAAACTTATTTCACGTTGTAGACGGAAAGATTAAATTCAAAGTAAAGCTGGCTAACAGTTCTTAATGTTCCTCCCGTTAATAAAGGAGTAGGCAGTTTTAAAATAACATCTTTTCTATCGACCGTTGATATATCTTTAATGGAAGGTTCTACGAATTTATTGCTTTCTTTTTTTCTGAAAAAACCATCTCATACTCTGATTCACTAAATACTTTTTTAATTTGTCCTGCATAATGCACTTTTGAAGACTTTGTGCGAAATAATACTAGAATGAAATCGTTTACTTGTAGTTAGTCACTATAACAAAACTCTTCAGAAAGTTCTTCACTTACGTCTAGATATGAATCCCCAAAATTTATTTCATTATGCGACTCTGAACTAGATGAAGATGATAATGTTCGCTTAAGACTCTTGATAGATGTTTTTTTGCTTAAACTATTCAGTTTTAAACTTTTACCCAGGTTCCTTTTGACAGTATCCTCTTTCTTCTTTAACGCTTTTTGTCTTGTACGAGCCAACTCTTCAATTCTAGATTTCTCTGGTGTAGATGTGTAAATTCTGGACTTTCCTTTTCTATTGCTTTTAAATTTTTTTGTTAAGATAATAAAGCATGTCGGGAAGCATATTTAGATTTCTTCCTTGGGAAGTAACTTGCACGGCCCGAGTCGTCTATTGCTGCTGCAGATTGCCGATTATAATGTTTCTTAAACCTATGCTGCAACGTTGACCTCTTCACCTCGAAAGTCACACATGCTGCTCTCTGAGACATTCTTTGCGATATAACTGCCTTTAAAGCCTCACTTATGTTTGCTCTATTAGTCTTCTTTTTGTAAGTACTTGGCATTTTGGATGTGAAAAAGATGATCTAAAAAGAAGACATGCTATGGGTATCACAAAAACCTCATGTGAGGCAGATTGGGCAACGGCCCAATCTACCCCTCATGCAATGGCCCTATCTGCCCCAAAAACACTTTACAGAAAAAATGATAGTTTGTGAATAGTTTGCGTTGCTTTTAGGTTACGTTTATTATCGTAGTTTGTTCAACAGTTTGTATATTAACTCTTAGTACTAAAACAGAAGCTTCGTAATTATATAATTAATACTTACTTTTACTAATAAAAATGACGAATGTCACTTAAAACTTGCGTAAAAACAGCACTTCTAAATTTAAACCAATTGCGTTCGTTAATGTGGTACTGTATACTATGCAACATGCGGGGCTCAGAGTTGCCAACATCTGTGAATTATTTCGAATTTTTCCCTAGACTATTTAGAGGGAAATTTAAAGTGGCTCAATGTGCCCCCCTTCCCCCTACAATGAACGTTGTTTACTGTTTTATCTAGTTATGAGATGTTGCCGTATTTTTGTTGTTAGAGCAAGAAAAATGTTCCCGTCGGTTTAATTACATTTCAACATTTGTTTTACACACCCTTTAAACTGTATGTAAATATAACCAAATTATAAACTAAGATAATTACATCAATTAACCGCATGGATCGAATTTTGTGCCGGCGAGTGTATATATACATCCAAATGATACATATCTAGATCCTAATAATAGAGAGTTTTTGCACGATTACAGTAACTTTACCGTAATAGTTTACGGTATTTTGTTTGAAATGCGCATGCGCAATCCCGTTATTGGATACGGTAACACGCTATCGTGAGGTAAATAACGGGCGGTTTACGGGAACTAAAATGTAGGTATTTTTGCAAATTGGCATTGGCACTTGCATTATAGTTGTGGTGGCGCACCTACGAAAGACGTCAGTAAAATTGTGTTTGACATAGTAAAATTATAACCCCTAAAACTATTCAAGTGTAGTTAAAAGTTAGATTGAAAGTAGCCGGCCTTCCGATGGCGATGCCCGGAAAGTTACGGCTTCGTTTCTCTATTATGGATGATATAATGCTTCTGCGGGAAATTGTGGGGGTGAACCCCTTTGAAGATTTTCACCTATTCAGAACAATCGACATCCAACTTGGAATCTGAATTATTAGGAGATGATGCAGAAAATAAAAATTACAAAACTTTGACTTCCGAAGAAGATTTTGAAAATAATTCACAAGGTGCGCTAGAACATAGAAATGTGTATACATATATATGTATATGTAAATGTGTAGAATTTAATTCTGGTAAAATTTGAAACACTGAAAGGAAATATTAAAGAATATGTTGGAAAAATTACATTTATAGACGGCGATCAGATTGCTTGTAGTTTCATGCGAAAATCATCGAAAGCTGAAAATATTTTCGTCTTTCCGCAAATTGAAGATATTAGTGAAATAGCATTTAATACTGTGCTAAGGAAAATAGAAATCGAAATATCCAAAAGAAGATTTAGTTTTTAATAATTTCATTTTATTTGTTAGTCATGTTTCTGTTTATCTTTGTATATTTTATACGTATATTGTGAATTTTTAAAAAGCACACATTTTTAAAAATGTTACTTTTGTTCCAAGAAACCCCGCAATAAACTTAATTTGATATTTGTGTGCCTTTAAATAGCCTGTTTCAAGTGATCTCAACCGCGGGGTTACTTGAAACAATCATTTTATATTTTTAACATTTTCTTGTTGAAAATTAAAAAATGTATTCGCATAAGTGGATTCTACGCCCCATTTGAGTTAGTATAATATTTTTTTTATTGTCAATAATAATATTCTTTCGAAGATAAAGTAGAAAATTATCTCAAAGTCGTAATCAAGTAACCCCGATTGATGGTATCTTATATTTTAAGGCTATATTTGTGCGCAAAACGTCAAGCCTAAATTCTGACGTTTACGGAATCTTTACGGAATTGTCAATACGGTATTTAATCACATGACTTTAGCGTTAGCGGGACATTTAGCGTAAATGTGCAAAAACTCCCTAATATCTAAAAATAAAGCGCTTTTTACTCATTTTTACGCTAACAAATAACTATAACTAGTAAATCAACAATTTTCTGTGGTAGGGGTTCAACTACTTAAACCTCAAAAAAATTAATCTCTGTCAGCCTCTACTATATATATATCAGATCAGCGGAAAATATATTTTACAACATTTTTGATCTTACGCACTCGCCAACTTCATAAATCTTGAAGATTCTAGTCGCACATTTTTCATTTAATATACGTAGTACATTACTGTTGGGACGAAAACAAGCCCACTTCTCTATCTCTGCGCTCGTGTAAAGTGCTAGAATTAATAGGCTTCTTTATAAGAAAGTGAAGTTCCTTTTATATAAAATACCACATCTCGAAATATAAGTACTTAGTAATCGAGGCGTCGCGACGTTTAAATAAATCCTTTGATACCTGTAAAACGTTCGGCGTTATCTGGAAATATCGCTTACGTGCGCATAATGAGGTTTCATAATTAATCTGATTCGATTAAGTGGGTCAGTTTTAATTTATTAGTTTGTTACAAATATAAAAATTAAACACAAATTTGGACAATAAACATATTTAAAAATCGGTAAATGGAGTTGTACGTTAAATTCGTTAAGGGCCCGACTGCATTTCGTTATATCATCGGTATTTTTTCTATCATTTATTTTATTCCAAATTTCAAATGTAATTTATACAACCGTGACATACTAAATAATGGACATTTTGGTTCGTCGTCGCCAGTGCACTTACCACAGACAAAAAGCTTTATCGGAATCGTTGAGGTTATTTTGTATCCGCAGTACGCTTTACATATTATTTACATTACCTTTTTAAAACGTCACGTGGCAATAAAATAAAAATAATTATACCTGGTTTTCATAAGATAAAAAGATCTTTGACTGACACATAAAATATGGAGATAACGTTCTGAGTGCGTCGACTCGATAATTACGATGCGCTTAATTAGTTCATTGTACAGGGTGTTTCAATATGGAAGGACCGATCGGCGCAGGGCGATAGAAGACGTGTTAAGCGAAATTTGTTAGTTTAGAAGTTGCTTAGGATTTATGTATTTTTAACTGAACTCCGGTTTTGCTTACAAATTTCATCATTCTAGCTAAACGAGTATTGAGATCTTTCATCAAAACTAAACACCCCGTACACCATTTTATTTTACGCCCATTAGAATTGCTATTTCGATTATCCAAAAACGATAACATCGTGTTTTTATAATTCGTCAAAGTAGGTAAGTAGTATTTTTTTTAATCTCCCTAATCTTCGACTAAAAACGCGTTCGTCGGTCTCTTTTCGTTAACCGAACATTACAACACAATTGGAAATAGAAGACCTAATAAAATAAATTGAAAACCGAATAAGAGAGACTACTTAAGAATGGCCTCGTTTATTGCCGCAACGATCGCCCAAGAAACGGATACGTATTTGCGACAGAATTAAAAAGTTCCTGTTTAATATTCGCGGGAACATTTTCACGACACGCTTCCCGCCCACCTACTTAACTTCGAAAGATTGAAATTAGTTTTCCTTGTACTCGATTGTAGATAATCTAGATCGAATCGAAGTTTAATGCGTCCAAACTCGAAATCGTAACCAAATGATACTTCGAATTTATTCTAAAAATGAAATAATTCTAGCGCTAATAGTGATTGTTTGAATAAATAAGCGGTTTATATATTGAACCGCAGATTTACGATCGACTTTCCCAATTATTATAAATAAAAAGGGATTGGTTTTGTTTGTTCCACGAACGAATATCTTTCAATTACATATCCGAATTTAGAAGGGCGCGAGTCTCGAAAAAGTCGAAAACCGTTTGATTGCAATTAGCTTATGAATAAGTGCTGTTGTAAACTTAAACATGTAACCAACGTATTCAAAAATAGATAATGCCATATTGGCCTAAATTCTGTTTTTGTCTGAAAATATTCTCAAACCTGATTTTTTGTTCGATTTTCAAAAAAAAATTATTTTACTTTTTTTAATCTCGACATTCATAAATTCGTTAAATTCTTAGTTCCGTGGAATTTATAATGTAATTCATCAAAGATAAGCAGTTATACGGACGGGGAGATGAACTGGTAATAAACTCGCTCGCTCTTTAGAATGCAGAAAACGCGTGTGTCAAATGTGACCGTCACCATCTGATAGTGAAAGACGCGACGTCTTTATAAAAATATGAATAAAAAAAGTTGATATAACCCCATTTTGTGAAAAGTCAACGTCGCGTCGCGTTCGCGAAAAAGGGACGTCCCCGTGATGGATGTCTACATTTCGATCTATAAATAAATTTTGTTTTTATTTTCGTTCTTATTCGAATTTAGAAAGTAGTTATCGTTTCTAAGAGAGAACAATAACATTGTTCTAGAACGCAAATCGGGTGTAAAAGCGACGTGCAAATTGCTGATGATAGCACATGTTAACTGCCAACTAACGCGACTAAATGCTTGTAATTTACATGTACTTTGAAGATATCGCTTTATAAGCTGATTACGGTAGTTATAATACGCTCTAAATTTTCATTTGACAGCCCTTATTAATTCCGAAAAGTAGTTGACATCATTATCTTTCGGTATTGATTTAATGCGACGTTCAAAACCGACTTGGTTCGATGAACTAAATTGATACGAGATCGAAGAAGTTTTGTGTGTCTTATATACGTATATGAATTTCTTGACAGCTATTGATGTAACTAAACAGAAAAACGTGTAGTCAAAAAATACACGAAATTCGAGCGGTGACTTCTTGCTGTAAATGTAGGTACAATGACACGAGACGAGCACTTTTTACATTTGACGAAAAAAAAAATAGCGATTTTCTTGTTATACAAAAATCGAAGCATTTTCGTAAACAAAAAACAAAAAACAACCTGACACGCGAACGGTTTCCAAATATAAAAATCCATACAAACGGAGTCGCGAATAAAAACAATTTCAGTTTGTTTTTCCAAAGTTAATTTCGGTATCGTCGAGAAGGTAGAAGTGAAATTAGTTCGCCGCCCGAAAAATTAGGGAACGGAGCGAAATAACAATTTGCGAGGAAATACACAAGGATGCGTAATCTGAGCGCGCGTTAGTGCTTGCCATCCTTATTCCGGAATTATTTTTTTTATTACCCGCTACACGTCGAGTCCGGCGAAAATGCCTTGCAGCTTCGCTCCGGAACGACTCTAAAGTTTCGAAAGTTTGAAATATTGTTATGTTCAGGATTTAAATGAGAAAGGACGAATTTATTTGTTTTCGACGGTCGAATTGGTCGATTAAAATACGTACAGTAGAATCTCGTTTATCCGAGGTAATGTGGGGAAGGGGTACCTCGGATAAGCGAAAACTCGGATAACACGGAAGAAATAGAAAATTCGAAAATCTTAATTATTTTCTCATTTATTTAAGATGGTAGAACAAAATAAAAGTATATAAGTAAAGTATAAAGTATATCAAAATAAAAATAGAACGAACTTAAATTATATTATATATTTTATTTAAATTTAATTTAATCTTTGGGGTAACGTGGCTTGAGAAAGTTCGTAATAGAGCACTGTTTTAAACTGCTAATTCGTTTTTTTGCTGCTATATCTCGCCATCGTTTCATCAATAAAAGGTCACTTGCATTACTTTCCGGCTGTTCCTCGATATATGCAAGCGCTATTTCAAGCGCATTCAATCCTTCTTCGTGGCTGACTTTTGGAGTTTCCTTCGTTTCGTTGTCTTCTATATCATCTGCGATTTCTTCAACAGAATTCACGAGATGGCCGATTTCATCGTCAGTAAGTTCCTGTTCATAATCGTCACCGTGAATCCATTCTTCAGTATTGCATCTGTCGACGTCTTCGCAGCCAGATATTGTCGCGAATAGTTCCAAACAAGCTCGATTTCGACGCCAATCGCCCACAGTGGTTTCTCCGACACCATAATCGGCCGCGACATTCCGAATAATTTCTCCTTTATCTAATCTTCTTATTGCTTCCAACTTCTCCTCAACACTCACTACGACTTTTTTCCTCTTTTGTGACATGGCAATGTTCATCCATTGATTGTTGAAGACCAACTGTTAATTTTTAGCTCGCAGTCAAAGAACGCACAAAGCGTGTTATAACAAGTTCATGCGTGTACATACGTATGCATGAAAAACAAAGTAGAGATCGCAAAATTCTACGCGCGTACTACATCGGCATAGCGGCTTCATCCGTTTTATCCGAGTTTTTCCGTATTATCCGAGCATACACCTCAATTAATGCGGAGTGCTCGGGTAAGTCCGTTGCCTCGAATAACGCGGAGGCTCGGTTGATCGAAGGCCGGATAAACGAGGTTCTACTGTAGTTTGATTTGCGTGAGAAAACCATGGTCGATTCTCGTCGTTGTTTCGGCTAAGGTTCGAACATCAAAGGCGAAAAATAAATCGTGCGACGTTTTAATTTCCGTCGAGGGTCAGTTCCAAAATAAACTTTTCGGGATACGTCTTCGTTTACATGATATTATGCAGGACGATGGGCAATTTAAGAAATTAGCGACGCTTAAATATAAATTGCCCCGCGCGAGTTTGGGTTTAGCTCGAGTTGAAAAGTAAACCTTAACTTTCGACACTTTAATAATTATTTTATAGTCGCACGACGACGCGGCACCGGTGCGTCGATACAACATTCCGATGATGTTTGAACAGAAATATCCTTCATTTATTCAAAAGGACTTCACGTCAAACCCCTATACTTTTGTGTTTGAAGTCCTAAACTAATATTTGCTCCCTTCTTTTGTTGGTCGCATCTGAAATTTTACTCTCAGATTTCCACTCTTTCAATTAGTCGATTTTTGTCGCATTCGTGTTATTGTCGTGTGGAGCGGCGTGACGGGACAATACAAAAAATTGTCGCAACGTATAAATATTTTCATTTACATTTAAATATGAATAACGATAAATGGTTCTTATAAAGATGAACCGTAAACATCTTATTTCCGCACTCGAAAGCTATCCCGAATACTCGAAATGAGTATTTCGTCGACAAAGAGAAAGAAATTGGATAAAACATTTCTTGTCGATACTCGTCATTTTGCATTTTTATTGAAAAATCTCCTAATTCTATATGTTGTAATGAAAGAAAGAAAATAACGACGTTGTTTGAAGAAATATGAGTTTGTCAAACTGTATTTCTTCTTGAGTTTTTCTAATGTTTTAAGTCTTTTTGAATGAGACTTGGTAAATATCGTTAAATGAAGTATTTATGGGAAGATGGACAACCACATAGAAATAATTGAAACGTGTTTACGTACGGGGAAATATACTACAAAATGTGTTAGTATTAACTAAATATATATGCAAACATCTAATGAAATATTCCTAAACTAACAACGAGCTACACTATTAGCATTCCAACGATATGGAATGTTTAATGAAACGAGTTTAATTGCCAGAACGAGTCGGTGAGCCGAGTTCTGCTGCAATCGTACGAGTTTTGCAAACGACTTATCAAAATTTGGGCACAATCGATTCGGCGGTATTCAAACGCAACCCGTAAGTATATTCTGTTGTTCACGTCCACTTTGCGTATAGCCTGCGTGTCGTGACAAAAAAATACATGAAAACGATCGAATTGAAACAACGGCAATTTAGTGTGTACGTTCACATTCGTATAAATATGGGCCGCGTAAAGCTTTGATTATATAGCGCAAGCGACTTATGCGAAGAAGGGATGGTTTTTGTTTTGTTTTTCCAATGTTTGCGCGATTCAAAGCGATTTGATTTAAAAGCATCGGGCGCAAGTGAAAAGGCGATAACGAGCGATTCGCGCGACTATTCGCTTACAATGTAACCAACCACACCCGTATGTTCGTTTACTTAACGTACGAACAAGTTGAGTCAACTTCAACTTTAGCATCTTGCGTTTTGTACGTGTGATGAATTATTTGCTGTGATACGATGCGACGTCCATTTATGCAAATATTCAAATTATATACGAGGTCTGACCAATAAGTAATGAGACTAAGTCCATAAAATACGTATATTTAAAAATTAAGGTACATTGATGTGATCCCCTTCAAAGTACTCCCCTTCCACAACTACACACTGGTTCCAACGTTTCTTCCAGCTTTCGTAACATTTCTGGAAGGTTTCGACTGGAATGTCCTGGAGTACCCTCGTCACGACGGTCTGGATGTCAGTTATGGACTCAAAATGCGTTCCTTTCACGGCCAATTTTGTTTGGAGGAACAAGAAGAAGTCACAGGGTGACATATCCGGCGAATAGGGCGCTTGCGGCAACATTGCGATGTTTTTAGAGGTCAAAAATGGTTTTGGCAATCTCTGGACGGACTTTAATGACTCGTTTTCGCAGCCGATCGAGTACTTTCAGGTATAAATGTTGGTCGACGGTCTGCCCAGGTGGTACAAACTCTTTGTGCACGATTCCTTTGCTGTCAAAGAAGGAAAACATCATCGTTTTCACTTTTGATTTTCTCATTCTCGCCTTCTTCGGTCTGGCTGCACCAGGAGACAGCCACTGTTGACTTTGCCGTTTTGTTTCGGTATCGTACTGAAAATACCAACTTTCATCACCAGTAATTACACGATCGAGAAGAGTTGGATCAGCTTCCATCTGTTGCAGACACTCCTGTGAAATGGACATTCGCTCGTGTTTTTGCTCCGCCGAAAGGTTCTTCGGTACCATCTTTGCACACAGCTTTTTCATGGACAAATCATCAGTTAAAATTTTTCTGACGGTTTCTCGTTTCAAATTAAGTTCATCGGCCAACATTAGAATGGTTAGCCGCCGATCTTGATGCACGAGAGTGCGTACACGGTGAACATTGTTGTCAGTTCGAACATCAACCGGCCTCCCACTTCGTGGTTCATCCCCGACGCTCTCACGACCATTTTTAAAATCTTTATGCCATCTAAACATCTGAGCACGACTCAGAGCTTCATCACCGAACACTTTGACCAATTTATCGTACGTTTCCGTAACAGAATCGCCGAGTTTAACGCAAAATTTAATCGCGTACCGCTGTTCAATATTACGTCGTTCCATATTCGTGACACGCCTTACAAACACGTTGTCGAAAACACAACACAGCTGGAGAACTAACGAACGTACGAAAGTCGCGAGCACATGTCGCATAGAGGAGGGATGGGAGATTAACCGACCGAAGTTTCAGGTTCGCAGTGTTACCACAAGCGCGGCTAAAAAATCAGTCTCGTTACTTATTGGTCAGACCTCGTATAATTATCATTAATTACACTGCTAAACAGATTGAATTTTTTTTCTGGTTCCTAGTTATAAATAGATGATCTTGATTCATATTGTTATACTGAATCCAAATCTGCTATTGGTTTTTTTCTAGCTCGTATAGTTTCAGAGAAAAACTTGATTTTGTTTCGAAATAAAACGGTCAAGTAATTAGATGTATTTAATGTTACAAAATGTACATAAAACCCTTTAAAATGTTCTATTTGACAGTTTTATTTTGTGTAATGATCTATACCGGTCTTCTCTAATCAAGAACCAACAGCAATCACCCAACATGTTCGCATCCCATCTTCCCTAGTACCGTTTTTCCAACGTTGAAAGGTCTCGATGGAAACGCTCTCCATGCTTATCACTTACGTCTCCCAAATTGTCTGGGAAAAAATTCAAATGGGAATGTAATAATGCATCTTTAGCGACATATTACATCCAATTTTATGGTAAGTTATCAACATTTCGTGGTCGAGGATTTTGAAATTGTCCATTTTGTTGTTGCCTAGAAAGCCGTTCGCGACTGATTTGAAACAATTCCATGCCACCTTTTCTTTTCAACGTAGATCCGCATCTAAGCTGTTGTCATTCATTAATTGTCGAATTTGGGGACCCACAAATATGTCCTCCTTTATCTTAGCTTCGCTGATTTTTAGAATTTTTTCTTTTATGTATTAAAAACTTTTTCCACCACGGTCCTTATACATTTTATAAAATTCTTTATCAGCTCTAACCTTATATGCAAAGGCGGCAAATATCCACAAAGCTTTCTTATGTAAAATATTTTTTTATTAAATAATCCCAATACTTTTTATGGCTAATCCGTAATTACCTCGTGTCGTTATAATTACACTCTCCAGTGGAACTTCAAATCCATATATTTCTAAAACTAGACGTGATAGAAAAAATTTAAACGCAGATTTGAATTCAGGACGAAAAGTTACATAAGGATTACCTAGTTTTGTTTAAGAACCAAAAATTCTGTTTAGAAGTGTTATTTAAGATTGTGTTGTGGTGTTCTATAGGTCGCCAGCGTGTAGGGCAGTTCGTTGGTCGTAAATGTTCTAAACTAGGGGTTACGTGTTACGTTGTTCATTATGAACACAACAAGCGTACACACGTACGTACTTTTCGTTCGCTTTGTACGCAAAGTGGATGTGAACTTAGACTTTATTGTATTTTAAAGGATGTTGTTGAAATTGTGACTTCGAACAACGGGGGATCATCCTTCCCCCTTCTCAACGGTATCTAATAAAATAATTCCACAAATTATAATCGTGAAAACGATCGAGTTGTGTTTGTACCACCTAATCTGGCACACTCGGCCGTGGAACCATTCGGCTGTCTCAAAATTTGATTACGAATTGGCCCCGAAGAAAAATCCCAAAAATTAAGCGATCAAATAAAAAGTTATCGATGGTAATTATTGTTTGTCTCCGAGCTTTAATCCCCCCCGGAGAATTTTCTACGGGCGCCGTTGTCTGCGAGTGTAGTATTAAAATTCCAATTATTCAGATTAAACGGAAGCCCGGATTACCTCGGACCCACTACAGCTCATCCAGATATTCGGAAAATCCGGATAACTGCCGATTGTCTTTTTTTCCCGTAGGCCAAATACTACGTATTTATACGTAAATAAAGGATATTTATTTGAATTTTTTCGTTTACCGTATTTTATAATAATGAAGAAAATAAATTGCGGGCATTTATTTATGTAAGTAAATGTCTTCCATTTTGATTACCTATCCGCAAAAGTTTTATTTCGTCCGTCGCGTGTGTTATAATGACTTATTAATGAATAAATTGCCCACAATTTAGAATGTTACTTTATAAAATGTATTTGAACAGCGTTTATTAAGCTCGATGGTGCTGCTCTTCCGATGTTTTCGTGTTTCTCGTTCGAACGGTGGACGGAACACGTTGAATGAAAAATTTAATCTTCTTTAATGACAAAAATAAGAAACTAAGTTTCTGTAATTTGTTTAGTCGGGTTCGAGCAAAAATATCATTAATAACGCTGCAAGTTGTTGAAGCCACGGTCATTAATATTAATTGAAACTGTCGTGTCCTGCACTACCAACACGTGCACTTTAAGAAAACTTTTTAAAAGAACCAGTTTGACTGACAGTTCATTATAACATTTGTTTAGTTGATACATTAGCATGCGCCCTATTACCATGCACCATATTTTGAAAACATTTGCAATTCGTTATAAATACAATGATTGCGAGGACAAGGATAATCGATTTTAAATTCCTTGCCGTGGTACCTATTGCATTTTTGCATTACTAAGGTACCTATAGTTACAAAATTCTAATTAGAAATTTCGTTCGAAATATCCATTTAATTCGTTAAAACTTCGAATCGAAAATTAAATTTACCATCTGACAACGACAATTCAACATTTACTAGGTACTTGAAGTTTGACAAATTCAATTCTGAGAAGCTGTCGAGAAATTAAAATTCAACTTGCATGCACAAAATCTAATTCGTAAAACTCCGAAAATTCTTAGATCTTTCCCTTCTGCCTGTCCGTTTGACTTTGATGTAAAATACCGCTGGTATGTAAACGCCGCAGCTTACCGTAATACCGGTAATAAGCTTATTAAAAATTACATCACGTAGATTTTATATTTTTTTACTTATCTACATATTTTCTTGGCGTAATTCTTTCTACTTACTAACTATACTTTAAAAATTCGAACGACCTACGAAACTTCCGCCGTGTCCCCCCCCCCCCCATCGCCCCTCACCATAATAGTGTAATAACAAACCCTCAATCAATTTAAATCCATTGAGATTATTGTAAAACTTGATTTGTCAGCTGCCGGGTCTCAGGTATCCCTTCGGTATTGATTATCGACTATGTACATTAAACTACATTAAGGTGTGTTCATTATTGTATGCTTCGCAGCTGTCTCTTAACAGACCGCCTGAAATGTTCAATGCTAATAATGACACGCACGTGGCTCCGCATTTTCATCCCTTATATTAAAAGAATTGACTAGCTATCTCTTTTCGGCTTATATTTGATACTAGTCTATCGAGGTGTTTCGTTATAGATATTCTAAAACGCAAGATTTATGAAAATTAATGTGATTTTTAAAAGATCAACGTGAGGGTCGGCCAGGATTCTTAAATAGGAGCTTTCGGGAGACTCGCGAAAACGCACGACGAAAAATGATTAGGTGAAACTGTGTCGAGTCGGTGAGCCATTTTGGAAATATCACTCTTTAGACATTTCCTAACGTTTCTTAATAACCGATGATTGAAAAACTTTCCCTAAAATTGTAAGTGATTATAAACACCTACTTAACGTTAACAATAGTTTTTCCATTTTTTCAGTTGTTAGTGTTTTATTTTTGATCAGACATAAGTGTGTATTGTTATTCTTGAAAAACTTGGAATTTTTTTTTATTTTCTTCCTCCATTTTTCTGTGATTTTGTCAATTTCGTATTTGTAGAATTTTATTAAATTTATTCACTTTCGATAGAAAGTGAATAAATTTAAACGACAAGCTTGCTTTTCGTGACCATACATGGGTAAACGTGGGGCTCTTTAAATCTTAAAAACTCGTACCTGAAACTTCTTCTAGTTTTTAGTTTTCTCATCAAAACGCCTAACTTTTAATTTTCACCCTACAAAATTTACCCTAAAAAGCGTATAAATAATACTTAAATGTATTTAATTATCCGAAAGTGGATTTTTGTAATAATTACTCCAGAAAATCGTAAGTTGATGAGTGCTTTAAAGTTTTTATCACTATAATATACACGTCGTCCACATAATTTGTCATTAACAAACGTTGCTAGGTACTTATGCGTGACGGAAATACAAACATTAATTGTAAATATACCGAAATTGCTATTGAAAGAAATCTCAAAAAAAAACACCTATGTGTATTAGAAATTACGCTCCTGGGAATTTCGAGTATCCAAACGGTCTAAATTACTATCTCGTTTCTATTTGCATATATAACCATAATCTGGCCATTACGGACTGCTTCTATAATTAAATTAATGTATTTCTACAATCCGTTCAAGATAGAAGCCTTTAACAGATTTATGTAGCGCCAACTCGATCTGCTTGCTCGTTATGTTTTTATTGAGAAGAAATTTATGGTCGTGATCGAATCAACGGCTTACGTCGCGTATTGTAATTGCGTGCTCATGCATACGAGCCCCCTCAAGCAGGAACGTTTGATTTTCGCAAATGAGGTGCAAACGAACTCATTCCCGTCATTCGGGATTTTAAGGAAATGACATAATAAAATTCCTCCATTGTCGCTATCTGCCAATTCGAAAACACATTTAAAAGTCTTTCTTCGATCGTTCAAGACCTGTCGCTGATAACGTAAAGTTAACGTGTTAATTTGTTACTTATACGGGGCCGTTCGATTTGAAATTTTCAAATTGAATAAAATTTGGTACGCGCCAAAGTTATCGACCGTCAAACCTTTCAAAAATTATCAATTAACGAAGGTTCTTTAGATAAACGTTAATATTAATGGCAAAATATCTTAATCTACACGTTATAAAAAAAGGTAACTTATTTGCTTGTATCTAATCAAAATGCGTTATTTTGTTAACAACCGACCTGTGCCTTTTTAATTGCACCTTAAATTACTTTGTGTAGGCAACCAATTTGCCATAAAAGTTGAATATTTGAAAGCTTACCTACATCTCAAAAAGTACCAAACGGATTTCACTCGCAATCAAACAAACTACATGCCAAAGATACTTTATTCCTGCATACGAGGAAATATGCGTAATTTCATAATTTCTCAAAAAGGCGTTAAGTTACTGCAGTAATGTACGTTTTAAAAAACGTGATTTTTACTCATATTTTAAAAACGCCTGGATTCATAACTCGATTATTCAAAAACTATTAAACGGAAAGAAACGATATTTATGAATAGTATTATATGAGAGGCAGAGCCTTATATGACAGTTTAGTGCAATTTTGTTAATTAATAAAAAGTCTTCAGCCACTCCAATTCGCTCGTTTGACGAGATATTAAAAAATTTCTCAAATGAAATAAATTAACAATTAAAACTGTTAAGCAAAATCTTAATGTTTAAAGGCTTCAGAAATTACGTATAACATATTGGTAAACAAAGTGCGACGCTAACTTATTCGGGCCGCGGTGGGGTAAAGTGAGTGGCTATATCGTACCTGCTATAACATTACTACACAGCGACATTATGAATAATGTAAAGGAAATAAATTGGGAATTATGTAATTAATTCGTTCTTTTGCACCGTATGCGTAAAAAAGAAATCTATTTTTAGAAATTATAAAATCTTAACACTAAATTTTAATTTTAATCAAAAATTGCGATTCCTGTTTACATAAATATGTAGATATTATTTTACTATTATCGACTACGTTTACCCCCCCCCCCCCCTCCAAAGAAAATCCTCATTTAAAACATTCCCGAACTATATTTGAGATGACGAAACACTTTCGTAAACTATCTATCTCACCCACAAGTAACAGTTGAAGTGGTTTGCGAGAAACCTCGCCATAATTCATCATCTAAAACTTCCACTAATTCGAAACAAACCGGATCGTTAAATAAGAAACTAAAAAAAAATGTGTTCGTTCAGTACCTACAACGGTTCAATTGATAATTTGGTCAATAACGCGTATTCGCTCTAAATCTAATAAATTCCTTTTCGAGATCGTAGAAACAATTTGTATTAATTAACGAAGAGCATATTGCGCCAAAACTTTAAATAAAATCGCTTTTGAACGAGCAAATTAATATAATTAGTATCGCCGGTAGCGCAACGAAACCAGAAAAAATTGAAATTTAAAATGCAGGCAAATTATTTTACGTTCAAGAACCGAAACGTTGCGATGCATTACAACGATTTCGTTCTGTAGCAGACCTGTCAAAAACGTTTATCGCGAAAATAACGACGAACGCTTAAACGAATTCATATAGGTACGTTTAATATCTTTGGTTGTTGATAAATGGAAGGCATCGAAGTAATTCGTTTTAAATAAAAATATGAATGAAAGAGAGAATAATGAAAAAATAAATTGGATATCGAGGTATCAAAAGATGTAAAATTACGATATTTGTTGACCGTCAACTCCACACGTTTACTTCTAGGTTTAATAATATGAAAAAATAATTTTCGTGGAAAACAATTTGGATTTAAATTTATAATTAAGTACTTACGTAAAATCGTCAAATTGGTAAATGTGTATGTAGGTAACTAATTAAAAATCGTTATTTTAAATTCAAGCCCTAAAAAAGTCAATATTTCGATGTACCCACCTATACGGGGCGTTTCACAAACATGGCCTAGTTTTGCTAATCCGATTATCTCGAAAGATATTAATTTTATGAAAGTGTAACAAGAATACATGATTTACGTAAAAAAACGTTGCTGAATTCGAAAATGAAACTAAAATCGAAATTTGAGCGGTGCCGTAAAACTTAGGGAGAATTTAGGGTCCATTACTCCTACTGTACGTCCCTGGAAGTGGGGAATAAATTATTTTTTTCATAATTAACTGTCTTTTAAGTCAATAAGACTGCCTGTGGGGTTTGGTAAAAAAATATTTTACAAATATTAATATTCACAGTGAAACTTCGGTTTTATGATTTACTTTAAAGTTGTGTCAAACGAAACTTCTACAACGGGAATGCCTTTTAAATGTTTCGTTATGTAAGAGGCGCGACTATATTTTAATATTTCGCAACTACGTATATAAGGGGTAAATTACAACGCCAATCACATCTGACCCCGATATTTATTTTTAAAAAGTTTTCAAACTCGTTCTCCAACTTTTCGACGTTCGGTAAGCTTAAACAGGCCCAAAAACATACGGAAAGCCCCAAAACACTTACTTGCGAATCTGTTTGTTCTATAAACTGACTACACGAAAGGCACAATAACAGTTGACTATATGGAATGAAAGTAAACGATGGATATTTTAATTAACATAAATTATTTTTTGCCTATTATTTATAATATTATTATAAATGATATACGTGGGTATGTTATATACCAGACGAGTTTTTGGTGGAAATAAATAGGGGCAAACTAGAATAACATTTATTCTCTTTATCTGGACCTCTGTAACGACATATTGCACGGTCTGTCGAGCCCGGATTTGGCTGCCATCGTGAGGAAAAGACGCCAAAAATGAGTTTTTCGCCAGAATCTCCTTTGCGGTTCATTTTACGACAAAAATACCTATATGATAAAATGAACTGGGGAACATTTCTTACAATTTATGTTGTTATCATTTTCCTGTAATTTTAAATAGCCGAAATATACAGTGTGTTAGATTTTATGTGTCACAGCAAATATTTCGGCTTTTGTATGAATTAGTAAAAAATGTTGTATATGAAAGTTATTAGATTATTTATTCTTCATAATGTGTCAAAAACAGAAAAACAATTGAACATCAAATAATTCAAATAAAGCAAATAAATTTAACATTTTAAATGGAACGTACCCACTATTATTACATATTCTGAAACTACAAGAATTTATCTTTACAACGGTATATCACATGTTATACTTATTTAATTAATTAAAGGCGTAATAGAATAAATAACCAAACGCGTTGAACACGTACAGTGTAAACAATGTACCGACGACGCACACTTTTACCCTTGCATGTTCTGTTATGTTCTGCAATGAGGGATAGTTATTATTCTAATAATGAAAAAATGGATATGTTGAGAGTGTACATCAGATGCAATGATAATCCTAAAGAAGCTTCTGAATTGTATCGAACCTTGTATTCAGAAAGGGTACAGCCACATCCTCGCACGTTTGCAAGAATTGAACATAATTTACGAAGAAATGGATGTTTTAATGCTACAGTGCGAAGACCAAGAAATGAGTGTGCAACATATGATGAAGATATTATGGTGTTGGCATATTTTAGAGCACATCCAAGAAATTCAATCCGTGAAACAGTAGCCGACATAGGTATAAGTCATCACAAAGTATTTTCTATTCTAAAAAAACATAACATGACCCCCTATAAAATTAAATTGGTTCACGGTTTAACAGCTGGTGATTCTGATAGAAGGCTAATATTTTGTAACTGGCTTAACAATAATCAACATTTAGTGGATGTCATTCTTTGGAGCGATGAATCTAATTTTAACAATAACGGAATTTCTAACAGAAAAAATTATCATTTCTGGGATACAGAGAATCCACGTCGAATTCGGGAATGCAGGTTCCAACACAGATTTTCTATTAATGTCTGGCTTGGTGTATTAGGTGATACTATACTAGGTCCTTATTTTTATCGCGGAACGCTTAATGCTGAACAGTATGCCAATTTCCTTACGACAGGATTCGAAGAATATTTGGATGATATACCCTTACAAGTGCCTCGTGATATGTGGTTACAACAGGATGGCGCACCTCACAATGCAAGGAACGTCAAGGATATTTTAAACGAAAAGTTTGGTGCGAAATGGATAGGAAACGATGGCCCTATAACCTGTCTGGCACGATCGCCAGACCTCTCTGTGTTGGACTTTTTTGTTTGGGGTTATGTTAAATCAAAAGTTTATGTTACATGTCCACAAAATTTAGAGGATCTTACAAATCGCATTCATAGGGCATGTGCTCAAATAACACCAAACATGTTGCAAAAAGTGCGACGAAATTTAATAAGCAGATGTCGGGAATGTATTACAAACAACGGGGAGCACTTTGAACAAAGAATTTAGATGTTAGGTATAGGCGCTACATACAATTTTATAATTAACTTACCTATTCACATATTGGTTTGTTCATAATGTTGCATTTATGTTGAATAATCTGTTATAGAGATTGTCTTAATCAACACATTGTTTACACTGTCTACGTTTTCAACACGATCAGTTATTTAGTGTATTGCGCCCAGTTAATTAATGAAAAACTATAACATGTGATATATCGATGTAAAGATAAATTCTTGTAGTTTCAGAATATGTAATAATACTGGGCACGTTCCATTTAAAATGTTAAATTTATTTGCTTTATCTAAATTATTTGATGTTCAATTGTTTTTCTGATTTTGATACATTATTAAGAATAAATAATCTAATAACTTTCATATACAACATTTTTACTGATTCATACAATAGCCGAAATATTTGCTGTGACATATAAAATCACATTGTATGTATGTATAGACATTAATAAAATCGTATATAACGACCCTAAAGTGTCGTAAAGAGGGTTATGTTTATACCTATAATTGATACGTTTCTTCATTTTTTTTTTAGAATAAAATCTCGACAGGATTTTTTTTTCGAAATTTCCTTATACGACGACTACTTATCTGTGGCAAAAATGATTATGGAAACGAAAATAAGCTTTAATTAATTAGATACCTACCGTTTAAAAATAATAAAACGGTGCGCACATAGATTTCACGTTTAACAGCTTGATAATAAAATAGGAGAAAAAATTACTGGATAGAAAAATGGTAATGTTTCGTTTCGTTGTGTTCTGTTTTGTGACCCCCTTGTAATGTGCCATAAACTCGGCAGCGGTCGTTTGAAAGTGCAAACGACGACATGTGGGCGCTTTTATTTGTTATCATTAATTAAGGGATAAAAAAGGTGGTCGGCTTAAAACATTCTTCCGTTAAAACTAAAATAAATTTATCTTTAAAAGTGTTTGTTGCTTATCGTTATGTTGTATCGGTTGTTTTTAATCATGATTTTGTCATATATACAGAACTCACTTTTTTTATTTTATTAAACATTCTTTTCTATAATTTTCAAAAAAATATATATTAAACAGCAAACTCTTTATTATGTGGAATCTCGAATATTTGACGTTTCGGATGCGCGCACTCACTGATGTATCTATAATTTGTTGTGGTCGGCCAATGTTATTTTTTTATAGGTATAGCTTATCCAAACCCATATGATGTTCACGTCATCAAAAAAAAGTTACTAGATCGTTTATTTGTAATTCGGTTTAAAGTTTGGAAAGTGAGATATTCTATAGATGATTTACTTGCGTATTTACAATGTATTAGAACTGTCAAAATGCGAGGTACGAGGTGACAGCACCGTGTGAAACGTCATCGTCTAGCAACCTTGTATTGATGACGTGAACATCATATGGGTTTGGATCAGCTATAGGTATGAATTCTCAAAACAATTCCCATATTTAGCCAGCACAACAACGGCCGATTTAAAGGGGCTTTCCTTAGTAGAAATTTACATCTACAAAGTGCCCTTTGTTAAATTTAATATCCGAGTAATCTCTTAATTTTAGACGATCATCAATAAGTAGATAGTAATTATGCTGTTACGGCAGTCGTCGTATTGCCTTCATTTATCAAATTCCCGCACGTTTCGCGCACACATTCAATTATTTACCCCGAAATTTATGTAAATCCGACACCGATCGCTTTAATGCACCATTTCCTACATTTAAAAGGGTTCACACTATCTCTAAAGCTAATAGATAGTTATTCTTTTGTGTTTTCGGTCTACTACCATTCTTTGAATCCGTATAACACGCGTTTTCTGTCATTATTTATCGCTTTCCACTCGCAAAACCGCATTATGGCTACATCAATTTATGATTATTTGTAAATAAATATACGATGTATTTACTAAAAATTAAGAATGGACGAAATTGCACTGTATAAAAAACTTGATTTAGTCTTAAAATAGACACTTTCAATATATATTTACAATTACCTAATTTCCAGTTTAACTGTTGCACTGATTTCGATATTATTAGGTGTACAAAAAAGTTCTGAGCTTTTTTTTGTAAAATTCAATATTTATTTAAAAACAAACAAAAAGATATTAATCAACGAAATAGTCCCCGTTTGCATCGATAACCTTTTGCCATGTTTCGGGCAGCTTGCGAATTCCCTGATGATAGAAGCTCCCTGGCTTCGAGGCGATAAAGTCATCAATGCATTTGCGTAGGTCTTCAAGTGCCACGAAGTGTGTATCAGCCAAGTGATGCTGCAGCGACCGGAATAGGTAGTAATCAGACGGTGCCATGTCTGGACTATACGCCGCATGCGGGAGAAGTTCCCAGCCTAACGCAAAGATATGATCCCAGGTCGCTTTTGCAACATGTGGTCGGGCATTGTCATGAAGCAGTATCACTTTACCACGTCCTTTGCCAGTAAATGGCCTCTTTTCTTCTACTGCATCGCTCAAATTAGTCAATTGTTGCTGATAGCGGTCTGCCGTAATTGTTTTACCCGGCTGTAACGGTTCATCTTCAAGACTGAAATTTCCTTGGCGAAATTTTGTATACCACCTTTTTACACGTAGCGTGACTTACAGCGTTCTCTCCATATGCGGCACAAATCATTTCAGTGGCTTCAGCAGCATTTTTCTTGAGATGAAACGCGAAGTGGATGGAAAATCGAATATGCTCTTTGGTTATTGCCATCGTAAACACTACTGATTTTTTAGATTATGTGCATCAAACGTCAAACCGCATGGTATTTTCAAAGACCAAATGTCAACGTTGTAAACCCGCAAAAGGGCTGGAAACTTCATGAAATTTAAATTGTGGTTTCGGTTGTATGAAATCTAAAGCTCAGAACTTTTTTGTACACCTAATAGTAATGAAAACAAAATGGTAGCCCATATTTGGACCTTCTCCTGTACATTCTGCCGCTTGACCTCACAGATCGACAACAATCGATTGTTCAGGAGACGAGTTTGCTATATATACCGAACAAACACCCTTATAAAGTCCCCATTTCTTTAGAGAGCCATAGTTAAATAACACGAATCTTTGAAATAACCCTCTCGTATCAGCTTAAATACATTAATGACCGCAAAGGCACTAATTAACGCATGAAATAAGCCCGACGACACGGAGATCCCTGAAATAATTAGGGGCAACTCGCGAGCTTTGTGCGCTTAACTTAATTACTGTATTGCTTACGTAAATATCTAATTAAATCGATCGATTACTTTAGAATTGTAGGTAAATTTACACCTACACATTTCGGTATGTATTCTGAAATTTATTTACCATAAACGCAAGATACAAAAATCATGTAGATACGTATTTAATTTGTTATTGTCTTCGAACGTCCGTACGTTTATCGTCTAGGTGTTCGATTCTTAATCCTGTAATTTTAATGTATAACTCAACAATACAACGTACATACTTAGGTTTGTAGAATTTTAATAACCGTTTACAGAATTTAACATGGAAATAAACAAGAATTTAAATTTAAATTTCCACTCGCACTATAATATTCGGTTGTTTTGCCTATACGAATTTTAATTATAAGTGCCTGTCGTTTACGGTGAATTTATTTTCAGCCCGAAACCTCCGCAGGACCGAGCCATGCATTTCGATGTAAAGTGTTTAAGAAGCCGCGACCATGTCATCTGTGTCATCAACCCATCCTCAACCAAGGGTCGTGCTGTAGAGGTCAGTACAATAGCAATTAAATTTTAATAAATTCTTAATAATTTCTCGGTATTTTTGTCTTTTATCGATCCATCTGCATACCAAACTAACTTTAATTATACGAAAGCCGTCAAGGTAAATTCATTAATCAAATTTCCAATCGCGAGTTAATTCATCGCATGGTTTTTTGTCAGTATTCCTCGTGAAAAACGACACCCACGCGGATGTTTGATTGATATTCCTAATTTTATTCTTATCGATAGCGCAATTTCCTCCCCATGTTTACGTTCCGGTTTGTAATTGCCTTTTTTTTTCTCTTCTTAAATTAAATTTATGTGAAAACGTGTCTTAACGCGAATTCTCACGTTCAAGCATTTATTACACGGTTAATGCTAAACGTACGCAATCGTCATTAAGATTTATGTAATGTTAAGCTGTTACGAACTCGATGGCGATATTTTTACGGGCCGTTTTCAGTTTTTATTGCCGCCAACACTTAATATTTGTAATTCGTCGCGTCGCGTCGGTTTGATTCTTATTTTAGTTGATTAAATGATTAAATAAACATTATTTCTTTGTTGGGCAAGGAAAACAAATTCGATCGAGAGTTTTGAAAGGAAAATGGATTATTATAATCAGATCGTGTTTTCGCGTCCATAGGACATGCATATCTACTCTAAAAGGAAATTTGGTTACAAGAAAATGTCAGGTTTTTTTTCCTACTCGCATTTACGAAATCGAAACAAATTTTACACAGTTTTAAAACAGTTTTAAAAAAAATGACACGTGCATATTTTGCTGGAAATTTTTTGCTGTGCGCTAACCTCTCTTTTTCGTGTAGTAGTATTAAATTTAATTGTACGAATAATCAATTAACCCATACCTACTTGTATATTCATTTCAATAGGTCGTTTTGCAACGTAATACTTTAATGGATTAAGTTTTTTTAAAAAACAATATAGGTATTGTGGTATCTTTAGAGGCTAAAAAGCTTTTAAAAATATGTATACATAAAAAAAAGTAATAAAACGTGTTATGTTTATGATAGAATATCGCCCGCGATATTCCCAATCTGTATCAATTTCAGAGACCGTTACTCACGTCTTTTCGGATAGTAATGAAGATTTAAATCGGTAAGCAATTGATGAAAAAATTTATTTTTACAAAAAGAATGGCGTTTGTGTTTCTGAAAGAAATTGCGTGTTTATGTGTATAAAACAATCGCTTAACATAATTAACAAATCCCGTATAGGTAGATATTAATCACGTTACGAACACCTGTGAAAATTCACGTTCTTATTTTATAAAGTAACCGAATATAGTCTTGAAAAGCTCGGATAAAGAATTTTCACTAAGAAAATCGGATTTGCAAAGAAAACCAGAAACGTTAATAGAATATACACAATAAAAGTGAGAGTTAAAAGAAAATGTGGGTTTCGCAGTTATAGGTAAATATCGACTTAGGAAATGAAAGCTTGAAACGTCGGTTGCCGCAATGGCTCGTAGTATATTTTGTGCGCACAAAAAGTGGACTTTCTAGAGGTGATATCATCCCCCAAAAAATTATGAAGATGCCGCGCCTCAATGAAGTATGTATCGGCGTATTCACTCTGAAAAATACACGCCTATATCCTTATCAGTTTCTCATTCGTATGTTAATTGTAACTCGCAGCCCTAATTCCTATAAATAAGGGAACTGATAGATCCTTTGTAGGTAATTACAGGAATTATAAAGAACCTTCACCTAGGCCAACTCTGAAAACCTCATGGATGGTCATCGTCAAAAATTCAAACAAGATCGGCGATACAAGGGCCCAATTCTCAAACGAAAATAACGTCACAACAATGTGTTTCTATAGAAATTTGTTTGTTGTGACGTCATTTTCGCATACGTTGTGATAGCGAACGGTTTGCGAATTGGACCCCAATAGTCCGGGAGGTGACGACAGAAATTTTCGGGTCATTTTCTCAAGATTCATTTTTTTTGTACGAGTTACCCTAATAATGTGTAATATGAAAATGCACGTCTTCCATCGCAACCCCACGACAGGGTGGTGCAGGAGGGTTGCAATTACCGCAATAAATTTGGGAAAAAAACTTATAGCCTCATACACGAAACTTCTTGTATGTATTACTTTATATATAAGAAGTTTAGAAGACATCGTCTTCCGATGATAATCCACGACGAACCTTGTCTTCCACCCCCACAATTGAACGCATAAAAAGTGTAAAAAAAATTTATAGCCGCAAGGACGAAACTGATAACTTTGCTTGTTTTCATACTAGCAAATACAAAAAAAATAGTCTTCCACGCATAAGATACGACGAAGATCGTCTTAGATCGGCATCGTCGCGAGCGAGCGATGCCGAATTGTTGCTATGTCAGATACAAAGAATGAAAAAATGAGCGATTTGGATACCGGCGACTTATCAGCAGTTTGTACGATTATTGAAGAGTTTATATGCCGTATGAACGGATTAAAAAAAATAGCTGACATTGATCAGGCTCGTGTAGCTATTTTCATGAAAACGTACAAAATCAATGATGGTGATGGAATTTTTCGTACAAATGCAAAGAACATCGATGGAGCAGTATTACCACCTTGCAAAGCAGAGCTGCAGAAGCAATTACAACGAACTGCGTACATTGCACATTTATGGAGACATGCTTATCTTACACAACCAACAGAATTCTCTCCCACTGATTATGGTTGGGAAGAATCAGAAAATAAACTCATTTTCCAATGGTTTGAAGGTGATCAATTACCAAAATCTGTCGATGACATAGCAATTAATTCGCAAGAAAATTAAGGTATTGTAATAAAACTTATGAAATTATATAACAATAATTCGATAGTCCTTAATAAAATATTATATTTTTACATTTACACATAAAGAAGTAAATGCAGGAGAAGACGAAGATCAATCAGACGAAAGAGATGATGCTGCAACAGATAATTTCGATATCGAAGATTTCAATGTTACACTGGACGAAACAGATGATTCGATTGATCAATTTGATGTAGATGAATGGTCTTAAAACATCGTCAAAATCTGTACAATTGAAACATGAATATGGAATTTTCTTATAAAAATGATGGAATGAAATTTTTTAATACAATTTATGTCTATTTTAATAAAAACACTCGATGGAATTTGAAAAAAAAATTATATTATCAAATGGAAAATTTTATAAAAATTATTTCTTAATGTCTTCGTAAAGTAATAATATTGCTGAATATTGTTTATCTGAAGCATCTCAACAAATTTTAAAAAATATTTCAGTCTTGATTTTCATGGCAAAAGATGTATTACAAAGTAATTCGCCATAAGAACGACGCGTCTTTCGATTCAGCGTCGTATAGACGTGTCAGTTGCTTGTTACACTCAAATATTCATAGATCTGGAAGACGATCTTCGCCGTATCTTATGCATGGAAGACTATTTTTTTTGTATTTGCTAGTATGAAAACAAGCAAAGTTATCAGTTTCATCCTTGCGGCTGTAAATTTTTTTTACATTTTTTATGCGTTTAATTGTGGGGGTGGAAGACAAGGTTTGTCGTGGATTATCATCGGAAGACGATGTTTTCTAAATTTCTTATATATAAAGTAATACACACAAGAAGTTTCGTGTATGAGGCTATAAGTTTTTTTTCCAAATTTATTGCAGTAATTGCAACTCTCCTGTACCACCCTGTCGTGGGGGTGTGATGGAAGACGTGCATTTTCATATTACATATTATTAGGGTAACTAGTAAAAAAAAAAATTAACTTTGAGAAAATGGTGTTATGAAATCTGTCGTCACCTCCCGGACTACAAGTACTGGATAACGATGAAGTGGTGAAATATTCGTTTCGCAACCTAATGGTCATGAGTTCGAATCTCAACGTGTTCATAGATTTTTTACGAAAGTCGTTCAATATTAATGAAGAATTCCGTGGTTAACGAACAAAAATTCAAGACCAAATAAATAAATAAAATTAGCCTCTATAAAGAACAAGCTGGAGGTTTACCACTCTCTCCACAGTTTCCATCCCCTTCGTCGGTGACCGACCATTATCCACAATAAGATGCTACGATACACCGTATACTAATCTGCCCCAATAAAATTACTAGGTTATTACGGGACTTCGACTCCAACCGAATTAATATTCTTACGACGTACCATAAAGTGTCATCAGCTCTTAAACTAACGATAAGTAATATGTTGTCTAATTTTTAAATTAAAAATCAATTTTGATTTTTTTTTCAAACGAGTTAACCTTTAACGGACGTCTCACACCGAATATTTTTATATCACATAATTTCACGCGCAATATTATTTTCTGAAAGTAACCTTATTCACAATAGGATTTATTTCGGCGTTATTGTGCGAAAACAAAATAAAAGTAACATCGTCAGGCGGATGCTCCATTTGTTCCAGTAATACTGGAGACACATAAAACGCGTACAGGCCTAATTAGATATACAACGAAGATTATTTTCGTTAACCTCTTATTTTCTGACTGAAACTTCCGCAATTATTTATATGAAACAACAATGCGGCGCGCCGCGCCGCCAGCGAATTTTACGATGCGTTTTGGAACTTTCGCGTTAAACGACCACGACGACAACGCGTAATTAATTACCGCCGCCGTGGTAACTTTCATTGATAACATTGGATGGAATTGGACGTCTACAAGTTACATCGTTAAATATTCGATAAGATTAAATTAGTTAGATGTCCGTATCGAAGAAAAAGGCGAAAGATATGAATGTATAGTATGGATGTAGGTAAATATCGATGACGTTTTAGCAGAAAGACGTAACCTACAAAAAGTAAATTTTACTGGAGCGCACATTTTGCTATAAGCATATACGTTTTGCCGAAATACAAATCGATTTTTCTGGTGGAAAAATCTGAATATTGTTACCAGATTGTAACAGATTATGTCTTTGTCCTAGATGCATAAGATAGTCGGAATAACTCGTTTTTGCAAAAAAATATCGGTTACGTCCTTCTGCCAAAGCGCCGTCGATATGTACACTGAACGAATTAAAAATCGGAACGAAGCTGGTTGAGCATTTAGTTTTTAAACATCCTTGATAAGCGGAAAATAATATAAACTAAGTAATCGATTCCGTAATGTGATAACAACAAATAGTTGAAACAAGAAACGGTCCCCGATTCAAGCAACTAAAACGAAGTAACTTTTAGTCTCACGACTCGTTCCGTTTTTTAATTCGTCTAGTGTACGTATGTACATACATTTAGGTACACCGAAGTGTCGAAAAACATTGTTTTGATTGCAGATTGTGCATAAGTAGTAAAAGAAACGTGCGAATATATTTTAAATAATATCCCGTGTTATCGGTATTTAAATTTTAAATTCTCATCCGGGTGGATCGACATATCAGATAATCCGGAATGTTTCGACGAGGTTTTAGTACAAAAGTTATTTATGTTTGTTTTAAAAACGCGACTTAAAACTTCTATAATATAAATATTTATGTCTATGTACACAAAATCCTGTTTTAGCTAAAAATTTACATCCTTCGAAATATAATGGGGGGAAAAAAATCCTGAAGGCAGCCACTGCTTTGCTCCTAATAAATATTGAAAAGGAGCTGCAACAGTATTTTCTAACGTAGGTATTTTAACCTCATTTACATAAGATTTCTGAATACTGACGTATATGTTGTACGTACGTGTTCGGAACTTTTTATGTAGAAAAAACTGCGAAATTTAAATTTAAGAAGTTTTTGACTGATAACGTCGAGAAAATTTCAATATTTAACGACGTCTCCTACGTGATTGTAATTAGAAATATTATTGGTATGTTAACACACCCTTCTCCGAAATGTAATTGACACGATTACGTATAATATAAATAAATTAAGAAATGCACAAATTAAACAAAATATATGTATAAACTGTAGGTTTTATCTGCGATTTCGTCCGCGTGGGATTCTAAATATTCGAAGAAGCGTATCTTCCAAATTTCATATTTCAGAGACAATACGGACAAACTGATCAAATTTTTATCCCCTTGGGGATGGAATTTGTAAAATCCTTGCATCATAAGAGAAACGTATCTTCCATCAAATTCATTGTTTCAATGGTTAAGACTGCGCGTTGATATGCCAATCAGTCAGTCGCCCTACATTTTTATTATTAAAAAACTACTTTTATTATTTACCTATAAAAGTAATGGTCTAATCCGAAAATCGTAAGGCACTTTTTATTCAGTTTTTATCGCATAACATCTTCGTACGCGCGATTTTCTAAACAACCTGCATACATATCGACGCGCACTTTTGTCAAAACATCTTAACCCACAAAAAGTAAATTTTACGGGAGCGCACATTTTGTGTTGTGGGATATTTTTCTGGTGGAAAAAATCGAAATATTGTTACCAAATTTTAATAGAGTATGTCTTTGCCTTAAATGCATAAAATAGTCAGAATAACTCATTTTCGCAAAAAGTGACGGTTAAGACGTTCTGTCAAAACTGCATCGATATACATATAAATAATTATCTAATAATAATTCCTTGAAATAAACCTACGTTTGAATTCAACTGACTATTTAAAAAAAATCATTTTCATTCAAATTACATAATATTATACAATTGACTGTATGTACAGTCGGGTACATAATTATTGTCGCTAATCGCGAGCATTACGCGCGCACGCACTACACACCGAACAAATTATTTTCAGAATATTTAAAGTTTAAGTAAATACTTTTGGTAGATTAGTTCATTGTGCCGCCTTGTTATATTGCCCGCCCAATTTACTCGTGATTCGCGACATTAATCTCGCATCCGAATATACATGTGCATTAAACAAAGCCATTCGTGTCGGTGAAATTCCTTCTGCTTTTAGAATCCGCAATTGCATCAAGTGGAAGCATTATACAAAATATTAAATTGAATAAGTAGATTACATATTATTATTTTTTATATTCGTTTCTTATTCGATCTTACGCAACAACTTTTAATCTAAATTTATTATTACGAGCCTCGTTTCTTATTCTGCTTTTTTGTGTAAACGAATAATATTTTCGATGCGAAATTTTTTAGATTAGAACGCGAAAATCAATCGTGACAAGATGATAATGTATCTACTTAATATTTCAAGCAACTTTAATTTCAATATAATTAAATCGCACTTATTATTTATTACAAAAATGTACGAAACGATAATATTTTTATTTTAATAAACGTAAATCTTGCTGCTCGACATTAAGTCTTTAAATTCCTCCTTATATAGGTACATTTAGATATCCTAGAATATTTTCGAAATATTGAAAGCACGCCCCTAATATTGAATTACATTATATTTCTGTGTCGCTTAATTAAAATCGAACGAATAAGTTATATAAAAGCTTGCCGACTCTTAATTAACATCTCGATCTAAACACAATTTTTGTTTCACAATCAGATACGCAGTAACGTTAATTATTTGTACGTAAACATGAAGATGTAAACAGTAGTATTTTGCTTAAAACTAATTTCTGTAAACGAAATGGTAAAACTTGGAAATTAAAAGTAACGAACTCCAAAAGCTCTCAAGTTTGTTAATAATGTACAGCCTAATACACTAAAAGCACTTTTCAGTAGCTCCTCTTCGAATTAATCATTTTCAGTTTAATTAATAGGTTATTTTACGGTGTGCTGCGTCGTTTCAGATCTAATACTAAAAGCGAAATGCCTTTCAAAATTGTTTTCAGTTGGTCAAAGACGTTCAAAACTATTGGCATTTTTAAGGCGTTCTCGCCAAAATGTCGGCAAAGAATAATGAAATTACCTACCTTGACGGTCCCGCACAAACGATTCCGGTTCATTTGAAAAACGATTGAAGTGGAATCTTCAATTCAACCAATTCCTGGAAAATAAATAAATAAATTAGATAAGAAATAAAATGTTTAAAATCGACAAGTCGTTAAAAAAACCCTTTAATGTTAATAATGCATGTTTTATGTAGTAAATCGTTGAAAAATGTGATATACGAATTGAATAATTTTTGTTTTTCAGTGTGCAAATATGTCTGCCACAAGGTCTGTGAGAGTAAGGTGAGTTTTTCACGATTTCTTTACGGGCTTGCACATCTCATTGCATATTGCTCTCTCTCTTTCTCTTTCTCTCTATTATGTAGTACATACTATAGAATGTGCCTATTCATATATGCAAATGGTAACAGTTAAGTGCTAGTTAGATATTCAGCGCACCTCTAGTATTATGTAAATAAAACTAGGAAGTGGTCGTACTTTGTCTATTTACAGTCACAAATCAAATTAGTTATTTTGCATGTCACTGGTAGACCTACCTGATAGTTGTTATAAAATTTGTTGCCGTTATTATACGCTGTTACACCCGCAATTGATAATCAATAATTTATCATAGGTATCGGAAATTTACATTCGAATGATTTGGCAAAAAAAAACCGAACAAAGCGTACCTACTTCGTGGGAAATCGTTAGCTTGTATTGTCTAATAATTGTAAGGTGAAAACTTGGAAGTTTTCCCTTAATGTTGCCAATCTATTTACAATCCTGTAAATTATGCTCGAATAATTTGAGATCGTTAACGTCGAAATGTTCAGAACTCGTCAAAAATTAAGTTACAGTTTTCGGAATATCAATATTATACTAACTTCCCATTTAAAAGTTTTGATTTGTTCCAAGCTAATAACTCAACCGATTTTAGAGATGTACAAAGATGAATTTGGGTTAAAAATCTATTTTCGTCAATATTATACATGATTATATCACTTCCAGTTTAACCGGAAATGAAGTCGATTTTATTATTTTAAATAGAACGCTCTGTATTTTTTTTAGCTTATTAAATAGATCTTTTTCTTTTTTCAACAACATAAACATTGTTTATAAAAACTAACTAAATCTACGAAAAGTATTTACTACAAGTGAGACAAATTACAAATACAACGTTGAACTTTAAATATTCTAATCATAATTTGTTCGTTGCGTCGACATTAATTCTGCACCCGACTGTACACAATATAAAGTGGTTCTCGATTAGATACGTTTATTGAGATTCAGAGATCACTCCGACATCGTAAGAACTATTATGATTTTATTATTATTAGTAATATTTGAACCCAAAACTTGTAAGTAAATCTATATACAAAACTACTCTTGAATGTCAATCGAACGCGTTCAAAAGCTGAAGAAGGGTTTGCCCTCCAAATTTAATTTAATTCGTTCCAGTCTGGAGTGTTTTACTTTAAATCTTAAAACGGCAATTAATCTTCAGGCTCTTGTTTATTTTATTTGTGGTATACGTACTTGAAGTAATCCAAACTAGTCTGCCGAGCGTCATGCGAAGTTCGTTTTTTCTCCGCCCGTCAAAAATTTCACATTTTAGTAAATTTAACTGTGTAACATTAATTAACCCCAATCGAATTCTCAAAATCCGCTCTTTGGTTTTTACCACAAAAATATGTAAATAAAGCCCAATCAAATTTTATTCCGATGCACGTCATCAATAAAAGGTTCCTAGATGATGACGTTTCACACAGTGGATACAATCCAGTCGTCATTGATATTGATGCCGCGTATCGAGATAAAATTCGAATGGCCTATAGTAACCTATCTCCAAATAAAGATGAAGATCCTTATCGGAAAAACATTTACTGTTAATCTTTATTTATTTGTAAATCAATTCCGATAATCCGTATTTATTTGATGTAGGTGCCTAAATTCGAAATTTCGAAATCGAAATGGATTTCAATCGGAAATACATTTTAATCAACAGTAAACATCCCTACACGTTTTCAAATTTTAACTGCGATTAAATTTCACCCTCTTACGACCCACAATCTAGTTTAAGAAAAGAGAAAACTGGGTCAAGTTCAAGTGCAAGGCGAACAATGAGTCAATAACGCAATTCGAGCTAAGTTTTAAACCAGTAACATAGGTATCTGTAAATATTGAATTTACGAAACAACCGCTACAACGCGTTTATGATCATAAATACCGAAAACGTCGTATAGGCAACCTAGTCAACGCAGCGCCCGACTGGGTAAACTATGATAGAAGACAAAAATTACTAAAGACGTAACAAAATAAATAAATCGAACGAAAGAGAACCGTTACGGATTGTGTTGCAATATTCGAATAGTATGGACATTGCAATTGGAATCATGACGATCTTCCGCTTGGACGAGGCAGACCGCTTGGCATTAAAACGTTCCTGCAACGCTGCCGCAAAAAGTTGAAGGCAGTTACTTCCTAATATGTGCTTTAGGTAAAGCCAGGATATTGACTTTTTCATTTGCTAAACGGTTAAAACATGGCATAACTGAAAACCGCCTGGGATTTTAAGAAACGTTTAGAGTAATTTATGTGCTCGGCGTATTTACGATAAAAATAAAGAATCCAAGAATGCGGCGCATTTTTTCTGTTATTTTTGGTTCAAATGTTTCATGTGTCACTTGCTCGTTCTGAGGAATTACGGGGAAGGGAATAAAATTAGTCCAACGTTGCTCACGTTTTCTATATACATACTAAACGATATAGTGTTGTACTACTACATCAGGTCATCTTAATAGAAGAGGGTAATAAATCTTTATAATTTCGCTCCTGTCGTGAAGTACAATGGGTGACTAGATGGCATTTTTAGTGACCGAAGTCAACATGGTAAATTTACGAGATCAGCCACCGTGATCTATTGCCCCTGGAATAATTTATCGCGAACATTGATCTGCATTTAACGTACTCTTCCAAACCGCATTTATCCGCACAGTTTTTTTTCTCCATTATTAATTGCTCGCCTCCGTTGTTATAGCATTTTGTCTTTTTTCATCCAAATTCATACTTTGGGTACATTCAAAACAAAACACTACATACGAAGATTAGACGATTGGTTCATAATTTAGTTAACAATCAGACAGTGAAGATATAGAGCAAAGAAATATGACGTTTTTTTTTAGTAAAACGAAAAATCCGCGCTGTACAAAAATTTTCATAACAAACCCGAATATTCAAACTATTTCCAGGGAGTACGGTCTTAACAATCACAACGCATCAAAAGAAAGCACGAGATTTCATGAATTGCCAAAAGAATTAATTAATGTCGCCGCGTTGTTAAAACAAAGGAAAAGGGTGTGAGATGTCGATCAAGTGATTATCGGAACACTTGCCCAAGTAAACCAAGAATGCGCAAGAGAGATTTTCCAGAGGTTTCGTACCATGGCGAATTGCAAAATATAAAATTTACGTTTTGTTTACATTATGACGGGGACACATTTATCTACAAAATAAATACATTTTATAAGCACTCCTAATTTTGTCCGTTCGAAATAAAATTTCGCTTTTCCACGCGCTCCGCCGATGCAAAAGTGTGCCAAAATTGTCGGTGGGCGGTGATAAAAGATACGTGCAGAATGCCAAGGGTTAATAAACTTCTTTAACAAGTCAAACCGCAATAGTTTTTTTATACTTCTAGAATTTTGGAATTCGTCGTAAGTTAACCTTTCGTTAGTCTGGTGGGGGTCTAACATACCCCTAACTAATACCTTCCTCTTTGCAATTAATTGATGACTTTTAAATCTCTTCCAGTGTTTATATTGTTTATTAACACATGTACATATTAGAATAATTTATTGCGATCGATAGTCGGAACAAATATATTATCTTGAACTTCCAATAAGTTTGGTTGAATTTCCTCCCGCAACATTAATAGTCTTTCTTGATCAACTTCATAATCATCCATTATTCTGACTTTTCCAATACAAATAGTCTAAATAACATACACCTAATTGTGGCTCGGCAAAAACAGTACTA